>OU974020.1:7795025-9292538 GCA_918843925.1 Eulithis prunata | reverse complement strand
TATTTACTTAGCGTTTTTACGCTCAAAAACGCAATTTTGTCTTAGGCGAAAACTGAAAATATTTTTCTTGACTCCAACTTTGAGTGTCTATAGCCGTGCGTTACATCATTAGAAGCGGCTCGACGCGCTCTATCCGTAGAGCGAGTGCATTTGGGCACTTGTCTTAGAAAAATATTCGAAAAACTGCGATTTTCCGTAAATTTCGGTACATTTTGGGCTTTTTTGAGCGTTTTTGAATTTTGTCTCGTCCATCTTGCGTGTTTCTGCACATCCCGTGGCTGGTTCACCTCTGCCCGACGTCTCCGCACGTACCTGCAACAGAAAAAACACGATTATCGACAAAAATCAAGAAAAGCGCCCGACCGTCCAAAATCGAGATTGTTCAAAATCCACCTAAGCGAGACGAATTGGCCATACTGCATACAAAAACTGAAAATTTTTTGGTGACCTACTATTGCGTGCGATACATCAAATTAAGCGTCTCGGCACCCATTGTGCGAATAAATTATAATAGGACCCACGTTCTATACAAAAAACGTGAAATTTTGACATTTTTCGCATAATTTTATAGGGACTTAGTACAATTTCAACAAAATTATTTTCAAAATTATTTTTACAAGTGAATAAATTATTTTAGTAGCTTAAAAATCGTAGTTCGACGTACTGGTTGCGCCCCGGTGGCGAAGTTTCGTTTTTGATAGCGAAAAGCTATTTACTTAGCGTTTTTACGCTCAAAAACGCAATTTTGTCTTAGGCGAAAACTGAAAATATTTTTCTTGACTCCAACTTTGAGTGTCTATAGCCGTGCGTTACATCATTAGAAGCGGCTCGACGCGCTCTATCCGTAGAGCGAGTGCATTTGGGCACTTGTCTTAGAAAAATATTCGAAAAACTGCGATTTTCCGTAAATTTCGGTACATTTTGGGCTTTTTTGAGCGTTTTTGAATTTTGTCTCGTCCATCTTGCGTGTTTCTGCACATCCCGTGGCTGGTTCACCTCTGCCCGACGTCTCCGCACGTACCTGCAACAGAAAAAACACGATTATCGACAAAAATCAAGAAAAGCGCCCGACCGTCCAAAATCGAGATTGTTCAAAATCCACCTAAGCGAGACGAATTGGCCATACTGCATACAAAAACTGAAAATTTTTTGGTGACCTACTATTGCGTGCGATACATCAAATTAAGCGTCTCGGCACCCATTGTGCGAATAAATTATAATAGGACCCACGTTCTATACAAAAAAACGTGAAATTTTGACATTTTTCGCATAATTTTATAGGGACTTAGTACAATTTCAACAAAATTATTTTCAAAATTATTTTTACAAGTGAATAAATTATTTTAGTAGCTTAAAAATCGTAGTTCGACGTACTGGTTGCGCCCCGGTGGCGAAGTTTCGTTTTTGATAGCGAAAAGCTATTTACTTAGCGTTTTTACGCTCAAAAACGCAATTTTGTCTTAGGCGAAAACTGAAAATATTTTTCTTGACTCCAACTTTGAGTGTCTATAGCCGTGCGTTACATCATTAGAAGCGGCTCGACGCGCTCTATCCGTAGAGCGAGTGCATTTGGGCACTTGTCTTAGAAAAATATTCGAAAAACTGCGATTTTCCGTAAATTTCGGTACATTTTGGGCTTTTTTGAGCGTTTTTGAATTTTGTCTCGTCCATCTTGCGTGTTTCTGCACATCCCGTGGCTGGTTCACCTCTGCCCGACGTCTCCGCACGTACCTGCAACAGAAAAAACACGATTATCGACAAAAATCAAGAAAAGCGCCCGACCGTCCAAAATCGAGATTGTTCAAAATCCACCTAAGCGAGACGAATTGGCCATACTGCATACAAAAACTGAAAATTTTTTGGTGACCTACTATTGCGTGCGATACATCAAATTAAGCGTCTCGGCACCCATTGTGCGAATAAATTATAATAGGACCCACGTTCTATACAAAAAACGTGAAATTTTGACATTTTTCGCATAATTTTATAGGGACTTAGTACAATTTCAACAAAATTATTTTCAAAATTATTTTTACAAGTGAATAAATTATTTTAGTAGCTTAAAAATCGTAGTTCGACGTACTGGTTGCGCCCCGGTGGCGAAGTTTCGTTTTTGATAGCGAAAAGCTATTTACTTAGCGTTTTTACGCTCAAAAACGCAATTTTGTCTTAGGCGAAAACTGAAAATATTTTTCTTGACTCCAACTTTGAGTGTCTATAGCCGTGCGTTACATCATTAGAAGCGGCTCGACGCGCTCTATCCGTAGAGCGAGTGCATTTGGGCACTTGTCTTAGAAAAATATTCGAAAAACTGCGATTTTCCGTAAATTTCGGTACATTTTGGGCTTTTTTGAGCGTTTTTGAATTTTGTCTCGTCCATCTTGCGTGTTTCTGCACATCCCGTGGCTGGTTCACCTCTGCCCGACGTCTCCGCACGTACCTGCAACAGAAAAAACACGATTATCGACAAAAATCAAGAAAAGCGCCCGACCGTCCAAAATCGAGATTGTTCAAAATCCACCTAAGCGAGACGAATTGGCCATACTGCATACAAAAACTGAAAATTTTTTGGTGACCTACTATTGCGTGCGATACATCAAATTAAGCGTCTCGGCACCCATTGTGCGAATAAATTATAATAGGACCCACGTTCTATACAAAAAACGTGAAATTTTGACATTTTTCGCATAATTTTATAGGGACTTAGTACAATTTCAACAAAATTATTTTCAAAATTATTTTTACAAGTGAATAAATTATTTTAGTAGCTTAAAAATCGTAGTTCGACGTACTGGTTGCGCCCCGGTGGCGAAGTTTCGTTTTTGATAGCGAAAAGCTATTTACTTAGCGTTTTTACGCTCAAAAACGCAATTTTGTCTTAGGCGAAAACTGAAAATATTTTTCTTGACTCCAACTTTGAGTGTCTATAGCCGTGCGTTACATCATTAGAAGCGGCTCGACGCGCTCTATCCGTAGAGCGAGTGCATTTGGGCACTTGTCTTAGAAAAATATTCGAAAAACTGCGATTTTCCGTAAATTTCGGTACATTTTGGGCTTTTTTGAGCGTTTTTGAATTTTGTCTCGTCCATCTTGCGTGTTTCTGCACATCCCGTGGCTGGTTCACCTCTGCCCGACGTCTCCGCACGTACCTGCAACAGAAAAAACACGATTATCGACAAAATCAAGAAAAGCGCCCGACCGTCCAAAATCGAGATTGTTCAAAATCCACCTAAGCGAGACGAATTGGCCATACTGCATACAAAAACTGAAAATTTTTTGGTGACCTACTATTGCGTGCGATACATCAAATTAAGCGTCTCGGCACCCATTGTGCGAATAAATTATAATAGGACCCACGTTCTATACAAAAAACGTGAAATTTTGACATTTTTCGCATAATTTTATAGGGACTTAGTACAATTTCAACAAAATTATTTTCAAAATTATTTTTACAAGTGAATAAATTATTTTAGTAGCTTAAAAATCGTAGTTCGACGTACTGGTTGCGCCCCGGTGGCGAAGTTTCGTTTTTGATAGCGAAAAGCTATTTACTTAGCGTTTTTACGCTCAAAAACGCAATTTTGTCTTAGGCGAAAACTGAAAATATTTTTCTTGACTCCAACTTTGAGTGTCTATAGCCGTGCGTTACATCATTAGAAGCGGCTCGACGCGCTCTATCCGTAGAGCGAGTGCATTTGGGCACTTGTCTTAGAAAAATATTCGAAAAAACTGCGATTTTCCGTAAATTTCGGTACATTTTGGGCTTTTTTGAGCGTTTTTGAATTTTGTCTCGTCCATCTTGCGTGTTTCTGCACATCCCGTGGCTGGTTCACCTCTGCCCGACGTCTCCGCACGTACCTGCAACAGAAAAAACACGATTATCGACAAAAATCAAGAAAAGCGCCCGACCGTCCAAAATCGAGATTGTTCAAAATCCACCTAAGCGAGACGAATTGGCCATACTGCATACAAAAACTGAAAATTTTTTGGTGACCTACTATTGCGTGCGATACATCAAATTAAGCGTCTCGGCACCCATTGTGCGAATAAATTATAATAGGACCCACGTTCTATACAAAAAACGTGAAATTTTGACATTTTTCGCATAATTTTATAGGGACTTAGTACAATTTCAACAAAATTATTTTCAAAATTATTTTTACAAGTGAATAAATTATTTTAGTAGCTTAAAAATCGTAGTTCGACGTACTGGTTGCGCCCCGGTGGCGAAGTTTCGTTTTTGATAGCGAAAAGCTATTTACTTAGCGTTTTTACGCTCAAAAACGCAATTTTGTCTTAGGCGAAAACTGAAAATATTTTTCTTGACTCCAACTTTGAGTGTCTATAGCCGTGCGTTACATCATTAGAAGCGGCTCGACGCGCTCTATCCGTAGAGCGAGTGCATTTGGGCACTTGTCTTAGAAAAATATTCGAAAAACTGCGATTTTCCGTAAATTTCGGTACATTTTGGGCTTTTTTGAGCGTTTTTGAATTTTGTCTCGTCCATCTTGCGTGTTTCTGCACATCCCGTGGCTGGTTCACCTCTGCCCGACGTCTCCGCACGTACCTGCAACAGAAAAAACACGATTATCGACAAAAATCAAGAAAAGCGCCCGACCGTCCAAAATCGAGATTGTTCAAAATCCACCTAAGCGAGACGAATTGGCCATACTGCATACAAAAACTGAAAATTTTTTGGTGACCTACTATTGCGTGCGATACATCAAATTAAGCGTCTCGGCACCCATTGTGCGAATAAATTATAATAGGACCCACGTTCTATACAAAAAACGTGAAATTTTGACATTTTTCGCATAATTTTATAGGGACTTAGTACAATTTCAACAAAATTATTTTCAAAATTATTTTTACAAGTGAATAAATTATTTTAGTAGCTTAAAAATCGTAGTTCGACGTACTGGTTGCGCCCCGGTGGCGAAGTTTCGTTTTTGATAGCGAAAAGCTATTTACTTAGCGTTTTTACGCTCAAAAACGCAATTTTGTCTTAGGCGAAAACTGAAAATATTTTTCTTGACTCCAACTTTGAGTGTCTATAGCCGTGCGTTACATCATTAGAAGCGGCTCGACGCGCTCTATCCGTAGAGCGAGTGCATTTGGGCACTTGTCTTAGAAAAATATTCGAAAAACTGCGATTTTCCGTAAATTTCGGTACATTTTGGGCTTTTTTGAGCGTTTTTGAATTTTGTCTCGTCCATCTTGCGTGTTTCTGCACATCCCGTGGCTGGTTCACCTCTGCCCGACGTCTCCGCACGTACCTGCAACAGAAAAAACACGATTATCGACAAAAATCAAGAAAAGCGCCCGACCGTCCAAAATCGAGATTGTTCAAAATCCACCTAAGCGAGACGAATTGGCCATACTGCATACAAAAACTGAAAATTTTTTGGTGACCTACTATTGCGTGCGATACATCAAATTAAGCGTCTCGGCACCCATTGTGCGAATAAATTATAATAGGACCCACGTTCTATACAAAAAACGTGAAATTTTGACATTTTTCGCATAATTTTATAGGGACTTAGTACAATTTCAACAAAATTATTTTCAAAATTATTTTTACAAGTGAATAAATTATTTTAGTAGCTTAAAAATCGTAGTTCGACGTACTGGTTGCGCCCCGGTGGCGAAGTTTCGTTTTTGATAGCGAAAAGCTATTTACTTAGCGTTTTTACGCTCAAAAACGCAATTTTGTCTTAGGCGAAAACTGAAAATATTTTTCTTGACTCCAACTTTGAGTGTCTATAGCCGTGCGTTACATCATTAGAAGCGGCTCGACGCGCTCTATCCGTAGAGCGAGTGCATTTGGGCACTTGTCTTAGAAAAATATTCGAAAAACTGCGATTTTCCGTAAATTTCGGTACATTTTGGGCTTTTTTGAGCGTTTTTGAATTTTGTCTCGTCCATCTTGCGTGTTTCTGCACATCCCGTGGCTGGTTCACCTCTGCCCGACGTCTCCGCACGTACCTGCAACAGAAAAAACACGATTATCGACAAAAATCAAGAAAAGCGCCCGACCGTCCAAAATCGAGATTGTTCAAAATCCACCTAAGCGAGACGAATTGGCCATACTGCATACAAAAACTGAAAATTTTTTGGTGACCTACTATTGCGTGCGATACATCAAATTAAGCGTCTCGGCACCCATTGTGCGAATAAATTATAATAGGACCCACGTTCTATACAAAAAACGTGAAATTTTGACATTTTTCGCATAATTTTATAGGGACTTAGTACAATTTCAACAAAATTATTTTCAAAATTATTTTTACAAGTGAATAAATTATTTTAGTAGCTTAAAAATCGTAGTTCGACGTACTGGTTGCGCCCCGGTGGCGAAGTTTCGTTTTTGATAGCGAAAAGCTATTTACTTAGCGTTTTTACGCTCAAAAACGCAATTTTGTCTTAGGCGAAAACTGAAAATATTTTTCTTGACTCCAACTTTGAGTGTCTATAGCCGTGCGTTACATCATTAGAAGCGGCTCGACGCGCTCTATCCGTAGAGCGAGTGCATTTGGGCACTTGTCTTAGAAAAATATTCGAAAAACTGCGATTTTCCGTAAATTTCGGTACATTTTGGGCTTTTTTGAGCGTTTTTGAATTTTGTCTCGTCCATCTTGCGTGTTTCTGCACATCCCGTGGCTGGTTCACCTCTGCCCGACGTCTCCGCACGTACCTGCAACAGAAAAAACACGATTATCGACAAAAATCAAGAAAAGCGCCCGACCGTCCAAAATCGAGATTGTTCAAAATCCACCTAAGCGAGACGAATTGGCCATACTGCATACAAAAACTGAAAATTTTTTGGTGACCTACTATTGCGTGCGATACATCAAATTAAGCGTCTCGGCACCCATTGTGCGAATAAATTATAATAGGACCCACGTTCTATACAAAAAACGTGAAATTTTGACATTTTTCGCATAATTTTATAGGGACTTAGTACAATTTCAACAAAATTATTTTCAAAATTATTTTTACAAGTGAATAAATTATTTTAGTAGCTTAAAAATCGTAGTTCGACGTACTGGTTGCGCCCCGGTGGCGAAGTTTCGTTTTTGATAGCGAAAAGCTATTTACTTAGCGTTTTTACGCTCAAAAACGCAATTTTGTCTTAGGCGAAAACTGAAAATATTTTTCTTGACTCCAACTTTGAGTGTCTATAGCCGTGCGTTACATCATTAGAAGCGGCTCGACGCGCTCTATCCGTAGAGCGAGTGCATTTGGGCACTTGTCTTAGAAAAATATTCGAAAAACTGCGATTTTCCGTAAATTTCGGTACATTTTGGGCTTTTTTGAGCGTTTTT
Source organism: Eulithis prunata (assembly GCA_918843925.1). Taxonomy (NCBI): domain Eukaryota; kingdom Metazoa; phylum Arthropoda; class Insecta; order Lepidoptera; family Geometridae; genus Eulithis; species Eulithis prunata. The sequence continues at coordinate 9,285,213 of OU974020.1, read as the reverse complement.
GAATTTTGTCTCGTCCATCTTGCGTGTTTCTGCACATCCCGTGGCTGGTTCACCTCTGCCCGACGTCTCCGCACGTACCTGCAACAGAAAAAACACGATTATCGACAAAAATCAAGAAAAGCGCCCGACCGTCCAAAATCGAGATTGTTCAAAATCCACCTAAGCGAGACGAATTGGCCATACTGCATACAAAAACTGAAAATTTTTTGGTGACCTACTATTGCGTGCGATACATCAAATTAAGCGTCTCGGCACCCATTGTGCGAATAAATTATAATAGGACCCACGTTCTATACAAAAAACGTGAAATTTTGACATTTTTCGCATAATTTTATAGGGACTTAGTACAATTTCAACAAAATTATTTTCAAAATTATTTTTACAAGTGAATAAATTATTTTAGTAGCTTAAAAATCGTAGTTCGACGTACTGGTTGCGCCCCGGTGGCGAAGTTTCGTTTTTGATAGCGAAAAGCTATTTACTTAGCGTTTTTACGCTCAAAAACGCAATTTTGTCTTAGGCGAAAACTGAAAATATTTTTCTTGACTCCAACTTTGAGTGTCTATAGCCGTGCGTTACATCATTAGAAGCGGCTCGACGCGCTCTATCCGTAGAGCGAGTGCATTTGGGCACTTGTCTTAGAAAAATATTCGAAAAACTGCGATTTTCCGTAAATTTCGGTACATTTTGGGCTTTTTTGAGCGTTTTTGAATTTTGTCTCGTCCATCTTGCGTGTTTCTGCACATCCCGTGGCTGGTTCACCTCTGCCCGACGTCTCCGCACGTACCTGCAACAGAAAAAACACGATTATCGACAAAAATCAAGAAAAGCGCCCGACCGTCCAAAATCGAGATTGTTCAAAATCCACCTAAGCGAGACGAATTGGCCATACTGCATACAAAAACTGAAAATTTTTTGGTGACCTACTATTGCGTGCGATACATCAAATTAAGCGTCTCGGCACCCATTGTGCGAATAAATTATAATAGGACCCACGTTCTATACAAAAAACGTGAAATTTTGACATTTTTCGCATAATTTTATAGGGACTTAGTACAATTTCAACAAAATTATTTTCAAAATTATTTTTACAAGTGAATAAATTATTTTAGTAGCTTAAAAATCGTAGTTCGACGTACTGGTTGCGCCCCGGTGGCGAAGTTTCGTTTTTGATAGCGAAAAGCTATTTACTTAGCGTTTTTACGCTCAAAAACGCAATTTTGTCTTAGGCGAAAACTGAAAATATTTTTCTTGACTCCAACTTTGAGTGTCTATAGCCGTGCGTTACATCATTAGAAGCGGCTCGACGCGCTCTATCCGTAGAGCGAGTGCATTTGGGCACTTGTCTTAGAAAAATATTCGAAAAACTGCGATTTTCCGTAAATTTCGGTACATTTTGGGCTTTTTTGAGCGTTTTTGAATTTTGTCTCGTCCATCTTGCGTGTTTCTGCACATCCCGTGGCTGGTTCACCTCTGCCCGACGTCTCCGCACGTACCTGCAACAGAAAAAACACGATTATCGACAAAAATCAAGAAAAACGCCCGACCGTCCAAAATCGAGATTGTTCAAAATCCACCTAAGCGAGACGAATTGGCCATACTGCATACAAAAACTGAAAATTTTTTGGTGACCTACTATTGCGTGCGATACATCAAATTAAGCGTCTCGGCACCCATTGTGCGAATAAATTATAATAGGACCCACGTTCTATACAAAAAACGTGAAATTTTGACATTTTTCGCATAATTTTATAGGGACTTAGTACAATTTCAACAAAATTATTTTCAAAATTATTTTTACAAGTGAATAAATTATTTTAGTAGCTTAAAAATCGTAGTTCGACGTACTGGTTGCGCCCCGGTGGCGAAGTTTCGTTTTTGATAGCGAAAAGCTATTTACTTAGCGTTTTTACGCTCAAAAACGCAATTTTGTCTTAGGCGAAAACTGAAAATATTTTTCTTGACTCCAACTTTGAGTGTCTATAGCCGTGCGTTACATCATTAGAAGCGGCTCGACGCGCTCTATCCGTAGAGCGAGTGCATTTGGGCACTTGTCTTAGAAAAATATTCGAAAAACTGCGATTTTCCGTAAATTTCGGTACATTTTGGGCTTTTTTGAGCGTTTTTGAATTTTGTCTCGTCCATCTTGCGTGTTTCTGCACATCCCGTGGCTGGTTCACCTCTGCCCGACGTCTCCGCACGTACCTGCAACAGAAAAAACACGATTATCGACAAAAATCAAGAAAAAATCGCCCGCCCACCCACCCAGATTGCAGTTACTAAGGTAAGAAAAGTTGCTTTCCACAGGGGAGGCCACCTTCAAACCTTAATAACTTTTAAACTATTGCATAATCATTGATCCGGTTTTTGAAAATTGACATCGTAAAACGATACGCTTTTTGATCTTTGTCATCAAAAGCCTCTAAATTGACCACGTTATTGTTGACACTTTTTAAATTTGGTTTTTACCAAATTTATGTTTTTATGCCTATTGAAAGGCAATATTATAATTAGAAAAGACTGTTCTTACAAGGAACATAGCATTAGGTTAGTTTTTGTTAGAATTAGGTTAGAATAATTGACTGAAATTTTACACATTTACAACTTTTACAAATATTTTTAATTTTATTTTTAATCTTTTTTTACAACTTTTACAAATTTACTTAATATATATTATTTACAACTTTTACAAATTTACTTTAGATTTTAACGTGTCCCTCAACCCCTTACCAACATGTTTGGTTTCCGCACCCCTGCCAAGAGCAGCAAGACCTCCAACGAGTTCCCCAGGACTACACCACCAGCTGTGCACGAAGACGACAGGCCTTCAACCTCAAGCGTCCGCAGAAGTATCGGGGAGTGGGAAGCTGGTAAAGCTGACCCACTTACCCCAACCACCCCGAAGAAAGTTGCGCCGGTGGACCCCCCAAGGACGAAAAAGGTGCTTTCACAGGGAAGTAGAGTGGGTGTGAAAGTACCGATTGAGGCCGTGAGGAGTCCACCGACGCAGCCCAAATACACCAGCCGGCTTGCGGAAGCGAAGGCCTGTCTTACGAAAGCAAAGATTAATATGGGGAACTCGAGAAACATAAAAACGGAGATAAAAACGGAGGTGCTTCACGCCATCGAACGCCTGTATCAGTTGGTGAAGGAAGCGGAAAGTGAGAAGGAAAAACGGAATGATAGGATAAATGAGCCAGAGAAAGAAAGAGAACCAGAGAAAGGAAAAGAACCAGAGAAAGAAAAAGGAAAGGAAGAAATAGACCTTATTAAGAGGATGGAAGAGCACGCACGGCTCATACGCGAAAATAGTGACAGAATGGAAAGGTTACAGGAGAAAATGGAGATGCAACAGGAGAGGATGGAAAAGCAGACGTACGCGAGTGTAGCAGCGGCGCACCCTGGGAGGCAGTTCCCTGGGCGCGCCGCGCTATACTCGGTAGTCGTAACATCAAAGGACGAGGTAGATTCGGGCGATGAAGTAATGAAGAAGATAAGAGATACTATTAAGGCAAAGGAAGGAGGAATAACTATAGAAAGGATCCGAAAAGCAAAAGACCAAAAAGTGATTGTGGGGTGCAGAACAGAGGAGGAAAGACAGCAAGTTAAGGAAAGATTAAAGGGTGCGGAAGAGTTGAATGTGGAAGAGATGAAAAATAAAAATCCGTTGGTTATTTTAAAAAATGTTTTTAATTATAATAGTGATATAGAAATTGTAAAGTCATTCTGGATACAAAATGCAAAAATTTTAGAAGATATGGATAGAGAAACAAATAAAGTAGAAATAGCATATAAAAAGAAAACTAGAAACAATCAAACGCAGCACATAATCATGAGGGTGTCTCCCGCAGTTTGGCAGCGTCTGGTCCGTGCGGGAACCGTCGTCATAGACCTCCAGCGAGTAAAAGTGGCTGATCAGTCACCACTTGTGCAATGCTCGCTGTGTCTCGGCTATGGCCATGGGCGACGGTTCTGCACGGAGACCACCGTCAAATGCAGCCACTGTGGGGGGCCCCACATGAAGACGGAGTGTGCCGAGTGGCTCGCCGGTGCGACCCCTTCCTGCTGCAACTGCCTGCACGCAAAGGCTGACAAGGCAGATCACAGCGCCTTCAGTCCTGAGTGTGCAATCAGGAGGAAGTGGGACGCACTGGCTAGAGCCACTATAGCCTACCATTGCTAAGGTGGCCCCGGACGAAGACCGATGAGCAATGAGAACGAATAGCTGTCCAAGTAAACGCTCTGGACCATGTTGAACATGGTCCACCGCTTACCGCTGAAAGGTGAAGAAGGCTCTCGGTAATAAAAAGTTCCGCGAGCGGGAAAAAACCAATGTTAGGAATAAAAATTTAATCGGTAGGTAAAATAAATAAAGTCAAAATTTTTAAAACAACAGTTAGATAAGCCTTGTTGGTATTTATATAACTTATGTATATAAAACAACTAGCGATAACTTAATATTAGAATTAGCAAAAACAGTATAAAATATAGGGTATTATTAGATTAAAATAACAAGCAAAAGAAGAACAAAGTAGGTAATTGATTATAGTTTCTGGATTCCAGGTGAAAACCATTTTTTATACACTCGAAGAATTGTGAAATAGTAGATGAAAGTAGAAGAAAGTAGATAAAACAGGATAGATAAAATAATAGTAAAATATTTGGCATTATTCAAAATTTGTAAAAATTTCAATATGCAAATTTTTTTGAACACGAAATTGTGTAAATAATAAAAATCGTAATACGAAAGTCTCGGACCACCATGTCTGAGGGACACATAGGAAAAAAAAAAAAAAAAAAAAAAAAAAAAAAAAAAAAAAAAAAAAAACCTAACCTAACCTAACCAATTCGCGCTCCAACCGCCCTTGGAAGCGCCACGAAATAAGCCCTCTCTCCACGCGAAAAATCGTAAAAATAGTAAAAAGTGCTCCAATTTTGACGTGTGATACACCGAAAGAAGCGGAAAGTGACGGCGCACACGACGGTGAAAACCGCGTTGCTCTAAGTGCTGTGTGTCAAAATTTATTTGTGAAAAACCAGTTTGTGCGCACAAAAAGTGAAATTTCACGAGATTTTCAGCGAGGACCCATACATTTTTATATACCTTGGAGAAGCTCTTCTGAAGCTCTACAGGTTAGCTTTTTTCGGCGACTTCTACCGTGCATGGGCACGGAGATAAAGGCAAAAAAACAACTTCCACGTGGCCACGTGGTCATCGATCCAGAGTTGCGTGCCGCCATTTGACGCTGCCATCGGCAACCAGACGTTGAGAGGACCCCGGAGGTTTTTTCAAATCTTCGAAAAGTTAAGTGGAAGCCTATTTACAAGGACATTAAGTTTATGTGCAGTTGGACTTTAACTTTAGAAATTTATATTTAAAAATCTACAGCGGTAACGCATACTTTTTATTAGCTTATTTTGTAGATCCATAGCAGTAGTTTATTTAGTAAAAAAATTAGATAGGGTTAGTACTTAAAAATTTTTAGTTATTTAATTTATTGATTGTAGGTCAACTGTAAATATAGAAAAACCCTTGTTTCTCCGAAACGGCTGGGAATTTTGAATTTTTGACACGAGTTTGGGTATCTAACTATCGTTAGATACCTAAAAACCTAGGAAATTGCCAGCCCTATACATCCCCCTCAAAAAACATCATCATCATTTTTTCTTTTATTCAAAAATTTTTCTAAGTCCAGCAACTGTACTACGTAAGCTCATAGGTGGACGCGGATTTTGAGTTAGTTTTAAGATAATTGTACTTTGACCTAGTTATAGAGATTTTTAGAATAGTCGGCCATTTTGTTCCGCCATCTTGGAAGACTGCAAAGCCCCGTATCTCTCTGACCAAAGCTCCTATCGATACGGGATTTTTTGTGTATAGCTTGTTACTGCTGGGCCTATTGGCTATCGTTTTAGGGACAGACTCTAGGTAGAGTAAAAATTTTTTTTTTTTTTTTTGACAAAAAATTTGTTTTTCCGGGTTCATGATCGATTCCACTTTGAGGCCGACCCCTAACGCCAAACAAAACTTTTATGTAGAGTCAGGTACTCTACATAGAGTACCTATCTAAAAATTAAAAAAGTGCAAAATTGTACTTACCTGCGCATTCATCAACCGGAGTCGCGCGTACCGTGTCTTGGAGCTGGAACCGCATCTGAAACAAAAAACAAACATTAGAATAGGAGACACTATATACACAAATATATACATTTTATTTACATTTTATATACATTTTATACAACTTTTACAATTTTACGGCTATTGCTTATATTGTACACTGACGAGCCTCTGGCGTAACCAGACAAAATGTTTGGAATTCGTACACCCGCGAAGAAGACAAAGGTTAGCGACCAAGAAGATGACCCCAAAGATTCTCTGGTTCAGGTCGAACAAGCGGGACCTTCTCAGAAGGAACCACAGCTGAACGTTACCCAAAACCTGAACGTAAGGCGTAGCATAGGAGAGTGGGAGACGGGGAATACGGAGTCTCGACCATCTAAGACTCCATCTCCGCCAAAAAAGACCGGAGCAGCAGCACCTACGAAGCCAAAGCCGAAAGCGTTGGTAACACGTAGACTGTCCGTGGAAGCTGCGGGAAGCCCCCCCAAACCTGAAAAGCAAAAATACCTAAGTAAAATAACGGAAGCTAAAGCTTGTCTCATGAAGGCGAAGCAGCATTTAAGCAACTCGAAGAATCTTCGGACTGACATTAAGATCGAGGTCACACAAGCCGTGGAACGGCTATACGAGTTGGTTAAAGAAGCTGATTCAGGAAGTGTACGCGAAATACCACCAAGCAAGGTACAGGTGAAAGAGAAGACGATGGAAAAAGTTCAAGGAAAAGGAAAGGAAGAAGACGACCTGAAAAGGACAATAGAAGAACACACCAAGCTCCTGAAAGAAAGTAACGAAAGAATGGAGAGCCTGAAGGAGGCTATGGAAAAACAAAAGGAGATCTTGGAGAAGTCCACGTACGCCAGTGTAGCAGCAGCTGGCCAGCCCAGGAGGCAGCCGTGCGAGCAGGCTGTGCTTCATTCCGTAGTGGTAACCTCCAAAGACGAAAATGACTCAGGGGACCAGGTCCTAAATAGGATAAGAGAAGCGGTCAACGCCAAGGACGGATGGGTAACGGTAGATAGGGTAAGGAAAGCCAAGGACAGGAAAGTTATAGTGGGATGTAGGACAGAAGGTGAAAGGCAGAAAATTAAAGAAAGGCTGGAAAAAACAGAGACCCAACTCAATGTCGAGGAGATAAAAAATAAAGACCCTCTTCTGATCCTCAGGGATGTTCTCCAGTACAACAGTGACGAAGACGTTCTGAAAGCCCTGAGGAATCAGAACGAACACATATTCCTGGGACTCGATAAAGAAGAGAACAGGGTCGAAATACGGTACAGGAAGAAGACTCGAAACCAGTACACGTGCCATATAGTCCTAAGAGTGTCCCCAAAAATCTGGAACCGGATGATGGACTCAGCTGATGTCCGCATTGACCTGCAAAGGATAAAGGTAGCCGACCAAACACCGCTAGTGCAGTGCTCGCTGTGCCTGGGATATGGGCACGGCCGGCGTTTCTGCAAGGCTTCCGTGGAAAAGTGCAGCCACTGTGGGGGGCCTCACCTGAAGGCAGACTGTGCCGATTGGCTCGCTGGAGTGGCCCCGACTTGCTGCAACTGCAGACACGCAAAACTTGATATGGTCGAGCACAACGCCTTCTCCCAGGAGTGTCCAGTAAGAAGGAAGTGGGACACACTGGCGAGAGCTACTATAGCTTACTGCTAAAGGCGTCCCAGTGGCAACAAACAGTAGCACCCTTACCAGCGACAAATTATACCCCGTGGTCCAAGCAAACCTCCAAAGAAAGAATCTGGCAACCGATGAGCTCATGATAGAAGGTAGCAAGGGCAAACTAGCTTTTGCGCTGCTGCAGGAACCCTATGTGGGTGGAGCAAAGATGATGAAAGACTACAAAGGCATCAGAATCTACCAGAGCACTAATCAAGGAGAAGGGACTGTAAAGGCAGCAATAGCCGTCTTCGATAACAACATAGACGCCATACAGTGCCCAGAATTCACCACAAATAACATCGTTGTGGTGAAGATTCGGACCAGTGCCTGGGAGGTATACGTAGTCTCCTTCTACTTCGAGCCAGACCAACCCATACATCCGTACCTGGAGCAGCTCAAGAAAATTGAGAAAAGACTAGGACCCAGGAAGCTCATATTTGGAGGAGACAAACGCAAAGAGCAGTTGGTGGGGAAGCAGCAAGATAGACCACAGGGGAGAAGAGATGTCAGGTGCTATTGAGGACATGGACTTGCAGGTACTCAACAACGGAAACACCCCCACCTTTGACACCATCAGAGGAGGGAAAACATACACAAGCTATGTTGATATAACCGCGTGCTCTGGTGATATGCTGAATCTGGTGGAAGATTGGAAGGTCAGGGATGACCTAATAAGTTCGGACCACAACGGCATTACATTTGACCTAAGACTTCGGAAAGCAGTTGGAACCAACATAGCCAGAACAACTCGGATCTACAACACAAAAAAGGCTAATTGGAGCCAGTTTCATGAGAAACTGGCCCAATTAAAAATTGAGAACAATATTAACACAGCAGAAATAGAAAAAATAGAGAGTAAATTAGAATTAGACAGATTAGTAGATGAATACACGAACATAATAACACAAACATGCACACACACTATACCAAAAAAGAAAACAAATGAAGTACTTACCATGCCGTGGTGGTCCGAAAAACTTACCAAACTGAAGAAAACAGCAGTCACCATGAAGCGGAGAATCAGATGCGCAGCGCCAGTCCGAAGAGCCAAAGTCGTTGATGAGTACCTGCAAGCAAAAGAAAAGTATGAGAGTGAAGTTCAAAACGCCAAAATAGAAAGCTGGAAAGGGTTCTGTGAAAAGCAAGATCGTGAAGGAATGTGGGAGGGCATTTACAGAGTAATTGGACGCACGGCAAAAAGGAAAGAGGATCTACCACTTGTGAAAGATGGAGAGGTTTTGAGCCCTCGAAAATCCGCAGAGATGCTCGCCGAAACTTTTTATCCGGATGATAGTGGAAAAGATGACACCGAAGATCATCGGCAAACTAGAAGAGCAGCTGACCAAGTAAATGGTGAGGGTCACGCTGAGTCTCATGACCCGCCATTTACCCCGCAAGAACTCGCAAACGCTGTGAATAGTTTTAACCCTAAGAAGGCCCCAGGAGCCGATGGATTCACCGCCGATATCTGCAAACACGCGATAGCCCAGGATCCGGAGTTCTGCCTATCACTGGCTAATAAATGTCTAGAGAAAGGCTACTTTCCAAACAGCTGGAAAAGAGCGACTGTGGTAGTGCTTCGGAAGCCTGGAAAGGATGACTACACACAAGCAAAATCATATAGGCCTATAGGATTGTTACCAGTGTTAGGCAAAATTCTGGAGAAAATGCTTGTGAACCGGATTCGATGGCACATTCTACCAAGGATGAGTACCCGTCAATACGGGTTCATGCCCCAAAAAAGCACCGAAGACTCTCTCTATGTCCTTACACGACACATACGAAGTAAGCTGAAGCAAAAGAAACTCGTCGCACTCGTATCGCTGGACATAGAGGGCGCCTTCGACAGCGCTTGGTGGCCTGTAATTAGAATTCGTTTGGCTGAGGAAGAATGTCCAGTAAACGTCAGGCGACTCTTGGACAGTTACCTAAGCAACAGAACGGTCAGTGTTAGGTACGCGGGGCAGGAAGTGAGCAGGACTACCACCAAGGGCTGCGTCCAAGGCTCCATTGGAGGACCGGTCCTCTGGAACCTCATCCTGGACCCATTATTAAAGAGCTTAGAGCAAAGAGGAGACTATTGCCAGGCCTTCGCGGATGACGTCGTACTAGTCTTCGACGGAGAAACTGCGTTGGAGGTCGAGAGACAGGCCAATGCTGCTCTCGCGCATGTCCAGGAGTGGGGTGTCAGAAATAAGCTCAAGTTTGCGCCGCATAAGACGAACGCGATGGTACTCACGAAGAAACTTAAGTATGACACCCCACGCCTGAGCATGGGCGGGATCGACATTGGCATGTCAGACGAGATAAAGATCCTGGGGCTCACGATAGACAGCAAGCTCACGTTCAATAGCCATGCAGCAAACGCGTGCAAAAAGGCTTTGAACGTGTACAAGCAACTGTCGAGAGCCGCCAGAATCAGTTGGGGCCTTCACCCGGATATAATCCGCAGTATCTATGCGGCAGTGGTGGAGCCCATTATCCTCTATGCAGCCAGCGTGTGGGCACCGGCAACACAGAAATGGTGCATCCAGAAGCAACTAAATGCTGTCCAACGAGGATTCGCACAAAAACTGTGCAAAGCATATCGGACTGTTTCCCTAAACTCGGCACTGGTGCTGGCTGGCATTCTGCCACTCGACCTCAGGATACAGGAGGCAGCTGCCCTGTATGAGGCAAGGAGAGGCGTCCCCCAGCCGGCACTAGGAGACAGGGAAATAGAAAAGATGGCTGCTTTCACGGAATCACCTCACCCGGCAGAGCATATGTGCCTTAAATTCGTAAGCCTGGAAGACCAACAGCAGGTGGATATCCATAGCGGTCACGCAGTCAGGATTTTCACGGACGGCAGTAAGATTGAGGGTAAGGTTGGAGCTGCATTATCCGTATGGAATGTGTCGGCCGAGACCAAAGCCCACAAATTGAAACTGTCGTCTTACTGCACCGTCTACCAGGCTGAATTGTTGGCTATATGCAAAGCCACGAGGGAGATTCTGAAGAGCTCGGAAACTAGCTTCGCAGTGTACAGTGGACTCGAGATCCTCCCTCGAGACCATTACCAACAATGGTTCCGTACACCCGCTAGCCGTTGAAGTACGGCGCAACCTGCAAGTAGCAATAAAAGACCAATATAAAACTGTTGCTTTATACTGGATAAAGGCACACGCAGGCCTAGCGGGTAACGAACGAGCGGACAGTCTAGCAAAAGATGCAGCCCTAGGTTTAAAAACAAAGCCCAATTACGAACTATGCCCCGTTTCTTTCGTTAAGCGGCAAATTCGGTTAGATACCCTTGAAAAACTCAATGAGAGGTATAAAAGTAGCGAAACTGCAGGGACCACAAAAATTTTCTTCCCGGATGCCATAAAGGCATATAGAATTGTTAGGCAGATTGAGCCAATGGGAGTGCTCACGCAGATACTGACAGGGCACGGTGGGTTCTCCGAATACTTAGCCCGGTTTAAGTGTAAGGAAGACCCATCGTGCATCTGCGAACCCGGTAAAGAAGAAACAGTCTCGCACATCCTATTCGAATGCCCAGTATACGGTAAAGAGAGATACGAGGCTGAGCAGGAACTTAACATGGCCATAACGGCCGAGAATGCAAATAAACTGATTGTAAATAAATATGATAGAAATAAGTTTATAACATATTGTATTATGATAGGAAAGAAGGTTATAGTAAGAAATAAGTAAGCTGTAGGCATTTAATAATGCTGAATATATATATTTAGATATATGTAAAATCAGCATTACAATAAAACAAGATAAATATGTAAAGAACTAAGAAAAGATATAAATAGATTGTAAATTTAGATGTAAATAGTTTAAGCCCTCAGAATGTAAAAGAATTATGTAATAAAATAAACATTGTCCTTACCCAAACCCCATCCAAACTAGCGGAAAACAAAACCGTAGGAAAAGTTAAAAAGTAATATTAGTGCTTTTTTGAGAAGTTAATTCTGTTAAATAAAGGTAGATAAGTAAAAACTAAATAAAGTTAAGAAAGACTCTGACACTTACTCGCCAGAGGAAAAAAGAACGAAAAAAAAAAAAAAAAAAAAAAAAAAAAAAAAAAAAAAAACCTAACCTAACCTAACCTAACCTAACCTAACCTAACCTAACCTAACCTAACCTAACCTAACCGAAAATATTTTTCCTGACTCCAACTTTAAGTGTTCATAGCCGTGCGTTACATCATTAGAAGCGGCTCGACGCGCTCTATCCGTAGAGCGAGTGCATTTGGGCACTTGTCTTAGAAAAATATTCGGAAAACTACGATTTTCCGTCAATTTCGGTACATTTTGGGCTTTTTTGAGCGTTTTTGAATTTTGTCTCGTCCATCTTGCACATCCCGTGGCTGGTTCACCTCTGCCCGACGTCTCCGCACTACCTGCAACAGAAAAAACACGATTATCGACAAAAATCAAGAAAAACGCCCGACCGTCCAAAATCGAGATTGTTCAAAATCCACCTAAGCGAGACGATTTGGCCATACTGCATACAAAAACTGAAAATTTTTTGGTGACCTACTATTGCGTGCGATACATCAAATTAAGCGTCTCGGCACCCATTGTGCGAATAAATTATAATAGGACCCACGTTCTATACAAAAAACGTGAAATTTTGACATTAGTACAATTTCAACAAAATTATTTTCAAAATTATTTTTACAAGTGAATAAATTATTTTAGTAGCTTAAAAATCGTAGTTCGACGTACTGGTTGCGCCCCGGTGGCGAAGTTTCGTTTTTGATAGCGAAAAGCTATTTACTTAGCGTTTTTACGCTCAAAAACGCAATTTTGTTTAAGGCGAAAACCGAAAATATTTTTCCTGACTCCAACTTTAAGTGTTCATAGCCGTGCGTTACAATCATTAGAAGCGGCTCGACGCGCTCTATCCGCATTTGGGCACTTGTCTTAGAAAAATATTTAAAAAAAAAAAAAAAAACCTAACCTAACTCTAACCTAAAACTCGATGAACTTAAGAGACAAAAAAAAAAAACCATTGCAAAACCTAACCATCAAAAAAAAAAAAAAAAAAAAAGCGAAAAAAAAACAACTTTTGAACGACACGTTTAAAAAATAAATTATTGCCATCTTATTCAAAACTAAATAAATAAATAAATTGGTATTTCTAATCTAAACTCTTTCTCATGGCTATAAAAAAGAGCTATAATTTATTTTCATCGTGATTAATGTTTAATTTCACAGTACGCATGCTGCACCACGCAAATGAGATAATTAATACATACAATCACGATTCGTCATTCAGAGTCACTAGAATTGTTATGTTTCATCCCACATCGTCACATGCTGCACCATGCAACATGTGAGACTATTCATAACAATACTGTGACTCCAATGATTTTTCCCTAAATCCATACGATTGCTTTTACAACTCATGACATCGCATGGTGCAGCATGAAATGTTTCAGTCGTTATAACAATCATTTTGGATTAGGGAATGAAGTGTCCAGAAACCTCGATGACCGCTTAGTTTTATTCTACTGCACCACATGGTGCAGCATGCGATGTTTCGAACTCGACATAGCGATTACGTGGTTCCGGAGCTTTTCCAGTCCTATTGTTCCTCTAATTTTTGAGTGTTTTGCACGATACGCTCACGTTTTTGTACGTGATCTCAATATTTGATCTCACATGGATACACGCTGCACCGTGCAGCATGTGAGATTCGATAGAGCGATCACGTGGTACATACCGAGCTAGCGAAAGCTAGGCACCATCCATGACCGTTCAGTTTCTGTCTCGAGCACTGCATGGTGCAGCACGCAGGCTCGGACATACAACGAATGATCAGGGGTTCCATTGTTCGAAAGCTCATGTCCTATAGTTCCTTTTGTACACAGTATGGGCACGAAGCCGCACTTAATTTTGTTTCAAATTGTACTCTAATTAATATTATGAACTCATTTTCCATCCTATGGTTCCTTGTTTTGATAGGTTAAAATGTACACGCTAGTTCGTTCGTTTATTTTTATTCAAATTAGAAACACTTAAAACAATATAATTTGTGTGCTCTTTCATCGCTTATGTCTTTTGTTTGTGTAGTTCATTACACTTTTAGACTAAGGCAACTTTCTTTACATCACCGCGCATTTCGCGTAGAGGCGCTACGATTTGCTACGGCGGCGTAGTCTCAACTGCTTACACACTATGCTATTGCCAGTTTTTGCTTGGCAGACTGATTTTATTTCCATTTTTGTTTCTTTACTTAAAAAAACCCACTTTTGAAACATAGTTTTCATATTATTTGCAAAAAGAAAACCACATTTGTACCTACCGCCATCTAGCTCGCCACATAAGAACTTCTCACATTTGCGCCCGATAGATGGCACTGTTGTATAAATATACCACAACGATCCTAGATCGCGCAAACGAAATTATCAAGGAGTTTGAATATAAATAATGCTTCCGAATTTGATATTATTAGTTAGCCAGTGGACACCGCGACAAAAACAGCTCGGTAGAAGTTTATCTCTCCGCTTATATTAGAAACGATATCATGCGATCACCTTTTACATGAAATTGCATCTGTATCACCTTACATTAAACATATTCTAGTAATAGTATACTACCGTTGGTTGGAGCGTTGGAGTTTACGTTACATAAAGTTCATTTAGTATCTATCTACCGGCTCTATACCTCGTTCGTCTACTCGGCGGCGGCGGCGGCGGCGCGTCAGGCGCGTTGAAGGAGAGAACGCAGCGACAAGCGCCATTCATGACTCTGTATAAATTAGGTAGGTACCTAGACAATATTAGATTAGATAGGTAGGGCTACCTATCTAGGATTAGCTTTCTTTTATGAAATGTTATGGGTTACGTAACTAGGTAAGTTAAATAGGTACTACACCTTCAGCTTGGCAATGAAAACGTCTCGGAAACTAAAGACAATGTCGACCTACATTTTTTTCTACTCTGTTTTGCCAAACTAAGTTTTGAATTTTTGTGCATTTTGTTTTTAGTTTGTACGTTTAGGTTTAGCCAATTTTACTCTTACTTGTGTTTATAATCAAAATTAGTGTCTACTTAGGTAGGTAGTCATTTACGTCCAGCAAATTATTTTCAGGTACCTACCTACCTACTTAGTTATAAATTCTCATCTAAGTACCTACCTAAGTAAAATGTATTTCTTATGGAAAATAAATAATCCCGAACCCGACCTACAGACCTACCTAGGTAGATGGTAGTACCGACCGGAGAGGGAAAACTACCTAGCCTAGTGCTTGCCCAGCCAGAAGTGGGACGACAAAGTTAATTAGAGAGTAACTTAAACAGAGGGATATCCCCCTAAGCACCTGTGTCTAATATTTTCTAAATCAAGTGTTAACGCCTTCGCAAATATTTATCGCAATCGATCCTGACTGTACCTAGAGCCTCCCTAGTTCTAACTGTTGCTAGGTATGTGTTTTTGTGCAGTACGTAGGTATACTGTCATTTCATTTGTGCTCACACACAAATATCCAAAACACTGTATAAAACTATATTAAAGACCTAAATTTTGTTTATGAGTTTTCTGTGTCCCCCGTGCACTGCACATACACCCAGGCTAGTATTATATGATCTGTGCCTAGTATTATAGGTAATACACTGTAGTGTTCGTTTCGTAGACTCTCAAGAGGAAAATAATAATAATATACTTAGGTAACTATATCCTAGTACCTACGTAGGTAGTTTTTCCCCATCTATGGGGAGAAATACACAGAATTTATCTGACTAATACTTGACCGCTGCGCCACTCGCTTCCGGCACGCTGACGCATATCGCGCGCGGCCGCGGGTTTGTATGGCTGGTATGGTAATTGTGACAACTTGGACAAAAATGCTTTGTATGTTTGTTCGATGAGACCTTTTAAGCCGCTCATCCGATATTCATTAAATTTGGTAGGTAGTAGGTACACGGATAGTACTCTTAGGAATTTTATTTTACTCCCTTTGGAACCTCATACCTAACTTTCCAACCCCATGACCGATTCACTTTATTTTTCAAACCAGTAAAACTTAAGTAAGAGTATTAACCGTATACCTACCTACCAAATTCTGTGAAGATCGGATGAACGGTTCAAAAGATCTCGACGAACAAACATACAGATATATACAAAGCATTTTTGCCCAAGTTGTCACGAGATCTCAGTTCGGAGCGAATTACTAGTGGATAATAATTATGTTGTATACTCAACTGGGAGGCCACCGGTGCGAGTGGCGGGATTCCCAATGCGATGCATGCTTGTGCGTAGCTCTCCGCAGCGAGTCACCGTTGTCTGTTGCGTGTGGTGAACTAGGTATGTACCTACCTAGGTACGAACTACAAATGATGCGGTGCACGGTGGGTGCGGGTGGTCGTCACTTGTCACCGCTAGTAGTAGGTACAGTACAGGTACTTACGTATAAGTTAAAGAGAGTGCGTCGGTGGCGCGGTCCGGCAGTCAGTAGTCAGTAGTGCAGCGAGCGGGTACACTACACTAGGTACGACCGAGCACCGCGCACCGCCACTAGGCCGACGACGACGACGACGCGACGCGCGCCTACTACCTAGCAGTGAAATTATTTACACGCGCAAATCTACCGCACGCCGCCCCATAACCAACAACTGAACAAATGATTAGCTACTTACTTATACCTAGTATTTATTGATATACTAGTTACAGAAAATTACGATTATACTTACCTACCTAGGTAGGTAATTTAGTTACAGTTTTTACGTGATCGAAATATAGAAAAAATGAAGGGTCAAGTGAAAAGATTCCTGAATCATAAGGGAAATGCCTACGATCTGGATATAAAGAGGAAAAACGTAAAAGAGGATAAAATTGGATTCTTTGATTTGGTAAGTTGTGCTTTCTCTCTGAGTGGACACCATTGAGTTAGTAGTTGGAATGGAATGGACTAACAATTACCTAGTACCTAGGTACCTACCTAATGTTTTGATTTAATATTTATTCTCATAAAAACATAGGTAGGTATTAGTTATTTTACAATGAGATAAAAATATTATTACTTAGGTTGCATAAATCACATTACCTACCTACCTGCCGAAACACTAAACCCAACAACCAATAGGTAGGTACCCTAGTTAGGTAGTAGGTACTTGGTACCTATTTATATACAGGGTGGTCCAGATACCTGATTATACCTCCTGTACCTAGGTATGCTTGCGGATTTTTACCCGACCATGGCGAAGCAAGAAAGAGGGAGGGTGGGTATAAGATTATGTATGTTCAGCCCCGAACTGAAACTTCGCGATGTTCCCAAAAAATAAAATAGGGGTTTACAAGAAATTAAAAACTCACGCCTAAGAACCATCCTAGATGTGACCTTACTTGCAAAAAAAACCCCCATTCAAGCCGGAGCCCTTGGGGTTGCGTGTGCCTTCGTACCTAGCTCTGAAAGTATCAGGCACTGAAGGCACCCCTCTTTCACTACGCAAAGTTTTTTGAATGCGCTTACACGAGATTTGGCGCTAAAGAATAGTTGAAAATCGATACACGCGGGACGGTTCATATTCATTCATACGCATAGTCTATCTATCTATACCTATTATTCAATATTCAATATATATTTTTTTTTTTATTATATAAAACTCTTTTGAAGCTGACAGAGAATCAACGCACAGTCTAAACTATAAGTCCTACAGGTATGAAATTTGGAGGGTAGTATCCTTATATAGTGTTGGGGTGCACTAAGAAAGGAATTTTGAAAAGTCGCACTAGAACGCGAGTAACGCCGCGGGCGACGGCTAGTACTATTATAAAACTGTAAAAAAGCCAAAATCTAAAATTAAAGATATGGATAAACTAAATAATGCAGATCTACTAAATAAACGATTCTGATTCCGAAAATCGAGTTTGTCTGTTTATCTGTTTGTTTGTTCGCGGATCACGCCATAACTACTGGACCAATTTCAACAAAACTTATACCATTCGGAAGCCCATTTTCCGGATTGAAACATAGGCTATATTTTATTGAAATCAGTGACGTGGATTCTTAGTTAAAGCTTGAACTCTCTAAATCAAAAGCAGCCATTTGCTATGAGGTTCATCGTATGCTGGTTGACAGATATTTTGGTGGAAAGTTTCGCACGCGTACGAAGTCGCTGGTATCAGCTAGTTTACTCAAATAAAATTCAACTTTCTAATTTCTTTGGAAATGAAATGAAACTAATTATCATCTATTCATTGACGTAAAGGGTGTAAACCAAAAAATATAAACATCAACTTCTTCATCTCCTTCTAATTGAAGGAGATGAAGATTCATTTTTTATTTTAGTGATATCTTTTTTGATTTTTTTTCTAATTAAACACGAAGTTTGAAACATTAGAAATGTAAAATTTGAAGATTAAAATCTTTTAGTATAATGTAGACTTTTCAGTTACTTTGTACTTGCTCTAGTTATCGAGGTTATAGCACCGCTACGCTACGCTACCTGCGGAGCAACAGCTTGCTTGCGGTCATTGGCTCGGGCTCGGGCTCGGGCTCGGGCTCGGGTAAGCCCCTTATACCTACTTAGTAAATTGCATCAATAGCGCGATCTAGCTGCTTACGTTTACCTGAACTTGGGCAAATTGGTGGCCTCCGCCGCCGCCGCCGCTCCAACCCTGAGTCGTCCAATACTTAGTAGTAGGTACCTAGTCTACTAAGATGTCCGCTGGCTTCGCTCGCTCGATCAATTAGGTGAGTAGGTAGGTAAAGATTCTTGGAAACAATGGCCTTACAATTTAGCATGCACTTTATCTAAAGTTACCCTAGGTACTGACTGCGACTGAGACTTTACTGACTGCAACTAAATGCATTAGAGTGCATCGAATCATACATCATAATCTCATTAGCTAGGTACCTACCTACCTAGCTAGTACCTAGGTGTATTATGTTCAAATTAGTTAGAACCGTGCAGTTTTTTTGATCGCGCGAGTTGAATCGGCGTTGAACTTGTAGAGATAAAATGTTCGTGTGTTCATACCTTACCCCTATGCCCTATAGGTATATGTATATCTAAGTACACATTATATCTTACCTAGGAGTTATTCTAGTTTCAGACTAGGTAAGTACCGGTATCTCGTCCCACCTACGAGTCTCGGTACCTAGTGTACTACAACTACCTACCTACCGTACCTTCACCTACCCACGAGGATTGCCAACTTTTTGTAAAAATAATTTCGTTTTTTTAATGTCGGATAAAGAAAACAAACCGTAGGTATTTCTATGAAGAAAATAGTATTTTAGTAAATTTACGTGAATCAGTGGCTGAGCTGGTTTGCGACGGGCTTGATTCAGATGTCACCACCATTATGGGTTTAGTAAACAGTGCTTTATCCACTAAGTATCTCCTATTCCCTTTCAAATCAAAAAAATACAAAAATTTATTGTTGACAAAAGTAGGTAAGTAAGTATTTGCATCTAGACCCTCGGTAGTATAGGTACAAGCTACGGTCTACCTACCAACCAACCTACAGATCTAATTAATAGCATGCCTATTGCCTACGCCTAAAAACATTAAATTTAAATTAAACTACCTAGGTAGTTACCTAGGTCGGTACTACCTCTAACGCCTAAAACCATTATAACGTAATATTGTAAAATACCAATAGGTAGGTTACCTAGGTACATAATAAGATACGTAAAATGGGCGGTCTTATCGCTAGCGAGCAAATTCTTCCAGGCAACCTTTGGATGGAAAGGAGCGTATAAATAGGAAGGTCGGCTAGGTTGAAGGTACTACCAGATATGAAACAATGAAAAAAATAATTAATTATTACCTAATAGGTACCTATAATGAGCTGAGTAACAACCAACGAAATGCACTTATTGCACTTAGCTAGATTCTACTTAGGTACCTACCTACGTAGTCCTACGTACACTGCACCTACCTACCTATCTAATGTAAAGGTGGTCGGCGAACATTCTAATAGCATTATACTTACTTACGTCGTCCTATCCCCATTATGCTTACCTATACATACATGTACCTAGGTAGTTAGGTAAGGTTAAGGTAGGTGGTAGGTAAGTACCTTATTTATGGTTTCCTTAGTGCAATAAGTCGTAGGTAGTACTTATAATAGGTAATATTATATTGTATCATATAGGTAGATAGCTCAGATGAAATAGGTAGGTACGGTAGGTATATACTTTATCCTCAAAATAGACAAATACCTACTACGTGGTTGGTTGTCGTCCTACTAGTAGGTAGGTTAGGTGGGATTATTTTAAATAGCTATTAGGTAGGTACCTACCTATTTATAAACGCGCTGTAGGCATTTTATGTATAGGTACCTAGGTATAAGACATTGAGGAAGTATTACTACCGTAGTAATATTAATTCAATGGTATAAGAGCGTTACTATGGTCTTGTTGAAGTAGTACACAATGTTGGCCCAGCTTGAATTATCTCACCTCACATAGCGTCACGTGACACGTCGTCAGTCACACGTCACAGCGCAAATATTACCTTCCTACATTTTTACATCTACCTACCATCTGTGACTGCCTGCCTACCATACATTACACTTGGCAGAGACGCGGTGCGCGGCGCGCATACATAGCAGTACCTAGGTAAGGTAGATACCCAACCCACATAACTCTATTAATCTCACCTGTGATGATAATAGGTAGGTACGTAGGTATTACTTATATTATATTCTTTAGCAGTTACCTAGGTATGTGGTGAGTGACTATACCGGTAATACCAGCCGTCAGCCGCAAAGTTTAGTGACCACTGTTTTTCCTCTTTACATGCATTTATTGCATAGAGTTGCATACCTGGCCTGCTACTGCCACACACACAGATCATTATTATAGATCGAACGAAGATCTTAGTGACAACTTGGACAAAAACTCTTTGTTCGGCGAGATAAATAAAAATTCTTCATGTTTTATTAACCTCCGACCGAAAAACAGAAGGGGTGTTTGTTTGACGACGTTCGTAAGAAAGATCATTTACCTTGGATCATGTCTTGGATGGCGAACTAATTGATCGAGTGAGCGAAGCGAACGAGATCTTAGTGACAACTTGGACAAAAATGCTTTGTATGTTTGTTTTGTTCGACGAGATCTTTTAAACAGCTCATCCGATTTTCATACAATTTGGTAGGTATACGGCATGTATACTGATAGTACTCTTAATTTTTACTGATTTGTTAAATGAAGTAAATCGGTCAAGGGGTCGTGAAGTTATGAGGGTCCAAAGGGAGTAAAAAAAAAAGTCGTACAATAATATCAAGTGGGATGTCATATGATAGGGTTTTGTTTAGACATTCCAAAACCGTTTTTATTTTGATTCTAGGTCTAATAGTTTTTGAGTTGTTGTAAAAATTATAAAATTGACAAACCCAGTATAACGTGAGCTACCCTTTCTTGGAGTTTCAATGATTTTGTAGTTCAAGTAAGACTGGTACATAGCTAGACGGCGATTTCAATAAAAATAGTTTGGGTTTTATTAACCTCCGACCATCACGAGATCTCAGTTACGGGGCGAACTACTAGTAAATAACCATACCTATGTAGGTACATTATGTACCTACTTCAAGCCAAATAAACGTATTACATTAAATTTTTTTTCTTTTTGGGTAATAAACAAGGCTCTTTACAAATTCCCGCGAAACAATAGAGTACCTACCTACCCAATGTTGGCGAACCTTCCTACCTACTTGATGTCTGCCTACCTACGACCTTTGATTTTATCGAGAATAGAGTAGGTAGGTAATAAAAATGTCATAAGGATGCATGATGCACCGAAATCTCATCAACCGAACCATGCGTGACGTGTTGTTTGTTCGCGCTATGTACCTACCTACCTTACCTAGGTAGTTATACTTTATTAGATATACGTATACCCGTAAAGTATGGTACACAAACTTACACTATTAGGTACCTACCTACCTATACGTAGGTAAGGTGGTACATACCTACCTTTATCGTCCGTCACTGCTCTTCCTGCACCTATTTAGCACCATTGCTTATTGTTTTAATAGTACATAGGTAGTTAGGTTTGGATGTAATCTGACTACCTACGAACTAAAATAAATGTGAAAACTTGTTTTCATAATAAAATTCATGTTCAGAATCCAGAAAAAAATCCGGGACCATAACGAGCCTAATAGGTACCTACCTAATGTTATGCAACGACAAATGAATTCAATTTCTTCGTTACCTACTTGTCGGTTTTTTTAGTTTACAAAGTTATTATAATATAAATATACTATTGTATAATATTATGATGTTGTGTTGCAGTGGCGGTACGCGTCGTGCTGCGAGCGCTTGTGCACGAGCTTGGGCGCGCTGGCGGGTTGGCTGTGCGCGCTGGGCCTCGTGGCGGCCGTCACCGCGTACGGCGAGCTCACCTCGCTGTTCGTACAGCGACAGGGAGCCGCCGCCGCCGCCGCCAGCACGCCACACGCGCCCATTCTACGCTTCTTCGGCGGCGGCGCACTCATGTCAGTAACTCAGTAACCGCGCTTTCTACAAATACCTACCTACCCACACCCAGTACCCATGGATACCTACCGTGAAACGTGTGCAATAGTATGCAAGTCTCCGGCACACGTACCTACTAAATCCGTGATTTTTGAATATATGCCTCTTAATCGTAAGCCATTACTGGCCATTAGGTAGGTAGGTATGCATAATTGAATGAAAATTAAGTTACCGCGAAAAAACATACGCATAGGGTCGTATAACAATCAACAATTCGTTAGGTACCTATCGTTTGTAAATCCCTGTTACGGTTGAGGTGTATAGGTACCTAATTTAGTATGGTTTTTCAGCGAAGCAGGAAACCGCTCCATGCACATGGACGCGCTGGTTTCGGACTCGATCGCGTTCGGCGCGGCCAGCGTCGCCGTCATGTGCGCGCAGCTCCTCTGCGCCGCCGTCGCCGTCTCGCTCGCTAACTGGGCCGCCGCAAGCATGGTCGGTTATTATCACCTACACCGTCGCTGTTCATCCCAATCGCTCTGCGGTTTATTCGTACGTGAATAAATCATATTAAAATTTACAGGTAAACAGACTGAGGTTGCAGCTTCTTCGGTCGGTAATATCACAAGAAATAGCCTTCTTCGATACAAATACGACTATGAACTTTGCATCCGCACTGACAGAGTGAGTACCAACCCAATGGTTATCGATCACAGATCGAAAACACCCCCATCAGAAAATAAATTATCAACTCTGAGGTAGGTACCTATCAGGATAATAAGCCAGGTTCCGTTATCGTTGCAGGGACATGGAGAAGCTGCGCGCTGGCGTGGGCGAGCACGTGGTGATGACGTCATACCTAGCAGGCACAGTCGTGTGCGGCTGCACGCTGGCGCTCAGCTACGGCTGGGAGCTCACGCTGGCGGGCATGGCAGTCGTGCCCGTCGCGATCCTCCTGCAGGCGGTTGTCTCAAAGGTACCTACTCAATATATTTATTGCTTTCACTTTACACTGGTTGTGGATGTAAATACCTAGGTATCTCATGGATCCTGTTTAGGATGTAGGTAGCAATATGGAGGCAGTCCGAGGTTTATAAATAGGTAGTAGATCGCTAGTACTACTTACCTACCTAATAGGTAGTTGGCAGATAATAATCTAGGTAGTTTTTGTTACCTACCTATCTTAAAGCGGTGAGGTCGGTGAGGTGATGGCTCGATGTCAACGTACCTAACCTTTTTATTGCAGTACCAAACAAAGTGTTCCGAGGAGGAGACTGATGCATACGGCAAGGCCGGCCGCGTCGTGGAGGAGGCCCTGGCTGCCATCCGCACCGTGCGCGCCTACGCCGGCGAGGAAGTAGAGGTTCAGCGGTAAGTGCACGCCGGCAGTGGGCAGTGGGCAGTGGGCAGTGGGCAGTGGGCAGTGGGCACGGCACTAACACTAGGTACACATGTGCAGGTACACGAGCGCGCTGAGGGGAGCAGCGGGCGCGGCGCGGAGACGCGGCGTGTGGGCCGGCGCGGGGCTCGGCTTGGGCTGGTTGCTCACGTACAGCCTCAACGCCGTCGTGTTCGCGTATGGCGCGCAACTTGTCGTGCGCGACCGAGACCTGCCGCCCGACCAACAGGCCTACCATCCGGGGGTCATGGTCACCGTGAGTACCCATCTAAGTATATACATCGATATTACCTATTTCCACTGATGGAGTGGAAATATTTTATAAAGCTGCGATCCGTTTCGTTCCAGGTCCTGTTCTGCACGTTCATGGCCGCCCAGAACATCGCGATGTGCAACCCGCACCTGGAGATCTTCTCTGGAGCCCGCGGGGCGGCGCGCTCGCTCTTCAAGCTGCTGGAGAGGAAGTCAAAGATCAACGCGCTCGAGGAGAGGGGCCTCAAGCCCGATAGCTTCAAGGGGGATATCGTCTTCGACAACGTTTACTTTAACTACCCATCGAGACCCGATGTTAAGGTGACCCTGGTTTCCGATGTTGAATTTGCGATAGCATCGGGTCCGTTCCTCGATGTTACATCCATCGTTGCATTTCAGGTACTTCGAGGATTATCCCTGAAGATTTCGGCGGGCGAGACGGTAGCGCTGGTGGGCGCGTCAGGTTGCGGCAAGTCCACAGTGTTGCAGCTGTTGCAGCGCATGTACCAACCCGACACCGGCACCGTGCACGTCGACAACTATCGCCTGAGCGACCTGAGTCTGCACCACTACCGGACCAGCATCGGTGACCATAAACATCTTATCTACCATTGTTATTTTGCGTGACTCAACTTGAAACAGAATCATCCTTTTTGCTTCGCCGCCGTAGTCGGGTTAAAAAGTTGTTCCCGACTGTGTTGTCACATTCGGTCACATCGGTGCCTGTGGTGTGGTAACGCGTCATTCGTCACGGATGATATCATTTTTCCTGTTGAATAACTGGTAGATACACATGTGACACACGGATATGATTAAGCGGTGATTATTCCCGAACTACGCAATGAAATGAAATATTATGTTGCATGAAAACAAAAGTCGAGCGCTGCAGCGATGTCACGCTTTCAATATTTTTTTTTTTTTCATCGTGTTCTATCGAATCAGCAGTGCCGCCGTACTTAATCCATCCATAATCCGTTCCAGGCGTGGTGGGACAGGAGCCGGTGCTGTTCAGCGGCACCATCCGCGACAACATTACCCTGGGCATGGGCCACGTCAGCGAGGAGCGCCTCGTCGCCGCCGCCAAGATGGCGCACGCGCACAACTTCATTATCAAACTGGCAAATGTAAGTGAACGTCTCTCGCTCGCGGCAGCCGAAGGAATTGTCGATGAGCGCGAGTCTCGATGGTCAGAATGTGATGGTGTTGCAGGGCTACGACACGCTACTGGGCGAGCGCGGAGCCTCCCTGTCGGGCGGACAGAAGCAACGTGTGGCCATTGCACGCGCCGTGCTGCGAGACCCTGCTGTACTACTGCTAGACGAACCTACTTCCGCACTGGACCCCGCCGCAGAATGCCGCGTGCAGGCCGCGCTCGACGCCGCTGCGCATGGACGCACCACGCTCGTGGTCTCGCACAGGTAACGTATCTACATCTCCGCATTGGACCCCTCTTGGGAGTAAATTGTACGATATATTGTGCTAGAGTTTTGTGCGAGCGCTCTCTGCAGCAATGCCTGATAAAGCATGGTTCTTCTTTCTAATTTATTTATTTATTTAATACTTTATTGCACAAAATTATAAATTTGTTACAAAGGGTGGACTTAATGCTGAAAGCATTGTCTGCCAGCCAACCCAAACGTGGTGGTGTAATGAGGAGGATGGCGTGCGACATTACAGAGAATAATATCATAAAAATCTTAAAAAATATCTTAAATAAATAGTAAGAGCTCAATTCAATAGCGGATAATAGGTAGGTATAATCGTTGAATAGGTATAATGTACCAGGTTATGCAGTAGGGTAGGTAAGGTAGGTACTGGTAGTTATTGATGATGACGGTGCGGTTGCAGATTGTCGACGATAGTGAACGCGACTCGCATCGTGTACATGGAGCAGGGCACGGTCCTGGAGCAGGGCTCCCACGCCGACCTTATCGAACGACGCGGATACTACTGGAACCTGTTGCAGCAGGATATCACTCACAAGTGAGTGATTGCTGCTTACACATTACAACTCGCAATCTAAAGTAAACGTCTCCAGTTCCATTTTCCACTAGAACCTGATGTTATCCTTGATGCGGTTTCAGAAGCATCGCATCCACTATAGCGGAGTCGGAGAAGCAGGGCGACGAGCAGGTCGAGCTCACCGAGCGGCTTCTCAGACGGTCCTTCCGTCGGCGATCGACGGCATTCACAAGTAACTAATGATGTAACAAATGTTACAGGTGCCGGTGGAAGTCAAATAAATAAATAAATAAAAGACTAGTGTTGTGTAACGTATGGCTTCAATTTGAATTCAACTTGATTATCTATCATCATCTTATTCATCTCATCTCATCATTATTACGACTCGTTGTGTATCTCAACTCATCAATCTTCCGTTTAAGATTCGATAAAGGCGGCATGGCGCGGCAGCATGCGCGGTAGCACACTCGTGCCACACGCCGCAACCGACCTGGCCGCGCAAGCTGCAGCTGGTGAATCAGCACAGGACGAGGAGTCTTCGGATCACGAGAGCGAAGCGCACGTGACCGCCGCAGCCCTGGCGCGCCTGCACCGTCCCGAGTGGGGACTGCTGGCGGCCGGCGGGGTCGCCTCCTTCACCATCGGTGCCACCATGCCGGCCTTCGCATTCCTCTTCTCCAAGCTCTACGGGGTAAGTGGTCGTGCAGACTTGGAACATGCGATTGTGTAATCAGTCGAGATGACCAGCCTCAATGGCCCTTGCTCTGGCAGATGTTCAGCTTGGAGGATGGTGCGGAGGTGGTGGCTGCTGCTCAGCTGTACGCGGCGCTGTTCCTGGGCGTTGCTGCATTATGTGGCCTCGTCACGTTCCTGCAAGCTTGGCTCTTCAACCTGGCCGGGACGCGTCTCACCGACCGGCTGCGGGAGCTCACCTTCCGCAACTTCCTCGGACAGGTAACCACCACTCTCCAACTCAACACCTCACCCATGACCATAAGAGCATTCGCGCGAGGAGACATTACCTACTAATAGGTATGTTCGTTGTACTCAGGAGCAAGGATGGTTCGACGAACCAGCCAACTCGACGGGTGCGCTTTGTGCCCGGCTCGCCAGTGACTGTGCCGCCGTCCAAGGCGCTACCGGTGAGCATCACCTAGCTAGATCGGGTTAGGTACCTAGCTCTAGTGTAGGACCTCTGGAGCCACAACATAACTCAGCAACTAAACGAACGCAATGAGCTTCCATCGCATGTTACAGGAACCCGGCTCGGCACGGTCCTCCAAGGTGTGAGTACGATGGTGCTCGGCGTGGGACTGGCCATGTTCTACTCCCCGAAGATGACTCTCGTTAGCTTAGTCAGCATTCCCTGCGTAAGTACTCGCGGTCGGAGGGCAAGGGATCGTTGCAGACCAGGTGTCAAGTGAGTACTAAGATTGGTTCGTTGCATTGCAGGTGATGGGCGGCATCTACCTGCAGGGCTGGGCGTCACGGCGCGCCGAGCACGCGGAGCGGCGCGCGCTCGAGCACGCAGCGAGACTCGCCACTGAGGCCGTGCTCAACGTGCGCACCGTGCAGACTCTCGGTAGCGATACGAATACGACGGAGTCAGGGTCAGGTATCTACGCTCCATGAGCTCGATGTAACAGATTGTGTTTCAGGCGTGGAGCGCACGCTGCTAGAGCGGTACGCCGTGGCACTGGAGGCAGGCGGCGCGGAGGCGGCGCGGGCGCGACGCGTGCGCGGTCCGGTGTACGGATTGTGTCTGTGCGCGCCCACCCTGGGCTATGCCGTGTCGTTAGCGTACGGCGGATATCTCATCGCAAGGGAAGGTCTGCAGTACGAGTACGCCATCCTGTAAGTACCGGTGGATCTGCGCCCCTCCTTCTCCGTGGATGGTTCCAATGACCGGATTAGTTCTGTTCCAGCGTGTCCGAGGCGTTGATCTACGGCGCGTGGATGCTGGCCGAAGCGCTGTCGTTCGCGCCGTCGTTCGCTGGCGCGCGGCGGTCAGCAGGCCGCATCCTGATGGCGCTGGCGCGCGAGCCCGCCATAGTCTCCGAGCCCACCGCCGTCGAGGACCCTGACTGGGTGAGTTGCCGAACGGTGGAACCGATCGCTTTATTCGGTCATTCGGTTGTTTTGTTGCTCATCATAATATACCTATTATAATAATACGTAACATACCTAATAATTGATCAGAGTGAACGAAGCGAACGAAGACCTTAGTGACCACTTGGGCAAAAATGCTTTGCATGTTTGTTCGAGCATAACTTTCGAACCGCTTATACAACCTGATAGGTCT
Organism: Eulithis prunata; assembly: GCA_918843925.1. Taxonomy (NCBI): domain Eukaryota; kingdom Metazoa; phylum Arthropoda; class Insecta; order Lepidoptera; family Geometridae; genus Eulithis; species Eulithis prunata. Next base: position 9,257,082 of record OU974020.1, on the reverse strand, counting down.
ACAAAAGTAACAAGTGGGGTGTCATGTACCTAGGTAATAGAGCTTAATTTAGACATTCTATCCGTTTTTATTTTTTCGTTTCGTATTTGTCGTAAAAATAAAAAAATTGCGAAAACCAGTCATAACGTTATGCTGAATGAGAAATAATCTTTGTCGGTGCAGGAGTGCACGGGCGAGGTGAGGTTCGACAAGGTGCAGTTCCACTATCCGTCACGGCCGCAGACAACAGTACTGCGCGGCTTGTCCCTGACCCTGCCGGCGGGGTGCACGCTGGCACTAGTGGGGCCCAGCGGCTGCGGCAAGTCCACGCTCATGCACCTGCTGCTCAGGAACTACGACGCGCAGGAGGGGAGCGTGGTATGTTCCTTTACATTCACGTTTATTTGTTACCAATCGATCATTGTCATCGAACGCCTCTCGCATTCCTCCTTTATGCTCGATTTAGAGGAAGCTGTTCATCGTTGGTAAGTTGATAATGAATGTTTCGTTTGTCAGCTGTTGGATGGTCGGAACACGCGCACGAGCCTGAGCCTGCGCTCCCTGCGCGCACAGCTGGGTCTGGTGTCGCAGGAGCCGGTTCTGTTCTCGGGCTCGCTGCGAGACAACATCGCGTACGGCGCGTGCGCGCGTCACGTCTCCATGGAGGAGGTGGTGCGCGCCGCACAGCAGGCGCACGTGCATAGCTACATAGCCGAGCTGCCTCTGGTGAGTTACTGCCCTCACAGCTGGGTCTGGTGTCGCAGGAGCCGGTTCTGTTCTCGGGCTCGCTGCGAGACAACATCGCGTACGGCGCGTGCGCGCGTCACGTCTCCATGGAGGAGGTGGTGCGCGCCGCACAGCAGGCGCACGTGCATAGCTACATAGCCGAGCTGCCTCTGGTGAGTTACTGCCCTCACAGCTGGGTCTGGTGTCGCAGGAGCCGGTTCTGTTCTCGGGCTCGCTGCGAGACAACATCGCGTACGGCGCGTGCGCGCGTCACGTCTCCATGGAGGAGGTGGTGCGCGCCGCACAGCAGGCGCACGTGCATAGCTACATAGCCGAGCTGCCTCTGGTGAGTTACTGCCCTCACAGCTGGGTCTGGTGTCGCAGGAGCCGGTTCTGTTCTCGGGCTCGCTGCGAGACAACATCGCGTACGGCGCGTGCGCGCGTCACGTCTCCATGGAGGAGGTGGTGCGCGCCGCACAGCAGGCGCACGTGCATAGCTACATAGCCGAGCTGCCTCTGGTGAGTTACTGCCCTCACAGCTGGGTCTGGTGTCGCAGGAGCCGGTTCTGTTCTCGGGCTCGCTGCGAGACAACATCGCGTACGGCGCGTGCGCGCGTCACGTCTCCATGGAGGAGGTGGTGCGCGCCGCACAGCAGGCGCACGTGCATAGCTACATAGCCGAGCTGCCTCTGGTGAGTTACTGCCCTCACAGCTGGGTCTGGTGTCGCAGGAGCCGGTTCTGTTCTCGGGCTCGCTGCGAGACAACATCGCGTACGGCGCGTGCGCGCGTCACGTCTCCATGGAGGAGGTGGTGCGCGCCGCACAGCAGGCGCACGTGCATAGCTACATAGCCGAGCTGCCTCTGGTGAGTTACTGCCCTCACAGCTGGGTCTGGTGTCGCAGGAGCCGGTTCTGTTCTCGGGCTCGCTGCGAGACAACATCGCGTACGGCGCGTGCGCGCGTCACGTCTCCATGGAGGAGGTGGTGCGCGCCGCACAGCAGGCGCACGTGCATAGCTACATAGCCGAGCTGCCTCTGGTGAGTTACTGCCCTCACAGCTGGGTCTGGTGTCGCAGGAGCCGGTTCTGTTCTCGGGCTCGCTGCGAGACAACATCGCGTACGGCGCGTGCGCGCGTCACGTCTCCATGGAGGAGGTGGTGCGCGCCGCACAGCAGGCGCACGTGCATAGCTACATAGCCGAGCTGCCTCTGGTGAGTTACTGCCCTCACAGCTGGGTCTGGTGTCGCAGGAGCCGGTTCTGTTCTCGGGCTCGCTGCGAGACAACATCGCGTACGGCGCGTGCGCGCGTCACGTCTCCATGGAGGAGGTGGTGCGCGCCGCACAGCAGGCGCACGTGCATAGCTACATAGCCGAGCTGCCTCTGGTGAGTTACTGCCCTCACAGCTGGGTCTGGTGTCGCAGGAGCCGGTTCTGTTCTCGGGCTCGCTGCGAGACAACATCGCGTACGGCGCGTGCGCGCGTCACGTCTCCATGGAGGAGGTGGTGCGCGCCGCACAGCAGGCGCACGTGCATAGCTACATAGCCGAGCTGCCTCTGGTGAGTTACTGCCCTCACAGCTGGGTCTGGTGTCGCAGGAGCCGGTTCTGTTCTCGGGCTCGCTGCGAGACAACATCGCGTACGGCGCGTGCGCGCGTCACGTCTCCATGGAGGAGGTGGTGCGCGCCGCACAGCAGGCGCACGTGCATAGCTACATAGCCGAGCTGCCTCTGGTGAGTTACTGCCCTCACAGCTGGGTCTGGTGTCGCAGGAGCCGGTTCTGTTCTCGGGCTCGCTGCGAGACAACATCGCGTACGGCGCGTGCGTGCGTCACGTCTCCATGGAGGAGGTGGTGCGCGCCGCACAGCAGGCGCACGTGCATAGCTACATAGCCGAGCTGCCTCTGGTGAGTTACTGCCCTCACAGCTGGGTCTGGTGTCGCAGGAGCCGGTTCTGTTCTCGGGCTCGCTGCGAGACAACATCGCGTACGGCGCGTGCGCGCGTCACGTCTCCATGGAGGAGGTGGTGCGCGCCGCACAGCAGGCGCACGTGCATAGCTACATAGCCGAGCTGCCTCTGGTGAGTTACTGCCCTCACAGCTGGGTCTGGTGTCGCAGGAGCCGGTTCTGTTCTCGGGCTCGCTGCGAGACAACATCGCGTACGGCGCGTGCGCGCGTCACGTCTCCATGGAGGAGGTGGTGCGCGCCGCACAGCAGGCGCACGTGCATAGCTACATAGCCGAGCTGCCTCTGGTGAGTTACTGCCCTCACAGCTGGGTCTGGTGTCGCAGGAGCCGGTTCTGTTCGCGTTGTTTACTAAAGGCGTATTATTTAATATTCCAGGGCTACGACACGTTGGTAGGACAAGGCGGTGCAACCCTGTCGGGTGGACAGAAGCAGCGGATAGCTATAGCGCGCGCGCTGCTGCGAGATCCTAAACTACTGCTGCTGGATGAAGCCACTTCCGCACTTGACGCCACTAGCGAGAAGGTAACTAAACGTATCTACCTACACCTACCTAGGTACCAGATAGGTAATAGGTACATATACCTACCTACCTACAGTTTAGGTTCGGATCCGAAGCCAGACTTGTTTTAGTTTCTTTTGCAGGTATTTAAATACCTAGGTATGTAGGTATACCTACGTATTTTTTTTATTTGAATGCTGAGTTGACAACACTGCTTAGTGCTTAGGTATGTAGGTAGTTGTTGTTTATTTATTTATTTCTTCAATAGGCAACGCCAACAGCGCACATAGTTAACAATACAATAATCACTTCTGAAAACCTTATTCTATAAAATGTGTGCCAATTACAGGCATGCACAGCATTTGCAATAATATTATTATATTTATTATAAATATATGTAGTTGTTATTGATGAGTTATTGTACCTATGTAATGTCGACAGGCGGTGCAGATGGCGCTGCAGTCTGCGTGCCGCGGCCGGTCCACTATCATCATAGCGCATCGGCTCGCCACCGTACGACACGCAGATATCATCGCCGTCATAGACAAAGGTACTCCTTAGAGAGTAGGTACTAATGGTTTAACTTGTATTCCAACACACGGAGAATACATCCAGGGAGAAACCACGAGGGAGTTTTACTCCCTTTGGAACCTCATAACTTTCCAACCCCTTGACCGATTTACTTCATTTAACAAACCAGTAAAACTTAAGAGTACTATCCGTATACCTACCAAATTTTATGAAGATCGGATGGGCGGTTTAAAAGATCTCGTCGAACAAACATACAAAGCATTTTTGTCCAAGTTGTCACTAAGATCTTGTTCGCTTCGCTCACTCGATCAATAAGTACCTACCTATTCACTATTCATGTTTGACAGATAGTAGGTACTACCTAGCGAACACCGCGAAATTCAGCGAGCACATCGTACATGAAATTAAGTAGGTAGTAGAATCTGGGACCAGCTAACTTCGATGGAGATTTTATCTTCCCTTTTAGCAAAATCTCTGTCGAAGTCAGCATAAGGCCCATGCATTCAATGACTGGGGTCAAGACCGGCAGATCCTCGCGACCAAAGCCTCAAGACCAGACAAGAAAGTTACGGCTCCTTGCGTCTCAGGTAGATCTGAGGAAATATCTACCGTACCTACTACCTACGGTACGAATGAATGAATGAATGAAAATACTTTATTGTAGGTACGTAGGTATACACCTTACAAACTAATATGCGAGACAGATACAGAGACAGGTACGAGGTACTATTCTAACTGATCCTACTACACATATGGACTCGTGTTAAGTTTAATATCAAAAGTCGTAAAGATAGGTATATATTATGTATTAATGCGTATTCCAGGCTTGGTAGCAGAACACGGCTCTCACGAGGAGCTGGTGGCGAGACAAGGCCTCTACTGGGAGCTGCTGCAGCAGCAGCAAGGGCTCGCTGCTGACACCCGCGCCGCATAGCAGAACGCGGCTCTCACGAGGAGCTGGTGGCGAGGCAAGGCCTCTACTGGGAGCTGCTCCAGCAGCAACCAAATCTTAGATCTCAGGGTTTTGTTTTAGACCTTATTGCCAAACTAGGTATAAGTCGAAATAAGATTTATTTTCAAAGATGCCTTCCGTTGCGGTGCTGTATTGAAATAGCATAATGTAGCAAAATGACGAGTGCCTTCGGGTTTCAAAGCATCCCGAGAGAAATCTGTTTCATTTGTGTTCACGAAACTTTCCACCAAAATATCTGTCAACCAGCATACGATGAACCTCGTGCCAAAGGCTGCTTTTGCTTTAGAGAGTTCAAGCTGTATCTAAAAATATTCACATCTTTGATTTAAATAAAACATAGCCTATGTTTCAATCCGGAAAAGGGCTCCCGATTGGTATAAGTTTCATTGAAATTGGTCCACTAGTAAAGACGGGATCCGCGAACAAACAAACAGACAAACTCGATTTTGGGAATCAGAATATCTACATATTTCGTTTAAATCCGTATCTTAGTTTTAGTTTTTGGCTCTTTTACAGCTTTATAATAGTAGGTAGGTAGGTACCTATAGATAGATTCATATAGGTAGGTAGATATTAATAAATGTCAGGCTATAAATATTTTAACTTGGTTATTATTAGGTAGGTTACCTACCTAAGTACCTAGATAAGTAAAATCTATTGTGATACGTATTTGATATTCCAATTAAGTAAAACGATATTATATTTTCCAATACCTAGTATGGTAGGATGTACCTAGGTACCTATCTATTTTATTTTGTTTCCAATACCTAGTATTAATGGTATACCTATGTATTTATTAGGTATATATAACATAAAGCAGGCAGGTACCTAGTGCTATTTTGAAGCTACTTGTGAAGACCTATAAATGGTGCTGTAGGATTATTACCTTACAACTTTAGATGATATATAGGTACTTAAGATGTAAAAATATGAATGATAACTGATTTATTGATAATATTTAGTTACGTACCTAGTACTGGAGACCACGGTCAAACGCATACCGATACTTTTAAGTTTTAGCCTAGGCAATAATAAAAATGTACCGCATGCAAAGGCGATAATGTGCATTCTTAAGTTTGTGTTGCAAATAAACATTTTGTATTTGTATTTTGCAAATTAGGTAAATTGTAGGTTCAATTGTATCTACCGACCGATACATCATAGTCTCCCTAGAAAAAATAAAAAAATAAAACGAACTCTTAATAAAATAATCTTTATTTTATAGCGGAATTGAGCTTATATACTAGTAAAGGCTATTCCTAAGGCCTCTTGGTTTCAAAGTACGCTAGGGGGCGCTGCACCCACATGTAGCGTACCGAGTGTACAGGGGTGGACGAGCCGCGCTCACTTACCTACCGCTCACTACTAACGTATCGTACGTCTGCTTAAATGTATCCAAACAATACTCGTACAACCTGACCGCATAGAGATATCAATTTTGTTGCTTTATAAACAATCCAGGCAGATGTAAACTGACAGAAACTGTGAGATATTCCACTCACAAAGAAATGGTGTATATTCCATGTCCAACCTTAAACAGTGATCCAGAAGAGCCGTCATTCAGCGAGGTCCGGTATGGCGGCGAGCAGCAGCGCTTGCGCGGGCGCCAGCACGACGGCCGGCAGCTGTGCCAGTGCCGCACCTGCGCCTTCACCGCACACCTGCCATGCTGCAAGCAATGCAACCAGTCTCACTCAACCAGGGCCAGGACCTACCTGTACCTTAGCTTAGGCAAGTTCCAGCACGCGGTCCTACTTACCAAGCTGTGAGGCACGTGGCACGGCACACAATGCCACTACGCGCGCGGCGCGCGGTGCTAGCAGGCCGCAGCGCGCATAGCCCCAGCACGCGGCTGCGCTCGCGCACAACCAGCTTAGCTCTGCAACCAATCGAACACAATTATCCAACAACTCCAGACTTTAATGAGAGGTAAGAATATATATAGAGATAAACTGACCGAGAACCAGCACCGCGAACATGTCCTCCAATCGGACGCTGCCTTGGGTCTGCAGCGCGTCGCAGCACTGCATGTACAGCAACAGCAGCGCGCACCCCTGTGCGGCGTGCTCCGCCCCTGCGGCCTGCGGGGCCCAGCGCGAGGCCAAGGCACCGGCGCCGAATGACGTCAGCGCGGCGGCACACGGCCCTAGCGCCAGCGTCGGCACCACGCCGCGACCGCACTGCAACCGACAGTCATCGCCTGTAATCACATGACCCGCCGCCGGCACCGCCATCGCCACCGCCACATCATCGCACTCACCAACAGGATCATGGCGAGCGGCGCGGTGACCAGCGACACGAGGTGACAGGCCGCGGTGGCGTGAGCACCCGCCGCGTCCGCGCACAGCGCCAGCGACAACCAGCCGCAACCGCTGCTCACCGACGTCATCAGCACCCTGACCATTACATTAACATGGGAGAGAAGTCCAACGTGCTTCACGTAGACCAGTCCAAAGAAAAAAAATTACCTACACCCAGGAATACCTAAAAATACCCTCATGCATCTTAGCCGATTTTTATGTATATTTTTCGAGTTACCTAGGTATAATTTTTTTTTTAAATTTAACTGCTACCTAATACGATTATAAGTAACCAAGTAAGTCTAGGGTGCTGCTAGCAGTGAAAACTTACCTCTTGTTTAAACTCTGAATATTGAAAAATATTGAATAAAAATGTGTGTACTGACCCGTGCACGAGCGACGAAGGCACACGCGAGCGCTGCGCGGCCTGCAGCAGCAGCAGGCAGAGCGCGGGCGCCACCAGCGCGGCGTGCGCGCTCGCCACCAGCACGAGCCGCACTCCGGAGCCGGAGCCGGAGCCGGAGTCACGTCGCCGCCGTCCCGCGCGCCAGTAGATGTAGCTCAGCGGCAAGTACCAAACGTACTGCGCGTGCAGGGCGCCTGCTGACCGAACCTGTCTTACTGATCCACTCACTATCATCTGCCTTCTACTGGGCTTACATTTACATAAAAACACTAGGCCACAGTGTCCTCGTACCTACCTACCTACTCTGAAAGTATTGCAAGCCATTAGATAATAGTTTAGAAATCGTATTAAAGTGTGTATCATGAATCAAGCAAGATTAACTAGTAGTTTTTGGGGAGAACGACTAGTTAATCTGAGATCTCGCAATGTTCACAAAATTGAAAGAAATTAATTTTACATGAAATTTAAAAACCCTTGCTCATGAAAATCTCCTTAGATCCTCTTCATCTTCAGGTCTTTTTGGTCATTGACCTCTGGTGACCCCTTACAAAGTAGTTTTTGATCTCAGCTGACCTTTAGAAAATGTTGACCTTGCCCTCTAATAAAACTTCGGGCGAAAGGAAATAAGCGTAGGCCACGCATATTTCCTTTTGAACCCTTACAACTTGACAACCCCTTAATTAACTGATTTCCCATATAACCGTAACCACCCAATAGTTTGCTCCCTCAATCAATTACTACAATACATTGTACTATTCGATAAGCAGGAAACGCATACACCTCTCAACAAAAAAATATGCTAAATAGCAAGTGACACTTGCTTATAGTGTTCTTCCAGGCCAAAGAACAAGTTTGATGTAAGCATAGGGATACATTAAAACAAACCAATAATAGTGAACTCCTTTACATAGAAACAACAAAATAATTATGAGATTTGCCACATTAATTAATACTCTGATAACTTTGGAACTGCTTATCCAATCTTCACTTTGGTAGGTCTATGGACAGTGCTGAGGTTTTACTAGTTTGAATAATGAAGTAAATCGGTCAAGGGGTTGCAAAATTACAAGGGTTCGAAGGGAGCAAAAAAAGTGATACAAAAATATCAAGTGGGGTGTCATGTCATAGGGCTTTGTTTAGACATTTCAAAACCGTTTTTATTTTTATTATAGGCTATATAGTTTTTGAATTGTAGTAAAAATTACAAAATTGGCAAAACTAGCATAATGTAAGCTACCATTTCTTAGTTTCAATGATTTTGTAGTTAAGGTAAGACTGGTACTTAGTTAGATGGAGGTATTGATGCGATTTGCAAAGTTTATTGCAAACATTGTTTAATATAAAAATCTTTGTTTTATTAACCACCAACTAAAAAACGGAAGGAGTGTTATAAGTTTGACGGCGTTCGTAAGATAGATGAGCCATGTTTGGTGAGAATTGGTGAAGCCGTTTCCAAGTTATGAGGATATTCATCAGCTCTGAAAACCAATTTTGAGGAATTTCAGGCATAATTATTACAGTTTGAAACATTTAGTAAATCTCAAAGTTTTAAAATTCATTCAAGTTCATAAAAACATAATTAAAATAGAGAATGTATTGTGTCCAGAATCACCCGTCTAGCTAGGGGGTTGCAAAAATACTGTTTAGTACCTACTGCATGTTTGTGGGTTGATCACCTTTCAGGTGTTTCTAACTACAGTGAGGTGATTGAATTTCAATCAGTAGGAGCCTGCTAGCAACTAACTATACTTATTTATAAAAGAAAATACCTACTTACAAATAGGCTTTAGGGCACTTTTGTGCTGACTTACTATAGGTAGGTATGTAAGTAGATAAATTATTATAAGAAAAAATGGTACCATAGTATATGATGAGCAGGTGCTATGCGTTCTATGAATGATCTAGTAAGAGCATGCAGTGTTGTTTGCCTCCAGTCGCGCCCGCGCGCGGCGCCAGCACGGCCAGCGCAAGCGCCGCCAGCACGCCCACCACCATCCAGCCCCGTCGCACACCAACCCACAGATCTACGTGGTATTCGCCCGCTCTGCGCCTTACACCAGCCCCATTCCTTTTTATATTGACCACATCATTGGTTCCAGAACTGGGTTCTATCAAACCCATTGTTTAGCTATGCTATTAATCAAAGAAAGGTAGTGCAGTATGTCAACAAACTCTCTACAGCAGAGTGGGTAACTTTTATAGAGCGAGAGTTACAGTTAGGTACAGCTAGGTAGGTGACTTGAGTAATATGGAATGTCACGAGGTGGTCAGGAGTAAACTCAAAACTCCTACAGATAAGACCAAATTGTAACACTTATTTATGCAAATAAACATCTTGTATCTAGAATCTGGGGCTTTCTATCGAAGCTGAAGATAGGTACATAGGTACCTACTATCACATCATAGGCCAACTCAGAGAATGCAAGGCCAACTCGTGAGAGTAATAGTCATAGAAAAAGAATACTCTCTGTACTGTACACTCTTTGGTAATAGTCGTAATACTGGTAATAGTGTTCTTTGCCAAAGAAGCTCTCGTAAAGAGTATTCTTTCTTTTTCTATGCAAATGCAAAGAAGAATCAGCAACTCTTTAAAGCCAATTGCCCATGGCTAGCCTTATTTTTACATACAGACAGTATTGCCAACCCAAATTTTCATTTTACCTTTTACCCCAAAGCCTTATCAATTTTACCCTAGATTCACAACTTTATTGATAAAATACCCTAAAGTTTTCTTAATAAATAAGTTATTTACAAGTTATTTCATTATCAATGCTTTTATTTCACTTAAAATGCTTACCAAAAAGCCCATATTAATAATATAAAATATTGACCTCTCAAATTAGGATCGTATTCCCACTCTTTACAATAATTTTGAATGTATCTTTTGCACCAGATCTTAAATGACTGTCAGTCAGGAAAACTCTACTCTCTGTGCTACACAAGCCATGGTGGTTTACCCAGGCTGTGCATTGCATGGTTGTACAATAACCATCCGAAGCAAGCATGCTTGGAAGATTTTTTTCTGATGTTTTCTGTTTTGTATGTAGAAATAAATACGTCTGGTCGTATTTCCCTGACTGCGGCAGCGGTACTTTAGTTTAGTAGCCAATTATTAGCAGTAGTCTCATTGCGAGTAAACTAGGAAACTGTTCTAATATTTACTTTGCTTTGCTACAAGGTACAATAGGATTCAATGTTACGTACAAAATGTTACATTACCAAGCAACTAAATGCTGTGTTGGCAAAGAACAAACTTCCTATGTTGAGGTAATTCAAATTGGTCTAAGAAATATGTAGTGGTGTTACTACAACTATTTTGGTTATCTGAGGTAGGTAGGTCTCTACCGACATGTGCACATTGGGCTCAACTTTCCTTTAGTGGCGGCGAGTTAGAGCATTGAATTAATTTTTTATGTTTTTCATAAAAGAAGAATCATAATGTATGAAGAAAAGTTGCGCCCACATCAGGTCTCTCTGAAAATAAATATTTATTTATCTAGCACTTTTTAAAATTAAATACATATGTATATAAATATTATACAAAGGGTGGACTCAATTTTGAAGCATTGTCTACCAGCCAACCCAAACATGGTGGTTTAAGATGGTTGGCGTGCCACATTACCTACAGAAAATAATTAAATAGGTACCTCCTACCTATCTTAAAATAAAGAGCTTTGCTAATATGGAACTTGAGTTACCTCAACTCAGTCAGAGAACTTGAAGCTTGTTTCTAACATGTATCATTTAATATTCATGGGATTATGGGATGTCTCGATTCCGTTCAATTCAACCCAAATAACAAAAAAACTCAACTCGTCACGTCACATCACTTTCAAATGATTGTGACTAAGTATTGTGTGGTGTAATAGGCCAGTACCTTATGTTGCCTAGCTGCCTGCGGTATAAAGCTGCCTATGAAGGGGAAGGTAAAACCACTGTACGAGTAATCAACCAGGATTATGAGCTTGGTCTCATGATTGACTCCTATGCAACAGTGAGTGCACACTTTATTTCTCTAATTATTATAGTATTTTCTCCATTTCACTGGTTTATGTAAATGATGGTTTATTTCAGTATGGGTTTCGTCTTAACAACGGTCTCACAGTGCTTGGACCCATGGCAATATTTCCCAGGTGATAATAAATACCTATCATTACCTTGTGCAGTGGCTATTGTGGATGATATTTCTTGTATAATGCCTATTGCCTTTATAGGTATTTTAGTTTGTATACTAAATCTAGCTAGGTCAGAACAATTCGAAGTACATAATATAGGTAAGGTATTTATATAATCTTTCTATACTATTATAAAACTGTAAAAAAGCCAAAAAGTTAAATTAAAGATATTGATAAACTAAATATGCAGATCTACTAAATAAACGATTCTAATTCCGAAAATCGAGTTTGTTTGTTGGTTTGTTCGCGGATCACGCCTAAACTACTGGACCAATTTCAATGAAACTTATACCATTCGAAAGCCCTCTTTCCGGATTGAAACATAGGCTATATATATATTTTAATAAAAGACGTTGAATATGTGATACAGCTTGACCTCTCTAAACCAAAAGCAGCCTTTGGCACGAGGATCATCGTATGCTGGTTGATAGATATTTTGGTGGAAAGTTTCGCACGCGTACGAAGTAGCGCGGGCATCAGCTAGTTACCTATATGTATGTACCTATACATTATATTACAGAACGGTTTTGTCATGGCAAGTGAGAGAATCTGATGAAATAAATGAAGAATCACTTGGATTATTCAAATTGCTTGAGCCAAAAATTGATCTCCTGGTGAGTAGTAACCTATGTCGTATTATATAACAATGTTAACTATGTGAAAATAATAACATAGGTAGGTACCTAGTTCAAGTTAAATGGTGCATTCAGTAATAGTATTTATTATCTTTTTCTAGGTGATTGGTCTAGAATGCAATGACAGGTCCAAATTCAGCAGTGTGTTTAAAGCATCCCGCGCCAATAAGCTGAACATAGAAATACTACCGACGGAACATGCGTGCTCTACCTTTAACTTCTTAAATGCTGAGGGAAGGTACGTTTTACACAAAATCCTACCAAAAACAGAAAGGAACTACAAGTGTAGGTAGGTACCTGCATAAAACAACAAACTTGCGTATTGAAACATTAACTTCATTACAAATAGTCAGATTCTCCCAGCACACCATGGACTAAAGATATATTTATAACAAGCATTCTTCAAAATAGGTAAACCACCAAGGCGCTTGTAGCGTACTACGTAACTATTCTGAGCGGTCACTATTTGGATGGGTTACCGTTAGTGGCATTTACATTTGAGCGCTTCCGTGCTTCCGAGGGCGGTCCCGGCTGAAGCAGTCGTTTAGCCATGACGGGGAGGCCTTAAGGCGGCCTAAAAACTCCGTCACCAGAGTTGACCACTAATTCATATTACGAGCCTGCAGCTGTTTGCGAGTTAATATAAAAGTTGTGCAAACTACATTACCTACATAAGGTACAGCTACATAATGATTTCTGTTGTAGATCTGTTGCGGCAGCGCTGATACCACCTCTCAAATTGGAAATGAATGAAAATGATATGCTTCAAAATAAGATCCACTATCATAATATATTTAATAAACCTCTTAATTAATAGTTAGTAAACCATAGTGTGTAGGTATAATGAGGTACCTGGGTAGGTACCTACCTAGTTATTGAAAAAACAACTAGCTACCTATGTAAAGTATGGAATAGAATTCAACGTTTAACTACTAATCAAGTATAGGTAGGTACCTACCTAATAAATGATGTCTGAATAAAATTCTCTAAAAGGTACATACCTTTATAGGTAATGTAATTTATTTTTAATTGTAATTTTATTTTCAACTCAACCTAACATCATTTATTGATCGAGTGAGCAAAGCAAACGAAGATCTTAGTAAAAACTTTGTCAAACCGGCGTTGGTTGTAGGTATGTTTGTTCGAGCATAACATTCGAACCCCTTGCCCAATCTTCACAGAACTTGCTTGGTAAGTAGGTAGGTAAGTCTCTATGTACGGATAGCAGAAATCTACCTCCTACATTATACCTACTCTTACGTTTTACTGGTTTGAAAAATTAAGGGTCTATCCGTCCGATTACGTAGGTACGGTAGAGCCAGTAGGCAGTAGATCTGAGTGCAGTCGGGGTATGAGGTTTGAGGTTAGACATACAAATTTACAAGGCATTATTATTAAAACAGTCAAATTAGGTACACATAAGTCATTAAGTAAGAGTAATACAATAAAATTCATTCAATCAATTAATTGATCGAGTGAGCGAAGCGAACGAGATCTTAGTGACAACTTTGACAAAAATGCTTTGTATGTTTGTTCGACAAGATCTTTTGAACCGCTTATCCGATCTTCACAGAATTTGGTAGGTATACGGATAGTACTCTTAAGTTTTACTGGTTTGTTATATAAAGTAAATCGGTCAAGGGGTATTACTTATAAGGAGTATTACTCTTTGGGTCGTGAAGTTATGAGGGTCCAAAGGGAAAAAAAAAAAAAGTTGTACAATAATATTATTATTATTGATATTATTATCATTCCAAACCCGTTTTTATTTTCATTCTAAGTCTAATAGTTTTTGAGTTGTTGTAAAAATTATAAAATTGGCAAAACCAGTATAACGTGAGCTACCATTTCTTGGGAGTTTCAATGATTTTGTAGTTCAAGTAAGACTGGTACATAGCTAGACGGTGATTTCGAAGCGATTTGTAAAGTTTATTACAACCATTGGTCAATAAAAATTGTTTGGGTTTAACCTCCGACCATCACGAGTAGAGGTGTCAAAATCGGTTAATTTTTTTTATTAGTTAATGTTATAACGATAAAAAAATATATCGTTATTTTTAATGATTAATTTTATTTGAATAAATATTCGATAAACTCGCTTAGATAAATTTATTTATACGCATGAGTGAATGATTGATATTAGCAGAGAGCGAGCACAGACAATTTTTCATAGACAAAAACATTCACCGTTCACACGAACGGTCCACAGATAAGAAATATAAGGGCATCCTGCACAGGTTTACTTTCATATTTCAATAAAATAAAAACTTTTTCTTGCAGTATTTGCAGGTAGCCAACTTTGCGACGCCACCGCCGCCGCGCCTGTACATTAGAATAGAATAGAATAGAATAATTTTTATTGCCAAAAATTATTCTATTCTATTCTATTCTAATGTACCGGCGCATCGGCGCGCACATTGATCAAAATGGTTCCATATATCCGAACTTATTCTCGGCATTTTTCACATAATCCGACTTCGAAACAAACACTTTCTTCCATCTAACGATGGCGCAAAAATGCAAATCGCAAGTCTAAATAAATTTTCGTCTCTTAGGTCTCATTCATTCAATCATTGTCATTCATTCAATTTGCCAAAAATAACAATTGTATTCATGATCCTTGGATAAAAATTATATTGTGTTTTATTTTAACCAACTTAAAGCATACAATTGAATGCAGATCAATGTTGTTAAATATACACTAAACGACTTAATTATCGTAAGTAGTGGTTCATTCTATATTGAGCTTTATCTCATAGAAAATAGAGTACACAGTCAAAAATGCAGATGAAGCCGGAAATGAAATTAAACGGCCGTTTCCCGGCACATAGCACTACCTTCAGGCCGGTCACTCTAATGAAAATATGAAAATTACTCATTATATCTAGGAAGCGTAGGTTCAAATTTCAATGCATTAAAATGAAAGAATACCTTCAGGCCGGTCACTCTAATGAAAATATGAAAATTACTCATTATATCTAGGAAGCGTAGGTTCAAATTTCAATGCATTAAAATGAAAGAATAATTTTCGTGGTGAGTTATAAAATTATTCATTATATCTAGCAAGCGTAGGTTCAAATTTCAATGCAGTAAAGAAAGTGAATAATAAAAATATTACCTACATACGTTCACCTTGTGTTGAAGTGAAATAACATGTGTTATTAAAAATATTCGAACACCGCCATTTTTTTTAACGAATGTTATTGTTATTTTTTTTTATTCGTTTTTTTCATTAGTTGAAAGAAATATTAAACACCTATAATCACGAGATTTCAGTTCGGGGCGAACTACTAGTAAAATAGTACATTATGGTACTAGTGTGGTACATTGGTGCTTACCGCCGAGGTGCCATTGAGACCCGAGCCGTAGGCGAGGGTCTTAAGAGAGCCGAGGACGGTAATCACCAATACACACGTGTATCATACGACGTTTTTCAACACACTTGCGAATAAAATAACTATAATTTCAACAGTGAAAACGAGTTGTGAAAAATGTTTCGCTATGGCGGGAAAAATTAGTCAGTTTTCCTATGCGCGCGCATTGCGATCGGCCACAGACTAAAGAATGGGATGAGGTTTTTTTTTTATTTTCCGCACATAGGGTTTGCGCCTATTCTGCCACGTACAAAATGGGGAATTTAAAGTTTTCTTTTATTACAGAGAAAACAAAAGTTATATTTGAGTGAAAGTTTTATTTATTAAACACGTACGAGTTAAAATTATCTATTTAAATAAGAAGTTGCATGAAATGAGCAAGCAATAGGAACATTAATTTATTTGTTCTATTGGACACTGATCTTTTTTAGAATAAAAACTTTTTTAAGAACAAAGCAACTCAACCAAAAAAATTCAAAAAAAAAAATCTATAACTCACTAGTGAGGTGAGTTATAGCAATGAAAAAGTCACAGTTTGATTACATATGGGTGTCATTATGTGCCTAATTGCAGTGACCATAGAGCCACTTTATGAGCAAGTGTGTTGAAAATTAAATTATTGAATAGGTACTGTAGGTACTTAGAATCCTAGGTATCTATTGCATTGGATAGCAATCAGAAGCAAGCAGCTCATAGATTAAGAAGCAGCTAGGTATATCCGCTTTTTGACACTTGAAATATTGAAACGTCAAATTTCATGCACACAAGTGCATGTATAATTACATAAAACGCACACTTATGTGTCCTCCATTTTTGTAAGTTCCTATAGCACTCGCCAAAAGTTTCTTGGGTTTCTGACATAGAATGTAATCTGTGCATAGAATACTCCTCAATCCTCATCTCTTTTTGCATTCTCCATTCTCTTTGCCACTCTTTGCGCTTCATATCACTTCATATAGAAAAATAATACTGAACAAGAGTTTCTGAGAATCATCTTTGATCTGTGAAATTGCAGTGAAATTTGAGTGAAATCCTGGAATGAAAGTTACAAAACAAGCATCGAAATAGAAGTAACAAGTAGATAATAAAAGACAGTGGATACTGAGCCAGCTCTCTAGCTAGCAGCCTGCAGTGAATTGACCATAGGGCGCTTACTAGAACTAGAGCCTTCAGTCAGCGATGGCAGCAGGTGGAACTGTTTGCCGGTACAGCCCCATGGATACATCCCAAGAGGTAGGTAGCTTACTACCATAATATCATACCTACTTCGTTTATAGAGTACCTACTTACCTAGGGTACTACATAAATTCAAATTCAAATTGTTTATTGCAGTAAATTATTGCAAAATTTCAATAAGTACCTACATACTTACCTCCTTTGAAATTAATGCCTGATACCTTATGCCTGGGATTGCTCAAAATTGGTTTTCAGAGCTTATGAAGATCTTCATAATTTGGAAATACTTTCACCACTTTTTACCAAACATGGCTGAGAATCATCCCAGATAAATCACTTTCTTACAAAAAAACGGCATTTAAATTAGTTGTTACCAGGGGGTGGTAATGCCTTCCACCCCCCGCCCCCGCCCCCGCGGCTCATGCTCACCACAAATAAAGAAAATTCCTTCCCTCAACTTTATTTGATGTAATTGTTGTCAGAATGCAGATGTCCACTTTGGAGAGGGGAGCTCCTTGCATGAGCGGCTTGTTGCATATGTGCATGCACTGGAAAATGTGAGTATATAATCTATAATATTATAAAAACGCCTTTGACATGAGGTTCATCGTATACTGGTTGACAGATATTTTGTTGGAAAGTTTCGCACATGCACGAAGTCGCGGGTATCAGCTAGTATATTATAATATCATCATACTTATAACTCTAATGATAATGTTAACTATGTTATTATCTAAATAAGTCAAATAAATCTTTCATATAAAAAAAAACATGTGTGCAATTCACACGTGGTAGAAGTGAAACCTTCAAAGAATACTTAACCAATATGCAGTACTAAGTTTCACCTCAAAATAAAAAGTAGCAAAAAGTTTATAATGTCGCATTTGATTTGAACTTGCTCCCGTTGTCGCAGTCCAACATATCACTGTTTGGCCAACAGTAGCTGTGCTGCGATGGTTGAAATTACGGCTATGTCTCTTTTTGTTTGCGCTCTTTTGTTTTCGCAAAATGTAATGGCACTCCTAAACGGGCAATGTTTTTCTGCAATATGTGGCTGCAATACGATGGCCGGCAACATTGCTGGCAATACCAGCCACACTATGCAATAGTGCAATAATTGCCAAACATTTTAGGTGTGGCCATGTATGGCCAATATTGTTTGATAGATGGCCTGGCGATCGCTGGCTGATTGGCTTTAACTGCAATATTCTATTGTTGTTTCAGTCGCTCCCTATTGTAATGGCATAGTGCATCTTTTTCTATCGACATGAAGTTTCTTATCTAGTAAAGTTTGTAAATAATTTTTTATATAGCCTTATTTCCAGACTTAAGCGATCTTATTCCAGAACGGGGACTAAAGAAAGTCACGGTTTAAACATCAAGGTTTATACAACCCGGCCGAATTAAGCGGTGTAGCGGAGGAAGTATTGAGTTCCGAACCAGGTGTCATGTTAATTCGGCCGGGTTGTATAAACCTTGACGTTTTAACCGTGACTTTCTTTAGTCCCCGTTCTGGAATAAGACCGAAATTGTCTAAAGTTTTACGCCTATTTAGGTAAGGTCGAATCCACAATCTCTCTTTTTTTCTTTTTTGATTTTAAAATATTGTAAGCCGCTGCGACACGTGTGATTTCGTCAGCCATTGTTGCCGATTTGTCTAGCCCGTTTAAGAGTCTGCATCATGATTGCTCGGACATTAGTGTCCGAGTGTATTTTTTTGTAATGGCCGTGCACTTAGTTGCCAATAGTGCAGCCACATATTGCAGAAAAGTGTAGCCCATTTGGGAGCGCCTTAAGTGTAATAGTAACTAGTAGCTCATCTGTAATCTTTTACCGTTTTCGTTTCATCGAATTCCAAATCACAATGATGCTAAAGAAGTTTTCACTTCAAAATATAATTGAAATTAGAATATGCTTCTCAATGTAATCAGTAACATGTGTATCAGGGTATAAGCTGATAGGGTAGACACTATTTTGTTACAAACACACCCTCCGTGTTTCGATCAGGAGTTAATAAAACGTAAAGTAAATCGTTGTTGAAAGGGGAGTTGATCGGCGGCTTAGCTAACGAATAAGGCGCGGATCCTTCCCTCGGTGGTGCTGCACCAGAACATCGCGGGGGGTGGATCGACTAGCTAGGTAACTCATCCGATGCGGTAGCAGGGCTCGCGTCGCGGCGTGTGGGGCGAACACTCGTACGCCCGCGGGCAGGGCGAGCCGGCGCGTCTCGCGCGTCACACTCGCACGCTACTCGCGCCGCGAGCTACCTCCCCGCATCCGGCCGTTATCGACGTATGCAGCGTGCCGGCCGAGGCCCCCGAGCCGCCGGTACTCGAGCCTCGGGAGCCCCTCGAGCCCCTCGAGCCCGAGGACGAGGACCCCGCTGACGCGGAGGATTGGGAGGCGCGCGTGGAGGCGCTCGCCCCGAGTCCCGCGCACGCGCGCCTCGCGGCCGCCGCCTGCGACGCGCTGCGACGCATGCGCCTCGAGCGTCTCGTGTCCGGCGGCGGAGTGGAGGCGCGTGGCGAGGCCACGGCCGCCGCGCGCCGCCTGCGACGCGCACTCGCCCCGCACTGGGTGCGCGGCGGCGGCGGGTCGCGAGGCGCGCCGGCCTGGCTGCAGGCCGCGCTGACGGCGTGCATGCCGCGCGGCCCGCGGCGACTGTACGAGGAGGCGGTGGGTGCCCTGCGCGGGGCGGCGCCGCGGCTGGCGGAGCGGCTGACGGGCGCGTGGGCGGCGGGGACTCGCAGCACGGTGCGCGCGTGGGGTCGGCCGGTGCCGGCGGAGGGCAGCGCGCCGTGGCTGGTGTGGGTGAGCAGTGGATGCGCGTCGCTGGATGCGCGCTGGGAGCGGCGGCTGAGTGCGCTGGTGCACACGCGCGTGCTGCGCGCGCCGCGGGGCGAGGGAGCCGCGGCGCCGGAGCCGTGGTGCGCGGCCGCGGCCGGCGCCGTGCGCTCGCAGCTCACGGACGCGCTCGCGGACGCCGGGTGAGTTTTATTACTTCGATTGGGAAGCTAGCGTAATGTACGGAATGACATAATGCAGTTGGTGCGATGTATCGCTCAGGGACCGGTCGATCATCCTGGGCGGGGTGGGGTTGGGCGCGGCGCTGTGCGTGGTGCTGGCTCGGGGCGCTGGGGGCGCTGGGCGGGCGGCAGGGGGCGTGCGCGGGGCGGTGCTGGTGGCGCCCCCGCTGCGCACGCCGGAAGGCAGCCGCGTGGCGCGGGACGACGCGCTGCGTGCGGTGCGACTGCCGCTGCTGCTGGTGGTGGGGGAGCGCTCGCCCACCGCGCCGCACGCCCTCGCTAACGATGTATGCGGTCAGTTAAACTCGTGTAACTATCGGAAATGATTGTCGTTCCACTTTGTCGTCATTATAATATCGGTTGATGGTGTTATGTCCAGAGATGCGCGGTCTGGCGGCGGGCGCGGGTGCACGGCGGCTGCTGAGCGTGGCGTGCGCGGACGAGATGCTGCGTGTGCCGCGCCGGCTGCGCTCCCGCCTACGCCTCTCGCAGCACGCGCTCGACGCCGCACTTGCGGTCAGCTCACACACTACCCTACACTATTTACATGTACCGCCTAGATCGCTCATCTCAATATACAGATAAATATTAAGATATTTATTGTCTATGAAAGCTAGGTTACAAATTTGAATAGGTTTACGTTTCTCTAGTCCAGCTATTAGGTTACTAAACATTTGGAAAAAAATAAGTTCAAAAACACGCTGTAAAAAGTAAGAAACAAGAATTATTCTCATCTGAAAATGTTATGTAATATGTAGTGGTCGTTATTGGATACTTCAATTCGGGAAGCTATTTTAAATATGAAATACGTAAAATTCACTTCATTGTCTACTCGAAACTTTTTCTGTTACACATGTATATTACACTCACAAGAACCGGGAGCGGGTGACTGTGGAACCGAGCACGTGGGGCGTTAGGCGTTGTTTACCTAGATTTAGGATCTCTACACTCTAGAAGACCAGAAACTCAGTTTACTCGGTCGAGGACTCGATTTAAAATGATCCTGAAGGTCCGGGAACCGAGTGCAGGATATAATACTTATATACTTTTTTTCATATTTATACATACTTATATGATCATAAGTTATTATTGATCGAGTGAGCGAAGCGAACGAGATCTTAGTGACAACTTGGACGAAAATGCTTTGTATGTTTGTATGTTTGTTCGACGAGATCTTTTGAACCGCTTATCCGATCTTCACAGAATTTGGTAGGTATACGGATAGTACTCTTAAGTTTTACTGGTTTGTTAAATGAAGTAAATCGGTCAAGGGGTCGTGAAGTTACGAGGGTCCAAAGGGAGTAATAAAAAAAAAAAAAAGTCGTACAATAATATCAAGTGGGGTGTCGTATGATAGGGTTTTGTTTAGACATTCCAAACCCGTTTTTATTTTGATTCTAGGTCTAATAGTTTATGAGTTGTTGTAAAAATTATAAAATTGACAAACCCAGCATAACTTGAGCTACCATTTCTGGGAGTTTCAATGATTTTGTAGTTCAAGTAAGACTGGAACATAGCTAGACGGCAATTTCGAAGCGATTTGCAAAGTTTATTACAACCATTGGTCAATAAAAATTGTTTGGGTTTTATTAACCTCCGACCATCACGAGATCTCAGTTCGGGGCGAACTACTAGTGATACATAGTAACACAACATTTATGTTTGGCACACACAAATATATATATTCTCGGTGGAGATGTAATCCAGTTGTCACGCACGGAAGGCAGAGTGGTGTACCTAGTACCGAGTGGAGTGAGGTGATGCAATGCATCCTCTTGCAGGAGGAGTGCGTGCGCTGGGCGCTGGAGACGGCGGAGGGAGAGGAGCCGGCGCCCTCGCCGCCGCCGCCCCCCGCGCCCCCCACGCCCCCCACGCCCCCCACGCCCCCGCCGAGGCGGCAACCGCTGCCTCTCGCGGTGCACCAGATTGGTACGGCACTATGCTCTGGAACCCTTTGCGATAGATATAAAAATACTTCATGTTATTTTAAACCGACTTCAAAAAAGAATGGGGTGATTTGTAAATAAAGGCGTTGGGGCATTTTCGGTCCCGATTTGCATACATTTGGTTAATTTTTAAATTAATTTTGTTATTTATGACTTTTGTTGGTTTATCATAATCTAATAAGCAGTAGCAGTCGCGAAAACGCAAAATAAAGTAGGTAATGTTTTTGGCGTAAACACCTGTAAATACGATAAACAGCATTGAAAAAGACGCATTTTTCGAAGTAAAATGTCTAATAACTAAGTATTCCCGCTGCTTTATAATGAAATTGTTACATTTTTAAAAACATCATTATAAGTGTATTGTATCAAACAAAGTTCCATCATTGCAAGTTGAAAACAAATATGGGTCCTGGGCTCCGTCCAATTTGCCCCAGATCCTTTATTTATATTTATTTATCTTGTGACTCATCAGTGGGTGTTACAATAAATAGAACTATCTCATTGAACTGCCATCATCCTGATAATCATTTGATAAACTTAGATGAAGGCGTATCAAATTGAAGTCGGTTTTTCCAGTTTTTCAACCCACACCTAACAAGCAATTTGAAATAAAATGAAATGGTTTATTTATTATAGATTTGAGTGATCCGGAGGACGACTACGCGCACCTGCCTGCAGCCGCGGCGCCCCCAGCGCCCCCAGCGCCCCCCGCCATCACTACATCCGCACAGTAACTATCTTCAATATTTACATTCGCCTACTAAATTATATTTAAATGCTAAGACGGCTCCATTGTTTGATGTTATGCAAATTTACTGATTGAACTTACATTACTTTCGTTTGTTACAGAAGTGCCAGATCGATAGAGATTATGGGTAAGTACATAAACAACCAATAATATTGTGCGCCAGGCCATACGGCGGTGATGGGTCTAGCCAGACCATTACGCACACCAACACAGGCACACCGCCATACGCCATTCACAAATAAAACTATCATATTGGTTGATAGTATTCGTTGAGATGATGTGTTGTCAGAAGGTCGCGTGGTGTCGCGCGCTGCTGGCGGCACTCCGCTCCCCCTGCTGCCCCCGGGAGGCAGCCGACGCCCCTCGCCCCCAGCGCGCCCCCAGGGCCTACGCCCCTTGACCCCAGCGCGCCCCCAGGGCCTACGCCCCTCGCCCCCAGCGCGCCTCTCGGCGGCGCGCCCCTCGCCCGCTGACATAATGCAGATGCCGATTGTGTTTGCGGATGACAACGCCACCGGTACGTTACGGATCCCGACACTGGCCTTATAGCCAGCCTGGCCGCGCTTCACGCGCCCTGCTCATAACGACAACAATATGCCGTACATGAAAATTATTGGATTCTATTTCATTTATCTCCAGATTCAAGTCCGACGGGCAGCCCCGTCACCGTGACTAGCGGAAAAACAAGAGTAAGTCACTAATCATTTTCTAATAAGTAACTAAGCGCCTAGCCGCGTAGCTCGCACGTATTTATCGCTGAGAACCAAGGGTTCTCGAACGGCGACCACGAAACGGGAAGGTAAGGCGGGAGATGGGCTCCCACCGAATGGCCCGACTCCAGCGATGTAGTCAGTCGAAACCAAGAATGCAGGTGAATGGAGAAGGTCCGAAGTAGCTCCTTCTCGGAACGGATGGGAGGTCATGCGCTGCTTACTTTGTATTGTACTGTATGGGCTGATATTATGATAATGGATGAATCCTCGGCATGATCGCTTTTATTGTAAGAGGATATGTGTGTGCGTGAGCCTGAAGAAGCTTCCCCTCGGTATGCAGGTGAGCAGCGGCACCTGCCTGCCGGCCGGCGTGACGATGACGCGCGTGATCCTCGCGAAGCGCGGCAACACGCCGCGCCCGCGCCTGCTCGTGCGACGCATAGCGCGACAGGGACAAGACAAGCCGCACGACTCATTGTGAACCAACCTCTGATGACTATGTCTCGCTGTTGGTCTTGTTACCAACCTGACAGTGGTTCTAGGTATACCGGATAAATGTGTTTGAACACGCGAGAACTGCTGCATCGGGTCGTTGGTTAACTATAAGTATAGCCTGCCTGTTGTGCATCTGCGTTATAGCGGGGTGCTCTAATTGACGTCTGAATATTGTTATTGATATGTAATTAAGTGCACCGGCAATGACTCGTCGATTGTATTAACACACAGACAAATATTATAATAAGTATACCTAATACGATCCGTTAAAATTATTTTAAACTAGCTGTTACCCGCGACTTCGTACGCTTATACCGATTTTTTTGGGATATATTTTGGCAACAAAGGTTTAGTTGATTTGCAATCGCAGATCGTTAGTAGTAGTAACGTACATATGATATACACGTGGTGTAGTTCTTTCAGTGAGGACACTAGGTACATGCGCTATTCAAACTTGCCTTGCCCAATTTATTTTAATGTATCTTTAGATCCAAGGGTGTGGGGCATTCAGTTTGTCACTATCTGGACGAGCCTGTAGGTACTACTGTGTAGATATACTTAGGTACCTTACTACATAAATAAAAAACATTTTTGAAAACCATGTGCGGCGTTTATTTTCAGGTAGGTAAGTAAGTTACCTAACCTACTCTATAAAACCTGGCCATGTCCTTATTGTTATTGTAAGTAGAGGTAGGTACCTGCTGTAATATTAATCTGTAGTTATGGACATACCTAGTGTAATAGTAATGAAATTTCATTAGTACAGCTACTACTTGTTCAACAAGAGAGTAAATCATGGTATTTTTGTAGGGGATTCAAACTCGTAAAGAGTGAAATAATTTCCGAGTTGTTCGAGTGAATGATGAAGGTTGTACTGTACATTGATCCGCGCTAGAGTTGCGCTTGCACTTTGCAGTTTACATATAGGTACCTAGGTAGGTATAGTACCTACCTATAGTATGTAGTCCGCGGTCGCAGGCCTTCGTTTCGTACAGCGACCCGAATTCAGCCAGGTGGGAATCTATCACCGAACCATTTATCTATTCATTTTTTATAATATGGTACAATCTTTCAATGCACACAACCAAATTTTTATTATTATGAATACTTTATTTGAGACTACACAGGTCCATACAAGATTAAAATTAAACTAAAAGTACAGGTTGTGCGGTACCTACAATTCGTAGGTGTCCGTGGGTATGGGTATAGGTATGTAAATAATTCGTAGGTGTCCGTGGGTATGGGTATAGGTATGTAAATCTTTGTTTTTATCTTCATCTTCAGCGCGTTTACTAAGTAATTTAAACGTACATCTAGTAACTGAAAAGTGTGAGCTAGAAGGTGATATTTAACGTGGGCCTTTCTTGTATAACCAAGATACTACTTTATAGGCCCAAATTACTTTAACCTAGCAATGAAAGTTCACGATTTAATAATTAAAACACTGAATTGATTCGGTGATAAAAGTTATTATTTCACACACCATACTAGACAAGGTATAAAACTGACAATCTATGGCTAGGTGGGAAACACACGACTTCATTAGCTGCAGGGGCTGACTAAGGACGAACACATCCAATCTAGTAAGATAACCTACCGGTAGCGACTGGCTTACTGAAAGTTTCCTTTCTAAACGTAAACATTATTCCAAAGGGTCTTATTCATCAATTACGTGTATTGTTCACAATGACATGTAGGTAGGTACGCTACAAATATAAGGTTCTCATGTGAGTATGAGTACGCCCCGTATGCTGAATTACTGCTCAACCATCGATCAGTACATTCCGGACTCAAGCATAGATTTTGGTATTTTTATGAAAATGTCCAGGTACTCCAATCTATGCTCGAATAACGATTTCTGTATCGGCATACGGGCCCAAGAGTGCTTCTTTGAGGTCAACTTTTCACCAGCTTTCGACAGCTTCATTATTGCATTGCGTTATGTTGCGTTGCGTGTGGTAAGAGTGGTTCTGTTAGTAAGAGTGCGGTCTCGCATTCTGTGTGAGTTGTCTCGGTGCGCATGCGTGTCCGGATGCGTGCGCAGGTTCGCCTCGGGCGGCGGTGCCACGGTGCCAGTGGAACGCCGAGTGTCGCGAGCCTCGCCAAGCGGTCTGACGCGACCATGTCTGTCCTCGTCGGTGAGCGCGTGCTGGCGCCGCCCGCGACCTCGTAGCACAGTCCCTGCCCGAGGTACTGCCGCCGTCGCCGCGCCGTCTGACTGAGGCACACGGTGCGATCGCCCTTCTGGCCGTACGCGTTATTCTTTTGTTCGATGCGAGTCTCCGATGGGAGAGAGAGCGGAGCGGTGACAGTGCAATGCTCCGTACGCCTCGGCCTGGCTGAGGTCCGCCGCCTTCGTCGTGCGGGTCCGCTCGACGCACGTAAACATTATCGATCAGCTCGACCCTGCATCTCACAGAAAACACTGTCTGATCCTCGCCTCCCGATCTCGAATCGAGTCATCCTCGTCGAGTGATTTAGCGGAGCCGAAACCCACTTCCAGTACGACGGTATCTATTGTATGCGAGTCGGTAATTCGATCCGCTTTATGTTCGACAGAAGTAGGTCTACCTAAGTAAATCGATGTGAGTGACCTGGAATCGCCTTTAGTTGAAATACTTCTTACGATCTCCACTTCATGTTCGAAGTACCTCAAATTCGTTCATAAAGTTCTACGACTTATTTACTATCAGAATCTGATTAAGTAGGTACTTACCTGTTTACCCACCATTTGGAGTGCCACCTAGGTAGGTAGTTAGTTAGGTGCCAAATATTTACAACTGTTGGGATCGTATTCCAACAGCATACATTTTTTATGTTTGCAACTTGCCTAAGGAAATTACCATATTTATGTGGCTGAGCTCGTAATCTGAAAATGTTATATACCTATAGGTAGAGATCGTTTTTGGATGCCGTGAACCACCGATTTTAACTAATAGTAACTACCTGCTAGACTAGGTTATCAACCGATAAACTCAATATTTTATACACATGAGTGCATTTTAATCTTTCATTAATTTGTGTTTTTCACATCGCGTGTTTTTTTAAATATTCCTCGCGAATTGCTTTACTTCACTATCGATGTTATAATGACTCGCAGGATGGCTCTGCTTTTTTGTCGGAGCTTGTATATTAGCGTTTACGCTGATATGAGTGCATAGGTAGGTAATGATTTATTTATTTATAGTTGAGTTGTCGTATGTATGTAGTAGCGTTGTGTGGTTATATTGTATGGTCGACAGTGCGATGTGGAGTGCGGCAGCGAGGTGAGACGACAGCGCATGGTGGTGCGCCGGCATGCCGGGCGGCCGCCGGGGGCTCGTGGCCCCTCAGAACACCTTCCTCGAGAACATCATCCGCCGCTCCTCCTCGCAGCGTCAGTATACCAACACAACACAACACAACAATACACGACTCACCTACACATTAACTGCTCACTATCACCACACCAACTGCCGCTGCCGGTATTATTGCCGCAGCAACATCGCCTTTATTCTTATTTATGGGCTCCAGCCGAGACAGAGGCATGATCGGGTTTAGTTTAGATTAGGCTCATGCCTACTTCAGAGAGGTCCAACCAAACGCAACAGATTCATCGACTTAGGTACCTACCTACTATCGGCTTCAATATTTCATCAATACCTATAGGTAGCACAGAATATTACTAGGTACAACCTACAACTAGGTACTGGCTGAGTAAAAACCTCATCTCTATCCCTCATTTACTAGGTAAAATGTTATTTGTCACTATGACTGACTACCCTCTAACTAGATGGAACTTTCAACGATTGGTTGGTTTTTCCACTTCCGCCCTTTAATTTGACAGAAACAAATTAAATGAAACTTTTGGGCCAAACAAATCTGCTAGGTACCTGCTTAAACTACGTAGAAGGTATTAGCTATGACGTCAAACAAATTCGGTGTTGTTCAGTTCAGGCACAATCCGCGCCACGAAGTTTAGAAAGCCACGACGATGTAATACATGTAGGTACCTACCTACTAATACTTACCTCGTATCGTACATAGGAGCTCTGTAATTTGGAGGTATTTGCGATATTCAAATATTGCGATGTTAAAAGAAAACGCGACTGAACTTTACCCTTAAAAGTGCTGGCAAAAAATTAAACGATAGCCAGAGCGGGGCGAGCCGGCTTGTTTAAAAATTCCATTATTGCACCGTTTGCCATTATGTGGGAACAATGTGCTCCACACAGAAGATATAAAAGAGTGCTCCATCTCCGTTTATGAGCATGTTGTTGTCGAGCGGTGCGCGGGGCGATGCGGGCCGGCGCGTGTCGTGTGGGACAGCTCCTCGCGGCTCGCGACCGATAAGTACGGAAACGACGCCGCATGCCACCATTAGCCTTCCATCGTAAAACATCCCACTTTTCGAGCGCATTAGTATTAATAACCGACCCTCCCCACTGTTTTGGCCCGTAGCGTTTTTATTCAGCGTAATGAAATCTACCTCACTTATTATTCAGCGAGTCTAAGGTGAGCAACGGAGAACACGCCGCTCTCGCCCCCGCCGCCAAATGCGAATATTCCGTTTTTAATTATTTATTTTCCTTCAGGTAGGTAGGTATCTTATCTACCTACCTATCTACCTACCATAGCTTAGCTCCGGACTTTTCACTTTTTTAAGTGAATAATTCATGACTTCGTTTGCGTCTGCTACTCAGGACATTTGTGTTGTGACTCAACTCAACATAAAATCTGATAGCGTACAAATAAGTAGGGTCACTTGCTATGCTACCTACTTAAAATCGAGTAGGTACCTAGTAGTACCTATAGTAGTCGATGAAGACAGAGGTCGCTAGGTAGGGTACCCACAGAAAACAGAAGAAGTACTACCTTTCCCTGTAACATGTCATGTGCCTTCATGAATGAGAGTCAGGTCAGTATATCGCGGTGTGTGCCTGCAGCAGACAGCAGCTTCCTCCTGGCGAACGCGCAGATTGTGGACTACCCTATCGTGTACTGCAACGAAACCTTCTGCAAGATGAGCGGCTACAACCGCGCCGAGGTCATGCAGAAGTCTTGCAGGTCAGTACCTAGGTACCCATTGCGTGGGATTTTGGCCGGAGTGCCGACCGATTCAATAGTGTGTGGTGAAGAACAGAAGGGTCGCTATAGACTGGCGAGATGCCATTCGCCAGCGCCTTCCCTATATAGGAGCAATCGTGGCATGCCGAGATTGGTCTCGCGCCGGTTGAGCTTGTTTGTGCAGTGGTTCTATTGCTTTACCTAAGTTGAGAAGAGGTTCTTATATCGGCAGTAATGTAAGCAGCTTGCGACGCGTGACGTCACCCTGTGTTAACCTAGTTATATGAGTGGTTGTATGCTTATAGATGCACATGGATGTACGGCGAGCTGACGGAGAAGGCGGCAGTGGAGCGCGTGGACCGGGCGCTAGACCACCATCTCGCAGACCAGTTCGAAATCCTGCTCTACAAGAAGAACCGTGAGTATCCACCTTTTGATCGCCACACTCTCACATCTAATAATCTATTATACTTTCATCCAACAATAGGTACATTCATCTCATTATGAACTCTTTCATTTACCGAGTATTTCTTCCATCAGGTTTCTAGCTAGGTACGCCTATTCGAGCACCTTCTTCCCTACCTTCATTCATCTGTAAATTCATCTTTTGCACCTTCCTTTAGGTACCTGGTACCTATTATCATTAATTTCATTTTATCAATGATCGCAGCCATGACCTCTCATTATTTTTCCAACTGACTCAGATTATTTCTCGAATTGGCTTAGCACCAACAACAAATACGCTACAATAACCTGCCGTTAGTACCTAATTACCAGTCTATGTTCTGTGGCAATAAAAAAATAGCAACGCGCATGTTTTACTTGGGCATGTAGTGTTCCGTTCCGAGTGATGTACTTACCCAAATCTTTTTGGTGTAAAGTAAAAAATTCGCTTTATAACAACTCTTCACTATCGAAACGCCAATGTAACATGAGCTCCCACTCGTAGGATTGTTGTAAGTAAACTAGTTTTTTCTAAAAACCTCTTTTGACCCGCAATAGTATAATTTTCAGAATATTGTGTTCATATAGGTACGGTCTACAAAAATTCATGGATTGCAACAAACTACCTACCTACCTGTACTATTCCAAGTTATAACTCTCTATCTTCTACGGTTCAGCTCTGGTGGAGGGTGGAGGCGACAGACGGACAGACAGACAGACACTGGAGTGAGACTAGTGATCCGTTTTTCCAACCCAGGACCGGAACACCAAAAACGAGCTCGCCACTTTAGACTTGACACTTGAATCCGGGCGGAAAGTTTGTAGTGGGTGCCTAACTTGTGGCTGAGTGCCTGTGCCTGCCCACATCTAGTTTTATATGTGAGGAGTGCTCAGCTAGCTACAGGTAGACAATCCAAACTGGTAGAGCAGATCTGTCTGTCCAATAACCGTGAGGTTTACTTTGGATGACATTGTATTGTTCCGTTATATTCCACTGAAAGCTTTGTTTTATATAAATGTTTAGTGGCGATTTGCAAATGATCGGTGAGTACCGGCTCTACTCAAGTACTATAGTAGAGAGAGGTAGCGCGCGCGAACTCCACTCGTTCCATTTCATTACGTTTTCATGTAGCGCAATTTAACAATACAATTGTTTCTTTTACCTCGCGCGTTGTTCATTTCGCCCACTTTGCTGCGCACAAATTAAAACGCATTGTCCTTGGCCAGCGCTCGCCTCCGACATCAGACCCCCCTCGCTACTTTCAGACAACATGGACGATGATAATGAGAAACATTCGTCGATTCTAAAATAAATTAATCCTGTTCTAAAAACATTTATTTTGTTTACCGCGATCAGTCGAAGTCACGCACGGTATTCTCCAATTAAAACTGATTTAGATGCTTATTGTATTGCCCGACAGGCAGGACCGCTAGCGGATCAAGTACCTAGGTTGGGTAGGGTAGGGAGGTATACGTAACTTCTTCTAAGAAATATGGCAGCGCTATATACGTATGTATAATATTGTAGGTACTGTTGGTTTTGTGTGTTGTTGTGCCCAAAGTTATCGTTTGAAAATACTTGAATTCAACTCGCGCAAACAACAGCAGTTGGTATTTGGCAGTTGGTCCGTGGGTCGAAGCAATCAATGTCGAGTCATTAGGTAATTAGCAATTCATTAGCTATATATACCTATTAGCATGCAAACGGGCGCGGGAGCTTCCTTTGGTCGTTATATAGATTCGAGGATCACGTGGGTCTGGTGTTATTGTCCTGCAGTGGATGGTGGTGACCTGATGGAAGCGTGGGTGTTGACCGCGAGTGCGTCACGTGACGTGACGATGGCGTCGTGCGGGATGCGAGACTAATAGGGAGGATGGGGGATGTATCGCTCGCTAGTATCGATACTACGTACGTACGGGTGGTGGGATTGTGTTGCGACCCGGTGCCCTCCAATGTTTACCTATTGTATGGAATGCGCAATCGAGACGGATTTTCCTGCATAATTTGCTCGATCGGAGCATTATAGCTTTCGCGAGTCTGAGTTGCTTGTGGTCTAATTGCAGCAGGTACCTATTAGCTACCAACTTAATACATGAAGTAATTCTTGGTAGTAATCACTGTTCACACTATAACTCGACTTTGTACACTTCCCTTCAGCCTTGAGCATAGTTTTTGTAGGCTGAAATTGAACGCAACCACCACTCTGAAGGTTGTACCGGAGCCGAATAATATGATCACATGTTGTTGTCAATCATAGAACAGCATTTGATCATATCATATCATACAATCATAATCAAAATGCTTCACTTGGAATGAATTGAGGTATAGGTACTAGTGTTGTATTACTTACTACATTTCATTTCACACCATGCCCAACGTAATAGTAATTAAATAGTTCAGGATACTTACTCTATGGGTTCTTCTATCTCACGTTGTTTTGGGGTAGGTAAATGAGTTATATTATTATGCATGATTCGTAACTATCTTATATGGCGCCCCACGTTGGGCGCCACTGTAAAGATTTATATTTTACCGTTCCCCCGTTGTTTGCTATTTCTAGTATTGCAATGCAATAAAGTTTCCATCGTTTTGAATCGTGCGTCGAACTCATTTCTCCCATAACAGCCAGAAGTGGAATCATTTACCTATGTTTACCTGGAACATACTCTCCTGTGCGTTGTTGTGCGTGTGAGCGCGTTGTATGTACGTTGTGTGTTGTCGCGCGGGTGCGGTGGGTGGTGCGCTGGTGGGCGGCGCTGGCGCAGGCACGCCGCTGTGGCTGCTGGTGCAAGTGGCGCCCATCCGGAACGAGCGCGAGCTGGTCGTACTGTTCCTGCTCACATTCCGCGACATCACCGCGCTCAAGCAGCCCATCGATGCCGACGACCCCAAGGGAGGCAAGTATCCACACAAACACAACACATCCACTCACATATCTTACTACTTTACTATTTGGTCGATTACATCTTACAAACAACACCTTTAGGAGGCCTTGCATTGCAATCAAAGACTGCATTAGCTATATCTGATGAGCCTCCTACGATTCTCAGTACCTAATATATATGAGAGGGCTATTTGGTAGTCTTGGTTATCAATTTCCCATGCATGGCTCCTAAATGAATCTGTGGTGATTCCATTTTCAACTTCAGGACTATTTAAACTAGGTAAGTACCTACTCCGCCAGCGGATACGTGTTACCTGCCTTGTCGTATAGGTAGTAGGTCGGCACATCTACTCAGCCGATCATAATGTAATTGACAGTGAAGTCCTGTAACGTAAAGGTTGTGACTTGTGATGGTCGACAGGTCTGTCGAAGTTCGCGAAGCTGGCGCGCTCGGTGACTCGGTCGCGCTCGGTGCTGGTGTCGGCGCTGCCGGCGCTCAAGGAGCCGGCGCGCACCTCGCACCTGGCGCATGTCAGTACCCAGCACCTCCATGTAAACACGCACGCTACTTACATTAATATACTTACATTACAGCACACCACACGAGACAAAGCACGCCGCGCACCTATTCTATTCATTTCAAATGGCCATGCGAAGCCTGGCTGGTGATGTTTCACTACCTAAGTACCTATTTAACCACCTATATAGCCCACCCGTTTGAGACGCAGATGGAGCACTTGCACTTGCTTCTCGGATCATTCCACGCGACTCATTTGATGCAAAACAGGTACCTACTTGTATACCTACTTTACCTATCGGAACGAATGTCACTCGCGGATATTTTCATATACGTGCGTATCTACAGAAGTCGTAGAACCATCAGGGTCTGCAGAATTGTGCGCGCCGCCGCAGCCGCGCCGTTCCGACCTCTAACAATTTTTTTACCAACTAACTCACATGTTCATGCAAAAACATAAATAGATGACGCTACAGGTGTCGGGCTTTAGCCCCTTCCCGCGGTGTTCAGTTCGCTTCCAGCACATTTATGGCATGGAGCTACCTGTCTGTCAGGTCGACGAACAATAAACTCCAAACCAGTGTATGATCAGTAACAATAAATAATATTGTGATGAGGCAATCCAAGCTGCGCTCACAATCACCGCATTCACCACGTTTTATCGTTCATTTACTGCCGCTACTGTTCCGCTTCGAACGGCCAATTGGGCTTTTGAACACGAAACCAATTCGAGATTGTAAATATTTGAAGGATGTTCTTGAACCTACCTACCGTGCTCTACATACGGCACAGCTACGGTGAGAGGAATGGATCTGATAGGATCTAGGTTATATAACACCTTAACGGAATTTCATAACTAGTTGGCACTGTCATGCACCTGCCATTATACCTACGTACCTACCTGTACCTACATGCCATTTGACCCGAATACATAAGTACATGAATGGGTTCGGCATGTTACCAATTACCTAGTCGGAATCTGGTTGTAATCTCAGCCGAGTTCACTGGCCAAACTGTCTGAAACTAAACAGCAAGCAAACCACAATATTCAATTCGTAGCTCTTACAATTGGGTACTACGTTGTCGGAATGAACTTTGTGAACGGAGCTTGACGTGCATAGAGTTATCGTAGTTTGCAACTGTCTATCTTGTCCTATAAGTTGTACTATTCTCTATCAGTTGGTTTCAGTCTCTGTTCCGACACAATGCACTTCTCTGGCACGGCACGGCACGGCACCAGTAAGGCATTACAACTATTTTACGGTTTCAGACATTTTCTTCAAACCATCTAATTTGTTCGGTATGTTTTCTTTACGTTGTCAAATGTATGCATTGGATGGAGTCATGTCATCAGGTTTTACTACTAGGTAGTCCTAGTAGTAAAACATCCAATTCATAACCAGGATTGATGACCCATTTTGCCGTAGTAGTGACTCTCTCACTGGTCCTAAAGTATTATGCACTTGGTCCTTATTTACGAGTAAGCTGACGATAATTTCCATCGTACCGGGACGCACTTTTGCTTATGGGCTCAAATCTCAATAAAAACTAAACAATCGCTTCAACTTGGCAAACTTAAGCTAACTGACGGCCGTATCTCCCTACGAAGGTAGGTACTATTTATATTGTGAGTGGAAGTTGAAGCGATAGTACCGAGTGTGCAATGTGTTGTGATTGTAAAGCTTGAGGCATGGGGCCGGCAGGTGATGTCACTGTCAGGCGACGTGCTGCCGCAGTACCGACAGGAGGCTCCGAAGACGCCGCCGCACATCCTGCTGCATTACTGCGCCTTCAAGGCCATCTGGGACTGGATCATTCTGTGCCTTACCTTCTACACCGCCATCATGGTGCCCTACAACGTCGCCTTCAAGAACAAAACCAGCGAGGTGAGTAGTACTACTTGTTAGGTTGAAGGTGGATCGCATTGCATTTGTTAAGGTTGTGGTTGCGTGTGTCAGGACGTGTCGCTGTTGGTGATCGACTCGATAGTGGACGTGGTGTTCTTCATCGACATCGTACTCAACTTTCACACGACGTTCGTGGGCCCCGGCGGCGAGGTGGTGTCCGACCCCAAGGTGATCCGCAAGAACTACTTCAAGTCGTGGTTCCTCATCGACCTGCTCTCCTGCCTGCCGTACGACGTGTTCAACGCGTTCGACCACGACGAGGACGTGAGTGTACCTCTACACCTAGTGTCTGGTGTCAGGCGGGTGCAGGTGCGATGCCGATATATAGTTAGGGACCTCTCCTTCGGCAGGGCATCGGCAGCCTGTTCTCGGCGCTAAAGGTGGTACGTCTCCTGCGGCTGGGACGCGTGGTGCGCAAGCTGGATCGATACCTGGAGTACGGCGCCGCCATGCTGATCCTGCTGCTATGCTTCTACATGCTGGTGGCGCACTGGCTGGCGTGCGTATGGTACTCGATCGGAAGGTCGGACGCCGACTCGGGCTTGCAGTACTCGTGGCTATGGAAGCTCGCTAACGTGACGCAGACGCCATACTCGTACGTGTGGTCTAACGAGTCGGACGGGCCCGAGCTCGTGAACGGGCCCTCGCGCAAGACAATGTACGTGACCGCGCTATACTTCACGATGACCTGCATGACGTCCGTGGGCTTCGGCAACGTCGCCGCCGAGACCGATAACGAGAAGATCTTCACCATCTGCATGATGATCGTCGCAGGTGCCGGAATTCTTCTCTTATTAGCCGGAGCACGTGCGACCCCCCCGCAGCGCCTGCCGCAGGGCTTACTGACCGGCGCGGCGTCACGTGCAGAGTACTATCCCTCTACACTTGCACCTACATTATGTATTCCATTGAACCGCTTCGTAACGTAAGTCCTCCGTCAGACGTCCGTGTCGAGTGCACTGTTCGCTGGCAGGGGGGGCCGCGCCTCACCCTCCCACCCCCACCCCCTCCCCACGTGTGCGTGTGTGTGTGTACACGTCTGGATGTGTGTGTGCACTTGACGTCCTCACCGCGCACCGCGCCGTCTCCGAACGGTTGCACGAACCGATTCGCAGATGGTCGTGAACATTTTAGTTTCAATATTTTTTTTTAATCCTAATTTATTTTACCTAGAATGATTTTTGGTGTTAGGTATCTAGGTAATAATTTTTATTACCAAGGTATTTTGATTTTGTTTATTTGTTCCTTCCGTTTCCCGCTATCCTCCAAAGTGCAGGCCCACGAAACGTTGCGACGCGTCACCAGTGTGGTCAGAAGTATCGCCTGCACAGTTTTGCCGACCTAGTAAGTAGGTATAGCAGATGTAGTTAGGCTGAGTGTGTGTACATGTGTTTGTTGCAAGGCACGCGCCGCCGCTCTGCTGTGATCGTGATATCGACCTCTACCGACCTTCAAGGAAGTACCTACAGTGAAGTGTCGAACCGCTGCGGCGTCGCTTTAGTTGTGTTTCCGCAGCGCTGCTGTACGCGACGATCTTCGGCCACGTGACCACCATCATCCAGCAGATGACGTCAGCGACGGCCAAGTACCATGACATGTTGAACAACGTGCGCGAGTTCATGAAGCTGCACGAGGTGCCCAAGGCGCTCAGCGAGCGCGTCATGGACTACGTGGTCTCCACCTGGGCTATGACCAAGGGACTCGACACCGATAAGGTAAACAACGTCACCGGAACCTCGTGCCATTATTTTTGACAGTTGAGTTTTAATTACTTGCATGCTGTGGCGTCCTATAATTAGGGAAACACCCTTTATCTTTATAAATTGTATTTTCATGCGTTCTCTCTGTTGGATTATTAAATAAATGTCGCAAGAAGCCAATGGATGAAAGAAAGCTAACAATGAACCATTATTATTGTTTGCTTTGGCCTAGGTGGGTATATCCTGTAGTAGAATTATTTCCAGGTCACGTTAGTGGATTGCATGATTTGTCACAGACATAATGTAACGGGAGATGTTTGTTTGTTTGTTTATTTGCAGGTGCTAAACTACTGTCCCAAGGACATGAAGGCAGACATCTGCGTGCACTTGAACCGCAAGGTGTTCAACGAGCACCCCGCGTTCCGACTGGCGTCTGACGGCTGCCTGCGTGCCTTAGCGATGCACTTCCACATGTCGCACTCGGCGCCAGGAGACCTGCTCTACCACACGGGCGAGTCCATCGACTCGCTGTGCTTCATCGTCACCGGCTCGCTAGAGGTCATCCAGGATGACGAGGTGGTCGCCATACTCGGTCAGTGCTTATCTATTTGCAAACCGTACCTATATACCTACGTACTTACAGTTTAGTTATCTACGTTCCTTTTCGTTACCTTCATCTTTTATCTCGAGACTCCTTCAGCTTGTTTTCCTGTATAGAGTAAGGATTAGACGTATCGATCTTGTAAGATTACCGATGCGTGGGGAGATTAGCCGACGCTGATGTACCTGACGCGATTAGGGTCCGGTTGCCGCGCTGAAACTATGTGTGCATGATCTGCAGATCTCTAATCGCTTGTCGTTGTGATTCGTGTAAATAAGAGTGTGTGGGTGTGTAAGTAGGTAGGTACGGTACATATGTATATAATTATAACGTGTGGAGTGGATGGGCATTGGGCAGGCAAGGGCGACGTGTTCGGGGACTCGTTCTGGAAGGACAGCGCTGTGGGCCAGTCGGCCGCCAACGTGCGCGCGCTGACCTACTGCGACCTGCATACCATCAAGCGCGACCGACTGCTCGAGGTCCTCGACTTCTACCAGGCCTTCGCCAACTCCTTCGCACGGAACCTGACGCTCACCTACAACCTCAGGCATCGACTCATCTTCCGGAAGGTACCTCGCACCTTATTTACGATTTCCCTGCGTAGGTATAGTGTATTGAGTACCGAAAGAAAATGTGGATGAATTGATGACAGACTCGTGGTCACACCGGTTCATCGATGAATTCTGTTAAGAGGATGTTGGTTGTTAAGGTGCTAGGGCTGGCAAATAATCTGCTAGTTGTCCCTACGGGTAAGCGAGGGCCGCGGCGTCTCATTGTGAAAGTGTTGTTGAGGTGGGTGCAATGTGCAATGTGCAATGTGCAGTGTGGTGCATGCCTGCAGGTGGCGGACGTGCGCCGCGAGCGCGAGCTCATGGAGCGTCGCAAGCGCGAGCCGCAGCTCGAGCAGGCGCAGGATCACCTCGTCAGGAAGATATTCTCACGGTTCCGTCGCGAGCGCAGCGTCGCCGCGGCGCCCCCCGCGCCCCCAGCGCCCCCCGCGCCCCGCCAGCACGCCGCCGCTACACCCACCGACCCGGAGAAGGGAGATGCATCAGGTGATCGCGGTCAACTATAACCTAACCTTGCTACTGCTCAGCTTGCTGGAGGTTAATAAGAAGGTCCCGCTTACTTCCAACCTTCTTCGAGACTTATTTTGACAACCTTCTTCGAGATAAATCGAAAAGGCAGTACTGGCCAAATACATGCGAGCAGCGACCGGCAATAAATGTATAAAAATCCATTGCCGGCGTGTTTAGCGGCCAAATAAATTACATACAAAACTCATATCTGTCGTGTAATTTAAAAATGGAACGATCTTTTACTCCATAACATGGCAACCAAGGAGGTAACTTATCAAAGGTTTTATTCAAATTTCGAACAGGCTTCCAAATAAAAAGCTGATTATTGAAAATAAAACAAATGAACACCGTAACTTCGTTGTTCGTTATGGGTTTTGAAAAGTAATTGTATTTTCAACTAAAAAGTTTTGCCTAGGTACCTACTTAGTTTTAATTTCCGCGCATTATTTGAGAAAAGTACTATACAAGCCTTGGCCACAACTAGGCAATGAGGGACTCACGTATGTGTGCCTCGTCTTCGACTCGGCCCACATTTACACGTTCTTCCCTCATTGCCTCTGTAGCGGGCCGCTGCAGTAATGTACTATTTCAAATCTCACTTCCGCCCGACCTGCGGATCGATTGTGATCTACGGGTGTCAAAACTTCATGGCTAGATCCTTATAGATCTAACTGGGCAAACGATGTTGAGTCACTCACTTCCATTTGCCAGCTTTAATTTGTTTGATGAGAGTAAGTGATGTATTAAATGTTTAAGAGGCAACTTACCTTAAGTATGTTTCAGCAAGCACGCAGTCGGCCCCAGTGGCGGTGGCCAGCAGCGCCCCCGCCGCGGCAACCACGGGGGCGCGCGGCAAGTGGGGGCGCCTCCTGGCGGGGGGCGCTGGGGGCGCGGGCTCGCTCGACGCGGCGCCCGAGCCGCGCGCCGCCTTCACGCGCAGCCTCAGCGCACGCGCCGTCTCCACGGAGACACCTCCAGTCAACAACATGGCGTTGGCATTGAAGGTAACATTATAATCAATCATCAATTGGATAACAATTATTTACACGTCAATGTAAAATGTATGCTTAGAAACGTATTTACCTACAATAATAAAACAATATCTACAGTTACCTAATAAAAAAAAGTATTATCAAAAAAACTAAAAAAGTAGGTATGTGTCCGCAGGTCATGTCGGTCAGGTTTTGTCAATACATGTAACGTAGGCACACCCTTTTATGTAGGTACTACAACTCTAATGAACTTACCGACTTACCTATCTAAAATGATTACCCGCAAGCCCACCGTATCCTTGAGTTGAGATAGCTTGCTCTTGACGCTCCGTTGACGTAACACAGACGCGCACCACTTGTAATGTTAGTTATAAGTAGGTACCTAGATGGATACTTACAGAGCGATGTTTTCAATGAACATGGTAATCAGCAGGCATCATTTGCGAAAGGGCGCAGCGTGAGCGCATTAGTAGCGGGAGCGAGCGCCGCGCGACAGGACACCATCGAGGAGGAGCTGGAGGCGCCGCGCCCCCCGGCCCCAGCGCCCCCGGCACCAACGCCCCCGGCTCCAGCGCCCCTCGCCCCCGCCCACGCCCCCACATCGTCACACGACGCCGCGCTCGCCGAACTAAGGAGGGACGTTAGGAATGAAGTGCAAAGGTTACAGCATAAGGTCAGTTTCTACAACAGAACAAATTTACCGATGTACCTTATTATCACTTCAATCGTAAATCAACATCGGTTGAAATATTTACCTACATGGACAAAGTCAACAAAATCTCACTAGTCGTCATAAACTTTTCTATGAACGGTTAGGTGTGATTTTTTTTTTTTATTGAATGAATTGGACCTAGTTCGTTACTCGAAATCCAAATAGAATAATATGTAGCGGATCACGGATGCAGCGATAACGTTTTGTTGGGCAGTTGGGTCGCGTGGAGGACCTGCTGACGATGCTAGCGACGAGGCTGGGCGCCGACCCCGCGGAGGCGTGCTCGGGGGTCGCGCCAGCCCCCGCCAGCGCCGCCAGCGCCGGCAGCGCCGCCAGCGCCGGCAGCGGCGACAGCGAGCCCCCACGCCCACCCACCGACCTCGCCGCACTCGTCAGGAAACGGAGAAACAAGGTACGAGATGCTTCGATCCGTGCTCTCATATCAAGGCTGACTACATTTTGATTACAAATTGTAACGGAACACCTAATCTTAGACATTATCGTCTCCTGTGCATCCCCAGGGTCGAAGTAAAGGCGCAGCGCCGCAGGCCCCCACGCCGACAACGCCGGGCGAGGGCCCCTCGAGCCCCGGGGGCGCGGGGGGCGCGGGGGGCGCTAGCGGCCGCCGGCGGGAGGTCGTGTAGCGCGCCGCGGCGCCCGGCGCCCCCAACGACTAGCGCCGCGCGCCTCCCACCTAGGTACCTGGAGGCCTGCCCTACTCGTACTCGTACTGTTTATATACGATGTTAGGTGAAGTAGGCTTGCCCACCACCTAAGACTAAGACATCCTCTCCGTCGTTTCGGCGTTATCTACAATTCATTGGGATTTGATTAAGCCGCGGGTTCCTTCGTGATCTTTACCTTCAAAACTCGGTGCACGCCTGGATTTGATCTCAAGGAGAAGTTGCTTGCTACTACTAGAAGATCTGAGCTGAATAGTAGGTACCTACCTACTCTTTGTGTTGGTTTCGCAGGACTAATTAATGGTGAGGATGTAAGATCTGCAGTGACGTCTCGCGTTAGGGTGTATTCTGCATTGCCCCCCTCGACTTGACGGATAGTTCATACGGTATGAGCTGGGCATAACTCATACATAGGTTATTACATATCAAACCTAAATACACAATATTAAAACACTAGTACAGTAGTAGGTAGGTACCTAGAAGTTTCACTGTGTAGTATGTGGGTGGTAACATTTATTGTTGCAGGTGTGTCAATCGTCCTCGTGGTGACGCCGCGATCGAAAGCTGTGCCTTGTAGCCCCGCGCGCCCGCCCTAGGCCTCCGAGATGTGACCTCGCGTGCCCTCGGCCAGAACACACGGTCCCTACATAGTAAACGTTTCGATTATAATATTATATTCATAAGTCTACTTCGTTTTGAGCGGAATCCATCCGTTCCATGCTGAGAATTAAACATTGTTTTAGGTATGATAGTTAGTATTCGGGAAGAGACGAGCATGTAGCAGTCTTTGACGATGTCAAGTCCGGAGCTCGGAATTGATTTGATGCTTAAGTAGTCGATAACCGTCGAAGCAATAAGGATGTGGTATCGAGATTGCATTTTTTGTCTTTTAACTATAAAACGCTAGAGGACTTTGCTTTTCTACGTAGAAAGACCTACCTGTGTTTAGAATGTTTCCTTGTAAGTTTGTATTGTATCGATAAGTGTTCGGGACCAGCAGGCGCATGGACGGACGGGGCGGGTGTATGTATGTATGTATATATAGTACGTACGTATACGTACTCTATACTATACTATAGTCTAGTCTAGTCTAGGCTCGCACGACTACGACTAGTCTCACTCACGCTGCATGCGCTTACAGACTGAGTGCGCTAACCGGCGCGCCGCGCGTCTACAACTACATAGGTAGGTATAGGTACAGGTACACACGCACACGCGGCGGTTAGCGCGTCTACGGGCTAACTAATTAACTATTAACGAATTTGTATAAAATGATATTATTATGTACCTACTTAAGTATAAGTGATAGATATATATTATTCACGATCGAAAAGCAATACTTATTCGCCATTCGTTTCCACTTGACGACGAGAGAGGTGATTCTGATGACCAAGTATTTTTATATTGTTGCATCCTATACTCTGTACGTTGCGAACTCTGTTTTGCAATAATGCGTTTATCACTTTTGTAATGATTTAGCGAATAGACGTAGTTTTTTTTACACGTAACTGCGCGTAAAATATAAAATTAAGGCAACTTCTTGAATCGTATCTAATTTTTGATCACTCTACTACCTACTAGCAAACAAAACAGTTTTTACACAGATTTTTGTACCTACCACATTATTGCATGACGGAGCGCGATCTATCGGATTTGTGTAGGTACGCTTCGAGAGGTCGATTATTATTATATAAGATTTCATAAATGATAATGTTCCGCCATAGTTGTGTGTCACGATCACGACACGCACGACACGAGCTAAGCAGTTGTTCACTTGATATTATAATTATATTTTATTTGTTTGTGTTGTGGTTGGAACGCAACGGTCTCGCGCGACCTCACGCACACATATCCAGCGGCGCACGCACACACGCGCGCCGCCACTAGTTACCTATAATATTGGCTGTTGACGTTTTCAAAGTTTATCCGAGATATGTAATATTTCGCGTAGTTACTACTACTTGGAGCGCTATGTAGAGTTTCCGTTCTGGAGCCGCGAGGGCTCCACGCTGCTCTTCTTTTAAATTAAATATTATAATTATATTGAGATGACATCATTATTCTCGCTCGTTTTATTTATTCCACCCACCTACTTAGCTAGAAAAGGAACTATCTTAAAATAAAACAGCATTGTTTAATCCTAACTTTAATATATACAAAAGGAAATACATACATAGCATAAGGTCGGGCGGCGCGCTCGGATCTCTACGAAGGCGTCCCCCGACAGCGAACTAAGGACACGGTCCACCAGACCACCACCGGCCTTCTCATCCGTAGAACTAAGGACACGGTCCACCAGACCACCACCGGCCCTCTCATCCGTAGAACTAAGGACACGGTCCACCAGACCACCACCGGCCCTCTCATCCGTAGAACTAAGGACACGGTCCACCAGACCACCACCGGCCCTCTCACCCGTAGAACTAAGGACACGGTCCACCAGACCACCACCGGCCCTCTCATCCGTAGATGTGAGCAGGCTCGGGTGCGGTGGCGACGCGCCCTAAGCGTACGAGCACGCTTCATCATATTTAGACGTCAAACTACTTCTCGCTCGCATATTTCTACATTTTTGATGATATAAAATCATGTATGTTAATTATATAGAAGGGTTACTTACGATTTTGCATAATAATTACACTCATTACTATTTTATATCTTCAAGAATGTTGAAATGTGCGAGCGAGATGTTGTTTGACGGTTGTCAGCGTCTTAACTTACTTCATCACAGCGCACTAGTGACCGATATAAATAATATTTTATATAAAAATCGTTAACGCTATAAAATCGTAACCTAGAATCGAAGTGAGCTCAGTGCCCAGAGTCGCGGCGTGGCGTCCGCCCCGCTTCGCCATCCGGACGTGGTGGCGAGCCGGCTCTCTGTGGCCGACGCCTCGCCGACTGACTCCTCTAGGGCCACTCGCTCAACAAAATAATACGCTTATCCTAGTAACAAAAATACATGATTACAAATGGGATCCTCCTATCGGCTGGCGGCGGCGGCACTAGTGTCGCCGGACGTCGTCGGCCGGGTCTGCGAGACGGCGCTAGTGTCGCCGGACGTCGTCGGCCGGGTCTGCGAGACGGCGCTAGTGTCGCCGGACGTCGTCGGCCGGGTCTGCGAGACGGCGCTAGTGTCGCCGGACGTCGTCGGCCGGGTCTGCGAGACGGCGCTAGTGTCGCCGGACGTCGTCGGCCGGGTCTGCGAGACGGCGCTAGTGTCGCCGGACGTCGTCGGCCGGGTCTGCGAGACGGCGCTAGTGTCGCCGGACGTCGTCGGCCGGGTCTGCGAGACGGCGCTAGTGTCGCCGGACGTCGTCGGCCGGGTCTGCGAGACGGCGCTAGTGTCGCCGGACGTCGTCGGCCGGGTCTGCGAGACGGCGCTAGTGTCGCCGGACGTCGTCGGCCGGGTCTGCGAGACGGCGCTAGTGTCGCCGGACGTCGTCGGCCGGGTCTGCGAGACGGCGCTAGTGTCGCCGGACGTCGTCGGCCGGGTCTGCGAGACGGCGCTAGTGTCGCCGGACGTCGTCGGCCGGGTCTGCGAGACGGCGCTAGTGTCGCCGGACGTCGTCGGCCGGGTCTGCGAGACGGCGCTAGTGTCGCCGGTCGGTAAGCGCGGAGCTATGAGACAGGTGCGACAGCGCCGAGTGCGCCGACGAACAGTAATCCTGTGAAAGACATCACGTGCAGTTAGGTCCTGCAGTATTGTTGGCACGTACATTACATTTAGTTTGTTAGTTTGTTACCTGGTATGAGAACTGCGGGAAGTGTTCCTCGGGTATGCGTGAGAGCGCGGCTTCG
Organism: Eulithis prunata; assembly: GCA_918843925.1. Lineage (NCBI taxonomy): Eukaryota > Metazoa > Arthropoda > Insecta > Lepidoptera > Geometridae > Eulithis > Eulithis prunata. The sequence continues at coordinate 9,213,049 of OU974020.1, read as the reverse complement.
TTCTCCGGCGGCGTTAGCTCCACAGACTCGCCCGTGAACTCGGAGTCGAAGTATCGCGTGTCCGTCTCCGACTCCACCTGCGGCTTGAACGGCGGCGGGATCTGACAACACAACACAACATCACGTGTGCCTCACCACTCTCCAACAACATTTATTTTGTGCTTTTTGTTCTTATCTAGCTACTATCCCCCAGGGTGTAATAATATATAGGTAAGGATCTGCGCTTACGGACAGCACGACGTGGTACACTTTGGTCCCAAACGATCCACTACTATCTTGTATCATGCCAAAAAGCGTCATGCCGAATGCCAGTGCTAAATATTATTGTAATAAGGTCGGAAATGATTTGTTCACGAAAAGTCGTCAGCGGCACGCGCTGTGCCGTCCCGTAAGTCCCTAACATAAATGTTTATAGTGTAGTGTAGTGTAGTGTGTAGTGTAGTGTGTAGAGTACAGACCCGCTTGGCGACGAGGTCGGTCCAGTTGACGGATGCGAAGAATGGATGGTTCATGATCTCGAGCGAGTCGTCCGGTCCGGCGCCGAGCCGTGCCGCGGGGTCCTTGGTCAGCAAGCCGGCCAGCAGCAGCCGGCATGCGTTCGACAACGCACGCGGAAACCGAACCTACACTCATCCAACAATATACATTATCATTTGGAGATGGCAACATTTGTGAATGATAAAGTTCCGTGCCGTACCTACTGCACTATCAATAACTATCTGTTCCATTCGGACATCGAACCTGTTGCAAACTATAGTCTAACAAATATTACTATACTAGAAATTAAACCGAAATGATTAAATTACAAAATGTGTTTTACGTTAAGTTAGTGTATATTTCAAGTTGTAAACCAAATAATAAAAAAAAATATTAGTAAAGTTTGACAGACAGAGCGTTGTCGCGGTTCACTTCACACAATTATAATATGGTGTATCTACCTATGTGACTAGAAATGTTAGCAATATTTTAATTAATGTGAGGGTGTGCGGATGTGTGTGTAGTGTAGTGTAGTGTAGTGTAGTGTAGGGTAGGGTAGGTACCTCCTCCGAGACGATGAGAGAGAAGAGCATGTCGTGATCGCGGTTGTAGAAGGGCAGCCTCCCGCACGCCATCTCGTACAGCACCACTCCCGTGCCCCACCTGTACAGTGTACACATACACATGCAATACAACATCTATCTATTACATTATACAATAACTTCATTATACTTGTATTTCAAAATCTCCTTAGATCAAGGGGTTTGCCTTCATCATCCTCAAACCTGAAACTTTTCTTCAGGCCTTTATGTAAGGACTTTCAGATATATTATTTATAAAAGAAACAGTTTAGTTTAATATGAGTTGTAAGCGGTGTATGATGGTGTATGATGGTGTATGATGATGATGTGTGACGGACCAGTCTACAGCGGGTCCGTAGTCCGTGTCCTCGAGCACTTCGGGCGCCAGGTACTCCGGCGTGCCGCAGAAGGTGCGCGTCGTGCGGCCGTACGATATGTTCACCTGCAACGCAACGCAACCTCACTTATTATTATTATGTACATCTTTTACTCTCTTCAGTTACCAGGATCATTTAGAATCATCTTACGGAACGGCCAAAAAACCTACATCATCGTGTTAGAAACATCCATACATAATTAGGGGCAAATGTACCTTTACATGGTATGTTTATTGGACAGACACATTTAATGTGTCTGTCCAATAAACGCAGCGCATGGCGTGAGCTAAACTAAAGTCGTGCTAGTGCGAGTCGCCCGCGGACTGACGCGACTCGACTCGTTTGAAACAGACAGTTCTAGCACGAGCAACGGATGGTTCTAGCCTTAAAGAAAATGTCGTCCAATCAGTTCAGAGTACAAAGGCAGCGATATTAATATTGTTCTTGTCTAGCAACATGACCTCCGACTTGAAATGTCGAAAGAGGATGCCCTCCACTCCCGTGCAATGCAAGTACCCGTACCATATGCAATTGCAAGGGTAAGAGAACACAGTCAGCTCATGTTGGTCGTACCTTGCAGAGTCCAAAGTCAGCAATCTTAATATGTCCGTCCTTGTCTAGCAGGAGGTTTTCTAGCTTGAGGTCGCGATAGATGATTCCCTCAGAATGCAAGTATCCTAGCGCAGAGACGATCTCAGCTCCGTAGAACCTGGTGCGATCCTCGCTGAAGGAGCGCTCCCGCGACAGATGGAAGAACAGCTCGCCGCCGTTCGCGTACTCCATCACGAAGCACACGCGGTCCGCTGTCTCGAACGAGTACTTCAGCGCCTGCAATACAATTACTTATAAAACTACTTACAGTACATCTACATTATACATTCTATAACTTCCCCTGAAACGCTCGTGACGTAGCTAATCTTCACCGATTATCTAAGTTAAGCGACGTTCTGCGCGGTCACTTTGGATGGTTGAGCGTTAGTGGCATTTACATCTGAGCGCTTACGTGCTTCGGCTGTCGGTCCCGGCTCGAGCAGTCGTTAAGCCCCGACGGAGGCCTTAAGGCGGCCTAAAAGCTCCGTCACCAAAGAGTTGGCCACTAACTCATACGAGCTTGCTTCTCGACAGGCTTGCAGGCGTTATTGTAATACCGTGAGGAAGGGATGCTTAGTTTTCTTGAGGACTCTGTTCTCGGTGTTGGTGTGCGCCACCTCGTCCTTCTGGATGATGATGTTCTTCTTGAGGATCTTCATGGCGTAGATGCGACCGGTGCCCTTCTCGCGCGAGAGCACCACCTTGCCGAACGTACCCTTGCCAAGGACCTTCACGAATTCAAACTTCTCCAGCGTCTGCAATTAAACAAACATTCATCAAAAATTTTTAAATTGGAATCAATAATTTTACCGTACATCACGATCGTGCCATGTCATGGTTATTCTCATCCATAATCGTTAGTCAGACATTATGATTCTTACTAGGTATTTAACAATTGTTATAAAAAAAAAATTAAGAGTTTAAAAACATTTGACAACAACACACGTTAGGTAAAATACCTATTAGGTAGAGGTACCTAGGTTTATTTTGTAGTTGATAATGATGTGGTAGGTAGTGTATTACTGCAGGTACCTATATACCTAAACCAGTGGTCTGGTATGCATAGCGCGGGATATCGCACCGTTTTTTTTAAATGAGCGAGTAGGCATTATCGAAAGTGAAACAAACATGTTATAATGGCATTAGTTGAATTGGGTGATGATTAATCTTAAGTTTATCTGGTTCGCATCCGCTCCTCGTCGTTGTGCGTGGAAACAAAGATATGCAAATGTCACAGTCGACATAGCGTAGCATGCACACTGCACAGGACTCGTGCCACTCTAACCAAACCACACCTCGGTTAGTACCTTACCTACGCATTACCTACGCGCGCTAGCACAAACATTGCCAAAACCAAATCACAACGTATGATAGTGTGGACGTGGACGAATAGCGACTAGGTAGTTATGTCTATTTTGTTTGAAAATCCAGCATACAGTACCTACCTTATACGGCTAAATCTGTCCTTCCTTGGCGTTGGAGCCAGGTGTGGATTGACAATCTGAACCACAGATCCACGTTGGACAAATAGGATTGGAGCCAGCGAATGGACCAACCCCCAAATAATGGATTACCTACTCGCACGCAAACCAGAATTACTAGAATTGGAATAGATCGAATGAATCACGACATCGACAGAATGTTCGTTTGCGTGTCATAATAATATGAGGACTTTGTACATCAGGTAGTTTTATCAAAACCCAGGACAAAGTCCACTTATACGTTATGAGCTAAGGTTGGTAGTCGTAAGTGGTTCAGGTTGAGCTCAGGCCGCTGCGCTGGCGCCGGCTTTCGGTCGCAGCCGGTTATCGTCGGCGCAAAGTTTTGGAATGTCTAATTTGGCGAGCCGCGCGTGCGGCTCAAACAAGCTGACTCATCTTTAACGGCCGCTCCTAGTGCGCTTGTTTACTGCCTCCATTCCACTCCACTCGGAACTCGAGTGGAATACCAACTGCTACAGATAAGGAGGAGCCATAACTACTGGAATCGCCTAGTTCAAGTACATAGTCATTCGTTGATACGTGAATAAACATCGCGGGACACTTTTATGGACGGAGCAATTTTATATAAGGAAAATCAACAGTATACTTATACAATTATCCTTAATCCCTTGTATTGATGTATGGACGTAGGTATTTGGTAATAAATAGACATAGGTAAGCAACAGGTATTACATTATACGCATTACGCAATACTAATGGAATATATGTATGTACGTACAAGTTAGCATTGTATCTACAAATAAGTAGTAAAGCATTGGAATCGCGTTCATGGTGAATGAATGCAGTGCAGATGCACAAACAGACAATAACAAAGTAATTGCGTCGCGGCGCGGCCTCTGGTACCTACGTGAAGCGGCCGCGCGCGATGCATTGCGGAGAGCGCGGCCGCGGCCGTGCGGCGCAGCGATGCCGTCACACTTGTTTGTGTCGCGATTTCCATGAACGCGTGACTCAGCGCCGACTGTGTTGACGATCTTGTAGACCATGAGGCTTATATTCTAAGCTCACGCTTCTTGTCTCACAACAAGCAGAAGGGAAGGAAAGTGGATACATAGTGCCAGAATACTTTATTGATGGTACCTCCTGGTGGTCCTCCATGTCTGTCTATAGGCTTGCTATTGGACATACCAACAATTATTAATAGCATGTAAAGAGTGAATCCCAGATGTAGTGAACACGTTTTATGCGTTATTACATCCAGTGTGCCACTGACCTACTATATAGGTTACAGTAGAGTAGGTCAGTGTTATGGATCGCGATCTGATAGTTATGTCTACTTACCGGAAACCACGTCACCAGCAAAATTATGAAACGTTTATAAATGATAACAAGATGCCTCAACACGTTCTTTGTTTGACTCTATAAGGGAAGAGACTGTCCATTGAAACCGCTTACTCTTAGTCACTGACTCAATCAAGTGTTATCCAGTTTGGCGCCTACATTGTGGCACCATAAGCTACTGCGATGCTGAATGATCTCAGTAGTAATCCCCAGTGTTTTCATGTACTTCTCGGTGCAAAATACACTTTGAATGAATTTGGCGTTATGTAGTCAGGAGAAACTTGCAGGGTCTTTAGGGCGCATTCCGCAGATCTCTTCCAAAGTGTTACACACTCGGCAACAGACACTACCAACTGACACCTACTTCACTGCAGAAACAAATCCAAACTACTGGTGTTTCCTAGGAGGAGCTACATTAAAAGAGAGTTTAGTTTGTATAACTATTCTAGCCAGAATTATGTTATTGAACGTGAGTTGAGTAGGTACGAGGCAGGCAGCGGCGATGTTTACTGTTTCCTGCATCGCGGCTGGGAATCCCCACATTTCGACATTGGGGGAATAGCACGCAATCAGTAAACATACTTTGCAAATAACATGCAAATACTATTTCTAGGTATTTTTAGCCATTTTACCTTGTTGCGGCCAAGAATAGAACTCTGTTAATTTCACAATATATTTTCCTATTGTTACAAAATCATACAAATTATAATTACTTCCTTGAACTACAAATGTAGGTAATCGCGGATCTTTGATATGTGGTACCTTATTGCAGCATGCGGTAGGTAGGAGAACACTTGACTGAAGGTACACGTGTATATGTAACATGGAAGGTGGTGTGATACTCACAATACGCCTTGGGTCCTTGTAGCTGGTCCCGGTCTGCGCAATATCGTCGCTGGCCTCCAGTATGCACCCGCTGGGCATCAGTGGCCCCACCGCGCCCCCGACCGCCCCTCCGGGGCTCAGCTGCGCCGCCACGAACCGAATCGCAGCAACCCACTCCTCACTGCAAGATCATCATACACAGTGATAGTGCCTTCTAATCTGCAGTCCTAGCCTTATGTACAGCTTAAAGATCAACACTTAAAGTTTAAACTCACTCCATGTGTCGACTGCCAACATCAAAACAAACAACAATTTCATGCATAGTCTGGAGCAGTTTATATTTTATTATTGCACTAGAGAGTGCCGTGTTAGAAAAATGGGCTCTGCTTAAGCCAATTTTTTATTGATTGTAAATCTTGAATGCATTCTGAAAACATTCTTAAAATTACAAAATAAAATAAATAAATTGAATTTGATAAATTGCTCAGAGCTTGAACACTCAAAACCAGAATAACAAAAATATACCTACCTACTTAACCTTTCAAGCATGAAACAACAAATTGTAACATAACATGTTTACATCAGCCATAAGAATGCTGGCACCGGAAGGTCAGAGGTTGTCACTGTACTCGACATTGTGTAACATCTGGATGTAACTTTATATTTATTGAGAAATGAGGCAGTGCTGCAATGCAAGGATTTAATAATCAGAAAGGCAACTGACCGGTCTTTGTCGTTGTCTACGCAGAAGTTCCTCTCGATGACGGTGGTCCACTGCAGGCCGCGGATGGTGAAGGTGTAGGGGCGCGGCTTGTCCACCGCCATGATCTGGCAGTCGCGCACGGTGAACTTGTTGAGCGGGTCGCGGTAGTTGTTCTTCTCGGGCTGCGTCTTGTAACCCATGAGGTCCCCATTGTCGAACAGGATGAAGTAGCGATCGCGCCAGTTGCGAATGTGCTCGCCGCGTTTGTGCAGCCAACCCTCCTTCACAATGACCAGCGGCGCCGCCTCCGCCATCCTCGAGCCCTAGTGCAACGTTGCCGAGTGCGAGCGAGCCTCCAGCCAGGCACGCGCCAGCCGTGCTGTTTGATAACACTCCGCGGCGAGAGCCAGCACCACGTTTCTCTAGACACGAACGCGTCGCGAGTTTCACCTGAACTGAATCGCACCAACTGTGGTTCTACACCACATGTTTACCGATTTTGAACGCACGTATTAAGTTTTGAATGCTTTTCCTCTCAAAAAACACGAACGTAAGCGATGTTACGACGTAGGTATGTACATATTGTACATACAAGTAGCCTCGCCGCGCTAACAAAGTAATTTTGGTTTGGATGAATGAAACGTCTGGCTAATTATATGAAAGAGATGCACATAGTAAAGAAAAGATGAAAAACAGAGAAAACCAGTACATTGACGCAACACTAAAGGTATTTTTTATTCGGGTGCATTTTAACATATTTTGACAATTTAGTGTGGTATGTCTGCCACTAGGCGAATACACAGCGCTGCAAGCAATCGTTTCTGTTTTCACGTTCCAACTTACGGAAGCTACTACCTACAAACGTAGTACAAAGTTACCTATGTCCGTTATATAGGTATAAAATAGATACCTATTATTATTATGTATGTAATCATTATTTATGTAGGTTTAAGCACACATTATTTAATTTAAAATAACTCCGTTGGTATCTATAGGTGGTAACATACCTAACTTATTTGTCGGTGACATAAAGGAATGGCCATGTCGGCCATGTTTATTGTTTTTACTTTTTATTTAAGCGCCGTTTTCAAAATCAAAGTCCCATGGCTAACTTTATCGCGTGATGGATGCGCAGCAAAGAGTTCCGCTTTTTTGGCAATAGATGGGCGTCGCGTCATGGTAACGGCGGAACAGGGGAATTGCAGGGGAAGGGGAGATCTCCGGAAGAGCCCTGGCGGCGGTCAGCCCTCCATACGAACCGACGATACTATCGATATCTCGGAAAGTCGGTAGGTAGATAGATACCTACTTAATCTACTTATGTAGTTTTATTTATGAGTTATAGCTAAGCATTTGGCTGCCAGCATACTTGATGTTAAGTGTAGCTGCAGCCTAAAGTGGAGCATCATAATAAAATAAAATAAATAAATATTCACGGACACATAGGTAACACAACGCCTTCTAGTCCCAAACTAAGCAAAGCTTGTACGATGGAAACTAGATTGCTGATAGAATACATACATACATATTTTTTTTGTAAATACATAGGTATACTTATAATACATAGAAACACCCAGACATAGAACAAACATCTATGTTTAAAACACACAAATGTTTGTTCTCGGTGGGGATCGAACCCACGAACCACAGCACGGAAGGCAGAGCTACTACTGACTGAGCCATGACGCCTGTCGATAATACACCTAAGTATACACTCTTTTCTGGAAAATTCTTCTCCGAAGTGAATTCGGTAGACAACCGATAGACATGCCTCTCGCCGACGATCCTCGAGGCTGTAGAGCTTGGAGTCAAATAGTTGATGGTTGCCGACGAATCTCTTGGCACGCCGCTCAATAGAATCCAAGGCTTCCAGCTGATCCTTGGCAGATCCATCCCGCAGTGGCAACAGTAGTATACCTACCTACTCCACGCATGATCGGACTGAGCTTAATATAAATTCAAAGGCTTTTCCGGTGTGAAGTAGGTGCTGTCTGACTTCAGAAAAATACTAAGTTTTTTAGCAGTTACGGTTTAAATTAGATTCTATACCTAGCGGTATGAACCGAAGTTCAGGTTGGAAGTTTGCTCACTCACACCCAAGAGGTCAAGATGGTCTGAGATAGGCGGTAATTATTAACAACAGGTTGATCAAATTTTAAGACCTCGTCCATGAAAATCTTGTTTGATCCTCTTCATCATTGCTGGTCACCATCAGACTCTGGAGTATGACCTTACCTATCCATCTACATTGAGATGAACTGAATGTTTCAAACTGAAAAATAACATTCCACTCGGAGCTCTACTTTCGGAGCTACGGGGGCAATGATATACAGATGAAAACAGATGACACACAACGTCGTCAATCTTATTAGGTACCTACCTACATCCCTTCCGTTTTTTGATTACGATCTGTAAATGCGTCATCAACATCTTTAGTCGTTCGTTACGTAACTCGGAGCAGGCAGGCATCCCGAATGTGTGACACTTGAACTTTCCGGAGCGAGCTCGCGCAGCCTGGGCGCGCAGATCGATGAGGGCACACCCCACCGCGCCGCCGCCGCCGCTCGTCAGTCCACCAGCGCCTGCCGAAAGCGCACCCGCTCGAGCTCGCGATCCCGCGTTCGTGTTGCGATGAAGGTATAAGGTCCCTTTGTCCTTAGCGGGGTAGTGGTATGCCTTAGCTGTAAGTAGAAGTGGCCGGAGCCTAGCCGGTACGTGCCCATAGCTAGCCTGTGTCTCCGTGCACCACCCACCGCCCTCATCTCTGCACGACGACGATGTGACCTCGTCACGGGCACATCTCATCCGCCATACTTCTTTTCACTGGTTGCTTGATTTTATCTCGATTGTGTCATGGCACTGGTAGGTGCTTAGCAAGTTCTAGCTAGCTTTATTGAGTTCCCTTCTTACGTCACACTAGGTACCTAGTAGTACCTACTCCTATCTAACTCTTATTCAATAGAGACGTTTAGCAGCTCATTCGCATTCCATTGGTAGCTATCGGTAGCTAGCAACTCTTGCTATAGGTAGGTACCTACATATAAGCACTACATTTATAGCCTACCTTTTAAGAGGAACTATACCCACGCAGGCTGAGCCGAGCGATCAATACCTACAAAATACGCCCCATCTTTGTGCACTTCCGTTCGGTAACACTATTGTAGGTTACCTTTAACGCCACTCCTGTACATTCGGTCATCAAATTATTTCATTCATTTGATGTGATTTAAGTACCTACTTCTTTACTTTTCTACTTTTTATCTTGACAAAAGAATCATGTTACCTAGAACTACCTAGGTACCTACCTTTTATTCAAGATTGTGAAAGTGGTGTTTGTACTTATGGAATAGCTAACTGTCAATATTCAGAATAACATTATTGTTTCAGCAAGGCAGATATCAGTTCCGAAACACGTATAATGCTAAAGCTACCCAAAGGACTTAAGAAAAAGAAAAAAAGTAAAAAATCGAAACGCAAGGGAGAGGAGGAGCTTTTCACCGAAGAAGAACTAGAGAAATACAGGAGAGAGCACCAGCAGCCGGCCGAAGCTGGTGAAGGATCAGAAAAAAATGAGGAATGGTCAAAATTCAAGGATTTGACGACTGGAGTAGACTCTGTTCTTAAGAAAACTCAGGGAGATCTTGATCGAATTAAATCCACATCATTCTTCCAGCGAGTACCCACTGGGCCAAAAGCAGTCGAAGCAACTCCGAAAGAGAAGCCGCACCGACCTGTGGTTGAAATCACCGAAGCTGACTTCCCTCAGCTTGTGCAAGCTGCTGCCGAAGCCGACGACGGCGATAAAAGTGATTACGGTCTCACAGACGACGAGAGTGAAGAAGACGACCAAGACGATATCTTTGACACGTCGTACGTTGACGCAGTAGAGCGTGGGGAGGTTAAGCTTGCCTACGTGCCAGACTCGCCTGAAGATTTCAAAGACGACGATATATTTGATACGTCACACGTTGACGCAATAATCAAAGGACAGGACGCCAAGAATTTAAGGGGGAAAAAAGGCTTGGATATCGGAGTGGCAGTTGAAGTTCTTACCGGTCGCATCGATAATTTAACGGTAACTACCAAAAGGTCATCCAAACGGGCTATACCCGGAGATCTTCTACTGGAAGATACCAATACAGATTATTCTCTACCACCGACTGCAGTCAATGCACCTGAATCCATCGAAAAGAGTATCCTTGATATAGATTCGGACGTACCAATCACAACTCCGATAGATCTTAGTGTCTCGCTTCATACATCATTGATTCAACAGAACGCAAAATCTCTCCAAGAACAGGAGGCTGGGGTACAGTTTAGATCCGAAAAAGTTTCCGATGATGAACTAGATGAATTTACTTTATTAGCAACAGAGTCTTTGGAATCAGCGGAAACAATTAAGCTAGACCAAAAAGAAATTAAACTAGAACCAGTTTTGCAAGAATCTTGGTCGGCGTTTGAAGCCAATAAAAATGAATCAGTATTTGCAGAGGGCGTCGTAGAAGATCAGATTAATGTCATAGATCCTTACGCTGATGAGAACGATCCATTTGACACGAGTTTTGCTGAAGCCGTTGTTTCTTTGCAATTAAAGGAAGTGAAAAAAGAAGCGGTAATACTTGAAGACGACGACGACTTTGATCCTCGAGCTGAAGAAGTGCAATTTAAACTAAACAATAGAAGGAAATCATCGGTCCGTATTCATTTAACTGATCCCTCGGGAGTACGGGAGTCTATAACTTCCGACGATATAGTTGATCATCACAAAGATCAGGGGCATACTTCTTTTGATTTATTAGGGGGAAGTACTACTGACCTTACTCAATTAGGTGATTCTCCATTGGACCCTATTGACATAGAAGCTGATACTGATTTTGATCCTTTTGACACAAGCATCGTCGATAAAATCGTTGCACCCGGCAAAGTAGAACTAAAATTTTTGGAACAAGAGTTCATTGGCGCAACACCTGTTCCAGTAACTGTATATCGAGTTCCAAGTGACGACGATTTTGATCCACGTGCAGAAGAACCGAAACCAATTGAAAGACGTCCATCGAGACCGGAAAACCTAGTAGTTAGCAAAAGTGTGGTCTTTGATGTTGATGTAAACTCATTGGAACTAGACACTAAAAATAAAAATAACAAACCACTAACACCTTATTACACTCGAGAGGTTTCTATAACTGAAGACTTAAACGAAGAAGCCGAGGAAGCTGACACAGTTACTGATACTCTAACTAGAACTCACTCCGACGAAGACTTGGTACCAAAAGTAAGCTATCAGACAAAACGGAGACACTCTGAGTATCCACAAACGAAACAAACCAAAATAAAAGCAAGTGACTTACTCCATAGCGGTCAGACCGAAATACAAGCCAAAGTTCTAACGCCAACGGGTCCTCAAATACCTAACAAGAAACCCGAAATCGACCCGTTTGATACGTCATTTGCGAGTAATATTGTACCTGGAAGAACTGAATTGAAGCTTTTGGCCAAAGAGTTTTCTTGCGAAGAAACCTCTGAAGACAAAGGCGAACCAGATCTTTTGGAACCTTCTGACGAACTCTTCCAGGTCAGAGCGCTTACTCCTCAGCTTTTGAAAGAAGAGGACACAGTTTTAGAAGAAGATTTTGATCCGTTTGATACATCTTTTGCTGGTGACCTTAATCCGGGTAGAACAGAGCTTAAATTGCTTGAATCGGAGTTTCTAGGTCACTAGCGGCATAATAAATTACTACAATGGCATTCAATCCATTCATAAGCATGAACGAGCCCACTGCGCCGATCACCACGGAAGAACTCAATCCATTCATGATGACCGACGCAGAGCCCATCACTTTCGACAACACCGATAACCCTTTCGCCGCCAGCAACCCGTTCTCAGACTTTGGTGGATTTGCAGAGCCTTCGGTGGGCGATACGGTGCCTGTTGACATTTTCGGAGGAGCCGAACCGACGGGAGTTGGTGCCAAACAATTTAGTGGGTTCCAAGCCGATGACACGATGGATTTTTTCGGAAGCCAACCGGTCAAGCCGACCGAGCTCGAACTCATAACTACCACAACGGACGCCTTTTCCGGCGACGATGCGATTCAACAGCAACCCATGCGCCCTCTTCCACCAGAGACGCAGAATTTGATCCTCAGTGTAACGGGACAAATGGAGTTTAACAGCTCTCATCTACTTGATCGGATCCCTCCTACTCGCACGCCTAGCCCCGTCTCCGTGCGCGACATCCACTCGCCGAGCCCCACGCCCGAGCCCGAACTGGAGTTGGAGGCTCAGACGGAGCCTCCTCCAGTTGTAGAGAACGCTGATACAACACGCGCCAAGCCCACACGTCCTCCTCCAGCGCGGCCGCCCGTGCCTCCTCCTGTAGCACGAGTTCCTCCCCCGCGGCCGGCTCCTCTGCCCGTGCCTCAGGTGCCGCAGCGCCCGCCTCCACCACAGACGACCGATGAAATAAACCTCTTTGATGCGCCCGCACCTGTGCTCATCAAACCGACCAAGGAAGCTATCCTTAGCTTGTACGCGGCGCCCAAAAAGGAAGAAAAGCAAATTGACTTTCTGAGTGACGACATTATGGATAGCATGAATAATGACTCGGTTACTGACGTACCACCGAGCTCTAATGCCACGGAATCAAATATGGGTGAAATACCGACCGGAGCTGCCACCGAACTCATTTACGATGAAGATGTTGCAGAAACGGCGGCACCTGATGTTCCGGTCCAGCCAGCTACTGAAATAATGTTTCCACAGCACATTGGGTCACCCCAGCAACCTGTAGCTCCGATGGACTGTTCGGAGCCACCCACTGAGGTGACTTTAACTCCCGTTAACGATACTTCACCATTTGCGGATTCTGCAGTAGACGATTTCCAAGCACAACCTGATGAGTTAGAAAGTAATCCATTCGAGACCGGAGAAATCGATTCTACCACAGCGTATGTCAGTCCAGGAGCCAATATTTTTGACTTCGATCCGCCAGATATGACTACGAATGTAAGTAACGTGTTTGGGATGGATGACGATGCGTTTGGTGCCGTACAATCTCCAGATGTAGCGATTACTCAATCAAATATATTCGGAACCACCTCCAGTCCATTCGAAGACAATACTCAAACTCCAGCCGACACTTTCGCAGCAGGAGGTAATGACAATATTTTCGGGGTCGTTCAGCCCGTGGCTTCGAGTCCCTTCGATGACGACCGTGCCGATGCTTTTGATACTGGCGGTAGAGGCGATAATATTTTTGGAATAAACCAACCGGTGCCGGTGACTTCTGCAGACCTAGGTTGGGGGGAAACATCAGAAGCGATGGTGCAAGATGCGTTCTCAGATGGCCACGATGCATTCCCAGACTGCCACGATTCCTTCCCCGAGTCTCAAGACGCATTTGATGCGTTTTCTGCGAAGTTTGATTCCACTTCTGCAAATCACATGAACACTAGTAAGTAGCTAGATCACTCACTAAAAATTAAATGTAGTTTGAAAGATCAACCTAATCAATGTTTGTCGCGTGTTTAGGTGCGTGGGGTGACGACGGCGGCTCGGACGCTGGCTTCGGGTCCGGCTTCGAGGCAGAGGCCTTCGACACGTTCCTGAGCATGGGCGCTCCGCCACCGCCTGCAGCCACTCCTCGGCTCGACCACCAAGGCTCGCGAGACTCAACTGATGATACATTCTCTGTTTTTATCAGGTAAGCTCTGATCTAAAGCGACGTCGCCTTCATTCACTTGACCGACTTGACTCCAGATGTAGTTTTCTTGAAAACGAGATGACATTGTGGTAATTTATAGACCAAAGGACAGCGAGACCAGCGGCGAAGAAGCCGCAGTTCCAGTATTGGCGCCACCACCTCGACCTCAGGCCGTGCCGGACTCACCTAGAGTGAATCCATTTGACAAGAGTGGCTTTGAAATACAGCGAGTTGAAACTCAATTTGGTAAGTTTTAGGATATCAATAGAAACATGAATATATCTGGAGCGCATAGCATCACAGTGGGTAATGTTGATATGTACAGTGGAGGAGAGCCGGCGGGCTAGCGGCAGCGAGACGCCGCCGACGCCGCTGTTCGACGACGACGTGTCGCAGCCGCTCGAGGACTTCCCGCGCACAGTATACACCGGCCCCGGCTGGGAAATGCATCTGCGGCAACCCAACAAGAAGAAGATTACTGGACAGAGGTACGAACTAAAATAGGTACAGAACAAGAACAATGAATTTATCTCTACAATTTAGGTACTATTCAAGAAACTACTTTGAAAGCTTTGTTCAAAAAACATAAATTGCTGATACTTTTAGAGGTTAGGCACCATCGAAATGTTTACCAAACAAACCGCAGTAACAGCAAGCAAGCAGCCAAACCATATTGCCCGACTGTCATCAGGAGATTACTTAGATTAGGGTGTAGGTTTTTATAGTATGACTAACAGCTTAAAAGACCGATGATAGTGGTGTAGTTTCCCACATTAAGAAGGTTATTCCCGACGAGTTGTGGAGTGACAGTAGAGCGCAGGCAGATAGCTAGTGCCTGTTGATTAGGTTCTGGAAGAAGATCTTCGTGCGGCTGACGCTGCAGGGCGACAACCCCGTGGTGCAGCTGTTCAACGCGGCCGGGGACAAGGAGCCCTTCCAGGAGCTGCCGCTGCAGGCCTGCTACTCCGTGTCGGAGGTGGCTGCACAGCAGTTTGACCAGTTCGGCAAGATCTTTACAGTCAAGCTGCAATATGTCTTCTACAAGGAGCGCCCTGGGGTCAGGTAACTAAACCAAGCACATTTTTCGCATTTACTCAACACATTATTTACCTGTATTCTTCGTTATAAATACACGCCAGAGACATTAACTGTACTTTATGTCGGGGCCACTAATGGCCACATAGACCGTAATAAACGAGTTCTTCACGGCAAGGTAAAGTGGCGGGATTAAGGGCTCTTCGTTGGCTAGAACCTACTTAACACTTCGATAGGCAGCAACGAAGCATTTGACTGAGTTGCCGGCCTACGGTTATATTCTCCCAGCAAATAATACCACAGACGATTTTAAGGCTTTTACAAAAAAGATTGCTCCAAAAATGTTTTTAACTTACCTATCAAGTCGATGGTACCTACCTAATACTTAAAGTAACGCTCGCTGTGCATGTGCACTCAGGCCGGGTCAGGTGACAAAGGCGGAACGCATCACGAACAAACTATCGCAGTTCGCGGCGTACGCCATCCAGGGGGACTACCAGGGGGTTAAGGAGTTCGGCAGCGATCTGCGCAAGCTGGGCCTGCCCGTCGAGCATGCTCCACAGGTATTAATTAACATCACACAAGTTATAAAATATACAAATCAAAACGCACGGAGACGTAACTTTAATCGGTCGATTCAATATACATCCAGTTGTGGCAAGTTCTGTCGCTTCGGCAAAAGTAGAGCAGTAAGTAGTCTGTATTTTTAGGTTATGGAAGTAAGCAGTCTGATTGCTCAATTTACTCATCCATTTGATAACTTTACGGCATTTGTGGCATCCTTTAATTGAAGGAACACATAGATTTTAAGTCCATTATCCATTGAGGAAGTATTACTACGCTAGTAATATTAATTCAATGCCATTATCTTGTTATTTTTGTTTTTCTCGTGCTACCACTGTTGGTTGCCCTAATATAATAAAATAGGTACCTATACAAAAGTATCTAAGAACTAAGAACTCTTATTAGTTACCTACCTAATAGTTTTATGTCCGTTCTTCTGTGGAAGAACTGCTACATTCAACTGATGATTGTGATGATAAAGAAGGAATAAATAAGAGATTTGAACGTTTTGTTTTGATATCAGCTACGGATAGGTATATATAGCGGAGGATGATAATGATAGGCACGTTGTGGTGTGTGTCAGGTGTCGCAGCTGTTCAAGATAGGCTCTCTGGCGTACGAGGACGTGAAGCAGTTCTCGTGCTGCGTGGAGGAAGCGCTGTTCCGTCTGTCCGCGCATCGCGACCGTGCGCTCACATACAAGATGGAGGAGGTCAGTACCTACGCAGTACCTACAGTACAGTACCGCAACTGTATTCATCACACCTGTATTCATCAACTTAAACAATCCACTAACAGCTCGAGAACATGTGCTCGACCTGGTTCTTCAATACTTATTTAGGTAGATTAGATGCAAGTGAGCGGGCTCGATGACTATTGATGAAATAAACAGCGTGATTACGTGTTCAGGTGCAAATAACAGCAGTGGATGAGTTGTACGTGGAACAGGACGCCGAGGGCTCCGTGCTGAAGCAGATCGCACGCGTTCGCATCTTCTTCATCGGATTTCTCAGCGGTAAGAACAACACGCAATCTATAACAAGTACCTACCTAACAGAACAAGCACAATGACCCTATACTGCATGGTTTATCTTAATTGATTGCATCCACATTTACGTACACTAGGTACGTAGGTACCTGTCGGTAACTTCTCCGTTTCACGTAAGTTTATGTTAGTCCAAGGATATCGACGGAGGTATGGTCTTGTAGGTAACCTGCAGAACTCCTCCTAAAAGTGTCTCTAAGGAGGACTGCTTTACGATACCTAGAATTTATTTCCATTATGCAGCGTATTACGCCAATTTCTTACACCCCTTATTAAACATGCATGTTGGACATCAAATGCTCAACGAGTTACGTCACGATATAGCCTCTAAAGATATGATTGCCTTTTGTTACCCGCACGTACCTACCTAAATCAATTGCACAGGCATACCAGACGTGACTTCTACAGAATGAACATTCGCGTAGTTCTTAGTTTTAGACCGTGACGCGTCGTTCTTAGTAAGTGTAGTACACCTGTACACAACACAACACAGGCATGCCGGACGTGGAGCTGGGGGTGAACGACCTGCGGCGTCAGGGCAAGGAGGTGGTGGGCCGACACGACATCATCCCCGTCGTCACTGAGGAGTGGATCCGAGTCGAGTGTCCCGAGTTCCACGCCTGTGTGCAGCCAGACGACTTCACGGCATCGCAGATCATCAAGTAACCACAACCACACCCACAGTCCACACCCTGCACTGCACACATAAACATAACCAGAGGCCGGATTGTGTGATCAATACAACTTAGCACTTATTAGCATTATTGTAAAACGGGATGAAATGTTTGGATTCTTTCGTATTCGGCAAGGACAAAACTGATGATGACTGATATCAGTCACGTACCGAACATGCTACGTATAAAACTGATGATTTGATCGAGCTCGTACTCTCAACTTTTCAAGGCATTGGATGGAGGATGTTTACCTACTGTTTATTGTGTAGTTACTCTCACTAACGAGAAATTGTAGCAATATCTGATGAATGCAGATGCAGATGAGTAACAGTTACCGTTGTGTAGGTTCAAGCCGCCGGACGCGTGTTACATCGAGCTGATGCGATTCCGCATCCGCCCGCCCAAGAACCGCGAGCTGCCGCTGCAACTGAAGGCAGTGTGGTGCGTCACCGGTAACAAGGTATCTAGCCACTAGCCAGTTCAGTACCCACCCTGAACACCACATTTGATCATATCAGTTGGAGTGCATAAGTTCCCCTATTATCCGAGAGAGGTGAATACAGAATGCCTCCTTATGTAGCGTTCACACAGCTCCTGCCGCTGCCACCATTAGTTCCGGAACTATTGCCTTGCCACAGCAACATCGCCTTTATTCTTATTAGGGAGCAAGGACATGAACATGGGCACGAGCCGGGACAGAGGCATGATCGTGTTTAGACTAGACTATGCTCATGCCTACTGCAGCTGAGTGTAAACGCAACATTACAAATTCAAATTCAAATTTAATAGATATAGATACCATATGTAACGTCGTCTTTTTGCACGTCACATTGTTACTTCGTAAATCAAACTTCAGGTTCATTTAAAAACAATAGCTCTATTCAGAATAATAAATACATTTCTCTAATTAATATCCTTTTCAATATCTCATAGGTTAACCACATAATATCCTGCTTCTTCTTATTTTTTTAGGCATCATTCAGTTTCTACTGTCACGCAGGTGACAGATGACATTTATGACAACTTCATGTTTACATGATTTATAATCTTTACAGTCGGCCATCCTACTTAGAACGAGTCTCTTCGTTCGATTCAATCGAGAGTACCTGTCATAAACACATAACAATACAAATATTTGCAAAATACAAATTAATTTGTTCACAATTCACAATAAATCTATTTTGCACAAATACATATTACCTATTAATATATCCACAATAAGGACATCATTCATAATACCAATTTTTAAACATACATTTTCTGATATATTCTAATCCAGCAATTATGCTAAGTTTTCTTATTTATTCATAATATCACTTTATGAAATCTTCAGTTAGTGTTAAAGTTTATTTTAGGCTAACATGCGGTTTTCTTATATCTATCAAAATTAGCGTCATTAATCAAGATTAGAACTGCGAGTATCTCAAGCTTGGCGGCAAGGTCGTATGCCAGTCTTGCCCTCCCTCGATCATCAATTGGGCGGCAAGGTCGTATGCCAGTCATGCCCTCACTTATCGTCAAGTTGGGCGGCAAGGTCATATGCCAGTCATGCTCTCACTTAATCGTCAATTGGGCGGCAAGGTCGTATGCCAGTCATGCCCTCACTTAATCGTCAATTGGGCGGCAAGGTCGTATGCCAGTCATGCCCTCACTTATCGTCAAATTGGGCAGCAAGGTCATATGCCAGTCATGCCCTCACTTAATCGTCAATTGGGCGGCAAGCTCGTATGCCAGTCATGCCCTCACTTAATCGTCAATTGGGCGGCAAGGTCGTATGCCAGTCATGCCCTCACTTCATTATCAATTGGGCGGCAAATTCGTATGCCAGTCATGCCCTCACTTAATAATCAAATTTGGGTGGCAAGTTCGTATGCCAGTCATGTCGTTAATCAATCATATATTGGATGGCAAGTTCGTATGCCAGTCATGTCGTCAGTCAATCATAGATTGGGTGGCAAGTTCGTATGCCAGTCAAGTCGTCAGTTAATCATACCTGAGCGGCAAGTTCGTATGCCAGTCATGCTCTCAAGTCACAACTGTTTTGACGACTGTGACTTCTGCTGTACCGTGCGTGACACAGCTCGGTGACTCACTGCTCACTGCAACGACTGCTTCGTCACTCTTTAAATTTCTGCTGGTGCGGCTGCAACAGCTACAGCGGTGGCTGTGGCTACCACTGCATCGTGTCTTCACTCTGTAGCCGTTGCAACGACTGCTGCTACGGCTTAGTCATGCTTTCTGTCAATTTCTGCTGGTGCGGCTGCATCAGCTACAGTGCCGGCTGTAACTGCGGCGACTGTGACTATCACTGCATCGTGTTTTCACTCTGTAGCCACTGTAACGGCTACAGCTCCGACTGCGCCGATCACTGACTTTTCACTTTGTCACTTATCCTGGAACTCAAAACATGACTTTAAGTCCAGTTCACTTGATAACTTTAGTTTTCTCTATTAGGGATCATAAGTTCTAGTGCGTCTTGGACAAAGTATTCAAGTACCTGCTTAACATTAGCAGGTCGAGTAGCTATTCAAATGAGTAGGCAAAATCAATTGTTTAGTTTAATATATACTTTTCTCCTCCTACTCTACCTCTTTCGAGCTAAGATGCTAGTCAATATTATTTTGTATTGAAATACCTACTGTTTTCGCTAGTAGTGCAATATTATCTATCGTATAACAGAACTAGTACAACGTGTACATGTAGTACAAATAATCATATCATGTATAGTCAGCATACATTATCAGAATTTCGAAATTGTGTCCACAACTCATATTTTCTATTGTTCTTCTTGGATAATTTTTTTCTTATTTTCCAAATCTCTCTTTGTCTTATCATCGTTATAATAATATTAGTCTTTTATTTTCCAAATCCCTCTCTCTCATCACCGCATTAATAACTATAATAATATATATTATAGATCTCAAAAATTAAATAACCAGGATGTGGAGACTTGAAAGGTCTCCATCATTCCGTCCGATAGTCCTTTCCTCAAGCGGTGTTATCCCTAAGCAAGTATTTGTATCACTCGCCCTTCTTGATTTGCCGAAGCATACCTTTGCACTTCTACAAAAAGCAGTTTTCCTTAACACCTGCAGAATCATCCGTAAGTTTTACCTTACTTTTAGTTTTACTCTTTTTATCATCAGAACTCTCTGTTGATGTCCAATTAGTAACTTCCAGTTCTCAAGAACATCCACCTGGATTTAATGATGCGCGCTTGAACTTTAAGTTGAGTAGATGAAAATCTAAACTCAATAATAATAATGCATTCAATTTCTAAATCTCTTTTTGACTCATCATCATCATTATTATATTAACATTCCTTATCCGTGCCCCATCGTTGGGTATCGTGAATCTGTGCAAGGAAATTTCAATTTGTGTTTTCCATCTACCACGGTCTCCGGCTTAATGGATCGCGACGTTAACTGGGGTTTCTAGCTGTTCGGACACCTGACCAGACCAGTGTTTTGGGCTCCTCCCTCTTCTTTAGTAACCTCTACTAAAGTGCTCGATGTAAAGTATTCGCTGGATGCAAATAAAAGACTGACGCTTAGTGCGTTCCAACTTAAGTTCTTTCAGAATGGAGACGTTGATTGTTTTGGCTGTCCATGAGATCCTCAGGAGCCGTCTCTAGCGGCATCACATCCAGAACGAATCGATTCACTTGCGTTAAGTGGTTTTCATGGTCCATGTTTCAGTGCCGTAAAGAGAAATGGAGAAAACCAGCGTGCACACTATGTGAACTTCGTGAACTCGTTCATCGTATCATATTATATAACAATAGTAATATTGCCTAATATCTCTCTTAAGCGTATTAGTTCCTACATATTCAAATGATTTGTTAGTATTTTCTTCCAGCTTCTGAGATATAGATCTCTCTTTGGGTGTAGATCTCCTGCATCTTTTCCCACTATCCTCTAGCTGATCCAGCCTTTCTCTCAACAATTTGGATTAGATAATGTAAGTAACCAGCCAACCGGCTGCATGGTCTTCTCACATTTCTTTACCCTAATGGTTATTTCTATCGAGTAGTATGAGTGGTCTATCTGCTGTCGTTACTACGTGAAATATGCCCCGCACATTTACATTTTAGCTTGAAAGCTTAGTTTTTTTTTTTTTTTTTTTTTGTCTCTTTAAATCGCTTCGCACTTCGTGAATTTTTTTTCCAATCAATCATTTATTCACAGAGATTCATTTTATGTCATTAAATTACATGATCTTATGCAATAAACGGCTCAACACATTCTGTTTTTTTTTTTTATGCTCCTTTTCATTGCTCGTATGGAACTTTGTTTTGTTTACGTTCATTTTGTAGGTATTTTTAAGCTTTCTCTGCAAAAGTTACACTTTACGCTCTTTTTTCATACAAACACTAAATGATGATAACTTCACTGTTTGGAATCGTTAGGCCATCTACCCTGGCTCAGAGCCATATTTGAACAAAATATAATTTTAAAGTTACGATCTTCAAAAACAACAATTTTTAATCGCTCAACGCTTTTCAGCGGCAATCAGCACCGTTATATTTATGGGACTATTTTGTACTCTATACTACTCATTTCTGAGTCTAGCTCACTCTCGCATAAATAGTAAGTATACAAATTGCCTGAAAAGTGTACCCTGAAGTGCACGAATCATTTCCTCGAATTCTTCAAGTTTTCTAACGCTATTGCATGCTTTACTACAAGGCTATCATTATAAGGAGCCTGTTGAATTCCTCGTATTTGCTGTATACCTGTTCTAAAGCTTGTATATCATCAGTTTTATTTTTATATGAATATTACGTCTGAAGTAGGTACATCATTTCTCTGGTACGGACTCTGTGTGTTTGTTTTCATCTTATATAGGTAGGTAATATGATTGAATAGTTTAACAGCTTCATTATTAAACCCATCAGATTCAAGACTTATTCCAGGTTTTAGGTTTTTAATTTCATTGAGTACCTCCAGTTCGCTTATTGGTTCAATTGTGCTTGGTACTACTTTTCCTGTATAGCTCTTGGTAGGAAGGTGCTGCATGCCCAATCTCAATTAAATCTATCTATCTCTTTCTCACATCAATAAATGAAGTTGTATGTTGGTTTCATTTTTTTTTTTAATAATTGGTTATTTGGTTGTCACATTTTATCCTTAATCGCTTAGCTCCATTCTAGTTGTTTTGTCCCTTTTATTTTGTTTTATACTCATTAGCTCTGTTTTTCTTTTTATTGGTTTTCTGTACTTTCACTTATTATTATCATCATTTTACCTTTATTTTTGCTTTAATGCAACTGTCGTAGTATTCTTTTATACTCGAATATTCAGGTGGTTCGCATTATCAGTGTTATTCAAATTGAAATTAAAGTGTGATTTCCCCCTTTAAAAAGCTTATTTTATGCACTGAAAACAGTCGATAAATAGCACTTTTAATCACTTTTTGTTTTTGAATTTTAACACATCAATATATTCGACTTTCATCTCAATGCTATACGTACACAACCTCCTAGCGCAAAATATTCGATACAAACTCCTTGTGCAAATATCTCCTCGAGATTTGATTGGTCGACATTTTCGATAAGCATTCAATGTGTATTTTCTCTTAATCTTTCTTTAGGTCGTAGTCATGGTATAAAGTATAGTATAAATGTGGATAAAATGGATTACTTCACTTACAATTACTTCACATCAAGAGCCATGAATCGCTCGCGTCGCTCTTTAAATCACATGCTTCGCTCGTAATTCAATTATTATGAATCATTACAAAGGTTGTCTGGAAGAAATCGCTTCGTAGAGATAAGACCGTTCATTGTACGTAATATTGCAATCTTATTTTATTTTAATATTTTTTTTTTTGTATAACCTGTCGATAGGGTACATAATAAAGTATTTCATTCATTCAGTCATTCACTTTCTGCGGTCGTGATTCAGTCGTTAGAATCCTTCACTTGGTCGTGATTCATCTATAGACATCGCCTTAAACCCGTCCTTTATTCACTAATAGTTAATATACTAGTTTTCACTTTTTTTTTTTATTTTGCGTCTTTAATTTTATTTCACTCTGTAAAGTTGAATACTCTCTAATCAATTTTCACTGTATTTAGTTTTAAATTTCTATAAATGTCACTTATGTTTTAATCTCTCCATACTTTGAATATCTCTTTTTTTTTTCACTCTCTCAATTCTATGTTTGCATGTAGTCTGTCATCTTTATGGTTTTTTTTTTAAATAAAATTGTGCCTCTATACTTGTTATCAGTGTATAATATGTTAATGACAAATATGACTTAAACAAATCACTTCCGACCATTTCTATGTTTCACAAGGTCAAGTTTATAGCATTTATGTCAAATATTTTATCACTTTATAGCACCTATAGTGCATTTTTATGATTGCCACTGCATAGCAGATTTTGATACAAACATCAGTACTTCAAAATTATGAAAATGGTCAATCGCAATAATTAATTTTATGTAAATTGGAAATAAAAAGCTCAGAGTTGTCTCTCTAGCACTCTGATATCAAAGCTCTAAACTATGTCACCTATCATACTTATTTCATTTTAATTTGTATCCTGCCACATAACACTCTTGCCCAAAATCCAAGCTCTTTAGTTATGTTACCATAACACTCATGCTCGATATCAGTGCTCTTGAGTTATGTCGCAAAATACTCTCATGGGAGATCTAACATTCTCATATTCTTATTGAAAAATGTACCTTTTATTAATGGTTACCATGGAGATTCACTTTCCTGCAGTATGTAGTAGGTACATCTCAACTCCTGGCAGCCGGTCGCTGTGGCTGTATGCGATAAGGCAGCTACAAGTCACAATTCACTTAGTCATCTCTGAGTCTGAGGATGTATCTCACTCCTCTCGTCATCTAGAACTTCATCCAGCCGTACTGATGGTTTGTCTGCAACTCAACAACAATATTTTCTATGTAATTGTTCAGTAGTCAATGTGTGGTGTACATAGTGATATGTACATAATCATATTCTCGACTTCAGTAGGTAAATACCTACTCATTTCAAGCTCAAAGTCAAAAAGCTTTTATTCAATAATTTGATGATCACTTTGAATCGTCTTTAGGTTTTGTATGATTACTGTAATAGGTAAGTACCTATAATTGTGTATCGACTATCACTACAATTCATAACTCAGAATAAAGTTTGGTCATCCGAGATGAGATTAACTTGAGGTTTCACTAGGTTTTCACTAAAACATTACCTTCGATGGCGACATGGGCATTGGAAAAAATTTATATTTTTTTTTCCATCTTTCCACTTCTGAGCTGTAACGTCGTCTTTTTGCACGTCACATTGTTACTTCGTAAATCAAACTTCAGGTTCATTTAAAAACAATAGCTCTATTCAGAATAATAAATACATTTCTCTAATTAATATCCTTTTCAATATCTCATAGGTTAACCACATAATATCCTGCTTCTTCTTATTTTTTTAGGCATCATTCAGTTTCTACTGTCACGCAGGTGACAGATGACATTTATGACAACTTCATGTTTACATGATTTATAATCTTTACACATACGAAGTCGTAGGTAAACTAGGTACCTAACTACTGATTGATTAGATGAAGTATGTGTGATTGTACAAGGTAATGCGATTCCTTGAGCAAGTTCAGTACCTAGGGCTATTCTGGATCGGTCCTGTGAATAGAGTGATGTTGTTATATGAGATGATGTTAGGTGGAGCTCCGTGCCGACGTGCTGGTGCCTGGGTTCGCGTCCCGGAAGCTGGGCCAGGTGCCGTGCGAGGATGTCTGCATCCGGTTCCCGATCCCCGAGTGCTGGATCTATCTGTTTCGGGTCGAGAAACACTTCCGATACGGATCTGTCAAGTCTGCACACAGGTACACTCATACAATACAAGCACAGGCGGTACTAGCTCTGCCTTCCGTGCTGTGCCTCGTAGGTTCGATCCCCACCGAGAACAAACATTTATATGTGGCAAACGTACCTACATGTTTGTTCTGTCTGGGTGTTACTTTACTATGTATATAATTAGGTATGTGTTTACAAACTTTACTACCTTGTACTACCTATTGTTTTCTTTGTTTTGTTCACACTTTTTCTGTATCTAGGTATTCCTTTTCGACGTTTCCATTTTCTGTTATGTGCTGTCGGTTTTCGTATAAATAAATAAATATTGTATGTGTAGACGCACGGGCAAGATAAAGGGCATCGAGCGGTTCCTTGGTGCCGTGGACGTGCTGCAGGAGTCGCTGATCGAAGTCACCTCGGGACAGGCCAAGTACGAGCACCAGCATCGCGCCATCGTCTGGCGCATGCCGCGCCTGCCTAAGGAAGGACAGGGTATCTACACTACTAATACTATTACACCTGTACAATGCCACTTTATAAAAGTTCACTTAAATTATAAAAGAATACGATAAAGCAGATGACTGTAGACGTATAGGGGATTGGTTCAATAATACCACAGCACAGTCAAGAAGTAGCGCGTTCAAGTCATTTACAAGAGTAACACGGCTCCTTACAAAAAACTTCAACGCGTTCGGTTGCGTTTTCATTCCTATTACAGATTGGAGGTTGGAGGCAATATTCATAATCCTACTAATATTATAAACGCAAAAGTTTGTATGGATGTATGTTTGTTCATGCGGTGGTCTGAGTTGAAGTTGAATTTGGTTAGGACTGATGTGTCTGTGAAGTAATGGTAAGAAGCTCCTTGCGAACAGAACCACCGAGAAAATCAAGGAAAAATCTAGCATCAAACAAAACAGAACACTACAGTAAAGAAACCATAGAGAAAATCGCCCAAACTCTGATCGAATCAGCGGAAGAAATAACGGAAGACAGTAACTCTGATGTCCTTACAAAATATGGGAAGCTTGAAAAACTATTAACTCAACCTAGATGTGAGAACAGTAGAGCGAACAAGTACAGTCTAAGTGACACAACACTTCAACTCATAGAGAAGAGGAAAAGCTTGCTTTCAAAACACCCTAAGAAGGAAGATATCAAAACTATAACGGAATTAAGTAAGAAAATCAGAGAGAACATCAGAAAGGACAGAAAAGCTAAGAGATTGCACACATTAGAAAGGCATATAGTGAAAACAGGTGGCGTGAAAAAAGCACTAAAGGAACTACGAGAAACAAACAAAGAATGGATACCAAAGCTTAACAAAAAGGAGAAAACGTCTTCAAACAGGAAAGTTATAAACGAAATAGCTACCAAATTTTACCAGGACCTCTACTCAGACCCAGACAAGAAGTACACACAGGAAGGTAGCGACACTAAAGAAAGTCAGCGAGAAGTTGGACTCGAACCAGAAATACTTCCTATTGAAATAGAAAAAGCTATATTTAGTCAGAAGATGGAAAAGGCCCCAGGCCCAGACAAAGTTACGAACGAACTTCTCAAAGGCACTCTTGAGGAAATACTACCCATACTTACTGAAATATTTAATGAAATACTTGTGACTGGTTTAATCCCCACACAGTGGAAAACATCACACATTATCCTTATATTCAAAAAAGGACAGAAAGAAGACATAGGAAACTATAGACCCATTAGTTTGATGTCAAATATATATAAGGTATTCTCCAAAGTTATCCTGGGAAGAATAAGCAAAAAACTAGACGAAAACCAACCACAAGAACAAGCAGGCTTTAGACAAAAATACTCCACCCTGGATCACATACACACGGTGAAACAAGTATTGGAAAAATATACAGAGTATAACAAGAACCTCTACATGGCATTTATCGATTATTCGAAAGCCTTTGACAGCATAAGCCACAAGGCCATATGGGAGAGTCTGGAACAACAAGGAGTGCCCTCAAACTACACTAACATTATTAAGAACATCTACTCGAACAGTGAAGCGAGGGTCCAACTAGAAACTATAGGGAACAAGTTTAAGATCGAGAAGGGAGTGAGACAAGGAGATCCCCTATCACCGAAATTGTTTTCAGCGGCCCTAGAAGGCATCTTCCGCAAACTAGAATGGAACAACTTCGGCCTCAACGTGCAAGGTATAAAACTGAACCACCTAAGATTTGCGGACGACATAGTCCTGTTTGAAGAAAACCCGGAAAACTTAAAGACGATGATAAAATCACTGAAGGAAGAAAGCAACAAAGTAGGTCTCTCCATGAACAAAGATAAAACAAAATTACTTACAAATTCTGAACCAGTAACCATGGATATTGACAATCAGCCACTCGAATATGTGACAGAATACATCTACCTAGGACAGATAATCTCTCACAAAGACCAAACCACCAAAGAAATTGATAGGAGAACTGCAAATGGATGGAAGAGGTACTGGTCCTTAAAAGAAGTTCTAAAATCAAACGAGTTAAGCATGCAAATAAAAAGGAGAGTCTTCGACACATGTATACTCCCAGTCATCACCTACGGATGCGAAACTTGGTCACTCACCAAACATCACAGCGAAAAGTTGAAACGCTGCCAGAGAGCCATGGAGAGAAGCCTAACAGGAATAAAAAAGCTAGACAGAGTGAGAAGTAGCATAATAAGGGAAAAAACTAAAGTTGCAGATATAATTACCCGAATAGACCAACAGAAGTGGAGATGGACAGGCCACATGATCCGAGACCCTCAGGATAAATGGTGTAAAAGGGTCACTGATTGGTACCCCAGGGATGGTAAGCGCAATAGAGGCCGTCAGCAAACAAGATGGGAAGATGACCTAAAACTTACAGCTGGACAACACTGGAGAAGGGTAGCACAAGATCGAACCCAATGGAAAGCGTTAGAGGAGGCCTATGCCGAGAGGCACACCAAATTGCGGGACATTATTTAAACTCGATACAAACATGTTAACCAGAACCTATGTAAACCCAATGTTTGGAATAAAAGGCTATTATTATTATTATTATTATTTATGTTTGTTCCTCTCCGAAACTAGAATAACTCTATTTATTTTATTTATATTGTATGTGATGTGACAGGTGCGTATACAACTCACAACCTGGTGTGTCGCATGGCTCTGACGTCATACGACCAGATCCCGGCGGAGCTGGCGAAGCATGCGTTCGTGGAGTTCACCATGCCGGCCACACAGGTTATACATATACATATACACTCATTCAACGAGGCTTAACCTCTACCGGCATCCGTAGCACAGCGCCTGAATGCGCCCCCAGTGCTGCCTCTACATTGTTTATGAATTGGAAGGTTAGACTAGCTAGATGTAGAAGAGCTAAAGCCAACTTCTGCAAGTATTGTTCCTTGTAGAAGTTGACTCTCGCAAGCTACTTTATATTGTGTGTACAAGTTCAGCATAGGTACCTAATTTCAGAGCAATAAACTAAACAGTAATATTATTTACTTTAAATATTAGTCACTCAAGAAATTGTAACAAGAATATTCCTAGTGTTGTACTTTTGTTGAAATATGTAAGTAATGGTTACTTCTTTAGCAGTAATTAAAATAAGAGTTCACCTCTGGTCTGGCGTTCCACAAGGATGTATCTTGGAGCGGATTCTATTGTAAATGTACGAAGTAACCCGTAGGTACCTTCAATTAGATTTGAACTAACGATAGTGTTGTTTGCAGGCGAGTCACGTGACGGTGCGTTCAGTATCACTGCAGAACCACGACGCCGACCCTCCGGAGAAGTACGTGCGGTATCTCGCGCGACACGAATACATGTGAGTACTTACACCACCATCTGCTTCTTCAGCTAGGACATGACAACCGTGGCACTGATTACAACATCTCTGAACCACTGACTTAACATATAAATAGTGCACCATCTGTATTATTTGTGGTCTACCTAAATGTAGTGGTATGAAGTTATGAACCGATAAGCTGTAGGCATATCTTGCCTCAGTACAGTGCTGTAAGCGTATTGGACAGTAAGCAGTAAACTAGGCTTGCAGCTCGCTACTATCCTTGAGCAATGTAAGTGAGCCTTACCCATAAGGTAATGTCTGCAGAGTGGGCATCGAGCGCACATCGGGTCAGTCGGCGCCGGCGTACGCGGTGGCTGCCAAGGTGGAGGAGCCCCCAGCCGCGCCCCCAGCCGCGCCCCTAGCCGCGCCCCTAGCCGCGCCCCTACACCCACCCTCCTCCGACTCAGACTCCGACTAAACATTCTAACTATGTCTAGTTTCAATATTACTAGAGAAACATTCATTCATGAAAACATTTCGGAAAAAAAAACATTTCGAAAAAAAAAACAAAGAAACATTTCGGCAGAACATTTCAGTTCTGTCTGGTCTCTACGAGTATGTTTTAAATTCTAGTTATATTTGATTTCTGCGAGTATGTTTAAAATTGTATAAGTTTTATCTTTAATTGGCCAGGATGAAAAGGTTTACGTATTCATATGTACCTATAATATTATTATGTATTGACTAGCGATTCGCGTTTCGTACAGGTTTATTTGTGATATTTAAGAGGCGTAGTGTTAGATGGCGAGTGTCCACATATCGCAACACATGAGGTGATGGATGTTAGCGTTACTGAGCACTTCATTACTCGACCCGAGACAACTCAAACAAAACTGAGGGAAGAAAGACAAGTTCGAGTGGCGTGTCGTGGAGGGTACTGAAGGAACAAGGAACTACGGTCGTCGTAACGACTGATAAATTGTAAATAAATAATATAATAATCGAGTGTTTATGAAATGGACGTGTTCCCACCGCGTTACAGTATCTAGTCAACCAATAATATATTATTGATAAAATATACACTTACACAAGTAAGATATGAATTTAGTGAGATTTGAATGATTGTAGGTATGCTTCGAGAGTAATCATTATTTCATAGAATTGTACCAATATTCTGAATCCACATTCTGTTATTTAATATTAAGTAGAAGAAGATAGGTATTGTTATTAATTGAATTTATTTTATATCCGTGTATAGTAACCTCCTTCCATAAAGTTCAGAGCAGTATATAGTAACTTTCTTCAACATTTGTAGGTATACCTACTTAGTTTACCTTTAGCCTCCTCATTGTGATAAAACACATTTCCTGTTACTTTTGGTAATGTATGATGTTAGGTACTTACCTTATTTACAATTACCTAGGTATAACAGTAGCGATTCTTGGTGTGTTCCTTATCTGCGTGATAGGTGATGTATTGTACCTACATACATTGAAGTATTATAAAAGCACAAAATGTTACATACATATTTAGATTTTAGAGTTGCAATGTTCATTGCTTACCTATGTATTATTGGCCTTCTAAATTGTAGGAAAAAGCAACAATAAATACCTAACTATTATATAAGGTTAAGTACCTCTTTAGTAGGTAGTATCCTGAGAGTTATATACCTAGTACCTACTTAAATGTAGATCTATGCATTTGTATTTGAATGTACCTGTATATCGAAGTGTATATCTATTGAATTGAAAGCAAAAGAAATACATAATAGTCATAGATAAATGAAAACTATGGAAATAGTTTTAACATCAAACATAATATAATATCACCGAGTGTTGCAGTACCTACCTAGGTAGGTATTAAAAGCAGACCTTTGCTATCATATAAATGTTATTTAAAAACAAATTGGATGGGCCATACCTTCATATAATATTTATGTTGATAAATATAATACACTGTAGGTAGGTAGGTATGCATTGTAAAATTCTGTTGTGTATGTTACTGTAATATAAATGTACGATTAAATGAGATATTATATTGTAGACACTGTTTCAAATGTGCTGTATGAGTACCTAGTACGTAACGTACACCGTGGACCCTGTTCTGTTGTGAAATAAATAAATTATCATTGTGATTGTCATTTTAATAGCAAAAAGTAAATACCTATGTCCCTGCCATTCTTGAGCTGACTACTAGGTATAGGTATACTTTGGTGTTTTGGAATGTCTCAGAACGTCGATACCACAGAAGATTATCTTTTCTACATAGCTACGGTGTTCTATTCTGGGTAAGGGATATGTCATTAGTGTTATAGTTAGCGTTCGAGGCAATTGGACTAACTGCTTGATATATTTAGCTTGATTAGTAGGACCCAACGTTAAGGGTTTAGATATTATGAAGTTCAACACAATGAAGTCACTCACTAGGTAGGTAGGTAATGAATGAATAGGTATACCTACCTAATATAGCATAATGAACTAGGGTGGTTAATATCCAGATAATTTCCTGACAACGTGAACATTCGCGATGATAAAGTAAAGTAGGTACCTACCTAGTAAATATCTAGGAGCTTGAGTCATAACTTGCATCGGTACCTAAGCTAATTGGACAAAACTTTACTTATAAGAAATAAGACTTTTATTGTTTCTTTTAGTCAAATTACGGCACGCAACGCAGTGTGATCCAATCACATCAACATACAACGACACGATCACATGACTAGCGACCGGCCTGCGGGTGCATACCAAACAAAGGGGCACGTAATCTTCACAAATCGATCTCAAAAGCACAGCCAGTGCCAGGAACCAACAGTAATCCGATTCCGATAGGGCCCGAGCCGCTCCACCCCTGTCGCTCGAAGGTAAAAGATATCTAAAAATAATCGGTCGAAGGTTTAGTGAACCAGAGATCGAACAACAATATACCTAGTGACAACGAACGAACCATGGGAGGAAAGAATTGGGGCGCGAGCGGAGGAGTGGGCACGCATGCGCGATACATCGGGTGCGCATGTGCGGTTCGATGGCGCGCGGGCTTAGCGCGCAGGGCTCCGTCGGGAACGTCGCCTGTCGCAGCGCAGCCCCGACCTAACCCTACTCGGCACTTGCAGCACTAGCAAGCACGCGGCCCGCGCTCTGCCCCACGAGCTCGCGAGGGTACGCGTGCCGCCGCCGCCGTCTCGCCCGAAGCACCCGTGACATTATCGTTCATGAACTTCGCGATGGCGAGCTCACTGAACTTGTGAATTGTCTATCATTAGCGGAGGCAGAGTTAACGAGGGTAAGGGAGAGTTCAAGTGTCACATAAAGGAAGATCAGTGGAAAAATAACATAGGTGGAAGGAAACTTGTATAACACTCACTCGTAGCGTTCCGTCGCACGTAGGTAAGTTACACCTACCTCTGAACATTAACCTACCTATGTAGACAAGATAGATAGCGGAGTATTTCCGACATGCAAATGAATACCTAATTTATATCAGATTGCTTACCACGAAACGATACCTATGATAGGTACCTAGACCTACCAGTACCTATTAGGTATATAGGTAGGTACGAGTCATAGGTACCTATCTTGTTCGTCGGCGTTGATTGAATTTGTCTGGCTAAAGGCCGCAGGTACCTTGTTTTAAAGCTGTAACTCGGATTGCATCGACATCATAGCAGGCGTGCAAGCATCCCGCTCGCATCATGCAAGTCCCAGCAGTTGAGGAGTAGAAGGCTAACGAAGTAGAGTTTTAGTTTCAGTGAGAGGGTGCGATGCAGCAGTAGCTGATGGAGGCGGAGGCACAGGACACGGCGCCGGAAGGCGAGCCGGCGCCGCGCCAGTCGCGCCGCGGACCCGCGCCCATCGCCTCCTTCGACCACGACGGCTCTGACGAGGTGAGGCCAGATGTATGTATCTCTGTCTCGTCCTTCGCTTGGCGACAGCCCCTCTAGATGACCTACAATCCAAAAAAATTTCACTGTGAAACAACTTCAAGATGTAGGACCGACCTACTAAGTATACCTACGTAGTAGCTCACGACATTCCGGTCACCGCTGCAAACGTTGTCGTCTTGTGACACTTTGCGACTTTGATATATTTTGATTATTGACCGACGTAGGTTCAATTTTTAATTTTCAATTCTTCGATATTTCAAAGAAGCACTGGCGAGCTGCAACTCCCAACATCAAGAGGGGCCGTCGATCGCTCTTCTGCTCATATTATGAGTCACTCGCCCAGATCCGACCCCGCGTCGCGCGGCACTTATCTCGATCATTCCGCAGTCGAGTCCGGAGACCAAGCAGACGTTCCGGCTGCCGGAGATTCGCGAGCACCCGGCGGCCGACGGTGGCGGCGGCAGCGGCGGCCTGCTGGCGGCGCCGGCCGGCGGGCGGGCGCGCTCGCACTCGACGCCGGCGGTGGGCGCGCTGCCGGCGCCGGCGCCGCGCATCGACATCTCGCGCGCCTCCTCCTCCAGCCACCACGACTCGCGCGACAGCTCGCCCGAGCTGGCCCTGTTCGCGGGCGACGCGAGCGACGGCCGCACTCAACGCCTCGAGCTGGCCTTCCGCGAGGACGGCGCGCTAGATCTCCGATCCTCGACCGAGGAGCTCTCCTTCATGGAGCCGGCCCCGGGCGAGCCCCGCCCCGCGCCCCCCGCGCCCCCCCCGGCCCGCGCCCCCGCCGCGCTCGGCGACCGGCGCCACTCCCGCAAGGACAGCCAGAGCTCGGAGGCGGCGCTGCTGGCCGTGTCGGGGCGCACGTCGCGGCTGTCGAGCGTGGGCTCCGCGTGCTCGGCGCAGTCGCGAGTGTCGCGGCTCTCCGTGGCGTCGGGCGCGTCCCGCTCGCCGAGCCCGCACCGCATGCTGCTCGAGACCTCCTTCTGCGGCCCGAAGCCGATCGACGCCGACCCCGAGGCGTGCGCCGCCGCCGTCGCCGAGCACATCCTCGAGATCGCCAAGATGAGCGCCCCGCCGGCGCCGGCCGCGGGGGACGCGCGCGACCGCCGCGAGGTGCGCACCGAGGTCACCGTGGAGCCGCCCGCGCCGCGGCCGACCCGCCAGCCCGCCCTCGCGCTCTCGCCGGTGATGGCGCCCGCCCCGAGGGCACCCGCCCCGGAGCCCGAGAGTCGCGCCCGCCCCGAGGAGCGGCGAGCGCGGCCTCGCGTGCGGCGCGAGCCCTCCGAGCCGGAGGTGTACAAGAGCAGGAACAAGTCGAAGGACATCATCCGCATCAAGCTGCGGCCGGACGACGGGGAGGAGGAGGAGGAGCCGGAGGAGGCGGGCGCCCCCCCCGGCCCCGCGCCCCCGAGCCCCGCCCCCTCGCGCCGCCGCTCCCCCTCCCCGGCGGGGCCGCTCTCGGGGTCGCGCAAGTCCTCCTTCTGCTCCCTATTCAAGTCGCGCGAGACGATCGGCTCCCCGGAGTCCCCTCAGGCGCAGGAGGCGCTGCGGCGCAAGCGCAGCCTCACGGAGGGGCGCGCGCGCAGCGGGAGCCGCGACCGCTCCGCCACGCCCACCTCCAGCAAGATCCGCGGCTCCGTGCTCTCCCTGTTCCGCGGCGCGAGGCGCAGCGCCGCCTCCTCCTCCTCCTCGCCCCCCTCCCGCGCCACCTCCCCCTCCCCCTCCCCCGCGCCTGCCCCCCCCGCCCCAGTCGACCCGCGTCGCGCGCCGCGGGACAAGCTCAAGTACTACGAGGAGGCAAGGAACGGCGTGATCCACATCCCGCTGCGTACTCCGCCCGAGGAGCGCGCCGCGGCCGGCCCCCGGCCCGCCCCGGCCCCGCGCCCCCCGACCCTCCGCACGGTGCTCCCGGACGGCAGCATCATCATCCCGCTGCACTCGCCGACGGAGCGCGGCCGCGAGCCCGCGCCTCCGGAGTCCACTCCGCCCGAGCCGAGGCCGACGAGCGGGCGGCCCGACGCGGAGCCCGCCTCGAGCCGGCCGACGGCCGCGATGCCTTCGCCGTCGTCCACGGAGCCAGCGACAACCACGGAGCCGGCCGCGACGGCGACGGTCCCGAGTCCCCCGCGCGAGGCGCCCCCGACGGCGCCGGAGCCGGTGTCGTCTCCCCCCGACCGGCCGCCGCCGGAGCCGACGAGTAGGAGGCGCAAGGAGCGACTCGTGTTTACGACGCACGTCGGAAGCCGCGAGCAGGTGACCGTCCCCTTGTAGTTTTGTCCCCTCCCACCTAGTCCCTCCTAGATTTTCCGCATCTAAGGCGTGCCGGTCGGGGAGTACCCATCCGAGCAGTATAATTTGAATTTCAGGTATTCAGCACCCAGTTCAGCATAACCAAGACTCCGAGCGTGACGAGTGAGATCTCCGGCTCGTTCCCGAGCTTCGAGAACGGCGAGTTGCGCGACTCGCACATCACGGCGGACCCGCTGACGCCGACGCCGCCGCCGGCCGCCGGCCTCCCCGCCGCATTGAGCCGCGCCGGCGGCGCCGGGTCAGCAACTAGCGTCATCGCCCCTCCCGTCGCCGGCGAAGACGCCCTCCCGGCGCAGGATCCGCCGAGGGACTCCTCCGAATCGGAACCCAGCTCCGAAGCGGCCCCGCCGCAAGTTGGGAACGACGTCGAACGGCGTGGTCTAGTGGTAAGATGATTTTCACTCTCGGTACATGAATCCATCTACTCTGTGAGGTTCTGTGTTTCGGGGTAAAAGATCGTTCCATTTTTTAAATAAACGACGTCGACAGTTACGTGTTTACTATGTCATTTATTTGGCCGCTAAACACGACAGAAATAGATTTTCATCCAACTTTTTCCGTCCGCTGCTCGCATGTATTTGGCATTACTGCATTTTAGATTTATCTCGAAGAATTTTGTCAAAATCGCTGCTCAACCGTCTGCGACAGGTCCAAGAGTCGTTCGAGGAGGAGCTCCCGTACATTCCGACCACGCTGCCGCAGGAGCGTTCGGTCGCGGTGCCCATGGTGCCGGTGCGCGAGCGCGGCGGCGTGCTCGTGCGCAGCGTGCAGCGACCCCGAGCTACTCCCGTGCCGGCTCCGGCCCCCGCCCCCGTGCCGGCTCCGAGTCCGGCGCCGGCGGCCTCTACTCCAGCACCGGGGGACAAGCTGCGCATCAAGCTGCCGCGCCGCCCGAGGATGTCCCCCGCGTCCGCGCCGACGTCGTCGCGGGAGCGGGCGCGGAGCGGCAGCGCCAGTGGAACCGGCGAAGGTGGTGAGCGAGATCGACCGCCCACTTCCTAGACCCCAGGTTCCCTTTGATAGACCTAGCTAATTTAATTTTGTCTTACAGGTGGCGAGAACAAGGCTAAGCAGGACTGGATCGACTTCGAGGAGGTCCCCGAGAGGCGCAAGCAGCCCAAGCGGATCCAAACTCTCCCAGCGGGGACGGCGGGCGAGGGGGGAGTGCTGTTCAGCTACGTGGAGCCCGAGCACTGCCGCTGCGAGTGCCACGCGAATGCCAGGGACGACACCATGCCGCTGCTTTCAGAGATGCACAATTCTAGGATCAGGTATGTACCTACCTTATCTGACCTACTCCAGCACTTTTCAGCTACCTAGGTAGATAGGTCCTATCAGCCAGATGAGATCCACCTGGTACCCGTATCTTACAACTTACCTACCTACTAACAACCTCGTCACAGGCAGCTCATGGTTGTGATTGTGCCTCACTACTCACTACGCAGTGGGGGCGCCGCTGGCCGAAAGGATATCAGAGTCGTGAAATATCTTAGGTATCCACTAGGTACCTACTTCACTATAAACTAAGTCACTACACTATAGGATGGTCCTGCATGGTCCTTTAGCAACCGTGAGCTTTATGTTTCCAGTACATCATCGGCGGAATGCGGCGGAGTGGAGGAGAGTGCGCCGGGGGCGGAGACGGCGCCACGCCGCCCGCCCTTCACCACGGACCTCGACCTGAGGCACGACCACGCGCCCATCGTTAGTACACCCGCACATAATTACTTAGGTTATGATATCACATTACAAACAGGAAGTAAGGCTTGCAGTGAATGAGCGAGTACTTATTGTTATTGTTTGCAGGAGCCGCAGGGCCCGCGGCCATGACACCCGCCGCCGGCGACGGGCGCCGACTACAGCGTCGCACACTTTTAGATACCCACCTACCTTTTACAAATTATATTCTCTATTGACTCGACGAGATGTTATCTTTTTTGAGATGTAAATTTACCTGGTTCATTAGGTAAGTATAAATTATATTTATAGCATCGTTTTACTATAATCTTTCCTATTAGCCACCGTTGACCTTGCATTTTTGATGTTTATTGACTTGTTCGATCGAAGTGAGGGGTTTTATGCGTGACTTTAGCGCGTTGAGACCACACGTCCAGCGAAATGCTGCCTTAGCGGTCGCGCCAACGCAACGCATCCACTCCAAGGAGGCTGTTCTCACATCAACATAACTGCACTGCTACTACATAATGTAAAACCGTGCTGACCAGCTACACTCATCTATTTATAGGTATATACGTCATTCTTGACAAAGTTGCAGTGCAGTTCTAAAGGTAGAAATATAACAACGGACTCTGAGAAATAGTCAAGTCCAAGCACCGTGATGTCAGTCGTTGGCGCGACGCACGCACTATTTATTATTTTCTAGTGTAGGAATTTTAAATTTGGGAGTAGCTTGTGGCTCCACCTTGAACCTCTATCGCGAAGTATTTGTTTTGTTATTTAATAGTTAAGTTGTTCACACTTACCCGTTTGGGTGTATCGCGAAGTGGGACCTTGTTGCATAATCATGAATGTATAAGTAGGTATGTAGTTACTCGTACCTGCCAGGTGAACTGAAGCTGTCTTACTATCCTTCAACTAGTTTATTCGCTAAAACAATTAAGATATCCAAATAGATCTGTTATACTTAATGGTCAAGTACTTCTACATAATAGACTGGCCACGAGTCTACGACAATCTTTGTAATGTAGGTACCTGTAGTGATAATATCATAGTGTACGAGTAATCAAATAGACGTACCCTATCTAACCCTGTCTGCCTATGCAGTGCAATAAATAGTAAGCAATGGTATTGTGATACGTACGCGACACGCGACTAAACGTGCAGGGGTTGCGTCGAAGTTGGAAACAATTTTAAAATATTTTAATGTAAATTGTACATTACATTGTTGTGGATCTCTAGTCTCTACATAGATGTGTTTTATAGTGGCATTTAGTGAGTCTTCAAGACTCTGGTGTTAGAGTGGACTCTTTCCTGCGGCAGGCAGGAGTCTGCTTGAGATATTATTTTACAAAATAGCGCTGTAATATTTCTGCCACAGGAATGACAAGGCTCGCTAGTTCATTTGTCATGAATGCATCGTAGGAAGATCTTAGTGAATGCCAAAGTGTATGAATGATTAGTGTTAGTGGATGCAATCATGACAAAGCTTTCAGTGTCAGTCGGCGTCGAGCTGCAGCCGGTTTACGCAACAAACAATGCATTTATTAATCAATTATACATTTATAAACCTGTTTACTTATAATCGTTGCATAAGTATATTCAGCTGTTTAATTTTTTGCTGTCTCTTACAAACAGGTAATAATGTCCACTGTTTAACTATGCAGCGTTTATAAGTATAGCCCATAACTTGTAATCAATATAGTTCGATTACTTAGTATAGCTCTATGCAACTTGTATTTGCGCGCCAATAATGTACGCTCAGTTTTCTAATGTCAGATCCTTATTTAACATAAAACTCTTCAAGTGGTACCTAAAGTTTTTGTTTGTAACAACAAGACTCTGCTCAAATCTCGAATTAAAGTCGTACTTTGGAAAGGAAATCTTTTTGCGCTCGCCACCTGTTATTAATTTATATAATTTATTAATGATAATCGTAACGTAAGTTGATTTCATAAACGCAATAAAATTTTACGAATTGTATTTTAATGTTGATAAAAATTCTATCAGTTAGCAAAAGTCTGATGTAAAGATATAATATGAATTTTGCTTTCAAATTGTGTTTTATTCAACGTAAGCTCTCCGTCCGGCACCCCTAGTGAATACGAAGACTCAATATGATCCATGTCACCTTCCTGAATAAAATGCTTCATTCATAATGGAAAGATAGAAATGCATA
The DNA here is from genome assembly GCA_918843925.1 of Eulithis prunata. NCBI lineage: Eukaryota > Metazoa > Arthropoda > Insecta > Lepidoptera > Geometridae > Eulithis > Eulithis prunata. Next base: position 9,174,040 of record OU974020.1, on the reverse strand, counting down.
AATAAAAACATTTTAATTACACTTCGTACAAATGAGACTGATAATTGGAACAGAGCAAAAGAATAAATGCAAAAATGTATTACAAACGAGTGTCCTTACAATAGATGAAGTTGCGACGGAATTGTAAATAGTAACACTGTGCAGCCCCGAGGCGTCTGTACAGAGAGGCGGCAGGCAGTGGACTTGTTCACTTGTTCACTTGAAGATCTTGCCCTGGTTGAAGGGACGGCCCGCCTTGTCGGCGCCGCTCCATGAGAAGTACTGCTGCACGAGGCTTTTCGTCTGTTCGCTGGCGGGGTCCAGCTTCTGCCACTCGTATGATTCGTAGTCGATCTGAAATGTCGCACCTCATTAGCATGTGCATCTGTGGGTATACTAAGCGAGTGCGCACACCAATAAGCCGTCTCGTCGGCTAGATGTCACTTGTCATCTCACTAAGAGTATTGCCTGTAGACTTACGAAATGTAAATGGTTGATCTTCAGTCTTGTTGTATTTTTGCTAGTCTGGTAATCAACATTTTTCAGTACAAGAGTAAGAAAGTCTCCATACACAGTGTACATGACACAAACCTTGTTCACTTTCATGATGATGAAATCTTACGACATCTATAGGAAATGTTTCGTTAGCAACACTCTCTTGCCCAAAACCTAAATAATGACTGTTACTTGAGGCATGTTGTTGCGTACCTGTGTGTCGGGGGACTGCGTGAAGGCGAGCTCGTGTCCCTTCCACACCCACACGCCGGAGATGGTGGAGTCGTTGTCTCCGCCGAAAAGGCAAACGGACGCGAACGCGTGCTTACGCATCTTGTCTAATCGCTGGAACATGCCTGGAATTACAAATACACCAGTTTTATTACTATGAAAACTGTACATCGCTTCAGGAACTATTTGGAAAGAGGATGTACTACCTATTGAAAAATTCCATGTACTACTGCGAAGTAGATTTCTTGATCACCTGATGATTATACAAATCTGTGTCCATTATTTTCAATAGAAGGAAGATAATAATAATAAGATTTAATTTTTTTTAGCATGTTGTCTTCGCCTGTAATTGTGGTGGCACTTAGATATATAACTCTATAAATGATTACTTATATGATATAATTAGTGTACATTGTGTTGGTGTTCAATTAAATAAATAAATAAATAAGCCTCACCAGTGATAAGGTTGCAGCTCATGAACACCTTGGCCAGTTCCTCAGGGTATTTGTACTCTCCATACCAGATGGAGTAGTTCTCTGGGTCAAACTTTTCCCAGAAGTAAGGAATGGAGACGGCCTCGTCTTCATTAGAATAGCACCGTTTAAAATCGTCCATGACGAATTTTCTGGAAAAATGGAAAATAGACCTATATTGCTTCTGGAGAAGTTTCCAGTCATCTCTTTTTGCTCGAAATGTAACTATGTGGAACATTGCAGTTCAGTGTTTCCTCTTTTAGCTACGAAGATTAGGGAAACATCTTTCTACCCATAAGTTGATGGTTTGTATTGTACACACTTCAAATCAACCATGAAGTTTGACAACCTGGGAAGTAACACATTGCAGTTTCTCAACTTTTCCAAACATTAACTAAGAGGCTGCCTAATACAACAGAATGTCATGACTTACTCTGTGGGTAGATTGTCAGCTTCCTCAGCAGGGGGTGCCTCCTCCTTTCCCTGCTCTTTCTTGGGCTGTTCCTTCTTCTCAGCCTTCTTGTTGTCCTTTTTGCCTTCAGTCTATAATTACAAAATAATAAATATAATGCGTGGACTTAACTCTGACTATCTCCTTTCGGCAGCTTCTAAGTTTGAACCATGAGGTGCAACTATGAGCTAATTGCTAATTATCTCTTTTGTTTTCTCCCATGAAAAAATACATGGAAAAATATGATGTATCCAGCACCTTGTAAAAGTAGACCGACAATAGTGCCTGAATCTTCTGCTCGGTGCCAATATGATCTGCCCTGATGCTGCTGTGCCCAAGTCAACTGACATTAAGGTCACAATATTCAATCAGGGCTTTGTGTTACTATTTGTGTTCTGTAGTGCAGTTACATGTCTTAATAATAAACTTGGCTAAGTTGTGGGTAGATATATTTACTGAACTTGTTTTCTACACGTCTTTTTACGGAAATATGGTGTTTTAATGGATAATATAACAATTTGTACTTTGCAAAAATAAATTTATTTCATTTACCAACCTTTTTGTGTGGGGGCTGCATGAAAAATAAGACATACAAGTTAATAGTGGAAGTTTTAAATAATGAATTGTGCACCTATCGAGGAGACCCAAAATCACTAATCTCTTTGGCTATAGTTAAAATACCCAGTGTGATTAGTTTATGCGGAGATTATCGCAGTTTTGTTATCGACGCCGATTAAGTCCATACTGAACAAAAAATGTTCAACAGCTACAAGCATTTCCTGCCTCTTACAACTTTAACAAAAAGTTTGTTCACCATAAATCACTGACGGGTTAGATTACCTTCTTATTGGGTGCAAGTTCCTGGTATTTTTTGGGGTCGTAGAGAGGTGCGGCGGAAGCTAGAGTGATGGCGCCCACCACGGCGGAGACGCGCGGCTGGTTCGCAATCGTCAGGAACCAACGCTGCACATTCAACAGGGTGCTGCGGATGCTGGGATCCAGGACATGCTGACAAATACAATATCAATTAAATAAGTAGAACAAGATCAAGATGAAAAAGAAGTGTATGAAATGAAAACTCATTTTCGCATTAGTAGATCTGGTGCTTCTGTGATTCCCTGTGATATATACCAGGAAAGTAAGTCTAACTTCTGCCTATCCAGAGACTTATACCTAGAAGAGCAGATGATGGTCATTGTTACATTATCTAGTTACCTGGAAAGCATGTATGAGTGTGGTGAAAACTGCGATGTCAGCCAGCGTGACGCGCTCCGTCACGAGGAACGTGCGCGTCTGCAGGTGCGCGTCCAGCACGCCCAGCGCTGACACCAAGTCACTCTTTGCACGCTCCACATTCTGAAACATAGTGTAGGACTACCATCATTTCCGAGGCTAATAAAACCTGGAATAATAAGTTTTGGACTATCGAAAATCACGAAACAATGTATGCAGGTTATTTGAGTACTGTTTGATGTAGTATTATTATGACAACTTGTATGTATACATATAATAGCCAAGGATAATGAGCCTGAACAGCAAGATGAGATTTTTGATTGAGAACCTGCCCCAGTCGGCTGGGCTCAGGATATGTGTTTTCCATTCCTCAAAGTGCTAATGTTGTTTTATGAGAACAAATATCACCATTTGATGAATTTTGATGTAACATGTTTACCTAGAAGATACCTATTCATTCTACTCTTGAAACTTTCCAAATTACAGAAATTACAGTCACTTACGCCTTTGTTGAACTGCATAATGCCAAGATAGGGGAAGACCCAGGCACAGGATGCGGGCAGCAGCTCGCTGTCAGCCCAGGAGGCCCATTGCCACACACGTGCCTGCGTGGCCACATCTCCTCCGCGAAGACCCACGTCGCTCACTGGGATGTACCATAAACAATTATTTTCTGTTGTTCATTAAGAACTTCACTCTGTACGACAACATTCACTCATCTGTTGTGGATATAATGTAATTATATTATGCATCCAAGCTATTCAGGTGTTCCAGTTCAATTATATATACAAAGGCTTTTTTTCCAGAGATGTGTTGATAAGAAAACTGATAAGAGTTGATGTTAGTACAACCTTATTAGATCATATGGACGATCAGCTGTTCTGTGCACAAGTACTGTTTACATTCTGTCTGTAGGTAGGTAGGTATCTCCTCAAAAAGTTAAAACTTTCGGGGAAACCTACGAATAATAAAGGTACTTTTAGATAAGCAATGAGGCTGTAGGGTTCAGAATACCTGTTATTGGAGGTTATGACATGCATATATTATCAGGCCGAGACTTACCATAGTATGCGATGGCATTGCTCTCAGACAGGAGAACCTTTCCGTCGGCACTTTCGAAGGCCGGCACCTACAATAAATAGGCAATTTTACACGTCACCTCTAAATGAGCATATGCCGCTAAATCACTTGTAATTTCACAAACACCGTCTTCGAATGACACTCACTTTACCCGCCGGAAACTTCTTAAGGAATTCCCCAGTCTTGTTGGTTTCACCAAACACGAAATTAGGGGCTACTTTCACATCAGCCCCGGAATATTGTGCGGCGATCAGCGCCTTGTAAGCGCGGAAGTTTTCCGGATAAGTATAAAGTACCTACGGAAATAAACATACGGCACATTATTAGGAGAATAGAGCTAGTTAATTCCTTGATATCACACTTTTTGGTAACACGATTCATTGGATTTTTCATAGTAAATTCAACCTACCCCGGCCGCCATGGTTGGATTTTCGGAAAGAGAAGGGAAGGGAAGGAAAGAGGGGAGGATGACAACCGAAAGTTGACATTGACATTCAATATATTTGACAGAAAAGGTCAACGAACGCTAATGGTGCGTTTCATGTTACATAAAAATTGTTTATGATGTAAAGCATGAATGAATGGAATTATTAATTTGAAGCCAGCGATTAATCAGGGTATATTTTTGCTTCTCAAATCTTTCACGCTTGCCTGTATGTTCTGTGTCAACTAGCTCATAAAGAGCTTTTTTTTCTGTGTGAGAGGTAGCGTCTTATGTACGCTCATTCATAAGATGGCCACTTATTCTCTTTCTCTTTTCATTTCATTCTATTTAATGTTTTCATTCAATCAATCGATTTTACCATAATCTTACGCTTACTCTGTGGCGCGCTAGGCAAAAGGCAAAAGATCGATGACGAAAGGCGCATAAAATTTATTTTGTGATTTATTGATCTTTTAACGTTCCCAGAACGAAATCGTGTCCATTGTACCGTTTACTTACTAATTAAAGTGCTCCAAATCAATAAACCAAAATGGTAAGTCGAAGCTTTCTAGTTTCCATAAAACCAAGTCATGGTTTTGTGCTCCGGGCTTCTGTTCTTTGGACTGTGAATGGGAACTGAGTAGGTACCTACCTACCATTCAATGGGCCGGTTGAGCTTGAAAAAATTATGGAAGCTTTTAGTTAACTCCCTAACATTCACATTACGAATCTGTAGATTTTACATAAATACCTATCTAACGTAGAAAACGCCCTGAATTTATTCACAGCATAGTATTATTTTTTCAGGGTAATGAGAACTCAATTCCCATGGAACTATGTTCCAACTGTAAGTATTCGGCTGTGTCTACTTTACAAACTGTCTGATCTCTCTATCTCAGTCTTTCCTTTGTCCTTTGAATTGAGACTATACTAATATTGCTTTCATGCCTTATCAGTAAACTGGCTTCAAGCAGAAAGCTATTTCAATGTTTAAAATAAAAGTACTCATACTAATTAAACTCTCATTAAAAGTTGCTTTAACTGTATGACCTACATAACTAATATATTGTAATGACAAGTGTAATCATTAGAGAGCCCGTGTGGGAGTGAGTGTGCCATGAGTAGGGTGTGCAAATAAAGCATAACAAGAGGTTTGTTTTCAGCGCGTGTTAACTGCATTGATTTTAAGGTGGAGAACTGTGAGTGTCGTAGTGTCACTCGGGTCCAATGTTCATCTCCATGTTTAGAGTATCGCACGAACACAATCTACGTCCAGAACAATTTTTTTAATAAGAAATGCCTTATTTCCTGAGGTATTTTAAAACTATTTTAATAATTGATTATGAAATGACAATTGATAAACGATAACCAAACAACCTGGACCGTTTCTCTTTATATATTTTGCTGTGACATTTCTGTTTCTGGATTACTTTGCCTCTTCTCTCGGCTTCACTTTGCTTTTGAATTATGAATATGTTTCTGATGCATAATTCCTCCACCCTGACATCTTACAAAAATTGTTCTGGATATGAGAAAACATGTGATCCATATTTGTATAGTTAGTGCATCCCGCGGACGTTGGCTGCTAGTCTAGAGAGCTAATGTGATGAATGTTCTAGAATGCTATCAGGTGTGAGGAATATATGCAGATCGAGAGGTCACTTGTGGTCAAGCACATCAGTCTGACACATGCACAGCACACACAGTTAAATAACAACTTTCTCTGTGGTTCACTATTATACAATTTATTTAACACACATACATATAAATACAGGTATTTATATTATTATTAAATATCATGTAAAAAAATATAAACAAGGGGTACCTACAGTATTAAATTTATATCTGCGTGAAGTGTGCCATTATTGCTAATGAAATTAAAATTTCTTTTGACATGAAGCTGACAAAAAATATGTAACGTTTCATGGGGTAAGATTGGTTTCTAAGTAGGTACCTAAGCAGTTATTTACACATTGTATTTATATGAGTCAATATATGCAGTTAGCCACAGGAGCAAAAGAGGCCTACATTGTTTAGAGCAACTTACAAATGACCTCTCTTGCAGCTTATTACTGTTAGATTTGTACATTGTACTGGCCGCTGATGGTATTTGTTGCAGCGCCAAAAAAGGCGTGTTTACATGCAATCAACCAGTCTCAAGCGTAAACATGTTTCTATTTTCTGACTGGAGGTAATAAAATGTTACGGAAAAAGATAAATTACATAATTACCCTTTTACGATTTGATGACTATGAGCATGTAAACAAACCTTCCCTGTGTATAAATAGATAGGCGAGTGCCGCTTTCCCGACACCCTGGGTGTGTTTATTGGCAGCTAACATGTGTATCTGGTGGAATGGTCGCTTTGTGCACCAAAACACTAGTCTATCGCTTTGTATGTTATTTATAGAACACAGCCAGCCGCGAAGGTCAATTATATATACCTAAACTGTTTGATAATTATTTATGTTATGTCATAAAGTGGCAAATGAGGCCTTTATGTCGAATTACTAAAGTTTACAATACACAGACAGCAGTAGAAAGCCGCTGTGTACTTGCTTGTATTGAGCTGTAACTTTTGAGTTATCCGCGATAAGGCACCGTATCGTTGAAGAACACGCCTCGTAGCTGGCTGTGCATTTTACTTACCTACCTAAATGTTAAAGCTAATGACGCATCAAGTGCGGAATGTTCGACACTTTTGCCGAAAATGTTATCTACTACCAACTTTATTTACCTACGTGTAAACAACATTCGACGACCTCACCGATCGAGGTCAACATTTTTTCTATCGAGCTTAACAGAAAATGTACCATCTGTCTGTTTGTGTGTAAACTAGGTAGATGCTTAGATTGTTTGTGAACAAACTGACGCTTAGGTCGGATTATTTAGCATTATTATCTGGTACATTGCAGCATGGGTGCAATGTGGAAATAGGTCGAACAGAAAAGTAATAGAAGAGGCAATTGAACTTGGCTACTTTTTGCTATTCGGTGTTTTCTATACTTTTTCTTATTCCAATTTCCGTAAGTCTGTACTCGATGTTTAGAATGAAAGTAGGCACGTTAGCGTGCGGGAGTAGCCCGAGAGTGTCGTCCAATGAGTTCGGTGACTAAATACCGTTGCGTGATGTGACAGTCGACGCGGACGAGATCCGGCGGCTCGGGAAGCGGTTCCGCAAGCTGGACCTCGACAACTCGGGCGCACTCTCCATCGACGAGTTCATGTCGCTGCCGGAGCTGCAGCAGAATCCCCTCGTGCAGCGCGTCATCGACATCTTCGACGCCGACGGCAATGGAGAGGTATCACACAAACATTATTATATTTATTGGACCTCGGGAATATTGAGGCCACCCTAGTGGTTTTGACGACATAAGATGTAGGTATGTCGCCTACCGAATGTCATAAGTTTTGTACCATCCTCAGTTTCATCGTAGTATTTCTTTCTGTATCTGATTCTGCACTAATGTTGGCTTTGAATTGAATGTTGAATTCAGCGTGTCTTTGATCACATACGTAAGTCTTAGTTGACACGTTTGCCTAATTTCGCTCTTCCAAGCTCCAAAGGTAAGGAAAGGTAAGGTACCTACAATCCACACGACACAATACAGCCTCAGTACTCAGTATGTAGATATTTCGTTCGTTTAGTCGGGCGAGTAGAACTAGAACGGTTCAATTTTCAGTCGAGCGGTTTCGTCGTGCGAACGATCGATAATTAATTCTGCATGCATAACTATATCTAGTTAAACTGCCGGCCTCGTTCTTGCGTGACAAGTAAACGTTTAGAAGGCTCTGTTCACTAAACCATAATTCAACAGGGTTAGCCTAATCTGAGCTAACATTCATGGTCCTTTATCAATAGATATATGTGTTCATTCTGTATAACAGATGTTTTACGTGTGTCAACAACCGCCGATAACGATAGGCAGCTCTTTCAGTATGCGGCAGGCATCGGAACTCTTTAGTGCTGTAACAAAAATTTAGACATATTTTAGGGTATTCCGTATATACCATGGTTTTTGCATCGTTAGAATGACAAGCGTTTATTTGTAGACAAGGATCTACAGAATCCAGAAACGACGAATCTTTTGTAGCTGATTCTGTGTGAAAAGTGTTACGCAGAATGTGTCACGATGCCGCAGTACGATTGTTGATAAACAAACTGCGATGCATATCTCATGTGATAGCGAGGATACGCAACTTATACTATACTACCTACAAGTATCTACGCAAATACTCTATAACAATATTCGATTTGATTACCTACTGATAAGTTTTATAATCCACACAAACTTGCAGATCATGCAAACATTTTTTCTCACCACCCATTTATCCAGCTGCCTATTCAACCAGTCTCTTAATAATGATAATGATTATCAAGATATTTTATGAATAACCGTGTGGACTCTTGTTGTTTACCGGCGCGACTGTGGTTTCCAGGTGGACTTCAAGGAGTTCATCCAGGGAGTGTCTCAGTTCAGCGTGAAGGGAGACAAGCTGTCCAAGCTGCGCTTCGCCTTCCGCATCTACGATATGGACAACGACGGCTTTATCTCTAACGGCGAACTCTTCCAGGTGAGCATTTTTAACGGCACAGAGGTTCACCTACGTTATGAGATGTTCCAAAATGATACATAATAATATGTTTCGTCGATCGAAGATCGTCGTGCAAACTACTATAACTGGAGCCATCAGCTTTACGCTCTACGAGTCCTCTGAAATACTGAAACATTCAGATAACAGCTTATCATTACACTGGACGCGCTGAACTTAGCTTTACATAATATTTCAATATTAGACAGAATCTCGTGCATTGCACTTGTTCAGCAGTTTGGTAATCTTCGGCAAGTACCGGTGCCGATACCAACGAGTAGTTCAGGTTCTTGGTCGAGTCTTAAAAGACGCCTTTTGACTTCCGTTCGTGTACTTCAGGTGCTCAAGATGATGGTTGGCAACAACCTGAAAGACACGCAGCTCCAACAGATCGTGGACAAGACCATTCTCTTCGCTGACAAAGATGAAGATGGCAAGATATCTTTTGAGGAGTTCTGCAATGTGGTGGGCAACACTGACATTCACAAGAAGATGGTCGTCGACGTCTAACTGTCAGATCTGACGTTTAGCTGTCGGATCTGACGTTTCCCGCTCGAAAGAGCGACTCGTTTCTTTTTCTAGCTAGATTATTATTCAAATAGCGGTGGCGATTGCCGAAAGGAACTTGGATCTACCTTCATTTATATTTTTAACATTTCTAGGCAGAGCAAAGATTCGCTGTCTTGATAAAACATTGTGGAGTTATGTATCTTAAATCGTACAGGTTTAGGTGTACAATGCTTATCCCACTTTCTTATTTGTTATAGAAACTAGATGCCTATAGATATATTTAAACCATTTAGCTGTGATTGTGCCATGTCTGTCGTTACTGCTAGCGAGTCGAATCGTTTCTTCATGCGTCATTATATCGTGTGTATTACAAACTAATTCAATACTACGTCGTGTCGTGTGTAGTTAGTGCCATACATTTATTGTTCAAATCTCGTCTGGTTCGAGAATACTTCCAATTAGTCACCTATACGATAAAACTCAGCGTAACTTTGCGTTCTATGAACCACGAAGTAGATAGAATTTAGACTACTGTCTGGTTATAATCAAAATGTGAGCAATGATTTACTGCAAGAACAATACTATAAAGTTGATATTAAAAATCAATGTATTTTGGATCACGTGGCCATAGTAAACTAAGTCGTACACAGACGTACAAAGGTGCATAGTCGATGAGGCCTCAAGGTTCATAGTAATTGTTTGCGCATGCAATGTTTTACATGACAATCAGAGACGCTTGGTATTCTTACCGCGTTTATGGAAGAGTTATAACAAGCAGTAGCGCAATTATATATTCGAGGTTGAAATGCCCTTGTATTGCGTCCGTGTGATTATTTCATCGCTGTAAGTCAGCGTATGAATGCATCGAGTTTGACGTGACGAGTCGAGACATTATCTTAACAAGTTCCTTTCGGCATTTAATAGCCGCTTTATCTATTCATTTTATCTACTTAAAATTATACATCTATAACAATGTAGTTTAACAACATTATAGAACTTTTATTGTAGTCGAATCAAATAGATTTTATATTATTTTGTTGTGTTGCGTTTAGTTTAGTTGTTATTTAGTAAGTATTTTATTTATACAATCAATGCAGTCGCGCGGTGGTAATCAATTAGTATCGGGACACCGCGTGGCTTTTATCTGATCTATAGTAGCTATGTGTCGTGAATAGTCCTAAAATCAGCCTTAATAGTGTTGTAGTGTCAAGTTAACTGCACATCGGTAGGTATGGTACAGGCGCGGAAACAAAACACAAATTGTTCCGTGGTTGTACAAGTCACTGCCGGGTCACAATATTACACAATACCGTCTTTCTTACTGTTTATACGGATCTTATCGCCTTTAACCGAATTCTATATACAATTTTATGAAATTAGCTTGACTTAGTTCGTAAATGTGTGTTGGAATTGTTCGTAGCTTCCTCCTATCCTATTAGTCCTTCAATACGTAGCTTCTTGACAAGAGTTTGAAAGAATCAGCGTTGAAACGAAAATGTGTCTCCCTCCAATCTTTAGACCTACCAGAGATTTAATAAAACAAGGGATTAAACCTCGCGTCGGATTTTATAAATTACTGATTCTTTCCTATTCCTGTTGTCTCGCAGACGGCGGCAAGCTTCATATCGTATCTGTGAGTACCAACCCCCCTTTCTTCCTATCCCTCCTCTAACCCCCTCCTTCTCCCCTCCACAGGTCCTGACAGCCCTCCAGTAACCCAGCCGAAGGCAAACTTAGATCTTATGTCGATGATTGTACAAAATAAAATAACATTGTGTTACTACCACTCTATAAATGTCTATCTTTATAATGTGTACAGGTTTAACTGCAACCTAGTACCTACTGTTACCGCACCATAGTTCTCTTGTGTTTCTTTACAGTTTTCAGTTCCATCTGTCGACAAGTTTAGGAATGTTTTTTTGTATTATATTTTGACTATCGATTGGTCTTATCGAAGATTCATAATTTCTTCTCTAGAATTTTTTATAGAAAGTTTAGTTCAGATAGTTTTTTATTTAATTTAATTTTAAGGTGAGGTGATACGGTACGAGTTCGTAAGTTAGCTCGCAGGTTGATGTTTCTTTGATTTAAAACATTATATTCTTTTGAGACATTTTCAAACGGGATTAGTAAAAAAAACTCTTTATCTGTGGTCTTATGATCTAAAGATTAATCTCAAGGGATGACGTTAAAATGAAGTCATTCCTATTAGAGTAAAATGTGTGCCGCACTGAGCGGCCTCTGGGTCGTCTTGTATCGCGTCAACCGCCTTAAGCCTTTAGATTTATAGTTTGTTGTGTGTTTGTATAGTTTAGGTACGCATGGTATGTACGATAAAACAAGGTATTTTAGATACCTTCCACATTTAGGTACCTACTTGTATCATAGCGACGACGTTTTGATGTTGCTACAAGAGAAATTCCCTGCGCAACATGCAGGAGTTAAAATGCTTGGATTCGCTTACGTTATGGAACTAAATGCCTTGTTTTATCTGAGCATGTTCGATGCAAGTCATCCGGTGCCCGCAGGCGCCTTTACAGCAGATCGCACGAATCTTGAAGTCTAGTCACAGCTGTTGTGCATTAAACAAATCATTTTATTGTTAAGAACGTTGGCTTGCCACAGGGGAGTCACATGTACCAATATTGTTATAACATCAAGATCACTTTTACAGTTATTATGCAAGATGTTTAGTTTTTTAACAGGTTGTATAGTTAATGTATTTAATTATTTTATAACTGTCAATCAAATAGCCTTTTACATACTTAAATATATAAAAATTAAAATCTGCCTGTACTGTAAATAGATACTAGGTAAAATCTCAAGGTATCATACCAAGTGTATGAATGCCTTGCTCTCTGTGCAGTCAAGTTGGTTGGATTGTGGATAGTTTATGGATAAACTGTTTAAGCAATACTAATATTCTAAAGCCTATTATAAGGGGACAGGCGTTTTGCACGCGCTATGTATAAATTGGGCATTTCGACAGACAAAAAGACAATTGGATGGGCTTGCATAAAAGACACTACATAAAAATAAGCTAGTCTTCAATGTACCTACTCATTATACATTGGTTTAAATACTTGAAATGGTTAACATTTTGTGTCTTGGAGTCTTGTTAGGGCACGACTTGTAGGTGTGGACGGACTTATGACATTCATAAAATCGTGAAAGTACAGTGTGAAACTGCTTGTCTCCGTGTGAACTGTCCTATTTCAACAAATACCTAAGTACTGCGGAGACTCTCGCTGTTATGTCGTCTGCTCATCTCCATCGGTAGGTAGCGTGTCTATTATTAAGTCTACTCTAAAGTGGAACTGAATAAGATTTATTAAATTTTCAAATTTCAAACTTGTTGTTTTATTGTTAATCATAATCCATTCTCTGAATACTGAATACGGATTTGTATGATAATTCCTACATATACTACGTATTTAGTGAAGTTAGGATTCAGTTAGGATTAGTGAAGTACAATTGGATTTATTACAATTTATTTACATTACACTACCTACATTATATGTATAATTAACTTAGTTTAGACAAATGTTGTGGCTATGGCCAACAACTTAGTATAATCAGCCCCTTTAGAATGGGTTCTCTCTTTGAGTATGGTCCTCAGGATTGTAGGGATGGGAACATGGATGCGAGTGCCGAGTGGAGTCCCATTGTCATCAATAAGCACCACATTGTTACTGTCAAACTTTGGTACTTTCACATTTTGAGTCTGCTTCAGCCCAACCAGGATCCCTTTCTTCTTCTGACCCTTGATGGCCACCATCACTCGGTCACCAATATATCCCACACCTGGATAAACAAAAGCATACAAAAATTTAAGAAACTAAATCTATGTGAGTACCTAAGTATATGTAGTGTGAGTAGCTGTACAGAGAGACCTAATAGAGAAGTATTGCAGAGGATAGTACATAGGTTTGTTACACGTTATTCTGAAGTATTATTAGGTACCTACAAGAAGGTAAGGTAGGTAGTAAGTGGCCTTTTCAGATTCTTAAAGAACTTGTAGGATGCTAAGTATAGGTAACTAAGGAGTTGGGAATACCTACATTTCCCAAACCAATCATTATTGGCATTTCTGATAGAATCAGGTAGGTAACCACCAATATTTAGAGGTGGAATTTGGGCTAAATACTTACGTTTTTTGTTGTAAACATGAATAACTTTGGGCGGCTTTCCCTCGGCCATAGCCCTCTTGCCGATTTCGGAGTTATCAACGACTCGTAACCGAGTCAGCAGCTGCACTTCGCTCAGAGGCGCTGTAGTATGAAAACTACATGATAGAAGTGCAGGGCTCAACTTCGAAAACAAAGTTTTAAGCATTTTTGTAGCAAAATTGATTTTGTCTACACTTTGAGGTTATACATTTATTTACATTTTTGACATTTTGTTGACATGACGGCAGCCAGCTGGGACATAGTTGACATTTAAGAGAAAACGTTCCGTTCTACGGGTTCTATCCCTTCTCTGCTATCAACATCTCCAAAACCCTGGTTTTCTCTACATAATAATAATTTAAGTACTTACCTATTATATATTATGTACATACCTAATTACATTATGTACGATTAACAAAGTACCTATGTAAAATTATATAGAATGATGGAATAAGCCCATGGCCCACCTGATGTTAAGTGGTAACCGCATCCTATAACAATGGATTGCCTCTCTGGTCACGTCCACTGAAGACGAGCCTTGTATGTTTGTTTGTTTAAGTATTTCAATATATTGCACTGCGCCGATCACTCTGAGACCTAACAGCCCCGGCACAACCGGATCATAGCAATGCGAGCATCAAAGTTTGGTGGTAGGTAGGTACCTAGTACTTTGCTCACTTAACCGGGCGAGCTCTTTCACATTTACTGAAAAGTCACAGGAAAACAAAATACGCTATGCGACCTAACGTGTTTTTTCCTATTTTTTTAAATCCAAAATATTGAAACAGTTTTCAGAATTTCAAAATAAATTGTTTATTTTAGGCTCTAATACCTAATGCTAAGTATTTAGGATTTAAAAAAATTAAATGGAAAGTTCATAGTGTCAGTCATAATATATTTTTATTTCTCATCTCATTTCTCTCTGTACATCCTGTATAATATACTCAAATACGAGATCGTGTTATTTAGTAGAACCGCCTTTCGTTTCATTCAAGTTTTCAGGGTAAACCAAAGGGGTGAAGTAAACGATATTTTTATTTAGGGAAGGCACCTCTGTAAAGTAGGTAATCCGATATTTACTTTATGGAACGAATCTCAAAGAAGCGCGAATAGAAATAAGATTCAATAATTTTTCTCCGAATGGAGGCGTATTGATTACACAATCAGGTCGGTCGGGTATTGATTGAGCCATCGTTAGGGCCCGCGACAATGATTAAAGGAGGTAACTCAATAACTGGCGGAACCCGGCGCGTTGTGCCGTTGTCCTGCGCCACGGAAACAAAACAAAAGAATCTTGCTCTCTGGCTGGTTTCGCCTTACTTCATTAGGCGCGCGGGCGACGCGACGCCACACCGACCGACACCTTTACTTTGCACCTTTCAAAGACGATCTTTTAAAATGGTTCGTTTCTTTCCCATCCGGCGGTATTGTCTGGCTGTCCAAACAAACCATCCCCCCTCCCTTCCCTACAACACCCCCTCCTTCCGGATCCATTACCGAGCGTCTTGAATTGAACAAGGCCTTTGGTTTGTTTTGCTGATATACGCGTCTGTCATGTTGGGACAATACGCCTTTTAGTGATCTATTAGAATCGTCGATGTTTTGTTGGCAGAAAGGTACGCTACTAGCAACTCTACTTATAGAGTGTATAATAAGACTAACCTAACTTAGAAAAAGTTACCTAGTTGACATTACGTGCCTGTTGTAAATCAAGACATATAATATCAAGTTCAAGTTCTTTAATTGTAGGTATTCATATTGTGGGTACCTACCTACAGGAGATCTTAAATAAAGTAGGTTATAGCTTCCAATATGAACCCTGACAGGGCATGACAATATTTATCTACCGTTAGGTGGCTAAATATCTAGGTAGATACATAGGTACTCTATTTTTTTATAAAATGAAATTAAAATTTATTTATGTAGTAGGTAGGTATGTACTTACAAGATGGATCTAAATACTGTTTTCTTTGTGAATAAACATTATAATATGTAGTTGTAATTACCTAGGCAAGTTAGTAGGTCAAAGTTTATTATAGGTAGTTAGTTATTATTAGGCAATCAAACTGGTGGGTATAGGTATACCACCGGGGTGAGCTGGATAACATTTGGAAGGTGTTGAATTGTATAATAACTATTTGATTTAGGTATAGGTACTGAAAAAGTCTAAAAAAATACAATATCCCCTTACCTGCGCAGAAGCAAAAATTTTAAATAATTAAGTTGTACCTAATTATGACTTATGACGAAAGACTAATCGTGCTACGCCTCACTACTCTGGAAGAAAGACGTCTTCGTGGGGACCTCATCGAAACTTACAAAATCCTGTCATACCAATATAATCTGCCGAACATACAAGGTATCCTCAGAAGAAAGGAAGACAGAGCCACACGTGGCCATCATCTTAAATTAGTTCGTGATACTACTAATACACACGTTGCACATGACTTCTTCAGCAACAGAGTGGTCCACAACTGGAACATGCTGCCTGAGGACGTTGTTACTGCTGACTCCATAAATGCCTTCAAAAATAAACTCGACAACTGGCTACGAATAAATAAAACAGTGCTTAAAAAAAGTGACTAAAAAAGACATTTCAACACTGTGTGACGTAGACGTAACAGCGAAAGCTGCTCGTCTATAAACTAATAAATAAATAAATAAATAATTATAGGCATTATATAACAATATCTGAATTTTACAGGAAACTAGGGACTTAACTAAGGCAGATTTTCTAAAACTGAAAAAATAGAACGTTGCATAAAGGTTCGAAAGGCAGTTATATGTAGGTTCATGTTAACTTTTTCATGTATGATAGGGATTTGTTTAAACATTCTCAATTATTTGTTTTTGAGCTTGGTTCAGAAAGATCTGGGTCGTGTTTAGATTCGATGACAATTATAAATAATTATAAAAAAACCAGTACCTTACATAAGTTAAGTTGGTCGGTGTAATAACGTGTTTACATGAGCTTCCATTTCATAAAGTTTAAATGATTTTGTAGTTCTGGGCATGCTATCCCAGCTTTACCTATGTTATATCTATGCATGTTTCAATATTTACTGGAATCTAAATAGGTAGGTACACATGAAACAGTTGAGCTATCTGCGAATCTAGGCTTCTATACCTACTGGGGAACCAAGTCTAGATTGGATTTTTATTGAAAATACCACTGAATGAGGCTTTGAATAAACGACCATAAAAATATCTAATTGTGGTGTGTCTATTCACTAAGAAAGTAATTAGCGAGGCACAAGATGGAGACCGGTGCAATATTGTCGGTGTGTGGCTCGCCCACTTATAACACGCGCACTGATTTTTTGCCGCCATTTTGAAAGAGGTGGCGAATCAAATGGAGAAATAATTTAATCAGGCTCGGTGTGGGGTTTTTAGGTTCTATGTGGAAGGGTTAGGGTATTTTCTTGCGTGTTTCGAGAACCAGGGGGTGGTAAAAAATGTGTGGTTACCGTGTGTGCAGCCGCAGCGCCCCCTACCCTCGCCTGAGACTTCGCGCCCGCAAATTGAAATTAAATTGCATAATTTGGGTTCCGCGCCGACGGGATTTTTGCGCCTAATGAACTCCATTTAAGTTCTATTGAAACCCAAAGAATGAAAAAATATTTTCATAATTTTGTTTAGGTAGGTACCTACTTACACCGCGTTTTAAAATTTATGGATAAATAGGTACCTCCTACTGTGAGGTGAACTCCAAATTCCACGAAGTTTTACGATTGTTTTGTAAAGGAAAGCTTAGGATTTGTACAGAACCAACCAACCAGGTACCTACCTACCAGTGTTTTCTATAATATTAGATTTACATAAATGCAGTTTATACAAAGTAAGGTGTACGCATCGTCACACGTGAGATTGTGGTCAAACGTTTGCCTTTAATGCGTAAGAAAATAGTACCTACATTACTGCAGCGGCCCGCAACAGAGGCAATGAGGGAAGAACGACATACGTGAGTCCCTCATTGCCTAGTTGTGGCCAAGGCTTAGTACTTTTCTCAAATAATGCGCGGAAATTAAAACTAAGTACTGTTAGCATTTCCCTTATTTTAATACTTTTGGGTTTATTATATAATCTGTTTTGATGTTGGACAGCACTAGTTTATCCTTACTAGAAAGTGTCCTTTCTCTATGAGTTGTGTGTAAAAATAAGACTTGCCGGCCGGTGGCCATTATTATTGGGGGGTCGTTGGACGAATCCATTTTGTAATCGGGTTATTTAATTATTTCTGTATCTTTATCATAATAAAAATCAAAGTTTGTATTGATCTACCTATCTTTTATTGAAAAAGTGAGTACGTTCACATTTCAGAAGTGCTATAAGTATCCAGCTCACGATGGTATGTGCTTTTATCATTTTATTTAGACCCTCCCCTGGATTTTAGTGAAGACCATCCATAATGTAAAATTAGTATGTAAATTGTGTCTGTGCCTGTGCATGAGTCACTATTTTCGACGGGTAGGAACCTACCTACTACCTACATAAATCCTGTTTTACTTTGAAACGTTGCCTACTCGAAAATAGTGATTCTGTGGAGAACAACGCGTCACTTCAAGTATACCAACTTACTTATTAGTAAATAGATGATCCATGACTGGTGTTATGGAGGGATATAAATAAATATAATACCAGTGCTGTCTAGTGTAGGTACTACCTATAACTTAGTCTTGCTACAAACTAATGACGCGTTGCCATTACTGACCGTAATGCAAGGTTTACACAATGCCAGTGACTGGACCCAGTTATTTTGGTTTCGGACCCAGTCACTGCCAAAACGGCACAAAACTACATATTCTTTACATGCATCCAGTAACAAGTCAGCGCTGGACTGGGTTACTGTACTGCCATGTTACTGACCCCGTATAAACCTACTTTAATGTGTCTGGAGCTATGTGATGTACCTAGGCACCTGGGTATCCAGAACAAAATTAAACTCGTGAGTTCGACCCTCACATCGTACCATAATGTGTTTTAAACTGGACCTGTAGATTGGTACCTAAATATAGTAGGTGGTGCTAGTGCATTGTCTTGAGCGTTAGTCGGTCTGGTATCTATCTACTAGACATGTGTAAGCTGTAATATCATATTCGGTTAGTCATCTTGTACTTACCTACATATATAATATGTGATGTGATATTTCTCTGTAACTACAAAATGTGATGCCATATTATCTTATTACTTCATAAGGCACTATTTTGTGCATGTCTACTACTACCATAATCTATGAAGGTAAACTAGCACAAATCAATTTATTTCTATGTTCATCACTTATTTTCTATGATTTTAACCGAGTAGTAAGAAGATAGAAGATTGGTTAAAATAACATCACCTTCTATGAAGTAGTATTGTTTGCTGTTTGTGAACAGGTGCATGTTCTTTTGTTCTTATCATAGGTAGATAATAATAAAATATTATTTGTTAGTTGTGGTTGAACTTTCATTTGTTTTATAACATTTATTGTGAAATCAACCTTAATTAGCAAGAAATAAAGTATTTTTTCCTGTTATTGCCTTCAAGCTACATTGTTTTTATTTTAAATCATCATCAATAGATGTGAAGGCTTAAATATGTTTGCTTCTTCAAATTTTACTGCAGGAGATATGGAGTCGCGTTGAACTCTAAAATAATAAATAATAAGTACATAAAAGTTTTAAAGATTATCTAAGTTTTGGGCATCTAGGCTTGTTTATGTCTACCTATCTATAAAGCATGAGTAAAAAGATAGGTACCTACGCTTGTTGCTTTTCAAATGTATAATGTCGGCGACTGACCAACTAGTGAGTCTATTACTGGATGTCACAAAGTTCACAAGTTTCATAACCAATTTTAAAGATCCGACAACAAAATACATAAGGGGTATTAAAAATATTTAAAAAAAACAAATTTACTCCATGCAACTTCTGTTCCAATGCACACTGTTTGCGCGTCTATTGGTCAAATGCTATATCAACCATGTTTGACCTTGGCCAAATATTCTTAGTGGTGCAGGTGGTTAATTTAATAGTCAATTTTGTTAAAATTTGATATTAATTTTTATTGTTTATACTTTAAAATATAACTCATTCCACAGTATATGTGGAAAACAGTATTATGTAGCTTTGAAAAACTTAATATAAGTATTCTTCAATTTATTACTACCTGCAACATTAGCAAGTCTCGAAAAATAATGGAAGGCAGGAAAATTAGAGTTAGATACTTCTTTACCATACTGTGAATATACATACATAAATGTCTGTCTGTCTGTCTGTCTATACTAATGTTTAAATATCCAATGTTTAGCAGTGTCTGTGGCTACTGTTGTGGTGAACACGAATGTTTTCGAACACAACAGATTTTTCTTGATATAGTGAGATTGCCATAGTATAATATTACCCCCAGGTGGTTAAAAGTTACAAGTGTTTATATACCCATTTCAACTTCTTAGTTTGTGGCTTTTATGGCTACTTACTTAGTTTATATGGTGTCTTCTTATTTTTTGTCATGTCAATGTTACAACCACATTAAATAGGTGACTTTAGGTTTATGGAGTTGATTGTCTATACAGGCCATGTGATGTGACCTCACATTGTGATAATATGGATTCATTATAGAATAGATATCATTGAATGGAACTGATTACACACTTAGGTGTGGTACTATACTAAGTATATAGTTATTGTCACAAAGTATATAGTAGTTTGAAAACACCAATTAATGTTTCTATACACCTAGGTGTTTCTTTTCAATTCAAAACTGCATTTTAGCTTTAGTATAATTACCTTAGGTAATGTTTATTACAATAAAATTTGTGTAAGTTGATAGATTGATATTGGTAGGTACCTTACCTACATACTTACAAATTCAATTTATATTTATACAACTTTCTAATGGTAAAAATTACCCTTACTAGTTATTTACTTAGTAAATTATATGGTACTGATGAAATACACTTTATTATGTATTTGCGTGCACAATAGGTGTTTATACAGATACCAACAGATTTTCTGGGATTGGTTAGTCCAAGTTAATAGTCTGACCGAAGTAAGTCTGCAGTGCTTAGTAAAATCATAAAAAATTTGAAAACCTAATGTATAGGATGCGCTTTGACGCCGCGAACTGATAAGTTGCTATGTAACAAAAGTAATACCTAAAGCAGTTTTGTATGGACGCCCATTGGTTTAATTACAAGTTTAGCTTGGTTAAATTACAACACATTTTTATTCGTACGTGGTGTGAAGTACTGTAATTGAATAATGATTAAAATAAAAAATTATAAGGTACATCGACTGTGTTATGATTTATAGTATTTTACCTGATTTATGTTTATACAATTGCTGAAAGAAAATAACCAAAATATTCAAAAAGTACTTGCAATTCTGTAGAGATTTATCATTATATTTGTCTGACCCTGAGTGTTACAATGGTCATTTGCTATTTAAACAATAATTTTATTATTATTGTATTAAAAATCTTGAATATTAATGTTATTCTGTTGACTGAAACTAAAATGTTAAAAATATTTTATACTACAATGGTAAAATCGCTAGTACCGATAAAGTATGAGATATAAGTGTGATTACTGAAATACATCGAAAGCTTTATTGTTGGAAATGAGTGATTCGATGTTCAGAATTTTACAAACAATGCAGCGACTGGACTAATTTGGTTGAAAATCATAGTAATCTGGAATGAGCATAATATATGTAGTCTTTTGGTCAGGACACGAGCGAAGTATAAACAAATTAGTCAATGATAGGTACTACGGGTAAGTACCTGTCATTGAAAGTATCTGCTGTAGATTTAAAATAAGGCCTAGTCAAAACTTCTTCAGCTCATTGACTGCCGCATTTGATATTATTGGAAACGTCAAAAACAGAGACGAAGAGTCGTATGGCACTTCATATATCAAATGAGTTCGATATAGGTAATCAATGCCTGTATTTACCACATACTGGAACCAGCCAGGTAATTAAATGACTGTGGTAAATGAAATCAAAATGTACTAATTGGAGCCATTGTGCCACTTTGGTCATAAAACCTACTGAGTGGAAGCATTATTGTGAGCAACTCTCTTGTATTTAATGTCATATTGTTTTATTACGTATCTGTAGTCAGAGATAGATACAAATACTAAAGATGAAGGTAGTCATTAGTATCTATTACATTTATTTCTTATTTTGTTATTTGACCACTATTTTTATGTCCAAATTGACCGGACTATGCAAGTATTTATGTTAATAAATATGGGTTACTATATGACAAACAGATTGAACGACAAGAGTGTCTATTTTGTTTGGTCTTCGTTCATGTCGTGTTTCACTGATTGTATTGTACAACAGATGAATTGATACGGGTTTCTTGAAAGTATTTAATAATATAATAATCACTTAATTTGTTATATTGCTACTCGCCATTACTTAATAATTTTATAAAGAAATATGCTACCATAGTGATCATTGTTCCGTAAGTGTGGGTATAGGTACCACACTACATAATCATAATATTTATCTTTGCTGCTATATTGCAGTGATTACTGACCATCATCGTCGAAGTATAATATGTGAAACATGCTGCTACATCGCAGTGATCACTGATCATCATCGTTGAAGTATATGTGAAACATGCTGCTACATCGCAGTGATCACTGATCATCATCGTTGAAGTATATGTGAAACATGCTGCTACATCGCAGTGATCACTGATCATCATCGTTGAAGTATATGTGAAACATGCTGCTACATCGCAGTGATCACTGATTATCATCGTCGAAGTATATGTGAAATATGCTGCTATAATGCAGTGATTACTGATTATCATCGTCGAAGTATATGTGAAATATGCTGCTATAATGCAGTGATCACTGATTATCATCGTCGAAGTATATGTGAAATATGCTGCTATATTGCAGTGATCACTGATTATCATCGTCGAAGTATATGTGAAATATGCTGCTATAATGCAGTGATCACTGATCATCATCGTCGAAATATATGTGAAACATGCTGCTATATCGCAGTGATTACTGATTATCATCGAGAAAGTAAAGGTGAGACTTGTTGCTATTATTGCAGTGAGTGATCAATGTGTATGTGTATAATATTATTTCAGGTAAACTAAATAAATGAAACATACTGCGGTGATCATTTATTTTGTATGTACCATCAAAACTTGTATTATTTATTTCATTCTTATTTAATAATGCAAAAATAATAATCAACTAATAACCTTGATATTCAGTTGACCCAGAACCAAATAAACATACTGATCAATGCTTTACTAAACAAATCACACAGAGTGAAAGAAATCTTATTCAATTTGTAAATACTTATTAGTCACATTCAAACGAGTTTCACTGTAGATATATCTTCTTAATAAAGATATACAACAGTTTAAGATAATTCAATATTATTTGCAAATTAAGTGGAAGATTCCCATAATTATATTTTATTTATTTTACAGATATTCCAGCTATCCATCATTTGGTAATGACAAAGATGTTCTATAATGTGAAATCTATAAATAGTTTCAAAATAAGATTCAAGCACTCGCAACCGAAGTTATGACTTACATTTAAAAAAATAATAATAATTAAAGCTTATGATTAATATTTTATTATTTTTACAGATGACCTTCCACTTATCTTCCGTATATGTGCAGCGCCAACAATCATAGATTAGATGCATTTATGGTTTCATGCTGGTATAATGAATACCTACCTACGAGTTAGGTATTCGTCTATTGTAAAACCTTATGTTATTAGGTTAACTAAACTTACCTGCTTACTTATAAACGTTGCAGAACTTTAGTCAGCTGTCTGAATTATTGTTTTTTATTAGTAACATGTAATGTCAAATAGTCACAGAGCTAGATTATAATAATCAAACTATTTAACTACATATTTAGCTTTTATGAGCATGACCCTTTATGTATGAATAGTCAATAGGATTTACATTCAACAATGCTATAACTAACTATCTGGGTACATAAACTTAACTGAAAAGTATATTTCACATTAATAATTCTAAATAATAGTACCTAATAATTGTAATAATGCTTGTATTTAGTTATAGTTTTAAATCATGAAGTCAATATTGTCTGTCAGAACCTAAGTAGATGATTTCATAGGATAGAAAACTGAACTTGACATACTGTTACATTATTTAAATAAATTGACTATAACTAATCACACATAACAATAGCTGTTTTTAAGATTAAATACAATTACTGTTAAAATATAGTTAAAACTCATGTAATATACTAATAATTGAGACATTTTCCTATGT
The DNA here is from genome assembly GCA_918843925.1 of Eulithis prunata. Classification (NCBI taxonomy): domain Eukaryota; kingdom Metazoa; phylum Arthropoda; class Insecta; order Lepidoptera; family Geometridae; genus Eulithis; species Eulithis prunata. The sequence goes on along the minus strand of OU974020.1, from coordinate 9,150,131 downwards.
GCTTAGGTCATTATTTCGTGAAGCTACTGAAGTAGATTAGCATAGAAATTAATAAGATAGTTTTGCAGTATGTATGTAATTTTAATATTCATAAAAACAAGTCACTGTTGGGTCATCTAGTTCAAGATAATACACACCATAAAATTATTAATTTTTGTTGTATTATTTTATAGTTAAATTTAGTTCAACTACTTGTACTACCTAATATTCTGTTGTTTACTTATAATACTTATGCTCACGTTTAACGTGTAAACATTTCAACAAAAGCCAGGTTTTGATATTTTTGTACCACTCTATCACTAAAAATAAGGAAGACCTATTTATAGTTAATGTATTTAGGGTGTAGAATTTTAGCAGATGAAGGGTACATAATTATATAATTTGTAGTATTATATTGTTTGTAGATAGCTCAACTGTTTCGTGTGTATTTTGTAAATATTATGAATATTGTAAGTGCTGTATTGGCTGTGACTTTCTTTGTGAATAAATTTATAACTTAATTATATAATTATAAACTATATTGTAAGCTAATGTTTGAAGAAATGTAATGTAAGCTTGTACCAAGCCTCTAGTTAAAACTTTCTAATTGTACCGTGAATATGGCTTACAGGTTTTATATATTTGTTATATTGATTATGAGTACCTACCATACACTTTGTTATTGAAATTTATATATTAGGTATTGCTTGGGTACATTTAAGCTAAGTTTAAAATATTGTTACATTTCATTGTGTCAGAGACATGCACCATTATCGAATGGCCGGGGATGGAATAGGGACATTCCATTGGTAGGACGGCCGACTGTTAGCATTTCCCTTATTTTAATACTTTTGGGTTTATTATATAATCTGTTTTGATGTTGGACAGCACTAGTTTATCCTTACTAGAAAGTGTCCTTTCTCTATGAGTTGTGTGTAAAAATAAGACTTGCCGGCCGGTGGCCATTATTATTGGGGGGTCGTTGGACGAATCCATTTTGTAATCGGGTTATTTAATTATTTCTGTATCTTTATCATAATAAAAATCAAAGTTTGTATTGATCTACCTATCTTTTATTGAAAAAGTGAGTACGTTCACAGTACCTAGGCAAAACTTTTTAGTTGAAAATACAATTACTTTTCAAAACCATTAACGAACAACGAAGTTACAGTGTTCATTTGTTTTTTTTCAATAATCAGATTTCTATTTGGAAACCTGTTCGAAATTTGAATAAAACCTTTGATAAGTTACCTCCTTGGTTGCCATGTTATGTAGTAAAAGATCGTTCCATTTTTAAATTACACGACAGATATGAGTTTTGTATGTAATTTATTTGGCCGCTAAACACGCCGGCAATGGATTTTCATACATTTATTGCCGGCCGCTGCTCGCATGTATTTGGTCAGTACTGCATTTTCGATTTATCTCAAAGAAGGTTGTCAAAATAATACTTTAATTTCCAAGCATGTTTGAGAAAAGAATTTTTTTAAGTACTATAGGCAGACTAAGCTAGAAAGTAGATATTTTATCTAACTTGTATCAATTAATATTCATATAAAAGATCTTTGACTTGTACTATTAGATACATTTAGTGAGAACGCAAGAGCCGCCCCGATGCAGGGTCCATAGAACTTTGGTCCATCTCCTTTGCCTACCAGCTACCAACTTTCAAATATACGTACATAGTAGGTACCTACATAAATAAAGGTATACTTGTGACTAAAATTGTGATTGATAAGCAACAAGGGGTGATGTAACGAAGGTAGAGGAGGGGCGAAGTGAAGGGCCCGATATGGTAATTTTGAACGAAGGCGCCACAATCGATGAGGTTAACTAATATTTAATATATTCAATATTCATTCATTTATTCCGTAAGATGATACCTACATTGGTAGTCCACTTGGAAAAGTCAAAGGTCTGGTTACAATAATTTGAATATTATAGGCTATACTATAACAATCTGGTACAATAGCGTAAAGTTAACGATTAAAATTAATTGGATGTCGTATTTAAATCATCAGCGAGTGCTTCGTCAAGAGTATAATATGATTTGGTCAACAATATTTCCAAAACTCTTATTATCTGTGTTTATTTTATAATTTCTGTAAAAGTGGTGTACAATAAAGAGTTTTCTATCTATCTATCTATCCCTGATACCGTAATGCTCTAGTTTTAACAGAAGAGTCTTATGTCGGACACGCAGCCACTAAACTCATATATACGAGCTAGTTTGCTTTAGGTATTTGAAAGTGATCCTTACAGTGATGAGGTTCGTCCGAGTACGACGTCCTGCCTGCCTGCGGAACCGGATGTTATGGTACCGCTTCCTGAGAATATATTCAGCTTTTTCCTGATTAGGTTAGGTAATTAGGTAATCTATATTAGAACTAAGGACCTCTCTAAGGACTCGTAAGCTGCATGAAGATAAAAGCCTTTTACATATTTTAAATAAAATAATAAATAAATAAAAATAAAATTCGTTTATTGCAGGCACGGTAACAAAACATTGTACACAGACCCATATCACATAAAATGAAGTACCTTATGTACATTTTGAGCATGACAAGGTTCACTATACAATGAGGTGAACGGCAGCACCGCGCGATAGCAAATGTAGCATAGCAATGTACATTATGTCGAGTACCTCGGTATAGTTTGTGGCAAATGGTTGTGACTTCTCTGTGTGCTAATAGGTAGGTATGTTGTTTTGCAGCAAAGCGCGGAATGAGCTTGGCTAAGCACTCCTGTGTATGTGTACAATTTGACTGAAGTATTAAACAGTTTTTAAATTACTTATATTGAAAATAAATAAATGAATTGAAATGTTTTGATATTCAAAAACTGTTTAAATACCTTTTGAATGAAGTATTAATAATAATGTTAAACTTGTAATTAATGTTAACACATGACAGATTTGTAATACGTAATTAAATCCAAAATTACGATCAAATTGATTATTATTTTGATAAGTTTACTTTCATGTAAAAGTGTTTAGTTACACTGTACACAATATGCACATACCTAAGCTCATCCCAACGTAGCAATAACGCCTGGGTTTGAGTGCCACATAAATAAATTTATATGGTAGTTATAATGTAGAAATATTTGCATAAAGAGAAGCCACAACCATTTGTCTCAAATAAAAGCTGAATAAGTCATGAAAATCAGTTATTTTAAGTATACTTTTATTAGTCACACTCGCTAGTTTGTAATATAATTCACTTTACTATAAAAAACCGGCAACACTCTATCTGTTACTCTCTAAATATTATGATTATTTATTAGACTACACTATAGAGTGTGTAGCCACTACTCAATAATGTAGAGCAGCGGGACGATGTGGAGTACATATGCAGTTTACCTATATTCCGAACGAATGAACCACGAAAAATTCAACAACAAAATATGAAGTGAATGATCTGTTACATGAAAGATATTTTAAGTAGAACGTAGAGCTGAATAACAGTAGATTCAATTATTGATCTAACTTTTATATTACCGAAGAGTACGTAATTATTGTATCAAACAAAAATAAAGATTAAAATTTTTATAAAGGTTAAAAAAACGTTCGCTTGCTATGTAAAAGAGCTTTCTTTGAAACCCGTTTTGAAGTAGAGTGCCCGAGTGTACTTTCAACCGACAGAGGAGGTAAAAACAATTTTAATTATCGCGCTACACTTATCGCTTCATTATGTAAACAGCACGAAAACAACGTGCAAAATAATTCGAGTTTTAAGCGAAATATTCCCCAATGATTAAAGCACCGAGTCACTTCACTCCGCTCTCCATTATACGAAACTGTAATCACGAAACTATCCCCATCCCCCCCCCCCCTTGCCCCCTTCTACGTAAAAACGCAAAAGATTACGTTACTTTTTCATACAAAAGTATAGCCGCGAACGCGCGGCTCTGCGTCGGAGCACGCGGGACTCGACCCACAAGTTCGCCCACATAATTATTTAACTTAATGATATACTACCTTTTCTGCCGTAAAATGATTTCTTTTTGCAATGCGTGCGAAAAAGACCCCCATATAAAAAACTCAGGTGCAAAAGAGATGGCCAGTTACGGGGTGGTGCCTCCCTACCTTAGGCTGGATTAAGGTACGCGTACACTGTGTTACTAACAAACACGAAATAATATCAGCGTTAGTAACGCTTTCACAAATAAATGAAGCATACGGCAAAATAAGTATTAATCTTACGGAAACCTGACTAAGGTGTTCTAAAGCCAGTTACAATTATTTTTTGCGGCAGAAAACGCTACGTTTAGACTCCAATGTCAAGTCTGCAAGAAAGAAAACTAATATCATAACATAATTTATAATTTTAAAAACAATAAATACCGACTTCAATTTCACTTCATCATCAGATGATGATGATGCTGATGGTGGCGGTTCCTTGTAATTGTTCTATCGATCGTAAACCATAAGTCACAGGAAAACAAAATACGTAAAATAATTTTTCAAATCGGTTAATAACTTCATAACGTATTTTATCATTTTGAGGTAACAAATATAAACAAAAACAAAAAAAAACATGCAACCGAATTGAGAACCTCTTCTTTTTTTGAAGTCACGTGACAAATCAAATACATTTTTGACGTTTTCTGTTATTAAGCGACTGTAAAGAATAGTTTTGGTTACTGATGAACTAGCGTTAGTTACTTGGCCGCAGTATGAACAGATCTTTACATTACAGCTCTCAACTCAAAGCAGTGAGCTGTTTTTAATCTCGTTTGCCTATGTACTGTAGTTATGTACTCTCTTAATGATACGCACATTGGTTCTGTGCTCAACACATGGAATGCGAAATCCCTTTTGAGGGCAGCAGCTCCCATAATAATTTTTTTATTAAAAAAAAAACTACATTTAATTTATCTTTTTTGTATTTATCTTATTAAAGAAGCGGTATTTTGATTTTGGTCGATTTAGGCCGTTTTTCGAACTCGAGTTTTACTAAGTTTACGCTCAATATTTACCTATTAAAGTTTGATTCTTCGTTAATTAATATGATTAGGTATAAGTACCTAATTCACTATAACTATTTAGCTAGATTATATCTTGTGATAGATTGTAACTCTAGATGAAATAAATGATGTGATAATCTCAACGTTCAATTTATTATTGAGGTCAAGTGCAGTATTCGTGATGAGCCCTCTTTTTTAAAATAATGACAAGTTCTTATTAGATAAATAATTATTTGGGTGCGTCTAGATAACTAAAATAAAATTGATAAGGTAGGTACCTATTCATTCACCTAAATATCATAGGTGAATGAATAGGTTTAATTCATCATATATTTTGATAATTTTAGTATTGAAATTATTTACAACGATATCTTAGTTATGTTAACGATATCTTACTTAAATAATATTGTTATTTTATTATTAATTTCTATCTTACCATCAATATTTTTATAATAATGAATGTTGTTGCTTTTACTAATAAATGCTTATGAATTATGTGGAGTTTTAAATGCGTTAGAGTATTAAAACCAAGCTAGAAATGTTTGTTGTCTACAGACCTTCGTAATCTATACTATTACTCCTAACCTAACTAGACTAATTTAGTTTTAAATAAAATATTTAGAGTACATTTATAATTATGTAGAGTTGATGGTGAAAGAGCCGGTGAATGGAAAACCTAATAAATGTAAATGTATTAATAATTTATTGACTTTGAAAATCTGGATATAATTAAACTCACAAATCATGAGGTTAAACTGTACTCGTATAGTACCTATTTACAGCGTTTTACTGTCAAATATCATAAAGATTTCAAGATGGTATTCTCATACGCTATTGCAATAATAATATGATTCTATCGTAAGATGAACAAAATAAATAAATTCAGACTCATTTGCTCAATACTTTCAAATTATACGTGGATCGAGCTGGCTAGAGCATGGTATTCTGTCCTGATGGTTTGCGGTTCAATATATTCTACCTTACTTAGGTCTTTACATCTATTGAAGATGATTTATACAGCGTCAGGAGGCAACCTATGCCTACACTAACTTATATACATGAGCTTAACGGTGAACGAAAACATCGTAAGGAAACCCGCGGCTTTTTCAGCTCCGCACGTGTTGACCTTAATGTCTTTCCTGTGGATATTCTACCTATTACGCAATATACAAATTTATTAGTAGACAAAAAGCTAAATCTATATTCATAAACGATGAATAGCAGCTGAATAAGCAAAAATTGTATTTGTCGAAATCGAATGGTGGTTTTGTTTTATAATAAAAGCTTTGAAAAGGTTTCTAAGTTACCAGCTTCCTTTTTACGGCACTGCATTGGGCTGGCTGGAGGAGAATGCTCTAGCTCCTCCAATTGTAAAAATTTTGTATTTTGTGTGCAATAAAATGAATAGGTAAGTACTAAGTATAAATAATTTAAATTCCTCACTGTGATTCGCAATGTGCGGTTTTATTAAAAGTAGTACGATGGCACAGATCATATACCTAATACTATACTTAGTAACGATGGTAAATGTCTACAGTATAAATACTCCATTTTATGGTGTGGAATAAAGTCTTTACCATAAAAGTGAGTTTTGGAAGTAGTTATTTTTTTTTAATGAAATTACAATAATCATCATCAATCATCATCAATACCTATATATAAAACTCTTTTGAAGCTGACAGAGAATCAACGCACAGCCTAAACTATAAGTCCTAGAGGTATGAAATTTGGAGGGTAGTATCCTTCTAAAGTAGAGGTGCACTAAGAAAGGAATTTTGAAACGACACACTCTAAAGGGTAAAACCCGAGCGAAGTTTTATAGTGTTGGCGAGAATTTAGCATAGAGTTTTAAATCATTTTAATAAATATAACTGCTTATAACATTTTACGGTTAAAAACTAATCTATACATATCTATATCTATATCTATACTGCTGGGCTGTATTAAACTATTTAAAATTGAAACTGATTTCTTGCATCAGAAATAATAAATTCAGTTCCAGTGTAATGGGTGCTATTTAAAAAGCTATGTCGATCGCTGAACTACGAGCGACATTCACGGCACCGCTTTCTTGCAGACGCTGATCCACATTATGCCTCCCACATGGACCTCTATTCAGGCTGTGGGGCATCTCATTATACATAATGCGGTCTCCCAGTGGTGAATACATGAATCTGAACTAATACGACGGAAGAGAGCATGTTTGCTGATATATAGTTATCGTGCTGTGGGTGTGTGCTATATTTTTTCATTATATTTAGGTATGTAAAGGTCTTTACTCACCGACCACTCATCACAAACTGAGAATGACCTCGATATCTACACATCAAAAGAAATATCCTAAACTTTTTACTATACTCAGATGACAAATGATGAGCAGTTACCTCTTCTTATTAAACTGCATTACCTCACCGAGCAAGTCCACCGAGGAGTGTTAAATGTAAGGATATTATGTCTCATTTTACTAATGTACCTACTACATATAATCCATTATTTAGTATATTCTATCAGCCGTCGGACAACGTGGTTGTTGTGCATAGACTGCTTTATTGATATCATTTGTTTATTTGTTTGCCTATGGTTGGACAGTTGGAGACTACTAGATCAATGGTTCCTGGTGTAAAAAAAACGATTTTATAATATTCATTGAAAAATCTCGCTGTGTCGGTAAAAGCTCTCTAAACAGCATCACTAAATTAATTCTGTTTTTCTTAGATTTAAAATGATAAACCTCTTACTAATTCAAGTTATTTATCGTCAGCGTTAAATCAAATAGCGATACACATTTTGTTAAAATAAACGAACATTAAAAAAAATTCTTTCCATTATGTTTTTGTTTCTGTCTGTACCGCGTTTTCATTTCCGCGTACACCACGCGTCTCCACTAGTACCTACATAACTACACACACAGCTATTCATATACCCGGCCTATTATTTCGAAGCATTCGCACCTAGGTGCTATACAACTTGTACATAGTGCTTTGTGTGTACTGTACAGTGTACATGCACTAAGATAATGAATAATAATGACGCGGGGTAGTGCTTTTAAACTTGTAAAGCAGTCATACCTACTGAAGTGGTGGATATATAGAACATTACTGAAGGAGAAACCATAGAATAGAGGAAAGAGGGATATGATTTGTTTATTCTACGAAATAGAAAAGAAATATAATTATTTTGTTTTTTTTTTATAAATATTTAAATGTCTAGTAAAAATACTCAAAGGTTTACTTATATTGCTATGTTTTATTGTTTTGGTTATTTTGGTGGTTAACGTCCCATATGGAAAAGCTATTTTTTTTCAAAAAGGGCAGGCAACCTACTAACAATCTGAGATTACTAACTACCTATCTGGCTGTATTTTTTATCCATTAAATTTATTAGTGTAAGAAAACTTAATCCCGACACCTTCATTGATTTATAAAGATATAAAAGAACTCTCTCCATTCATAAAAGTTGTAATAAGGTAATCACATCAGATCTTCCATCTCAATAATCTCCTGTAATTCTATCAAGACCCAACGTGAAAACATCATGCGAAATTCAACTTTAACTCGAGGTATTTTGAGTGACATTGGCTAGTTCACGTTGTCGCCTTCAGGCCTATGGAGGACGCTAAAGTGAACCATGACGGTAAGTGAATAGAGGCGGAAATAAGCGAATCAATCCGGTTAGCTGTTGACGGTGCCAGGGCTGTCAAATGCTTCCAATCTTACTACAGGGTCACCACATAGCATTGGAGTCATCAATTTGAGTAAATTTTTAGTTTTTCAAATCTTACATGAAAACGACCCTGTTTCAGGGCTTTTGGAACGTTACAAGGTTGGTAATTTTAGATTTTCAAAAGTAAAAAAAATATATTAAAAAAATACAAAAATAAATTGCTTGATACACACTATTTAGAACACTTTCGTAAGTACTACGCAAAAATACTTTACATAAATAAGTAGGTAATTACCGTAACTTACATCGATAAAGTAGAGAATATAAAATTACGAAGAAAATAGCCGAGCCCTGCATTTTCAGTTCAGTAAATACAGCAAGTAGCTAGCAACCCTACTCCCTACCCTCTAATTTCAGTATTAGGGGGTCCTTGTTCGAGAATAATTTGATAATTTGCTTCCCGTCGCCATTTTGAATGGCGCAGCGTGAGCCAACAATTTTGTCGTTATTATTTTGTTGCAAGTTAATACATAGGTAGTCGCGGAAATACTATGGTTATTGAAATAAAATTTACAATAATATATTCAAACTAGGTTCAGTCCGCGACTTCGTGCGCGGCCCGTTGGATCCCGTTGATTTTCCGGGAATGTTTGTGCATTATGACAATGGAGTTATATATATTTTGCTACAAAACTGTAGATATAAAAGCCTTAAAATACCTTTGATCCAATAAAAAAATACTTCTGTGAGCGGCAGATAAACGTTTATCGATTCCTGCATTCATTGATTTCTTAATTTTTTTATGTAAATGTTGAGCAAGCGCTACTATTTTGTACATATCTAGATGGTTTTCCCCTTTATATAGCAAAGCTAGAATGAAATTAAATTGTATTGAGCGCCAGGAAATTATCCTGATTGCACGAATAATTAGCGGGAACACGAGGGATTGGCAAGTTCTCGTTTTTTCTAAATTGCTCTATTCGCTTGTATACCTGCTCGTGAAGTTTGCAATTTGCTTCCTGAACGTTTATTCCAAAAACATGAAGTAAATAAATAAAAATATCCTTTCATGCGTCCATGAATTATTCATGTCCAATCCGAAATGTGGAAATCTCCGGAATAAAGTGGAATAAAGTAGGAGGTGCTCGTACGAGACCGGAATATTGTTGAATATTATCATATTTTCGAGTTCGGTGCAAGTCCTTTCAGATGCTGAATACAAATTGAGAGTTAGTTTTGTGTATTCAAAGTAATGATAAATATTTATGGTAATAAAGCAAGGTGGATACATTAACATAATAATAATGGTGAAGGGATGGACGTAGATACAGAAATATATGAATTACGATTATTTTTCATAATCGTACTACCACTCGTAGTGCGTAGCAGTTCCTACTGTAATGCAATTCTTTTAACTCGATTTTTTACAGTTTTATCAATAGATACATTCAAACGTCACTGTGATGCATGAGTGTGATTGTTGGAATTTGAAAACCAAATAAAGAAAAAAACACTTATCTTTAGTTAACTGTATCCTAGAATGTTTCAACGCGACAATAAATCCACTGAAGCAATCCACGTGAAGCCTTCTCCACAGCCGCCTGATTGAGCGTTTACATACTATCCGATACCGGCACGACTTGACAGTTCCAGTGTCAGCGGCGACACGCCGTGAAGATACTGAATGTATGAGATTCTCTCGGCTGAAATCGTGTAGGGGTCGTGTCGGTGGTAGTATGAAATCAGCCTTTGCTGGAGGAGGCGAGTGGATTATTTGCGACAAATAAATTGCTATTAGCGACGTGATAGAGGGCTCTCCACCGCCCACCAGGGTTACTCGAGCACTGCTCGGTTTAGGAGCATTTTCTTACAGATAGATCTTGGGTTCTTACAAAACCTAAGCACTTAAGTATTAAAAACTGTTTCTTAAGTTCAGAGAATCAATGATTGCATTCGGTTGCCTACCGTATTCTACTTTACTATATAAGACTTGCACTTTGCTATATTAATACTCATTTGCTCGTCAACCCTGAACAAATGAGCCAGCTCTACTAAATGAGGATTTGTGAGTTGGATATGGCCCCGCTGTGGAGGCTTTTATCGTTATTGCTTAGGACTTTATGCTACTAGGTATATTTAGGTACGGGGAGCAGTAGGTGGTGTTTGGTCGGTAGGTAAAAAAGTTAATTTTTTTTTTATAAAGATTATATTAATTTATTGAAGGACTTTGATTTATGAATAAAATGTGAAAATTGCTAAAAATTACGCCAGTATCAAAACAACACATTACATTTACAGTCTCCGCAGCTAAACAGCACGTAATAGATATCATTGCGCTTTGGAAGAATAATTTATTCTTAGGAGATTCAATTGTTGCATCATAAATATAGTTTTTACTGAATGAAAACTTATAAATACTTTGAACCATCATCCAAAGTCTAGAAGAATTAGAAACATCACTGGTACACTCTCAGCTGTACACTACAGGTACCACTGCAAATCCTAGATGCCTACATGTGGAAACAACGCTTCTAGCACTTGTATAATAAGACGGTACATAATGTGACGCGCACTGCATGGTACGGCGCTCATTATCCGATGAGGGTGGGACAATGATGTTGTCGATGATCGCGACCAAGCATTTTGTTTGTAGCTTAAGTTTTCTGCATACGAGCCATTCGTCACACTTAGCCGCTAGTGACTCATGAGACAGACACGCACAGTGACTATCTCATGAGTCACTGACGACTACGGAAAAGTGGCTGCTACCGGTTTCACGTGTGATTCAAGCCCCTGCACAAAAAGTGTTGAAATGTGATCATTAGCGACAGCCCTTACTTACCTCTTCACTACTCACCTGTCACTCAGTTGCGGAATTTATTGGCAGAGTATGTTGAGCATCAAACCATTTTATCACTGTAAACCAACCTTATTTTACAAGTTCTCGGTAAGTAAATCAAGACAAAAATTTGAAAAATTGTATCATAGAAAGAAAACACACTGATTTAAAATGATTCATGTTCAAGTTCAAGTTCTTCGTTGCTTTCATATTTTACAAAAGATCTTAAATAAAGTAGGTGATAGCTTTCTCTGTTTTTTTATAATGTTTGTCACAAAGGTTACAAAACTATCGATAAGTAAATGATTATCGATAGTGTTGGCATCCCTCTTGTGACAGCGAGGGTGTCTCCACTCCCCGCATTACTTCATAGTGCATTTTATATATTTTTACATTTGCGCGCAAAAACGCTCATTACGGAATGCATTTGCTAACGAATGTGAAAATAGCGAGCGGTACATAGCGTATAGTGCAGGAGCTAGTGGATAATATTATACTACGAAATAAACGTAGTATGTTAGGATAAGAAAAGTTACTGACACTGGCCACTAGTGGCTGTGGTAGATGACCAAAGTACAGAAAAAGTAATTCCTAAATTACTTTCTACCAAACGTGTGCTACATTTTACAATAACCATTTTAACAATATCACTAGCACAAGCACATTCAGAGTAAGGGGACATATATTCTTGTGAGATTTTTGTAAACATAAATGTGTGAAGTACATAAGAGGCGGGCTCCTGCACTATTCGTGTGAAATGGCCGGGTACATAGCGCAGGCTTTGTCTCAGCTAACGACAGTTCCGCCCTGTAACGACCTCCCCCCTCCCCCGGTAACGACCCCCTCGCGTCATCATCACGGCTGCTAGTGCTGGGCGGACAAACAATTTGGCCATAATTATTTGCACAAGGAAACATAATGACAACTAGTTACTTCTTTTGAAACCTAACGTTATAGAAGCCTGTGCTTAGCTAGAACATTATAGTTAGTACTAGGAAAAAAATTACATTTGTATACTAGTCACATCATCACGATTTGAAGTGGTTGCGAGACATCTAACGAAAATGTGATGATATTTTAATCTGAGGTCACGTGACAGTTTTGCCATAAATTTTTTTCTATTCTCCGGCTGCTAAAATATTCCACAATAGAGATTTTAATACAATAAATGATTAATTATGATGATTGTGTAAAATGACAACTCTTTTATGTGGGTTGATACCTACTGCGAATCAACATCCTAGATACTCGTTTACCGGTTTGACTCTAGATTTATGTTTACTAAGATACTCTTAAATAATCCTACTTATATTATTATTTGATGTACTTGATACGCTATCGTTGAATTACTTTCTCTATTTTGATGGCCTGTTTTAAAAATAAATAAATAAATATCCTTGGACATTACACACAACGCCCTCTAGTCCCAAACTAAGCAGAGCTTGTACTATGGAAACTAGATTGCTGATAGAATACTTATATACGTTTTTTTTGTAAATACCTACATACTTATAATACATAGTAACACACAAACACATAAAAAGTATGCTTTATGTGAAACTGTGCTTTACATGGAAGGTTTCTAACATTGTTGTGTGAAGTGGTTTATTCGCAGAACACTTTCCCATCTCTAGATATTAAGAACAATGTCATTAGCGCGATGTTTTCATTCGCACTCTGTTGAAAAGGCAGGTTAGGGAGAGCTTCATAATGAAAAGCGTTTAATACCGGTAGTGCTGCCTGGGGGAAATCGCCGTAAGTGGTAGGGCTGCTGAGATGGAATAGTTTTCTGCATTAATGAAAAGGAAAAACGGATATTGCTAAAGGGTTGGTGGTATAACTAAATAGTTTTGATTTATTGGGGATATTTATGGCTTGTTTTCATTGAACACGGCTTCTCTCGTAGTGTAACTAATATTTAGGTTTCAGCAAAGTATTTGCTACTTCAACTGTAATATACAAGGTTTTTATAATAAGTAAAAGACTATTTAATTTATAAATTTTCATTAAAATATAAAGGAAATAAAATAGGCTAGACGAAAATACTGAGAAAATGTTATCGTAGCGTTCGTGCTACGCCGCGTAGCCTCGTAGCACCGTAGCACCGCCGCGAGGAACAAAAGACATCAACGCACTCATTTGCATTTCAACTGCACCATAATTATCATGATTTATTTATTTACTTATTCCACTTGTGTAAAACCATAGTATTGGGAGTGATTTGGATAAACTGGGATCTATTTATTAGATCTGTTGTAATTGCTCACTGTTTCTGGATGTTAGTTATGATTGTTGCTGTAATTTTCTATGTCATAAAAATGTTATTTGTAAAACGGTGGCAAATTATTATTAGTGACTCTTAAAATGTTTTCTGTTTTCTAATAATCATGTTTTGCTGTAATTTATATAATTATAATATCAGATTTTCATTTAAATGTAGATTCTAACGCCACAAAACCACTCTCAACATTCAAAGTCGTCATTTTGCAAGTCAAGGCAGAAATAAATTATCCAACGAGTAATAACGACGTCCAATGAAAGAGCTCTCATTCTGATGAAACCCAGACCTTTGAAGTCGCTCGTTACCGGGACCCAAAGAACTCCCAACAAAATAATATGGAAATAAATGAGAAAACATCACAGGATCGCGATAACAATACTGCTTTGTAAATAACGGGAAATATCGTCTACACTTGAGGACACTGACGAATGAATGAATATATTTTTACATAATAAATAAATAATTTATTTGCCAAGAAGTATTTGATGCAGTTACGTTAGAGTGTCCATGGGCGGCGGTGATTACTTCACATTGGTTGGCCCGCCTGCTCGGCTGACAGCTATGGTAATAAGAAAAATCCAAATGTATGTAGCTTCAAGGAATCATCATCATTTGATTTCACAGAGTTAAGACCAAGTTGTAACACTTATTTATGCAAATAAACATCTTGTATCTTGATATTGTGCGGCACACACATCAAATGCCTTTATATTAGTATCGGCTAAGATAAGTTTTAATTTTTGTGATCTGTAGTATACTAGGTTACCTAACGATGAGATATCTATTGTCGTCGCCGCCCATTGTAGAAGCTCATCCAAGTAAGTGGGCGTCTGCTTTAAGATCGCTATAATACCATCTCTATGTCAACTTACCAATCTACTCCATTCGCTGTATGTACTGGGTAAGTGATTGGTTTTCATCGTTGGATGAAAAAAACGACTGTGATTGTCATGATATTTCAAATTCTCTTAATGTGACCATCTACTGGTGGATTCAGGGTTTTAGTTTTGAAAGGGCTTTGTCCGAGATTTCGGTGTGAGAGGGGTCCACCGAGCTGGCTACGGTTCACAAATTTAAAGTAATATTTCTTTATGAGGTTTTAAACAGTAGTAAACCAGAATTTGCTTGATTTCTAAATAAAACCCATTGAGTATTTGTGTAAAGATGTCCTGCACATTCCGCCCCCGCCCCCCGCCCCCCGCTCCGCCCGCATGCTTCGCAAACAAAGGTGTACGCTTTCAATAACAATATCACAAGATCTGTCAAAGTAATATTTGACACTTTGACAGGCGGGATCATATGTAAGTGATAAAATTGAATTGAACTAAAATATGTTTTTTGTTACTGGACCGAAAGATTCATCTTTCTGTTTTGATATTCGAGAATATAAAAACTTGGATTAGTTTGATGAATAACAATAGAGATCGAACTTAAAAAAAATACTGTGTTTACTGTTTAGTTCATAACTAAACAATCATTCAAGGAAATTTGAAAAGCTTCTGAACGGATTTTAGTTTTGTATCTAATTAATTTGTTTTCTCAACTCAATAATTTTATTTGATCAGATAAGCAACCGTTCGAAGCAGTTACCAGTTTGTTGAAAAGCCAATCGTTTATCGTGCGGCTCTCCACTCGCGACAAAGAGTTGCCAACCTAATGGCCTGTCCCTCCGACTCAGAGCTGCGAAAACACACAAAGACAATACATAACTGCTAATAAATAAAGTAAGCAACGTATAATATTCAATTCATGGTTCTCAAAGAGGTCACAGCTCAAGAAGTTTGCTATGGTTCACCAACTTACGCCAGAAAGGCATAGAAAACCACTACATTTTTCCGTTTTTATTCAGCATGGATGATAGGTGTGCTATCAATACTCCGCCTGAGCGTGGTCATAGCTAGGACCTTGCAGCTTTTAACTTTTGGGCAACGACTGGCACTGGATCATCATATCAGAATATACCTAGTTAATGCTACTTGGCAACGCTGAAGACTTCTTGACGACAGAAATAAATACCGGGGTGATAAGTACCTACCGGGCCATCACTGCAGCAAGATATTAAAAAGTCTGGAGGTCACTGTAGGAGATTATTATTATCAGAAGCTGAAATATCACTCTGTTCTTACCTCCGTGTTGGGACCGGCTCACACGGACGATTTGCGATTTTCCAAAGTGTGCTCACGTCGCAAGCACCCTCGTCGTAACCGTGCGCCTTGTACCCCCTTCACCCCCGCACCCTGGTGCTGGTCTGCAGAGAAGAGCCCTCCACTGACTTCTTTGAACTATTTTTGCAGATTCTCAATAGTTCTCAGGTAAATTCTTGTTTGTAACGACTGAATGCGGTAGTGTTGGGGCTGGCTTTAATGCAAAATATTTGGCGGTTTAACGCATGTGTGTAACATATAATTACATCAACCATAATCTTGAAGAAGAAGCTCTGACATCTCTTCTTTCTTCATCTACGATATTTGACGTAAACCTATGACATTCGGAAGGTCGCGGGAAGTCATTGGATGTAAAAAAACATAAGAATATTATTCCTGGAGTTTTAGGACTCCTGTCTGTCCAGCTATGGACTTCTTCAGGCTGCTGATGAAATGTGCAGGAGCTCTATGCTATGGTATGTGATTAAATTACAAAATGCCTGTGCGTTGAGTGAATTAAATTAAGTAAAGCTCAGAGCGTACTCTACAGAGAAAATGAATAAAATTGCAAGACCAGCTAGCATTCCAGCTAGTTGGACATTCTTGTCGGAGTAATTGCAATCCAATTCTCTCTTCACGTCTCGCTGGAGGATGATTTGAATCATTTTCGTTTTCGCTGACTATTGTAGGGTCGGGGATGTGCCTGGAAACGCACATAAGGTTTTATGTACACCGCATCGCTGAGGAAATGGTAAAATTCATAAAAAGATACGTGAGATATGTAAAATGTTTTTCAGGCGCGTTCCTAGCGAAGTATCCGTGTTTGGTTGTAACAATAAAATTATTTAAAAAGACGCTTAGTTACGCTCTTTAATTCGATATTTTGAAATAATATTTTGCTAGTAATTATTTCATATTTCTCAATAAAACAGTAACAAAAAGATGTTCTAAGGATTAACAATGTATTCAAGTTGAGAAGTCGCTATTACTTTGGAGCTTTTGGAAAGGTACAAATTAGAACTAATGATATATCTAGATGTGCCGCTGACAAGCTCCGAATTACATATCATATCATATTATCATTAAGTATTACACAAGTAAGTAACATCTTGATGAAAAGATGAAGAAACAAGACAAAAACAAACATCACATATAGAAAAAAAGTCACTTTTATATCGCGTCATCGCGAGGTATGTACCGAAAAGGGAAATAAATAAAATCGTTAGGGCCGTTGGGGTAGCAGTAATCTCGTTTATTGCCAATCTACGGCAATCTCGCACCCTTAACGAACGTCTACGCACAGCCAATACACCCTTAGAACGATGTTAGTACATATATAACATACATACATAAGTAAGTATGGTCAACGCGGGACATGGTTGTTTTTCACTTAAGTAGTACCTAACTTACTCCTACATAGGTTTTGTTAAGTAGGTTCTTAAAAGTGGATTCATTTTGATAGACAAAGTGCTCACAAAGTTTATATAGTACCTACTTATTGAGATGGTAGTGATATCAATAGTTATACTACCTACTTATAACAACTCTCACAAAAAAAAAATCTGCATGCAAAATACTCATAGTATTTTTTTCTGCCGTTGTTTCTGTTTAATATAACATAGCGACGACGGCCATGTTCTAATAAACTTAGTAAAACACGCTCATATTACACGATTCCTAATGTAAAGTCCTTCGCAATCATAAACACGATCAAATTATACGAAATCAGGTTTTTCCATTATATAATTGCATAAAAGCATCATTATTTACCTCCCTCGCCTTATCAGATCCTGGCCCTCGGCGAGGGGCACGCTTTGACACGGTGTTTGGTTACCGAAGCCAACATACAAACACATTTCGTTTTCCACTCACATTTTGATATAACATCTTGAATGACATGTTTTGAACCGACACAATGCACAAAATTATTATATTTAATCATTTACCTAATGGTACAACAACAATAAATCGGGCGTGATAAGCATTTTTAGGGTTGCATTGTTCAATTTGAATACCAAATACCCAAATCATGTAATAATAAAATTCGGAAGATAAGTAGGGTAGATTTGCTCGGGATTATTAAAATACAAATTGTAAAAGGTGTTCCAATCATTTACTATTTTCTATTCATGCAAAATAATATGTATTGAAGTGGAACATGACATTGTAGTTTATAAAAAAAACTGAGCTCTAGAGAGCCCTAGATCCCTATCGTGTGTTGTAGAAGCACGGCGTAGCAGGCTCTACGAAAGTGCTACGAAGCTAAAAACTCTTTTAAAATAATAATATGCTACTTATTTCGATATTATTTCTTGTAATTTACACCAATTTTAGGATAAGAGAGAGGCTTTGTATTCTTCATTTTGAAATAAAAAAAATCTCGCACGGAAATATTTTTTTTTGTAAATGCTTGAGATTAAGTTACTTCGTTGTCTGAATTAAGTATTTTAATAAGTACCTACGTATTGTTTAATCTTTCTTTCCACCCTTCTTTTAATTGTATTGAGAAAGGATCAATGAACATCCTGACAAACCCTATCAAAGGAGCATTGCAAAATAAGTAAAACAAACACGAATCGATCATCGTAATCGATAGTCAAAACAAAACATTGATCGGAAATATCTCGTTTCTTCTTCTTCTCTTCAGTAATGGCCTGTGTCCGTCATTTCGATAGACAATTTGCCAATGTCAAGTGTTAAAATTGTAATGAATAAGTCAAGTCAAGTCAATTGTCAAGTCGGCTGTCGTTTGTTTTGAAAAGAAAATGGTGGATTTTCTCTTCAAAACCTAACACGAATTTTCACATTCAGAAAAACCACTTTACACACATTTATTCCAATGGCTCACACTTTATGTTACGACCTAAGTATTATTGGTTAAAATTCCACCAAAATTAAACAACAATACTCACAATAACACAAGAAAAACTATTAAAATAAAAGTGCTATGTGTCGTTTCAAAAAATGTCAAAACTCGGTGCGGTCTCACTTTTTTATCGCATCGCATGACAATTGACACCTGTCAATTAGCGCGCTGTCAACTGCATCGGCTGTCAAACGGACAATGACCGCGACGGCTATTATCAATAAGAATTAAATGCGATGGTCAATTGGAGCAGCTGTGTTCAGGTACGGGTTTTTGTGATCTTTTCGTATATTGTTATCGTATTATCTGCGATTTAGAAATTGGAGGCGGTTGTGTGAATAGGTTGTGCTGACTCATCTATCATCGTGCTGTAAATTGTCGGTCCTTTAGTAAGACGACCGCATTTGTTGTGATATTCACGACAATAGACAATAGCCCTTTGTAGAGGTGAGTACATTTGGAAGTGTAATGTCATAATGCGATTTGACAATTTTGACAACATTCCATTGATAAAGGACAATGGGTTGAATTAAAATGTTCTTGTAAACATTTTTTGCATATTTTTTTTACCTACTGATTATTGATGCCCGATTTAATAGTTGAATTGATTCATCATTTGTGAGAAGTGACTACGCCAAATTTTACTTGAATAACACTTGATAAAGGAGCTTTTAATTCGAAAGAATAAATAAATATTGATTTGTAGTTACATACTTGTAGGTACGGCTTGCATGCACCATGCACCTTACTTGTTTGTTTGTAGTATTTTTTATAGAGTCAATATAATAACGACATATATGAGTACTTATGTAATTTCTGGGTGTGATCTTGTTATGTATTCTCTGACTCCCATGTATTTTAATAAAAAACCACGTCACAATTTTCCTAATTTGATTACCAGTGCGTGTTCCCTCCGACGCCATTTGCAATCGCAATCAAAATTACTGCCACCCTTCTACTTTTTTAACCTTTAGAACACCAATAACCTGAACCTACTAGTTCGCTTTTATTCTTAGTGCTGTAAGGTTGGAAGTTGTGCAAATATTTGTGTAGTAAAGCTTGTTAGCAAAACCGCGACCTAAAGCTCGAGGCTGAAGAGAAAATACGAATGAATTGAACCGAGCATAATTTTGAGTTTCTTTTCTGAAAAGTCGCGCGCTGATTGGCGGAGGCATGTCGGGACGGTGGCCTGTGATTGGTCGGACAGGCGATGAAAAAAGCGTCTTTGTGCCGACTCCGGCGATTTATTCACGACTATTAGTTATGGTTGGGTGAGCGGAGCGAGCGCCCTACGGCTGGGACCATATCGATGATGCACAAGACACGCTAAATAAAACATTGGATAAATAAAAAACTTGCAAACTATTTCTGGATTTGATTGATGCAATAGTAAAATGTTTTTCAGTAGCACTTTTTCAAAAACTGTATAATATAATTATTGTATCAGCAATTTAATTTCCATTGTACCCTCTAGTACCAAACTAAACAGAACGTTGTGTGAAATGTCCAAGGAAATTATTTATTAATTCAATCATTTACAATCGACTTACTAAAGGATTACGGTAGTAGTTCATCGATGTCGATAATATATTTCATCGATACATTGCACTCCTCGTGTTTACAATCCCTGGTGTAATGGGACCAGTGGCAGTTGGCAGTTACGTCTCAATCACCCACCTTTTACTTGCTGCTAGAGTGAGATCACTGCTTTTTTACATCAGTCAGAGCGGGACACAGCGTACGCATTCAACTTTGTGCATTCAGAAGTTTGAGCTGTTGAAATTTGAGTTTTATCATAAGAAGTTACGGTTGATTTTAGTTTGCGGAGATAGATATTTACAATATTTAGCGTGTATGTTTTCTTTAGATATGAATGCAAATATAGTAATGGCGCATTTTTATTTGAAATGTTTACATAGAGGGGTTGTGTGCCCGAGGCAAGCAAATACCGACGCCATTTTGGTTGAAGCTGTACTGTCAGCAGAGAAGGAAGAGGAATTGAAGTAGGTGCTAGGTGAGGGTGCAAAAGTGTTCCTTAAGTGAAAGCCACTGGATGAGGGCTCTTTCAGTGATTGAGTCTTGCTATTCGATTTCCCTTTGATGTGAGGTTTTGGCAAGTTGTGGTGGATTTATCGGTGGCTACCTGTATGCGGGCTCTGAGGGTACTTCACTAGATTTGGAATACTTGGTGCTTACAATAATGAGGAAACTAGAGTACCTCCCAATCCTGTAGGAAAAGTTTTCATTCATTCACAGTATCATTTATTTAGGATCAAAAGGTTTGGTCCATCTACCATCTTGTTCAGTCTTTTCTGAAAGGTTTTGTATGGCTTTTTATTTTATTTTTATCAATTGTATTAGGTAGATAGATACTTAGCGACCTTTGAAAAACTTACGTCTTCCAGTAAAATAATATAACTTGATGATGATGATGATGAAATAGTCGCTGAAAGCAAAACACTGAATAATCTGAATATACTATGAAAAGAAAAGAATGATAGTGAATTTTTTTAGGAAATCAGAGCCTGACTTCTTAATCTTTTCACACTCCAACCACCTCTTGTTTCACCTGAAATAAACTCTGCAGTAACTGGTGGTGTCCGCCAGAAACTGGCTGGATGTAGCACGACGCCACCTCCACTCATTAGCAAGTTGGACAACTTGTTAAAAGTTAGGACAAGCGCGGCGCCGTAAAAACTAATTCAGATAAAGTTATTTGTCTGATATAGGTGGGTACAACTTTTAACCGCGGAAATGATACGTATATAAATACTCATCATTTTTTTTTTTAATTCGGTGGGGTATGTGTGCAATAAAAGGCGACATCAATGAGATAGCATCTCGAATTGATTCGAGATTCAAAACTTATTTGTTATAATTTTAGAATCATCTTCACATACGTATATATACCTAATGTACAAGCTTTAGTTAAGAACACAGGTTTGTGTCTTGTAACAGCATCAGTCCGAAAATGTGATCTTTTCCATCAGTTTGCGTTGAATGTTACTATGATGCACGTGGAAGACATTATAACCGGCGCGCCGTCGAGATTAGTTTTAGTACTAGTTGAGCTTTTTGTGAAAGCCGTGCCTCTTGCTGCCAGAAATACGTTAGAGTAAACTTTGCCAATAAACAGGATGAGCATAACAAATTGTGACATATTATCAGAATCAGTCCCGCCCTGCGGCCGTCACGTGGCGAGCGCAGCCGCGGGCGCTCACTTGTATTCTCAAAGTTATCAGCTTCAGCTTCGTGCTATGATTAACTCGATACCCTCGATCTGACACAAATACCCATCGAAAACTAAGGGTTTATTGATTCGAGTCTGGTTACAAGCAAAATGCCAAGATGTAAATACCAACTTGCCTTGCAATCGCCTGAATATTGAAATGCTGCTTATGCTTAAACTAGGGTTGTGTACCAAAGAGTTCATGAATGACGAAAGATGACAGTTCTTTAGTCAGAAGTACTAGGTACCTAATAAAACCTCGGATCGATAGGGACCAGTAACTTTTTGGTTTCATCAACCTAAGCTTCGTTTTTGCTTGCGATTGTCGTTTGTCTAAGTCCGATATAGTAAGTAGAAACATTGTTATAATCTGTGCCATAGCCGAAGGCGAGTGCGTGACATCGTGACTTTAGTTCGACCGCCGCCCCCCCGCACCCCTGCACCCCTCACCCCTCCTCTGTCACGCAAATTATTTTATATCATAATGTATTGGTGATAATTTCCACAGCGGATTTGACAGGGTGCTCTGTTTATAGTTATAAATATTTCAGGATTTGGTTTTTACAATTTTAAAAGGTTATTTAAAGTTTTCTCGGATGAATAAGGTGTGCCAGGCATCACAGCTCAGTCGGAAATAGCTCTGCTTTCCGTTCTGTAGGTCGCGGGTTCGATCCCCACCGGGAACAAACATTTGTGTGTTACAATACAATACAATACAAAAAAGTTTGCAAACAGATGTTTGTTCTATGGCTGTATGTTACTATGTATTGTAAGTACCTACCTATGTATTTACAAAGATCAGCCATCTAGTTCCCACAGTACAGCAGATCGATTATAATAGAACATCTATCGATTATGACGGTTCTTTCCTTTAATATGAAAACAAGCGATTCGTTTTGGTGGATCTCAAACACATCCTTAGCAACGTAGCTCAGCTCTGGTGGAACAGCACCTTTATGTCCACTGTATAAAACGCCGTTGGACAAAATATGACATTCGTGATCGTCATTTACTGAGAGTAGCACCATGTATCTGTAGAGTATTGATTGAGGGTATCAGGAGCGGTGTGCGAGCCTCGTTAGCGACTGATGAGCAGCGGCACCGCGACCAACCTACTCCAGGACTGTCTCTGGCACAGCACACTGCTGTTACAGTACTTACATAACTGTGTACAAGGAGCTCGGTTCTATTAAAGATAATATTGATAGGCTAAAGCTCCTCTCACTAAAATGGCTGCTAAATCTGCTGTCACTTCTTCTTCTTCTATTTACGGCTTCTGCCCGTAATTTTGACAGACAAATTTGCCAGTGTCAAGGGAATTATTTGCTACATATTTAAGCCGCCTTAAAGCCTCCGTCGTGGCTTAACGACTGCTAGAGCCGGGCCCGATCATTTAACATGTGCTCCAAAACACGGAAACGCTCAGATGTAAATGCCACTAACGGTCACCCATCCAAATAGTGACCGCATAGGACGTTGCTTAACTTAGATAATCGGGGAAGATTGGCTAAGCAAGCCCAGCCACGAGCGCTTGTTGGCCCTAGACCAAGCTAGATCAGACGACATGTTTTCCCACAGTATTGTATCTCGTTGTATAAAAGCTGCCATACTGTGTATTGCAGTGACTGTGTCAGGTGGCCGGCGCGGCGCGGCGTGCCAGATTGGTCTCATTATTTAGACAAGGCGATGGAATCATGGCCATGATGTGATGGTTATAAATACGGGTACTTACTTAATTGTTATTCGTGACAGACTGTGGGAATCGAGAGAAACTTTTTGTCGTTTGAGAATAGCAGTTGAAACAATTCAATAACTGTCAAATAATAATGACATTATGTCGGGGATTAATGAACATTAGTTTTTATTATGGGTTGTTTCTAAAAAAACTCTGTTATCCACATATCGATTGTTGTTGCAATTAGTCAATCAAAATGAGAAACGTTGATCTAACTTTATGCAAACTGAATTAATTTTAAAATCTTAAGTACCTACTTATAGACAAGCAGCTGAACCTAAGATTAGGTACCATAAAAAAAATATTGATAATAATGTGAAAATCAGCAGTAATTTTGAAGCAATAAATAATTCAGTGGACTCTTTCAAAATGAGGGCGCATTGTTCGAATCAAACAATGAACCCGTCGTCGGCCGTCTGAGAATTCACAACTGAATGATGCCCAATCAATCGAATTTAATTAGGTTTCCCGCGCGTTCAATTTAATTCAAATTGAGAACGTTGCGAGCGCCAATGACCGTCGCCGGCGGCGGATCGCGCCAATCGCGGCGGCCGATTGGCTGCCGGCTCCCCACTACTAATTATTGGCCAGCGGGAAACAAAAGGCAGGCTTGATTGCTAATATGGCGGCGATGATGTATTGTTGTACAAATTGCTGACTCGCCAGTCGTAATGGCGGCCTGATTATTGATAGTTCTGTTATTGGTGATTGATTTCAGTGTTTTCAGTGTCCAGTTTTACTTGATGCTAAATGTTAATTATAAAATGATTTTATTTGGAAAATGCTAGTGGTATGTTACCTATTTATTAATTAAGAGTGCTTAAGTAATTTACACTTGTTGATATTTCAGCATTGATATTCAGGAGTAGCACATACCAGGCGAGGCCCATACTAAAGTTTTAGGAAACCGTATATAGCCAAGACGTATAATTCTTGCCTTTCTTTCATAACGCTGCTTAACTGTTGCTTATATATATATTTTAATACAATATAGGTAAAAAAAAGTACCAAACTACGAGTATAGTCATTCGGAAACACAGACGCCTATATTCACTTAGTTTTAACTATAAACTATATTTTTATGTATAGTTTCCAAATGATTATTGCAGTTTTACGCAAAAATCTTGCGGACCTACGAGTTTTCGTTTTTCTAAATAAATTACAATCCCGAGATTAAAATATTTCTTTGTCACTTATTCAGTTCAGGGTGTTTTATAGCTGGCTCATAGCCTGAATTACTCATTAATCTCTTTAGTATCTCTGTTTATTACGTAGTCGGGTAAAAAAATAATAGACAACACAACTGAGTGATTTTGGAGTCTCTTACTTCAAGTATGCTATAGAAATAATTTATTTAAGTGTAAAAAATATCGGTATATGCATACAAATCCAAAGGGCCAATAGTTTCTGTTGCTAATAATGGTTAGAGAAACACAGGTACGCACACTAGGTAAATAACCTGCCTATATTATTATTAGTAATCACAATAACTCGTACTAATTACTGTAAGTACATACAGTGTTTCAAATAAGAAGCTCTTTACATTAAGAGGTCAAAAGAAATATGTTCATCGTTAGCTGGATGTGAGACATCTAGTTTTTTTTATGAGTTTCATTATTACTTTGCAGCAAACCTAAAGTTGGTAGGTACATTTGAAGCAGCCACAGACGTTTCTAAATGTGCGTAGAGAGATTTCAAAACGGTTTTAGTTTTTTATGAAAATACCAACCTTTTTAGTGTGATTTCAATACTTATGTGTTGGTCAGTAGTTGTTACTGCGTACACAAAGAGCTTAATTACTGCCGTAAACGAACTACTATTACTACTACTACCACTAGGTACTCTCAACACTGTCAATTTGCACCGTAACTAGCATTGCTTGATTACAAGGCAGCGTAGATTATTATTTTTGCAACACACTGTGTGAGTTTTTAATTGAAAATAAAAAAAGACATTTATTCTGACGTTGCAAGTTGTGTTGACAATAACCTCTTCATTCATATCTTCCTGTCATTTAGCGCGGCTTTAAAAACGCTCTGTCGGACACGATTTTTGTCATTTTTTGAAACGACACATAGCACTTTTATTTTAATAGTTTTTCTTGTGATATTGTGAGTATTGTTGTTTAATTTTGGTGGAATTTTAACCAATAATACTTAGGGCTTAACACAAAGTGTGAGCCATTGGAATAAATGTATGTAAAGTGGTTTTTCTGAATGTGAAAATTCGTGTTAGGTTTTGAAGAGAAAATCCACCATTTTCTTTTCAAAACAAACGACAGCCGACTTGACAAATGACTTGACTTGACTTATATTATTACAATTATATCACTTGACATTGGCAAAATTGTCTGTCGAAATGACGGACACAGGCCATTATTGAAGAGAAGAAGAAGAAGACGGACAGAGGCCATTAATGAAGAGAAGAAGAAGAAGTTGACTAATATGAATATACGTATACCCCTGAAATACTTAAAGTAAGTGTTTTTCTTTTCACCACGTCCAAATGCTATACCTTTTTTTACCTAACATGCACAGAAAAGTCACAATTAATAAATAATAAAGAAAATTGTAAAATAATGTGAGCACTGGGTAGTTATTTTTACAAATTATTTATTCGTTAGTAAAATAACATTAGCGATTGCTCCAAGGCGTTAAGTATAATATGTTTAATAAATAAATAAATGTGCCTAAATAAACTATCCACAATCTTCGACTAATGCTTCTAATCTAAACTTTTCCCCTCAAGTGTTGCATACCTACATCAAAAACCTTCATTTTATATGAACGATCTCTAGCAGCATTTTGGTGTAACAGATAATACACTTTGTACTAAATAGGTATCTAAATATATTGCTTCAAATGAAAATATGTTAATAAGCAATCTAGATTAGTCTAAACGAAAAAAATATATTCAACGTTTTCTGAAGAATTCCTATGCAACAATTTGAGGCTAATTCATTGAGCTCGGCTCTTACTAATTCGTTAAATTAGAAATAAAGCGATTAAGATTTTAAAATAGGCACGAAACATCAAAAAGACTAAATAAAATAATAATTAATTAATCTATTTTCATTCACGTTAACGCGGCGGACAACCAAAGGGTTAAATTAAGATTAGGTTTTGATACACATGTAAAAACTGTATTAGTTATAATTTGTTTTATGACTATTAAGTGGATCTCCTAAAAAATTAAAATTAAAATATAGAAAATTAAAAATCCAAAAATATGTTAGCAGCAGCCCTGCGCGAAGGGAGGTGGTAGGGTTGCCACGCCCCGCAACTTAGGTTTTTTAATCAAGCGCCATGTCATTAGTATTCTGCATAATGGAGTGCGGTACGTACCTATACCTACTACGGTAATGCGTTTACCTCTCAATGTAGCGTTACCTACCTATACCTCTCCATCCATCTACGTACCGGTAAATACACGTTATTTACCTGTTCACTCACTTTATATACATTGTTTGTTGTTTTCATTTTGTGAATGTAGACTCTTTTATGCTGATTCAGTAATTAATATGATTGAAAATATTGGTTCTGATCATCTGCTGTATAAGGCTGTGTAGAGTACCAACGTTTTCAAACGTAAGTAACCATTACTAACGACATCATCCAGGCAGGTAGCTACTATAGATTGTTGTTTAGCTAAATTTTTACAATAGTTTTTACAAGATTTATTGGGAATGAAGTTTTTGTACCATTTTTCACATATAAACCATTTACAAACTTTAAACTCTGCAGCGACGCTCTTAAAATGAAAATGTAAAAATTATGATTAGAGTTTATTGAATTTGTCAAATGGAAATTGTAAACTTGACAATCGATCCCACGACTGGCCTCTTGTTTAAACTACTTTATATAATAATTTACGTAGAATTCATCACCTTTTTAAACCGAGACTTGCTCGTACAAAATAGTGACAAAACGATACACAACAAAATGCCTATAACTGGGTTCCCTCGTAGGTTGCAGGTAGGCAGGGGCTGCAATTATGCACCCCACGGACCACCCCCTGCCACCCCACGGCCACCCGCGACACTCAATAAAAAGTAGTGTGCTGCGAATTCGTGGCGGCCCTGACGCAAGCTCAGGGCTGTCACAATATTAGGATTTCGGGAAGGAGTTAGAAACCACAGCTAAATATAAGTAAATGCTAAAATTGGGTTAGTTACTAATAGGCAGTAGACTGTTGCATGTTGACCTTCCAACTGCTTGAGGATAAAGTTTCAAAGAATATTGCTTTTATTCGTATTGCTCACATGGCTTGCTGATACATCGGTTGCCATCTCTTTTCGGTAGCATAATATGACGAGTTTATGTAGTTACTTAGGTATGCTGATTATTGGTCAAGCACTGATCCGGACTCAATCATAAATTTTGTATGAATATGTCAAGTCAAATGTATTTATTTATGTTACACCAACGTCATACTCACATATTATTTAAGTAAAAAGTTCATATAAATGTATGCTTGAGGAACGATTTCTCTACATCGACATAAAGAGTAAACAAAGTCAGAAATATTTTCTTCAGTAACATCACAAAGATCATTTAGAATCGTCTTATAAACTAGAGGGTATATTCATGTCAGTCTTCTAAAGCAGCGCTAAGTAAAATGCTGGCTAAATAGCCAAAAATGTCAAAGTATTTTGACATTGTCACTTCATCAGTCATGACAACGAAAAGAGATGATCGCAGATTTAGCAGGTAGCTAGCGAATAGTAGTGCATCTATCATATTAAAAGCAATTTATCGTTTTTACTAATATACACACTTAAATAAATGAGACTGGGCCCAAGCGAGTCACTGGCCCGCCTAAAACAGACAAATTTTTTTTGCAAAAATTCAACCCAAAGACTCCATCACTCATAGGTTATCTTCGTTACAATTTCTAACCATAACACTATGACATAGCTACATCCTATCCTCTCCTACAAATATTATAAATGTTAAAGTTTACATGTTTGTTTTTCAATCATGCTGCAACTGCTTGTCCGATTTGGATGAAACTTGGAATGTATATAGTATGTAATCTGGATTAACACAAAGATTACTTTTTATGACGGAAAATCAACAGAATTAAACGGGATGTAGAAGAAGTCGCAGGCGGAAGTTAGTAAATAATAAAAGGATCGTGGACATTTCACACAATAACTTTAAATAACTATCTATAAATAATGAAGAAAAACCTCTGATTCTGAAGCTCTTAAGCATATTATATCTTAACGTTGGTGTCCTAGATACTCGAAGGCTTAGAGTATACCAAACGGTTTGATAAATCTGTAGAATTATACTGGAACTATCTGCAGAAACCATTTTATTCTTTTAAAAAAGAAAAATAAGCTTTTTCCAGCGCTTTTCCAAAATATGTTGTTTCCACATACTAATAATAATAATAAGTCTTTACATCTATTGAAGAGGATTTATAAAGCGTCAGGAGGCAACCTATGCCTACACTTAACGACACACTGTAGTGCCTGGGACAATGTTTAGATGGAGTAGGCTTGCCCAGCACCTATACCATCCTCAGCCTAGTCAGCCATATCCACAGGAAAGACAAGGGCAATACGTGCGGAGCTGACTAAGCCAAGGGTTTCCTCACGATGCTTTCCTTCACCGTAAAGCTCGTGTTAATGCGCATATAAATTTTCCGAACG
This sequence comes from Eulithis prunata, assembly GCA_918843925.1. Taxonomy (NCBI): domain Eukaryota; kingdom Metazoa; phylum Arthropoda; class Insecta; order Lepidoptera; family Geometridae; genus Eulithis; species Eulithis prunata. The sequence goes on along the minus strand of OU974020.1, from coordinate 9,120,768 downwards.
AAAAATCCATTGATGCACGGCCGGGATTTGAACCCACGACCTTCGGATCGAAAGTCGAGGTGCAATCCCACTCGGCCAACACGGCTTTTTTTTCCACATACCAGACCAGCTAAGGTACATAAAGCTGGGATCTGTGTTTGGTAAAGCGCTAGCAAGCTTATTATTGATTATTATTGTGAAAAAAAAAACCAAGAAGAACTGGTTTTGACTTCATAACGGAAAGGAAGGAATTTTTCTTTAGCCAACATCTAGGTGGAGCAATATCTATTCTTATCTTTTTATGATATACCGAGACGTCTCGTGGAAGACGAACATGACAGCAGGAATGGACCAATGTAGCACAAGACCATACAGAATAGAGAAAATGGGAGAAGGCTTTTGGCCTGAAGTGGGACATAGAAGTCTCACAATAACAATACCTTACAATATAATATAATCAGAAGTTATTTTTGTAAGGTTTCCGCCGTGAGCACTATACGGCGGCGATTGGCGAAGCGTTACTGTTCTCAACTTTAAAATAAGTAACATGTTTAGAGCTCACTTTTGTGACTTGAACATAAGAGACTAACCAAGCACTCATAGTTTAAATAAATAAATATTCACGGACACCTAACACAACGCCTTCTAGTCCCAAACTAAGCAAAGCTTGTACGATGGAAACTATATGGCTGATAGAATACATACATACATTTTTTTTAAAATACTTATAATACATAGAAACACCCAGACACAGAACAAACATCTATGTAAACACACAAATGTTTATTCTCGTTGGGGATCGAACCCACGACCCACAGCACGGAAGGCAGAGCTACTACCGACTGAGGCATGACGCCTCGTTTATTCCACTAAGCTGTCTGATCAGGTATTTTGATTCATTCGGAAAGCCTCCACGGACCATTATCGGAAACATTCGAAGGAGATTTTAAATAGCATTTTGTAAGTTTCTGATATCGATCCAAAAAAAAATCCGAATGATTCAGAATATTGCCAACCTGATAAACGAAGAACTAGACTGTAAATAGAACATAAATTATTATATACCTATTGAAAGAATAAAAGTTTAGCTAAGTTGTCACACTACGATCGCAAGCGAATAAATCAGTCATTTAAGTTTATGGCATTACGTTTTGCGTTACAAGCATAATTATATTAATTATGTCTTAATTTTTTTGTCATTTTGCATTTGTGACATTAGTGGGACGAACGGGAAGTGCAAAATAAATATGATTACCATATTTTTATGCAAATAAATGACTTGATTGATTGATTAATTGAAAAACATAATTATTGAAATATTTGAATAATTGTAATGACCAAGTATTTTATCTTTAATATTGATTTATTATATTATGTAACAAAAATATGTTTAACTTAATTAATGATGCTCGCTCACATAAATGAAGTTAATTATTTTACATGGTGGGTAAACTATGAAGACCCAACTTTTAACTACAATTTATTAGTGTATGTTAATAACCTGATTTTATCATCAATGAAATTAACAACCCTTAATAAATAAAAATAATACTCGCATATACTTAAGGAAAATGTATTTATTTATAAATGAATATAATTTATTTATCAAAATACAAACAATTTTTGTATCAACTTACCTATTTTGATCGTTTTCCTCTTACTTACCAATATGACAGAGGTTTTCACTTGTGAATACCTACAGAAGGTTTAGGAATAACTACTCACTCGTATTATACTTATTTTAATCAAACTGCCTTATTGACGACAACGAGTTTGTTAATAACATCGTGAGAAATAAATAAATTTGAATTTGAATTAATTGGTTTAACGATATTTTAATAAACTTTTTTAGTTTTTTAGCTTACTATATATTTTATTTAATGAATTACCAAATGTTCCGTATTATTTTACTGAATAAATAATTACCTAAAGACTTTGACTTTGATGTTTTAATTCAATTTTTGTTTATTTGTATTGTTTACATAAAAAATACAACAACAAACATAAATTGATATTATATTTGAATACTTAAGTTTTTCTTTATGCAATAAGAAAGAAAGTATATTTATAGGTATATGCATTGCTATTCAGCGCGGCAATGCAGCCAGTGTCTTGGGCACGCTTCCGATTGGTACTGATTTGGACCAGTTGAGCTATCTATAAATCGTTTGCAACTGTTTGTAGATGGCTCAACTGTTTCATGTGTATTTTGTAAATATTGTGAATATTGTAAATACTGTATTAGTTGTAATTTTCTTCATGAACAAATTCCTTTTTATATAGGTAGGTAGTATTAAATATCTAATTTATCATCTAGTGAAAGAAGTATTAAGTTTTATTAAGTTACAGAATTAGAAGTCCTTAGCCCTAAAAATTATATAAAAGTTACTATAACCAGTTTAGTTGGCTTCTGGTTTAATTTTCCGACGGAGCGCGTGTTTGTAATAAAATCACATAAAGGTTACCTATTATATACTGGACACAGGGTCTTCCTGGGTGGTCGGTGGTCGGTCAGCTACGAGCAATACTTGTTACTTATGTAAAATAGCAATTGTGAAATATTGTGGTAAGGATTTGTATATTACAAAACAACGATCTACTATAGGTAAGTAGATCTAAAATATTTAGTTTAAAAAAAGTTTTAATCAAACCGTTCATTTAATAAAGCTTTGATTGGGTTCAAATTATTTGATTGTTCAATATACATACATTATGTTTACACATTTTGTGGTAAGTACTTGGGTTTCCCAACAAAATCATTTGGTTATTCATTCCGAGCATATATTTGGCTCAGGTTAGAAACGGCGGTATATTTATGTCTGTAAAAAGTCAAAACACACTACTTTATTTCACAGTCAATCACATTACCTATGACTTTGAGATATCTCAGATTTTTTAAATATTTCCAAAGATAGTTAAAAAGTTTTCATACGAGTATAATATATTATGTATGAAATCAATTTTAATCTCCAAGCAATGATCTTTTATGTAAAATGATATCATCTTCTTATCTTAGTATTATTAGGTATATACGTTATTATGTATATATAACTACTCATTTTTGGTAATAAATTAATTTGTATTTATATTTTTTATTGTTTTCTTCAAGCCTAACGCACCTATTTCATAGCTACCCGTATTTTGATATCATTATGTTAGTACCTATTTATTACCTGCCCTCTAACTCTAGACAGTACCTAGGTAGGTACAGTAGAAAAGTATACTTTACAAAAAGGAACGTAGATCACGAACTGTCAGTGCGTTGATGAACAGATAAAAAAAAATATATCGTAATTTCTATTTATCTATTGAGGGGTATCTCAAATGTCGTTATTCTGGTGAGAATGGTCTCGGCAGGCTCGCATTACGTCTGCACTCCGTACAATGCGCGTCGTGTTGTGATACGGAACAACAACATGAATGCGATACGCCCTCTGTTGTCATTGTCCGTACAACATCTTTGACAGCTCTACCACACCTGAATGGCGGCGGTTTTGCTCATTTTTCAACGTTCTAATTTTGATGTTTACTTGGGTTTTTACTTCTATCGAAGCAAAACATTCATAAACAGAGCATCGTAATATAATGACTTAACTATCAATAACATTAAAAACTTCACTAATGACATATGTATTATGTTAGTAGGTATACTAAAGACAGAATAATTATGATTTAGATATTCCTAAAAGTTAACTATAAAATGATTATTAGTACAAATCTGACTGTCAATCATAAAAATGTGAATTTTTGTATTCAGCTACGTACGGGTACTTTTACGCCAAATTAATCGTCGTATTATATTGTTCCTGGCTGACTTATTTGACGTGATTTGATTAAAAAAATATTATTTTGAGGAATGCCATTTGTGAGAATGCCTATGGGTAAATGCTAATTTGTGCTTTGGTATAAAAATATGTATTAAGAGCTTAAACACTTTTATAGTTAGTAAGTGACAAAAAACAGAATCGACATCACTCAGTTAAAACCATAGTTAATTACTAAACTTATTTACCAAGAGTGTTAGTTAATAATAGTAATTTTTACTGTCAATTTTGTTTTTAAAGTACCTACGTTTTTTTTTAATGACAAATGTAATGGAACAAGCTGATAGCTCACCTGATGTTAAGTGGTAACTTCTGTCTATAACAATGCATTACCTCACAGAGCAAGTCCAATGAGGAGGTGCCCTGTAAGGCAATGCACTACGTCCATCACTCTGAGACGTAAAGATGTTGAAGTCTCATGTGCCTGTAATTACACTGGCACCCTTACCCTTCAAACCGGAACACAGCAATGCGAGCATCACTGCTTGGCGGCAGAAATAGGTACAGTGCTAGTACTGAACCCGGACGAGCTCTCACAAAGAGCTCTACTACTACTACTATCTAATTATAAAGTAATTAAAAAATATGATACCTTTTAATTAATATCACAGGAGGACATAACCTGAGAGAAGATCAGAGTATTTACCTAATTTATATTTTTACCAAAATATTTTCTTATTAATTTATTTTACTTCTTCCATATTATTGTCTACTCTAGGTACCTACTCTATAATGCCTAGATCACATAATAGTTCAATTGAATATTTATTAAATAACGTGATGAATAATTATGATTGAAGTAGGCACTAGGCAGGCGGATATTAATTTAATGTGCATTAAATTATAGTAGAGTGAGATATGTGACAGGAGGCAGGCGCGGCTCCGGTTACCGCGCACGTTGCAAACGACCAATCATTGATAATGGCACATTATGCATTCACGCGGACGGACGTGCAGATTATACTCTAGAGGAAGCCATCGAGACTGGAGACCATAATAAGACATAGAGTACAAAACTCTCCCACCTGCCTTAATGTGGCTCTCGCCTTATAATACCCTGTCCGAGCACCCCCCACCCCACCCCCCGCCGACCCCTCGACCGCGGACCTATTCATTTCTTACAATTAATCAAAATTAAATCAACCGCCGACCGCGACTATGACTTTAGCATTTAGTCAATCGAAGATAAGGTCGCTATTGCTACGGCGAAGCGTGCGCGGGGCGTGGCACGCGGGAAGAAATCTGGCCAATACAGTGCGGTAACAAAATATCCGTATTGGCTATTAGTAGGCCCCGCCCGCGGGGGGAGGGGTCTCGACCTAGCTGAAGTAGGGCGTAAGTGACAGGGTGACGCGGGACGCCTACGCCGTTTCAGAAGTAAGCAACCGGAATAGGTCCGAGATCGATAAGGTCGTATGTAGCAGGCGAGGGGTGGTGAATTAGGATGGTTCGGTCGTGAGGGCCCGGTGTATCGACACCGGAGGTTTCGTTTGTACATCAAGGCGACGGGCGGCGCCGTCGGCAGAAGCGCTCCGGTCGCCGCGCAGAGCGCTCGCCTCGCGAACACAACCCTTTCACACGTTTTCCGCGAATTTTCCACCGAGACTAATTTGCATAAACCGATCGCGTTTTTTTTTGCAAACTGCCTAAAAGCTTTCAGGCCTAACTTTACTTTTACAAAAAGTTTTACTAGTGTAGCTAAACTAACTATAGCAAGTGCGTTAAAAACTTTAAACGAGGCCTACAATTTGTGATAGTAAATAACCACAACGAATTCTTCAAGCGATGTAAAGCTGTGAGTACATCAGCCAGAAATATGCAAGCGATGAGCGCGAACGCAACGCCGCGGGCGCCGCAGCGGTCGCCCTTCGCCATTCAGGAGCTGCTGGGCCTCTCCGACAGCCGCGAGAGCAGAGAGCGGTACTTCGAGAGAGATGGAGACCGGGTGCTGAATCTGTCGGAGAGCAGAGAGCCGCGGTACACGCCTCAGTTCCAGCTGCCGGCGTCAGTCGCCAGCCGAGTCGCGTATGCAGCTGCTTTTAATGCACAGGCTGCGGTGGCGGCGGCGTTCCTGCCGGGGCCGCCGCTAGGGCTGCACCATCCACCTGGTGAGTACTGATGGGGGCACAAGTCCAGATAATGAAAGGCTGGAAAGTCGTTTGGAAGATTGAAAAAAATTATGTTGGAATTTTCGCCAACGACTGCGAATAAGAAAAATTTTGTTAGAGGTGATCATTGATCATTGTAGATTCCTAATTGAAATATACAAAAAAAGTTTAGTTTACTGTTTATATTCTGATAAAAGAGTATCTCAAAACGGTCAAAGATAAAAGTGAGTTAAAGAGCCGTGAATATAATAAAAACAAGATGCTTTTCATGAAGATATCATCACTTTATGAGTCCGTGGAAGTTCTCTGCTCTCCCATGGCCCATGGGGTTGGCGGTCCTTATTCTATTGTAGTGGAAATGAAATAACTTTTGTAGATAATCAACGCATAAAAAAGTTTTATTAAGAAGTTTGAACTACGACCTATTTTGTAAAATATAGAAAAATGTCCAATTTATACTGAAGTAGTTAATTTTTAACTTTTGGTAGAGTAGGCCAAAATAATATATAAGTTCCTATTTACTCAGCGATTCAATTTACTTGTGATTCGAATGAAGTACCTAATAGGTAAGATAAGTATGCTACTACATGATGTTATGTTTTTGAGGAAAGTATTGGCCTAGAATACTACTACTTTTAATCTAAATGTTGGTCTTATTGGAAATATTTGATACCGGTGTGCTCCAGGCTTCACTAGCGCGAGCCGCCGCCGGCGGTTTCTCTTTGCCTCTACTTGTATTCTTTGTAAGACGTTTAATTACCCTTTTTGATTATTTTTTTATTGTTCTTCATTATAATTAGCGTGTTTATAAAGACAATGCGTGGGTTCGCGTCGCGCTCGGGCTCGGGTTTCACTTTGCATCGCAGTTTTATAAACCGTTGAAAAAATGGTTAGCGCAAGTCTACCAACACTTTAATACTTATCGGTTCATTTGTAATAAACAAAAACTAGAAATGAACATTATGTTTTATATAATTCATTGACATTAAATAATAGAGATAGAGATAGAGAGAAAACTCTTTATTTTACACCGCATATAAGATTCTAAAATAAACGCAGATTTTATTATTCTTACCTACATGAACTAAAGTGGATGGCCTCATGGCTATAAGCAATCTCTTCCAGGCAATTTAATTATGTTGTAGCATAGAATTATTAAAAAAATACTTACTCGTATTTAATTGGAGAAAACATTTATAATTCTTTGAGGTGGATGATTAAATTATAGTGTTTCTATTATATTAAAATTCCAACAAAATTATACTTTAATAAGTAGGTTTAAATAAAATGAATAATAAATCTGAAAATTAACTATGTTGAATTGATGTTCGTAGTTACGAGTAGGTACCTATGCCGACGGCAATACCTATTAGTTCACTCTAACTTTAATAATGAAATATGTTTTTCTAGATTCATAATAAAATAGTGTGTCGTTTTATATTAGGATTTAGTTTTTTTAAAATAGCGTTTTGTTGAAAAGATAACTTTATAATTATAATATCATATTTACGTGTGATACAAGTTTTATTAATTTTATAAACATTATAATCTAAAGATATTTTTATTATATATTATTTGTATTTTAATATTAGGATTAAAATTATTATTAAAAGACAAAATAGTAGTTTTAAAATAACTCCCCCCTCAATATGTACCTATGTATTCTAGGCTTATTTTGTATTAGCGAGTAGAGTTATAGCGAACTAGTCTTATCACGTCAATTTATAGCTTATTTAGTATTTTCCAATAAAATACTAGGTAGGTTCTCATCTCTATGAATAACGCCTGTTTCACCATCCTTGAGTAGCGCCTTCCGTCAGATTAAATATTTTGTCATTTCGTCATACAATTTTGCCAGTGTCAAGTGAGATATTGTAAATAATATCAGTCAAGTGCAAATCAAGTCATTCGTCAAGTCGGCTGTCGTTTGTTTTGCAGGCAAAATAGCGGATTTTCCCTTCAATAGTTGGAAACGAATTTTAGTTACAATAACACAAGAAAAACTATTAAAATAAAAGTGCTAGGTACCTAATGTTGTTTCAAAAAAACCAAAACTCGAATCTGTTTTAAAGTATAATGTGACAGCTGACGCTTGTGACGTTTTACTGTAAAAACTCAGAATGTTAAGAGAAGAAGAATGTTATACAATTACGATATTCTGCATTTTATCGTACTCACAAAACACAAAATAGCCATTACCTACAATTTAAGCAATATAACATTAATTCGTGCGTTTTAGTCAAGTTTTAAAAACTACCCTCGCATTTTACAAATGTTTTGCACCGGCTTATATCAAAGTTAAGTGCAAATCTAGAGTTACTATAAAATGATTTGAACAGAAAGCCAATCACAGGCTAGTTAATAAAAAGCGAACAGATTGCGTCGACTCCTGCGCAAGACAAAGGGGATCGCACAATGAACGTGCTATTATTATACATCCAGCTGCTCAGAAACGGCTCATTCCTGCCACTACTGGTTCGTTCCTAGTCACTGTCGGAAACTGCTTCAAATTACATCAAGCTAGTCACCGGCTAAATATTTATATTTTGCTCACATTATCATGATTATTGTTCCAAAAGGCTCAAGCTTCTAATGTGAAGGCGAAACTAGTGAAAGGGTTCATGTAAAATCTTTTATTATACCTAACCCTAAAATTATTTATACAAGTATAAAGAGTATTTCACACGTGTGATTACGATACAGTGATATAAGTTTAATAAAAAAAGAAAATAAGCGTGTCAATTTAATTTAAAAAAAAATTCGTATCAGCCATATCCCTATTGAGTCGACTATCCTTCATTACCGTGCACCTACATACCCTCTTCAAACAAACGAGCGTCTCACCTCCCATTAGAGCCATACAAATTATAATAATATTCCTATCGAACTCTCAACACACGTCAAAAACACAGCAACACCTCACAATAAGGTTTTTTACGTCCTATTGAGAGGACTAAACGGCTCACACCTTCGAGACGTCCTTTGTATAGGACAAAGGTGGCGGAGATAAAGAGTGCTTTGAATAAGATTCAGATGATAAAGGCTGAATTAGTGGTCACTTGGAGAGGAGAATGGAGGTATTGTCGACGCTCTGTTTATGTCGTGTACGGTGTCATGTTGTGCACTTGGAGCTTGCGAATATTGTGCGCGCAAGGTCACGCGGATCAGAATAATGTCCTGTATTCTGGTCAGGACTAAATTCTAAGTTCGAAGTTCTGTAGCCTTCCAATCCAACCCACCAGAGGTTAAAACAAAGTGCAAAAATAAAACCTATTGGTGTTAGGATAATGAATAGGTATGTTATCTGTATTGTACACAAGTTTTTGAACATTCTGTGTGCATTCCCAGCCGAATGTTCCATGTGATATGGGTCAGGCGGGTTCCGTATCGATCGCGCCGGAACGCGGTACAATTAGACAAGCATTAGACGAGCTATTAGCGCTGCGGAACCCCGGTTTGGAATGTGCTCCATCGATCTCTCGAGCGATATTATTGAACTGTCTTTAGAATTTTGGCTTATTTCACTAAATTATGACTTTTTCTTATAATTTTCTCTTCCTTATACCTAAACACAAGCTGACTGGCGTCATAGCTTCGCTAAGTGCTATACAAATAACGCTATAAAACGACGTCGTAAGTTTATTACCAGTTTTAGCGTTTAGTCACTGCTTAAAATCACAATTCAGATGTTCCAAAGGCTCTCTCTTGTAATCATATCTTATTATCTATGTATTTATAAAAAAGTACGATATATTCTATCAGCAATCTATGTAGTTCCAACAGTACAAGCTCTGCTTAGTTTGGGACTAGAAGGCGTTGTGTGACATGTTCAAGAATATTTATTAATTTTTGGCTTAATTGGTATTTAAGTAATAATACCATTTTTTTTAGACTCTAGTTAGAATAATAATAGAACAGTCAGTGTGTTCCAACTGGACAGCGTTGCTAATCCAAAAACAAGAGTCAGGGCTGGTGGAAGCCGCACGCACACCGGTGTTCCAACCCTTCCGCAACCAGCTACCTTGTGGTGCCAACTGACGAGTTGTAGCGGTAGTCGCCAAGCAACTAGATGATCCTCCTAATGCGAAAGTTTGTATGTATGTATGGATGTTTGTTACTCTTTCACGCAAAAACTACTGATCCGATTTGGATGAAACTTGGAATATATATCGTCCGTGACCTGGATTAACACATAGGTTACTTTTTATATACCTGTATTCAACACTATTAAATCTAGTTCAGACAGTTTTGTATTTTCTCACATAATAAAATCGTGAAATAAATAAGTAGTTAGTTTTAGTATTAGTTACGAAAAAATTGTACCGTTATACCTTGAAAAAATAAATTAATCCTTATCTTTAATAATCTCTTGATGATAAAGATTTCAAATGATTCTTGTGAGATATTTTGTGTTTGTATGTGACTCGCGGGCGCTCCTGCCTTCGCCCGGCGTGCAATTTGTCGGCGCGGGCGTGGGGTGTGTCGACGTGTGAAATGCACCCACTCCTTATTGCTTACCATAACATACGGAACGGATCGTACCTACCTTCCTATCGCACGTGTACTTCTGTTGTAGAGGGGAATACCAAGTCATTTCCCTGAAGAATTGCAAGACAACAGAAGTTTTAAAAGAGTGGTTAGAGGAACCAATCGAACGTGTTCGTGTTTTAACTGAGAAAGTATAACTTGTATTAGGACCGAGGTAGGAATTGTATGGTGTTTAAAACTCATTAATTCATTTTCATAGTGAATGTAAGAGCTCACTAAATCCATACACTTTATTACTATACCTAGCAGTCTTACATATATTTTAACAGCATAAATACATAAAATAGCGTCTTTCGTTCGTATTCAAATGACCTCAATCACAAAACTTATGATCACGTACTCATATTTTTCGAAATTCATGTAAACGTCTCCACGTGTACTCAAAAATAGACTTTAACCTAGAAGTCCTAGGTCTAGATTTGCCTGCAGATAGGTAACGCCTGTAGAGGGCGTGAGGGTGTGAAGTGAGTGCAGGCCGACACCTCGACACAAAGCCGGCTGTAATAGCTAGTTTCCCACCACTAGTGGTGACGAACGGCTTTACTTGCACTCGGCGATATGAGATGATATTTTAGAGGGAGTTTTAAAGACATGTAGGGTAGAGTCGTGTAACTCTACCCTGAAGCTAATGTGTGTGTATCAGCTGTTCAAGTTATTGCTGTCTCTTACTAACAGATAATGTGAAACAGTGACAGAGCTATATTTTAATCAACTGTTTAACTATTCAGCTTTTATAAGTATGGCCCATAGAACGTAGGACTGTATTTTTTCTGCACTAGTACTGCCTCTAGATCTAGACAAACTTATTCTAGACCTAGAAATTATGCTAAAAAATAATGAAAAACAAGTCTACAAACAAACCTTGTAAAAATTTTCCTAGCTGCAATGGAAAAAACACATTTCGATTACCTAAATCATACTCTACATTACTATGCATAAAGCCCAAATTCATTTACTTACAAAAATGCCACCCTCGTCTCTAATTAGCTTGAAAACGAAACTATCGCTAACAAATGTGATTATAAGCTCTAAATCTGTTGGTTCACGGTTGAGTTTTGCGTGTGGCGAGAAGTATAATAATAGAGGACACTCGACCTCTCAGAGGAGTGAGAATTCCGCCGAGATTTACTTTTTTCTCGCAAAGTGCTGCACTGAACACTTTGTAAAATAAATTAAGAATATCCTTGTATTGGAGTTTTAATTACTTAGGATATTTCATAGAGCAAGGACGAAGCTGACGATGGCCCACCCGATAGACCGACAGCATTATAATATGTAAGTTAGGGATGACTGAAGGAGTCCTATCTTAGTTCGTTTTTAGAAGTAAGTGCAGGTCTATGACCTTTAAGTCCTTCTGTAAACTGCTGGGGCAGTAGACTTTTCAGACCCGTGATAAAGAAGTCAATTAAAAAAAATTGAGTGAGTTGGGACGAGTTGGACCATGGGACTATAATTGAACATAAAAAGACACAAAACAGAATGATTTTTACCTAGGTACCCCAAAAATATATTCTCGTTAATTGTTTACAATAACTTACAATAAACACAAGAAGCATTTTTATATGAATGCCAGTAGATTTTAATTTGACATACTAAAAGTAAATATTTTTTTAGTAATAATCTAAATATTGCTGGCACCACCACCGAAAGCCGGGCATTTAACTTCACCATCGACACAATAATTCAATAATACCTCATTACCCTCTGAAAACCCAATAAAACCTAACTTCTCGTCCATATTTCAGCTGACGCCAAATAGCCCGGTTCTCCATCTCTCTTACTCGTTTAGCGTTCTATATTTTCTTTCTCTTTCGTCGAACAGTAATACCCGATTATGATAATACTCCCTCGGGCAGAATACAAATTGGTAGGTTTTATACAATGAGTTATTTAACGCGATAACTTCATGATCTTATTATGGAAATTTTATTATCGTTTATACGACGTAATGAATTTATTATGGTGATATATTTTATAATATTGCCGGAACCGTGTCACGGTATATTATATGGCTTGTTTCTGAAGATGTTTAGCATGTGACACGTACTTGGAGGATTTCATATGAAATTTCAAAAGTTATTACGCCATCGTAAATCAGGTTTGCATGGTTGCATGCTTTCAAGCTCGAGTCTTTTTTACGCTCTGTCTTGTGACCGGAAATGCCCTCACTTCCCCTACTAACTGAGTCCTTCGTGAATGTTTTTGTATCCAGATATCATTATGCCAACATGACAAAATCCAAACGCAGAATCAAATAGGTTAAAAAATGTCGTTATAAATTCAGTGAAAAGCAAATTAAAAGGAGATATTTCCCCCAGAGCCGACTGACAAATAGCCATTTCATTTGTTGTGTTACGCCACCGTATCGCATCTAAACGCTTGTTTTCACAGCTACAAAACGCACCCCCGAAAAATCTATATCTCCCCCTACTGCCTCCCTCCCTTCACCCTCGACACACTCCAGTTTTGGACTTTTTAACCCAAGATGGCTTAATTTCCTTCTCGCAACGATTATTTCTTTCTTAAAAAACTCCATTAGAATTGCTCAGCGGGGCGTTGGGGGGAGGAGGTACCCCCCTGTTTGTCCCCGCTCCAAATGTTTGGGGATTAGCATTTAGCAGGTTTGCGGACAATGCGTGGAAAGGAACGTTTTTTTTGCAAGTGCGCCGCGAGCCTCGTCACTAGAACGGAACGCTTTTGTTTATGAGTGGCGTCTCGTGTTGCTGAATTACGGCTGTTTGGGGACTTTATATAAAAAAAAAAACATTTTTATGTTTTAGAATATGACTCAATTCAATAATTGGCCATAATTCAAAAATAATATTATAATTTATAACTTTATTAGTAGGTAGGTCAGATAGGTACTACCTACTAGTAGGTACCTACATTTTACCGCAATGATTTGACCCCTGGCAGGTCAGACGTGGCACAATTAAATTTAATTAGTCAAATGCCAGCCGTCTGAGTCGAGATCTATGACCGAAATTAACCTGTCTTATAGAAATGGCTTAATTAAATTACCAAATTCAACTGCTTGAGGGAGAAATTTGTTTTATTAAGTCGTACAAAACTGTGGTTCTGTTTTGTGTAGATATAATTAGGTATGTTAATAGATGAAGGTGAGTTACACTGAAACAGTAACTTGCATCAGTTTACTAGCAAATTAAGTTACTTTATCTTTTTTTACTTTGCCTGAAACGAAAGAAACAATGGCGGAAAGCCTAAATAATGTTCTCACCAATTAAGTACTTTAATCATACTAAGTCATTTAGCTTCGTATTTTTTGTTGCCGTAACAGCTTAAATCCTAAATAGTTTGACTTTTCGTCGTAAAATAAGTAGAACTAAAAAAGTTATAGAAGGGACGTTTATATAATACTTGGAAGAATGATAATTATATAGCCATTTCAAAAGTCTGTCACCTAGCGTAGATATCGTTATGTCGTGGCCAATTGACACCTTCCTCAGTTTCTGCGGATGCGTTTTGGTTGCGTGCCGTCAGCGGCGCGGCGACGGAAACGCCGCGGGGCGCGAGCGGCTTTGTTAATTAACTGCCGACCAAACAGACTCACAATCGGGTCAGCGACGGAGGCACACCGAGCAATGTATCTGCTCGGTGTGTAGGCTTAAATTTTTTGCCATTTTGAGTATTCGCATTTTTTACACTTTTCACAGTATGAATATCTCTATAATGACAGGCGTCATGGCTCAGTCGGTAGTAGCTCTGCCTTCCGTGCTGTGGGTCGTGGGTTCGATCCCCACCGAGAACAAACATTTGTGTGTTGTAAACATAGATGTTTGTTCTGTGTCTGGGTGTTTCTATGTATTATAAGTATGTATTTACAAAAAAAAATGTATGTATGTATTCTATCAGCCATCTAGTTTCCATCGTACAAGCTTTGCTTAGTTTGGGACTAGAAGGCGTTGTGTTAAGTGTCCGTGAATATTTATTATTTATTATTATAATGACTGAAGATGTTGATGATGGGGTACCTAATAGCACTTTAAGAATATTATACTTATAAAGCAAAAACAGTTTAATTTATTACCAGATTGAACATGTACCTATTCTAATAAGGTGATGAAAAGAAAAAACAATTCAGTTATAACTTAGGTTACGGAGATAAAAAAAAAATTATGTTCCAAGTGTGCCTCGACCTTTTGTAAAATCGCTCTATCCATGGTTTTAAATCGCAATTTTGTTATTAAGTGCAAAGTGAGGCAATCCACTTTTAATGAGCCCTTCCTGTCCCACTGAACTGAACTGAACCGAGCCACAGACTAACTAATACTCAACTGGCACATCTGAAATATGTCTTTGTACAATCTCCACGTCGCCTCGTGCTGGTGCTGGCTGTGGATCTTGACATTTGAAGTATTTTAACTAATTCACTTTTTTTCTTTTTATTTTGATTATGAAATTATTTACTTGAAGATTCTTACGACAACGTTAGTTTTCGCCCAGCTTTAGCGCCATGACTAATCATGGTCCAATTTGTTCTCCCATCCTCAATAAATATCAGATAAGTTCTGGTTATTTATTATTATTAAAGGTAGGTACCTTATATACTTAGTTTAGTTTTAAATAAAGTTTATTCACCGCAAGTTAAAACTCTCAAACAACTTACAATATTTCCCTATGGAATCCATATCCCATTTCCTAGTCTAGCGTATCACCCATCTGTCTTCTCAGACTAGTTGGAAACTAGAACAATATTAGACTTGCACTGTTCTCCGATCAATTTACAACTCTAACTACTTGATCTAAGATTCAAATTCTCTTAGTAACTTATCCTATGTATTGTAACATGTTTGTGTGTGTATATGAGAACATCAAAGCTCGCCGACGTCGGTGTGAATGCCAGTTGGATTTTTTTATCGTTTTGTGGAGAGTCGTAACATCATCCCCTTACCCTCGCTCCTTAGCAATGTCTTAAAACTATTCTGTACCAATCTACATCTATGTATTCTTTTCTAAACTATATAAATAGAAGTCTCAGGCAGTCAATGACTCAGAGGAAAAAAACCCATAGCCGTACACTTAATGCAATTTTGGTGTAATTTTAGTAAACAGCATGCAAACCTTAGGGCATGAGCGCACTAGGCGGCCGTTGTAGCCAAATCAGCAATGCACGACATTAAAATGGACCATACTGAAGGGTTATGAATTTCTCCAAGTATGTCTAAAACTTCTTGTCTCGTCTCGTCTGGTTGTAAAATGAATATTTATTTACTTGAAGTATGATCAGAATAAGTAGTCTTATATACAACAGCTTACATTCTTGTCTCAGACAATCCAGAAGTATCAGTGGAGTCAAAAAAAAGCGAAATGCTGAGTCATGAACGAGTGAGTCTTAAAAACCTAATTACCAATCTATAACTCTAATTTAAAACCAAAATAAAATAACACCATCTACCACAGCAACCCTAAACTATATTCAGCCCGCGGCTTCGTTCGCAGCTCACCGACATTCAGCCAACTTACCTGGACCTCTACATCGTTCCTAGCTCGCAATCCACAAGGATCTACTCACCCTGGCTGATATAAGCTATAGATTCACAGCCAGAATTCGGAGATACTTTGATAACCCTAAAACCCCCCCGCGAGGGAACGTTTTGGTTCACGCGCGGGGAGAATAGAAGACCAAGATATGTTGGACATACGAGTAAAACTATTGACCGTTGACCAGATTACTGTGAGCTCGCGGTATCCACGTGGGTTCCCCGTGTCGGTCCTGTTGAGTTGGATAGAGAGGGGTGAGGAGGGTCAGGGTAGGTTGGTCGTGGAAGTAGTGAGTCGCAAGCACTAGTGTTCACTTCACACGTACTACAAAGGTCCCTAACTGCCTGCTATTAACACTGGCCGACCCCTACAGCAGCTAGTGATGTGGTGACGAGATGCGTTATAGAATGTTTATATGGGAAATAAGCTAATTACAATATTTAAGCTAATTAAGCGATACTCTGTAATTAAAATGTAGGTAGGTATCTATCAATGTATTCGTTTTAAACAAACCTACTTTATAGTAAGTACTATTATTTATTATAGAGATAAGTATAAACATAATTGTTGTTTACTAAAAAAACTCGCAGCTAATTAATTACAGGAACATGAGGCAAAACTTTTATGTCTCAGAGTGGATGTGCTCAGCAATGCATCACAGGACACGACCTCAGTGGATGTGCTCAGCAATGCATCGTTGTAGGCAGTGGTTACCACTTAACATCAGATGGGCCATCGGCTAGTTCCAGCATTTTATAAAAAAAAAACAATGGCGAAAAATGACCTATGATTTTATCTACTTACACAACTAACTTATTTACATAGTTACAGCATTCGCTAATAAACTTACAAAAACATGAATAAGGAAAAAGCGCTAAAAAACAATTATTTGATTTAAAATGCTGCCAAATTCTCAACAAGTTAGTGCTTGTGACTAATTAGCAAAACTCAAAAAAGTAGCTCTCACTCACATCACTACGGTCTCGACGCCCGAGGCACATTTCCTCGAACCACATTCAAACTAAATTAAGCCTTACTTAACTACTAATAAAGCATTAATTCGCTTGTGCAATTATTTTATTATTTCACTCCATTTGCCATTCGAAATAAACTCTTATGCTGTTGTTTTTAAGATTGTTTGAACGTCTGATTTAATTTTGGCAAAAAATTTAAAGCAAGACAAGAGGCGAGGCTCTCAAAAGAACCTATAAAATGATCCACGCGAAGCTTTTTATAATCAGTTCAGATAATAATCTCGATAAAAATATTTCAAACTGTATTTTACTGTAGAATTTTTCTTTTTGAGGCTGGGATCCGTGTTATGTGTGAGTTCGATTCCTGCCGCAAGACAAATTCTTCCTTATACTAACATTTCTTTTTCTGTTTGACTTTTATCTTACTAACAATATATAGGTAAGAGTTCAAAAAAATAGTTTGGTATCTTCGTAGCATTTCGTAGCACCTCTACGCAACAGTTGCGTAGAGGTGTATAGTGTAATGTATACCTCCTACTGATATATTCCAGAAATTCCCACTAAGAAATCCCTATCTGTGTTGATTTCAGTTTTTTCCAGAAATCCCCACTGCTACGATGTAGCATGTCTACGACGTAGCAGTGGGGATTTCTGGACACTAAAACTAGTCTAACAATATTTTTAAAATACTATTGTCAGTCACACAAAAACTATTTTTACTACATAATCTTTTACATAAGTAGGTGAATATTTATTTTATTTAAACCTATTTTATTTAATCAGTTTAAAATATTTAAATTGTTATAATTATCACAATTTGCTAAATGAAATGACACGTTACCCGACATGCAATAAAGAAGGGTGAATGTGTTCTATATTTATTACTTTGTGTAACTGTTTAACCCTACAGTAGCATAGCGCTAGTGAGCAACACCCATTAGGACAGTGTTTCTCAATGTTTTAATCAATTTGCACGTAAAAAGCTCTCATTTGTGTTGAACTGAAAAATGTGATTGAAACCAATAATAATTTTTTTTTAAATATGTACACAATTTTGTAAAAAAGTCTTTATTCTGTCTTCAATCTCAAATTCATTGCGATTATACTTAGAATGAAAAAAGTTATTCCCATCAAACCCACCGGCTGGCTCAATGGTGGGCTCGATGGGCAAAAAAAGAGCCGACTCATTTATATGAGTTAGATAAATTAATTTGCGGATATAGTACGTCTATTACCAACCGACCAACCACGCTGTCCACCTAGTTGGACGGTTAGAGCGATCTGGGGATAATGTTTGAGCACCGCGCGCTAAGCACCCATCATTACTAATCCATCGCAAAATGTTGTGACAGCGGGACAAAGCGCTTTGTATCCGCCGGATAGAGCCCTTTGTGGAACCATCGGTAGGTGGCGCCACTCAACTGTTGCTATTGAACA
Source organism: Eulithis prunata (assembly GCA_918843925.1). NCBI lineage: Eukaryota > Metazoa > Arthropoda > Insecta > Lepidoptera > Geometridae > Eulithis > Eulithis prunata. The sequence continues at coordinate 9,102,396 of OU974020.1, read as the reverse complement.
TCTTTGTTGAGATCATGTCCTTTTAACTGCGGTTTTATAAAGTAACCTACCTACCTATATGAGTGGGCTCGATGGGATTTTTTGTCCCATCTGGCCCACTGGTTACCGCTCCGCTCGTTACTTTCCATGCTACGGTTGCCTGGAAGAAATCGCTTTCAGCGATAAGGCCACCCATTGTACTATACAAAGTTAGTTTTAAGATTTGTACGTACCTTACCCTTGTGTACAATAAAGTATTATCTATCTATCTATCTATCTATCTGGTGGGCCGGCCGGTGTGCTCGATGGGAATAACCGGTATTAAATATAAAACGTGGAAGTTAATGGCTGGAAGTGGAAAGCTGTATGTTTAGTCAAACCTTTGCATCTTAATAAGATAAGTCTTAAGTAAATTAACTGTTAAACTTAGATCTACCTACTAATTTTATTGTACCTTATAAAATATTATTTGATATTGATTGGAAATAAATGTATGCAAAAAAGCTTTTGCATCTAATATAGACGCGTACAGAGTCAGGAGCCACTTTTTACCCATGGCTCGATTAACGGGACGCTATCGTCCTTCATTTCAGTGTCTTAGAAATGGTCTTTGGGAAGAAATGGTGTGTTAAATAAACAAAACTCTATGGAATGAACCTGTTTAGGATGGAGAATTAGATTATCCCATTACATTATCTAGCAAACACGCAAGCGATTTCAATTTCAGATCACCAATCATCTCACACAAAAAGTAGTGGTGTGATTTTACATAAATGTTTCATCATTTGAATGACATAATTGCAAACCTGATGTCCGTTCAACAAGTTCCTCGTTCGTGGAACTGTTTGCGTTGGCTTCTCCATCAGAAACATAAACAATCGGCTGACTTTGAACCGACACTCTATCCTTCTCAACATCTCATTTTATTTTCGTGTTTTTACTAGTCTTTGCAATATTTGAGTGCCGGTCAGCGCCATTGATTCACGCTTCTTAGAATTCAGTGTTTAGCAATTCTTTTTTTTTTACTGTGTAACCTAGTGAAACATTATGATAGGCTCACGACTGTAATCAAATACCCAGTTACTAGTACTTATGTTAAAACTAGTACTGAAGCCTCAAGACACGCGATAAAAAAGTTTGAAATCAAACGTCTTTTAAAATAACTTCATAACTTATTTTTTGCATTCCCATTCGTCCCGCCAGTGAGACGAAACCCAGTGGGACGAACGGGAATGAAATGAACAAACGTCTGAGGTTACTTGGGGCTGTGAGCTCATGGCGCATCAAGTATTAGCAGAATATTGGATTCTATACAAAAGATATTAAAACGAGATCTTGGCTTATCAGCTTATCAACAAACCTAACCATCAAACTCGCAATAAAATTTCAATTACCTTCTAAATTATAAGAGGTCTTTTGTTCGGGGATTAGCCGACGAAATGTGGAGGGCACCGCGTGCCTTCGCACGGAGTAATTGAAATAGCTCCGCACATTAGACGGGGTATAGCCACCAACGCAACCAGACCTCTCACGACCCCAGAACTAATACAATTTCCGAGCGCATCCTCAGATTTGGTAGAGCAAGTTATATTGGCGGGGTAAGAACACCGTGCATTCTTGCAGGATTACAAGTTCACGCCAGAGCAATTAACTAACCCCAATGATTGGATATTAATTTATTGGCGTTATACAGTTAAGTCTACTTATACCCGCTTCGAGAAAAAAACTATTTTATAATAACAGCTACATATTTAGAAAAGTACCTAGAGACTTGCTCTCGCAATTAAACCGACTTAGGCAAGTAGTATCTACATTCTCTAATAGCAATTTTACAAGTTCACGAAGGTCTAAAATTATAAATCATAAACTAAGAATTTTGAAGACCAATAAGTAGCTACTTAATCAATAATAATAAATGCATCACACGGACATCCTCAGTGGACGTGCTCAGTGAGGCAATGCATCGTCATAGTAAGTAGTTACTTCTTAACATCAGGTGGGACCGATGTCCCACCTGGATGATGGAACGAGCCGATGCTCGTTCCATCATTTAGTTCTATAAAAAAGAAATGATTAGTGTTTAATGATATAGTAGAGTATCCACTAATGTTTTAAAAACTCCTTCTGAATACCATAAAGTGATACTAGTTTACAAAGTTTGATATATTTATTAACGTGATTTTTAATATAAGGGTGGTCGCACACCGCGCTTCGATGCGTGCGACAACAACCCGTCTAGCACTTGGCGCCCGAACGTGTTCTGAATTCAAATGTGACGTTTAAAACAAGATGGCGGACGCTCGTGCTAATGAATTGTGACACGAATTAACGCTAAGTAGGTTAGCTGTTAGCTTACCTGTATAATTAGACTGTCAATTTAGTGATGGACATTTTATTTTCATAACGTTTCAGACTATGCCACGGTTTCCAACTAGAATAGAATCCAATTGACCGAACTGAAGGCGTGATTGGACATACCTACTACATACTTTCTAAATATTCATGACGAACGTAAAACCGAATGTAATATACATTGATGACTTTAATTGGTAGATAAAAAATATTTACCCCACAAATCGAGCATAGAACTCAATAGATTCTATTGTGGGCTATCGAATTCCATTATAATTAAAGCCAACAGATTTAATTGTGGCTCACTTGAAAGCCCACATAGCGTCGGCCCGTGTCGGCCCATCTCGGCCCATCTCGACCTGTCTCAGCCCGTCCGGGGTCTAACGAGATGATGAACTAATGATACGAACCATTGTGATTTCAATAGATCCGTTTGTCTGTCTGTTAATTATGGAGATACATTTGGAGTAAACCATTAGAGCTGCTAAATAATCTAAATTAATTAATATTAATCTAAGTTATATCAACACTTTAGACTTCACTAAGCATGAAGAAAATAAAACTATTAAAGCAATTTTAGATGATATTATCAAAAACAAAACAAATCCTTCGCTCTTTACAAAAGATCACTTTATTTGATAAAGGATCACACTTAAAACAAAAGCTGCGCAGGAGCACACTAATCTGTGTTGACGTATTGAGTGGATGACACAAGCCAAGAGTGGGCTTCATTAGAACATGTAAATGTCATTTGACGACCGTTAACTCTGAGACTGTTTCTTTTAAATAATTGGTAAGCTTTTAAATTAAATGTTCATTAATATTTTGGCAGTTTTACAGTTTTTACCCACACTTATCTGTATTTATGAGGTCTGGGGTTCACGGGTGATCCTACTCAACACGTACTTACCATTTTACGTACGTTTTTTTGAGCGCTCAACAAAGTCAATGTATACGAGACTGCCATCAATTTTCTGATTAGTAATTTATGAATTTTCAAGTTGAGAGTGACACTTGACCCTGCATGACAGATGATTGACAGTCAAGATGCAAAATAAATACTTAAACACCTTTAAATAAAAAAAAAATATCGCAGCGAGAGGCGATTACATCAACCTATGAACATAAAATAGCGCAAAGACATTTAAAAAGTTGACGTTTACGCCTGGTATATTACCGCCGCCATAGCGTCCTCCGCACCTTAAAGCATCAGAGCTTAAGTGAGTAATCCTCTTTACATTGTTAGGAGCACACAGGGAACATGATGCCTCTATTCAGTTTTTTGTCAACGTTTGTAAGGTGAGGGCATGGGCGGAATGTTGGCAATACTACGTATTACGTAATCATTTAGCAGGGGTTTCTTGGGGTAATAGTGTTAAGTGAACGAACGGCAGATGTACCGTTTGAGAACAGTTACCAATTTTTTTGTTCTATAATTATTCAACTTTTTATGAACGGTGTTATTTTCGTCAACTGCTTTACTTTGCGGCTGGGAACTACGCTAAAAGAAACTTAAAAGATACACCTTATTTATTTTTGTAATACTTTATTGCAAAAATTATAAATTTGTTACAAAGGGTGATTATACATAGATAACATTATACATACATACCTAGATCATTACCGCATCGCTAGTAGGTACTGTATACCTAAAATACCAGTAGTTTCGATCTCAATACTGGTTTCAGCCGAGGATCCAGTTCAGGCTGTGGAAATAACACTATTACGTCCTGGCATAAACGTTATCTTTCTCTAATTTATCTGTGCATTCCAATTTAGATCTGAAAAGGAAGTGCAATAATTTCACCATTGTGTTGGATTCCCATCCGTTGCATAAACGTGAGTGGCAGCGCTGGCCGTGACGTGCTAAACGGTACAACAATGCTCCACGCACCAATACCTTTATTTATCTTAGTAGATTGTGATGATGATTGAGGAAGCGTTTAGCCTTTTGTGCCGTAGAAAGTTGCTGGTTGGTTGCTACAAGGGTTCTGCCTTTCTACAAAACGGAAGCCTTTTTTAGTATAAGGAATGGGAGGCTGTTTTAAGCCCTTTCAGACATTGTGTCAACCCTGAGGGCACTTTTTTTGGTCTTGGTCCAGATTCCATAGGAAATTGCCCATTTTCCTTTGAAAAAAATATCTATCAAACATCGTGTTCCAAAGAAAGGTTAGAACTTGACAGATTTGATGACGCTTTTATCTGTTCTACGGAGTCAGAATCTTTTTAAATATGGTTGACGTGTTGGTTCAAATTGAAGTGAAAGTGAGTCCGTTTGCAAGTTTAATTTAAAGTATTATGGGATATTTTTCTGATAATTTAAAATTCTTACAAGACATGAGATTTCAGTGGTTTCAGTTATAACTGCTAGTAATTATTTTTATTAAACACATAAATACATAAATGCTATTCCAACACAAAACAAAAAAAAATACATTAGTATTTTTAATCGTTTGCCAGTGATGCAACCCTACAAGAAATAGTAAGTTGGAGTACTAGACTATAGAACTAGCTATTCTTATTCTGCGCTATGGATCGATTGAATGAAGCTGTCTTCAGATTTCGTGCTGTTCCTTTTGTCTCGCGAATTTTTTTGTATATTCGATTACCAGCTATTATTGGATTGTTTTGTTTTTTTGCGGTAATCTGAGTTGGTACTGGAATGTAGAGAATTTATATTAATTCCCTATGCGTGTGTAGTTCCTATCAACTAATATAATAAAACAAAACCGCATAATTTTTTGTGTGTTTTTGGGCTTTTTGAGCTACCAACATGACATTATTTTCACATAGACTATTATGCATTATGTAGGTATATTAGGTACCTTTAGGTAGAACTAGTTTGAAGTACATATTTATAAATATTATTCATATAAATTAAAGTTACCTACCTCCCAGTGTCCGTCCGGGACCGGGACGGGACGAGACGGAACTGAATTAAGAAGTAAATCAGAGACAGCACGTTTAAATTGAAATTCCTCGAGAGACAGTTGTTTGTAGCTTAATTGCGGTAGTTGTTGCAAAACACCCTCGCAATTTAACAAAATAATGATTTAGCCGCTTAAGGAACCGAAAAATTTAATATCACATTTTGACTTTTTAAACCGACGTCTTTATATTTTTATGTTTTATAGCTCGTCGATATGCGAATCAATCACAAATCAATGTCAGCATGGAATATGGTAAATTCATCAATCAGTTGATTCATTTACCAAAAACCACTGTCTTGATTGATTGATATATAATATGTAAGAATCCAATATTTATTTATTGTTTCAGGATTCCCACAAATCAAGTCACCATACAGCCCGACCTCACACCAGCAGCAACTCTCTGGTAAGTGTAACTACCTATGTACTTTGTTAAGATACCTACGCACGTATAATTTAATGTCAATCGATCATTATACCTCGGTGTGTTGGGTCACATATATTAAAATTCAGAAACTTCAAGCAAATATCGTACATATTAAACCGATCCATCACACTAGAAGCCACCAGCCAACTACAACAATACATTTGCCGGTGATTTAGGAAAGTGGCCGAGTAGGGGGAGCGTCCCCCCTCCCCGACCCCCCTCCTTTGTCTCAGTAATGAATCCGCCAAACGCCAACCTTCGCGCAGTCGCCTAACTCAGCCAATGCCACAAATCATAAACCAATACTCGCAACACACGGAATTCAACCCTATTTTGTGGTGCGTCGAGGTGGTTTTGGTTTGAAATAAACGAGGGTATGAAGACTTTTCAGTTGACTGGGTGCGAGGAATTCGTTTTAGAGTTGACGCTTAGAAAATTTGTAACTCAAATTAGAAGTAGATAGAGATACTAGTGTAGAGGGACCCTTAATTTTCATCACCTCTAAACGGCTGTTCTGAAATAAAGAGTTGAGTTTTTGCACAAAACTGTGTGCATGGTACCTAATGAAAACCAGTAGGTACCTACTTGCGGTGCACGTGTGTTTGTTCAGCCCTAGCGATGCCTATGAAAAGCTCTGCACAAAACAGACCACCTGACTGGATCCCCGACCGGCAGCCATTTGTAAAAATTACCTCCGCCGCCATTTTTGCGCGGGAATTTCATATTTGGAATGCCGTGGGGTAGAAGTTGTAGATTTGACGTTTCACCACAGTGCGTTTTTATTGTTTTCTAAAACAATGTGCGATGGCCTTATGATTGTATTGTTTAGGTTTAGACGCCATTTTTAACTTCAAAATTGGGGTCGTTGGGTAATGCCTCCAATGTGTTTAAAATAAGTATACATTGCTCTGATTGGTTGCGTGGCCTCATTGTAAGGTCATAAACCGATTGCAAAATAAGTGATCCGGTAGAAGCAACCAATACTCACTTAATTTTGACTAAAAACCGAATATTTACCATGATTTCTGAGTAGATATATGTTATTTTATAAACTATGATAAGTTTCAAAAACTATGAATAGGTACCTACTTACCATTCCATATTAAAATACTTAGGTAAGTAGTTTTGCTCTATAATTTTACGGTACGTAATGTAGTACGTGAGGTACCTACGTTATATAACGTACATCTTGAAATCGTTCAACAAAACCACAGATAATTTCTCGATGACCGGCAACAAATTGTAACGATTCAATTGGAATCGTTAACAAATCTTGACACTTGAGATTCCCACTGAATAATAATGCGACGTATGAGTAGGTAGACCTAAAAAGTAGATAATAAAATTGACAGATACAAAATCCTCTCTTTATAATGAAGAATTCTTCTAGTAATGTTCCTACACTAACGTAAAGTTCAGTAACGGTAAGTTTGCTTATTAAACGAACTTACCCCTCTATCATAATTATAAGCCTATAGTCCAAAGAGTGCAAAGTATATTTTCTGAAGTAACATTCTATGCTAATATTATATCTTCGGGTACATCACCGGCCCGACCTAGGCGCCGACACAACCTTCTCTATTACCCGAAACATTCAGGAAACTTTTTTCTGACACCTCAAGACAAGTAGCGCCTGTTAATATTGACACTTTCAAACCACAATCCAAACTCAACCTTACGTCTACGACCTACCGTTCATTTTACGTTGACATAAATAACATGCGACATTTGTACACGCCTTGAAATTTTGAGCTCTAGAGTGAAGGAATAAGGTAGGTAATCGTTTGAAGGTAAGTGTAGGTGTCAAATGTCAGAGAAACCGATGTTTTCTCCCACTAAGTGGCGAAGTTGTAATAACAAGTAGTATATTAATGTGGTGATTGGGTATTGGGTTTCGGCGGTAAATTAATTTGGATACTCGGAGCTATTAATAGGCGAAGATGCTTTGAAAGGGAACGTTTCAGTAGTATTTTGTTACTTTCGTGGTTTTTATATTGGTACAAATGTAACAAAAATTTCCAAAAACGTTTCCTAAATGATTTAGGAAAAAATATAATAAAGTTTTACAATAAAGAAAGATTGGAGGAGGCTTAACCCCACCCTCCCCTAAACAGATAGACAGGTACCAAAAAGCATTATTAGTTTATTAAACCAACCTATCGTAGAGGAATATCTTATTTTTTGTACAAGAAAGAATAATTTTATGAACAAAGCACTTAAACAAAATTGGCAAAAACGACTAGTTAGTTAAAGTGGCTTATTTTACTAAAAAAAAAAAACACCCTTTTACCCAGTACATGCACATTACCAATACTTGTCAATGACTCCTAATTTATTTTGACTTCCAAAAATCATAATTATCATACATACTAATAATAACAAATCTTTTGGATGTTTTTAGTTTATTTAAAGAGTCTTGTCGTTAGTGTGCGCATTTGCTTAGTTAAGGCGAGGTCACAGAGCACCACTGTGTCTCATTGAGTCTTATTTTATTTATTATTTATGTGAGAATATTAAATTGCAAAATAAGCAGAATCAAGTGGACAGTGTTGTAAGTGGCAAGTCGCAACACTCCCAGATAGTGAAGTGGTGACTAATTGTGCGTGTCCGGTTACCAGCGTGAGATATACCACGTGGTACACTCGCTGCTCTGGTACACGGTACTGCGATGTGGACTCTTGTCCAAAAATATTACAAATAAATATTCACGGACACTTAACACAACGATAGATTACACAATTATAGATTTTGTCCTCTTTTATTTATAGCCCTCTCCCCGTCATTTTGATAATTTAGATTTTACTGGGACCCAGGGGGCCCTGATATCAACTTTTTAGGGTCCCCTGATTCAGGGACCATGCTCAGGTTCTATTAGGGATGACGTCAAAATGACGTCGAAAGCTCGACCAGGATATGACGTCAATCGCATTAGATTAAAATTGCTGAACTCGGTAAGGATTTTACTCTAAACAAATAACGTCATAATATCTCGGTCGAATCTTTATTTATCGATAGGGCACGTAAAAGGTTAAACATTTCGTGACAAAACGGTTCGCGATTTAACAAAATCCCACATTCAACTCGGCTGCATAACAGACCTAATAGCCGTGAGATTCTAATCCAGCTTCTAAAGCGAACCATTCACAACAATTCACAAAAACCCCAAATAAATTGAATTCGCTTTTACACAACAATAACATTTTACGATTAGGAACCCACCACCCACCCCCTAGGCCACTGATCGCTTAATGAATATACCCTTACACCCCTACAAGGGGATATAAGCCTTATTGTTATCAGAAATAGGGTTTGGTTTTGTTATTGGGCAGGATCCTAAATATCAAAGGCCCATTAGCAATTATAATAGGACCTGTCGTGGCCTGTAAGTGCCTGCTCATTAGAGGCCAGTCTTAGTCCCTCAGTAATTACTTGAGACGACGGTCCTCGATTAGGAGGCCATTGGAAAATAGTGATGACAAAAGTGTTCGGATAGTGCTTGTGTTCTACTCGGCTGGATCCTGTTTGCACTGCGATTACATACGTGTATGTGCGGTTCATGCTGACAATTGAAGACTTTATAAATCATGACTTTAGCGGCTCCATTAGGTCCCTGTTAAAAGCATTAAAATTTCTTCACAGTAGTGAGTGATCGATGTGATCAATTCCAAAACGGTAATTTTTTTGTACAACTAAATGATGGAACAAGCCGATGGCCCACCTGATATTCGCTGGGGACTCACGTAGGGGAAAACTGGAATGAGCCTAATAAACATCTAATCTTGTACATCATAACAATATTATTTTAAATCTCTTGAGATAGGGCTTTCTACCCATAATTTCAATTCCATTTAATTTTCACAACATGGTTTCAAGTTTTACGTCCTATGGCCTGGGATGGCGTAAACCCTAGGCTATCACAGAAGAGCAACTAAGAAATCTCGTGCTCTACCTAGCCCCTCGATAACATAGACCTTTTAGATATTTTCAACTAGGTACCTGTACTTAGTTCACTCGTCAGATTCTTTAATGTTCTACTGAAAATTATTTTTCAGCCTGTCTCGATCCCCTCACAGTTTTCAGGAGTTTCCTCCAATGGACTGGTAAAAGGAATATAGTCGATCAAAGTAGCCAATTACCAGGCAGTTACAGTGTCCGAGGCTCCGCCCACACCGCCCGGTTCCATACAGTACAGTACACAGTAAGAAAACTAACGCAAGTATTTTTTTATAAGAAAAATTGACGGTCCTAGCAAATATCTCATCAATTAATAAGTGTTACATACATCTATAGCAGTACCACAACCGAGCACGTCCACTAGACTTGTGAAACGGCTAGAAAATATATTATTCTGTAACTACTACAAAATAAGGTCTATTACTCGATGTTCCTCTGAAGACCATCAGAAAATGGACGGCATTATCAAACTAAATAAAAACCTCACTCACAGCTACCTACTGTTCTAATTACATATTAAAAGTGAGTATTAATTAGCCTTCTAAATATCCAAATAGAATTGCATTAGAGTATTTCATTCTTGAAAATAGTAATCTCACAATACCTATGGTATCACAACCCCTCTTAGTGGGAATTAAAATGTTACCTACTAAAGCATTTCGTTTATTGGTATAGTTTTGCAAACTGAACCCTTGTTCAATTCATGTTTTTTTCAAACTGACGTAAAACCAAGTTAATTATTTTTTTGAAAACTGCAAATCGAGAGGTTGCGTTGTAGTCTTTACTTAACTTAGGCTACTGCTTTCATAGTATACTATGCCAATAAAGAAGACGCAGTGTCTAACAAACCATTATATTTGCCCGCCCGAGCGCGCATGTCCATTCGGCTGTGTCAGTAATGATGCGGTTTTTTTCCTTCGACACCCCTGAGTAAGATATGTAACGATATTCTTTTCTAAGCTTATTTTGTGATTTGGTGGTAAATTAAAGTAGCCACAGAATAAACAGTACCTATCAGTGATAAATACAGAGTGCCAAAATAGGATCCCTAAAAAAGCAAGCTCGTATGAGTTAGTGGCCAACTCTGGTGACGGAGTTTTTAGGCCGCCTCAAGGCCTCCGTCACGGCTTAACGACTGCTAGAGCGGGACCGACAGTTTAACGTGCCCTCCGAAGCACGAAAGCGCTCAGATGTAAATGCCACTAACGGTCACCCATCCAAATAGTGACCGCGCAGAACGTCGTTTAACTTAGATAATCGGTGAAGATTGACTAAGCAAGCCTAGCCACGAGCGCTTCATAGGATCCCTAAAAACCTAAAACTAAAACTATTAGGATGGTAGAATCAAAAGATTATTTGATAATGCTAGCTAAGATTTATATTTAATCACTAACAGAAAAAAATGCCTACATCTCTCTCAACTTTTACGTGGTAGGTACCTACTTGGTATATTCTTACGTCATTACTTCCCTCTCGAGGGCTCAACAATATCGTTTTCAAAAAATTGCAACCCCCACACCCCATAACGAGCCCCGAGGGGCTATTCCCCCAAAAATGATTTCTCGAAGGCTCTGGCCCCCGTGTAACGCCGTTATGCCGTTTAGCTCGTTAAATAGATGGCAATGTTATAATTTACCAAGAACTTTATGGGATTTCATGCCATTTTAGCCGTGAAATGGCTGCTCTGAGCAGAATTAACGCCTCATCTTTTTTCTACCGAAAAGAAGCATTGTAAGTACGAATAAGTTTAAATTTTAACGTACGTTATGTTCCATTATGCACAACCCTATTTTACGCATTATTGATTATTATTGGGCCTGATTCTGTTGGTGCATTTTTCTAAACTAATGACAGCACTTAAAAGATAGTTTTATCGTTTCAGTTCATGAGATAGGGATGGCAACAATTTTAGTGCTGTCAAATAGTCAAGGAAAATTAAACAACAGAATCGGGGACATTGTAGCTCATACTACGTTTGCATTCAGAAGTAAACAATAATAAGGTTAGATGAACCAACTAGATTAAGAACTCTTTAGTACTCTTGAGTTGTGTATTATAAATATAGCTATACTACTTATAGAGTCAAGTATTAGGCGCCACATACACGAGCGAGTAGATCGCCGCGATATTATCTCCATGCCGCGTATTTCTATACATTCACAGTATGAATGTGCCTCCGCACGACGATTTATCACAACAATAGTTTGTATAGATAAACGTGGCACGACGATAATATCGCCGCGATCTACTCACTTGTTTAAATAAAATAATAAACAATACTCAATTAAATGGTGTCCTCTACGATTACGTAACTAAGTTAGTAAATAAGTAAGACAAGTTAGAAACTTATAATTGAACGGTATTGTCTACTTCTTATTGATACAATTTATACGTAGGTTTTTGCCTAAGAGATGGCGTTGAAATAATGAATATTTGTTTTAAACAATGTTCTTAATTATTTATCAATTGTTTGAGTATGGTGCATTGATAAACGACTATTTAAATCATATTCAGCTATTAGAATATTAAAACATACCCCCTATCTTATAAAAAGTTGGAGTAAACATTATGTCCTGATTACGTATGGTAAACAACACATAATATCTACTCTAAGTTTTTATAAGATAGACCATAAGTATGTAGGTATATAAATTATAAGTACCTAAACTATTCACATGTAATAGTAAGAAATTTTCATAAAATGTAGAGTTATTTTGAAGTTATGATCAAGGTGGGTATTCTAAATAACGTACAAAAACCACAACAATTTCTTAAACCATACTTCTAGAATCTAGATGTATCAATTCCTTCCTCCATCTGTCCTTCAGAAAACCTGTTCTCAACCACAAACGAAGATCATAATATCTCACAAAGAGAGCACTATAGGCTTTTGTCTTTACCTTTGCTCGTTTTTCATTCACACCTGAGTCTGTGGGAACACTAGAACGTAATGTGATATCTCGGATCTCGAATGGTTAAGTCACAGATTACATATTAGTGGAGATCCAAAAAGTTTTTAGGTTACGCACGCGATAGTCCTGTATGGTCGCGCCATCTCTTGGCAGAATAAAACAACTGACTTCTACATAAGGTGAAATTGTTTGAGTGTGGGAATAATGTAACTGTGTTGATGTTGTGAAATAAATATCATAAAAATAATAGGCCTTCACATCTATTGAAGATGATTTATACAGCGTCAGGAGGCAACCTATGCCTACACTTAACGACACACTGTAGTGCCTGGGACCATGGTTAGATGGAATAGGCCCAGCACCTATACCATTCTCTCAGCCTAGTCAGCCATATTCACAGGAAAGACAAGGTCAATATGTGCGGAGTTGACTAAGCCGCAGGAGGGTGAAGGAAATATAATAAGGCCTGCGCTTATTCCTGCTAAAAAAATGTTATAGTTCCAAAAACGACAGCACGACTAAGAGAAGTTACAAAGCAATTTCTTTGCTACGTACAATTATTTTATTTTAGTAGCTGCTCTTCGCTTATCTATCTGATATTGTATTTTTGTTTGTTCCATGTATCCGTAGCGGTTCGACAGTTTTACTCAGGTAATGTTGCATTTCTTTATTTTATTATGTTTTAGGTTACAATTCAACTCTGTGCCGCATGCAATCGCTTTTAGTGGTTCAATCATAAATGTAGTAAAGACTGACTTTCCTAGCTTCATATCTAAAGTCTTGAGAAACTTTCTTATCTAATTTAAGCTTATTTTGATTAGTTTCACAAACAATTATTGACACTAGCGGATTCAGGAGGTCTACGGAGCCCAAGCCCAAAAACTCCGGATCTACTCAAGGGTGGACCTGTTGTCAGTAAAACCTTTTATATCTGGATCAGCATTTTTGTGAATATTCTTTTAGCATCTTGTACCTAACATTCCCGCGGCTGCCTTCAAATCAAATCAGCAAGTGTGCGGCTGCCTCAATTGGCCTGACGTGAAAATTGCCAATTTCTTGTGCGCACACCTTAATTGCGCGTCTCGACGTATTCCTTACGAGATTTCTTTTTAATTCCGCATTTGGTATTTGACTCCGAGCTATTTTGGGCTGAAGATTACCATTTATGATTGTTTACGAATGGTTACGTTTTATATTATTATCTGATTTAAAATCGGCGTATTTACAATCCTGTCAAGAAAAATACGGTTACCTATAAATAAAGGTAATTTTTTATGTAGTACAGTCACAAAAAATGCCAAGAATTAATAAATTAATTAAAATTCAATTCAATGACAGTAATTAGTGCTCCAACAGTTAACGCATTCAAAAACCGACTGGATAAACCAAGTGCACAGACAATATTAAGTGATATACACGCATCAGCTTTAAGCTGCCTGTGTATAAAATAATAATAATAATAATAATTAAGACTAAAACTATACTGATTTATTGCTCAAGCACTGATCCGGACTCAAGCATAGATTTTTGTATGATATAGATTATAAGCAAATCAATGCGTGACTAACGATTTCTGTATCAGCACACGGGCCGGCCTCACAAGTGAGATTACAAGCTAACAGTTTAGTTTAGGGATAGTTAGTGGCATAGTTTGGGATTTAATTGCGCAGTGACATTCAGAGAAAAGAGGATGCAAATATTCTAAAAAAGAATGAGATTAGTGGTGAATGTACATCTAATACACGCCATTCAAAAATAGACGTTTCTAAAATGCCTCTGAAGTGAACAAACTCTAATACAGCACAAAAATGTGCAAACTCTTGATATTTCGTCACATAATAGGCAATTACCGTGGTTTCGTGGAAGTCACGTCTCGTCACATTTTGTCGGCGTATGCAGATTGGCCCGGAGCGTCGCGAACAAATCTAATCCAGCCCTGATGTAGTAAATTGGCCGAGGATTGCCAATTTGGCCCACACTCCTCGCGATTGGCCCAATATTATATCGAATATAGAATAAGATGCCGTGAGGATATTGCTCGATTGGGTTTGCAAAGCTTTGTGAACGCAACTAGACTGGTTTTGTCAGGCAAGGTTATAAGTTTAGCGAAATTATAGCTAATAATCTTATGAAGATCCTCTAAAGTAATCGAGGATAGTCCTTTGGTATTAGCATCAAGGTATTAATGAGCTTCGAGCATCTGATAGCTAGAGCACCAAACCTGTTCCTGACGTGATATTGCAGTAAGCAATATCACGTCTATCGTGCTTGTTCTATCATTTAGTTGCATAAAAAAAACCTAAATTAGAATCAGTCATGGCATCGGTGTCGAGATTATTCATATTTTATATAAAAAAATTACTGTGTTTATTTAATTGTTTGCCAAATCAAGACAAAACCAGACTTACGAGTAGTAACTAATTTTTCAATAAATTTTTTTTTAACTTAGGCTTGGATTTTGATAAAGAGCAGCACATTAGCATTGCTTAGCTGTAATAAATTAAAAGATCAAAATATGGACCATATTACGACGGCATAAAAGTCAATGAATCTTGCAAACGAAAACCATCAAATTCAGTTTGAGTTGCAGACTTCGAACGGCCCAAAGACATGCTGGCCAAAATAACCATTGTTAAAGCAGTATTTATAGAGTTTGGCCACACTATGACCACGTGTGTACTAATAAATGAGCAACCCCAAAACAGAACTTAAAATATACTTATCATGCATAGGATGTCAATTTTTTTTCACAATACCGACAATGCTTTCAACTATAGATTTTATTTTGCTATACTTTGAGCGCTGCAGACCTAGCGTGGTCAGACTAACGTAAACATTAAAGTCTTTATAAAACTGCACACTATTTTCGAAGTTGCACTGTATATGTGAGACCGCACAGTATTTTTCAAAAACTGAACATTATTTCAATGTAACAATATTTACGGTACAACATTTGTCCGTCTGTAAGTGGCGGTTCTTGTGACGAGTAGCTCGCGACTTCCCCGCGCGGAGTACCCTTCCGCAAAATTATACCCTACACACCACCCCAAAGAATACTCAGCCTTATATACTCTTAAATAAAGATAAAAATCCTATAATGAGGGTGGCGGTGTAATCGCTCAAATTGCCACGGGAATATAAACTGTATGTCTAGTGTGGTACGGTAGATATCAGGTTGTGGTAGTAAGTCGTGTAATGGCATACATTATTGGTTCGTAGCGGACTCGTAGCAGTGCTACGATAATATTGTAGAGGGAAATGGAGTTGGAGTGTAAAATATGACGGGACCGAAAAACAGAATAATTTGACCACCGGATTTGTTCAACTACATGTAAGTAGCCATATTAGTAGTACTACTAAAGTAGTAGACGTTCTACGTAAAGCCTACGAATCATGTTGATTTCATTCATATTAGTAGCTATTTTTAATTTATTTTGTCTTTAATCTTGGTGCAACTGATATTATTTAGTATCAGCTTATGTCTTTGGTGGACGTGCTCCATAAGACAACGCAATTGTTATAGGCAGGAACTTTTTTCTATCCTACTACGAGTACCAGTAATTCAGAGGCAACCCGTGTTTATTATTTCCATTGAAAAATAGTTCCAAATTCGATTGAAAGTCACCTTATTTTAAGACATTGAAAATACTCAAGAGAGTAAATTAAATAGTATTTACGCAAAATTTAATTTTTGAACATTCGATCCCAAAACAGGGTTAATACAATAAATCCAGAAAACCATTACAAGCGTGTCAGATCGATGATTGGACAACACATCGGTCACGCCCGCGTGTGCTATTGTGCGGAACACTCGGACACATGTTACTGTGGACGGGTTATATTAGGGTTCCCTAGTTAAAATATTTACACCTTTTGATAGGCTTTGATGATGACGTATCGCATATCAACGGACTCTAAGAAGTTTACTATAAAAAAATCATGTACTTATGTCCATCGCGCCTTAGGAAACATAGATTTTTTTAAATCATTCTAAAAAAAAACGAGTAGGTATAGTTAAGGTCACATCTTTCCTGACTGTTTCGAGCTTCACAATATAAGTACCTACTTGATCAAATTAATAAAGCAACTTTTTGCAAAGTACTTGGGTAAACAAACACTCTACTAAATTGATGACAATGTTACTCCGATTATCACCCTGTCCTCTGACCTCACATTACGTCACGCACCCCAAAAAACAACGATTCGTCCCGCGACCCGTCACGTCACCAAAACATTCCCATGTACCACTACATTACTGCATATCTTTAGGATGAAGATATCACCCGCGGTAGTGGCCCAGAAATGTTCAGTATCTCAGTAATCAAAACATTATCATAACTGAAAACTAGACTGAAATCTGTGTAGATTTTTTGTTATGTATCACTTCCTACCAATGTAATAAAAATAGGCTTTTACTGATTTAAAATTGCATGAGACTTTTAAAATGTAAGTTTTCATTGCTGCATTTCTACGACTAAATAAAACCTCCACAACTTGTCACTATAGCCACCCAGGAATGTATACTATACGTGTTTTATACCACCGCGGGGCGTTCTAAATTTAATAATTCATTGTCGTATTCATTGGCACCAAATTCAATTACCCGGGTGTCCCGGGGGTATCCCCCCTCTCCCAGGGGATCCCCCGTGTTTACTAATTCAGGCGGCAATCTCACGCGGTAATTATGTAACGAAACCGATAGTTGTTGGTAGATAGTTGCCTTTGCAGTAAGCTTGTTAGATTTGTACAAGTTTGTTGGCAAGATTCAAGTATTCAAGTCTACTTGAATCTTGTCAATAAACTTACCCTACTGATAAAAATAAATGTGTGATATTTAGTATAGACTAGAGGCTTATACTTAGTTGAAATGGGTGGACCGATCTGAATGGAACTTCTTAGAGTGGAATATTTAGATTGACAATGACTTCTACAAAACAATAGAATTCTCTTTTATTAACATTTTTTTTTACGTAAAATCCTGAACTTTTTTAATTACATTCGAAATTCAAAACCTTTTTTCTACTCAATATTTTTATTCTTTATTGTACACAGATAAACTTTTTTTTTTTTAAATTATTTTCTTCTGTTTTGTATGATTATTTCGTATACGCTTTGATCGCTTTGACGACACAGACATTTATGACAAAGTGTGTAATGTAAGTTTGCTGTACACTGCTTCACAAATATACTAAATAGTTAATTTGTTTGCAGGTGTATCGTCGTTGGACGCGGCGAAAGATTTCACAGTAGACGGCCTCAATAGTTTCAATGGAAAGAAGAAGAAGAAAAAACGTAGACATAGGTAAGTAATGCACTAAAACAGCTAACTTTCAAGTGGTTTTTTGATTAAATTTATTTTATTTCGTTTTGTAGTCTTCTCCTTCTTTTTGTCTACCCTTCATGGAATCAGAATACCTATAACTACCGATTGTGATTCAGTTTATATTTTCATTTTTCTCAATTATACGGTGTATTTTAGTCTCCTGGTTATGAGTTATTCCTGTTTCGGACTACCGGTATACCGGTAAACAATAACTTCAATTTTATTAATATTTCATTAGGTACGGTTATACCATGTTCTTATCATTCCCCAGTCGGACTATCTTCACATCGTACCAGCTGGACGAGTTGGAGAAGGCGTTCAAGGACGCGCACTATCCTGACGTGTACGCCAGAGAGATGCTGTCGCTGAAGACTGACCTGCCCGAGGACAGGATTCAGGTCAGACTACACTGTAGATACCCTTGTCATCTAGATGATGTAAGGATGCTTACATCATATATTTATTTAGGATCGCTTACAAATGATACACAAAACTATGGAGTAAGTAGGTAAGTAAGTTCGTATGAGTTAGTGGCCAACGGTGGAAGATTATGAAGAGGTCCGCCGGCACATGTCAAAAAGTACATATTATATCAAAAAGTTTGCTCTGGACTATGGACAATTTCTTGTTAATAGAGTTCTTTGTAACCACCACCATATTTTTGAAGTCAAGCCAACTCGCAGAACCTTTGTGTCTACTCGGTGGTGACAACTGGGAATGACCTCAAAGACGTGGGATTGGTTTTTATGGCAGATCAAAGTGATTTTAGTGATTTTTTGAATACCAATGTTGTAACGTGCAAGTTAGATACAAATCTGGCTATTTAAATGAGCTTGTCAAATGTGGTCGTCCGGGATTGGTGGGTACTACCTACTCGTAGGTATAAAAGAACTCCTAATCATTGTACAACGCTACTCAGCCATGATAAACTTAAAATATCGAGTGCCTAATCGAGTAACTTAAACGCACATTTTTTCCTCTAAGTGCCGCAAAAAATCCTATTGAAAAGTGTAGGATGTCGCAAAAAAATGCTATTATTACGTCGTTAGCACGTCAATTGGCATCGATTGGTGTCATGTAACATGACACGATTGAACAACTTTACGATTTAATGCTGCACTGAGCTGCTGAGGAGACGTGATCTTCAATTGGGCAATTACCTGCATGATGATGATTACGTAGACGTTTCTAGGTTCATTAGACCATTTGCGGGTATTTATGCACTATGGGCCGTACTTTTAAGAGCTGAATAGTTAAACAGTTGAATTTCACAAAGAAAATTAAAACTAATAGGTACAGTATTTACAAAATACACATGAAACAGTTGAGCTATCTACAAACCGTTGTAAACGATTTATAGATAGCTCAAGTGGTCTAATTGTTGTCAACAGTTGAACATCTAGCTCTGTCACTGTGACTATATCTGTTAGTAAGAGACAGCAACCGCTGAATAAAGTTATACTACGACTAGCCGTCGCCCGCGGCGTTGCTCGCGTTCTACAGGGTTATGGTATGGCCCAGGGGTATGGTGAGTCCGAAGTGCTATATTTTTATTCCATTTCTAAATCAGCTGTCCTGAACAGATCGAGACCTTTCTAATTCAATTAAAAAGGTTCATTTTTTGCCTTACCCCGTGTTCTTGTGGCCCAATAGTTCCTTCAACTGTCAAACCACATCAATGCACGTCAGTGTTGCCGCGAACTCGACACCGACACCCGATATTTTGCGCAAACAATGCTATTCTTCAAGACTCGTGGTTTCGCGGAAGGAAGCTAGTTTTTTGACAATCGATTTAGAAGATATATTTCGATGTAGAAAGCTGGGAAAGAGACTTTATTGTTGTGTATTACTTGGCCGATTTCATCATTATCAACATCAGTATGTGGCTGGACGTAGGTCTCGCCCAAGACACACTATTCAAAGCCATTTGAATCAATTAATAATGTTAGTCAACTAAATGTAAAAGCACTTTTGATTAGGTAGTAAATAGGTATGAATTAAAAGATCAACACAGGATACAAGAAAGTAAGTAATAGGCTTAATTCGTACGCATCCTTATATAAATATAATATAAATATAAAATATAAAATAAATATAACTCCGTCTCACAGTCACAATCCGGGCCTAGGTGCAACAGTAATTGCTAGACTCATAATTATTATTAATAGTTTTCCGTCCGTCACAACGGGGGCTCAAGTACAGAAACTGCGGGGAAAACACAAATACAACCCTCCTCCCTTCTCCGCGCCCCCGCGACCACCGCATTTATGAAAATTTCATTTCCAAACCCGCGGCCCTCGACAGTCTAAAATAAACCCTAATCTCACCGCGTAAAGTTTATTGCCACTTAATTTTGTACGAGCAAGAAACCCTCCCCTCTCAAACGAAAATGAAATTTATTTTCTTGCTTTCAAAGTTTCTTTTAGATAAAAATTGGGTAGTTATGAGTGATGGTAGTTGAATTTTCGGTATAATAGCTTACGGGGATTAGGTTTCCCCGGTTTTAGGGCGGTTTGTGAGACGCTGCAATAAATGGATTCACTTTTTATTATGCAATCACTTTTGTATCGGTAGGTAGGTACCTATACCTAATGTCTGTAAGCTGATATTGGGGCAACTTTGAAATCCTCCCGGGGGTGATTATAAACTGCCTACAAAGGTTTACCTACACACGCAACACAACAGCTTGCAAGGAGTCTCGGAATTTAATTTTCAAACCACATCATTCGCAGTTGCTATGACTTGTAGAGATGAAGCTCTACATTTTTCTAATTTTCTTTAGCAATTAATATATTTTTGGTAGTAACACCACAATTTCGGATTTTATAAGATTTTTATTTTTAGTAGGTACCTCTATAGATTCAAAAAGGAGTACTTACTATAGGTATACTACCTAGAGAGTATGAATACAAAACAAAACTGATAATTTATTCACACGAGAGCATTATTCTATTTCCAAATTCAATTTCACCGTGAGTGTTCCACGTCAAACCATACCAGTTTCAATAAATCAAGAAACTTTCCTAGTCGCGCCATCTATCGAACGCTCGCGCCAACTCGTCGCTATGGCAACCGCACGCTGATTGGCCACTTTTCCTTTACCCGCGTGAAACGAAACGCGCAAACCAACACTTAACATCACAGGAATTCAGACCGTGTTTCTATGTTGGTTAGGCTTATTTCCAAGGGTTTTGGTTGTGTGGGTTTTTACTTTTTTTGTTTGGTTTTTGAATCTGATTAGCTCCGCCCTTCTTAGCGGCATGGCGGACCGGCTGATGTCTTTTTACGTCGTGTTTTGTTTAAGCCCCTCTACATACGTGTGTGTGTATGTAGGTATGTATGTTGTGTGGAGCGGATGTGTGTAGCTTTGATTTTTTGTTAATCAAAGGTAGTTGACGCTAATGTGATTAGTGGAGCCGGATTAAATAGATTGGTTTTTTGTTCAGCTTCTCACTTAATACGTGGTTATGAAACAGATCGTTTGCTTTACTAGCACATAAGAGAAACAAGCATTTTTATAATTTTATCAAATATAAATCGCATAATAAAAGTAACAAATTTTAACTACAGTAAAGTAGGTACCTACAATACTGATTCGTTATTAGTGGATTACTATCAGGTGATAGAATTACCTTAGTTTTATGCAGAAAAAAAATCTTAATTCCAAAATCACGACTGGTGTGCGGTTTTTTCTTTGTTCCTAAGTAGCATACCTAAAATATTGTTAGACAGTAAAATTTGATTTATAGGTAAGCTATTGGTATAACTAAGATGACTGTGTCATCTAGCTATACCTAGAACATAAAAAACGACCACGGTAGAACCCGAACTAGAAGCATAGACCGTATCATATCATGTTATAATTACGCACCGGTAACCGAGCCGCGCCGCGCCGGGATCTTCACTGCGCCTATTAATTTGCACTGTAGGTAACTAGATAGGCAGATATTATTGGTTGATCCTACTGACACTGCGAGTTACACTGAGCCAGTAATTGGGTATGCCAATTACCCAACTGTAGGTGACACGGTCAGTGATCTATTTGGTATTACCAGATATTAATTATTGGGTTTAACATTTTGTACAGCACCGTCTTATGATTTCGTAATTCCTGTTCATCTAAAGGTTGTCTAAAAGAGATCGCTTTTAGCAATAAGGCCGCCCATTGTACTGTCTGTTTTATGTTATTTCCTGTAATTATGTTATTTCTCTTTGTGTACAACAAAGTGTTTATCTATCTATTCATTGAAAAATACTGACTGAATGAAACCCAACTTTACTACTAACTTTACTATTTTTGGTTCGCAAATCGTGTTACGTTGCAAATATTAAAATTTAAAAACAATTTATGATTAATTGCTTGCTTTATCAGTAATCTATCTCTCCAAGTAAAAATATAACTTAGTATACTTACGTATACTTGTAATACGTAGAAAATTCAAGCCGAAGACTTGAAAACTCCTTATAATAGGAGTCATAAACGTGCCTTCTTTGTGCTAGTTTAAGCTCAATATCGTCGACACAACAAGCTAGCTATCGATCGACTTGAACGTCTCAGGGCAAGCGGAGTACAAGTTGGAGCTCAATATCGCGTGCACAACGGCAGCGGGGCCGATCGGATGCGATGATCGCGTTTCTCGGCAATTACTCCCGTTCAGCTGCAAACCGGCTATCTCGGTGTATGTCACAGTGCGATGTGAGCTAGTCTGCTCTCTCAATACCTTCAACTTAGTGAAGTCACTCAGCTAAACAATAAAATCACTCTTCTCTCTTTTAATTTATTGTGCTCATCATTGCATTACAGTTCAGTTGGTATCCTAAGCTCCGTATTCCGTGCTGTGGGTCGTGTGTTCGATCCCCACTAAGAACAAACATGTGCGTGGCAAGCATAGATGTTTGTTCTATGTCTGGGTGTTACTATGTATTTACAAAAAAAATGTATATAAGTATTCTATCAGCAATCTAGTTCCCATAGTACAAGCTCTGCTTAGTTTGGAACTACAGAGAGCGTTGTGTGAATTGTCCAAGGATATTTATTTATTTTCCAAAAGATGGTCTCAGTAAAATGGTTGTAAGTCTCTAGCAAATAGGTACATCAGTCTTAAGAATCTAGTAAGTAACGAAAAAGCTGAACTACTTATGCTCTATAAAGTGAATGAGTGGTTCTTATTGAGCTGCAATAACCTCGGGTAGAGAGTCGGTACCGGTGTGTCTACAGCCGATAATGTACTCGAGGAGGTATCGACGAGTCGGAAGGAAAGGTGGCAATGGATTGTCTGTTTTGTAGACTTGTTTGTCGGCCCCTAAGCGAGAGGTTTATACCGAGTGCTTCTGTCAATAGGCCGCGAGGACTACTTACTTTATTGCTCCACTAGGCCACAGACCTCGCTCTTCTAATCTGTTGAAATGCTTGTGTGTATTTGTGAGTAACTTATACGTACTACGATTCTAATTCACATTGTATTTAATATTATTATCGGAAAAAACATGTCGAAAAGTGTAAATAGTTAATTTTAGACAAATTTTTAAACTGTAGTCTTTATTCCCCATACAGACTAATTCAGGCTCTTATGATAATTTATTGCTTAGTCTGTCAATATCGTATAAACTTAAATACCTAGTGGATTATTTACCTATTGGTATTAGATACAGCCGCCTACTTAACTATCATAATAATTTGATAGGATCAGGCTGCTTATTAATATCATGTCCTTTTAGCCCAGTAAAGCTAAATTTAAAACTTTCTAATTCAAAAACAACAAGTCGATGGCGAACAAGAAAAACACAATCACAAAATGGAAATTATTATTTAATTCGTACACAAAATTTGAGCGTAATTTTCATAACAAAGTCTCGCAACCCCGCGAGGACAATAAGCCCACCCCCTCCTCCTCTCACCAGGGTAGGGAAAGGGGGGTTGTTCTGGGCGAATTTAGCAATTAGCGTGCGTGCGCACATTCCGGCGCGCCCGGACATAATAGCCACCTAGCCGGACGCTGGCCAGGTGACGGCGGGATTGTGGACATTCCGAGTCACTCGGGAAATTTCATCATAGTATTCTTTTATACGTTTTGGTATCTTATTTAATTTAAAAAAATACGTCTTTTCGATGGTTATCGTTTTGACATGTAACTAAATAACGATAAATTAGCCCATCAGACATACATGCATACCTTTTACTAACTAATGCGTTATTTTTAGAAAGATCTAACAAAACAAAATTACTTGATTTGCCAACTTCAAGACCTTAGAATAAAATAGATTTTTATCGTGAAATAACCAATAATATTGTATTATAATACATTCAAGTATTTGTAATACATTATTCGATAGGTATTCAATTTATTTTATTTTATCTAATACTGAGTGGTAGGTAGGTACTTTTGTATTAATATGTAGGTATAATGGTAGACGTGGGGTTTATTTGCAACTTTGAACATGTGGCGCCATCTAGCACGCTACATAAGAACTGCTTAAAACTGCGTCCGATAGATGGCACTGTTGCTAGTCGACACAGAAAAGTTCTAGATTGCGCAAGCGAAGTTTTTCAAGGCACATCCTATTGTGTTTTTCTTACATACAATGTCAAAGGTGCGAACTGTCACATTGTTACAGGTCGTCATGTTGTGAGTTGTATTTTGGTACCTAGAGTTAGAAGTGTAGATTGTCCTAAAAAGTCCCACCCGCATGGTGAGCCTACTTCCCACGCGCACTGCACCGCGCAGTTCAGACACTCGCTATTGTTTATTTTGGATGTTTCTGGAGCCTTTGTGTCAGATAATATTTACATTTTCTGAAATTACATTCCAACATTATGACAAATCCGCCGCTAGAGGCGCTTATCGGGTTTTCATACAAAATATCTAGTAATTTTCATCGTATCGATCAACAAAACAAAACTCAGACCGCGAGCTCTGGATTAAATGGCTCTTTGCAAATATCGTGTGGATTGTCGTGTCGGCAGTGTGCAACAGCTAATAGCAGTGCATCTGCACTGCATCTCACTTGAGGTACAAAGACGAGCAGAGGGTAACACAGTGTACAAAGCGGTAACTTTAATCCCCACTGACCGCCTCCACTCGAGTCGGATTCATTAATTACCAGTATGTTACATTACAAGAAATATCTCAATTTTATTGGCTCAAAGTGAACACTGTCGTATCTAAAACTAAGTCGTAGTGTTTTTATATTGGTAAACGAAAAGCGAGTCGTAATATTAATTACCAAAGTACTTGAACGAGCACAAGTCGAAGAAAAGAGAGACTAAACAAAGCTGGAGCCAGTCGGCTGCAGTAATTACACTCTTTTTTGTGTTCTCTTTAAAAATTAGCTTTTCTCTGTGTTTTTTCTATGTCTTATTTTGTTATTTGTTTCATCGAAATAGATTTGTTTCTAACTTTGGTCATTTTTAAATGTTGTACTTACCTGTAGTATTTTGTGTGCTATTTAGCAAATAAAAAAATGTCTAATGTGACCCAAGTGGTGTTGGTTCAATACCCACACCTTTTCTCATCAAATTTATTTGTTGACTATAAAATAACAAGCTAACTCGACCGCCACAAGATTAATGGAAACTACGAAACTCATAACAAAGTTAAAATCAAATTAACTTCGTCATGAAAGTCGCAAATACTTATTCATGGCGCCACAAGTACACGTAATCCGATTTGCGTGATACACACGCTTCTACGGACACAGCTCTACGAAGACAGCTGATCTACTACAATTAAGGATAGTGTACAAGCAGATGAAAATGCACATTTATTGTTCTTTCAAGTAACTTACAACTTGTTATACGCAATAGCTTAAACTTGATTCTCCTGTGTAGCAAGTATTAGAAAAAATGAAAATAGTCAAGTAGTTGTTCCATCATTTAGTTAGGTCCAGTCCAGTCAAGTTTATAAAAGTGACATGAATTTTTGAAAACCATAAAATGGCTATATAATGTCAGCACTATCCCACTAATATTATAAATGTAAAAGTTTAGACGTTTGAATGTTTGTGATTCAATCACATTGCAACTGCTGGTTCGATTTGGACGAAACTTGGCATATAGTTTTGGTTAGTTTAGTTATTAGGTACCTATATTTGTTCTTTGTAATGGACCAACCGTCACTTTTATAAGCTGTGTTAAAAATAATCGAATATACGTAACACTAAAGACTATCATTGCACAACTTTCAAAGTTTCGCATTTCGTAGACTCTATCTCAATACAATAGGGATTATTATCGTCTAGTTCTGTTTATATTTTATTTTATTACACCCTTCACAATGTATTCGGGGGTGCAAATGCCCCCTAATCCCTAATAATGAACTGGTACAATGACTTAAAAGTTTTAATATTGATTGATAACATTGAATTTAATTTTAAAATGTCCTCTATCAAGTAATCGGCCCTAAAATACATACGTAACACTGTAAATACTGCATTAGTCGTAATTTTGTTTGTGAATAAATGTCATCTGTTATGTAAGATAAAAGTTATATCAAATACTTATTGTTTCTTATTTATTTATAAAGTTCTACCCCGTTCTAAGGAAAATCACACAGATTTTTATAACAATCAGCTCGACTCATAACTTTTTAAAGCTACTTATACTTATTTTGTTTACAAAATGAACAAGATCTTTCCATCGTTTCGCTTTTTTTATGAAAAAATAAAAGCTAATAAAAATATTAGAGGCAATTCTAGTAATTCATAAATACCATAAGTCGGTAAAAACCAAATAAGTAGGTCCACTGCTTAGTAAAAGCACTAAAATACTTACCTACTGAAAACTATTTTGGAAAACCTAAAAGTAACTCTACCTACTTGCTTTGAATCTACTCAACTGATAATTTGAACTAAATCCGACATTGACTAATGACGTCCCCCGGGTCCGTTTGTGGGGCATAATGCTTAAACTTGGCACAAATTATGTGAGACTCTAAATGGGGATGGTTATAGCAGTACCTACCTATTGAATGATCCCTTGTAAAGTATTCATGTGAACGTTTATGTTGTTTTCATTTGATTAGGGTCGTGAGAGGGTAGTTTTTCTTAATGTTACAAGGTCACAAATTGAATTATATTGCACTTAACTTTGGATGATTTGATAAAAGAACCATAGACAAGAGTTAGATTGTTTTTGTTTTGGTAACAAATGAAATCAGATTTACATAAAAACAAAAACCCGTTGTAAACAAATCCGACCAAATTGGGAAGTTATTTCTAACTTATTCTATGAATATGAACAGAACGATGGAGTAGGCTTATCCAGCTACTATACCGTCTTCTCAGTCTAGTCGACTGTATCGATAGGAAATACTTAACTCTCCTTTTACTCCGCGTAGTCGGGTAAAAACAGTCATTTACGTGCAAAGCTGCTGGTTTCCTCACGATGTTTTTCTTCACTATTTGAGATCATTAGGCACATTTTCCGAATACAAAAACGTAGGAAAACTACCGAATGTTTGAAAGATGAAAATAAAGCTCTAACATTGAAACAAAAAACCACACATCGTAAAATAATTAATATTTTTTCAGCAAAAAGGCTAAATTCCCGTTGCTTATTTAAAAAAGTACAATATTATTAGAAATAAACTATCTGTCCCCAACCGCAGGCCGCGGCGGCCACAATGATGCGCGTGCGCCGGTAAGCGCACTAATTGCGCCCTAATGTGGGATAATGTGAAGTGATGGGGAATAATGGTGCAACGTAATGGGATGCGTCCGACGCAACTTTAAACGTGTATAAATATACATTTTATATTTATTTAAACATATTTTAACAAGGTAGCTTTTTACAAGCTTTCTGTCTGGATTTTTGGTAAAGTAAATAATTAAAATAACGACTGTATTTTTAGTAAAAAGAAGAAATTTCTTCTACAATGCCTCTAAAAACATAATACATAATATGAACAAACCTAGAGGTAATATACTGCCAGTAAGATACAAATTCAATCCAAGATAATCACATCATAATTATGAAAAATCCAAATCACGGGTTCCGATTCTGTTATTGCATTTTCCTAAACCAACTTTATTTAACAGCGCCAAAACTATTTGTTTTAGTTTATGAGTGCTGTCAAATTAGGCTAATTAATGAAAATGAAACAGAATCGGCTCCATTAGCACCAAAATAAAAAAACTAAGATCTAAAAATAGACAACAGAATCCATAGACAGTATCAAAACTGCAACACGAAAATGCCATTGTTAAAAACTATAAACAATAACATGTAACACGCACATCGCAGCGGGTGTCCGGGAATCGCACTCGTTAGTGTGACCATCCGACCCCGGGACTCACCATCCCGGGGTGCGGGGTCCGGGACACGCGCGGCCACGTGACATCGCACTGATTATGACAAACGAGAGAACTAATACGTCGCTTGCGGCTATGATTTGGAAATGATGGGTTGATGTTGTAACTGGTTGTTAGTCAAATTGCCAATTTGTTGTAGCTATGAAGTTCAATGAATTTCGTGTTTGTTTAAGCTGTGTAAGTTATCTGGGTAGTATTTTAACACGCAATGCATAATGTAGGATGTTGCTTCATAAATACTTATCAGGTTCCATATCTTAGAAATACCTACAAATTTTAAACGTTTTAATTATATTATGTAGTTTTCACCTTCTTTCGCAACAGTACCCACATTGATTTAGCGCATGCATAGTAGGTATTTAGTAATCTACATCGGGGCTAAGTCAGTACGGGGCCAGGCAATTCCAACCCATCTTTTTGATCAATATAGGTACATATTATATAATGTTTGATCAATATAAGTAATGATACAAAATTATGCAGTTCTATTAAAATGTGAAAATACCGACGCGTGATCATGGAGCAAAGCAAGTTGGTACCTATAGGTACGAACTCTGCGCACAGACCATGAATCTTAATAAAAATGGCTTCCCTTTTGTTTTCCGGTAGGTACCGGTCGACATTTTATTTTATTCTTATTCTTTCTGGTTCATGTTATTGTTATTTACGACATGTGATCCGGCCGGTATTGTGCACGCCCGCACTTGTCCGCGAGTTTCTTCAATCGTGGTCACAATGCTCGCCCGATTCTATGGTTCGCTAGTTTGGTTTACGTTACGAGAGGTAGCGATTTAGAATAAGAATGAATAAGAACAAGAATTTATTTATTTAACAAACATTACATAATTTTCGCAAGTTGAGTTGAAAAAAACCAGAGCACCGCTTTTAAAATCAAAGCCCATGACCGTGCATTTTAGTATTTACATATTTGCAAACATAGGCAGGCACACAGATAGATGACATTTATATATGCCAATTAGTTTTAATATTTTTATTTTAATAAATTGGTTATAGTTATAGGTAATTGAACTACATAATTAATAGGTTACATTTAAACTTCGATACTGGCAGACCAATTAAAAGATGGTCCGATGACATAAAGCAAGCTGCAGGCCCGCTGTGCACAAGAACTGCTCGACACCCACAACAGTAGAAAGAACTGGAGGAGACCTATGTGTCAAAGGGACACGCTGTTGCAAAACAACAGTAGCAAGGGCTCAGAAATCAGAAACCAGCACTAGTAGACGTCATGACTAATAAAAACCTCTGCAAAGCTCTTCCCTTGCACCAACCCCCAAATCCTCATACGAGTAATGCCTTCGGTTAGTTAATCGTCCGAATTGTCCACTAATGTAATAGTCGTCCGTCCGTCCGTCCGTCCGTCCGTCCGTCCGCTGACGTATCACGTTACTGATCGAATTACACAAATCAGAACTTACGGCTATTGTCGACATTTGTGGGCTGATTCAATTTACTTAAGTTACTCCACGATTTATGATCGAAAATGTGGGGATAGGGGAAACTATTATTGAGTTTCAGGCAGAGTACATTTTTCAGGACAAAGGGGACGGATGGCTGGTAGGTACATATTATAGGAATAATAACGCTAAAAACGGTACCTATTATGTGATCCTGTCAGAAATAATATCTTAAAAATTATGACACTTAAGTTTCTGTATACCACCGATTTACACATTCATATAAGGTATATGTAGTAAGTAGTTTACGAAGCGGTAGAGTTACACTACGCGCTTGTAGTGACTCTACGAGAGCGATAACGTTAAGATGGGTTAGAAGAAGCGAACATAGAAATAGAGCTGGAACAAGAGTGTTATTTCCTAATCTCTTAGTGTAAATTAATAATTCCTGTTTGTTTACACTAAAAGATTTAAAAAAAATACTCTTATTCTAAATCTATGGTTGTGTAAACCAGCCTAATCGCGATTTACACACTCATAAGTACAGTAGCAAACCGCACACCTCTACAGTCTGTTAAACTACATAGATCTCAGATCTTTTAGAAATGTCTTGAGAATTAATTAAACCTCGGTAAAGGCGAACTCTGTGCAAAATAAATAGTGCTAGAGCACAAAGGTAGGTAAGTTTGAACTTAACTAGGTGCAGTTCAATTATAAAGTTTCGCCGCTTTCTAACTCTACATAACTCTATCAAGGATCTGCTTATAGAGTGGTCTAAGGATGTGACATGGAAAACTTGCCACGACCACAAGTGGCTATAGATATTTTTTTTTTCTATTGACTTAGGTGGAAATCGCCGCCGAAGTAGACCAAAAATGAGGTGGAGAGACAACCTAGATGTCTATAATAATGACTGACCTTTGGCGAGGGATAGTGAAGAGTGGAGAGAAGAGGGAGAGGCATTTACCCCACTAAGAGACAGAACAGGCTAATTAAAAAAAATTGACTTATATATACTTATGTAAAAAGAGTAAAAAAAGAACCTAGAATGTCATATACCTGCCTTTTTATGTAAGCTCGTAGTCAATCGTGGTGGTATTCCATGACAAAATACTAAGTGATGTAAATAGGAAACGTCGTGCAGTGTGACCGCACCTTAACACCTTAAACTTATAACAGGGTTCGTTCAGAACCGTGTTTGCAGTTTCTTTGCATCCTTGTTGGAAGGCTGCTTAAGTTACTTCAGCATCCGTTTATGTTTGTATAATAGTGAAGCTTAATATAAAACAAGCCGATGTACTAGGTAACTACATAAGTTAAATTACTATGTAAATTAACAAACATAAATGTATATTTTTAATTATTGAACATACTTTTAAAAGTGGAATGTCCTCAAAATCAAACTAAAGCCCCATTGATTTAGTCATTCAAAGTGAAAATCTTAATCTATATTAAAACTAAGACTTATAAGTAGGTACATTAAAGAAATATACACAATGCACATGCTTGTGTGTATCATGTCATGTGTATATACGTACTTTTTGTAAAATGATACTCAAAAATATATAGAACGCTCTAACAAAACATTTATCGAATTATGTAAAGCAGAATGGTAATGGCGCGTCGGTAAGTTGATAACGGCCCTTCTTATTATAAGACAAATGATTCTGCGGAATGAAGTTGACGGGACTAGAGCCAATGTACCGACAAGTTTTAAAGTGTTTTAAAGTTTTATGGTGCATTACTTCTAAGCTCCATCAAAGAATATGTAATACGTAGTTCCTACGTAAGAAGAAGCGGGACTCCCATTCTACCAAAATTACACACTGAAAATCTCGTTTTGTATGAAACGTGGTACAAATTTTGACCCCCGTTTCATACATTGTTCGTTTTTCGAAAGCACGAGTCTAGTTCGAGAGTTTCGCCTGTCTGGCTCCATGGTCGCGACGACCAGACTGAGCGGCTAGTATAATCTCTAGCGATCATCCATTGCTTATTTGGCTTTCAAGTGCGCGCGCTTGATACGACCAAGCGACATCATATTATTCTTCTTCTTTTATTGATGGCCTCTGTCCGTCATTTTGACAGACAATTTTGCCAATGTCAAGTGATATAATTGTAATAATATAAGTCTAGTCAAGTCATTTGTCAAGTCGGCTGTCGTTTGTTTTGAAAAGAAAATGGTGGATTTTCTCTTCAAAACCTAACACGAATTTTCACATTCAGAAAAACCACTTTACACACATTTATTCCAATGGCTCACACTTTATGTTACGATCTAAGTATTATTAATTAAAATTCCACCAAAATTAAACAACAATACTCACAATAACTCAAGAAAAACTATTAAAATAAAAGTGCTATGTGTCGTTTCAAAAATGTCAAAACTCGTGTCCTTGAGAGCGGTCGAAAATGATCGAGAAAAGAAAGAAAGAACAAGAACAAACAAAAAGAAAGAAGAAAGATGACTCTTGTCAATATTGACAAACATCACTCGATTGTCGTCTGGGAGACAACCTCGTTTAAATTCACGTGTTTTAGTCTGACGATGACGTCATGTCCCTCTTTGACATTTTGTTGAACGATTCAAATAATGCAGTCTTTTATAAAACCCCGTTTAATTAAATTACTAAATCAAACAACAGAGAAAGCATTACTATCGCAAATCGATTGTTCCGCCTGTCAACCGACAATGGTTCCGCAATCCACGGAATCGATTATAACATTATGCTCACAAACGGAACACGCGATTCATTTGCTAATGTGGTCCGTTTGTCTGTCATGCGCTAGACATAATTAATTACTTAATGAAGCTGACTTAGGTTTTTAAACTGCTATTTTATACGTAAACTTCTTCTATCATCCTATAAAAAGTTGACATTAATTAGGTATGTCTTGATCACCATAGAATTGGACATAAAGCCCAATTCAGTTGGTGCAGTCTTCTAAAGTAAAATAATTTGACATAATAATATGCAACTACAATGATTTCGTTTCAGTTCATGAGAATGGCAACAATTTTAGTGCTGTCAAATTGGATTCGTTTATATAGGAAAATGAAACAACAGAATCAGGACCTAGTGAACTTGCCTTGGCTATGGAACTGACACTTGATTCATTTCATTTAAACCGTTACAATATGAACTTTCTGTAACATATTTTTAGAATTTACTTTTCCAATACTCTAACTAAAACAAAGCTAGTCTAGTAATAGCTAAGTATAATTTGGTACTAAAGTTATAAATATAACCATGACCCACAAAGTCATATTTTATTATGTAGTTACAGACAAAAACACCAGTGATGATGCCACTTGCCACTTGCCACAGCGCACACAACGAGCAGTACTTGCATTCTGAATAACTGATGAAACGAGAGCCATCTGCGCAAACATAATTAACTCCATAAAATATGCAACATACAAAAAACTTCCATGCAACGTACTCGTATACATACTAAAGGTATTAGGGGATTAGCACGTGTAAGACTGACAGTCGCCGCGTTGCGTGAACCTTTTCTTTTATACAATTAAAAATGAAACAAGCCGAATATCTAACGGATTAGAGTCATTAGTGCACGCCAACAACGTAAACTCGATTGCTAAACGTTGTTGCGTCAACGCGCAGAGTATCTCGGATTCGCTACTGTTACGATACGTTTGCGATTATTCGTACTTGGGCCCTCTGTTTACTAACGCCGATTCACACACACCTAAAGTAAAGTAGAATTAGCAGTAGAGTTGCACTAAGCGGTAATACCGCGGCGCTCTTCAGTCGAGGTCCACACGCTCGTCGTCGCAGTGTAACTCCACAACTACGGTACTTCTGAGTGTATTTTTGTGGTATTCAATATTTTTCTATTATTCCTTGATTTATAGTCTATATTATAGACTATAAATATGATGTAGACTCTATATCATAGTTTCTAAATTTTCTTAGGTAATGTTCAGTGACACATCTTGATAAAGGCCTACATATAGTGACGGATTGATCTGCTTATAGTCTCAGTATGAGCGTACCTTTACCGAAAATAACATCCTTTTTTCTGTGAAAACCTACAGTTTGCGTTGTATTCGTCATGGTACGAATAATTAATATCAATTATATATTTACTTGTATGCAATTAATTATTCGAAGCCAATTGTGTTTGCTACCAGTCTGTTGTTAATTTACTTATTGTAAGTAGGTAAGTGTCTGTTTTCTAGGAAGAGTATACCTACTTACTTTACCTAGAAGAAAACTGTTGTGTTAGTATGTAGTACTTAGCATCACAATATTAGGTACTTATATAACCATTTATCACTCTAACAAACTTGTACCTTTAGAGTAGATTTTAAAAACACAGATTTTAATACGTCGAATAACTTCCACACACTGCTGCTGCCAGAAACCCAATGTTACTTACGATTAATTATCACATTTTAATTCAGAACCAGTGATATAGAATAAACCACTGGATAACAAAATAAACAGAAAATGAAGCCGTTTTTGTCCAGAGAAAATAGAAAAAGACATTCAGCGGTAAATAATAAGTATCGCTACTTGATTACATATGAGTGTGGTTACAATAATACGGATTTGGTATATCTTTTTCTATAAGATAACTCTGGAACGGCGAAGGAAAACATCGTGACAGTTGAATATATTTACGA
The DNA here is from genome assembly GCA_918843925.1 of Eulithis prunata. Classification (NCBI taxonomy): domain Eukaryota; kingdom Metazoa; phylum Arthropoda; class Insecta; order Lepidoptera; family Geometridae; genus Eulithis; species Eulithis prunata. Next base: position 9,068,142 of record OU974020.1, on the reverse strand, counting down.
TCAATATCGTTCTGTAAGATTTCAATTTTGAATCATAGGTATACGTTCTCAAAGGATCATGCAAAGAGTTCTAAGGTGACTCTATTAACTACAGAATCCCATGTGTATAGTTCCACCATGCCGATGGGATGCTGTAGTCCGCAGGCATCTCCATCAATAGCTTTATGAGTGTTGGTAAGGCTATCATTTCTCGAGATTTATTCCTTAGATAGAAAGTTTAGTTCTTACACTGTTGCTTGCCCAAAAAGGTCTCAGTAATAAACTGTAAAGCCAAAACAGATGCAAAACGTGTTACAACAAAAGAAACATTTACGTTTCAATTGACCATCTGCTCTCCTGAAGGCTCTGAACCGTTCTGGAAGCTAGTAAAGTCAACAACAAATGGGAGCTCCAGGCTCCGCAGAGCCTCTCGTACCAATTGACAGGACGGTCTAGTAGCCAAACAAACTACGACTGAAAAATGTAAAGGGATCCTCTAGTTTGTTGATTGTAGGGTATAGTGGGGTCCAAATTGGACGGGTAGGTGAAGGGTTGTGGAACCACAAAACTATTCCAAGTGAACCCTTGACGGTACTCTCATTATTCTATTTGTCGAGCTGGCTTTTGGTGATCGATTTGAAAAGTTTCAAGACTTGTTTATGCTCACGAGCTGATGCTAGAATCGTGATACTTCAAACCCCTCTTTCAATACCTATAGGATACCTAAGCATATTACTTTTATTATAAAAAAACATCGGGACAACTACCAGTGCTGTAGGTAACAACGTAATAATCGACGTCACTATAGTTTTGGAGCGCAAATATAAAATATCTGCAGTGCGTTACAAAAACATTTCGAGCAAATAATTAAAAGTATGTATCTCAAAAACTTCCTCGTTTCATCAGTTTATTTACCCTATGATATTATCTCTATGACATTGTACTGGCCCATGGTGGGCCAGATGGGAAAAAAATCCCATCGAGCCCACTCATTTGCATAGTGGTCTCGTTGGGATGTTTTTTCACATCTAGCCCACCAGTAAGCCGGCCGGTGGGCTCGATGGGATTAACCCAATTATTTCCATAAGCAAAATCATCATAAAACGAGCGTCACATGTTTATTATAAGCCCGTATACACGGTAAATTAAATACTCCAACTCGAATTACCGATACAAAGGAATCTCTTCAACCCAATTTAATTTCAAAATGCTCTATAATTTGTTGAGTAAACAGCCATCGTGTCGAATCCTAAGAAAATAATCCACACCGACAACATCTTCAGTTTGTGTTGTTGCTGGAATAATCTATGAGGCCGACACTCGGCGTCGGTCAACACTTGAGGCCAGTTGATGTACCTGTAGCTAGGCCAATTACACGAACAAATATAGTTTATTTTGTGATTTTTACTACAGAAAGTAGCATTTACTGTAGAAGGTAATCTACGTGTAAAATATCCAAAAATGATTTAAAAATTATAAATAAGATAGCAAATCTTATTCATAATTTTACGCTAAGCTTGCGATAAATACCGTCATCTATTTTTGACTGTTGTTTCATTTTCCTACGTCTAGTGCTGTCAAATAATTTAGTTTAGAAAACTACATAAACGTCCAATGACAGTATTTTATAGAGTTGCTATAAATAACGCTGGGATACTAATTGTGGACTTTGTTCTTTGACGGTTTTTTTGAATGAACAACTCTCGCTTATGATTGTCAGACAAAACCGTGACTCGTTTTAGATTTCAACAAAAAAAAACTTTCATTATTGATTTAATAATAATCTGTTATCTCGTCATATCACAAAGCGTTATTTTTTTAATATTGTTGCTTCCAACAATACTCCATGCTATTTGTATTGCCCCTAATGAGCGTGTAGGCACCTCATTTTAAAACCAATATACATTTTCACTGTGATCTCCACACTCATAGCAATATCAACCTTATTTCTACAGTGTTATAGCTGTATTGATTTTCCTTTGTTGTACATTTATGTTTGTTTTAGACACAATGAGATGACATGGGTTACATCTCGAAGTGTCAAATCGCGTTTTGAATGAAAATAAACGCGCAATTATTTAGAAGTAAAGGTGTGTGGTCACTCTCGAGTGCTATTTTATTGGTTCGCCTGAGGTGCCTAATCGGCAGGCACCTACCTAATTGATGACGTTACATTTTAAATATTTCGAAATGAGGATAAAATGTTATATTTATTAAATTTTTTTTTTTTAGTTTTAGTATTTTGTAGAAAAACCAATACATATAAAAGTAAGTAAACAAAGCTAAATATGCCATGGTCGCTTGGATCGTTTAAGTATCCCTTATAAGAGTTATCAAGGGAAAGGCTGCGGGTTCGACTCCCCCTCGATTCGCATTCACATGAATTTGAATGATCAGCAATTCCATTGAAATACAACGTCATGACCCAGTACTCTACCAATTTACATATGGAAAAATTTTGATAAAAATATCGATAGTTTGTATTTTATCTGTGTTAAAAGCCCACTCTACTAGTAACCTACAAAAAACATTAGCTCAATACACAATGGTACTGATTATGTTGGCACAAGTGGTTTGTTACATTCTTGGCTCTGTTACTTGCTCAACCAATATTTGGTTATCGTTACGTGTGGCGCTCCTGGAGAATTAAACCTTTATTGGACGCATTCTCAGTGACAGTTCAAATATTGCTTTGCACTCGACGTTTTTTTTTTATATTTTCTAGATGTGTATTGTCCTCATCGGATTTTTTTTTTAATTATATGTCATCGGAGTTTGTTTAACGTTACTGTTGTATGCAACAGTGTCGTAATAACAAACTGTTTTGAGCCTGCTATTTCAGTTTCCACCAGAGATAAAGCGGTATACGAAGAGAAATTCACTACTTCACGTGACAAATTATTATTATTGCCTTCCAAGTTTCTGTATCCTGTGCTATTGATGGCCACTCTTTCATAAATAAGTCTAGAACGTTCCAACATCTCGGGCTGTCTGGGTATGAGACGGTCTGTAACGTGTCAAATGAATTTCCTCGCCCACCGCACATTTTCTCGCACATCTTTGGTGAAATCCAGACTAGTTCAGAAACATCGGTAGGTAACTGTGACGTATATTATATACCTATGTATATTCGCATATCCGCGCTTCGATGTTCATAATATCCGGATGATCTACATCCGGATAGTCCGGATTCACGTATCGCGATACCGATTCGCTTGTAAAATGATATCCGACAATCCCGATTGGAGGTTCGTAAACTACTGGGATTAATTTGTATAATTTGAAATGAAGGTAATGAAATGTGAAAATAAGCTTCTGAAAATTTCTGATTTAGCTGACGGTTATAAATCAATGTACAAAACGGTTTATCTAAACGAAAAAAACATGGTCATATTCAAAATACTCTTTTACGTATTATGCTCGAGATTATTATGTACTAAGACATAAACCCAGCACACACTGGTGCACAAGGCACCAGACACTTTACTTACACCAATAGGTATACACGTCTCTGACTAGGCCCTCTGTAGGTTATTTGCTCCGTGCCCAGAATGACCAGCGACAAATCTGGCGAATCGCCAATGCGATTAATTAAAAAACATATTAGGGAGCCCGCTCTAATCCCGGCCAAGTACCTCTCAAGGAGATTACGGACATGCTGAGTGGCCAAGTTTATGAAATGTGCCTTTAAATTGTACATCTGTGCACATTTCAAGTAGGATGTTATGCATAAAGATTATTTTGAAATGGGATCTAAGATTTCGTAAGAATACTCATAACATTTATTCACAAAGAAAATTAGGGCTTGGTAATACAGTATTTACAATATTTCAAAAATACACATGAAACCGTTGAGCTATCAACAAACCGTTGCAAACGATTTATAGATAGCTCTACTGACTAATCGGAAGCGTGCCCAAGACACTGACAAATAAGATTTTATATAATAAATCGTGTCTAGTTTAACCTTTTAGTAGTTCTATATTTTCTACTCAAGATCCAGCTTTGAATGGTGCAGTTTGAGGCATATAGAAACATTAAATGTTACACATACTAAACAATTTACATACAATTTTCCGTAGAACACAATAACGGTCGTTTATATCCAAACAAACAGCGTCGAGTTGATTAGACGTGAAGGGACGTCATCAGGCAAATTGTCGAGTTATTATAGCAATTATGGATCGGCCATTGCCTGAAACTGCCTGTTCACGGCCGCTAGTTGCCTGGTTAGTGCAGCTGTCAGTTTGGTGCAAGCACAGATAATATTATACTATCGAATACAAATGCAAGGTAATGTCAGAGTAGCGGAGGTACTCTGAAAGCGGGCAAGACTTCTAGCCAAGGAGACATTCTACAGTAGAATATAGAAAACTTCAATAGTGTATGATTAGTTTCACTCCTTTTGAGTAGGTCGCTAATCCAATCACACTATTTGTAATGGTTTTGACGTTCGAACGTTTTTGGTTTTGGTATAGATTTTAGACTAAGTAGTAGATATAATTGTAGAAGGCAACTAAAATCGTTGTTCCACTAAAGTGTACCTAGACTTCTACATTCTGATACGATGATGATGATTATCCAGGCACTATTAACATTATCAACGCTTATAAGCTAACAATCGCTATCCGCCCCGCTTCCTCCCCTGCCCAAGGGCTTCGACAGTCCGCGACCGCGACATCTTGTTTTCCATGGTGTCGGAAGTCGCCATCTCTCGTTACCACTATTTTCATTAGCAGCCCCATTGCGCGGCGTGACTGGCCACACCGGACCACTTCCAATAACAGTGGCTCCTTTACTAGGTAATTTGACTTCCGTTTTGTTACAAATTGACAGGTAACCGATGTTTGAGTATTTTTGTTAATTTACGTCATTTTGAAATAACAAGGCTTATAATAAGGGTCTAGTCGAGTTATTTCCGTCGACGGCTTATTTATTTTATGACGTGTTAGAAATACAAGATCTTTGGCGAGGTTGGATGAGGCTGAGGTTTGCATCGGTGGAGTTGGCTTTTTGTTATTAGCTTCAAGCTAAGATTTTTGTGCATTTCCCAAAAAAAGCTTTAGTTCTACCTCCCAGTCTTAGTGTTGTCGCACACCTGGCGACAAGACGTCGTTGTCGTGTCCGTAGTGACATTAATATAAATATTCTTTTAAAAAGCATGCTGTCAAAAGAGGTTTTTCGTTATTTTTTTCTTCATACGCTGTTTTCGTTTATAACTTTTATACAGTTTTGCTTTCGCTATAACTGAAATAGCTTTTAAGAAAAAGCATATTGTAACGAAAAAGCTCTTAAAACGACTACTTTCCAAAAAAAATATTAATTTTCTCTCCCAAGCTACACGACGCGACGTCTTGCCTTCTGATGTAGTTTGACGCTCAATATAGCACATGGAAAATACGAGTGAGTGTTAAGAAACGAGCAGCACCACCCCTAATTACACGACATTATTATTGCAACCGCGCATTATCCCATCAACTAATCAAAATGTGTCCGTCGCACAAATTGAATAACAACCTGTTACTGTGACACGGCAGGCGACGCGGCTTTGTCCCGTAGATTGCCGCCAAATTGCCACCAGACGCAATCCCAACTCCATTTTATCCAACGCCTGCACCTGATTGGTCGACACGCCTCCCCCCCCCCCCTTGCTTCATTCAACCTGAGTGTCGAAGAAATGAAATTATGCACTCTGTAAATAGGCACCTTTGTTAGATTATTTAACGTGTTTTAGCTTAATGATACCGCTGTCCAGTTGACGGGCTCCAAGTGGCTTTGTATGCAACGCTTTCACGTGTAATGATGTTTGTTATTCAGTTTTAATGAAGCATCATACATTCCATATAGTGACATACCTGCGCAAATGTAACAATTAGTACTGCCTCACAGTGTGAACTGACCTTTGAAGTAAACTACACTAAGCAAGCAGTCTATATCAAGACGCGGTGACCCTTGTAGTTTCTTCCTTGAGATAATTTTTAATGTTATCATTGCAATCGAACTGGATTGAGTGATTGGTCGACCATTTTTGACATTTCGAAGTCAGGCTCGCTTCCGACTTTTATGGTAGACCCTTTATATAGTACCTACCGCAGAGTATACAAATCAGTTAGTTGTAATAAGTTAGATTTTTTTATTATATAAGTAAGATATATTATAAGTAAGAAGATAATTAGTAAGGTTTTTTAGGTAGGTACTATTCATCAAATTGTTTTCATCATTACAATGAATTGTTATGTACCTACTTACAGTGAAAGAATATTGATAGAGCCATGATAAAGTCACCTCAAACTATAATTATTTTTACTAACTACTTTTAAATATAGATAAGTTATTTTTGCCAAAGTTTGGCGCACGAGCAAGATAAAATAAATTAACCTCTGTAAGGTCAAAAACATCCAAAAGCACAAAAGTAATTAGTAAAACAAAACAGAATTAGGTGCTCTCGTGCTCAAAATCCGCCGACACCGACAAATTGTTTCAGAAGCTACATTACAACATTTACAACCCGAAAGTAATGCGTCCACTTAACTTGGCCCCTCATGTGCGCTCGGTTTTGGCTTCTAATCATTATTGGGTGGGTGTTTTAGCTTAAGCTGGCAGTTAAGCTAATAAAAAAAACTTTAACTTTTAAAAATAATAAGTAAATATCGAATTCATAGCTCTGCCCACCAACTTAAATGTTTTTTTTTATGATAAATGTACTCGTAATGTAACAAGCTGATAGCTCACTTGATGCTAAGTGGTAACTTCTGCCTATAACAATGCATTACCTCACAGAGCAAGTCCAATGAGGACGTGCCCTGTAAGGCAATGCACTGCGTCCATCACTCTGAGACGTAAAGATGTTGAAGTCTCATGTGCCTGTAATTACACCGGCGCCCTTACCCTGTCTGTCTGTTTTTCATAAGATTATTCATAGCTTCATGCATGACATGACTCATGAACATAGTTTTAATAATTTAACTGGCTACAATTTACAGACGGTGAATACCCAGTTTTTAGACAAATAATGTTAAAACAAAGCTTGTCTCTTAACCCGTGACTCGCCGAGCTCAGGATACGTTGGGGTTCCTCTCATACGAGTAATAAATTGTCTGGCGTAATACTCTCCGCGTCATTAGCACGCGTGAATGTGCCAAATTAACAATTACACCGGGTTCCGCAGATAATTAGTACTCGCGTCAGGCCCGCACTGACATATTGCATTCCGGGAGTTACAACGCCGGATTCTAATTGTGAAATTACTTTACCTACGCTTTCGGGTTCAAATTGAAGATAAACAGACAATTGAATTTACGGAAAAATTACGGATAAGAAAATTATTTATTTATTTCATAGCACGATAGAGACTCCTTGGTGGCCAAGATATTTAATTAAGAATATTTAAATAAGTTCACTTTTTTTTAGGCAATTAGAACTTTATTTCTTCACAAAGAAAATTACAACTAATACAGTATTTACAATATGTACAAAATACACATGAATCATATTAATATATTATTATTCTTTTATTGAAGCATTATATTTTGGGCTGCTTAATTTCTGCAACAGTTTGATCGAAACGTTGCATTTTGAAAGATCTCAAAAACACGTTTCAATAGTACCTACCTCTAAAAATGTATCACAAACACTAATAAAATCAAATTATGCTAACGACATGTTTGTTATATTACCCACAAGGATCTATGAATAGTTACAAGCTCTGTAAGCACTTGTATCCCGATAATTCCCGAATGTAATAAAAAACGCGATAAACAAACAATAACTTAACACTTTCCCCCAATGTAATCCATTGTAAGCGCATAACGCGTTCACACTGTCCGACACGGAAAAGGTTAAAGAAATACAGTAGGTTCACTACCACCGTCGTTTCATTTGTTAATATACCAATAAATGAAGTGAATTGCACGAGACCACTTAGGACGTGAGGACAAAAAAACTTGCTTAAGAATGACTCATCATGTTCTATGCTGTCTTTTACCAACTAGCTAATTGGCTAGTTTTTTGTAGAAATGAAAATTCAAACCGTTAAAAATCCGTAATTTACAACAAAAAAAAAATATTTTACTATGATTTCAATTATAAAATTGATAGTAGTAAACGCAGATGAATAACGTGTTCTACTTGGTAGCGTTTAACTTCGGACTTTGTTATAAAGAACGAAAACTCATCTGTTAGTGTAGCATCGCTACTGTTCACCAGTAACAATACTGTGATGTCCGGTATAATCGAGGGTGCAGATACAGGGCCTAGAGGCCAAGGGCCCAGGGGACAGCTAGTGTTGCCGAGGGCGATGTTCGCATTTGTTTATTAAATTGCGTGGGCAATGAGATGATTATGCAGCGCTTAAGTGCTTGTTGGTAAATCATGGTGTAAGATGTTTGATAAATTATATTATTTGTAAAGATAATCGCTCGGGATTAACCGTTATAGTCGTGAGCTTTGGAAGATGTAGACAGACTCTAGTGAATACTGTGGTACTAGTGATACTATCATCATCATCATCATCATCATCATCATCACTAGTGATACTGTGATGTTAGTACATTATTATCTTACTCCAATCCTTTTCATTATTAATAGACATTTCACACAACGCCCTCTAGTGCCAAACTAAGCAAAGTTTGTAACATGGAAAAATATGTATATTTCTGATAGAATACGTAGGTATATACATTTTTGTAAATACATAGGGACACTCTTTAACTTTAATATTGTACCTATGGCAAAAGTTTACTCGGAATTAATTTTATTATATTAATATTTAAGAGTACATATTTATTTCCAAAATTGTATTAGTAAAAAAAGTTAAACTATGACATTAATTAATTCCATTGATATTATATCACTAGCAATCATTTTGGAACATCAAATTGCAATATGAAATGAAAATTGATAAAACGGGTAACTGGGTGTTAGCAACGATATCTCGGTAATGAGTCATCCGGCGCCGCATCCGATCAATTTACCGGACCGACTCCGGACTGCCGGGACCCTATCCCATCTGAAGCTATCAGTGTATGTGTAGCAAAGAGTTTAATGAAGTATGTGATTTTCACTGTTTTTTTCGTTCGAGCAAATAATCTTATGATAAGTTCAAGTTTGGATAAGCTTTTATTGCTATACAATTTGTTATTATGATTTATCAGATATTTTGGTTATGAAAAAGATATCGGTTAATAATACAAAATTAGAGACGAATTGGTAATGGAACCTCTTGTGAATCTGAGTTCCTAATAAATTCATAAATGGTCTGGAAGGGATCGCTTTTAGCGATAAGGCCGCCCATTGTGCTTTCTATTTATTTATTTTTTGTACTTATGTAATTTAGTTTGTGTTAAAATAAGTTTTTGTTTAACTATAACTTTTTCTGTATCTATTTCTTTTCTACTCGTGAAACCCTTTTTCCATTTTTGTACCTATGTTACGTGCTGTCCATGTTCCTATAAATAAATAAATAAATAATAGTTAATCAGAAGCAAAACTGCGGTTACAAAAGCATGTTACGTAATCTATTTATTTATCGATTACATCTAACTACAAAACTAGCCGTTGCGAAGTCTCGAGCCTACAATATTGATTGTCCCCAACACTCGACCGACAGTAATCCCATAGCTTACTCACCGCTGGGTCAAACAGACCCGCCGGGGTCGTGTGGACCGCACGGCAATTGTGCCCGAATTAACCCTTAATTCGCTTCTCTGGCGTTGATTCACGGATAGGCGGATTAGTCGACAGTTGCTGGTTAAGTGGATAAGTTTTTCATTAGACGGTGCTAATGCTGGGGTAATCTTGATTGATTCTGTGTTCATGTTCTTTGTATATTATTTTTATAAGTGTTTATTGAAAAAGATAGGTAAATTATGCTGATTTATATCTCGACCCTCTCTTCTGGGTCAGAGAAGCGACTTAGTGATTTTATATGATATTCTAGATTCTAGAGAATTAGGTACTCTTTAGATGTAATTCTTATAACTATTCAGGAGAACCAATATTAAACGATATAAAAAAATGGTTTTGGTTATTTCAGACAGGCGTCATGGCTCAGTCGGTAGTAGCTCTGCCTTCCGTGCTGTGGGTCGTGGGTTCGATCCCCACCGAGAACAAACATTTGTGTGTTGTAAACATAGATGTTTGTTCTGTGTCTGGGTGTTTCTATGTATTATAAGTATGTATTTACAAAAAAAAAATGTATGTATGTAGTCTATCAGCCATCTAGTTTCCATCGTACAAGCTTTGCTTAGTTTGGGACTAGAAGGCGTTGTGTTAAATGTCCGTGAATATTTATTTATTTTTATTTATTTATTTGATCATTTTATTTGGTTTCCCATAAAAGAATTGACTAAAATGGTATTTTATGTATTTTGTAACTAATAGGTAATTAGTTGATACGAATCTATAATTATACACATAAAGAAGCATATCGACTGAAGCAAAGCATAATTGATATTCATTAATCCCTCAAACATAATATCTGGTGCTCAGTGGCAGCTCTACGTAACTTTATACTAGAGTTGTATTAATTTAGCAGGGAGAGCTCGGATCGAGTTTAATTAACAAATTTAATTAGAAATTAACTGTTTTGTTGAGATGCCTGTGTGGTCGGCAGGCACTCGATACATAGGGCTGTCAGGAACATAGACAACTCGACGCTGAAAAAATATTACCGAAGTTTGAAAACTCGTATACAGCTGGGCTTGTTTAGATAACAAGATGCACTTCACACTAAAACTATTTTCTTACTAGTACCTAACATGTATACGTCTTTACAATTTACCTGTAGTTAAAGCCACGACGGAGGCCTCAAGGCGGCCTTAAAACTTCGTCACTAAAGTTGGTTACTTAGCGGTAGTTTATATAAAACCAGTTACAATTAGATAAAGAATTTCTTTGTTTTCGGTTCAATGCACACAAATTGTGTTTGCAAAATATTGATCAGCATTCACAGTTTTAATTCAAATTGCAAAAATAAAAGGGACATATAAATTTCAGTCAAACCAACATCACTTCCGGCATGTTGACAAGCTCTAGCTCGGCACAGGCACAGCCCTGCAGCGAGAGGGAGGAGGGCAAACACGCCGCAGCGGCGAATTTCAAAATTTAATTTAGTTGGGTTTTGTTCGTGCTAATTGGTTTGTTTTCAACGTTTAGTTAGTATCGGAGCGCGGAGTGTGACAGTGTGCCGTTTCAATCGGGGGTTTCAGGAGGAAATTGGCTTGAAAATTACACTTTATTTCACTAAATAACTTTATTTTGAAAATACTTTTCAATATAGTTAGCTAAATATGGACTTTCTGCATACTTCGCATTTTCTAAAAGGAAAGTTAGGACTTAGACATTAAGACTTAGGAAGCTCTTACTTACTTTCTTATTTGCTACACAAGATCTAACAGTTGATTTCCATTTCTAGGTCTGGTTCCAAAACCGCCGAGCGAAATGGCGCAAAACAGAGAAGTGCTGGGGCCGGTCCACCATCATGGCAGAGTACGGCCTCTACGGCGCCATGGTGCGGCACTCCCTACCACTGCCGGAGACCATCCTCAAGAGTGCCAAGGAGAACGAGGCCGTCGCCCCCTGGCTGCTAGGTGAGTTCGGTGAGATTCTTGTTCCGTAGCTCTACCTTCCTCTGTTTCTACATCACGAGATTCCACCTACCTCAACGGTTTAAATGTTAAAGTATACCTTAATACAAACAAAAAAACAAAGTTAAAAAAAAACAGAGTGGTTTCAAAAATTGTACCGATCAACACTTCTGAAAAAAACATTAGAAAAAATCATACTTAGCTCGAAATATACAAAAAAAATCGGCGAACGAGCGTAGGATATTTTATTTATAGATACCCCCGGGTGTGGGGAATTTAGTTTTTGTGTTTGGACGTCACTATCTGGACCACCCTGTATAACGGTAGTCGTCCCATTTATCGGACGATGGAATGTGCTGTGGAATCAGAGTTCTGTCAGATTAAGTACTGCTTAGGATATCACGAAAGGCCTCTCTTTGATCATCATCTCGATCTGCTGAGTAAAATATACATTTCTGCTGAGAAATCTGAAAGGACTTTGGAAATGACTTGGAAGCCAGAAATCTGCATAAGAGTAGCACAGGGCCGAGAATTGGGAACCACAAACTAAGGGAACTTCTACTACTGCTGGGTGTAGGCCTACTGGTGTCCACACAAACAGCAGATATCATACATCCTCATCCTCACATCACACATCCAGTCAGTCTTCACTCCCATTCTTCAGGCCGCCTAAGGTATGTGTGTGAAACAGGCCTGTGGATGATGATGTGGCTGAATGTATGACTGGGTCTCGTAGTGCGTACGCGAATGGACGAGGTACCAGGTAAGCAGGTAAGTCTTTTATTTTGTCTGGTTGCTAGTGAACGTGGTAAGAGATATGTCTTAGAACTAGTATATATCATAACCAACGATATTGTACTTATAACGGCTTCCCCTACTAAAGCATTAGGTAATTGTGTGTTAAGGTGTAGATAGTATTTTGTTCGTATATTTTTGTAATGTGTGAAAGGAGATATGAGTACCTAAGAAACAAGTGAACACTGAGATGGACGGCTGATAGAGGACAGTGGAAGACGGCATGATTACAGACTTCATATAACGTGAGATATGGGTAGGAAGATGATGATGATTTTAGTAATGTAACAGCATAAGAGCCTTGCTGACTCATTTACGTTGAAGCACGAGATTGCATAGTAAAAAGTAAAACAAGGCCCCAATCCATTCATTATCTTTCACTCATTATTGAGAGATCCGACCAGACAAGCAGCAAGTAATAGATTTAAAGGCAGTGCCTCATCAGCGGCGCAAAGGCGAGATAACAAAGTTAGGCTCTATTCTCACCTCGGTAATTTTGTTCAAGAGTCGAGCGCAGTGACGGGGGCTCCGTAGCGGCTCCCCCCTCCGCCGTCCCCTCCCCCCCGCGACCACCAACCACCGGTGAGTCCTTCCAATAAGACCATTGTCACTGATTAGCTTGAAACTTGAACAAACTTGCACTCATCGAGACCCATTCATCAAACTTAACTAATAACTGGCTATTTAACAACCCGTATAAACTATACAACAGATCTTAGAATACTATATATTAACTAAAAGTGAATGTGGCAGCTATTCTTGAGCCGAATGGTCTGCTGCGTGACGATGGCAAACGGCCTGACGGTATGACTCTTGTTCCTTGGGAGTTGGGAAGGCCTTTGGTGTGGGACGCTACTTGCGTCGATACCCTTGCTCCTTCACATCTGCCTAGGACTTCCGTTGAGGCTGGTGCGGCGGCAGATTTGGCCGAGGACCACAAGAGGCGCAAGTATGCAGGTCTCGATAGGGCCTACACATTTGTGCCTCTTGGGGTCGAGACTCTAGGTCCGTGGGGTACCGAGGCCCTCCGGGTTTTCAAAATTCTTTCAGGGCGTCTAGTCGAAGCGACGCGTGACCCGAGGGCTGGTGATTATCTAGGCCAGCGTATCAGCATTGCTATTCAGCGCGGTAATGCAGCCAGTGTCTTGGGCACGCTTTCGATTGGTACTGATTTGGACCAGTTGAGCTATCTATAAATCGTTTGCAACGGTTTGTAGATAGCTCAACTGTTTCATGTGTATTTTGTAAATATTGTAAATATTGTAATTACTGTATTAGTTGTAATTTACTAAAAGTATACTTAATGGTATTTAATTTTATTAGTCAATTTAATAATCTAAGTAAATAAAGTCTGACTACGCTAACTCTGCAGCACGAAGATTACTCAGTATGGTGATACCATTGTACAAATCTATTTGGAGTTTTCTATTCCAGGAAGTACCTACATAGTGTGGTCCAGACTTTGTCAGGCTAATTCTCACAAATGCTTTTTTAATTTACTAGTTGGTCCAGACTCGGGTCACAAAAAAATCTCTTTTATTTCAAACAAAGCACCTCCATTTTCCAAGAAGAATAAACTAAAAAGAGTAACAACAACAGACAATTCGAAAGCCACAATCAAAGTTTACAGAAACTGAAAGACAAAGTCACCACATAAAGTGTCTTTATTCCTGAAACGGCGCTCTCAACAAAGCAGAGTATAATTTTTAATCCCAACAAAGGAGATGTTCATTTTTCACGAGGAAGCTTTTACCTTCTACCCTTTTTATCACGCTAAAATGAACTCTACGTTCATACAAATAAAAAGTAAGATAGAAGATGGTAGTGTTGTTTACGAAAACAAGAATGCGTTGACAGCTTATGAGCAGTTTTGCTTCAGTGGAGTTAATGTGTAGTTCACATTCTGTGAAACATGGGATATATAAATGTATTTGTTGTGTACTTGTTTTTATAGAGAAGCGGTTGTCACTGAGAACTCATAATAATATATCTTTATTTAAAAAATAAAGTGATACGCATGGAGTCTATAAGTACACCTCTACAGCTACTCATCGTCATATCAACCGGTAGAAGTCCACTGCTGGACAAAGCTACCTAATAATTGTATTCAAACATAGCCGTGACTTTTTTATTTTATAAAAAAATTTAACTTTAGCTAGATATACAAAACTAATATTATTAAAATCGACTGATAAGTAGAAGTAGTAATTTCGTAGAGGCGCGTAGGCACCTCGTAGCACCTCTACAGAAGTTACACTCCACGTTAAAACCGTAAATGTTACTTTTATTTTAAATGCTGTAATCTGGCTTAGGCGAACACAAACATACCTTTAAGTACACACAAATTTCCACTCACACATGTGCATAAAATTGAATACGCAAACGAGTTCTGCCAGATATGAATTAATAAAGGCTAAGTTCTCCCCTTAAGCCTGCGCCCCCTCCCGTGGGGCGAGGGGGGAGGGCTGGGGTGGTGGGAGGGGTGGGGGAGCCAAGATGGCGGCCGCATTGTCTAAGGCTTGATTAACGCAGATTTGAGGGCTGCGAGCGTACATATTAATTATGTACTTAAATGCACTCGGCCGGATTTTTCTGCGGAGTGTTTAGGTACTGTGTGTAGGTATTTATTGTGCTTACATTACTGCCGAGCTGAGTTCTCGGTGGATATTTGTTTTGGGTTCGTGTTTTAAGGATTTCAATTTTATTATTTGTGTGATTGGAATTGGTGTGTTATATAAAAAAGGATGCCTAATAAAGGTATCGTATAAAATTATTTAAACGCAGATATAATATTTTAATTATAGTCAATAGTTACCAATACTAAAAAAATATAACTTTTAAAATATTTATTTTTCTTCATGAATCTTTAGTAAATTTTGCTATCATAATTTTTTGTAAATAGTTTCATTTTAGTCATGAAAGTAATATTGTTGTAAATATGTCTTAGTGTACTAAGTTTTATCTTTTTTAAAATTCAGTTTTTTACATAATAATACCTAACCTATGATTTTTTTTAGTTTTAGATTTGTTTTTTTTTTTAAAAAAAACCTACGCGTATTTATTCAATCATTTAAATAATTATCTATCCTAGCGAGGACACGCAGTGTAATTATCCAATATTTTATTCTAATAAATTCACATCAAAAAACTCAAAAATCTTCATAACTTCAAACAAAATCAAAGAGTAGTTAGCGCACAGAAGCGACTCTCCAAAGTCTTTTGCAAATGGATTCTAATGCACGCAGAGAGCAAGTTATAGAATTATCTGCCTATTATCCACTTGCTTTGTGCCATCCTTTCATCTCAGAATGAATGGAATACACCTCCATTATCTAGAGTGAAAAATATGACTTTGCATAGTTAGAAGTACCTACTGAACACTCACGTCAAAGGAATTTACACTTTGTGATTTAATCATTGAGAAAATAAGAGTTTTAAAGGCATTTAAAACTAAAGTATTGCTTGATAGGCAAGTTCCTTTTTGTGCAAGAACAGAAATGGCAATCATATAGTTTTTGAGATGCATTCTTTGAAAATAGTGCACCTTTGATTATTCTAAAGAGAGCTAATCTAACTGAATTCTCTGCAATACGCTTTTTTAAATAAGTAAAATTATATTCTAATATATAATACTCACTAGAGATAAATAGTTTAGTTCATAATTCCAAATTAAAAAAAAAAAATTACCGTGTAAATGCCAAAACCATATTAGGTAAATATTTTCAAAATGACAAAAATTATGTAGAGCATTATAAAACATTGAATAGATTCTTGCTAATCTCTTTTTAAATGCACGCAATAAAGATTAAACCGAGTTAAATTACTGCAGAGCGGGTTAGATCAAAATTACCCGCGAATATATCACAAAACTAAAGTCTCGTTACCTATATCATGTAGATTAATGCCCTACTAATGGGCGAACTTGCAAACTGCGCTAATGTACGGACTGACGGAGACGCGCTAATCACCAATCTGATGAAGATTTACATTGATAGGAATCAGACCCGCTGAGGAATTAGCACGATATTTTATATTTGTAAGACTAGAAACTAAAATAGAGTTAACCATACCCAAGTCATGTTTAGCAGCATGGTTGAAAACAATATATATATAAAACTCTTTTGAAGCTGACTGATAATCAACGCACAGGCTAAACCATAAGTCCTTGAGGTATGAAATTTAGAGGATAGTACCCTTATGTAGTGTAGGGGTGCACCAAGAAAGGAATTTTGAAAAGTCATACTCTAAAGGAACGCGAGCAACGCCGCGGGTGACGGCTAGTGTGGAATATAATTTGCCTAATATAACTCCGATAAATCAATAGTTAATTGTAAAGCTTAGAGTTTGAATATCAATGCCTGAGATAACTATTAAAAAGATCGGCGGCGATTAGCAACTCCTACTTCAATAAAATAACACTATATAAGCATAAAAAATCTAGAAATGCTTAACTTCTGCTAGCTGACTGACAATGATTAATACTCGTCTACCACGTGAACAAAGTCACGGGACGTGGTCTGATGTCTGATAAACATGCGCCGAGGGTTTCCCGCGACATGATAATGAAGGACCACGTCGTATGCAGATTTTGCTTTGCATCGGAACTACTGGTGTTGTGGAGTAATTGGAAAAGGCAGATTACGTTCGCGAGAATACACAGTTTCATTTCCATTTCCCAAAGGAAACTAACTAGTAAAATACAAATAAAATGTTCAAGTGAACTACTCAAATCTCCTCTCCTATATACACGTATCATACTTACCGTATTAGTGATGGCTAATATCTTGTTACCGCAGCATCGTATTTAGGTGCTCGTGAACCAACCTCATTTGAAAACGCCCATGGCTACTTGGTTTCTTTATTTCAACATATTATTTTCTAACTTGCACAATTCTCCAACTAATCTAAACGGAATATGCAGCCAGAAATAAAAGCGTCTTTTTCCAGCGTCTCCCCAGACAATAAACCCCGGGGCCCACATGAAGGAGCCACGTTTAATATCTCAACTTGTAGTATTTTACGAGATTTTTACAGCGGCGCAGTCAGCGGCCACGCATACCTAATCAGTCACTTCACTGCAGGCGTGTGGCGTACACTCACACTGAATAATACATCTGTTCTTCATCACTGTAGTCTCGAAATATTTCCAAAAGTAGTCCTTTTAGTACTCTAGGGATATCGTACGTCTACTTATAATCGCGATTTGGAATCGTTTTTAAAATCATACGCACATAAGCTACTCTACATTTTTATCTAATTTTTTCTACCAGGATTTGACAAATTAGATAGTAAGTTTCTCAAAAAAATTGGAGCTAGTTCACTCCCAGACTCGTTTCATCTAGGAATAATCAAATACAGTTCAATAAGCCTTAGAAAGTTTCAGTTTTTCATGTATCACGTGCGTGACAGTGTGACTGCAGTAGACTAGTATCTCCAGCATGAGCAATGCCGAGTGTATTACAAGTGGTCACCGCCTCGCTCTGCATGTCGTGGATTAATGGCAAAGACGTGGAATGCAACTGGCGGAGATGACTAACTGTTCTCTACGACACGTCTGCAATACTACTCAGTTTTGATATTAATTTGCAGAGACTTTGTTGAAAAGAATAATGAACACGAGTTTTAATATATCACGTACTGCGATAAGGCCGCCTACTGTAGAATAATGTATTTCGACAGAATTAGTTTCTACAATAAAGTTTTAAATATTAGTGAGATGTGGTTTAGTGCGTTCTTGTTCACCATGTCCTTTTGAACTCATAAATAAGTAACTTTGCAAAGCATTCTACCTTACTCTTCTGCTATCCCTTTTCACAACTACTTATAAGACGAAACAAGCCAATTGCTTACCGCTTATGCGGTAACCACTGCCTGTAACGATACATTGCTTCAGAGAGCACGCACACTGAGTGTAAGTGTGCTGTAAGAAATAATGTAGAGATCTAAAGTTTTTATTCTACTATGTTAATAATAAATGATGATTATCACAATGCACGGAAATTTTTCACAAGTTCACAAGCGGTTGCACTGGGCTTTGGGAGACACCGCAGCCACAGATCATAATACAATGCCGCAGCAATTTTGATATCTTTATATCGATTCAGAGATTTCCTTGATTTTCTAAGCTTGACTGAAAGCTAACTTTGTTCCAGGCATGCACCGGAAGTCTCTCGAGGCAGCCCAGCACCTCAAGGAGTCAGGGTCGGAGCGGGAAGGCTCGGAGGCGGAGCCGGAACGAGCCACGTCAGCGTCACCGCCGCAGCATCATGATAATCATGATAACCAGGTAATTACAACACGCTTCACTGCCACTACAGAACCACCTTGCATAAGAACCCAAAATTGAATAAACAAATAAATTTACTAATAATAAATATGTGAATAAAATAATATCCTAGGACATTACACACAACGACCTGTAGTCCTAAACTAAGCAGAGCTTGTATTATGGGAACTAGATTGCTGATATATCTATACTTATATCTATATATTTCTTTTTTAAATACATTTTTTTTTTTTTTTCTTATAACTGAGCAATATTTATTCACAAAGAAAATTACAACTAATACAGTATTTACAATATTTACAATATTAAAATATTTAAATACATACTTTTTACCACCCAGCCATAGAACAAATACCTATCTATGTTTACGACACACAAATGTTTGTTCTCGGTGGGGATCGAACCCACGACCCACAGCACGGAATGCAAAGCTACTACCAACTGAGGCGTCTTTATGATTTGCAACTAAATATTTTATTTATATCTCTTCCTCCGCCAGGCCCAAAGCTCTCCCGCCAGCAGCACGACGGCGTCATCATCAGCGAAGGGGCGCGCCTCGCCGGACGCGCGCGAGTACGACGACCCCGAGGCCTTCCGGAACAACAGCATCGCGTGTCTGCGAGCCAAGGCGCAGGAGCACCAGGCCAGGCTGCTGTCCAACAACCTACTGCTTCAGGTACGCATATTAACGACAAAAAATATATTAGCATTTTTTGAAAAACTCCATTCTACAGACGTTAAGGTAAACCAACTCTATTAAACGTGCCCTCCGAAGCACGGAAGCGCCCAGATGTAATTTCTACTAACGGTCACCTATCCATATAGTGACCGCGCAAAACGTCTCTTAACTTAGATAGTCGGTGAAGATTGACTAAACAAGCTACGTCAGGAGCGCTTCTGAGTGTTGGTGAGAAGACATTCTATTTCATCGATGCACCGTGCTTCCAATTCTTCTTCTTGGTCGACCACTCTTGGCAGAGTGGTCACGGTCGCCTTCAATTAAGACTACCGATATCTAGGTGTTATGTGCAGATGCGGTGATCACGTGCAAAGTCATATGCTTGATTAGAAATAATTCATTCGAAAAATATTTGAATAGGTAACTGTTGACTGTCATTAGTTTCAATGGACGTTTTATATATTTCCAGGTGAGAGGCCTAACCCGCACTCCAGCAGGAACTCCCGTCGGTGAAGACGATGGTCCGGGAGACATTGACGTGGGCACCGAACCTCCGCCTTTAGACCCCGCGGTCAATCATCATCATCCAGCGCACATGTATTGACTAGCGCGCCAGTACGCGTCAGGAAACTACTAAAAGAACTAAAACTAGTGCGTGCGATGTGTTGATTGGCATTCAAAAATAAACTGTTTTACTGTGAAATTGACGCCATCTCTTGCCAGAATGAGGAATCTTGAAGCCGGCAGTGATTATAAGTGACGCCTACGGTGATTGGCTGCATTGACGAGGCAGCGATTTGATTGGTTATTTCAAAATTTCGTACGTTGAAACTGAAACGTCATTGGTTGGATGTGTCGCGTGAACTGTTATTGATAAGTGTAATTATGTAAATTGTTAATGAGTATTTAAATCCAAGTTTTCGTGCAATACCCTTAGTTAAGTATTTATGTAGCCCAGTGTAGAGATATTGTATAAAGTTTCCCGAACACTAAAGTAAGAGTTGATTGTATTTAAGTCAGCTGAGTTGAAAATAAATCTACTTACTCACCTACTTATTTACAGTACAAAGTAATTCCGAACAAAATTGTGTTGGCGCATCACAAACGGTCACTTCATAATTGCCAAGATCGGCTGACGGTTTTAACATCTGTGGACGATGGAGACGAATGACTAAATCTCATGGTAACAAGTACTCAGCCGGTCTAGCCAAGTTGATATTCTGCAAAATGCTGAGTCGGTAATGAAATGTGTATGGAAACCATTTCTATGCGATCAACTGTGTGTTTTTGTATTTTATCGCGACTATAGAACTAGACTAGAGAAGAGAACCCATCTGAAATGGTACCTATGTACAAAAACCTGCTTATAAAAGTAGTCAAAGTTATTTATTTTACAATGATGCTGACTTAAATTCCTTCTCAATATTGTAATGTACTTATAGTAAAAAATATAATAGTAAATAAATTATGCCCGCTGTAGAATATTAATTTTAAGTCATTATTTACATAATATTTGGACGCAAGGAATAGATTTTAAATATGATTGAAAATTACGCATCTTTTTTGACTTCCAGTTTTATTTCGGCTATATTTTGAAAAATGAAAAGGCCTATTACTGTATTTAACAACGAAATCATTGAAATTTTACTGTGAACTAAAACACATCGAAAGCATTCCATTGGTACTTTTAAATTGACATTAGCTATTTATGTCATAATA
The DNA here is from genome assembly GCA_918843925.1 of Eulithis prunata. Lineage (NCBI taxonomy): Eukaryota > Metazoa > Arthropoda > Insecta > Lepidoptera > Geometridae > Eulithis > Eulithis prunata. The sequence goes on along the minus strand of OU974020.1, from coordinate 9,047,099 downwards.
TTATAAAACAGAATTTGTTTAGAAAACACTTATTTACCCATAGTACTTACTTTGACGTATTTTTTTGATTGCAACTCAAAATCGAAAAAGAAACAAGAGACTATCATAAAAATTTTTCACCACCTTTTTCGTAATAGTTATGACTGCTTACAATAGTAAATGTTAAAGTGATAAATAAGTACTTACTTTACCCCTGTACTTAAGCATAGAGCTGTAATATATTTATTGAATGTACACGAGCATGGACTTCATCGTACCTAAATATTAAGATTATGATGAATTAAATCGTGTAAAACCTAAATAACACTCTATTTTTATTGTAAGTTACACCCGAAATTATTACCTACAGAAAAAACTGTCGAAAATCTCTGATTGAGTTTCGGTTTTCAACATTTCGTCAGCTTACTAGCTTAAGATAACACTACTGAGATTTTATTAAGAAAAAAAAAACAAAATACGACCTTGTTATTAATAAACTCGATGTAAGCTTGGAATAGTTAAACCGTGTTTTGTGTCTTTCGATCGAATTAAAATCGGCTTGTCAATCCAAAAGACATACATCGAATGTATTAATAACAACTACATATTATTAAAATCATCTCATGAATGTTTAAATTGAAGAAAAATTCTAAACATAGATTATATTTCCATCATACAATTATCAAGTTTTTACCATATTTATAAAGTTGATTATTATTCCTTTAACAGATCTGTCTGCAGAGTTTTTTTAATAGTTCTGGCTGTTGAAGACTTGGAACCAATGTTCAGCTTCAGCAGGCCGTTCGTTGGAGATCAGTAAAGGGTATAAACTGTGGTATCTGATCATGGGTGCACTATTGTAATCCTTTTGTACTTTAGTGTCTAAAAGGGGGTAACTAATAACTTGTTGTCTTGGTGTTTCGAAGTTTTCTTCACAATCTACGTAAATGTTCGGCAAGCTATTACTCTCGTTCTCTAAATCCAAATGATCTTGATTTAGATGTAGATTCGCTATCAGCCATAATTGGTAAAGATGTACGCATAATACGCAGCACCAATATACTCCTGAAAACAAGATAAAATAAACAATAAAAACCCTTGAATCTGAAAGGGCCCTAAATTCTCTTTATCATTAAGATGACTTAGTGTATGGACTCCGGTTCTGTCAAATAAGGACTCGATGTAAGTTTGTATAAGTTAGTCCGCGTCTTGTCTTCTAAAAAGCAAATTCTAATTCGATAGAAAGAGACTAAACAAAACACAGTGTAACTGCTCTAAGCTATTTGAACTGCATATGCCTGAGACACCTAGAAATTGGATTTCAGAGCTGATGAATAACCTCATAACATGGAAATGACTTCTTCAATTTCCACCAACTATATAACTAAAAACCATGCGTGATAAATCAAATCATTGGAGCCCTATTTTCAGAGCTACGAGGCCACAGACATACAGACAAACTTATAACATCCCTTCCTTTTTCGGACGGGGCTAAACAGATAGGAATGCCATAGTTTACAAACAGTTTTTAAAATTCTTCATTTATAAGTTACTCGTCTGCATCGCTACTATGCCCATTGTAAACCATATCCTAAGAAGGTATGATAATGATAAGGATGATAAAGATGTTTGCAAACATTTACCGAAATACAGTAACCAAGGTCCATAGTGATCGCACAGTAGATAAGTCACTTTTCTAACCGGCTCCTGGGAAAGAGATATCCTCCACCTATCCAGCTCCACCGTCGGAATGGCTGGCACTAGTTGGGGACAGGTTTCCCGTGGACACGTCCATAGTTCACGCAGTATTGCCATTGGCACGGCAAATATCATCAGCGCTTGTGCCACGCACACTATCATCATGCCAGGCACCCAAGCATTCAAGGAGTGGCTAGGCTGAAATGGACATACAGTTTGTTTAAAAATTACTTTTTTCTTTTCTATAAATGATATTTTGTGCCTAAAATACCAACTTTACCCACGCATTAGCCTAGTTGGATCGTTGGGAATTTCCATCTGGCCCACCAGCGAGTGAGCCGGTGGGCTCGATGGGAATAACCCTTTTCATTCACTAATTTGCTAATTTTAGAAGCTATTATATGTATATTGTCTGTGACCTCGGTTTATTACGAGTTTCCTCGTATTGAATTCTACCACCAAATTCACATACCTATAGCTACAGGTATTTAGTATACATATATAAGTTGGTTTACCTTATTATTAGCGTATATGTATAGAACGTCTAAAGTAATCAGCGCGATGCTGATTATAGTGACGCCAACGCAGATGAAGTACCACGTGACATACGTGTTCTCCAGATCCTTGACGATGAACTGAACGAAGCCCTCCGCCAGCATCGAGGCTACCACTGCGGTTTGAAGACAGCCTACCTGGGTTAAACGGACTTTAAATAAATATTCGTTTCATTTTACACAATGCCGTCTATTCCCAAAATAAGCAAAGCTTGTACTATGAAAACTAGATTGCTGACAGAATATTGGCTCATTCCAGTTTTCCCCTGCGTGAGTCCTCTGTGGGGGATTTATGGAACTTTTGTCCAATAATCCCCTTAGCGACCCCAGCGACTGCCGACAGGGGAAAACATACTTTTTTCGTAAATACGTACATACTTATAATAAATATAAGTAATAGGTACTACTTACTATGAGTACAATTAACTTATTCAACGTATAACTTTACTTTATTATTTTAAAAAGCTTACAATCGGTGGGATTCCTAGAAGTAGTACCAAACAGCTCGATTCGGTGAACTTTCTCTCCATTTTCACCGACTCTCAGTAACTCACTGAAAAAATACCATGCACCATGTTAACCATACAAGCATGTAATATTATACAGATAGGTACTTAGGTACGGTAGGTAGGTTAGGTACTACGCAGGTCCATAGAATATCAAAAAGCAGCAAAAGTCATTCACAATTTTTTTTGTTGCGATTCATTACTTTAGTAGGTCCGTATAGTGTAAACATCTAGAAAACTCACCTATTCAAGTAGGTAGGTACTGGAAGTGATCCATTTACAAAAATAAAATACAAATAAAATACTTTTTCATTACAAAATAAAACGAACCACTCCTGAAGGAAATTTTATAACGAATGAAAATAGCATTCTTTGCTAAATATTAGGTACCTATCTATATGAGTAATAGGAAACCTGAATATATTATAGTTACCTACCTCCCTGATTAAGATTACAATTATTTTGAGTTTTTTCCTGCCTCCTAAACCATAAATGCTCGCAGCTCGCACATACCTACCTACCTACCACGAAAATATTTTATTTGTTAGAATAGGTATCTACTTATTACCACACTATTACTTAGTACGTACCTATACTTAGCTCATAATGGTCTATCTTATAAAAAGTTAGAGTAGACATTATGTCTTGTTTAACATACGTAATCAGGACATAATGTCCATTGTAACTTTTTATAAGATAGGGGGTAATGCTATTATGGGGTTCTATCTAACAGAGAGGATATAAAAATGAAATAAAACAATATTATAAAATTCGGCCAAAACAAAGCCTCGTAAATAGCAGTTTTATAATAAAAAAAGGCAGCCAAAAATATATAAACATTTTACATCGAAACAACGTCCAAAACTTACAAGATAAAGTTTAGCACAAATTTTCATTTGGAGTAGTACTGTAGTAATTACTAAGTAACAGGCACAGTATTTAAGGAACAAAATTATTTTAACTTTTTTATGTATTTTTCGATTCTTATTCATTACACAACTCGATTCATTAGATAAGTTAATCTAGAATCTTTCTTTTCGAATTAAGAAACATTGATTAATCACAATCGTTATGAACGAAGTGACTTCCAAAAATAGATTTATATTAAGCGTTGATTAATAAGTCAGCTTTAACTCTTACAACTAGACTTTGCGCCCGGTGCTCGGAGCAAAACGCAACGATAGCGCGTTCTAATCGACTAGTGGCGACATCTAGTTCTGTTTACAGTAAACTTCTTTCCACTGCACAAAGCTGACATAGTTTTGAGTATGACTATGCTTACAAACGGTGATGTTCAATTCAATTCAATTTATTCAGATAAAAATAAAATAAATTGTTACATGTTATCCTATTTGAATTTTGCACTAGTTACCAATATTCACTGCTGTTTAGTCTAAAATAGTTTAGTTTATATTAGGCGCCACAAATTAATGTAAAATTAGGTAAAAGCATGTAAAAATAAACTGTATAACTCCAGCCTTATCGTTATAGTTACAATCGCAATAAGCGAAATCCTTATAACTAGGTACCTACATCAAAAACATACATTCTGTCGCTATGGTAAAATATAAGGCGCTGAAGGCACACTCATCATGGCACTTCATTTATAGTTATACATATTGTATCTAAATCTAATGTTAAATTAGGAAAAAATACATAATGTTTATTGTTTATGCATTAGTTACACAATACTTTAAAGTATTATTTTCAGTTTTATAGAATTTTTTATCTAAGTTATTTAGATACTATTGTTATCTCTAAGAACTCAATACTATTGGTAAATAAGTATACGAGCTTAAGTAAATATCATTTCAATACTTATTTATATTTATACATTAATAAATAGAAGATAGGTAGGTATAGTTTCAATTCTGAATGTTAAGTATTTGCCTCTTTCCTAGAGCTAAGTACTTAGGTAGAGTAAATAGGTACTTAAGTAGAGCTGCTTCATAATAATTAATCCTAAACAAATGCCCATTATTGAGTTTTAGACTAAAAACCAGACGAGATATTTGAACCGAAATTCGTAATTTCCTCGCAATGAATACGTGTATCAAAGCGGTCTCATCTTCATATTCGAGGGCATTGTAAATGCTGGATGATACTTAGCAGACAACCTTAGGTCCCTGCATGTCTTCAGAGCTGCGAAGCATCAGGAAGTAACTGTAGACGCACAGGATGCTGTAGAAAACTACGCCTGGAATTAAAAAAAGTATTATCACTCCAACGTCACCAGTGTAGAGGTTCATGTTAGTAGTGTCGAGTAAAATCTAGTGACGTCAATGAAATTCTAGTGGCGTCAATAAAATTCTAGTGACTTGAAAAAACAATGACGACTGTTCAGGTTAACTAATAGTCAGTATTCTGTGCCAGTCTTTTCCGCAATCCTAACAAAAATACTTTATTTATTTTATTTACCAAAAAAAGTTTACATAAAATTATCTAAAGCCCCTATTTGAGGTCTAGCTCTTGTCACGAGAGGCTGAGAACAAAATAACAATACCTAATATCGTGGATTTGTCAGCGTTTGTCAGTGATAACTGTGCCAATTTGCTAATTTTGAGAGTTATATTGGCTGCCTTGATTATTCTACGGAATTCTTAATTTCTGTTCATCTTGTAGTAAAACTCGCCGGCTAGGGAGCTATGAATCTCATCTCTTTCCATAACCCATTTCGCAGTAGCTTACCGAAAAATGCGACGCCTTCGAGGAAAGACAAGAAGATGTCGGAGCCGGTCCCAGAGACGCCGTGCAGACAGATCTCCACCAGGATGAAGAGTATCGCCGCGCTGCACAGCACACCCATCACCCACACCCACGCCTTTAGACCCCAAGTCACACGCTGGAATAATAAAAGTTAAAAGTCAAAGTCAAAATACTTATAGTCTATAAGATCTCACTGATTACAATCAGTGGCAGTAAGTTAGAGAGTGACAAAAGATGAAGTAAGAGACAGTGAAAAGGAGTAGGCTGTTCCGAAAACGATAATTAAAATTCATTTATTTCTCAGATGTCTCTCAGTTTTCTCAGATAATGTACACTTGCACTGTACTTTACAGTTAGAGCGTGCTATTATTCTCTCTTGCTGTAATCCAAGACTACTTCAGAAAACGTTTGTAACTTTTCAAGATACTGGATGTAGTTACGTATCTGCATTAACACTTCCCACGATCGTTCATTTCTTATGGAGCTCGTGAGACTTCGCTCTAACAGGCGTTACTGCTGGCTGCGCAAAGAACCCCTCCATTTCCCGTTCTTCGAGCGCTATTAAATCGTGACGGGATAATACGTTTAATTACACCGTCTCTATACTTATGCTTCAATAACAATGGAAACATCACTACTTGGCGGTAGAAGTACGGTTTTATTATTCCCCCGGACCAAATAAATAAATAAATAAATATTCACGGACACTTAACACAACGCCTTCTAGTCCCAAACTAAGCAAAGCTTGCTACAACATTTGTGTGTTGTTGTTTACAACACACAAATGTTTGCTCTCGGTGGGGATCGAACCCACGACCCACAGCACGGAAGGCAGAGCTACTACCGACTAAGCCATGACGCCTGTCAATCTTTCAAGACTATGCCACAAACATTTTCTTTATTTTGTTCTAACCTTAAATGCGGAGATGATGAGCGTCAGCGCCATCAGCACATGCACAACAGTGATGACAGCCACGGTGACGGCCACCTTGTACCACTTTGTGTAGAGATGGTCTCCGGCGTCCTCCACTGTGCCGATGTTGGAGCGAGCGCTCTCCGCGAAGATCGAACACATTATTATCAGGGTTATTGACACCGCCTGAAACAGATACAGAAGAATAAGTCCAAAGTGTTTGAAGCTAGCAAGTTGAGACGATTTCTTCAGTAATCCAGTTTAAAAAGTACAAGGAAATAAGGTTCCTGAGGTTTTGAGTGATGGCCACCGAATTACTACAACAAAGTTTAAGAAAACCTGTGTAAGGGGCCGAATAAAAGTCTTGAATTTTCAGTTATACACGGCACTGGTAATGTGGGGTCTCAAACGAGTCCAAACTTTGCTTATTTTGAAATGAAATGTATTTATTCGCAAGAAGTATGGTAGTTTTGTACAATATAGGTAAAATCTCACCAGATGAACAAATCCGATGAACTTTGATCCCATCTCCAAGCCCATGCACCAACAGAACGACGTTACGTGTGGCAGCCCCATGTCGTCAACGGCTTCTGTATTCTGTCTGAAAGAATATAAAATAATTTTAATTAACCATTTATATGCGTGTGGTTGGACTATGGAATACCTAATGTACTAACATAGTTGGACTGAGTCAATTGATTTGTAAATGTTTGCGGTTGATTCATAAACGATTATCGCTGCATTGTGTCGCTGTTTCGTCTGTTACTCAGATAAACAGAAATAAACACCCGCATCGAGAACCTTTGTGGTAGAACTCTTCCAGGGGGCCTAGTACAAGTTTTCGTGTGTAAATCTGGTGTAAAACGTCTGACGCCCAGCACACCAGTGGGCGCTGATTTGTATGGAAACACTGAGCGGATTCTTTGAGAAGCTTGGTCTACACCAAGCTCGTTCTTGCATGCCGAACTTCAAGAATCCGCTCAGTGTCTCCATACAAATCAGCGCCCACTGGTGTGCTGGGCGTCAGACGTTTCACACTCATACTATACACTGAAAACTCGTACTGGCCGCTCAGGACTTCCCCAGGAACAACACAGGTATTTCCACCGTATTTGTGCAGATTTCTGCCGCCGAGCATTGATGCTCGCATTGCGCGGAAAAGTACGTCTCAAAGTGATGGGCGTGAGATGTCTGCCAGAAACGTCTATAGACGTTGATAGGAGGCAGAAACATTCACTTTAAAAAAAAATACTAAGCAAACACTTCTCTTTTCTAACGTAAGAAATTCTGATTGCCACAACACCCATATCTTACTTTTAAATAGAGTAGATAAGTAGGTATTAATAGATCATACGCTGTATCATGAAGGTCAAATACAAAAATAGATATTCAACTATTCAATCAGTTTTATCTATCAGTTTTTAATAAATACTACGAACTTACTGGTAATTTTTAAGCTCCATCGTCTCTGATCTTCGGACCGCGAATGACTGAAGTCTAGATCGAACTCATCCCAATACATCGAACAAAGCCTGATTGGGACAGGTGGGTAAAAAAGAGCTTTCGTCGTCGAGAGTCGTTTTACAAGTAATACAAGTGAAGGCAAGTAATTTATTACTCTATGTGGGTCTAAGTAACAAGCGGGTAGCGATTTTTGTCTATTGCAAAGATTTTTTATGTCTCAAACCTCATTGAATTAGGTCAATCGTCAATAATTTGTAAAATAGGCACCTATACATATTCAAATTATTTAAAGCTTAAGCTTATTGAAACTACCCGGCTTCGGATGACTTTGTAAACTTTGCCCAACGCCAGAGATTTAAAAAAAAATCGTCATACTATATGGATCAAAGCCATATTAGTCTAAGATCTTTGAGTTGACTCGTCGCATAATAAATTATATTTTTATAGACAGCTGAACTGGCTTGAATTCATGTGATTCTAGTGATTTTATTAGAACAACCTTTATGACTGTTTGTCTGCTAATGGCTTATCCCACAAAGTAGCAGTCCGTTACAGCGACAGTAACCTTATCAAGGACGTCAATGATTGCTAGTTCAGCGCCGAACCTGTTGTAGGCACCTAGGTAAGTTCTGTAGCTGTACAAGTTCTACTGAAAGCATGATCACTTGTTTAGAATCGATTTACACACTCATAAGTACAGTACTCATAAGCCGTGTTGGCCGAGTCCCACTCGGCCAACACCTTGATACTTGAACGCCAACGGCTTGCACCTCGACTTTTGATCCGAAGTTCGTGGGTTCGAATTACGACCGTGCATCATTCGATTTTGCGTTCGGAAAATGTACACGCGCATTAACACGAGCTTAACGGTGACGGAAAACATCGTGAGGAAACCCTTGGCTTAGTCAGCTCCGTACGTATTGACCTTGTCTTTCCTGTTGATATGGCTGACAGGCTGAGAGGATGGTACTGGTGCTGGGCAAATCTACTCGCGGTACTGAGACAGCGCTCCACAATCGAGTAATCGACGTAGCGCATTGAAGCCATTTGAGACCCTATACTATGAAAGTGTAAATTGGCCAATATATAATCTAATATATAATAATATATACAGTGAAGAAATCACTGCGCGGCAATTATGACTCGACCTCGTAAAATCTCAAATGGAAACCAAACAGGAAAACCTCGAACTGCAAGTGCTCAAAATGACGACTCACAATAATAAGTTTAATAGCGTTTATAATTCTACACACAACTTTAAACTTTTATTCAAAGACATAAAATTCAGATTAATTAATACCTACCGATTTAATGTCAGTTCTATCTAATGTAATCAATAGGTTAATGTTATCATTAGGTTCAGACAAATAATCAGACCTTTTGACTTAAACAGCATCAGGGGTCATAAGGGGTACCATTTTTACAAGTGAAAAATTAATGGAATTCAAAAATAGATTTTGACTAATACTATTCTAAAAATGGTAATCAAAGTTTTGAATTCCGTTACCATTTCACTTAGTGATGGGCCTGCAGGACGCTGTAGTGCCTGTGACCTACATAACTACATAAACACCTCAGCGACCTACTTCTAGAACTAATTCTCAAGAATGCAGGCACCTGAATAAATAACGTAAACAACTACTAAAAAATCAGCTCTGCTATCCAACCAAATAACAAGTAAAGAAATGTAAACACTTACGCACCACAATTCCACTCAACACTAGTTTTGTTTAACACACGAACACACACTGCACAAAATATTCAATGAAGTAAACTGGTTTGTTCTTTCTTGTCTTCTTAACAAACTTAAGTTTAGATGAGGAAATATCTCAGCAGAACAAATCAATTAAATGTGGTTTCCCCACAGACTTATAGCAGTGTTTCCCAGAATGTATCGATTTATAAAAATAATCAAACTTGTAAACACAACACTCTCGTTCACCTCGCCCGTCGGATTGAGAAGAGAGACCAAGACAGACCATGCCAAACGTTTTAGAGTGAAAGAGAGCGAGCATTTTTCTGACGTTTAGTCTGATGACGTAAATAGGGCGTGACGTCAGAGACCGTTCCGTCAACTACTCTACCGCTCTGTTTCACGCAGAATAAAGAGGGGATACACATGAACAAATCTGAGGGTCGCCGCGTTACGTAAACATATTCGTGTTATATTGCGCGTCAACGCTAGCTCGATTACTGAACGTTGTAGCGACACCGCGCAGTGTATCTCGAATATGTTACTGTTACGGTACATTTGCGATTGTCATATTTATTTGTGTTGAAGCGGGCGCGTCCTCTATCGACTTTACCGCTTGGACTGTACAAACTAGTTAGTATTCTGTTATTCTACCTACCTACCATCGACACCGGCAATTTGGCGCCACATTGCCTTGTCTAGCCAAGTAGATACAAAACAAACAAACATTAGCGAATGTCTAGCATTGAAACGATAAAGTATGTTTGTCTTTAATTTGAAGGTAGTTAGATATTTCATGCATTGATTGGACTACTAGATATAATTTGGTTATTTCGGTAGGTATGTTTTTTATTGTTAGTTATTTACAAAGATACAGACGGACTAAGAAAAAATATTTATTCACACAAAACAATACTACCTACTTTGGTCACTAAAAATTAAATAATGTAGGAAGCTACCTACGTAGAATACCTACACTTATTAGGTACCTAGCTTACGTATTCACACTATTCACAGCGTATAACTCGCTTACATCTAAGCCTCTACTGAGAGCTAGTAAGGAACTATTGAAAAAAATACATAATATGGTTCCAATATTAGCCAATTTATTTGTTCCATAGTAGTTCCAGTCTTCCCGTGCAGAGTTTCTCTACTTGGCTTACACACTGGCTTGCTGCTCTACACTGCTGGCAGTGTAACCCAACATACACAAAATGACGCAGAGTGCAGACTCTACACTCTACGTCGTAGCGTCCTACGTCGTAGCGCGTAGCAGTAGGTACGCGTAGCACTACGCGCGACTGGATGTTGAAGTAACAAAGTCTAGTCTAGTGACGTACACTGCTCCTGTTAATTATGTTTAGATAGTAAAAACACCCTTGCAAGCTATTTGGCTTATGCTTGAAATCAAAAGTGTGTACAAGACCAAAGAAGAGATTTTATTATAATGAAAAATGCTTCATTCGTGTTTTACAGGCGTCACGGCATCGGTCTGTATACCCCTGCGTATAGTATTACATGATTTGTCTCTCTATTTTCCGTGCTGTGGATCGTGCGTTCGATATCCACTGAGAACAAAAAACTGGTTGTCTTGTTTACATTTTGCAAAAGCCGTAAACCAAGAAGTTGAAGTTAAAGTCTCTGTTTACATTAAAGTGAGTGCAACATCAGCACGCTTCTGCACGTTGCTCCTGACAGGCTGGTAGAGCCTGGCCGAGCGCTGGAACTGCTCTGCGTCTTCTTCGTACATCATCTGCTTGTGTCTGCTGTGTACCACTACAATGCAGTACACTGATATACCTGATGATGAAGGAAGATAGAACTTTACTTGGTTTTGTTTCGTGAACTCTTCATCGAATTTCTGCTGTGAGTTTTTACCTCAAAAGGAAGGTACAATGACCATGGAACACATGCATTCTTTATGGCGGCAACCACAAAAGTAGCAACAGCATTGGTCAAAGACAAAGATTTTTTATTCAATAAAATCACTAGGATCACTTACAATTGTCTTATATACTAAGTACGTGATTCTAGGTGCCAGTTCCTCGCAGCCAGAGCCTAAAAGAACGGCAAAAAACTTGCATTGTTTAGCGGTTAGAGATGTAAAGAGTGCAGCATCAATTCGATCAAATTGTTAGAGTGGAAGACAACCCTCGATTCTATGCTTTGAGAAGTTCAAGGAATAGAAAATACTTACAAGCCCGTACAAGGTGTACGCAGATGATGATGGACTCCACCTCCAGCATCTCACCGGAGTCCTGCAGAACCAGGCTGATGCCGGTGAGGGACATCACGAAGAACAGCGCCGTCAGGATGCCCGTCACTATCGTCCAGGGTAGTGTCAGCGATGCTAGTTTCTTAAGTAAGAAAGAGTAATGGTCATGTTCATGATCATTTTGAAGCTCTATTTATGGAATGTTTTGTTATTTTCTTACCTCAGATACTAAGATAGTATTCATTATGACCTGCTCCTCAGATTATCAAAATAGGCTTCAATATTCTGAGTGTATCACATTTCAGGGAAAAGAAATGGCAACCCTCAGTTTTACCGATATATTCCAGAAATCCCCACTAAGAAATCCTTACCAGTGGGGATTACACTTTTTTCCAGAAATCCCCACTGCTACGATGTTGCATGTCTAAGACGTAGGAGTGGGGATTTCTAGTTTTTTTTTTCAGAAATCCCCACCAAGTATGTGAAAACCACTGTTATTTGGCTTAAAATAATTTATAAATCAAAAACCCTCTAAGCCCCTGAGGTAGAATGGCAGTAACTAAACCTAATGTTACATATTAACAGAACCATAAAATCAGATATACTTTCATAGAGATGTCAATGAATATTTTTCTTTGTAACAGGTCTACTCTAACCTGTTCTAGCTAGATAAATTAACGACAAAGGGTCTCAGAATATGGAAGAGGCCTGGAAAGAGTGGATTGTAGTATCAGACTAAGGTGATGATGAATTTATTTTTACGAAGGAAAGTCATAGGCGAAACTTAAGTAGGTACCTTATAAGCAGCCACAATCAGAAGTAGTGAACAGAGGAGGTGCGTGCCACTGACCACCGCAGCAGTGACGTAGAGTGCAAACTTGTGGGAGGACACATTTCCCGCCTTTCCGAGAGGCACCAGAGTCACCAGGAGGCTGTATCCTGTCAGCTCCAAGAGTGCCCATACCTGGAATCATCAGCATTACATTTTCAGTATCCAAAACCATTATTGCAAAAGTTTTTGTTTCAAAACCTCGTTAGATTTTTTATCATCAAACAAGACGGTTTCGAACTTACTTTTGGAATCAATGATCTTCTACCTACATATAATAAATCATTGTTTGGAATGATATTCTGTGATAATCTAACGTCACTTGTTTTGGTCGCCGTGTAGAGCTGCAAGAGCTCAGCAAATAGAGCCATTGTACCTACCCACATTACCACATCAAAACGTTCACCAGTGAGTTGCTGTGAAAACTACACCAGGCGTTTCGCTTTTCGCAAACACTTTTGGATAGTTTTTATGCACTATTATCATTCAAAGCTCATAAAATGAACTAAATGGGCATTGTACTGTAGCTTTATACATTGACGGAGCCATTTCTAAATGCGTAGGATTGGCATGCAAATGTTTTTCCACGATGACCGTGAAAAAGCAATTCAACAGTGACCTTGGCCACATAAATAGAAAATTCAATAGAAATTTTATACGCACCGTATAAATGTATCCAATAATCAGAGTCCCGGTATGCAACGATGCGCAGAAGCAACATTTATTCACTATAGGTACTCCCATTCTCACCCTTCTCACTTAGAAAATAACAACTAAACTACCGTGACTAGATTATGTATAAACAAACTAACTCTAGATTACATGGTGCGTGTGTACGGTTCTAGTGATCGGTTATCACTAAGATTATTTTCAGTTTCGTTACAATGATCAACTGTATTTCTCTTTATCAAACAACTTGAAGGACGGTTGGTTTGATAGCTTAGCGGCAAAATGTGTTTTCATAGTGATGTCACTTCGATATGATAGTGCAAAAAGCATGGTAGAGTAACTGGGTATGCAAATAGCTACTGAGTATCATCATAAAACTTATTTTTAGTATAATAGATGAGAAAAACAAAGTGCTTTGAGAACGAATCACTAGCTCTAAAATAAATTGTAGCTCTACTCACCAAGTTTCCACAATAATAAGTGAAATGAGTAGGAATAGAGTAACCTACTGTATCTCCAAATCCTGAAGGTATTTAGTAGGGGCATACCCAGATAGCAAAAGTGTAACAAGTATCAATACTGATGACGTAACAGGTAATACGGAGAACGAGGCTTATCTGTGGAATGCGATTGTTATTCCTAAATCAGCTTAATTGCACCTTTAAAGGTGCCATTATTGCAGGTAGGTACAATCTTTTGCAGCCAGTTAGCTACGGCAGCTTAGTTTACCTTTTAAACTACTGCTAATTAATAATACGTAAACTAAGTACCTAGGTATCTTAAGTACATTATGGCGAAGAGCAGATTCTATTTCTACTATTCTAAATGCACAATTTACTGACAGATGATTTACGATGATACGAGACGAGATTAGCAATAGATGCTCTACGAGAATCTGCTTAACATTCAAAATCTGTCTCTGCTGCGAGGATATCTGCTATGCCTGGTAAAAACAGCCTTTTTTTCTATGGAACAAACTCAAAACGATTTATTTGCCATTAAATCTGTTGGTTTTCTTTAAACCTGACGCGTTCCTCAAATATAGATAAAACGTATTGATCAGTAACCGAGTAAACGATAGTTCTATGTGCTGTTATCAAATGAAATTATTGTCTATCGATAAATGATTAGGTATATTTATTAGGCGCCTGGCGTGCATGAGTCGAATCATATCAGTTTTAATTGTATAATCGTACGTGCAAATTGCGGACCTGTAAACTTTGTATTTAAATTCTGAAACTTGGATTTATGAAACCAAGTGTTTTTAAGTAAAAATGTGTCTTTCTGTTAATAACTGTTGTTGCTGCTTCACCCTCGATGTGGGGACAAAAATCATTAGTATATTAGGAACGGTAAGTTGGAATAGTATGAGGAAAATCAAAGTTTTGCCATTTATTGAATCTGACTCGTATTCTGATAAAGAAATCGTTACTCAAGTATAGATTTGAAAAGAGATTTTGAGTGCTTGAGTCCAGATCAGTGCAGTACAAGCGAATACGGGCCACAGAACCCCCAAGGCACCATAATATTTTAAATAAATATAAGACCCAAGGCGGTAAATAAATATAAAGCCCTTGAACTAACACTTGAGCTGAACAAGTTGGTGTAGTAATAGAAAAAAAACTACAGGTTAATATCATGCTTTTTGATTAATTTTGGAATTCTTAATCAGAGCGCTAAAAGTCGTCAAGCACCAGCATAATCCATTCGACCAAAATCATTATCTAGTGTGCCTTTATAGGTTCAGTTATGAGAATACCGGGTAGAATGACAAGATTTAGTACGTCTTTCTCATTTCAGCTGTCCTCCCTGATATCCTCGCTCCTCTATGGGAGCTCAGTGCTCCTCGGCACCGATCTGCCCGCCAGCAGGGTGTTCTTCTACTCATCGATGGCAGTGCTCGGCTGCTTGCAGGGCATCTTCGGATGCATTCTTATTTACGGAGCTTTCACCGTAAGTTTAACATTGCTTAAAATCAGGTGAGATAGTGATTAATATATTGTATAAAAAAAGTTTTACATTTACCGCTACTTATTCAGAAATAATTTTTGAATGCCGTTGGCGATCACTCAGCATAGTGGGGGGGACAAAAATAGGTCATATGATGATGCTTTTCACTTTGCTTAAGTAGTCACTCAGGTGTGTAAACAAATAAGTAGATTAGATAAATAGATAGTGACAAAAGTCTCTGTCTCCTATCAGAAACTACGTAGCTACGATTACCACTGCACCTAGAAACCAACCGATACTTATGTACTTTGCAGATAATGAAAGCAATATCTTCCACTAATATTTTTGTTAAAATTATAAACATTATTTTAAAACGATACCTGGAAGAGGTGAATCTGTTCTAAAGTGCCTCCTACAGTTAAGACCAAATTGTAACACTTATTTATGCAAATAAACATCTTGTATCTTGTTTATAATATTAACAAGAATTTGATGAATTTATTCCAGCACAAGCCCCAGTACACAGTTCCATGGATGGTCCTCACGTGGAGCCAGTCGGTGACACTCCTGGCGCTGGCGGTGACCGGCACCGTGCTGCTCAGCTACAACCGGAAGGCAGAGACCACGGCTGAGATCAGCACAGTCATATCTGTCTACTTTTTATACGCTCGTGAGTATTATTTACTTCTGTGCCTGCTATATTTAACTCATACGAGCTTGCTTGCTTGTTACGGGACAACTGGTGGGCCAGATGGGAAAAAAAATCCCAACGAGCCCACTATGAAAATTAGTGGTTTCGATGGGAATTTTTTTTCCCATCTGGCCCACCGGTGGGCTGGCCGGTGGGCTCGATGAGAATATCCCCTAGGTAAGCCTCAAAACCGTAAGGCCTTCGTCGATGCAGAGCTGGGACTGACAGTTTAACGTGCTCTACGAAGCATGGAAGCGCTGAGACAGACTGCTAAGACTAGTCTACACTCGTTATACCGTGTTATTACACCGAAAACTTGCTGATCAGAAATGGCCACACGAGTGACAGGCATAGGACCAATCTAGATCAATCATTTGTTTGTTTGTCTCCAGTTATATTATTCTACTTCGCGTCAGTGGTGAACAGCCGGCGCCAACAGATGCTGACGGAGGATCGCACCGAGGCCTCCAAGAGGCTGATGCGGGTTCGAGTCATGCCGAACTACTACGCTTAGTTGTAACCTCAAAACTCAGGAAAAAGATCTCAGTTTGTATATTTGTAATTAAAGCTTGTAAATTTTCCTTGTTTTTCTTAATTTAGTTTGATGATTACACTTACTGTTAAGTTATTCTTCTTCCTAGCTCTACCAATTCCGATGGCTAGTATAGAAACCATTGCACCATAGTTCTTCCATGACGACTTCCTAGAGTCAGTTAATTATTTAGTTTACAAGTAGGTTGCTCTAATCACTCTATTTAGTCAGTTATTCCAAACTATATGTAGAATATCTTTGAGCTACGCCACCCCTGTCAGCGGGCCAGACGTTTCTTATATTCCATTCTGATGGCCGCCAATATCTTTGCCAAAAAATGCTTTAAAACTTGACTCTTCAAAACAAAAGGCTCATTAGCCTCAGTTACGCATAACATGGAAGTGATTATACCACAATGAGAAGCGCACGCGCATGTCTTAGTGCGGAAAATCACCGTTTTCACCACCAACCCAACAATGCCGGTTATTATAATAGAGATTTTATAAATATGACGCCGCGGGTGACAGGCCGACAGTTTGTGAGCACAGTGTGACGTTCATGGGTGAACTACGGGAAGCATGGTGAGTAAGAGAACATAAAATACAACTTAATGGTCCATACAGCAGGTGTCAGGCGTAGCTAAGGTAAGTGGAAATTAACCAAAATCTCAAGCATTCTAATTAGATGTTCTGGGGTCTCATATCAAAACCTTGAACGGAAGTTTTGTTAATAGTGAACAACATGCGAGATGACCGCTAGTGGCGCTTTCATCTGCGCTTCAGAACGAATGTTCAGCTTCTGAACATGACGTTTCTTTTGGCTGTACGACAGGTAACAACCTAAAAACTCCTTCACCATTAATATGGCCAGCTTAAAACTGTGCAAGCTTACAAACGGAAACCGTGCACATAATTGATGGTCCACTTCTTTGATGATTGGCAAGGTATTGCATAAGACGGTCCGTCTGAATTCATAGATTTTAATGAATGGTCAACATGCGATTTCCTCCCGTGCCTAAACTCAACTTCTGTTCTCGAAATGTTACCTCTTACTCTCGAATTCATAAATAATGGCTTCTATAGAGGCGAGTTCAAGCACAGAGCTAAACAATGCTGGTTGAAACGGTTTGGCGAACTTTTCAGCCTTTATTTACGAATTTGTGGGTTGAAAACTAATCAATTTAGCAAGTGTTACTACTTTGAGACTTGGGCACCTACCTGCATGAAAAGATATTAAAAATTACTTTAGAAGATTCATGTTCAATTTCTGTATCATCTTATTAATCTGTGCACACCTAAAAATGTAGAGCTTCGGCTTTAAAAACTACTTACCTACTACAAAAATTCTCTATGAGGGATATTTTACAAGTCCGCAGCCTGTTTTAACAGAATCAATGGACGATTCCATCTTAGTTATGACACCGTATGATCTAGAATGAACGATTAGTTACGTAACCAAACCATGTTACAGGCACCCGTGGAATGTTCGACACACCTAAAGTTGACCTACTGACTTTGCTATACTTGAGGTTTTCTACGCATTAAAAATCAATGCCAGAGCTTTTATATGCCCTTGGACTAAGCTATATAATATACCTATACCTATGATACGACCCCCGAATTCATAAACAGAAGCTGAACGGTCTGAAGAGTCCGTTTTAATCCAGCACTCACCTAGAGTAGCAACTGAATCACAGCCCAGAGTAGCCTTTACATCGTTTATGAATCCGAAAGGAAGTCTCAATGTTGTTGTGGTAACTTTTTTACTAATTTCGAGACTTTTAAAACTTCCCATTTTACAATCCATCAGCAACATTAAAATTAAATAATATTAATGATTTAATCAAATCAAATCATTGGTATTCCCACGGCAGGCCAAGGGGGAGTGAGGGGGGGGGGGGGAGCCTCGTGCCATCACTTTCACTAACCATAGACCACACCTGCTGTGGACACAGGTTACCTAGCTGTTACTACAGCCTAGTTCTGATGAGGTTTAAAGTCACAAGAGCTTTTTTGTCTCAAAGCGAGGCTTAAATGCAACGATGAAAATGTACTGGGAGAAGTTGAGTACAAGGAGGATACACGAGGAACTATCGTCGTGGAAGCTCATAGAGAAGAGATATACCTATGACTAGCTGTGCAAAAAAAAATTGCTATTTTGAAACGGTCATAATCTAAATTTCCTTAGGGGTCTATATTTTATTTCCTATGTTTATATAAAAGCTAAGAGAATTGAGCACGCAGCTCCCAGTCCGAAGGAGTTGACTTTTACACCTAAGAGTGCTAAGAGCTGAAGTCAAACTTCCAGTGACCCTGACTACGACGGTTACATGTTCGCTTACATAACTAACTTTCACCCAAACAGTAAGTCACTGACCGGCTGGACGGACAGACGCATGCTCTGATGGATGCTGGGACTACTCAGCAAAACGACAAACTAATGCTCGTTGATGATATTCGAGTTACACTGCACGTTACCCTGGCACTTCCACACGCGGCCGCGCATAAGCTCAAGCTGACCACGCAATGTAGCTAAAATGTCAAACGGGTGTGATTTTATCGTTTTGCAGAGTAGACCATCTGAATTCATTAGTGAGTTAGTTTTATTTGAAGGTGACGCGGCATTTTGCAGTTTTCCTCAAGATAAGATCGTTGAGAAGTCTTTTGATGCAAAAGATAGTTGTAAACTATGTACTTAGCTGAGGAGTTAATTTTAGATACAGGATTTAAAAAAAACTTTCAAAAACTTAGCTAAATGGGAAAAACTCGGTCGATTTTATCGATAAAAACAGGATGGATTTGGTATAGTTCGAGTTAGGTATACCTACTTAGTTGCTGATAACAAAATGTGAATACTGGTTAATAATACAAGACAAGTCAGTTACAGCAATATTCAGCGTTTCCGTTCAATAAGAAATGGTCTTTATTACCAACGGACCGAGTCTGCCGGTCTCCATGAGACAATGCGATAGGTATCGAGAAAGCAAACCCTGGGCCTGAGGTGAAGGCTAAAGGGCACAGGCCGCACTGTCTCTTTCAGCATTACGAATACAACCTACAGTACGTACCTACAACCATCATGAGAATGTAACGGGTCAAAAACCTTACATTATAGTAGTTCTAGTTTTGCGATTTTATGATCTTAAAAATTGCGTTAAAACATTTCTTGTTTGCATTAGTAAGAAACTCATGATACAGACCTACTTATAGCTGGGTATGACTGAACTTGTACAAATATGTTTCCCCAAACTTTTTTATTTGTAAATAACTCATATCATTGTGCTGTTGTAACGTGTTCATGCCAGCAGCCTTTGCACTAAAAAATAATTTAATTATTTTCAGAGAATACTATGGAGTTTACTCCTGACTGTTGCAGCATCAGCTCATGAGGTCGTTGAAAGCACAGAAGACATCGGACCTGAAGCATTCTTCAATGTCACAACCCTCTATCCAGTAGCCAATCAGAACACAAACAACACGCACAATGAAAACACAACTAACAAAGAAACTCGGGAACCGAAGAATGAAGAAAAACCAATAAAAGAAGCAACGTCTTGGAAAATAGAAGCAGCTTATGCTGAATCTAATTTAGACAAAGATAATGCAACAACAACTGCTCCAGAAGTGGAACAGAAGAATGAGACAAAGGAGTTCAGGCCTAGTCAGCCTCTTGGCAGTTTTTTGGAAGAGCATGTGGCTCCTTCGAGGGAAACTTTAGATTCCTTTACGCCGATTATCAAGAAACCTGCTTCAGGTTTTGTTAGGTAAAGATTTTCTATTACTTCTTCAGTACAAGACTGAAACTTGTGATACTCCGCCAGAGCCAATCATAAAGTGCTAAATTTATTTCAGCTCCAAGGAAGTATATCGCTCTAACAACAATATCCCAAAAGAATTACTCCACACCCACAAGGAGTACCCTTACAAATTTGAAAACAGCCTTTCCACTAAAGCCAAGGACAGCTGGAGACCAGACCAACACCGACCCTGGCCAACAAGGACACCAGGTTTTGGAGGCTTAGGAGATCGACCTGGAAAAGAGTGGAGTTTCGGTAGCTCAGCAATCGATAGCTTTGAAAGACCTGGAAATAGCAATAAGGGAACTTCAGGGTTCGAAGGCTTCGGGGACAGTCCTGGACAAGCGTGGGATGCAAACTTTGATGTAACAGGAGACAGGCCCAAAAACTGGGGTCTGGATAACCAAGAACCCAAACCAACAATGGCATCCCCAGTGAAGGTCCCAGCAGGTGGACTTTACAAATACTCTGACCCATTTAAGGAGAAGCCAGGGAATGGCGAGGACTTCGGCTTGGAGTTCAATAATGACGCAAAGGAGAATGCTGTTAAGAAACGGTGAGAATCTAATTTTATTGTGAAAGTCTCAGACTGGTTCGAAGCTTTTGTAACAGAAGTCATAAAGTAGATGATGATATTTTACTTTTACAATCGCGAGTTCGCGACTAACGAGTTCCAAGATCTTGCGAAAAAGAATGCCATTACATATCTCTGATTTAATCATCTCAAAACCTGTTAAAAAGTAGATCCACCGGTAGAAGGTATGTAGTCGCAAGTAACATGATTCATGAGTTATTTCCAAAAAATATAAGACCTGTTGCATAAAATAATTACAAACGCAAACATACAATTAAACTTAAATAAGGCAATTTGGAAAGTAAAATGTGTGGTGTGTAATTACTACTATACGGTAGGTAGGTAATGTAGGTAATATCCTTTCACTGGTAGCCGGACGTGCGCCAGCGCATGCTAAAGTGGTGACCATTATTTATATAAAGACGATTACTAGCGACACGCCTGGCTCTGCTTGGAACTATGCCACCCAACCTCACCGAGACATGTGCCAAAGTAATGTCCTCAGACTTGTCAAGGGTTTCAGATCTTAGGGAGGTACTGCCATTTCCAAAGGGAATATTACTGGTAAGTCTTTCAATTCATTTACTGTTTCATGACACAAAGGTGAAAGTCCAACATCTGATAATCATGACCAAAACAAATAAACACAGCGCATTACTAGCGATGTTTATCGTTATCTTGTTATGGATTAGATGGTAAATTGGCTTCGGTAGATGGTAGATTTGAGTTATGAAGATCGATGCATGGGAACTCGATGTGCGATTGATGGAATAAAGAAATACTCGGCTAACTACGATTTGTAATGACATTTTGCTGTAATCTATTTGCATGTTATTAGCATCTAAAAACGATTAATGATGTCAATGCAGATATCGTGGCTTACGATGATGATTATATCGTTCTCCACCGGAAGTCCTGAAGCTCTATAATAGCTTTCAATCAAAGAGGGATTTCCTAACAGCTCTACTTGTCTAAACCTATTTTAATTAATTTCATTTTAATTTTATTTAAATTAGTTTTGGTATTTATCACGATTTTAATATGAAATAAAACTGTTCAATCGAGCTTTTTATATCAACACCCAGCAGCATAAATCAAAATCTAATCTGTAATTTTTCAGAGAAAATCCCTGGGAAGGAATCCTGAGGATGTTGACGGCGTTCATTCCGGTGGGAATCATCATCTCCGCCCTGACTCCCAGCATCATCACCATCGAGAACACTGCTCCTGGTAACCCGTAAGTAACATGCAAAATGAAGATAGTATTGTCTGTGTTTTTACTCTTTTTACAAAAGATTTGATTATATAAGCTCCGAATATTGTTGGATTTCATTTTATAAAAATGCTTTATATGATTCAACACAATTTCCGGTCATCTCACATTGTTATCACTCAACATTTATATCTAATAGAAATATCATAGAAAGTGATGAATAAGCAAACATTTTGAATATCACGATTCTATTCATGATATTTTAATCAAGTTTCACCATTTAAAATAATAGGATTAGGTAAGTTAAAAAAAAAAAGTTGTTGCGGATTTTATACGCTCTTATTCAAAAAAACTTTAGTGTCATCGTTATCATTCAGATGTATCATTGCTCGTATTAGACGGAGCCCTGGTAGCTTTAGTGATAAAATAACTAAGACTAAAATACGTAGCAGAATAAATTACTACCATTTTATGCCTAGGTAAAGCTTGCATACCTAGGTAGTAGGTATCTTACTTACTCGTAGAAGATTACTGACTTTATAAAACCATGCGAATATAACCAATGCTGTATTTTCCGTGTGAGCTAACAAATAAAGGCTTTTTTTCTTCAATGTACTTACGATGCGAATATCTGCTTTGTGACAAGGCCTAAACTATCAGGATTGACCACCGACTCATACTTATAACACTCACACAGATACGTAGTTATTTAACAGTGCACGAACTTCCGCTGTTGTTGCACAAGAAAGTTTACTAGGCAAATAGAAATTATACTTTTCACTCTGTAATATTATAAATGTTACGGTTGTGAGGGAAAACTATTGACATCCTAAAGAGGGCCATTAGCAAGCTTTACACGATGACATGGTATTTCTAAAACTGTCGTAATTGGAGGTATGCTTTTACTTAAAAGTGGTGTTTAAAATTATCTACCGACCAAGCTTTAGACATTTAAAGGTGTGTTAACTGGCAAAACTTTTGTAAAGTAAAGTTATTCGTTCAACCTACAAACCATTGCTATTGCAAACAATTCAGCCAGTGTCTTGGGCACGCTTCCGATTGTTACTGATTTGGACCAGTTGAGCTATCTTTAAATCGTTTGCAACAGTTTGTAGATAGCTCAACTGCTTCATGTGTATTTTGTAAATACTATGATTGTCTTTTTGAATAAATGATGTTTATACCTACGAAAGGAAGCTCATCTTCTTAATGAAGGCAATCCTTTTCAGTCGCTAATTCTATTTACTTTGACGATGTATTTTCAGGTATCCACAGAACATCTACCGTAGAACCGATTCGAATATATCAGAGCTGCCCGCCATCAGCGAGCGATGTAGGAGAAGGTTACTCTGCGAGCTGCACAATGAGAAGAACTACAGCTCTTCGCAAAGGTTACACAACGTTTAAATAATACTTTTATTGTGCTCACGGACCACTTACTACCAACACTGTGGCCAGATGGTGACCACCAAATGCCCAATTCATACATTTATTTGCTTCCACTAGCGTATGAGAAAAGCCGACGGACCATATTATACTGTGAAGGTCATGGAAGGTCAGTAATATAACATTATTTACTGTGCGGTGTGTTGAAATGCATGGTCTCACCGTCCCAGGTTCTGGGTAATCAAGGAAGGCATAAACTCTCACACCAGCCTCTTTCGACTCTATTTTCTTTTGACAGTTCCCCATCGAACCCTCGGAAGTGGAAGCAGTGCTACAGGATCCGCTGCGAGGACACAGAAGCACTGACGAAGACCCTTGGATGGTTGCTGGAAAGGCAGACTAACCGACCACACAATGGATTGTATTAAACACTCGAATTTGGTGGAGAAACTCGTTACTCCAAGACTGAACTTTTAACGTTTGTACTGTTGACTGATTTCTTATTAAAAATTGATTGATTGTTCCACCTCTTTACTTTTCTACTAGTAATCACAGACTTTAGAACCCTTCAAGACGAGTAAAGTAAGTGATGTTCAACTAGATTCATAGATTTTGTAGTAGTAGAGCTCTTTGTGAGAGCTCGTCCGGGTTCAGTACTACCCCCGTACCTACCTATTTCTGCCGCCAAGCAGCGATGCTCGCATTGCTGTGTTCCGGTTTGAAGGGTAAGGGCGCCGGTGTAATTACAGGCACATGAGACTTGATGAGAGAGTGATGGACGGAGTGCATTGCCTTACAGGGCACGTCCTCATTGGACTTGCTCTGTGAGGTAATGCATTGTTATAGGCAGAAGTTACTACTTAACATCAGGTGAGCTATCAGCTTGTGCCATTACTTTTATCATTTAAAAAAAAAAAGCTACATTACTAAACAATCTAATAACGATACAGCTACTGTTACAATTTTTTATAGGTACCCAGTCTGTCTCTCACTGAAGATGTCAGTCTCAAGTAAAAGCAAGTTTACTTTAGCATGCGTTATTTTGCATGACTGTACCAGATATTAGGTACCTATCTACAGTATGCCTACGCCTGTGTAACCTGCCCTAGACATACAAATAAACGATGCTAATCATTGTAATTGCATGCAATAAGCAGAATCGGAAGCCCCAGGCCTCCGTGGCACGTCCGACCCCGATCGGCGGCTCACGAGAAATCTATAGAAAGAAGCTTTACTTAATGCGGGCTAAGTAATTAGAATCATTACTAATAAATCATTACGATCAAAAATGAATCAGAATAATTTACTGTGAGTTTATAAGGAACATAAAGGCGCCGACTCAGACCATGTTTTTAACTTGAAACCATTCGAGAAAATATCATTAAAAGAGATGACGTCACAACTCGAACTTGTTTGTAATCGTGACGTAAAGTGTAGAACTTATTCGAGATGACGTTACGTGTCTAGCTTATGTAGGAAGTGGTGATGTCACGTTTAGAGCTTGCTTTTTGGGAATTGAAGTTTGGTCGGCAATTACCCTCTCTTAGTAGGAAGTAACTTGGTTTAAATACCCGAATTATCAAAAGCTGTGACGTCATATTTTTTTTTTCTTTTTTGCCTCCCCAATGGCTGGCGATCAACAATATAAAAAGGCATTGATGATATAAACAGAAGACTGCGCAAGATGTCACAGTTCAAAACCGCAAGCATTTGTTTGCGAAACAAATAAATCTCGACATCCCGGTATGCGAAATGCTTTCACCAATTACCTAGGTACTTATAATATTTATCACTCTGCTCAACTCTACTGTGACTATATTTTTACCATCCATTTATGGTTCACTAGCCGTCGCTCGCGGCGTTGCTCGCGTTCTACCCTTTAGAGTGTGACGTTTCAAAATTCCTTTCTTAGTGCACCCCTACACTATAAAAGGATACTACCCTCCAAATTTCATACCTTTAGGACTTATAGTTTAGGCTGTGCGTTGATTCTCTGTCAGCTTCAAAAGAGTTTTATATATATTGATTGATGATTGATGATGATGATGATGATGATTTGAGACTTTTTAGGACCTTGACGGGGATGTTTTTGGAGAAAAAAATCCAAAAATCCCCACTGCAACACCGATGCATGCTACAAGCTATGCTGTGAAGACATCTGAAAAAGAAAAATGCCCACTGATAGGATTTTTCAGTGACAAATCCTGATCCACCCTTGAGTAGACTTTTTAGGAGTGGGGCGGAACTTCATACCCTAGCCCCAGCCCCCACTGAATTTACAATTATAAAACGCTTTGTACTAGTAGTGCATAGAGTTATAGACCCACATTCCGATATAAGCAAATATTAGACTTGCAGAATATTTTCATTTGAATAACATCCGTGTACAAAATGAAAGTAAGCTAAGTGCACTTGTCACCGCACTTGTTCATTGTTGGTTTAGTGTCTAATTAATTATGCATTTGATAAAACTGATTGAAAAGTTGTTATTTAATTGAGCTGGCTACAGTGGTAGTGACTAAATGCAGAAGAAGTATCTTACCTAACAATAATAATAAGCCTTTACATCTATTGAAGATGATTTATACAGCGTCAGGAGGCAACCTATGCCTACACTTAACGGGACACTGTAGTGCCTGGGACAATGTTTTAGATGGAGTAGGCTTGTAGCACCTATACCATCCTCTCAGCCTAGTCAGCCATATCCACAGGAAAGACAAGGTCAATACGTGCGGAGCTGACTAAGCCAAGGGTTTCCTCCCTAACAACCTAACGACAAAAAGAGTTCGACTTCATCGAACTCACGAAAAACAAAACTAGCTAGACAGTTTATTTACTGTTGCACGACAAATCTCAATCGTAGCGAGATAAATACTTTAGAATGATTGTACAAATACTAATTAAACGAACGCCTTCAGGGTCTTAACTCTACATTAATGTCCAGTCTCGTGGGTAGTTATCAGAAACTAAAACGAGCTCCATGATTAGCTGTAGTCCTTGTTATTTGTATACCAATTGAATTTGACCCATTTGTATCAGACCATATTTGTACCACAGATAAATAAAACTCATGGACATTTCACACAACGCCTTCTAGTTCCAAACCACCCCAAACTAAGCAAAGCTTGTAGGTACCTACTACGTTCGAATATACAATTTTTTAAAATACATTAAGTACATAGTCACACCGAGACATAGAACAAGCCTCTCCTTACGTGCCACACACAAAAAAAAAATTCTCGGTAGGGACCGAACCCAGAACCAACAGCTCGGAAGGCCGTGCTATAACCAACTGAGCCGTGACAATATCGAAACTCAGAATTTCTTTTAGGTCATGCAAATATTTGTTTTACATAAGAAAAAGCAACGAGCACACCTTAGCGTTAACCTCTGCCTCGTCTCTTGTGATTCTATCTCCTCTTGCCTCTCAGCCGCGTCCGTCAGTCTTACCTGCTACAGAGGTCATCTCAAGCCATGTGTACTAAGGGTTGAGTACGAAAAAAGAGTAGCAGTGAGTTACATAAACCTAACGTATTTGAATCATATTGCGCGTCAACGCCAGCTCGACCGCCGTGTGTCGCAGCGTCGCCGCACAGTGTATTTCGAATACGTTGGTATTACGATACGCTCGAGATTGTCACATGTATTCGTGCTTCTTCACCTTCCTGATTTGAATGTCTTGACATGCATGACGAATGGTGTGTGGTAAAGGTAATTACAGTTAGATCGCCCCCGCAAACCTTGACCCTTGATGTCGAGTGAAATCGCCCCCTTGAATATGTTGAAACCTTTCATTTTGTTTTCTTACGTAATTTTAGACATGGTTGTTTTTTTTTATGACTGAATATTTTGATAAACAGAGTTAGAATTTAAAAAGAAATATTTTGATGGATAAGAGGTTTATGTAATAAAAACCTGTAAAATAAAAAATGTAATGTAATGTAACGTAATGTAATGTAAAAGAAAATACAATTACATGCACAAAAAAATGGAAATACATAAGTATTTACTAAATACACGTGAATAAATATTGAAGGAAATGGTCCAGCTGATGGTATTTTTAGATGCTGATTATAAACATAAGAAAAAAAATTGTTTCATTGCCCAATCTTTCACATACTTTACATATTTTATTTTCTATTCTACTAATTACAAGTTTACACATTATTTGTTTAACTACTGAGATTTGAGGCAATTAGAAACTAAATGCGTCTTCACATGCCCATATTCTGAGCAACAAGTACCATTTAAGAACCAAATCCACTTTGTTGACACTTTCATTCACACGGTTCAGTTTGTAGCGACTGCAGACTAAGGTTTCGTTTGTAATGCTCACTGTTGTAACGTTCAGGAACTCACCAAAATATAAAAAGGTACTGTTGAAACAGAACAACACAAGGATCTCTAAACATCCATCAAGGTTGGAAACTTCAAACCTTGGAAAATGAGACAAGGAAAGTCGATCAGTAACTTGTACCACGCCAACTTGACCTATGTGGGATGACTTGCAGACATTCTAAGTTCCCTTATAAGGGACTAGCCGTCGCCCGCAGCGTTACTCGCGTTCTACCCTTTAGGGTGCGACATTAAAAATTCCTTTCTTAGTGCACCCCTACACTACATAAGGATACTACCCTCCAAATTTCATCCCTTTAGGACTTATGGTTTAAGCTGTGCGTTGATTCTAAGTCAGCTTCAAAAGAGTTTTATATACATTGATGATATATTTTTTTTTTGTGTATTTGCTTGCCTTCTACATATAGGGTACGATTGTACTGGGACTATCACTACCTATACTTATTATTACCATCACCATTGTAACACTTTCATTCTAGAAAATATATGATTATGATTAATTGCTGTCTATAGGACCCCCTCAGACTAGAGACCCTTAGACATCCCACCAGGCTTCTTGAACACCGAGATATGAGAGGATGTCTATTGTCCACCGTGTGTGGTCAGAAAATGTTACACCTACTCTCCATAGTCTGTATTCTCACTTAAAGCTCAAAAAAAGGCAATAAACATATTGTATAGAGTTGAGAGAGGTTGAGTAACAGTGTATAATTGCAAACAAAAACAGAGCGGCGAGTAGAAAGCCACGCTGACACCGGTTGTGTCATCCGAATCATCAGATGAGCTCGACGTACCAGCGGCAGTGATGGATCGAATGACAGACAGATTTAATTTTAGTGAATGTGATGGTAGATGGTAGAAATTATGCAAATTAACGGTTAATTTCGACATGATTTTTTTATATGTAAAAAAAATTGCTTTGCATAAAAATCTACAAAAAATCTAAAATTGATAAATCCAGAGGTACAGAATAGAGTGTGGTAAGGATTAAAGATCTGAAATGTTGGAATTCAATAAATCGTAACAGACAAAGCCTCTAAGTAAAAATAGTTTACATGAAAACCCCTCGAGGCAAAGTGTGCCACGCGTCATACGTCCGGTCTACAGGCGTCCGGTGTCCGGCACGCGTCCGGTGGGCTCCGGACGGCTCTCGTGCGGGTTTTCTCCGGTAATTGTCGCGTCCCACCATTGCGTTATAACTTCATAAGCGTAAGTACAGACAGCAGAGCCAGTGGTCATACAGACTATAACTTTTTTTTTATACAATTATAAATGATGGAACAAGCCCACGGCCAACCTTATTTTATTTTATGTCTCACTGAGCACATCCACTGATATACTTGACGCTGATATAATAAAATATTTTTAAAAATTCATCTCATAATAAGGTCTCAAAATATTGTATACCTGTTGTTCTAGACTTACGACCACTACAACGCTCGTACACACTCTGCACTAGCTTCACCTACGTAAATGGGTACTTAAACTCAGAAACCCTAACAATCCTAGCAATCTAGAAATCTAGAGCAGCGGCTAAATACTTAAACAGGCCGCTGTATATGATCCAAAATATTATTGTATGCGTCTATTGAAATGAGTTAAGGAGGAGTCGCCTACATCTAACATTCATGTCTTTTGTTCTCCAATCTAACACATTAACACCTGTTACATCAACAATAGTGTTATCAATCAACCACTGACATTCCAACCCATAACCTACATTCGATTCGATCCCTCCATGCTGGCGGTACTCAGCAAGTTACACAACGCCGTGCGCTCTCTCTGCTGGCAGCCAGTCGCACTAGACGCTCGAGCTGCAACCGACAAGCGCGCGCATACCGCGGAAATAAAAAAAAGAATCGCGTTCGAATTTCAAAATTTTCAAACCGCGAATTCTGTGTTTATTTTTTTATTTGTTTTTTTTTTGAATTTGCAAAGTGCAAGGTCCGGTTGGGTTGGACTAAAGTGAGAGTGTAGTGTAGCATGCGCCAGCGCTGATCGTTTTCACTTTCTATGCGCGGGACATATCCAACGGTGAGTTGTGTTACATCATTTGTAGATATGTTTTTGTGATGTGCAATTAATTTTTAAGTGTAAGTTATTATGTATGAGATGTATGAAAAAAAAAAAAACTTAGCACCTACCGTGAACTTTTACAAGAACCGCTTTGTAAAACGTCTTCTAAAAGACATATTTCTTTGAAAGAAAACTTTGCCGCACTTTCACGCGTCGACGACGCGGCGACGTTGACATCGAGTTAAAAACTATTGAATGGACAGTTTAACTGCATCCAGTTTAAATACTATTCCTGGAAAAAAATAATCATTATATTTATGAGAAACCTCTAATCGATGTAACTTTATCATTTTAGTCAGCCATTTTTTTTTCTTTTCTTCACGACACCATAGATTTACTCTCAACTACAGTTCCAATCCGGATCCATAGATTTTGACAAATCGTGTAATTTTTCAGTACAAAATGACAGGAAATCTGTCAAAATCCAATTTGGAACGGCGGTGTTCGAGAGTAACCCGGTCTGTCAAGAGACACGGAGAGAAAAAAGCTACTTACATGACCCGATTTTGTAATGTGTGTGCAACTTACTACTTAATAACGGTGTTACCTACTTAACAATGGTTCCGGCTACTTCTTAATGTTGAATCCTACGTACACGTTTATAGGCAGGGCCATTACGCATAATGGTATTACAGAAAACTACTTATAATGGTGTCGCTTACGTATGTAACGGGGTTTCATACTTAAACAAAAGGATTAGCTGATAGCTACGTATTTTAAGTAGCCGACTCATTTAGTTAAGTACGAGGTATTTATACAACATGAAACATAGTCTGCCTACTTGTTGCATAATGTTGAAAGCTACGTATTATAAGTAACCGACTGCATTATATCAGTATGCCGCACTCATTCGGCATTTGGCTACACTCAGTCTTTACCTTACGTATTGCGCTTACTTACATAAGGTTGATGGATAAATTGTCTAAGTAGCCGATGACATGGTATCTAAATAACTTTAAAACCTATATAGCTGCCTAAGTACAATAAGAATAAGGTTGAAAGCTACGTGTCGTAAATAGCAGAGTAGGTAAGGTACATTAACAGTATAATAAGTACCTACAACAGCCATTACCTGCGTACAATATGGAAACAGTAACTAACCATCCTAAGCTACTAAAAACATACTATTACATGGTATACAGATACTTAGGTACATGAATGATCTTAGTGCCTTCGTACAGTAAGGTTGACAGCTACGTATTGTAAGTAGCTTGCTACATTATAATTACCGATGTAAGTAATCCGCCTACTTACGTACGCATGCAGCACACGTACAGTAATGGCTCCGACTACTTACAGCACGGTGTTTCCTACTTACGTACGGGTTCAGCCTATGTACAGTAATGGCTCCGACTACTTACAGCACGGTGTTTCCTACTTACGAACGGGTTCAGCCTACGTACAGTAATGGCTCCGACTACTTACAGCACGGTGTTTCCTACTTACGTACGGGTTCAGCCTACGTACAATAATGGCTCCGACTACTTACAGCACGGTGTTTCCTACTTACGTACGGGTTCAGCCTACGTACAGTAATGGCTCCGACTACTTACAGCACGGTGTTTCCTACTTACGTACGGGTTCAGCGAGTAATGTCTCCGACTACTTACAACACGGTGTTTCCTACTTACGTACGCATGCAGCATACGTACAGTAATGGCTCCGACTACTTACAGCACGGTGTTTCCTACTTACGTACGGGTTCAGCCTACGTACAGTAATGTCTCCGACTACTTACAACACGGTGTTTCCTACTTACGTACGCATGCAGCATACGTACAGTAATGGCTCCGACTACTTACAGCACGGTGTTTCCTACTTACGTACGGGTTCAGCCTACGTACAGTAATGGCTCCGACTACTTACAGCACGGTGTTTCCTACTTACGTACGGGTTCAGCCTACGTACAGTAATGGCTCCGACTACTTACAGCACGGTGTTTCCTACTTAAGTACGGGTTCAGCGAGTAATGTCTCCGACTACTTACAACACGGTGTTTCCTACTTACGTACGCATGCAGCATACGTACAGTAATGGCTCCGACACTTACAGCACGGTGTTTCCTACTTACGTACGGGTTCAGCCTACGTACAGTAATGTCTCCGACTACTTACAACACGGTGTTTCCTACTTACGTATGCATGCAGCATACGTCCAGTAATGGCTCCGACTACTTACAGCACGGTGTTTCCTACTTACGTACGGGTTCAGCCTACGTACAGTAATGTCTCCGACTACTTACAACACGGTGTTTCCTACTTACGTACGTATGCAGCATACGTACAGTAATGGCTCCGACTACTTACAAATGATAAACAAGGTCCATTTTCAGTGTAGGTAGGTAGTTGGTATAGATATGGAATACCCAACTACCTACGTTACGTAGTTATACTACAAAGATCACGAATAAATGTGATGACCCCCCCCTCAGTTGTCGTAATAAAATTGTTTTATACTTACTACCTAGGTACCTAGGCAAAATAACAGTTCCGATGGAACCTATCTCAGAAAACGTCAAATAATGTCACAAAAAGCTAAGTAGTATATTCGTAGTAAGTATCTCACCTACCAAGTATACCTAGTGTACCTACCTACCATTGCTTACCTTTTCTCTGTCCTAGGTCCTGTCCTAGGTTCTCTTAGGTACTAGGTAGGTACCTAACCTACTAGGTATCAGGTCATACCATGATGATTGGGTATCAGTCCGATGACTTAGGTAGGTAAGGTACCTATTACCAGGTACCATTTTTATTACATCGATGATAGATACGTGACCTATCTATAGGTAGGTCGTAGGTAGGTAGGTCGTAGGTAGGTAGGTAGTGAAGGTAGGTACCTAGATGCGTTTTTTACGCATCCAGTAATTACAACCATGTTATTAACACGGAAGATACCTTTAGCATGATGTTAACAAAAACTGGTTAACCTACCTACAAGTAAACACATAGGTGCCTATATATACTACCAACATCGTGTATCACGACAACGAAAGAGAGATATTACGCAGAAAACTTTGGAAGTATTTATGTAGGTTACCTACCTACAAATACAGCTCGACCCTGCGTCTAGACATCGGACATGCACTTGCATGGTAGGTACACACGTTTGTACTTGCTCGAGATCGACCAAAATCATCGAACATGTACGTACCACCTACGTGTGTACCCCCACCAGAATATTTTATCTATCTATATACATAAAACTGTAAAAAAAGCCAAAAACTAAAATTAAAGATATAGGTAGATAAACTAAATATTATGCAGATCTACTAAATAAACGATTCTGATTCCGAAAACGAGTTTGTCTGTTTGTCTGTTCGCGGATCACGCCTAAACTACTGGACCAATCTCAATGAAACTTATACCATTCAGAAGCCCTTTTTGCGGATTGAAACATAGACTATATTTTATTGAAATTAAAGACGTGGGTTCTTAGATACAGCTTGATTGAACTCTCTAAACCAAAAGCTGCCATTTGCTACGAGGTTCATCGTATGCTGGTTGACAGATATTTTGATGGAAAGATTCGAACGCGTACGAAGTCGCGGGTATCAGCTAGTAGCTACTTAATATAGGTGAAGTAATTTATTTTTATTGTTTACGTATGTACCTATTTAGGTACTCATAATTTTTAGGCTATACCTAAGTACCTACCTACCTAAATGTGGGTACCTGTACCTTCCTATTTTTAAGTGTGGCCAATAAAAAGTTTTTCTTTCTTCTTTTCTTTCTAAGTATTTATTTAGTACCCATACCTAGGTACCTAGGTACTAAGTAGGTGCTAACTGTGGATAATCTACCAAAGTACTTAGGTATACGCAGATGATCGATTCGCAGGCGAAAGTTGAAATCTCTTTCGACCGAATACTCAAACGCCACTTAAATTAATTTCACGCTTAAATTATTGCCATCTCTTACAAATGACTAATGTCAAACAGAGGCAGAGCAATTTTAAGTGGTGCTTAAATTTGAGTGACGTTTCAGTATTCCGGATTTTGTCTGTTATTGCGTCACTTAGCGTCATTGCTTCCCAATCACAATACCTGATCTCTGATTGGCTGAAACAAGCTAGGTACGTATTTTAATGTATACGCTTACTATTGTAGGTAGCAAGCCGCGGACGACAAAAGAGTCAGTGTTGCCAATGCTACGGCGGCAGTCCCAGATTAATTTATGATTATCAAATAAAGAAGACTCCATTCAGTCGAATAAACGAAACTCGCTTCCTTCTTCTATTTTCAGTAAAACTTACCTCTTTTAATATAATTATTATTGAATAAAAAAAATAATTTGAAAAAACATTACAATACTAAAGATCAACAGACTACAACTAATTAAAACAAACTACCAAACTAAATTTGTGTATATTTTTTGCTCATGTTATATCTACTCGTGTTTCTTCATTTTCTCCTTTTATCTCCTTAAGTTTACTTAGGTACCTACCTACCTAAGTAAGAGAGTCGAAAAAGGTAGCCAAACCAGACTACCTGGATGGCAAATTTGGCTATGTTACTTTAAAAAAAAATATTTGGCGACTTAAGGCTATGTAGATTGCAGCTGTGGCATAGATTTCATCCATGAGCTGTAGGTACCTATCGTCAGTTTTGCGACTTTAATCCGGTTAGACTGTTAGATTTGGCAACACTAAGCGTCGCTCGGTCCGGTCTCGGCGGACGCCGTGACGCCATTTTCGTACCTAGCCGGTGTTGCACATGCACATTTTGATGCACATCTTTCAATATTTTGTAACTTGAGTCCACGGAGTACCTACTTTTTCTTGAGTCAGTGTAACAAACAGACGCAAGTTTTGACTACAAAAACAACAGGTACCTATACCTACATAGGAAAATGGAAGACAAAACAGATCTTGAGTTTCTATCAGATCTAAAATGACAGTACTTGGAAGATGTTTTTCGTGGTAAGTGTAATGAATCTATTGTTCCCTCGGTTCCCTTACATACAAGTCGTACGTTCCTACGTAGGTACCTAGGTAATTATCGTCGTTGTATCGCGTCGTCGTAGTAGGGTTGTAGGTTGTAGGTAGGCGCCTCACGCATGTTTCACTGGTAAGCTACGTTATTTTATACCTACTTAAAATAATAATACTTAATACCTTTTATCCATCCTCAATCCATCAGTGCTGTGACTGTGAAAAGAGCTTGTCTTACTGCTCTGTAGTAAAATTATATACCTTCCTATCTACTTCCATGAAAAGAACCTGGTGGCTTCTCTAGAAGAGTCAGTAGTGAGATCATCATATCAGCCTGTTGAAATTCACTGTTGGACATAGGTCACTCCATAGATTTCTAGAAAGAGCTATTTTAAGCCTTCTACATCTATCAACTTAACACACAGTTGTATGAATGTATTCGATCCTTCGGGTGATGGGCCATCCTACATTTGTGGTTTGTGGGTGCCGAAAAGTGTGAGCTTTATGATGCTGAACCTAGTCTAGGTGGAATCTGTTTGGGTAACTACCTACCAGTTCCTGGCCTCAATAATAGTAAACTGCATTTACCTAATTTAAATTAAAACTTTCAGAAAATAACATCAATTGGGAAATATTAACTCTTCTGAGTGCTGAAGAACTGAAAGAACTTATCCCCAAAATAGGGGATCGAATAAAAGTTAGAAATTTTATTGAAAAGAAATCTACTGAAAAGCTTATGTTTGCAGTAAGTACCTACCTAATAATTTTTATGCTTTATAACTTTATTTAATAAAAAAATATCACATTGATCCAAACAAGTTTTCCAACCAAAAAACTTATAACCAATGCGATAAATTAAAGTGCACATTTTTTGGTTAGAAAACTTGTTTGGATCAATGTGATATTTTTATTGAACCTTTGCATTGTTATTCTCTCGACCCTGAAGCTCTGCAATTTCACATAATTACATTTAGTTAGGTATATTATATCTTCAAAATTGTTGAAATGTGCGAGCGAGCGGGTTGTCTGCCTTTTACTTTACCCTACCTTAACAAAACATATCAGGGTTTTAGAAACAGACATGAAAGAAAAAAATAACGGATTTATACCTTCACATCAGCACTTACTTGGATTTTTGCTAAAACTACTCTTTAAATATTTCAGATTGTTGACCCAGATAAAATTTCATTCCATACAGATCTGGATATATTATCGCAACCAAGCTCGTCAACCATTGGATCTAGTGTAAGTTATTTTTATAACTACATTATTAGCTGCTTCTTACCTATTCTAACCTTAATATCTATATAAATGTGAAAGTAACTCTGTCTGTCTGTCTGTTTGTCGCGCTTTCACGCCAAAACTACAAAACTACTGAACCGATTTAAATGTTATTTGATACACAGATAGTCTATAGCCTGAGAAAGGAAGTAAGCTACTTTTTAATGTGAAATATAGGTTGTATGGGGGTGAAAAGTTGTATGGAAGTATCGTCATTTTTATAGTTAGAAGCTTGAAACTTATTTTTACCCTCAAGGGTGTAAAATAACAATAGGGAATAAGGGATGAAAGTTTGTGTGAAAATATGTAAGGTTTATGTGAATGTTTTATGAGTTTGCGACAAGAGACAAAATATTAGAGCTATTTTGATATAACATTTACAGAGTCATTAGGTACACCTAAATAATTAAAAATGCTACCCAAAGGCAATATTCCAAGCGGATGTAGTTTTTGTATTTGAACATTTGGCTGATTGTAATATTTAAAATGTGTTTGTTTTTAGTACTTTGATCCAGTTATGGAAATAGTGAAATAAAAATATTACTATTCTTTTTGATAACAATTTATTTTTGTGCTTTCAGAGAATAACCCAGAGACACAAAAAAATGTGTGTTTGAAAATTTTGTTGGTTCCAATCAACTGGGGCATGTTACCCTGAAGAATGTGCAGAGGTATGGTTCTTTCTCCAATTGGGATTCTTCGACATAAAGACAAAGTTTGTCAAAAACTCACAGACAGTCAATTCACTGGTTGACTCACCTAGGACTTAACAATTCTGAGAATTAAAATGTTTACTTGCTACTACTGTAAAAAAAAGTTGCGTTAAAACCATCTTTGTTAGTCACTCACATAATAAACTAATAATAATTTTGTCATTTTAAATAAGTGTTATATTTCCGATCTTAGGAAAGTTGTTTTATATGGTTTAGAATAATGTAACGTAGGTTACCTGCTTATGTAACTTCTATTTCCTGTCATGGGAATAAGTTGCTTGACATTTTTTAGAATAATGCTATCATATTAATTAATTGTTATATTTCTGATCTTGGGAATAAGTTGTTTGATATTGCTTAGAATAATGTAACGTTACATAATAATATGTTATGTAAATGTTCCTGCTTATGTAGTTTTGAGCCTATTCCCAGTCATGGTCATAAGTTGTTTAACATTGTTTAAATAATGTAATTGTTTAAAACAATGTAACGTTTGAATACATGAGTATATTAGTTTTTTTTAATAAAGTAGGTAAGCCTATAGGTTGTTAGTATAATGCTATAGAGGTATAAAATAGTAGATATTCCATCGGAAAATTGTAATTTTATGTTTTGAATACAACGTTAAGGAATAAAATGTATAATTTCATTAAAATTATATTAGTTATTATTTTTATTACATATGTACTTACTGTACTGGCTCTGACCGCGTACAGTACGGTGTTTACTGTTAACGTATAGAGTGTAGTGTACGTAATGTAGGGCTTCGACTGCTTATATTACTGTGTATATTGTTTACGTACAGGTTTTAGTATACGTAATTTACGGGTTCTGACTGCTTACAGCACGGTGTTTACTGTTAACGTATAGAGTGTAGTGTACGTAATATAGGGCTCCGACTGCTTACATCACGGTGTTTCCTACTTATGTACGGGTTCAGCATACGTACTTACAGTACTGTCCGTATGCTGAACCCGTACGTAAGTAGGAAACACCGTGATGTAAGTAGTCTGAGCCATTACTGTACGTATGCTGCATGCGTACGTAAGTAGGAAACACCGTGATGTAAGTAGTCGGAACCATAACTATACGTATGCTGAACCCGTACGTAAGTAGGAAACACCGTGTTGTAAGTAGTCGGAGCCATTACTGTACGTATGCTGCATGCGTACGTAAGTAGTAAACACCGTGCTGTAAGTAGTCGGAGCCCATACTGTACGTATGCTGAACCCGTACGTAAGTAGGAAACACCGTGTTGTAAGTAGTTGGAGACATTACTGTACGTAGGCTGAACCCGTACGTAAGTAGGAAACACCGTGCTGTAAGTAGTCGGAGCCATTACTGTACGTATGCTGCATGCGTACGTAAGTAGGAAACACCGTGTTGTAAGTAGTCGGAGACATTACTGTACGTAGGCTAAACCCGTACGTAAGTAGGAAACACCGTGCTGTAAGTAGTCGGAGCCATTACTGTACGTAGGCTGAACCCGTACGTAAGTAGGAAACACCGTGCTGTAAGTAGTCGGAGCCATTACTGTACGTGTGCTGCATGCGTACGTAAGTAGGAAACACCGTGTTGTAAGTAGTCGGAGTCATTACTGTACGTAGGCTGAACCCGTACGTAAGTAGGAAACACCGTGCTGTAAGTAGTCGGAGCCATTAATGTACGTGTGCTGCATGCGTACGTAAGTAGGAAACACCGTGTTGTAAGTAGTCGGAGTCATTACTGTACGTAGGCTGAACCCGTACGTAAGTAGGAAACACCGTGCTGTAAGTAGTCGGAGCTATTACTGTACGTATGCTGCATGCGTACGTAAGTAGGAAACACCGTGCTGTAAGTAGTCGGAGCCATTACTGTACGTAGGCTGAACCCGTACGTAAGTAGAAAACACCGTGATTTAAAAGTCGGAGCCATTACTGTACGTATGCTGCATGCGTACGTAAGTAGGAAACACCGTGTTGTAAGTAGTCGAAGCCATTACTGTACGTATGCTGCATGCGTACGTAAGTAGGAAACACCGTGTTGTAAGTAGTCGAAGCCATTACTGTACGTATGCTGCATGCGTACGTAAGTAGGAAACACCGTGTTGTAAGTAATCGGAGCCATTACTGTACGTAGGCTGAACACGTACGTAAGTAGGAAACACCGTGATGTAAGTAGTCCACACCTTTACGTAAGTAGGACTCACCATGCTCTATGTAGTCTGAACAAGTACAGTACGTATACAATGAAGGGCAGGTGAAGATTGCATGCTACGTATATAAGTAGCAAAAGAACCCAGCAGGAAATTACGTAGCCCGGTCCATGACAAATTCCTGGTGCGGCCTACTTACAGCATTCTACTTACGCGACATGGTGCTGCCTACTGACGTCATGCTGGGTCATTTTGCTACTTAGATTACGTAGCCGGGCTACGTAATTTTTTCTCAGTGGACCAACGACCATTGACAATCTTTTAATATTGCGGTATGGTGACTCTGAAAATGACCTTTCTAAACATTGCTAAGAGGACCAACATGTAAAGAAACTCAAACATTTGCTTCTAGGATTCTATTACTTCCTCGTCATAAATTCCTTCATCATTTTGAATAACTTCATTTTCAAAGGTCGGAAGGTAATAGCGCGAGCGGCAGCGGGGTGGTGATCCTGCCTTCTTCTTCTTCCAGCTGATCTTGTCGGTGTAAAAATGCAACTCTCGCCATTTGTCCATCTCCAGGGCAGAGTGACCCTGCCATGATTATCAGATCTTTTATTATGTTTTCTTCGAATTTCTTCTCTCTGTTAAGCTGTAAAGGAAGCTTTATAGTCACTAAATTAGCTATGAATCAATTCAACTAATTCTAGAGTGAGATTTCTTACCCCTACGCGTATATCTACGTATCATGTCGAAAACT
The DNA here is from genome assembly GCA_918843925.1 of Eulithis prunata. Classification (NCBI taxonomy): domain Eukaryota; kingdom Metazoa; phylum Arthropoda; class Insecta; order Lepidoptera; family Geometridae; genus Eulithis; species Eulithis prunata. The sequence continues at coordinate 9,007,482 of OU974020.1, read as the reverse complement.
AGATTCGAACAGCCGCCTCTATCAACCAGCCACTGGCGTTGCCTTCAAGGATAATAAAGCACCATGTCCAATAAAGCCATAATTAGAAACACCTTACGTGATAAAGGATACGAGCCATTACCAGCACATCATTGACCTAAAGCGACGGCATGCATTATGCATGAATGTCGATGCAACTCACATGCAAATGGGCATTGCGAAACATCATGAAAGTGGAGTTATGCGGGCTTTTCAAGTTATATAGTTTCTATTTTTTATGTAAGTACAAACAAACAAGCATACGGCCCACCTGATTATAAGGGGTCACCGTCTCCTAGAAACACCGACAACGCTAGGAGCATGGTCGGTGCGTTGCCTACCCTGACGGACTCTAAGGACATTTCTATTATTGGTTTGGAAATTATTATTCAAAAATAAAATCTAATCTAGATGTCTACATCGATTTGCACTTTGCACTGGTGCACTTTCATTCATATTACACAAACAAAACAAAGTAGGAACCGCTTAGTATCAGATTGATTCTGCACTTCAATGATCTTCTATAGTGTAAAAAATCTTTATATATCATGCAAGTTAGTTTTATCACTTTACAGAGGCCGGCACATTTTGTACTTACTGGTTCATCATTACCATTCTCCTGGTTTTCTGATCACTGGTCTGTCTCAAGGCGCATCATAGTGCCTTTCTTCAATTTAGTTTATATCCGTCAGATTCTGCTCATTTATTTCTCATTCGTCAAGTTTTTTTTCTCATAAACAAATGCACTTCAGCTTCACGAATTTTCTAGAAGCTTTGTCTATCTACAGGCCATTAACTGAAACTATAGAAGAGTTGATATTTTCATACAAAACTGTCAAAACACATAATATTTGTGTCCGGTGCTTGTATAGTGCGAATACGCACCTTAAATTACAAATCTATTAAACCAAGGAGCGTGTTATTTCAACAGCATGCCTTCAGTATCCTGATGAAACTCATGGCTATTGCTAACAAAAACGTTCTTAGCATTTCTAATCAAGTTGGATAAGACAATAGCACGCTTTGGCAATACCAACCTACTTTGTACGGTGTACAATAAATAGTGGAATGGCAGTGCAACTAAGTAACAGTGTAGGAGCGCGTTGAAATCTTTTGTATCAAAAATCGTTTGAAACCTCTTTTGTACGAAAAATTTGTTTTGGGCCTCTTTTCGTGATTCCAATAATGTATCTGGCTATTTCTGTCACGATTTATTACCAAGAAAAAACTAAGAGTTCACACCGCTGCCACAGATCATATAAACCCGCTGGAAACTTTACGAATACAATATTTTTAGCCGGCAAGTAAAATATTTAGGAACGTTACCCAAATATATAAACACCTATGACCACAGAATAATAAATACGAGTACATACATACCAGTATCGTTATATTACTTCGCTATATTATTTTATTAATAACTATCATCATCATTAGCCTGAAGAAGTCCATTACTAAAATATAGACCTCCCAAAAAACAAAGTTACAATATTTAGAAGCCTTTACAATATTATCGGTCCATCAAAGTGGGGGGCTTTTGTTGTTCCAGATTGATAGGTAAGGTGAGTCTGATACTACTATATTCACATGAATGAGTTAAGTTACCTAAACTCGTAATAATAGAGCACAACTGATAAATAAATTTAATACTACGTACTTATTACTACAAAAAGTAGTAAATAATAGGCGTCACGAATAACTAAACGTGCTTGAAGTATTATTCCATCTTTAGTACAGTCAGAATGGGTATAAAGTGGCTCCTGACGCTGTAAAATCATCTAGATTTGCCAGAATCTAGATCTCGAGACTCTAGGTCCGCGGGGTACCGAGGCCCTTCGGTGTCTAATGGAAGCGACGCGTGACCCGAAGGCTGGTGATTATCTGGTCCAGCGTATCAGCATTGCTATTCAGCGCGGCAATGCAGCCAGTGTTTTGGGCACGCTTCCGATTGTTACTAATTTGGACCAATCGAGCTATCTATAAGTCTTTTGCAACGGTTTGTAGATGTGTATTTTGTGAATATGATTGATGATTGATAATAATTATAATTCTAATTCGTCGTGGGGTAATAAGATCTGCACTGACGTACCTCATTGGGGTGTATTGTGCATTGTCCCCCTGCTGACCTCACCCCAACCAGCGCAACTCCTTAAAGTAACGAAGAAGGACTTTGGGTTGATGACAGCAATGGATTGATTGTTAATTAGATGCAAAGGCGCGATGATATCATGATATCATAAAAATACACGAAAAATGTATTGGCAAAGTGAGATAAAGATGAATTTTAACGGTCAATATCTTTAGAAAGATTACGAAATCTGCGTCCATCAATCGATGTTGCCAACAGTACCTACATTATTGCCTCAATACACCGCGCCAAATCGCATTGTGTAAGTTGTATGAGTTGTATGTAAGTGTACCGTTTCCCATGTGAATGTTACATCACGGCGATGTGGGTCGCGCTGATAAATGTGCAAAAACATTGGGAATTGGTGATGAAAAGTCGGAAAAATTCAATTCAATGATTTATGATTTACATACCTGGTTTGTTTTATGAGCTTACTTAGTCATTATATTGTTAATAGATAGATATACCTATCAGTGAATCCAAGAGAGCGGATAGAGGCTTCAAGCCTCATAAGCTCCGTTACCACTGCCTATAATAATGCATACCTCACAGAGCACGTCCGCAAAGATCGAGCTTTATACCGGCAAATTCGATTAATCGCTTAGGTCTTGCCAGTTTCGGTACATAAGCTAGATATCATTTGGTAAGTAGTAGGTACAATCTAACTTGGTTGTGCCAAATGATTATATATTTTACAAAATAGCTAAAACTCAAGGCAGTCTTGTCATAGTACAGTCAACGACAAAAGTAGAGTAGTTATCAACTCTAGTTAGTACTAAAATGAAGTTTACAAAACAATAACTTTATGGGTGGACCTAAAACTTAGATAAAAAATTTATCAAAACACAACAAACTTAAAAAAAAAAAATAAGTTCATCAACTTTTTGGTGTGTTCAGAAGAAGGAGTATGGCAGTGGGCATGGTAAATAGCATCATGGCTAGTCCGTTTTCGGACGAAGCCAAGATGCTAGGTTAGCAGAAGAAGGTTTAGTTAGGGATTCAGTTTTGTTTTATTTTGGGTAAATAGGTTGTTTTTAGTTGATAAGTTAGGTTATATATAATCGGGTAATATAATCCCTCAGCGATCGAACCCTATAAATAAATAAATGAGTTAAAAAAAACTTTTTGTTTTGTTGACTGTACATACCCTAATCATTGATTGTTGAATCATAAATATTTAATTCAGGTCACAGAATCCATAATTTATTTATTTCGGTTGTCAACGCTAAATTGGGCATTTTCTCACATTGGTGAGTGCACTGACCTCATTACTACACTTATTTGGTTGACGACAGAAATGGTCGAGCAGAGAATATTGAGCTCAGATTGTGCACAGTACAGTTGAAATAACAGTAGTGAAGATCTGGACGTTTTATAAAGATTTTTTTTAACAAAGTAAAATAAGAACTATACTTATGTATAAAGGTTTCTAGTAGTAGGTATTCCAGTTAAATAACGTTAATAACCGTTTACGTACCTACCTATCCTACAATATAACACCCCTACCAAATCGGACGATGATCTACCTAACCTACCTACCCAGATTTGTTTTACTTTTATTATACTTACTACCTATAATTATTTACGCTAAATAACTATTCGCATGTAAGTGACTATCGTCTTTTTTTTGTGAATAAATTTCTTTAAACCTAAACCTAAATAACTAGCAACGCTCACCGGGTTTTAGGATGATAAAATCAATTTCATTATAATTTCAAATAGTTTTTACGTATCTTCGTAAAAAAATGTGGGGTAATGTTATATGGTTTCTAAGTAATGTATCTTTGTAGTGATCATATTTGGTTGACCTCTCTATTTTATAATGTTTGTTGTGATAATTTAATAATAGCTATTCAGATGGCCTACTTGATTAATAACGGGAAATTACAAGCTTAGTAATTATTATTTTGGCATTGGGTTCAGTTTTATGACCCTGAAATTTCTGAAATACTAAGGTAAATAAATTAATAAGAATACCTAATTACAGCATCTATTTTTTACAACACCAGCGTAATTGTATCTTATTTTCTGTATAATCTGTCTCGCATGTTAGTTTGTAAGGTGTACCGATGTACAACATGCCAATATTAGGTAAATAGGCAGATGCATAAATTACAGGATTTTACAGATGGTCTTATAATGATATCTTTTAGAGAAAACCTCACAAAAATATTTCATATTCAAAGTATTAAATAATAAATCATTATTTGCTATGAATTTAAAACTCTAAATAGGCTGCACTAACGAGTGCCAATTAACCTCATTCGTTATTTAAATAAGTAAAAGCGTTTGGTTATGAAATCATAATTTGCGGTGTGGCTGTGCAAATTATTATTATATCATCTAGTTAACATACTGGTATATTTATGACTTCCATTCCTGAATTATGATTTATGTTTAATTATTACAATTTTTTTTGTTTTTTTGGGAAGTTTAAATAAATTGTAAATAAGTTTAATTATGTGAGTTAACTGCTATTACATAATATATTGTGCAAATTCCTTGAAAGATTACAACAAACAGAGTGTCCTAAATAAATAAAAATAATAAACGCGTATTATGTATTTTCTTTATTCATAATCTATTCGCTCTGTCATATCACTTGCATCGCCAAATACTTACATATAAAAAAAATAAAAATAAAATAGTTTATGTCAAGCATTAAATTTTTAGTTCATATAGGTGTTTTACACAAGATATATATACTTTACAATGCCCAAAAGGAGATGACAAACGATTTAGCAGCAATTTTAGCTAGCGGTGCTTTAGAAAAAAGTATCGGCATTTATTTAGCGCATACATACTATTTGGTAATCTACATCGAGCACAAACCAGCATGGGATCAATCAATTGTAACCCCTTTAGAAGACCATTATTTATTTGTACCTAAAAGAAAAAATACCTGTTTCATTCTTCTTCTTCTTTTAGTAATATAAGTCAAGTCAAGTCATTTGTCAAGTCGGCTGTCGTTTGTTTTGAAAAGAAAATGGTGGATTTTCTCTTCAAAACCTAACACGAATTTTCACATTCAGAAAAACCACTTTACACACATTTATTCCAATGGCTCACACTTTATGTTACGACCTAAGTATTATCGGTTAAAATTCCACCAAAATTAAACAACAATACTCACAATAACACAAGAAAAGCTATTAAAATAAAAATGCTATGTGTTGTTTCAAAAAATGTGAAAACTCGAATCCAACTTGTCTCATTTAATTTCTCAATAAAAAACGAAGTGTCATAATGTAAATGTCAAAAGTCGTAAAGGTTTGGCGGGCATACGTCAAGGTTGGAGCAGGTTCGCGGTTCCGAATGCACCGCGCCTCGTAACATGACGCAACTGCTTTCACTGCGTCGGACAACTCCGATTCCGATTTTGTAATTATAATGGAATGCGATGCTTTCTTATTTTGTTCGTTGATTTCCGCGCGATTGCGCAATACTTGTTCTGTTCTACTCAATATCATAATACTTCCGTTTATGGGCACGGTCGGACGTATATACCAACTAGTAACTAGTAACTAGACGATAACGTACTCGATTAATGAATCGAACAGCCACTTTATTGACAGCTCTATTTTTTTCAAACACGGATTTAAAAAGTAATAAATCATTGGATTGGATTAGATCAGATCAATGTCTGAATCAGTCTGAAGTCGAAAGGAGAAGTAGTATCAGATCGAAAGCATTAATTAAATAATATTGTTTTCGTAATAAACATAATAAAAAATAGAAAGTTAATTAAATCAAAGCCATTTCAAGAGATTTATTCGATAATTTATATTCAAAAGATAAGTAGATAGATAGATAGAAAATACTTTATTGCACACCTTAACCTAGGGATTACAAGAAAATAAAAAACAAAACTATTAATATTAAGTAACAGTATACTCGATTTTTTTAACAAAAGATTTCAACGCGCTCCTTCAAATTAATCGAAATCTATCTATGTACTATTTTACGGAGTTTTCTTTGGCTCCGTTCTGCTTAGGTATTATTTACAACAATACTTGTAGCAGGGTCACTAAGGGGATTACTGGACAAAAGTTCCAGAAATCCCCTACGCAGGGGACTCACGCTGGGGAAAACTGGAATGAGCCCACAGACCATATAATACCACAGATAATACTATACAAGTAAATATTGGTACGAGTATCATTAATTAAACGTCACAATTAAATAGGTGCAGTTTTCAATGTCCGTGCGCATAAAATGGCAATAAACTAGTTTATCACGCATTTGCGTTCGCGCTACAATTACGTATAGTCTGCCGCGCTAAGTCTGCAATGGAAATAAATGGGCTAATACAATACATTAGTACCTGCCTAAATGGTACCATTTTATAGTTACTGCCTCCGTATCATAAGCTCTGAACTGCTTTCGGTGCCCAGCAATGTAAAACGATGTGGCGTATATCTGTATACGAAAACAAGAAGCTTTTGACGGCAAAAAACGCGCTGGAACGCGCTCATGTCACTATTTAATCACAGAATACCTATGATTTAGTATGAAAACAGTTCAGAAAAACCTGGCAGGTTTTTATGAGATAATGATTGCCCCTGTGGTCACTTTTCTGAAACATAATATTGCTTGTCAAAGAATTTTCTTAGTTTTGGCAGAGTTTGATTAAATTTTCAAATTGCATATTAGAAATGCATACATAGTGTGGTCTGAGTCTACAGATAACGACGATCACGAACAGACAAATCCTTGACACTGATGTATTATTAGAGAGCACGGTTGTAGTTATTTGATTGACTATAGTTATGTTAATCTACTTCCTTGATGACGATTCAGACCGTGTATTCAATAATAAAAATAAATTCTGGCCGGTAGCGGCATTTTGTCATGTTAGAGGGTTATTCCCATCGAGCCCACTGGCTGGCTTACTGATGCGCCAGAGTCCCAAGTCTGTGCATATGTTTTGACTTTCGACTCGAGTATAGCACACGCAAACGCATTCGTAAAGCGAGAAATTTTGTATGAAACCCGGTTAAGCGCCTCTAGCGGGAGATTTAGGAATTGTGCAATTCCCAACAAAATTTCTCGCGTTGCGAATGCGTTTGCGTGTGCTATACTTGAGTCGAAAGTCAAAACAAATGCACAGACTCGGGGCTCAGATGGGAAAAAATCCCATCAAGCCCAATCATTTCCATAGTGGGGTCTATGTGATAATGGAGAGTGTTAGAGAGAGTTGCAGGTACGTAATATTTTCGAAGACAACCAATACCAGTAATTAGATTTTAGAAAAGGTTCTGATGCGGGAATCAAACCTGCGCTCGTCATGTCTCATTTGCGCAGACCTCGTCATTTTAAATGTAATTAGTACGTGACACATTATAAAACCTAAAGTACTTACATACTTCAAATTAGTCAAAACTAGTTTCTCTCTTAAAAAAAACCTTAGGTTATTTATGTTTAAATTTCGTACTTCCGGTTTATTCATTTTCATTTTTCAATACCATTTGTACACACCGTAGTAATTGCTAACCTCGGGGTAAATATACAACAATTAACTATGCTCTACTAAATACGTAATATCTTTTCAAGTGACTGCCCATTTAGAACTTTAAACTCATAGAAATAAAGACCATTGCTGTGTCTATAGAATATTTTTCAATGGAACTGGATAAAGCATATTTAGTTTTGAATGTTTGATCGAATTTGAATAACAATATAAGGTTAGGTTATGTAGTACTTATTCTAATTTGTTTGAACTTGTTTCAAGGTAATTTGAAAAACTGTATTAAAATCTAATTATTACAAAAATACGATAAAACTATAAAAGGAGTTGAAGAACTGAAAGTGCTGAAGTTACTGAAGTTACTGGATGAAATCGATTACTATTATAGACTTAAATCTCGAATGAGTAATAATTAAGAGTTTTTTTTCGTCAGGATATAAAAATATCTGACGAAAGCTGAAAAGATGCAAATTCTGATGAAAACGGAATCTGACGGATGTAAACCAAATCTAAAAAAAGGATAAACTTTAACTTTATAAACACCAGTCGGAAATCAATGCCTAGTTGGTTAAACAGACGAACCTACCTACGATACTATACCTAACTACTATAAAAAAAAATAGTTCAAAGTTGTTATCCATGACGACCATGACTATCACCACGTAAGAATAGGAACATCCTGTATAAATGAAAATGCGTAATTCTGTGCGAAAGTGCAACGCGCTCTCTGATTCGGACGAACTAGAGCGTACAGTGAAAATGGAGACGACACAATTAAAATGAATGGACTACTCGTTCGTACTCACTCAAACACACATTAGCATTTGTGACAAGTTACTATAAAATGTAGGGAATAAATACATATGTCCTGATTTGCAAGCATTTTAAGAATTTGTTTTAACTTTAGTTTTTACAAACACGGTGTATAATTCAGATCAGAGATTACAAGATTTTTTTCTGTTGTTCAGTCTAGACTAGGTACCACTTGCGAATCTTGCAATAGCCATCGTGGCTAAAATATTTTTGGCCAATTCGACGACGCAACACATTGGCTGAAATTCGTGGTCTACGAGAACTCCGAGAGTCAAGACATAGAAATATCTACCACTTATAGCTAAGTAACAAGCTTTCATCAGTTCCAAGAAGCCGTCTCACATAACACTGACATAATAACAGGTGTCTTATCGATGATATTGTCTTCACTTTTCTCTTTCACATCCTCCCCCGTTTCCCCCCTTTCCCCTTTGTTCTCACGGAATATCTTTTAGAAAACTTACTGTTACGAAGATGTTTTTGCACTGTGATATGATCTAAGATGTCTTTGACCTAGTTTTACTGTCGAGTTTGTAAATTCTATTGACGAGGCTTGGTTTTGTTCTTTAAAGTCTACTCCTGACCGTAAGATACTAGATTATCTATGCTTGGGCGCTCCCCAAGTATATCGGCATCGGCAACTAACATTTTGAAATATTTCTAATTACTTATTCAAAATCTTTTTGTGACCTTCACAATGCCGTCAATATGTTAATGACCTTACATAATAAATGCGAAAGTTTGAACTTTTGGGTATTCTTGACTCACGTCATCTGTATGTATTATTAGTTGATTTTAGATTTATATTTCTTTTGTGATATTCCTACCTTGTAATAAATCTCGATTTTTTTAAACCATCGTGTTTCTCAGTCTGTTAGTTGCCAGCCAGTCTTCTTTTCTGAACTTTTTGTCACCATCTCTACATATTTAATATTGATCCTCAGTACCTGTGTGATCAAATCATGAATCAAATAGTGTTCTTCTTTTTTATTATCATAGACAATTTGACCTCAATAAAATAACTTTTGTCTGTTGGATAGAGCAAATTGCATTTGGACCACAACAAAGAATATTTAACATTGCATTTTAGGAAGTAGGACTCCTATTCTACCAACATTACATACTGAAAATCTCGTTTTGTATGAAACGCTTTTCAAATTTTGACTTCCATTTTATACATTGTTCGTTTTTCGAAAGTACGAGAGTTTCGCCAGGCAGGACCGCAAGTTCTTCATGCAGGTTCATCTTTGTGGTTAGTTCCATGGTGTTGGTCATCTCACAGAGGTCCTGTTACAGGTCGATAAACAAGTACCATCTCTAGTTTCACTTTCTATGCGACTGTCCGTGGTGGTGTTACCTATGCTGTGGCGCGGTCAACGCCCGCCTCGCGGTGATTAGCTTCAGAACTAATGTGATAATTGGACTTGTGAGCTAGGTACCTACACAGTTTAGTTTTCACTAGTTTCGATAAGGCTTAAGTAAACTAGGTCAACACGACCCTGCCTTACTCTACCCTTGTTTGTTTTACGGCTGGAAATCAATTTCCAAATGTATTTTTACGTAACATGTGTCATGTGGTCATGTCTGGAAGGAATTGTCTATGTGTACGTACTTACGTGTGTACGTAGTCACCTAATGTGGTATGGCAAAGTGGCTAATGCTGATGACAGAGCGGTTATGCGCCCCTGTATCTAGATGAAGGTCTTGGGATGCTTTGCGATATTATACAATTCTGAATGCTAGTGCACCAAGAGAAATTATCTTCTGCATGTGAAAATATTTTGTTTCTATTGTAAGACACTACGCCGATTGTGAAAAAAGAAAATCCAATAAATTTTTACAAGTTTATACCGATCTATAAATACGTAGGGGTGTAAGTTGTAACCAATTGATGAAGCTTACTGTACCTACCCATTTCAAAAAATAGCTTTACCTAATTGCCGTGTGGGAAATCCTCGTCTTTAGTAAAATTTCCTCAGCTTTCTCTAACCAATCAACAAAGTATCGAAATAATTCAAGTAATATTACTTCGGTTTTACTGATCATTATCATTGCATTACGAAGCATTTCTTTCATGATTGGTGTAGCTTTAGAAGATTGGATTTCTACCAGCACAGTTTCGTTACACCGTCTTTTGATCAACGTCTTTACGCATTCGAGTCATATTGCGTATCACCGCCAGTCGAGCTGGCGAACGACGCAGCGTCACCACGCAGTGTATCTTGGATACGATATCGTCCTGATACTTACGTTTACAACTGTCACATTAATTAATCTGTCAATAAAACACAAAAAAAAATTTAAAATGAGATCTCGTAGGTAGTTTCTTAATTTTTTTATTTACAACCACAGATGAACGAAGTGGTCTGTGTTTATAACGAATAAACTGTAATCAAGAGCTGTAGAGTTGTTTAATCAACAGAATGATAGGTTTGTTTAGTTACAGTATTACATAAAATCGAATAGATTCGGTTGTAAAATGTTGATTGCTTGTGAATGAAAAGTAAATTGTATTTCAAAATAATACTGGCCACGTGAGAACTGTTTGAATATTGGTATTCTAGATAATTGTATAAAGATTTGATCAATTTGTCAAACAACTTTCCTTTTATGATGGCAATTTTCACACTATCATTAGCATGATAGATTGAAAGTAAGCCGTTAAAGTTTGTTTTAGTTCTGTTAGCAAAAGTGTTAGCAAAGTAGTGCAATAAAATAAAAAATTGCCAATTTATGATTTAAAATTAGGACCTGCTATCTAATTAAAGTAGTACGCCCTTTTGCAGTAAACCCTATTCGCAATCCGAATCATAGAAAGAAAATGTCATTGTCTTATTTCTTTGTTACAGATGATTCCCGTGATACGGGTAGGAGCCATCCTGTGGCTGGTGGCGGCCGTCGTCTGCGCAACCGACGACCAGAACACAACCACCACCAAAGCCATCCGCACCACCATCCTACCATCGAAAACAACCAGAACCGAACTCAAAGTATCAAGGAGTCTCAATCCTCACGAAACACAGACCTTGAATGTACGATCAAAGAACGGACATGTCACGCAACTCATAGTGAAGAAAAAGGATACGAAATCGACCACTGTCAGCAGTACCACCGCGGCGCCCACCACAGCGGCGATCAGGCTTAATGCGACAGCTGATGACAAGAATAAAACCGAAAGCAGAGATCAGAGAAAGCTCAATTTCATGGGCACGGTCAACAGCGATTTAGCCGGCTACGATTATTATCTCAACCGCAACAAAAATGGCGAACAACTCGCAGATATTAAAGCAGAGTACGGCAACTGGTCACCTGTTTCGGTTTACCCCGAAGCACACATACAAGAAGACGGCGGGAAGCCAGAAACGGATCCCGAAACATCAAGCTACTATCCAACCTATGACAATGAAAAGAAGGTCGAAAACAAAAAGGTTTACATTACTTCTGCAAGTATGATGGATTATGGAGGACCTATCAAAAACTATAGGTTTGATCCTCATAATCCAGTGATCAAAAACGACAGGAACCCAGTGTATATTGAAGTGGTCAGCACTAAGGTTTCTGAAGGTGAAAGAAAATCATTCAAAGTCCCCGATCCGGTGGTAATCAGCTCAGAGCCGATGTATTTAAAGAAAGCTGTTGATAAATACAATAATAAACGTGGAAGGTCCATCTTTACCATTGATGATGACGGCATCCCAGAGATTCATGGCATTAGAGTGCCCGACGATGAATCCGATAAGAAAACATGGCGCAACGCTAGAATCATTAACGGAGAACTATATCCGTATCCTGAAGGGTATACTCCACCAAAAGCAATCCCCGAAGCCGACGTATACCCTAGTCTAGCTGCCGCAGATTCTGACAACTTCGGACCTTTCACCAAAGATGCCAACTTTGAACCCAAAGATGGACCATTCACAAAATTCGACAACATAGTCAAATTCGAAGCTTCAGATAGTGGTCCTTACATGACGAGCGACAATCCTAACTTTGCTTATAAACAGAAGAAGGATAACTACTATCTGAAGTCAGGATACGGACCTTTCACGAAAGCAGATAACTCAAAAGTAGCGAACTCAAAACTAATCGAATATATCAAACAGATCAACGACCAAGAACTGAAGAGGGATTACTTCAGTGGACGTAGCTCAAGGTCTAATGGGGGAGATCTAGACTACGCAGAAAGCCACATCCAGAGGCGTATGTTGTTACACCCTGGTGACGTAAACTTCCCCAATTCCGCCATGTACTCGTCAAAAAACACGAAGCCGTCGTTCGATGAGAGTGTACGGAACCCTATCTTGCAATACGCGCACCCGGACCTCGGCGTGCAGCCGGCGAAAGCTATGCGCGACGGTGACGGCTCGCAAAAGAAAGTAAATTATTACACCAACGTGCCTAAAAGCGCTCATCCTTACCCTATGGAGCCCGTCAACGGATACAACCAGCAACGCTCCGGAGCCAACCATAATCAAAACCACAACTCCAACCCCAACAACAACAACGCAAACCGATACTATGAAGACGAATACAACAAATTTTCCTACTACGAGAACAGCAATCAATATAACCCTTCACAACAACAACGATACCCCTACTACGGTGTCATCAAAAGGACACCAGAGCCTTCTCTATGGCAGAGGTTTACCAACTCCATGAAGGACACCCTAAACAGCGCGACCCAGACCGTTCAGTCCTTCACCAGACCGATTACCGACCCCATCGCAAAACTGACACAGCCAGTGTTCGACCCTATCGTCGAAGCCACTCACAAAATCACCAACAACTTAGGAATTTACCCCTCAAATTCTATTCAAACCCAAAGATACGCTCAGGATAAGATCGGAGTAGCTGCGGCCGCTTCTGGAGCTCCTGCTATGCTACCAGCTCTTGGACTGATGGCAGGAGGCGCTGCCTTGGGTCTAGGTGCAGTCGCCATGGGCAGACTTCTAGACGTGAACCTTATGCGAAGCGCTGGTTTGAGCGACGATGAAATTCAAGACGAGATTGAAAAAGAACACAAAAGATCTTTCGAAACGAACCCTTATGACATCGATAGCCAGATCATCAGAAACCAGAAAGTGTATGATGATAACTATAAAATGCCAAGCGAAAATGTTTACGTGGTGATGTCTCCCGAAGGTGCGAGTGGAAGTCGCGCCAAGAGAGAAGCTTTAAGCTTCTTCGAGCCAGTGTACCAGGGTGCTGAGCTGAGGAGGGTTAAGAGAAGACATGTGAAGCGGTCTTTGAACGAAGACATGCCAGATGATCTGCAGCGGTTAGACGGCAGTTCGGGGTCATCGTCTCTAACCTCAGCTGCTATGGATCTGGTGAGGCAGACGGATTGGAGGGACTCGCAGTGTGCCAAGTACACTTTTTGCAAAGTGCTCACGTCACAGTCGTCCGACTCTCTCTTCGCCATGGAAAAGAAGATGGAATCTCTTCTTAAAATGTGAGTAACCTTTTAAGATATTTCAAGGATTTATTCTTATATTTGCGTATCTTAAACTCAAGTTAAAGTCAAGTCTATCTATCAAGTCAATATTTGGTTAGACGGGCTTCAAAGGTCGTGCAGTGTTTTGACATTACGTGGGCATAACATTTGAAACCATCAACAATTATTTTGCAACCGGCGTCGGCTATCGTAATATCTTGCTGCATACAATGGAGTGTTTGGCAGTTGGCAGTCGTGAGTCAGCCAGCAGGCATTTCAGGTCGAGGGTCAGGGTCTATTGACAATCGAAGACCTTTAGCTTCGACGTGCGACATTCGACAGCCTCATAAATCAAGATGGTTTATATTATGAGACTAGCCGTCTTCCGCGGCGTTGCTCGCGTTAGAGTGTGACTTTTCAAAATTCCTTTCTTAGTGCGCCCCTACACTATATAAGGAACCTACCCTCCAAATTTCATACCTCTAGGACTTATGGTTTAGGCTGTGCGTTGATTCTCTGTCAGCTTCAAAAGAGTTTTATATATATCGATGATTGATGATGATCGATGATAATAAAATACCTATTGACTCGAAAGGATCTGTCGATACGAGAACTTTGTATAATGGACACTAAGAGAATTTAGTTATAGTGTTACCTATTTGATCGTAGTAAATGTTAACTAAAAGACTATTTAGCAGTTAATTATTGATGTTAATGATCGGTTCGAGTAACAGCTGCTTAGCACATGTCAGCTACACCGCAGATTTACGATCGCCATAAAATTAAACAACAAATCATTTACACTTCAAAGATTATATAAGTTTGTCGTAAAACAGAGAAATTTCATATTTCTTCCGGAAACTGGTCAAAACAAACACCTCTGTTGCTTCCTGTTAAAGCTCACTTCCTGCTATCTCAAAAACATAAAGTTATGAAAATCAGTTGAGCAGTCACGTTGATCTGTCACACCGAGCATAGTTCACAATAAAAATGGGGGAAACCTTCTCCTTTTTTTAAGTAGGTTAAAACTAAAGAACAAGGTGTTTTTAGACGTTGTGCTTACGCTGTGATCCCTCAGCTCGTTTACCATCCCCTTGGATCTCACACTTTGTTAATCGGATGTGAGTGGCAGTCATAGACTCATCAGCATCACATTATGGGCCGAATACTAAAACGTCAATCAAATTTAAACACCACTTATAATTGCTCTACCTCTGTTTGACATTACTCATTTGTAAGAGATGGTAATCATTTAAGCATGAACTTAATATAAGCAGCGTTTGAGTATTCAGCCGTTAATGTGATACCCACTTGGATGAGCGTCATGTACAGGTTAGCAATAAATAATAATAAATAATAAATAAATATTCACGGACACTTAACACAACGCCTTCTAGTCCCAAACTAAGCAAAGCTTGTACGATGAAAACTAGATGGCTGATAGAATACATACATATTTTTTTTTTGTAAATACATACTTATAATACATAGAAACACCCAGACACAGAATATAATAACTATTACTATTCTCTACATGACAAATTGCAATCTCCGCTGCTAGAACAAACACGATGTACTTACGGGTTGTGTGAATGTAAAAGACACTGTATGAACTTAATCTAGCTAAGCTCAGTGTAATGACACTATGAGGTAATCGACTTTCTAGGGTTCAATAGTCAGGCTCATACACCACTGTGCCGGTTAGGTATGTCAGTAGTTTCTTCACTGTCACTCCATTTATTTAGAAAATACTCGTTTTTCTCGGAAAACCCGTTCTGTTACACTATGAAAGCGTGGTCCGGTCGGTTTTTTACGACGGAGATTACTGTGTTATGGTAGGACTAATTTCTATTCTGTGCTTAAAGTAAAGTAAGATTTGTGAACGTATTTACTGAAAAAGATGGAGCTTCAAAAGCAGCACCTGAAAATTGTTTAGAAACTTTTAGGATAGTTTTTCGTCATACCTACCACGACTTCTAAGATAAAGTTATACTTAGTTGGCAAAGAAAATGTTCTAGTCACTTCTAGTACGCTAAAGAATGTGTATACACTCTCACCATCTCTCAGGCGTTACATATACATTGAAAGTAACATCAAATGTGCTCAAATTTCACAAAACAGCAAATTGGTTACTCAGTCACAGCTTAAAGCCCACTGTCCACTGCACCAGGAGCAGTTACGAGACGAGAATATTTTATTTATTGCGCTATAACTTCGTTGGATAGCTGACTACAAAATACGTCAGTGTAGGTACAGCCAGCAACATAAATTGATTAACAAACAAGTAAATGAAATCGTAAACTTACACGACTGAAACTTGTATAAAGATATACCTACTTAGACTCTTGCAAAAGCTCCCAAAAATGTTTTTGAACTGGACAATCTGAAATTTTTATTCGACTTATACTGCGGTTTGTAGCTACGCTTTACATACAAACTATTAAGTATGTGTTACGTGACTCGTGACAGACAGAGAAAGTGTTTGTAACGCGACGTAACGACCGTAATGTGTCGGTGTAGTGGTAAACAGTGCTTGTGTGAGTCGATACTTTGTCATAAGCTTTTAATGACTATCCACGTCAATGGTTATTATTGTGCAACATTATGTGCATAAATCTGTATATAACAACAAGGTCTCAAGCTACATGTAGTCGCCATCTTTGTACTTGAAACTCTTTTTTCAGTACCATAGGTTCAGAAGCAACTCATTGAAGACTACAACATAAGAAATATTACAATGGTTTACCATTGCTATTTTATCTTCAAAAATGTATTGATGTAAAAAATTACATAACGTAAAAAACCTAAGAAGGCTTTTTGACGGGAAATTCTGAATAACTTCTAGACAACAGTCACGTTTGCATGGTTTTCTTCGAATGGGTCTGAGTTTACGTAGCGTCGTCCATCACGCACGGTTTTCGTTACATAACTTTGTTGTTCTCAATTATACGCCCAGTCAAGCGTGTATTATGTTCCATTTGAAAATAGGATTACAATCCCATTCCCGGCTGGCCCGGATCCAGATCTGAGTCATGAAGATACGATTGAGTCCGATAACCACTCGGCTGTGAAATTGGGTAATCAGGCCGCTTCCATGATGACGGGCTTTTCAAAATTGAATATTTTTTGTTCCGTGCTTGCGTAACTTTCAATTTAGCTTGTGGTAACATGGTTCATGGTTCCCAAGACTTGTTCTTGTTCTATTTATAATCCTAGCTCGTAATTTGTGCAATTAGATGACTAAAACAGAGAAAATTACAACGAATTCTACACGTTCTGAACGCAAGATCTGCCACAATATGCAAACCGCAAAAAGACCAAATAAAGATTTGCTGAAACGTGATTTCGCAACATTATCTCTTTTGCCTTCCACCGACGACACACACTTGTCCACTTAACACAGACAGCGTGCCGCCGAAGTCCGTAACCCCAATACGTTACATAACGCAGTCGTAACGTGAAAGTGACCCACCACTGGCCACAAGTGGCATTCCACGTGACCACAACACGACTTCGCGAGGCCACCCGGACGGAAAGAGGTCACAAAGTTTGATTCATAGAATAACTAGACTCGTCAGCCTCTTTCATTTTATCACAAAACTAGCTATATTTTTAAACAAAGCCCAACAATGTCCGTATTTTGATAGCCTGATAACAAAATTGCGTAATAATAGAAAGTGATCAACTGGTCACATTCCCTACGACGGGTTTCGAAGCTCTCAGAACTAAACTTCGAAATAACACTAAAACCATCAAAAGTTCCGATAAAAAGCACTTCCGTGGGTAATGTGCGTGAAACCCTGAAGTGTTAGCTCCACCTAAGTAAAAACGTACCTACCACGTATAGGTAGATACTTAAAATGAAAGTGAAGATTCATTGCTTACTGACATTAACGCTGTGGTCACGGTTTTGGTTAAGACCCTGCCAGAGATAATTCTCGTAGAGCAAGATTTATTTAAAAGTACTTATTCTTGCAAAATCAACATACCTTAGACTGTAACCACTCTTTTAAGCTTTATTTTTTTTACAATAGAATAGAATATCTCTATTCTATTCTATTCTATTTTTTTTAATGATTTTGAGTCTGATATCTATGTCTATCGTCCAAAGGGTTTATTTCAAATCGAAGATTATTTATGTTACACTTTACATTTCGTTCGGAGTAGAGCCGTTTTAAGCTACCAAAACCAATCACCTTACTATATAGAGCAAGTTTTTTTTTCTACCATGAAGCTCTACTTCTAGTTCAAGCTATTTTTTTATTTTATCAACTACATACTCCTACCTAGCCAGCTACTCGTAATGCAAAAATATGAAGAGAATATCACGAGGTTACCACGTTAATTCGTCCTTGGTTTCCACGAAAAAAATGTGACAGTCGCAAACATAACATCGTAACACGTATTAGCGTATCCGAGACAGAATGCGGGGTAGTCACAGCTCAACTGCGGCGTGTTACCGCATCACCACGTGGTGTATGTCCTACGCGGACACTATAGCTCATCACAATCATCATGTTCCAGGATCTCCCTCGGCAACGGCGACAGTGCATCGGCAGTCGCTCACCAGCTCGGAGACGTGATGGCAGCCAGCAGAAACCACGACTGCGCGCGCTTCTCCTGCGACCGACACTAATCACCAATTGACGATATTGATCACTCGGTCACTCTGGCTGATAATAATGGATCACCCGATCGTACTGAGTATTTAAACTTCATTGATCAGACGGGAACTGATACTAATCAAACAGTGAATAACCACATTTTACTTCTTGTGATCACTAGTGGATCATCCAGTACGTTGACATTGACCCAAAGGCCGATACTGGATCACTCAGAGAGCGTTATAGATCCTTCAATAACCGAAATGGATCACCCAACGTATTGATCCTTCAGTGACTGATCTTAAAATGGGTCGCTAACATTGATCGTCGAGTAATTACTGATATAGGGAGATCAGCTAATTGGTACGTTCTTCTGATCACACTAACCAGTGACCGGCTTCCGACTTTTGTGATCGATCTATCAGTGATCAACATGTCTATGTGATCCTGAGCTTTCGCAATAGTGATCGTGATTATAATAATGATTGCCCAGTGCTGATAAAATCATTTAGTTCGTGTGATCAATGATCGTGATCAGTGATCAATGATGTGGATTGTTATTAGTGATCGCGTGATAACCGTGTGTGATACCATGAACATGTTTGTGTCGCTGCTCACCTTGATATACGAAAGGTTATTCTACACTTTAGGTAGTTATACCTATAGGTACTGTCACTTGTCAGCTGTTTAGCCAGCAATAGAAAAATGAGGTATAATTTTTAACCATTGCACGTGAATCGGTAGACTAATAAGTAAAATCAGAATACCGGTTTAGTAAAACTGTATAGACCGAAATATATAAAAAATTCCAACTTTACAAAGTAAGCCGATGATTTATATCTAAATCAACGTGTCCACTGAAGCAAAGCGAGTTATAAAACACTGTAAATAGGCACGCACTTTTTAGATTTTTGCTTTGCATGTTATAAATTCGTGCTGTAGTGTAACATAGTTGAAATTATTGAAAATAACTGAATGTGTAACAAGTATTTGGATATAAGTACACCTACTCTACATTCCTAAGAATATAGGTTACGTGAGCTTAGACCGAGTGAAATTTCTGCAGTTTCATTATGTAAAATGATTTCCTTTTTAGACTTAGGTACTTATTTGACAAATAAAACAAGGGTTTTTTTAGTAGAATTTTCCAAGCAAATACCTATCATTAAAGTATTTATGTTTAAAAATTCAAGATTTAATTTTAGGAATATTAGGGTAGGTAATGCTACGAATAAGAGAAATTTCCTGGCGAAATGTTGTAAGTGATTAAACAAATATTTATTTAATTTATATTATTTTTAGAATAATTTAAGGAAGTTAATATTAACCTGCAGGATGAAAACGTCACATTTTATTTGTAAAGTTAATATAATTTTTTATCAACTTTACAGGAAATAAAATTGTGATTCGTAAAAATTTAAATTAAATTACCTACCAGTGGAAGTAAGCAAAAACATAGTTACTAAACATTTATAAAATAACAGATTTCATTTGCCATACGTAGGTATACGTAAATTCGTTCCTAGAAAGTATAATTTTTTGTAATATTTATGTCACCCTGTAACTTTCATTTATTTCCGTTACCAAATACCTAGGTATCTTTCAAATTGTACCCTACACTTTAATAATACATTTTCACAGACTCAGTTTTGTAAACTTTCGTTTAATTTTAGGCATAAATTGGCATTTCTATTTGTATTATTTATTTTAAGTTATGATTTCGTGCTTTAAGTTGTAAATACGCTTGGAAACAATTGTAAATTATTTATTTATTTTATAATAAAAATAAAATATTTTAAAATTATAGAATTTTTATTCAGTCTCACGACGTTAGCCTATAATTTTCCACAATTCTTTTTGTATACAAAATAAAGAGCTAAAATTAAAAGATAAGAACAGTTGGTACCTACCACTTCGTTCATGTTTTCATAATGGAAGCTCCATCGTAGTTGTATTGATTCCTGGAACAATATAAAAACTGAATAAAAAAAACCTCATATCCGCTTTAGCGGTTAGTGGCCTTAAAGAGTTGAACCACAGATAAAATTTAATAAGTAGGGTAGGTACCTAGGTTAGTACGTTCGTGCGTATGACAACTTTCATTAAAGTACCTGTGTCTCCAGCGCCATCAGCCTGGACATTCCCACCAGGTTCCTTGGGGGCATCTTCAACGATCTTGCCTGTTTCTTCGGAGATCATGTTACACTCCACGCACGGCTGGAGCTCTTCTTCCATCATGTACAGCTGTCAAAACCATAAACAAATACCTAAGCTTAAGGTAGGTACAGTGCTAGTGGTAGACATAGACATAGGTAGGTACTATTAGGTACCTTCCTTCCCACACCTATGTTTGCCAGTGAGGTTAAATATTAGAAGCCGTCATACGAGTACAAGACTTCATAGTCAAACACCTCATAGTCGAACACTTCATAGTGGAACATAGTGGATCCGAACCGTAGTCCGCATGCTGTTGCTCTGCTCTCTATTTCATAGTGAAAGACTTCATAGTGGGGCCACTATAAAGTCTTCTTAGTAGGTAACTTCATTGTAGGTATATAGAGCTGACTGTACTCACCCGTCCATCAGAGCCATACCCTGCATATCGCTTGGTTGGTGGCCCGAAGGTCTGCAGTGGCCCAGCTTGCTCTTTCACCACGCTCTCAGCCAGGAGTGTGTGGGATCCGCCCACCCAACGGTGACATGTGTGCTCCCTAGACATAGAACCAAGTTAAATAAAGTCAGATTCAAACTGCAGGTCATACGGAGATGACGGAGATAAAAAGGGATAAAGAAAATGCCAAATTAGCTAAACTCTATAGTGACGATATTAAAACAAAGCACCGCGGGTAGGGGCAGAAAGCTGATGAGTTCTTGCAGCTCTAAGCCCTTTCAACAGAGTAACACTCCGCAAAACCGCTGCAGTAACGCACATCAATGCAGCTGCCAACGCCGCGGTATGAAGCTCAGGAGGACTACCCTCACACCCCCTCAACTAGAATTGAATACCTATCATCTGGTGGTTGCTGTGGTCGCCACTCAGGCAAGCACGGCTTCTCCTCGCCAGCGGGGGGAGGGCGGACGGCGGGCAGCAGGGGAGGCTTGCCGTAGCTGATGTCCATGGGCTCCTGTAGTGCTGGCACCTGGCAGGCGCCGCAGCGGGCGCCTTTCGACAGCTGTCGGGTCAGCATTGCTGCCTGGACAATTGAATACGAAGTAAAAATTTTTTCAACACACTTGCTCATAAAGTGTCTCTATGGTCACCGCAATTAGGCACATAATGATACCCATAATCAAACTGTGACTTTTTCATTGCTATAACTCACTAGTGAGTTATAGATTTTTTTTTTAAATTTTATTGGTTGAGTAGCTTTGTTACTAAAAAAGTTTTTATTCAAAAAAAAGATCGTGTTCAATAGAACAAATAAATGAATGTTCCTATTGCTTGCTCATTTCATGCAACTTCTTATTTAAATAGATAATTTTAACCCGTACGTGTTTAATAAATAAAACTTTCACTCAAATATAACTTTTGTTTTCTCTGTAATAAAAGAAAATTTTAAATTCCCCATTTTGTACGTGGCAGAATAGGCGCAAGCCCTAAGCGCGGAAAATAAATAAAAATAAAAACCTCATCTCTTTAGTCTGTGACCGATCGCAATGCGCGCGCATAGGAAAACTGATTAATTTTTCCCGCCATAGCGAAACATTTTTCACAACGCGTTTTCACTGTTGAAATTATTGTTATTTTATTGTTATTTTATTCACAAGTGTGTTGAAAAACGTCGTATGATACACGTGTGTATTGGTGATTACCGTTCTCGGCTTTCTTAAGACCCTCGCCTCCGGCTCGGGTCTCAATAGCACCTCGGCGGTAATCACCAATGTACCACACTAGTACCATAATGTACTATTATTATAGGTAATTAATTTTTGCACGCACTTTTTTTTTCAAAAAAATATTTTGTAACTCTTTGCATGTTTCGTAAAGCACAAAGTGTTCACTGTTTTTAGAAACTACGTCGTGTCGAATGACACGAATGACATAATGATGGTAGAAAAATTTTTTCTACCATCATTATGTTATTTTAGGCATAATGCGTATGTTTCAATTTGGGAACCATCAGGATTCAACGGGACGCAAACGAAGTCACGGGCGGAAGCTAGGTTTCCATAATTTGAAACCTGTCTGCGTACGGAAGTAAAATGGTACCTTGGGTTCTCCTAGTATAATAGCCAGTTTCAGCAGCTTGTCCTGGATGTCCCTGAGTTGCTGCTGAGCGTCGTCTCTAGCAGCCAGGAGTTGCATGATCTCAGCCTTGCCCTCCGATATCGCCGTCAAGTCTTTTATGGCGCCCTGCAAATACATCACTTGCAAAATACAGAATACCGGGACTCATTCGAGATCGTATACCATTTGCCAGGTCCATTATCAAACGAACAACAAATGTCTGTTACTTGACGTGTCGTACAAAGAATGCGGTCAGAAGAACGGTGCTTTCTTACATTAGCTTCCTCTTAACATCGAAGAAAGAACTTTACTTCGATCTGTATCAACTGTGGTCTTCCATTATCCTGTCAGTCACGAGTTGCTCATACTTATAGTAGCTTATACAGCTTAGAAAAGCCTCTGGATGGTTCCTCACCATCCACACTTGCTCTTGCTTCCGGAACTTGTCGTAGCAGAGATCCAATCGTCTCTCCAGCTCCAGCCGAGAAGACGCAAAGTCAACTTCCGTCAGGAGTCCAGCCAAGCGCGAGTTATCCGCCTACACAAAAAATACTAATAATAAGACCCTCGGGGCTAAAAACAAAGCTTCTGTGCCACCATTTTCGAAGAATGTCTCTCTCTCTCGCCCACACAAGTTTGATCTGAAGGTTACCTTATCGCGGAGACCGTCTTGTACTTCATCGCGATCAGCCTTCTGTTCGCGTAGTGTTTCTACGCATTCCAATAAGCTCTGTAAA
This sequence comes from Eulithis prunata, assembly GCA_918843925.1. Taxonomy (NCBI): domain Eukaryota; kingdom Metazoa; phylum Arthropoda; class Insecta; order Lepidoptera; family Geometridae; genus Eulithis; species Eulithis prunata. Next base: position 8,984,053 of record OU974020.1, on the reverse strand, counting down.
AAGTTTTGTACCTATAGCTAGAGTCCAGCATCACCTACAAAACAAATGCTACCTACGTATTACTATGCAAAGACGTTCACAAGTCGGTGATCCAGGAATATGAAAGAAACTGCTTCAAAACATTGTTTCTAAAATCTTACATGCAATTCGTCCGCAAGTTGCTTCTGGAAGGCTGTAAGTCCCTGATGTGCGTGCAAAGTTTGATCCAACTCTACGACTAGACCGTCATACCGCTCAGTTAACTCCATCACAGCTGGAAATTAGAATGTTCAGTTTGGGGGAAGCAATTTTTTCTACAGAGTTCTCTATTTCTAAAAGTTATTTGTGGTTTTCTTTTCAGAATCGCAAACTATTGAACGCTTCGATCACTTGTTGACTGGATAGACGATAAAAGCAAGCTCGTATGAGTTAGTGGCTAACTCTGGTGACGGAGTTTTTAGGCCGCCTTAAGGCCTCCGTCGTGGTTTAACGACTGTTAGAGCCGGGACCGACAGTTTAACGTGCCCTCCGAAGCACGGAAGCGCCAGATGTAAATGCCAATAAGGGTCACCCATCCAAATAGTGACCGCACAGAATGTTGCTTAACTTAGAAAATCAGTGAAGATTGACTAAGCAAGCCTAGCCACGAGCGCTTCATGCTATTAGACGATAGATAGACGATTAAGTTTTGATAAGTTTCTTACGAAGCGAAACCGGTCTACGGAACATGAAAAGGGTGAGAGGGGTACGCATATGTTCCGGGCAAAGTTACCAGCGGTCTCCGCGTTATTGTTCGCCGTCTCTAGAAGAGCCACTCCTCCTTTCAGGTCATTTCGCATCTGGGCCATCTGCTCTTGGAAGCTTTGCATCTAGACAAATAACAACTTGGTAAGGATACATCTGGGATATGGACCAGATCCGTTGAACTAACATTGTGAAAAGAGTCTTGAGGATCTGGTAATCGATAGGGAAAATATATTGAGCAGTGTAATTGCGCTGATGATGAATAATCTGAGCGTAGGCTGATAGCAGTAAATCCTTGTGATGACTTCTAAGAGACCGACCGGCTGAGAACTAAAGATGAGAGTAAGAACTATATACCTATGGCTAATGTTAAGATTGTGTTTACGACTGTTATGCTATTGAATTCAAAGCTCATACTTGTGTCGTCAGTCCGGCATCGAACCCGCTCAGCTGCTCAGCATAGTCAGTCACCAGTGAGTATAAGGAGTTGATACGCGTGTTTAACTTTAAAGCTATATCGAGCTTATCCGCTAAAAATAAAATAAATAAATTAGTATAATAAATTAGTAAATTAGTACCTACTACGATAATCCAACGCACATCATTAGGTTTTAACCAAGCCAATAAGATCGTGAGGACCTTACTAAGTAGTTTACTTTTAAATTTAAAAACGATTAAGATATTTTAAACTCACAAACAGATTTGGCCATTGCAGAGGCACTCTCAGCAGCTACAGTAGCCTTTGTCGTCAAATTATTAACATTCCTTGTTAGGTCATCCTTCAAAGAACGTATGGCGTCACTGTAAAAAATAAATTTATCAGTTTTCAGTGTGTTTTGAGTGGTATAGTCGTGTGGAATGGCTTAGTTTTATTGAGTTTAACAATAGCTTTTCTTAGTCAATCTTCAAGCGATTACCTACATAGGTACTTAGTGTGAGACAGTTCAGTTTAACTTACTCCAACTCCATATGCGAGACTCCAGGCACGCCGATCGAAACTTTAGACATCCCAGACCCCCCGCTGATAACTGAGGGTCGAACGCCGACCCCAGACTGCTTGGCTTCAACCCTTGACGTCGTGGAGCCTTTCTTGGACATCGGGTCAATGGCCACGGACTTGCGAGGGAGAGGAGTTCGCGTTTTGGCAGACTGCGTAGTAAGAATACATTATGGACCCCTTTCCAAAGATGGTCCAAGTTTTTGTACCTATATTTTGTTGTGGATCACCTACTGGATAAAACCACTCAAAGAAACCAGACTGCAGTTTTGAACTTTGGCCTGTCGTGCATTGACGTTGCGCTCGTCATAGGTAATTGCAGCAGCATTTTACTTTCTGCGATCACATTAAGTAGATATTCATTCATGCATCATCAAGTCTAGTCTATGAACTTATAATAATTCTTAAGAAGTATAGTTAGTACCTCTTCAGTGATGGCATCCATCTCCGCTTTGACATCTTCCAGCTTGCCGGCTACGTCCTTCGGCAAAGCGCCCGCCGCCGCCAACTGCGTTAGCAGTCCAGCCATGCGACCTATTGCCGTTTCTGCAGCCTGTACTCTCGCTGCCACCTGGAAGATTGAATTCTCTTAGAGTTGGCAGTAGTTTTCTTTACTGAATGATGTGCAGTCAACGAACTGAACCTGCATAGCTTGCATGGTGTCTGTCAACGACGCGCTGCCTCTAGCCAGCTCCGTCCTCAGTTTCTGGTTATCAGGTAACGCAGGGAACGGCAGAGGACCCGCTTTGTTTTTCAGATCTCTTACAGCTGCCTCTAGGAGCTCAAACTGAGAGACGGTGACGACTTCGATGCTGCCAACTCTAGTGTGAGAATCTGCAAGAATCCATAATAAGGTAATTATAATAAGTATTGATGTTATAATGTCGATATGAAAACTCACCACTACGTGTTGTAGGTCCTTTTTCGACTGAAAACAAAAGTTAAAACATAATTTTAGAATAAACATTAAATTTTACCTTATTTCACTCAATAAACTCATAAGACGTTAATTTATAATAATGCGTTTCACCAGAGCCACAGTCGAATTTAAAGTTTTTTTAATGGGCAGTAAAAGTTACCAAACTGTTGTAAGTAAACTAAACCAATACATAATTTGTAAAAGTTATAGTTCTTGTGCAAAACTTGCATTCTACAACAATGCTTTTGAGAGAATGACATTCCTTTACGTAGTTTATTATTGTAATATTTTTACCGATCAACACCTTGTCCTTTTCTGAAACAGGAGCACAAAAGTTAATATTGTAACACATAAACTATAAATAAGTATTAAAAATAACATTCACAGGGTGTAGAGTAGAAGAGGTCCACCAACCTTTTATTGAAATGCCAGCTTTCTGGAAGAAAAAGGAGAGTACTGTATTGTGAGGTTGTCTATTTTACTCACTTTAGTTATTATGCCGTATAAAGTTTGACTATTATGCCTTTTGTGTATTGTCATTCTTTGAATAGGTAGGTATTAAAAATAAAGAGTAAATAATTAGGTAGTAGTAGTAGTAGAGCTCTTTGTGAGAGCTCGTCCGGGGCAGTACTACCACCGTACCTATTTCTGCCGCCAAGCAGTGATGCTCGCATTGCTGTGTTCCGGTTTGAAGGGTAAGGGCGCCAGTGTAATTACAGGCACATGAGACTTCAACATCTTTACGTCTCAGAGTGATGGACGCAGTGCATTGCCTTACAGGGCACGTCCTCATTGGACTTGCTCTGTGAGGTAATGCATTGTTATAGGCAGAAGTTACTACTTAACATCAGGTGAGCTATCAGCTTGTTCCATTACTACTACCATATAAAAAAAAAAGGTAGTTACCGCAGACTTTGCACGTTCTTTTTCATATTTTTCTCTCTCTTTAGCGCTCATTTTGTCAAGCTTCTCTTTTTCTTTGGCTGCAGCTTTATCGGCCTTTTCCTTCTCTTTCTCAGCTTTTTCTCTGTCTTTCGCATCCATCTTTGCTAATTTCTCTTGTTCATTTTCATATTTTTCTCTTTCTTTAGCGTCCATTTTTTCTTTTTCTTTCTCCGCTTTTTCTCTATCTTTAGCATCCATCTTTGCTAATTTCTCTTGCTCTCTTTCAGCTCTCTCTCTGTCTTTTGCATCCATTTTCGCTAATTTCTCTTGTTCTTTTTCAGCTTTTTCTCTATCTTTTGCATCCATTTTCGCTAGTTTCTCTTGCTCCTTTTCATATTTTTCTCTTTCTTTAGCGTCCATTTTTGCCATTTTTTCCTTTTCTTTCTCCGCTTTTTCTTTATCTTTAGCGTCCATTTTCGCTAATTTCTCTTGTTCCTTTTCAGCTTTTTCTCTATCTTTTGCATCCATTTTCGCTAATTTCTCTTGCTCCTTTTCATATTTTTCTCTTTCTTTAGCGTCCATTTTTGCCATTTTTTCTTTTTCTTTCTCCGCTTTTTCTTTATCTTTTGCATCCATTTTCGCTAATTTTTCTTGCTCCTTTTCATATTTTTCTCTTTCTTTAGCGTCCATTTTTGCCATTTTTTCCTTTTCTTTCTCCGCTTTTTCTTTATCTTTAGCGTCCATTTTCGCTAATTTCTCTTGCTCCTTTTCATATTTTTCTCTTTCTTTAGCGTCCATTTTTGCCATTTTTTCTTTTTCTTTCTCCGCTTTTTCTTTATGTTTTGCATCCATCTTCTCCAATTTTTCTCTGTCTTTGGCACTCATCTTTTCTAATTTTGCTTGTTCCTTCTCTGCCCTCTCTCTATCTTTAGCATCCATTTTTTCCATCTTTTCTTTGTCTTTTAGTGCCCCTTTTTCAGCTTTTTCTCTTTCTTTAGATTCTGCTCTTTCTGCTTTTTCTCTTTCTTTCGATTCTGCTCTTCCTGCTTTGTCTCGTTCTTTTGACTCTGCTCTTTCAGCCTTCTCTCGATCCTTCGAGGCAGCTCGTTCTGCCTTATCTCTCTCTTTGGATTCAGCTCTCTCGCCTCTGTCTCGTTCTTTAGACTGTGCTCGTTCAGCTTTATCTCTCTCTTTAGATTCAGCTCTAGAGGCTTTATCTCTATCCTTCAAAGCAGCTTTACCGACCTTTTCACGATCTTTTTCATCAGCTCTTGCTGCTCTTTCTCTTTCCTTTTCAGCTTTCTCTCGCTCTTTAACGGTCATTTTTGCTTCCCTTTCTTTTTCTTTTAAAGCTGCCTTTTCCGCCCTCTCCTTATCTCTGTCCTGAAATAGTTTAGTTTTTTCCTCTTTTATTTCTTTCATTGGTGATTTCGGTGGTGGAGAAACCTTTCTAGGACTCTTTGATGAGGAGCTGTCGGTGGAAGGTGGCTCAGGCTGTTTCTTTTTTTCTTTTTTCTCCCTGGGAGGTGGAGCCTCACCGATTCGGATCTCTACTTGCGTCTCCAGCATACGGAGTTGTCGTGCCAATATGTGCAGCACCGTTTGTATCATTTTGAAGTTCACGACGTTCACCTAAAACCAATACATCTAGATATCATGATAATATATTATATCGCCGTTATTGTCATCATTCGCAATAGACATGACGTATTCCAAAGGCCATATAACGTAAACTAGTTTTAGAAAAAGAATAGTGTTAAAGGTGTAACCTTTGCGCCTTACAATATTGGATATTACTTACGTCTGGTGGTCCCATTGCCATGTTAATGAGATCCTCGACGCTGACCAGTAGCGCCGTGTCACTCATATTGGGTGATCCATATTTCTTCGGCATTTTGATATAATTAGGTATGTCCTATCAAAACTACAAAAAATATCTATGTATGAAGCAAAATATTTTACAGTAAAAATTCTTTCACAAGATCATGAAATTATTGATCTTGTCAACATTTATTTTTATTATTTGACAGAAAAAGCAGAACTTGGATTTTTCTATGGTATTGACATGAAGTTTTTATTCTAAGAATGAAAAATTCCCTAGCTCAACGATTATAGCCTCACTCTTGGACGAATAATATAATTCATCCAAGGCCTCGCTCATCACTCTAATGATTCTAACTAAAGGAACTTGAGAGTTCTAACTTCTAAAGTTTCAAATAACCTCCATCATACTGACAGAACAAAGGTAGCGAGGGCCACCATCTAGTATGCTTGTGTATTGGAGGTCAACAATGTTATTTTTGGGGTCCTTAGCCTACAGAATTGAATAATACAACATTGTCAATTAAATTATTATTTATTTATAATATTTCCTCCTCTCAACACGTCACAAAGTTCAAAACAGCAAGTATATACGTCGATATACGTTATTGCATATTGATAATTATAATTTGTAACTACACATACACATGGCTAACAGTAGCGTGTGCATTGCATTGCACACATGCGTCAAATGTATAATACTGAACTCATAAATAAAATTTCAAAAATGGCAACACTGTAATATCGAGATTTGAAAAGCATTAAAAAGCATGATTTCAACAAATTCCATTATAAACTTTCTATTCTAATAATAATGTGGAATGCAAGAGGATACTCGATTGAAATACTCAATGAAAATCACACGAGACGGCAGAGAAACAATTGTTAGTGTGTATAAATATTGTAAATATAATATATTTTATAAATAACGACTAAAGAAATCGCGCGCCGTCGGTTTATAACTGACATATTTACAGTGAGCGGCCGGCGCTACGGCACAGTAACAACTGGAATCACGAATAGATACACGAGTAATCATTAATCCTATACACTCTACGTTCGTAACACATTAACCTCTATAAATAACAAGTTACACTCACGGAGAAACCACACCCTGTACAAGCAACATTTTCTAAATCGATAATACGTAGATATTGCTTAAGCATTGCTGGTTTTGTGGGTGTGATTTCTGCGCTAGCGGTAGGCCCTACGCGATGTACCGAGTACACAGTAAGAGAAGCGTTGTGCTTAGTCCTCGAGGTTGCGGAAGGCGGCAGACATGTCTTCCAGGAGCTGGTCGAAGTCGGCCTTGATCTTAGCCTCACCATCCTTTACGGGGTCCTAGGAAAAATACAAAAGATAGTTATTTTCAAAATATTACTTTTTATATCATCGGGTACGTACCTATTATGATTTTTTTTTGTGTTTATGTTTAATTTTGTATGTACTCATAAGGCCTTACTTTTGAAATAAAGAATTTATATATTTATCTAGCGACTATTTGATAGGAGGCATGGTTCATAATACATTTTTAAAATCCCTACGATAACGCAATATAATTTTTATCTCGTCTTATCATACAAAGTCTGAAGACACGTCAAAATGTCGGTCTCGGCCCTAGCAGTCATTAAACCATGACGGAGGCCTTAAGGCGGCCTAAAAGCTCCGTCACCAGAGTTGGCCACATACGAGGATGCTTGTTAACGTACCTTGAACTTCATGGAAGACAGTTGATAGAGCACATTGCCCATGGCATCTCGGATGACGTTCCACGTGACCTTGTTGTCGCTCTGCGCTGTGGACTCGACGGCGTGCCGTGACATGTCGTAAAAAGCTATTATGTTTTTCAACATGCCCACCGTCTTGTAGAACGGACAGAATCTGTCGTACGCTGAGTAGCTGTGGACAAATTGTATCGTTTACTAGCCGTCGCCCGCGGCGTTGCTCGCGTTCCACCCTTTAGAGTGTAACGTTTCCAAATTCCTTTCTTAATGCACCCCCACTATATGGGATACTACCCTCCAAATTTCATACCTCTAGGACTTATAGTTTAGGCTGTGCGTTGATTCTCTGTCAGCTTCAAAAGAGTGTTATATAATTAGAAGATAACCGACTTGTAAAAAGGAGGAGGTTCTCAATTCAGTTGTAATTTTTTTGTGTTCGTTACCTCAGAACTCCGTCATTTATGAACCGATTTGAAAAATTCTAATTTTATCTAAAAGGGTAAGTATACTTCCAGATTGGTGCTATAAATGTTTTATCAAAATCGGTCCAGTAGTTTGGCAGTTAATAATAATAACTGGAAACATTGCGTATTTTGCTTTCCTGTGACTTTTGAGTGGTGTTTACGATCAATAGAATAATCCCAATGAACTGCCATCACCACCACCATCATCATCATCTGATAATGAAGCCGGACAGTAGTTAAATTGAAGTCGGTTTTTACAAGTTTTTAAACTTATAAATTATACAGTAACAAAACAGAAATAGACGAAAAATTTCTTAGTTTTAAATACGTTAATCTTTGTTCTGACTGGCAGATAATGCTTTTAGCACTAAGCCATCTTATTGTAGAAACAGTTGTTTAGTACAACTGACCTGTTCTGCTGCAGGAAGTCATCTTTGAGTAGCTTGGCGACCTCGAGGGTGATCTTGTCTGTCTCCGCGAGGGACGCCTTACCGACCAGCTGCACGATCTCAGATAGATCCTCTTCTTCTTGCAGGATCTCCTTCACCTGGAACGATTATACATCGTCAAACTCTAATATTATTTATCAATTTTTTGTTATTAAGGTGCCTTCTGGTATGATCGGCCTAATATTAAGTCCGGATAAATCACGTAACTAAGCAATTATCATATAAAAATATCGCTGAATTCCTTGGCATCCGGACTTACTATTACGCCGATCTTACCAGAAGGCACTAACATTAATAAAGGCAGGTAATGACTAAACACTGTGGTTATGTTGTACCTTGGTCCTGAGGGGTACGAAGTCACCGTAGTTCTTCTCGTAGAAGTCATCCAGGGCACGCATGTACTTGCTGAAAACAAAATGTATTACGTTACAGTGGAAACTGAGTTGGCCACTAACTCATACGAGCTTGCTTGTTAGTGGAAATATATCGAGCAGGCATGTTCAGCTGTCAAAAAATTGTTACGTATGAAATTACAAAAAACTTGTTATGCATAACTACATTTAGTGAATTTATTTCTTCCAAACTGTTGAGAGACACAGATAATTTATTTGACAATAATTTACACCCTGATTATTTAGTTAAAATACAAATAACTAATTAGACACGTACCTGTAAGAGATGAGCCAGTTAATGGAAGGAAAATGTTTCCTTTGTGCGAGCTTCTTGTCCAACCCCCAGAACACTTGTACGATACCGAGCGTGGCTGCCGTTACAGGGTCCGAGAAGTCACCGCCGGGGGGAGATACGGCTCCCACAATGGACACGGAACCTGGGTAATACAGGATTTAGTTGTAACATAGCTGAATTTGTTACAGTAGCATAGTATTTTTTTATTATGTATATCATGAGTTTTTGTTAAAAAACTCATGATATACATAATAAAAAGATAAGTAAGATAAGTAGAATATCAGACAGAATTCGAAAGCCAAAGTTATTCCTTCTATTTGTTAATTTAAAAAAACAAAATTATTTCTACTGCAAAATAAATTAGGATAACTTGCGTCTCGTGTTTCTATGATTATACCCAAAGAACACAACTAATACGCAACGCTAAATATAAAGTAACCAACATTTGCTGGACAACATTTTCCCATTAATATCCAAAAAATCGGATTTTTTTAAAAGAAATCTAAATTCACAAAGCAGTGTATTTAGAAGTTGTGTAGCAACCTTCTCTGTCTGGGTTCCCGAGGCACTTGACACGTCCCGCGCGTTCGTAGAAGGAGGCGAGCCGTGCGCCGAGGTAGGCGGGGTAGCCGGAGTCGGCGGGCATCTCCGCCAGCCGGCCCGAGATCTCGCGCAGCGCCTCCGCCCAGCGGGACGTCGAGTCCGCCATCATCGACACGTTGTACCCCATGTCGCGGAAGTACTCCGACAGGGTGATACCTGCACAATACAGTAACACCAATCAATTACACTAATCACAATTAATGTCATTCTTTATTCATTTCTCAGATGTCTAAATTCATATTTTGTTAGTTCACGGTACATGTCAAACGGGTTAGTATAATTATAATGAATACTATAGGTACTCATATAATAAACGCGAAAGTTTGTGGGATGGATGGACGTTTGCTACTCTTTCATGTAAAAACTACTAATCCGATTTAGATGAAAGTTGGAATATATTTGTCCGTGACCTAAACCGAAAATCAACGGGATCCAACGGGACGCGAATGAAGTCACGGGCGGAATCTAGTATAAAACAAAATTCGTTCGGGCACGTTATGTAACAAAATATTGTACACAGACCCATATCACAAGATATACAAAAAACCAATAAGTTTAAAATACCTAATAGAAGAATTATGTAATTTTTTTGTTATTGCCCATGTGAACAGAAATCCAATGCAAATTAAAAAAACAATAATAAGTGTTATTTATATAATACCGGTATAGATGGAGGCCTCTCTCGCGGCGACCGGCATGTTGGAAGTGTTGGCGACGAGCGCGGTACGCTTCATGATGGACTCCGTGGCACCGTCTATCTCCACCGACAGCTCGGGGAAGTCACGGAGTACTTCAGACATCTCGTTACCTGGAGGTAATATCATGAGTAAACATAGACCGATAGGAAGGTTCCATTCAAGTGTAAATGAGGAGTTCTAATGTGTATATACATACCACGCTCCCCGCATCCGACGTACACGATGACGTCAGAGTTGGAATACTTGGAGAGTGCTTGTGAGATTACAGTTTTACCGCAACCGAAGGCTCCGGGGATGGCCGTGGTTCCGCCCTGGACGCAACTGCCCATACAAATATTTACTTACAATAATGCATCATTATTTCAGCCATAGGTTATCGCCCTTATAAACATGTGCTTAACCCCCGAACAAAACACGAAAAGGGTGTGATATGTTTGACAGTGCCTCCGATTCTATTGTATTATTTTCCTAAACTAACCTAATTTGATAGCACTAAAATTGTTGGCATCCCTTTCTTAAGCGACAAAGACAGCTATCATTTTAGTGCACTCAAATTAGTCTAATTTAGAAAAATGCAACAACAGAATCGGCAGCAATGCTGTGTGTTTGTCTGCCTGTTTGTTTGTTTGTTTATGCCTCCGTAGCTCAGAAAATAGGGATTTGTATTTCAAACTATTAAAATTTCGGGAGTCCATACTCCCAGCAATGATGTAGGGGATCTAAGGAGATATTCATTTTATGAGTTACCATGACTTTTGTAAAATTAACTTGTTCTTTGTTAAAATTTGCGTTGGCTCAGCCGTATAGTTATATTAATGATACTAACGGGAACAGTGAGTCGAGCACACGTTGTCCGGTGAGTAGCGGGTGGTTGGCGGGCAGCTTCTCAGTGCAGGGTCGGGGCTGGCGCACGGGCCACACTTGCAACATGCTGTACTTGTTGCGCTCGCCGTCGAACTCCGTCTCCAGTACTATATCCTGTGTTTATAACAAGTTTGTAGTGAGTATAGGTCACGACACGGTTTAATAGCTCTGGTTTAATGCACCGGAAGTGGGAGGGTGTTTTGCGCAACGAAATAAATATAGATATTCGATATTCCCCTCCACTCTCGCCGAAGTTCAATTGCAACGAGAAGTATATAAACGTGGTTATAACTAGGAGCGTTTAAGTATGAATCTACTTCGTTAAATTGTACTTTATTGCGTCTGGACGAGAGTAGCAGTCTAATTGAACTTCACAGAGTTGGCTTTCTATACTTTATGTATTCGTGGATATTTAACACAACGCCATGTAGTCCCAAACTAAGCATAGCTTGTACTATGGGAACTACATTGCTGATACAATACTTATATACTTTTTTTTTACTTATATACTTGTACTAATATTGAGTGGTACAACTTACAGTGACTTTGTAGTTTCCTGCGGGCGCGATGTACGTGACGGTTCCCTTGGCGCGCGGCGGCATCAGCATCTTGTGCTTGACCAGCGTGTTCTCGTGCACGATGCCGTACAGGTCGCCTCCGGTAATGTGGGACCCCACCTTACAAATAAAATAAATAAATATTCTTGGACATTATACACAACGCCCTCTAGTCCTAAACTAAGCAAAGCTTGTATTATGTCAACCAGATTTCTAAGAAAATACTTATATACATTTTTTTGTAAATACATACCCCCATCTTACAAAAAGTTATAGTAGACATTATGTCTTGTTTAACATACATAATCAGGACATAATGTCCACTTTAACTTTTTATAAGATAGACCAATAGTTTATAATGGGCTTCTTAATTGTATTTTTTTTTATTTGGCCCACTGTTGTTTATTCTGGTAGGCTCAATGAGAATAAAACAGTTTAAAAAGGTGTGTTACCTTAACATTGAGGGGATTGAAGTCCCAGTCGATATCGCGAGCCAGACATGGTACATTCACACCCTTGGGGATGTAGATGGACTGGGTGAGGTCGTTGATGTCCTTCAGGGGACGCTGGATACCTGATGACGATTATAAAACAGTTGTCATGGGATTCTACAGTCATAGAGGCAAAGTTTGTATGTTTAAAGGGAACTCCCCTACTTTAAACATACAAACTAATATAAAGCTAGAAAGATTAGGTAATTTTTGTATTTCTAGTCACTCAAGTATGTGCAGTACGCAACTTTAGGTGTCCGAGGTACACGTACGGTTCATGTACGTGTACAATGCGCGGTTTTGCTTTGCGTCAATATTCAGACAGTTCTAAAGTTTTGAGAAAGGTCTCGCTGAATCTATTGATAGGATCATCAACATCCGCCTGATAGATGTCCACTAATGGATATACAGAAGCCAATAATGTATAATTGCACAGAAACAGTTACAATTTAATTGATCTGCAAGCTTTCATGATGTGATTACCGTCAAAGATGGATCCCAGGATACCGGGTCCAAGTTCCACGGAGAGAGGCTTGCCGGTACGCAGCACGGGGTCACCAACAGTGACACCGGAGGTTTCCTCGTATACCTGCAAGTATTGAACATTATACAGGGATCCTAAAGTAATTTTTTTTATACAACAAAATGATGGAACAAGCCGGTCACTGAGGATGAAGTATCAGAGTTAAGAGTACGTTTATACAGAGGGTCCGTATTTAAAGGACTAATTTTAAAGTTTACATAACGTTATAGTTATCAAAATCCGTGCTAGTGTGCGTCGTGCACACAGATTTACACTCCATGATATCTTCACTGGTACTACATTATATACACAGGAATCACCTTAATCTACTCACATATCACACACTCCCCTGGACTTCCTTTAAAGATGGCAACGAGCCAAAAGCAAAACATAATGGCGCAGTTTGAAATAGCTTTTTAGAGAAGTTTGTGTTATCCCAATAAAGCTCTGTCTATGCTAATGCCAAAAGGGTGACGTCACACAGTTACGTCATTGAAGTCGTGCCCTGTGTGGTAGTGTAGTATTAGGCAGGGAACAGATGCAGCAGCATGTGTGTGTATTATACTTTATCATACAAAAAGTAAGTGTGCATTTCCACCGACGATGTGTAAGGTAGCTAAGCCATGACTGAGTGAGCCAAAACATGACCAAGAAGATTATAGGCTTAGATTAGAAAAATAAATTTTATTGGTATAGGTTTTTCTCACTCATAGCTTAGAGTATTATATGATATGTGGCTTAGCTAACTCAGTTCACAAGGGGTTAAACTCAGCTCAGCAAAAGTTTGAAACCAATCTTAAATACCATCCTTGGCCTCCTAAGGTTACTCAGCTTTATAAAACTACCCTATGGCATATAATTTATAAAATATTATTTATACAGCTTCAGGGGCCACTTGTTACCAATGCCCCGATGAACGGAACGCTGTAATATCTGGGATATTTTTTAGATGGAGTAGGCTTACACTGGTAAAAACAAACCTATGTCTATGATAATAGAACTCAAAGTTCTGAAAAGTCATGGTTACCTGAATAGTTGCCATGTCTCCTTCCAATCGGATGATCTCCCCCACCAGCTCGTTGTATCCGACACGCACCAGCTCGTACATAGCTGATCCGGACATCTTCTCCGCGGTGACGACTGCGCAACGGAATATAAACTTCATATTAAGTGTAATGTTCCTTGTCAAAAACTAAATTTGTGTAAGAACACTCGGGATCCTTGGTTAATTCTTCAAGTTCGAGTGTGGTGTCATTTTAACTTATTACCTTACCTATGTTTAATGCAAAAGATAATTCATAATTTTTGGACATTTGCACACTATCTTGATAGTAGGACATAACAAAGAGATTTGTAACATTATTATTTAAGACACTGAATATTTCGCTTACTATATTTCATTTACCCATGTCAAGCAAAGACATTTTCTAATTCCTGATCAAAAGAAAATAGTTTCAAATACTTCACGTCATGTATTTTGTCAAACAAAATCACCCGCCCTACCCCCTGTAAACTTCGTAAGGAGTGGTCTCATTTACATGGTTTACATACAGTAAATATTTTCTTTTATTTTGTGTACCTACCATTATTACTACCGTGATGGATTAACCTCTGGCAGTAGTACCTAATTAAAGATTGCTTGTTTGGAAGAAAATGTGTTGCAGTGCACACATACATACAGAGTACCACTATTGTGACCTATATTCATTCTAAAACAAGTTATGTACTTAGTATGTACCTCCTTATCACACCACCACATTTGGGTTGGCTGGCAGACAATGCTTTCAGCATTAAGTCCACCATTTGTAGCAAATTTATAGTTTTGTGCAATAAAGTATGAAATTCAATAAATAGAGTTCAATGGGTAAAAATTGTGTACTTTATTGTTCTACCTACTGTTTCCTAATACTTAAGTTTACCTATCTACCTTTATCTGTTCCACCTTGTTTTGTAGAGAGAAAATAAATTATTTATTTATTTATTATTATATTCCCCTCATACATAGTTTTTCTATAGTACAGGTTCTGCTCTGGGATATGAATACATAGTAATGTACATACCGGGTCCAGATACAGCGAAGACATAGCCGAATTTGTCTTCATTCTCCTCACCGGCGATCGTCTTCAGCCCACTTCTACTCGCCATGATGAATTATTATATTCTTTGTCTGCAAACCAAAATATTCCACTCATCAATCATTTCCCTGCCTTTATCCCATGCTAGGTGGGTAATGTTTTATAAAACAAAATATTCCACTATGAATAAAAAGAATGAACATTTAAAGTAGGTAGGTTCAAAGGTACTTTATAATTCAGATTTATTTGGGTAATTAAACAGTGCTGTTGACTCAAGGTCATGCTGCATAGCATTATAGCTTCATTGCATACCAGTCCACACTTCAGTAGTATTGTGTGTGTATGGGGGGTGATGTCAGAATGCAATTCCATAAAGAGTTAAGGTTCTTTAGGCATGGTTTTCTAATTAAATTTAAAAAAAACATTGAAATGTTCAGACATCTAAAAATATGACCAAAATTATTAAAAATATAAGATTGCCATTGATTTTGCCATCATACGAAGAAACACTTATTCACATAGAACTAAATATCTTAGCATATAACTATCAGAACATTCAGAACGCGACCACTCTGACAAGAGTGATACGACAAAGAAGAAGAAGAAGATCAGAACATTAATATTGCATAACATAGGTACCTAAATTCAACTTCACTGCAATAAAGTTACAAGAAGACTGATCAGCTGTCATCAGCTGACTATATCTACTTTTAACTGATAAGCACAATCAATCAAAATCATTGCTTTCCAACAAGATTTTGCTTTGATTTTGTAAATTTTGCTAAATCTGTATAATCCATGTGATTTTTAGCTTACTTTTGTTAATAATTGTCTAATTCAACCTGGATTCTTATGTTTTTAGAAACACATATAGATCAAACCGGAACAGCTTTATTAATATGTATCGAGTAGAGTTGACTACGCTGTTTGTTCTCGCACACTTCTGTTTTGTTTGAGAGGAACATTGTGCCATGATAAATAAAACCTTATGTATTATATTTTAAAAAAAGATATCAATCTGTGTGTGTAGGATTATGACAAGTTTTTGTTTTTATAAAGATAGGCATAAATAAATAGATACACTACACCATTAGTGACTAAAAGTAATTAAGATATTTTGATAACTAATATCTCAAAACCGAACTGAGTAACAGAAACTAGGTCAACATGGAAATAATGTCTGCCTTTTATTCTGGTAACTTTATTCTATTCTAAATTATAAAATAGCACTTTCTGTCTCAATCACATTGTGGTCATTGAGGAGCCTCAGAAAATGTAGCATTGAAATAATTTTCTACAGGACTATACATGATGGACATGAGAGAGAACCAGGACCCCATAGATTTATAAGCATTATGTAGACTAGCCAAACCTACCAATCTAGTATTTTAGGCCTCATTTAGTGTCAGTCACATGATAGAGGGTGGATCCTGAATTGAATGTAAAATTGAATCCCTTAGCGACCACTAAAGTATTAGATATGTATAATAACCACTGGTAAACTATTCCGTGCCGCGAATATCGTAGCAATTACGCCGGATAGTTCCAATAATGTGTGACATTACATGGCAGTAAGAAAATACGATGGCAGAATCATTGAACAGTCTTACCAAATTTTGGGCGTACAAAATCGATTATCCACAAAAACCACCACAAGCACCAGTAGAAATAAACCAAATAGTAGTTATAATTCAGTAAATTTATTGAAAAATTTAACTCACGGGACGAGAAAGATGGAAAAGACGAACCAAGAATGGCGGAGCTCGACAACTTATCACAAGACCAATGATAAAAATTGAGTCAGCTGACTTCAATCTACGCTTCTTGTCTATGGCAACTCTTTTCATTGATTTTCTGTACAGTCGACACAAAATATTCAGCATTGCATGATTATTTTTGCTTTATAAAATTACACTTTAGTCCAACAACATAAGGTGTGTTATAGAGTAAACAGGAAGTGACCGATTGAATCGTAGAATTTTAGTTGCATGATCTGAAAAAAAACTAGCTATGCGAGAATGTCATTTTATTTTATTACAGACTATAATGTACCACTAGTACGTTACCTGCTGCGTTACCTGTTATCACCATAGACCACCATCACAATCATTCGTCTATGATTACAATCAACCTAATCAAGCAACGCAAGCAAGTCAATCAATCACAGATGAACCACCCACAGACTGCAAATAAGCCAATCAAATCAAACAAAGGAAAGGACTTCGCAAGATTTTGGATTTTGGTTTACAAGATAGGTAGGTAGGTACCTACTTTTTTATGTTTATTGATTATTGTCAATTATTGTACTCAGTTAGCAGCTGCCGTGATCTGCTATTCCCAAAGCTATAAAGCTATTCCTACCAAATCTGTATGTAAACACGTTTTAATACACTTTTTCAAAGAAATACTGCTCGAGGTAGTACGCTTTTTAACGTCATCGCAGCTGTTTATTTTGTACTTTGTGACTTTGTGTAGTGTTTAATGTACACTACCTACTATTGTACGTTGTTTTGTGGTGTGCTGAATGATTGGTGAGAACTGTTCTCGGTCGATTTACAGGATCATACTTCAATGAGTAAGGACATCCAGCTAAGCAAATCTTTGTCTTGGCTCCTTAGACACGGAGCTATTCGAGAAGGCTTACAAATAAGGTGGGTAATCTTTTGCTGTTTGCCCAACTGTTTGTGCTACCTACCGTGTCACGTATCAATATCTTCCAACTAATAAAGGTGCCTATTACCTACAAGACAACTAAGACAGGTTTAGCTCAAGAGGCACTATACGCTCTAAAAACATAACAGAATGCAAAAACAACTTGTAAAATACAATTGTTTACCATAGTATAACCGGTTTATACATTGATTATTTAATATTTAAGAGGTATGACAATAATTTTGAATGACCTTTTATAAAAGTTGACCTTGACCTGAGTGACCCTATGACCTCCATTTTTCCAAGTTTATAAAAATAGATACCCAGAATACCTACCTACCTGTGGTAAAACCATGAATTATTATATTTCAGCCCAGAAGGATACATACAAGTAGCTGCCATTCTAAACCACAAATCAATTAAAAGTAAATTCAATTTAGATGATGTAGAAAGAGTAGTCAAAAATAACAATAAACAAAGATTCAAACTAAGATTGAACTCACTCTCAAAAACATTGGAGATAAAAGCAAACCAAGGGCACACTGTTGAAATCAATAATACTGATTTAAAACCTATTTTAAAGGTAATTTAACTACTATTTAAAAATAACTTTTATTAAATCCCCATTTAGGTCTTATTTACATACCAAACATATTTCCAGCTGAAATATGACACTATAGTACACGGTACATACCTTAAGTGCTGGCCACAAATTAAATTGCACGGTCTCAGCCGTATGAAAAGGCAGCATATCCACCTCGCAAAAGGAATTCCTGGCGATAAGGCTGTTATCAGTGGCATGCAACAAAATGCTCAAGTCTATGTGTACATAGCCTTAGATAAGGCGCTTGCAGATGGATTGAGGTTTTTTGAGTCAGAAAATGGAGTTATCTTAACAGCTGGCAATGAATATGGATATTTAGAACCTAAATATTTCTGTAAAGTCATTAATGTCAGCACTGGTAGGTGTAGTTGTATGTACCAGTTTGCCACACCTGTATTGAACGCTTGTAATAATATTATTTATTAAGTTGTTTTCTTATTTATGCACATTGAGATTTCGCTCCATCATACATTTTTAGCTTTGATTGTTTAATCGGCTACTGAAAACCAGCTATACTACCTAGCCTAACCAAGTATACCACTCATACTGGGTCTGATTTTTCTTCTTCTTCTTTTAAACCTATATGGCCTGTGTCCGTCATTTCGACAGACAATTTTGCCAGGGTCAAGTGATGAATTTGAAATAATATAGGGCCTGATTCAGTTGGTGCATTTTTAATTTGACAGCACTAATACTATACTATAGGTAGAGCAGCCGTCTTTGTCGTTTCACCTCATGAGACCTTTTTCATGTTAATTCTAATTTTAATGAGAAATTACTAATTTAAATTTACGTTGTATGAAAACGAATAATCTATTTTAAATTCAGATTATTTGTCTGTGATTTTAAATAATCACTAGCTGATACCCGCGACTACGCACGCGTGCAAAACTTGACACCAAAATATCAGGCACCAGCAATCGTTGAACCTCGTAGCAAATGGCTGCTTCTGGTTTAGAAAGTTTAAGCTGTATCTAAGAATTCGCGTCTTTGATTTTAACTTCCTTGTTTGTATTAATAGTTTTGGTGCTATTATGTAGGTAAGTAGGTACCTACCATATTAGGTTGCTAAAAGTCCAATCAATAACATGCTAACTCAACATCTCTGTGATGTCTTATTGCTAGATGCTTGCTAGCAAACTCTCATTAATATTATCTGTGGTGTTAAATGTCAAGAAACGTTCCATAAACAACTACGTCATCGCAAAATATTTTTAGGGGATTCCCAAGCAAGTTCCTACCTAGATCGTTAGTAGGTAGTTCCTTATCTTAACCTTGTATATAAATACATTACTATTAATACCACTGGAACACACAGTCATCGGTTCTTTTGTAACTAATGTGTAACTTGAATATCACATTTGGCTTTGTTGTAGATAACTAAGCATTAAGTGTTGTTGTTTTGTTTGTTTTAGAAATATATTAAATAGGTTATCATAATAGAAAGAAAGTGAGTTAAGTAATTACATTACCTAATGTGTGTGTTAACTTTGTGCTTAGCTAACATGCCTTTAGCATAGTAAGTTTAGAACTTGAGCAAGTGAGAGCTAAATTTTAGTGTTCGTATTTTACAAAAGGGTCTATTTTATACTTATATATACATAGTGCATTATAATCGTAAATAACAGTTGGCCAAGTATATACCTACCTACCTACTTGCCTATTAGGTATGTTATGAAGGTACCTATCTACTTACAATAATATTTTGATATTTATCAAGTTAACAATAATTATATTAAACATTGATAGTCCTTATGACAATCCCGACTAAGTAGATCAAGTTTACCACTAGCGAGCAGAAAGAAATATATTTTTTATTTAATTTTCAAATGTTATTTTCCAGGTGAACACCTATATCCATGAGCTATGGAGGCGGCTGGAACATCCATGCGCTATGCTTCGCCAACTCAGTCCACATCTCAGCCTTCCCCTAAACAATCTCCAAAGAAAAAACCAAACAGGGCTGCCAAGTTCAAACAAAACAGCAATAACTCCTCCCCGAAAAGATCTATTAACGATCCTAGTTCTCTAAACCCTCAAAACATTCCCTTTTCAACACCAATGACTAATCAAAACCAGCCACCTGCAACTCCAACAAGAAATAATCAAAATGACCTCCACTCTTCACCTAACAGATCTAAAGAGAATCCGGTCTCAGGAAGCTTTTATAAGAGCGACCCTTTCACTGCTGCAATTGAAAATCAGGGAAAAAAGCCATCTGCTGAATTCCCTGCAATACAATCGCTGATGATAACTGTCCATAATAACGCGGTTCCATATCAAAGAACTGTCCAAGAGAACGTGCGCCCTACACAAGCTATCGTAAATGACGACGTTCAACCTCCAAGAGTTGTTCCAAACGAGTCTCAAGGACTCGCGAGTGACGTTACTTCTAAAACGCCATATCAATCAAGATTCCCTCAAGCAAGACCGTTTCAATACGACCCTCCTCATAAGAGATCAACTTACTCTGAAAAACAAAAAATAAGAAACTCTGAGAATATGAACGTACAACCACGAAGCATTGCCCAAAACGACGTTTTCCCTCAACATATTCTTTCAAATGACGTTCACCCTCAACGTTTTCTTCCTAAAGACGTTCAGCCTCCACGCATCGTTCAAAATGACGGTCCGTCTCAACGTAATGTGCAAAACGACATTCACTCTCCGCGCATAGTTGGAAACGATGTTCAGCCTCGACAAATTCCACAAATAGATCTGCAGCCGTATGCCATCATTCAAAACGACGTTCAACCTCGAATTGTCCAAAACGCGATGCAGGCCCAAAGAACAGTACAGAATAACATGATTCCTGGTCAATCTTACCAAAGATCACTCAATCAATCCCGCCAATATGACGTACCAACTCGAAGCGAAAGGAGATTTAATAACAAACCCAATCCTCCGTTATATGACCTCGTGCAGCACTTGGAGCAAGTGAACGGAGAATATCAGATACGTCCCAATTGGAAACAGAGAAAGCTTTACGAGCAAGAGCCGGACAGTAATAAGAAGGTGGTAGTGTCAGGTGAGGTTTGTTTAATTTTCTGAAGGCTGGTTAGATAGAACTATCTCCTTATGGTGTCAGACCCTCCAATTCATATACAGAGGCTCAACCGTCCGCCAAACTGGACCAGCATTCGTCTAGCGCGGCGCTTGCATCTCTTTATCGTTTATGGAATCGAAGTTTTTATGTAGAATGAATGCTTGAGTTGTTTAGTCAAAAGTGTAGTAAAAATAGCCTCAATTCAAACAAAATCCTTATTTATTTTAACGAAAAGTATGCTAATGTAATCTTTCCAGGTTTCCCAGCATACACCAAACCCGAGGAGCTAGTTCGAAAGCTCTCGGTACTGGGTCACGCTCAACTAGAAACTTACAAGGGTCGCGTGGCGCTGGTTACCTTCAATACAGAGCAGGAGGCTCTCGACGCAGTTCAGGCCAACGAGACGATAGCTGTCTATGGCACTATTCTCACAATAATCAAATACAACGGCCGGAAACAACTCATGACGATGATCAAAGCTAATAAGCGGGTTATTAAGAATGAAGGTACAGTCAATTTCATAATTTTGAACTCCCTGATTTAAAAAAATCTTAATAGATCCTTCTTCTTTATCTTCAGATCCTAAAGTATGAATTCGATGTTGACCAAATCCAAATGCGTTGAGAAGAAATGTTTCTTTACATTTAAAAATGGGCTTCATGGCTGATGAATATCCTCAAAATTTGGAACCAGTTGCACCAATCAGCTTCCTTACAGAAATACTTGACTACAATGAAGTCTGACTTCTATGTTCAGACCTTAAAATGTTCCTTGTGATTTAATTCAGATTTTGAATTTTACTTTGCTTCTGTCTCAAGTGTAATATTTTTATTTATTTCAGGAGGACCGCCTATAATAGCTCCGGCAAAGTTGGATCTATCAGGAGATTTCAGCCAACAGGTACAGAACATCGAAGACGCCATCCGACTGACGCAAGAAGAGGTTGCCAAAATCAATCTACTGTTCGAAGACATCGAGCTGTACATGCGAAAGATCTTTCCAAGTAATTACTATCATGTACTATTGTATTATAAGAATGTATTTACATAAAAACATTAGGTATATTCTGGTATATAAGTATTGTATCAGCAATCTTTGTTGTTCCCATAGTACTAAGCTCTGCTTAGTTTGGGAGTACAGGGGCGTTGTAAAGATTGTGAACTTAGGCCGCCTCAAAATCGAAGTAAAAAATAATCGCAAGTATAATTTAAATTTAGAATCTCTACCGGCCAGAGCAGCTATTACACACTCACATAATAACGTTCCTCAGCATGCGAAGCGGTACCATTCGGCTCTATAACAACGGGTCAAGGTATAAAGTCGAGTGACGCGGACTGCTTCCTGTCGATGGCACCCGGCGCCTTGGGCCGGCCGGGCGCGGGCGCGGCAGAGCTCTGCTCGCAGTTCGTGAGTCGCGCCGCCCGCGTCTTGCGACTCTACCCAGAAGTGTTCTCGAGACTGGTGGCGATACCCAGAGCTAATACACCGATTATAAAGTTTCTGCATGTGCCAACTAATGTCAACTGCGATCTCAATTCTAAGGTATGTTTTTACTTTGTTCTCATTTAGTTCTCTTTTTAGCAGAATAATTTGAATTTGGAATTTATCAGTTTAGTTAGACTATAAATCAGACTAGACTAGATTGAAGGGATTTCAGACTGAGCAGATGCTATCTAGACCCTAGGAAATAGATGTTACAAGATGTAAAGTTAGATAGGTTTTTTTAGTGTACTTACACAAATGTCGTATACATACAAATGCTCTCAAGCACAAAATGTAAGTTACACTCATATAATGCTAGTTTTAACTCAAAAATGCTTGAGTGCAGCTAAGTCTCGTTTGAAATATCAGCATGCAAGCCTTTTTAAGCATTTCCTACACAAACAAAATTTCCAGTGCATAGTATTCGATGATTAACAGAGATACGTCTTTCAGACCCCACTAGGCGTGCAGAACAGTCGTCTGATAGGGCACCTGCTCCGTCACGACCCTCGCTTCGGGTCCGTGGCCCTCCTCATCAAGTACTGGGCCCGAGTCCATCAGCTCTCTGGCACCGGTCGGCTCACTAACTATGCATTACTGCTGCTTCTTGTGTTCTATCTGCAGCAAAATCTACTACCACCGATATGCAAGTATGTATCATAAAGTATGTCAGACCCCGCGTTAGGTGTCTGTCTAGTAGACACCGGTCGGCTCACTAACTACGTAAACGCTTCTACTGGTTGTCTATCTATGTATTGGCGCATCTTTGCAAGTGTGTACGTTTAGTAGATAGTGTATACGTCTGTTAGCCGTTGTTTGCCTGCACTTTAAAAAATTATATAGTGCCTTCTGGTAAGATCGGCGTAATAGTAAGTCCGGATGCAAAGCAATTCGGCGATATTTTTAAATGATTATTGCTTAGTTACGTGATTTATCCGCACTTAATATTACGCCGATCTTGCCAGAAGGCACTTACTACATTATTATATTATACAGTACTTACTAGATGTCGCCCGCGGCTTTGCTCGCGTGGTAGCAGCATACAACGACTTTAATCCTAATTTGAGACTCTTTAGGGTGCGACTTTTCAAAATTCCTTTCTCAGTGCACCCCTACACTATATAAGGATACTACGTCCAAATTTCATACCTCTAGGATTTAGTTTAGGCTGTGCGTTGATTGTCAGTCAGCTTCAAAAGAGTTTTATATTTAGATTTAGGCATAGTTTAATCTTCCAGCCTGCAAGGTCCAGCGCATAGCTTCCTCATAGAGAACTGGGAGGCGGGGTTCGACCACTCCCCACTCCCCTTCCTCCGTGAGTCTCCCCCCTTGAGGGACTTGTTGGGAGGGTTCTTCCTGTACTACGCCGGATTCAACTTTGACGATCTCGTGGTGTGCCCACTTGTGGGAAAGCCATTGCGCAAGGTACGTTCATCTATAGAATCTATACTAATTTACCCCCTTACTTACGATCGCTGCATAACTTTATTCAGCTGTTTAAAATATTGCTGTCACCTACTAACAGGTAATGTCAAACAGTGACAGAGCTAGATTGGCGAAATTGCGGGCAACACTGCAAAGGCCATAGACAAGAATTGAATTGAACTTTGACTCAACTGTTTAAACTATTCGTCTGTCATAAGTAAGGCCCCTAGTTTGTAAGTCACTTTTGTTTGTTGAGGATAGTAAGGTTTTATTCCATTACGATCGTTAGATGATAGTAGTTTTTTAGTTTTTTTAAGTTTCATAGTAGAGGACTAATAGGATTTGACAATTCTCCCCTCCCTTTCCCTGGGGGCGAGTTGCTCTGCAGAGCTAAAACAACATACATTTATACCTAGTTTCCGTCCTCAGGCCCAGTTCGAAAGCAACGTACTACCGCCCCAATACGCCCTCTACCAGCAAAACATCAAAAATGGCCTCGCGCTACAAGTCAGGACCCACAGTAGCATCTGCATCCAGGATCCCCTGGAGCTGAGCCATAATGTGTCATCCGCCGTGTCCGGTCGACTGGCCCATGAAATTAAAGCCTTTATCAGACTGGGTGAGTTGACTAGTCCTGGGCGAGTCGTATGACTGTTTTATAATTATCGTGGGTTACTGGTTCTGGGTGAGCCGAATTAGTCGAGGTCCAACTTGATTCATATTGCTGGATTTAGGTAAGTCCCCCCCCCCCCCTCTAAATTTCCCTAGATCTGAATCTAAAGCATTATGAAATGATTCTGAAAACTGAACTCAATACCGCGTCTTTGAAGAGAATAATGAGGAAGTTCTACAAAAATGTATATTTATTTCCATACTAGCTTCCTCCCGCGACTTCGTTCGCGTCCCGTTGGATCCCGTTGATTTTCCGAGATAAAAAGTAGCCCATGTGTTAATCCAGGTCACGCACAATATATATTCCAAGTTTCATCCACACATCCTTACAAACTTTCGCGTTTATAATATTAATAGGATTTATGAATTACAGCCGCCACAGCCTACAGCCAAGATGAGAAATCCCCCGGAGACTTCCTCCGTACAATCCTGCTGACCCGTCCCCCGGAGCCCGAGCCAGCAGACTCTCGCATCCGACATCGGATGTCGTTCCCTACGAGATTGTTGGTCGCGCTGGGGGACGACTGGCAACAAACGATGAGAGACATCCTTGTCAACCAATTGTACAGGGATGTGCTGATGCTGGAGCTTGTCAGAGAGGATTCCGTATCTCGGGTAAGATACATACATAGATATTATGTCCTTATTGCACACCAAGAACAGAAGAAAAACAATAAAAGAGAGATAAGTTTAAATTATGAGGTACAATGGGCGATCTTATCGCCATAAGCTATCTTTTCCAGACAAAAGTACATGGATAATGTCAAATTGTCATATTGAATGGTTTACATTACACTTATAGGTTTAACAAAACGAAGCCATTTAGACAACAATTGATTATTGACTTACCAATTTGATTGAAACAACCAAAAGTAGGTAAGGTGCAACACAACACTGACTGTATAACTTGTATAATACCAACTATAACTACGTCAACGGCGCTCTTACATGCACATCGTGTGCGAGAACCTTTAAAGCCAAAATTGGCTATTCAAGTCACCTTATACCGGGTGCACACTATGCCCATGGCGCTGCCGGCATGAATGCCGCGGACTTATTGCTACTGCAACATCGCCTTTATTCTCACTAGGGAGCTAGGCCATGAATTTGGGCCGGGAGCCGGGACAGAGGCATGGTCGTGTCCCGTCTCCCGGCCCAAATTCATGGCCTAGCTCCCTAGTGAGAATAGAGGCGATGTTGCTGTGGCAATAAGTTCGGAATTAATGCCGGCAGCGGCATGGGCATGGTGTGCACGCGGTATTAGAGTCCATACGCATCAAGCAGCAACAATCTCGCCGTAGCGGAAACCGGTCAGGAAGCCATCATCATCATAATTTGCAGGAGGCGGATGTAGACTCGGAGGTGTACCACTGCACGGCGACGCGGCCCGTGTGGCGCCGCTCGCCGGCCGCCACGCGCGGCGCGCACTCGCCGGCCGACCTGCTGCTCAAGCATAAGGACATCTCCGACACCATCGTCAACCGGAGCCCGCACATCCCAGATGTCCATCTACCCTTTGAGGTAACAACTTGTCTACATTCATTATTAAACTACTGGGTACTCAACTATGCGTCCGTTTAATTCAACGTGAGTGAAGCGCTCGTGGCTAGGCTTGCTTAGTCAATTTTCACTGATTATCTAAGTTAAGTGACGTTCTGCGCGGTCACTATTTAAACGGGTGTTTACATCTGAGCGGTTCTGTGCTTCGGAGCGCACGTTAAACCGTCGGTCCCGGCTCTAGCAGTCGTTAAGTCACGGGCTTTAAAAAGGCTGCCTAAAAACTCCGTTACCAGAGTTGGCTGCTAACTCGTCCGAGCTTGCTTGCTAACGTGTGTTACTTTACTATAAACTCAAAATGATATTTTAGTGACCAGAAAACTACTATTCTGATGTTTATCATGGTAGAAGACTAGGCTGAGGTTCGTTTGTTCATCTAGGTTAGACTCAAATGTCTGCTTATTTATTGATCTTAATATGAAAATCATTTACGTAAACGTAGATCATAATATGTAACCGACCCCACTTAGCGTGGGACAAGGGTAGGAAGATGATGAATATGTAAATCATTTTAATTTTCAGGTGGAGCTGTTATTCCGCTCGAGGCCTCGATGTTTCACAATCTCGATAGCTTCACTGGACGGCGCCGGTGAGGAAGAGTTCAAGTTATTCCGAATATTCATCAACACATTCTTGCACCGATGGCACGTCGAGCTGGTCAGACCGCACATATCGGAGGAAGCGTGGCAGGCGCTCACCGATGCCGAACGAAGACCGAAAAACTCACCTAAGAAATCCCCGAAAAACTCTCCTAAGAGATCCCCGAAAAGGGCAATGAAAAAAGAAAATATCCGGAACGAGCTTCTCGGTCGTAAACCTACCGAACCGGTATCAGAAAGGCCTCCAAAACCTCAAATAGAGACTGTAGCGTTCGTGAATTCCAACCATAGAGATCTCAGCGATTCTCTCGCCGGCATAAGTTTGACTGACACTTTTAAATAGATCTCAATTCGCAGTACGGACGTTACGTAAGCTGAGAAACTGCGTCTACTGCTGTCTAAACCATTAGCACCGCTCAAGAAGCTCAAAACTGACTTTGGAACCACTGGCCGAGTGGTCAAACAATATTTGTATTGCAACGCACATCATCAGCTGACTATTACTTGCGTTAGCACGAGATATCTGAAGCCGCGTAGCTTAATCCGGTTTATGTCTACCTACGAGCTCTTTAGTGCTACTAACACATGCTCGTAGGTTGTAGAAACCGGGTATTTGATAAACCTTGAGTTAGTTCTACTTTAGACTGTAATTTGTGTGGATGGTTAATAGGAATAGGTTTCCGGTAGACCGAGGGGTCTACCGGAAACCTATTCTAAAGTCCTCCCTCAGTGAGGTATGGGTATGGTGACCAGTTTAAGGTATTTTTTTTATGACTGCTTTACGGAATCGACGAAACTTACCTAGTAGATCTATTGATTTTTATAAAAAAAAATACTTTTTGTATGAAATCGTTATTTTTTTAACTCGCTCTCTACTACGCATTTGTAAGTTGGTAGAGTATTTGACCATAGACATGCGTCCATAAATTGGCTAGCGAGAATTATTAATTTTGGATTAGTTTAGTTAGTTTATAAGAGACAACCATGCAAAAGAGAGAAGACATAAAACTTGGATGAATGCTTGTCATATCAATAATAGTCTACAAATGCACTGTTTGCTAATGCTCGGCTCCTATACAAGTATTCTTTAGTAGCATTGTCTGTAATATTCATTATTCATTTCCGTTTGATTTGAAGTTAGCATAACTCCTACAAGCACACCATCTTCCGGGAGCTTCGCAGGAAATCTTCATCTCGTTTGAAAATACGTTATGATCAAGGCATTTATAGGAAACAAATGATCCGCGTCGTGTGCAACCTGCCTATATAGGAACCGTGGATTAGTCAAATTATAAATACCTAGGTATGTAGTAGTAACAAGTAAAAACATTTGTGCTTTCATAATTTTTATTACTGTAGGTTTCCACCTAAAAACATTGTCAATAAAACATGCACAACTCTGTAAAGATATCGTTTTGCGTTTCCACCGCTGTTTGTAAGGATTTTCTAGTATGGATTGTGTTGTACAAATCTCGCAACACTGTAGATGTTTACCGATCTAGCTGGATAACACAAAAAATACACGATTTTGTAAGGATTGTGAAACATGTTGTGCTCCGGTGGAAACGCAAAGCACAACGAATCGTTTTAGATCTTTACATGCAATCCTCACAGGTTCTTT
This sequence comes from Eulithis prunata, assembly GCA_918843925.1. NCBI lineage: Eukaryota > Metazoa > Arthropoda > Insecta > Lepidoptera > Geometridae > Eulithis > Eulithis prunata. Next base: position 8,955,915 of record OU974020.1, on the reverse strand, counting down.
GGTGGAAACTCTAGCCCAATAAAACCAATCGTTTGGAAGAATTGTGTTGTGAAGATTTTATTTTGAATGTTTTTAGTGGAAACCTGCTGTTAGACACTGGTTAGACATTTTAGACAAGAACCCATGGCTTTGCTGGCACTTCCTGATACAAGCGAAGTCAGATACGGGTTGCTATGCTAGTAACCGTAAGTTTTTAAAGAGGTTCGGTAACCTGCATTATATTGGTAACCCTCTGCATTCTAACTTTAAGATAAAATTAAAAACTCCAAGTATCCGTAGGTTACGCGAATTTAGTTTTTTAAATCTTTATGCGTGTAAAAAATGTACAAATGCCTTGTTGTACTTTTTTTTTTGTAGATTTCGGACACGCTGGCTGGGGGTAGCCAATATATAGCATTTGTAGTAAAAACATAATGTTAAAAATATAAGTACACTTTATTGCATTTTACTAGAAATAGATTACTAAATTGCGTTGACATTGAGTAGAAAAATACAAGGTTAGTATTTTAATATTAAGATAACATTAAATATTTTTTTGTATAAAAATTATAGTGTTGTTTTATCACTTCTTGAATCATTGATTTTTACAACTACCACACTACAATAATTTTATGTCATTGATAGTTAATAAAACTACACAATATTTTATAATAAAAGGGGAGAATACAAGAGATAATAGGAGTTAAGATATTATTTTTAAAAGAATAATTATCCAACACAGGTATAAAGGATATGGGATTTCAGGGGAGGTGGCATCTATACTATAGTTTCGATGGTCTTATTACCCGAGAAACGCAGAGAATAGGTAGTTATTTTGCGCCAAACCTCCCACATCAAAACGAAGCAAGCAAATAATCCGCTTTTGATAGGTACTTTTGTTTTGGAAGAATAACAGAACTTGACATTAAGGATCAGGTTTGTTTGAGTGTTCACGGATGCATACTTAGAACGTATTTATTTTGTATGTTGAAATAAGGCTGGCCCAAACATAATATCAAAACAAAGTTATGTTAGTCTTGAGTCTTGTATTTAGGTAGGTTATTAGTTTATTTAGTATGAAATAAAGGAAATAACTGAAAATACTTCCAAGGCGCGAACGGCTTCAGCAGCATGGAAGAAGACTCAGGTAGGTTCCTACGATTTCAAATTACTATATATTTATCCGCAAATATTCATAAAGAAACACGTGTGTTTTGTTATAATTTTAGAGTTTCTCGACATATCTAATTTGGTTTTGGAAGGGGATGTGGACGACCAAGTGGAGAGCCTGTTGAGGCACGTGAGACTGAGCCGTGGCGATGTTATCGGCTTACGGAATTTACTAGCAGACTTGGAACTAGCGCTAAGAAATGTCTGGCCAGGTAAAAATGTTTTTTTATTTACAAAGGCAGTTTAGTAATTTGAGTCCACTTCTTACAATAGTACCTACTAACCAATTTGTTTCGTTCTCTATCCTAGGTTGTCAAGTGCATCCTTTTGGTTCAATAGTCACAGGATTGGGCATAAAATCAAGCGATGTAGACGTCTACGTGAAAATATGCGGCAGATCATATAATAAAACAAACCCTGTGTTACTAGCCAGAAACGTCCTACGCAACACACCTTGGAAGTTCTCAAACATATTTGCAATTCCTGGAGCAAAAGTTCCAATAGTGAAATTCTTCCATGCGCCAACAGGCTGCAACTGCGATGTTAACTTCAAAAGTGAAGCCGGCGTAGCCAACAGCAAACTCATCTTTCATCTATTAAAAACAGACTACAAGGCACTATCACTGGCAATAATTGTTAAATATTGGTCAAAGGTATATAAATTCACAGGAACTAATCTACTGTCAAGTTATGCTCTGACGATGTTGGTTATATTCTATCTGCAAGGAATAAATATGCTGGCACCTATCTCCGACCTTCAAAGGTTTGTGGTGCCACACATAGTGGAGTTTTGGAACTGTGCATTCGATAGAAATGCTGATCAGCCGAGAGCCTATAGAGACAACATGTACCATTTGCTCGGGGGCTTTTTTAAGTATTATAGCTTTTTTCGGTTTGATCAATATGTTGTTAGTACATTTGTTGGAACACCAATTATGAGAAGAGTTTTTGCAAGTTCAGAGCATGGTCTACATGAGTTCCCCTTGTACATGAAGCACCTGGATGCAGGGATCTGTGGGCCACTGCGGGTGGATACCCTTATGTGTATCCAAGACCCGTTTGATCATAGCAGGAACTGTTCCATTGCCATCTCACAGAAATTGTTTAACACAATCCAGGTGCACTTCCGATATGCTGCAAGAATGTATGATCAAATGCCTCCTGATGAATTCCTCAAAGCAGTGTTTTCCCAGCATCCTGTGAAACCCACTAAGGTAACAATAGATAGGTCACATAAACCTTTACTCAAACCTCCACCTCTTTTGGTAACACCATTATTCAAAAGCAATAAACAGAAAAAGAAAAAGAAGAATAATAAAATTGCTAATAATTACATACAACAGAAAAATAGATAATGTTTTAGAGTACATACCATGTGGTATGTCCTAATTATAATAAGTAGGTAGGTTTATTTTGTGGACACTATGTACAATAAAAGTAAATTTGGTGTTTAATAAATCGTTTTAGATTTAAGATTGGACATTTTTAGACTGACTATGATAATGAGGTCAAACCCAGCGAGCGAAAATATTAATATATATTTTTTGCCATCATAATTAATTTAACATAACATAATAATATACATGTCATTATAACATATTTCGACTGCTTGTGATTTATGTAACAGCTAATTGTGTAAGCTTCGATGGAAAAAGTAAAAATAATTTCTCACATAATTTTCCGTTTCTTAATTATAATTTTCATCGCTTGCTTCACCATACTTGAACGCTATCTGCTAGATCACAGAAAAAAATACTCTTTCTGACTTTTTCGAGACACCTAAGTATGGATAGCTATAGCGACGGTGAAAAATGCACCTAGCCTACCTCAAGCCCTATGCGTATTTAGAATTTTTATAGGCTGTAGGTATGTAATTATTTCTTTAGAATAATAATTTTATTAATAGTTAATAGGTAATTGTGGTAACAAATAAGACTAGGTACTTTAAAACAATTTACAATCTTTCTAGCAATATTTTTTTTAGAAAATCGCTGTTATTATTTTCTCGGTATGTTTTAGAGGCAAATCTAAATTGTTTCATTAACGTCGAGTCGGGTTGCGCATCTGCTAGTTCGGCGACGTTGTTATTGTGAATGAACACATCTTGAAGAACAAACCTATTTCTCAGAGGCAGAGGCGCCGAAACATTATTTTTCACATTCTGCAAGTACAGACCAAACTCATTCGGTACGTGGCTTAGATCCGCGAATGTGCGCTTTTCTATCGGATAGCTTGCGTAAGGGCTTATTATGTATTTATCATAATCAAAATTAACGTAATATTCGAAAAAATCCCCTAACAGTAAGTTCAATGTAACTTTATTTTGCGAGGCATATTGTGCCTCGTTATATCCCAAATTCCATTCCTCTTCAAAGAATGGCGTCGCGTTAGCTTGAAGCGAAGCTACCGAGGGTAATAGACTTCTTTGCTGCAAGTAAAATATAACCATCAGGTTCAATCCGTAATTTGGCAACGAGTTACTTCCCGTAAGCTTGTGTACCCTCGCCCAGCACTTCACTATAAAGAATAAGTTATAGACGGGTTCGTTTGAACGTATGAAGTATCTTAGTAGATCAGTGATTCGTATCCCAGCAAGGTTATTCACAGTGAGGTCTACTTTGAATTGTGTGGGTGTGTGCTGTAAGGTCATCACGGGAATTCGAAGCCCGGTGTAATGGTACAAGTGTGAGAAGAGTTTTGGGTGTTGTCGAAGAGTGTTGGAAGCATCTCTGAGGGCTTCCGACGTGCCTGTTTGATGCGTGAGGAGGATGGTGCAGTCTACATCACTGCCTCGGAGTGCGAGGCCGTACGGGATAGATCCGAACATAATCACTCGACACCCTGAAAGTAAAATGTGGTAAGTACCTACCTACCCTGGGTACCTACCTACAGTAGTGAGTTTACTCATGCTCTTCTATTCACCTTTTCGGGGGGAATGGATCAAGACTTGGGCCCATATTCTTAGACGTTACCACAACTCGAAATCGTGCTTTGGGGTGTTTTAGTTGCCAAAGTTCGTATCTAGGTATCAACAGATGTGACAGTAAGTACCTAAGGTGTTTATATATATAATATGCTTACCAGGCCAGCGTACGTTCAGCACCAGTTCTAGATCCTGCAGTACCTGAGGAACTGCCTGCTGACGTTCTTCTGATATCGTCATGCTGCGCACCAGTTGTGCGACTTCTTCTGGAAAATCATCCGATGCCCGCTGGGTTGCAAACTCTGAAAACTTCGGAGCAGTACGCTGGGTTGCCAGCTCGGGTGTCTGCCACACGTGATTTTCTGGCCTCCACGACGCTGATGGCCGAGCCCACTGAGACAAAGCTATATTCCATAGCAACGCAGTGGCAACTAGAAAAAAACCATCTCGGTCAGTCTTATTAGTCAGTGAAACCATGAACCCCTTTTTTAAGCCACGAAACACTAAACAAAAACTAGGCTCGTATTCAGACTTTAGCGTTACTCAAGCGTACCTAGGTACCTACCTACCTAAATGTATTTTATATGAGTCGATTTTCATACAACTATAAAAAAATCTGCTTGAGTCCGGATAGTGCTTGAGCAGTAACAATACTGACCTTAAACTTTTATATATATGAAAAAATTACTCACATATAAAGTTCATTGTTTCTGGATAGTTACCACCACTTATTATTAGGAGACACAGGCAGTCGTCCGTATTGCCCCTCGTTATTTCATACACTAAGGGTTTCGATTAAGTTTTGCTACTTGGAGCATGAACAGGAACACTACCTAGGTACCTATTAATAGGTAGTACCTATCACAGTTGACACCTTTTACAATTTGACCTTATCCCACCTCAACATTTTACAAGGTTGGGTTATGTAGTTACCAGTTATTGCAGTCGAAAACAAACACTTGGTTGTTATTAAAACAAGTTGCTTTTATTTTTACCTACTGATTCAATTTTGCCTGGTTTTCTCAAGTGTGTCAAGGAAATGCCTGCGTAAATGTCAGAAACGGGTACCTTACCTACCTACCTATCTATCTGTTTCGACGGTGGATAATATTTGATCAAGAAACAAACTTACATTGTTGTTCTCATACTTTACTGTAGCTCGTCTAAGCTGAATCTTGAGCCTAGAGTCGGGACTCGCATCCAGGTTCTTGCCAATATTTTGATTGTGGTAAAACGGATCTTGGATGCAGGCACTACGATTCACATTCAATGGCTCTGTTATATTTGAACCAACGTTAAACCTATAGAGAGAAAATTCGTTGGGGACATTTTGTAAACTTTGAAATAACCGTCGTTCAAGCGGACGTGCAACAAACGTTGATACTATGCTGTTGTTGAAGTCAAAAGTATTGTAATAATTAAAAAAACCTCCGATTAGTTCATACAAGGTCGGGTTATTTTGCGGTTTGTCATCAATCTCATCAAATCCCATATTCCAATTATCTACTAAAAAGGGTTTTACGTTTGCCTGCAGCAAACTGACCGGCGCCAAAATTTGCATCTGTTGCAGGTAGAATATTACGAGTAAAACCATCCCGTAGCTTGGGAACAGCTTAAACCCAGTGATCCGGTGCAACTTCGCCCAATACTTAATGATAACCGTCAGGTGCAGAATGCATTTATCTGAATGTACAAAATATCGAACAAGCTGGCCGTTTTGAACTCCATCCAAGTATTTAGAGAAGTTGACATCAAGGTAATGCCCTGAAGGGATGTGTTTGAAAGATATTATAGGAATGTTGGCCGTGGGTCTCGGGTAGATGTCCGTGAAGAAATCTGGGTATTGACGGAGGACAGTGTGGGCTTGTTCGACGGCAGCCGCGGCGTCGGTGTTGTCTGGGTCGTCGTCGGTATGGTTGGCGCGAAGAACGAAGCAGTCGATATCGCTTTGCTGCAGCGCGAGGCCGGTCATCGTGGAACCGAAGACAAAAACTCGACTTCCTGTCGGTAATTTTACATGTCATTGTCAAGCACTTCAGTTGGTAAAGAACCCTAAATCAAAGACTACTATTTACTTATCCCTAAGTAGGTACAGCTATGTACCTTTTCCGTCTAAAATGTGGATAATATTTGATCAAGGAAGAGATTTGTATTTTTCCTTCGATATTTAACTGTTGCACTCTCAATTTGAGACTTTAACTGAGAGTCTGGACTCGTGTCCAGGTTTTCTCCAACATTTTGGCTGTGGTAAAACGGATCTTGAATGCAGGCACTACGATTCACATCCAAGGGCTCTGTTATATTCAAACCAACGTTAATCCGGTACAGAGAAAATTCATTTAAAACATTTTTTAAACCTACAAACAACCGTCGGTCCAAGGATCTTGCAACAAACGTTGATACTATGGTTTCGTTGAAGTCAAAACTATTGTAATACTCGAAAAAACCCCCGATTAGGTCAAACATAGACAGGTTGTTTTGTGGTTCATAAACAATCTCACCGAATCCTATATTCCAATTTTCCACTAAGAAGGGTTTTACGTTTGCCTGCAGCAAACTCACCGGCGGCAAAATTTGCATCTGCTGCAGGTAGAATATTACGAGTAAAAGCATCCCGTAGCTCGGGAGCAGCTTATACCCGGTGATCCGGTGCACCTTCGCCCAGTATTTGATGATAACCGCCAAATGCAGGATGCATTTATTTGAATGTACAAGAAAGCGGACAAGCTCGTCGTTTTTAAGTTTATGCAAGTATTTAGAGAAGCTGAGATCGAGATGATGCCTTGAAGGGACGTGTGTGAAAGAGATGACAGGGACGGCGGCGGCCGTGGATTTCGGGTAGATGTCCGTAAAGAGATCCGGGTACCGTCGGAGGACGGTGTGGGCTTGTTCGACAGCAGCCGCGGCGTCGTCGTCTGGGTCGTCGTCGGTGTGGTTCGCGCGACGGACGAAGCAGTCGATATCGCTTTGTTGGAGCGCGAGGCCGGTCATCGTGGAACCGAAGACGAAAACTTGGCTCCCTGGCGATAATGTTACATATCAAGCACGATGATGATGGCCATGGCGACTGTGTTTTTATCTGGACAGGCATATTTAACTCGTGTTATATGTAGGGCTTTGTTACTAGGTACCCGTACCTAGTAAGTACCAACTTAATGTTTTTAGAGCCCCTGGTGCTGATGTTATTTCATTAGCGCCGCCGCCGTGGCATCCTGAAGTCAAGAACTCGAAATAGGTAGTTGTTAGTGTTCAGGTCCAGTTTTGGATAAAAACAAAACACTTATGGTCTCACTGCGGTGTCTGTCTGTCACGAGAGCTGAACCATGACGCTAGAGAGTTCAAATTTGGTACCTATACGTATTAGGTAATACCTTAGGTAGATTGGTACAACCAAATATTTTGTGCTAAACTCCAGCAGTACACGTACAAGCTGGTATGGCGTTAAGCCTCTGTCTCCACCGGCATGGCTGTGCGTAACTTTTGCAAGCTCACAGTGTAGCACACTTGTGCAGTGCACCTTCACTGAGCAGTATAGTATTACTATGTTTATCTCATCCATTGTTAAAAGTGTGGTTAAAAGTAGGTACCTATGTATCTTTGTGGTTTTTTTCGGGTTTCAGGCTGATATACCTACCTAATGATGATAAGATAGTATGTTCGTAGTTATGATGAGCGGAGTGTTATGGAGATACTAGTGGTGAGAGAGTAGTGAAACGTCTGTTTCCGCCCTTACCTGGCCAGTGCGTATTGAGAGCTTTTTCCAGATGTCGGACGGCAATTGGGATGGTACGTTGTCGTTCATCTGACATCCTCAAACTGTCGACCAGCTGCGCCGCCTGCTGCGAGAAGCTGTCCGTCGGGTCACATGACCTCACATCCAAGGCACAGAACCACACCAGACACAACACCTTTGTGATGTTCATTTCCGTAAACAACTTCCAAGTTTTCTGGTTAACCACAGAATTGGAAAAACGAATCCACGACTGAGATTGATGACAATAGTTTTAAGATCTACGAGTATAATACCTAGTAGGTATTACTAGGTATTTGCAAAAGTCGCACTGATCACAGAAGAAAAAATGTCATAGGTATACGTTACAAATTGGTATTTAGATAATCGAACATTGGTAGACCGTACCGTAGTATTTATCACAATCGGCAAAAATAACAAAATATAGACAGGTCATTTACATTTTTCCACTTGGATTTATGTCTCTACTTAGAAGGTAAACGAGTAATTTTAACGTGTTTACTAATTGTATTATAATTGTATAACTAATTTGCATCTAATCAAAAAAACTTGGGTTACAAGTTACGATATTGCGAGAATCTATCTAGGTAGGTATTCCACACCTATTTAAAATACTTTTTTACAACTAAAATATAGATAGGTAAGTAGCACTACTCCAAGGTACCTACCTACCTATCTAAAATTTGGTCGAGAAACACGTATTCTTTGCTTTCTCGATAATAGAGGACTGCCGACTGAAACCGGGTCTTGAACTCTGATAACTGGCACGAGTGCATATGTTTACCCAGATTGTCGAAATGGGTAAATGGGTCTTGAATAACCACTCGTGTGTGTTTCAGTATCAACGCCCTTGAAATACCTTGTCTTACATTTCGCTTATACAAATAATATTCTAGCGGAACGTTTCCTAAATCTTTGAACAGCTTCCGCTCAATAGGACGTCCAGTAAATGTTGAGATTATGTATTTGCCAAAGTCAAACTCGTTGTAATATTCAAAGAATCCTCCCAATAGATGATAGAGCGTCAGCTCAGTACTTGGCTCATATTCTATATTTGCGAATCCCGTATTCCAACCATTGATGAAGTATGGCTCAGCGTTGGTCTGCAGCGATACAATGGAAGGAAGGATATCTCTCTGTTGCAAGTAGAAAACCACCAACAAAGTCATTGCGTAGCTAGATAAAACCCTCACTCTCGTGATGTGGTGGAGTCTCGCCCAATATCTGATGATTAGAACCAAATCGTATACCCGTGTATCCAAGTGGACAAGGTAGTTGGTAAGTTCAGTATTTCTCAGACCGTCCAAGTCGTTGAAGATGAGGTCGACGTCAATACCGGTCGGAATGTGATGAAGTTCCAAGAAGTCGATACTCCCCGGGAAGGTATCGATATCTTTAAAGAGATGTGGGTGCTGTTGGAAGGCTGCCATGGCTTGTTGTACCACAGTTTCGGCAGTCGAGGTAATGTTGAGGAGGGCGATAAAGTCCATGTCGCTTCCGACCATCGCGAGTCCGTTCACAGTGGAACCGAATCGAAACAATCGCCGCTCTGAAACGAAAGAAAAGGACTTTCATTTAAATTGGAGCAACTTCTTAAAATTCGTACAGGTGTGATAAAAAAACTGAAACGTATAAAATATTTACGATAGCATAGGTACATGGCATGTAGTTGTACGGTACTACACATGAAGTATGTAATTACAGGATTTGCGTTTCACTCTTCGTGCGTAAGTCTTCTGGTTATTTTAACTTATCCAAGTACTTTTATTTGTTACACACTTGGTAGGTGCCTACCTAATTATTGGGTGGTTTTATTTGGTACTTAGGTACCTACCTACTGATAAGTTTATCAAGTTCAAGTTCTTTTATCTCCTGTCGTGTACCTAGGTACGTACACCAGTATCATACTAATATAATAAATGAGAATGTAAGTTTGTTTGTTACACTTTCACGCGAAAACTACTTAACCGATCATCATTAAACTTGGTACACATAATTCTTGGAGGTATTAGAAGTAACATAGGATACTTTTTATCCCGGAAAATTAACGGGATCCAATGGGACGCGACGCGAGCGAAGTCGCGGGCGGAAGCTAGTATAAAATAAAAGATATTGTATTGCGTAAGTTTCTGTGCACGCTCAAACTGGTCTCAAACGGTTATCTACCTACTTACAAATCTTACAATGTATAAAAAATAAGTCGATTATTTTTTACTAGCTGGTGCCCGCGACTTCGTCTGCGCAGAATTAGAAGTGCAATTTGCTATGCAAAATCTTCTAGGCGTTTGTGAAGAGTTCGCGTCTTGATGGATCCCGTTGATTTTCCGGGATAAAAAGTAGCCTTTGCTTTAAAGAGCAAACATAATATTAGTAGGCAGGATACGATTTTCTTACAACTGATTTGACCACCAACATGGTCGTTAATTTTATGCACCTGGTCTAAATATATGTAGACTCATCACAAAAATAGTTGCCGCGTGACTATTCAGAACCTACCTGGCCATTTAGTGCCGAGCACTAGTTCCAGGTCATGCTGTATTTGAGAGACGGCCGCTAGATCTTCCTCCGGCATCCTGATGCTGTTCAGCAGCTGGGTCGCTTGCTCCGAGAATGTGTCGGAGACTTCCTGCCGCAGCTTCGGGGAGCACCACACCCCCGTACAGCATAACAATGCCGCCACGACCACAGCTTTCAACAAAAAAACTCTCAACAGCACGTTTTTAAATCACAATTTTAATCTAATGTATTCTTTTTCTCAGCAATCAGATAGTATGTACTCGTACCTACGAAGACAGGTTGCCCATTTTGCCCAACCCATTCTACCTATTTATTTCAAACATTAATGGCGACATTGGCAACACTACCGATTGATTGATCCGGAGGACATTACCTGATCAATCAATCGGTAGTGTCGTATTAGCAAGCTCGTGGTAGAAATGGCATAGGTATAATAATTTTGTATTATATCTCACCTGTACACTTCATCGTCCTCCGCACTGGCCACACATCTGCATCGGTGAGCTACACAATGACTTTAATCTTACAATTATCGGTGTAACGAATTGTATTAATATGAGCTTTAGTTCCATTTAAGAATACTTATTGTTTCAGGAATCTTGGAAATTCTCGTTGATGCTACTCAATTATTCAAGGTCAGTTCTTGAGCAGGTGTTTTGCCGTTTTAGGCTCGAGCTAAATTTTTTGCCAAGTCTCATTGAAAACTTGTCAAAAATCTATTCTTCGATATCGCTCTTCACCAATACAATGGAAGCCATTCCGTAGCTAAACAGAACTCTCCCTGACTCTTGTATTGTCTCGTGAGGTGGTGGAGTCTAGCTTTATCTGATGACTATCACCAGGTCTTAAACCTGAGTAGTGTAAGTTAGATATCCCAGTCGTTAGTTCAGTAGATATATCTCACACCGTCGAAGACACGTCGAGGAATGTGTTGGAATTGGCTTTTCATAGACAGTCGTAATAAATTCGCTAAAGTCAATGTCGCTCGGGACCACTGCAAGTCCACTTCTAAACAGTGAAACATCAGAAGTCAGAACAGCCATTCAGCGTGGCCAATGGCCATGCAGCCATGCAGCCAGCTTTTTGTGCATGTTTGCTATTGGTAGGTCGACCTATCGATTTGGATCGATTCAGTTGACCGATGTATAAACTGCTCAACTGGCTTCTATGTAGGTAGGTACTTAGTTTATTTGTACGTACCTCTAGGTACCTATAGATTTAACTATTAGCCTACCTAACTAGATTTCAGCACAAATCTACCTTGGCCTACTAGTGATGTTAGGAAAACGCACTTTATTTTGAGAGATGAACTAGGCACCTAAACCATATCGGTAGGTATATATTAAAAAAAAGTCAGGATTTGTAGGAAAACAATTTTATTTAGGTACCTAAGTCGAAGTAATTTGAACATCTAATATTTCGTCAAGGAACGTGCTTTCGTCGTTCTCCCGGAAGGCGCGCGCGGCTCGACGGAACTCCGTTGTGAAAAGCGAGCCCTCGCGTGACTCTATCAGCACTGCCAGGTTTCTGTTATGCAAGATAAGATCTTGGACGATCACCGCATCACTCAAGTCCATCGGTTCGTCTCTATGACTACCAACATTGCGATGGTAATATATAAATTCAGTCGGAACACTCCGCAAGCTTTTAAATAGTTTACGCTTCACCGGATGTCCCATGAAGGGAGAAATTATAAACTCCTCGTAATTGAAATTATCGTAGTACTCGAAGAAACCCCCCAGAAGTTGATAAAGTGATTGATTGTTGCTTGACTTGTAGTCGATTTTATCAAATCCTGTATTCCAATTTTTATATATGAATGGTTTTGCGTGTTTCTGGACCAGGGTCACCGGAGGTACTATATTCATCTGTTGCAAATAAAATACAACCAAACAGGCCATCCCGTAGCTCGGTATCAATTTGTATCCAGCTAGCCTTCGGATCTTAGCCCACCAGTACTTGACTATAAGCGCCAGTTTCATTGCACGCTCATCCAAATGCAATAAGTAGCGAAGAAGTGCAGAGTTTCTACCTCCCTCGATATCATTGATGTGGAGGTCGATTTTAGTCTGCGTTGGGACATGCTGGAAACTTAAAAAGAAACATTTCAGTTGCATATTAGCGTAGTCAGGGTATTGGTTAAGGACGTGTACTGCTCTGTAGTTGACGAGTCCGTATGACTTCACGCTGCGGTCCGGCAATAGGACATAGGCATCGATGTCGCTGCCGACTAACGCGAGACCAGTCACCGTAGAACCAAATGGTAATACTTGACATCCTGAAAATTTTATACACTTTATTAGTTATTTGATTCAACGCAACTGAAATCAAATTAAAAACTAAAAGAAATTACTTGGCTGACTGATCGTTCAGTTATCCACTTGATCTACATTGACCTTTGCAAGATCGACACGAGTTATTGCGAACACTGCATTAGTTGTCATGCCAATAGTCGGCTTATTAATATTTGCTCTGAGCCTGGGCCTTTTAGTTTAACCTTGTTACTAGTCAGACCGACCTGGCCATTTGGTGCTGAGCACAAGTTCCAGGTCATGCAGGATTTGAGGTATTGCCGCTTGGTCGTTCTCCGGCATCCTGATGCTGTTCAGCAGCTGGGTCGCTCGGTCCGAGAATGTGTCGGAGGCATCTCGCAGCTGCCTCGGCGAGCACCACGCCCCCGTACAGCAGAATATCGCGGCGGCGACCACAGCTTGCAACAAACCAGAACCTTAGCCTGTAGGTATCTTTGGCACAATAGTATGTTGTATGGTATACCTATGCCACAGCCTTTTTTTTTTTTGTTGACGGGGGGAATCTGCACACAGACACCAATACCGCATTTCAGGGATGCGGCAAGGTAGTGTGGGGATGGCGAACCGACCCACTAAACCACCCCGGTGGCCGGCCTCTCTGCCTGTCAGGGGGCTCCGGGACCTCTAAAGACCAACGCCGGTGCCCCCCTCGCAGTTTGCCTGAGCACATCCCGGGAATGCCATCCATTGACACCCCCGTGCTCACGGCGACACCTGCCACCAAGTGTCGCCGCCCTCCCGAGATCTGCATACTGACCGACCGGAGCCCGAACTCCGGCCGATCGCAGACCCGAAAAGGCTCCTGTATGGCAGGAGCTACCACTCGCCCCCTCTCGGGGCAGGCAGCGCAGGGCCACTGTAAACAGCAACCCCCCGCCGCCTCCATCCCGGGCGCATCAGTCCCACCGATAGCGCTCTGCGGCCTCTGAAGAGCTGCGGAGGTGGAGGTACATCCCATGCACCAACCACCCCATCGCTCTCCTGTGACACGGGGGCTGCGGAGACGGAGTAATGCATTGAGGGCTACAAAACAACCGTCCCATCGCCCCCGGTGTTCCACCGCGGGTAATTTTTTAGAGAGGTTTTCTTCCTCGCAGCCCGGGCGGCTAAGCCAAGGCCCTCAGTCCCGCATGCCTAAGCACGCGGGTTTCCGAGCTCTGGGCGCTGACAAAGGAGATCTCATCTCCAGTGTCTACTCGGTGGCAGTGTGAGTGCACGCCGAGCACGCCCCACTTCATCCACTGCGCCCTCTGCTCATCAAAGGGACGCGCGGAGAAGCCTCCTCCCTGACAGGCTATTGGTTATCCGAGAGTAATCCACAAATTGACTATCTGGGTTAATAGACAATCTGCGGATTAGTCTCGGACGTAACAGGGTACACCGTCTTGTTGAACTGAAGCTCGCTCGGGATAAGCCACCAAGGTTGCCCCTAAGGCACTAGGACGCCGAAGCGCCCGCCCGAGTATTCCGAGAGATCAACAGTTCAACAAGCGCTCGAGAAGGTTGCCTGCCGTCGTATCCCACCTATGCCACAGCCTAAGCTAAGGTAAAAGTAGGAACATGTATCAAAATGTAGGTACCCTGGATACTATGTGTAGAATGTGTGGTACCCATATTCACCTACGATATAGGCTATAAGTGGATAGGATTAGGTGACTCATGTTTGTATAATTTGGAGGGACGTAGAAACTACACCGTAACAAATCCTTTACTAGTAGACCATTCAGAAAAATAATAACCTAATACTCATCGTGTTATTCTCTTACCTGCATACTTCATCGTCCACAGAGCTCCACTCCACAGCAATGCTGTTGTGACACTCAATCAAGTTTTTCATTTATCGGTATAACAAATTGTATTAATATGTGCTTTAGTTCCATTTTTACAGAAATTATTATTGTTGCAGGAATCTTAGAAATTACGTCAATTTCATTTAAGATTCGTTAAGGTCAGTAATAAATGGGTAAGTAGGTACTACATTAGTTACTGTACCGTTACCGTTCTGTATAGGTAAGTAGGTAACACCACGAGGTGTCAAATAGGGGACTTGGTTCAAATACGACGTCACCGCCTCAAGCTAAGCCACCGACATGGGTACCTACCACTTCAGCCGTTGTCAAACCCATACAACTTTTGGTGTTCGATCGACGCAGACCCAGAATAATATCGTAATAGATTATCTAAACTACCATTATTACGCTACCTTGGAGGAGTTATTGTATAAGAACAAACGAATTTCGATGACGTGCAGTTAAATGTAAATTTGCTATGCATAAAAAGCGTTTAGATTGGAATCAAATGCTTGTTGGTTCATAAGGAGTCTTTATCGGAGCTGATAGGTTCACTAATGTACTACACATACTAAGATCTGTGTGCCAGTGGCTGAGCTTTGGCGTTTAATCGGTGACAATGAAATACATAGGTACGAGGTTCGGGGTAAACTACTATTCCAACTCAAATAGTCATAACCACTATAACCAGTTAATTTATCACAGGAGTTGCTCTATTTTGTGAATGTAGCAGTAAACTTGTTTGGTTACTGGTTTTTTTTCATGTAACTCGCTTGTTTTGACGCACAATTTGAATCTACAGGGTCCTCAAAACCTTCAAACGTCAAGTGGAAGTCTAAAGGTAGAGCATCTCAAGGCTACATCTCTTGACTTTCACTCTACACTATCTTCCATATCGAGAAAACCTCAATTTGTATTTGTGACATACCATTTTCTCACCATAAGCTAAACCAAGGAGATTTTTAAAAAATATCTCATACCAAATGCCCGTAACAAACTTCGATTAACGGTAAATATAGCACAATAATACATTTAATATACATATTGTGGTATTTTTAAAGCATTGGTTGTGGTGTTGGTATGGAGCGGGGCGTCAGCATCGGGTACTGAAGCCGCGTTCACCAAGCAGCTGAAACAGCTGGTCCACGAGCTGAGGATGCCCGGCGCGAAAATGCAGGATGTGATGGATCTGAAGCAGACCCTGGAGACCACCCTCGGAACACGCTGGCCAGGTACAGAACTCGGGGGATAGCCCTGATTCTCCTCACAACACTACTAAATTTAACCAACCATACTAAATTCATATCCAACATAAAATCCTTGAACTGGGAATGGTACCACCACGAAACATTCTGTATTCCGTGGATGCTACAGAGATTTTTTGATCGTTAACACTCAACATCACATGTTATTATTACTGACTTGCTCCAAGCTTTCTCTACATACATACCTACCTACAGTAAAAAAAATCCAAAATTGGCTATTCAAGTTACCTCCCATCATAGGCAGCAACAATGTCCCCGTAGCCGAAACCGGCCAGGAAGACATCATCATCATCATACGTACAGTACAGGATCTACTAGTGCAATCTCTTTTGGATTCCAGGGTGTCAAGTGAATCTGATCGGGTCCGTGTTGCACGGCCTCGCGATGTTATTCAGCGACATGGACTGCGTCATCGTCCTGCCGACCCACACCGACAACTCCTACGAAGGCATCACACTTGTCACCGAGGAAGCCAAGGAACTCTTACAACAGCAGCCAGGCTTCGTTAACTTCTTCACGTGGACCAATCTCACCATCCCAGTGCTCAGTTTCGAGCACGCGCCCACTAAGATGGACATCGACGTCAGCTTCAACAACCATGACGAACGAATAAAGAGCTTGTTGGTGAAATATCTCTTGCACGATAAAAAGGCGCGATACTTAGCGTTCATCGCCAAATTCTGGTTTAATACGACGGGGCATAATTTTTTGCGCAACCACGGTCTCTTCTTGTTGGTAATATTTTATCTACAGCAAAAGCACATTTTGCCTTCGATAGCATCTCTTCAGGAGAATGCAGCGCCGCTGATGATAGAGGAATGGAACTTTGGCTTCCACCAGCTCGAATACAAGTCACAAAACAACGACTATTTGAGTTCGATAATTGGTGGATTTTTCACATTTTATGGAGAGTTTGACTTCGAGAATTACATAGTGTCTCCGTACGTCGGATATCCTGTACCGAAATCTGCATTCAAACTTGTCAAAAACGTGCCGGCTGAGTTTAAACTGTACAAACAGAATATAATAAGTGAGAGATCGCAGCCGCTGGCTGTGACCGACGATGTGATCATCCAAGACCTCTTCATCCACAACGCGCACATCAATAACGCCGAAGAGCTGTCTTCATTCCAGGCACTCTTCAAAGACGCCGATGTTAAGTTTCAAAAGGACCCGCAGGTGTTCCTCAGGGATTTACAAAGAGCAAAGTCGTTAGCACTGCACAGAGTAGTCAGCACGTGGACGCGGTGAAACAATTTTTAAATTATAAGTAGGTAAGTACCTACATAAATAATTTGCAAATTGATTGGTCTAATAAAGA
Organism: Eulithis prunata; assembly: GCA_918843925.1. Lineage (NCBI taxonomy): Eukaryota > Metazoa > Arthropoda > Insecta > Lepidoptera > Geometridae > Eulithis > Eulithis prunata. The sequence continues at coordinate 8,938,887 of OU974020.1, read as the reverse complement.
AGTAAAGTGGAGAACATGTTGTTTTTCCTCCCTACAAAAAATACCTATACACTTTTCTGGCAGTAAAATCGAAGTAAATATATTAAAATACGAACATAATATAAGGTGGATATTTTTTATATTTAACGTAAGTGTACTTAGGTGTAAGTAATAAAATATTTAAGTAAGTACATACTCGTACATAGAACTTGCTCAGAGTTCGTCGAATCTCAGTTTCTTGTCCTTCACGAGCCAAAACGAATCGATCACGGAGCCATCCAGATCTACAGACACCTGTTGAACGATATTAAATAATCTAATTTCCACACAGAAAGAGGTTTTTTGTGCAGCTCTGATGGGTGTCCTCAATGAGTGGGCTCGATCAACATTCGACATTTGATTTCAAAATGTTGACTTTAATAGTCAGTCAAAAGGTCAACGCCTCCGATTCTGTTGTTTCAAATTTCTAAACTAATTTGACTGTATTCTAATAAACTTGATGTTTGTGCAACAGTTGATCAACGGATTTATGCAAGAATTTGTAAGCATCTTCTGGCCGAGACTGTACCAATGTGCTGAATGCTAATGATGATAGACCCACCTGTTCTATAACAATGTGTGTTGTATTGTAAGCCTTGAACTTAGTGTAGCCGTAGTCCTGGGAGCGGAAGGCTGACCATTTGAACGGATTGTCTGAAATTTAAAAGAGATTTATTTAATTTGCACAAGTAGGTAGGTAGTACCCTGTCCCCTGATCGTTAGTGAATACGTAAACTGTCGTCCAACAATAATAAATTTATCAACGCACGCAATGTCAGTAAAGGTAAAACATTATGATAGAATTTGATGTTATAAATGCGTCAAGTGCCAAACGTGATCCTTGGACGTTCCTCTGACTACCCCAATTACACATACTCTCTCTAGGGTTCAATACCAAGGATTTATATGAAATTTTATAAGATTGTAATGACCCATATGTTTTTTTTAAACAACTAAATGATGGGACAAGCCGATGGCCCACCTGATGTTAAGTGGTCACCACTGCCTATAACGATTGCCTCACTGAGCACATATTACACAGATTTTTCTGAATAGTTTCATTTGATTTTGCCTTTATTTTGTTTAGTGATAAAGCAATAAGGCCATTTTAGAGGTACCTAGTAGGACAGTGGTGTCGATTCGCTTGTTGCATTTTTCTAAACTAACCTAATTTGACAGCACTAAAAATGTTGCCGTCCCTTTCTCATAAACTGAAATGACAAGGACGGCTATAATTTTAGAGCTGTCAAATTAGGTTAGTTTAGAAAAATGCAACAAGCGAATCGATACCACTATGATATTTGTAGGTATACTTACTATGAAAATGGTCTCTACCCTCCTTACACCCTGCTGAACCAGTGACGATGTGAACTGGGGCTCTGGAATCATGACAAATTCACATTACCTACTGTCCTATCTGCAAAATGTAACACGGTAGCACGGTAATGAAGCAGCGACGATGGGCTTGCAACCTGTCACGTACCAGCTAAATCATTTTACCCCAATTTCTGCACCTGACTACCTTTGGACATTGTTAAATTATTTTAGAGCTAATTAGAGAAGTCAGCCGAGATAGCAATGAAACTATTTCAAAAATGATATTCAAATGTGGGTACTACATTGTTTTTATTTTTTTTAAATAAACAGACATTGTACCTAGATTCTGTAGAACCCGCACCTTCCCTGATCTCTCTGTTTACGGGAGTAAGTACCTAGTATTTTTACACTCTGTGTGCCAGAATCAACAACAATCAGATCAAAAAATTTAGGGATCTTAAATAAACACTAATAAAAACAAAATTATATTACTTCACATTTAATTCAAATTCATATGAAAATATTACAAAATTCGGAATGTATTTCTATTTTTGAGCATCTCACCTGTCCCCATAGTTATTAATAAGCCATCGGGATCGCAATTTATGAGATTCAAATGAGAGAAGAAAATATATTACGATATAGTTTTACATTTTTGAAACTTATTACATAAACATTTTCAAATATCCTTCGCTTTGGTTTTACTAACGATGGAATGACCATTTATTATGTACAATACACCATTTTTATCAACAGCCCTTTTAATAAGCCTCGCATTTTCTCCTATATTAGCATGTCCCACTAACATGAAGTTTTATGTTACAGTAACTCGATGGTTACAGTGCACATTTTTAGACGTACAGATCACAATATACACAGTTGTGGTCGACAACACAACGTACTACTACGTATATGTACGTTGTATCTCAAATAGGCCTTTACATCTATTGAAGATGATTTATACAGCGTCAGGAGGCAACCTATGCCTACACTTAACGACACACTGTAGTGCCTGGGACAATGTTTAGATGGAGTAGGCTTGTAGCACCTATACCATTCTCTCAGCCTAGTCAGCCATATCCACAGGAAAGACAAGGTCAATACGTGCGGAGCTGACTAAGCCAAGGGTTTCCTCACGATGTTTTCCTTCACCAGTTGTATCTAGGTATCTACTATTATACTATTAGCAATAATATTTGTGCCCATCTGTGAATCAAACTCACACCTTTTCTAGCTCAATACAAATTACAGCCCGGAGTCGATCTTTGTCTTACATTTGTGACAAATTAAGATTATTTTTAAAATATACATATAAAAGACCTAAAAACCTCTTAAAAAAGTTTTATAAACGAAAAGTAAACAATAAAATAAAATGTTAATAACATTAAATGTTTCATAGCTTGAAGTTATCACAATATCTGAGCAACATAAAATTCCTACTAAAATAAATCTTAACTTATAAAATGTTGGCAACTTTAAGGATCACGTGACAATAGGAGTTTCCATCAGAGATTGTAGGGGGCGTGGACGTCTTTCACGACCCACAGGGAGTCAATAACCTTTCCTTTCATGTCAACATCCACCTTGAACAATATACAAATAGAGGTAAGTTCACATATGGTAAGCGAAGCAAGCTTGTATGAGGTAGTGGCCAACTCTGGTGACGGAGTTTTAGGCCACCTTAAGGCCTCCGTCATGGCTTAACGACTGCTTGAGTCACGACCGTTTAACGTGCCCTCAGAAGCACGGAAGCGCTCAGATGTAAATGCCACTAACGGTCACACATCCAAATAGTGACCGCACAGAACGGCGCTTAACTTAGATAAATCAGTGAAGATTGACTAAGCAAGCTTAGCCACGAGCGCTTCAACATCAGGTGAGCTCGCATCGAACGTTTGCCTTCAACTTGTACAAAAAACTTTGAACTTTACTTTTTTTAGCTAAGCTGATGGTCCACCTAATGTTACATTTACCACCAGGTGTGCTGGCAGCCAAATGCTTAGCTATAAATCATAATTAAAAAAAAAAAAAAAAAAAAAAAAAAAAAAAAAAAAAAAAAAAACGGTTACCTCTGCCTGTAACGATACAAAATGAAAAGTCTAAAATCAATAGAGGTGTATTACCTGTTCTATATAGATGTGTGTCTTGTTGTAAGCCTTGAACCGAGTGTAGCCGTAGTCACTCGACCGGAACGCAGACCACTCCGGACTATTCTCTGAAACATTTCTATATTTAACCCTTAACCACCCAGCATCGGTCACAGTGACCCCAACGGTTTTTGTTTTTAATTATTACGTTATTTCGCACGCGTCTCTGAGTCTATCAAGAATACAAACGCAAGCAGTCACCAGGACCTGCGTTAGGTAGTAGTGTAACTGAAAAACACGTTAGGTGGCTAAGGGTTAAGTAATACCGCAGAATAACTAATGTAAATAAATATTCATAGACATTTTACACAAGGCCTTCTACCTAGTCCCTTAAAAATAGAAAGAAAGGGTACTTACTGACGAATTTATCAGTATCTTCCTTACAGCCCGCGGATCCGGTTACGATGTGAATAGGAGCCCTAAAACAAACGAACAGACACCTTAGTACAAATTATATTTGATAGTTTTGAGCATTTATACTATTATTTATACAACAATAATTATAAAAAAGCAAATATATACTCGTAGCTCTAGCGAGGCACGATATAAAGTTAGTAAAAAAACACAAAGTCCCAACACCAAGCAGTCTTAACTACTAGAGAAAGTAAGTAGAAAAAAAAACCAATGAAATTGATACCGTGTTGCACATATTTAACATTTTAAATAATGCATTCAAAGTGGGTGTGTGATCGTCTAACTTCAAATAACCTGACATTTAGCTAAAAGTGAATATTTCTAGCCAAACACGAATTCAAATGATTTTATAATATTGTATCGAAAAATGTATTTACCTTGTTAATTTTGAATTTATAAAACTCAAAGCACAACTTTTCCATGTCTTTGTTTGTGTGACACTAGTTTCTTAAGGGTTAGTCAGTGTTTAGTCACAAATCCGGCTTCTACTGTATATTTTTATTAGTGGTAATTGAACGAAAAGCGTGGTCTTGAGATCCCGTTTAAAAGAGGTCTTAAACCTGTAAATTTTAATACTTTACAACTGTTTGACTCTGAACGAACAACGTCGACAAAGATGATATAAAAAGCTTTAAGTGACCCAACAGCACCATACTCCAAGCGTGCAAAGGTTAATAAAATAAATTCATATACTTGGTACGTAGGTAATCCTACTAATATTATAAACGCGAATGTTTGAATGTGTGGACGTTTGTTACTCTTTCACGAAAAAACTGCTGATCTGATTTGGATGAAACTTGAAATATACATATATTGTACGTGACCTGGATTAACACATAGGCTATTTTATATCCGGGAAAATCAACGGGATCAAACGGGATGCGGACATGCGGCGGAAGGTAGTTGAACTAACTTGGGGTTGTGGTAGGGCTGCTCTAATGATCCGTTGTAGACGTTGTTGTTGTAGAGAGGCCACGTGCGCTCGTACGAATGCTCGTGCGCCCATATCGCCACGTCCACTCCGTACTCGTTCAACAAGGGCTCCAGACCTGGACAGTGGACACAATCTAAATTAATTTAAAATTAACCCAAGGGTTAGCTATACGAAATGTTCCCCTTCCTTCTCACAAAATGTGCATAGACTTTATTGACAATAGCACGGTTTAGCTTTTCCACCCGAGCTAAGCTACGTTACTAAGGATGTGTTTACGTAAATACCGACACTCAATATAAACCATAAACCTTAGGTTCCTTACAAAACCACACAGAAACAGTTAGGTTCAGCCATTTGTTAGTTATTTACTACAAAACCACTAAATATTCCGCCATGTCCTGATGCAATACAAGTTTTTTGTAAAAACACTACGAAATAATTTTTTAAAAACAATATTCTCAGCATTAATACCTATTGTTAGACATATTATAAGCAAAAAGTATGAATACGTAACAAGTATATTAAGTTCTATGTAGGTACAATTATCACCGATATCTTGCAAGCGACACAGCGTACCACACCCCAGTAGGTGAACTCACCGTACATTCCAAAAATACCAATCCGTGTCAACTCATGTTTACAGTTCTTTTTGTCGTGCAAATCGTTGCAATACATCGGCCTATGACCCATTATCACTATCCAGGGACGCTTTGATCTGAAACGTTGAAAAATAGTCTTTATTTTGAGGTTCACAGAACTCACCCATGAAGCCAAAAAATCCGCGACGCGTGTACTCGTAGCTACAATCGATGTCGTTCGAATTACTGCAGTACATCGGGCGGTGGCCGTATATTATTAACCACGGTCGTTTTTGTCTGCAAATTACTATTTTTTAATTATGAAATATTGTCAGGACTACTCAGGACTGTCTATCTGCAGGCACGGTAAGACATCTTTTTTATTTTTTTTAGTCTTTCCATCTAAGAATCTAAGGAATGTCCCAGGCATTAGAGCGTCCCGTTAATCGGGGCACAAATTTAAAGTGGCGGCGCTGTATAAATCATCAATATTATAGATTACATGTCAAAGACATCAATAATTGATTATCTGTGGTCATATCTATGGTATTTTTTTATTTTATTTACGGCAACACTGCTCAATCTCTTCCTCCAAACCCGCGAACGGTGCGTATGTGTGTCGCGTCGTTGTATTTGTAAAGTTTTTAATTTGCTCAATAAACCTATAAATAATACAGTAAATAGCCGGTTTGATTTAACTCCAGCTAACTTAAGAACTCTACAGCTAACGTTTACCTGTTTTCAGGCAGGTTAGCATTCTCCAAATCTTTCCTCAGCCATTCATACTGGTTGACAATAAGCTTGGCACCGTACTGCAAGAAGTAGTACACTTCAGTGGAGATTGACACGAAGTGTACAGGACCCAGGTCGAAGGAATAGAAGAGGCTGGAGTCAGCTCCTGGCATGTTGAAGCGGTTCGCGTAGTTACTGAAGTTACTGAAACAATCACGTTGGATCCCGTTGATTTTCCGGGATAAAAAGTAGTCTATGTGTTAATTCAGGTCACGGACAATATATATTCCAAGTTTCATTCAAATCGGATCAGTAGTTTTTGCGTGAAAGAGTAACAAACATCCATACATACATCTTTACAAACTTTCCCGTTTATAATATTAGTAGGATTTACAGAATGAGAATACTAACTAGGCCTGCTCGTGGTTTCCGGGACAGGTCATGTAGGGCACCTCGGCCGCCAGCGGCTGGATCTGGCGCATGAACTGGTCTCCAACGCGCGCCTCTTCAGAGTCCATGTCGTACGCGAAGTCCCCCACATGCAGGATCACGTCGAAGTGACCGCGCTCTGCCTCGTCTTGGAGATACGCTATGGACTGATCAACGAATTACAATTAATTACGATAGTACTGATTTGGACCAGCTGAGCTATCTATAAATCATTTGCAATGGTCTGTAGATAGCTCAACTGTTTCATGTGTATTTTGTAAATATTGTGAATCATCATCATCATCAATCAATATATATAAAACTCTTTTGAAGCTGACCGAGGGTAGTATCCTTATATAGTGTCGGGGTGCACTAAGAAAGGAATTTTGAAACTTCACACTCTAAAAGGGTAGAACGCGAGCAACGCCGCGGGCGACGGCTAGTACTGTATGTATTCGTTGTAATTTTCTTTGCGAATAAAAGTATTGATTAATTAAAATGTGCTACAATTTGGAGAGGTACAAACAAAGAGAGGCCTATAACCAGCAGCAGTGGGTGAAGTCAGGCTGTGGATGATGATGATTTTGATGATGAATGAAAATGTATGACAATGAAGAATCCAACTCTGAAGACGCAAAGCCTCAGAAAGTCTATAATCAGGGCACATTGCCAGTGATGATACTTCTATAAAATCAGTCATACCCCAAATAAGGGTTATTGAGGTTATAAGGTGAAACGGTTTATCTACTTTGGTCAAAATCTAAGGTTACTGACCGTTTATCAACGCACTGACGATACGTGCCCTAGATAAAATCTCAAATCGTCTTTATTTAATCCATCCCTCCTATATTCCTCTTTGGCGCCATATCAACACTCAAATTCACTGATAATGAACGGGTCTCTAAAGTCATCGACACATCTGCGTGACGAGTTTGAGTTTAAGTGAGTTTTAAGCACTAGGTAGATAGGTACTAATGGGAAAATTACGAATCATTTTCCTCTACTCAAAAAATATATGTTTCGAGAATCCTATGAAATAAAGCTCTGGACTCGACATTCGGAAATACATACATGTGCGTTCTCGCTGCCCATATCTCCGTAGATGGCTGCCCTGACCACCCAGTCTTCACCGGAAGGTGGAGTCTTGAAGGAGAACATCTCTGACCAACCGTACTGAGAGCCGGCATGGTACACTGGAAAAAAACTTCCACTGAGCCTTTCACGGTACTCTTGAACCTGATATGAGGTAGGTATTAACTGGGGGTTAGGTAAGAAAAGATCAAGCTTACATCATCTAAGAATTGTCTCAGGGCGTCAATGTTTGTTTCCATGAAATTTGAATGCTACTATACCTACCCTAAACTAAATATTCTTTCACTTGCTTTATTTTAGCAAAAATGATGGAAAAGAACATACCATATTTAGTATCAAACTTCAGGTCGGTCAGAGTGACCTGATGGATCCACTGATGGCGACGTTCCTTCCCTCCATCTACAAATATGTTGGCGGACCCCTCCGCTCTGCCATCCATGACATTCACTCCATACTCCACAACAGACTCCTCGGTGTCGTTGAAGGTTGACCATGTAACCACTATGTCGTTGGTTTTTTCTAGAATAGTACAGAATAGTATTAAGATGATGATGATTTAATCATTTCAGAAACAATATGTACTTAGTATAGTAAAACATTTGATTCATAACAAAAGATACATTATAGGTATGTACCAACTAATGTTGTATGCAATATCCACACTATAGATTTATTAGTCATTTCTAGACAATAGAGTAATAATTTGCAGTTAGTAAATAATATCTTTATTTATCCACCTAGGTACCTAATAAGTAAGTATATTTAATTGGGTTTATTTAATTGAATAGTAAGTAAATAGGTACATAAAGCTGAAACATATTAATTTACATCATCATCAGCGCTCCTCAATTTCCATGACAATCAAGTAATGGACTTCCTCTGACCTTCACAGAACAAGATTATCAGCTCTATTTTTTTTCATAATGAATAACATAAATACTCCAACCATTAGCATGTGGGAGTAGAATAATATGTAACATACATACATTTTCCCATAATAACTTTACGAGGAAGACCTTATCGTCTAATAGCATATTAATTATTGTAATTAAATTAGCTAGGTACCAACTTGTGGAACCAATTCATTTAAATAATGTTATACTAGGGGTTAGTAGGACTTTTAGGTGTAATTTTTCACTGTGTTTAGGGGTTTGTACAGGTTTTTAGAAGTCTGTAGGGGTTTTTAGTGCTAGGAGTTTCAACGAGGTTTCCAAAGTTGTACCTATGATCTAGGTAGGCATAAATAGGTAATCATACCTATTTTGTTTTTGAGCGCACGAACTCACGTGTGGGACAGCAAAAGGATTAGGTATCTAAAAGATGGTCCAAGTCATCATCATCTTCCTACTCTTGTCCCACGCTAAGTGGGGTCGGTACAACATGTCTTCGTCTTCCACTCTCCTCTATCAGCCGTCATCTCGGTGTTCACTCCTTTCTTACTCATATCTTCTTTCACACAGTCCATCCATCTTTTCTTTGTCAAGTCCAAGTAACAGGCAAATAAATAAATTTAACACGAAGGAGAATGCTCATGATTATTGTGATTTGAGCGATAGACTGACCTTACACAAAGGTAAGTAGGTACCTAACTTACTTACCACCAAACGCAATGTGAATTTGCTCCGGTTGGCAATAGGCGCAGTCGTAGTGATATTCAGGAACCCCTAGCAACTTCGCCCGTGCCACTCCTAGGAACAGCAAAACCAGGAACCAATTCATGTTAACCTACCGAAAATTAACTATTTTAAATAACGCACAAGCGTCTAATCAGACGGGCGGCCAAAGCAAAACAAGCTACGAACTCACTGTAGATACGAATGAATGATTGGCGGTCTTTGTTTCTGCCCGTACCGTAATATCAAACAGTAGGTAGGTAGGTACCTACTTTTATAAACAAACAAAGAATAGAGTTGTTAGAGGTTACTCGGATAATCACGGTTCACTTTACGAGCCCCATTGTCCCACTTGATTTTGATTTATGCAATAATTTATGATTATTTGCTCAGTAAATGCAATGAATTATGCCTCTCTGTTCTAGTGCTCTTCTTTAGAGATATGCTAAAGAAAATAATAGCATGTCCAGTCCATAGATAGTTATCACAACACAACACAACTCCACTTCACCCACTTGGATTAAAGTCCATAATATTACGCAGAATGATAATTCGCACCACAATAAGATACACCCCTTTAAAACATTTTAGAGTAGTGGAGCTCTTTGTGAAGGGCTCGTCCGAGGAAGTACTACCACCATGCCTTTTTCTGCCGCCAAGCAGCGTTGCTGTGTTTCGGTTAGAAGAGTGTGGTCGCCGGTGTAATTACAGGCACATGAGGCTTAACACCTGTTTGCCTCAAGTTGATGGACGCGGGGCAGTGCATCGTAGGGCACGTTTCTATCGAGCGTGACTACGAGGCAATGTTTTGCTATAGGTGATGGTTACCATTTAACATTAGGTGGGCCATCTGCTTGTTTCATCAACTAATAGTATAAAAAAAAACGCGACACACAATCCAAAACATGTTTTGAATTATTGTGCTGAACATTATTTGCAGTACCTACCCTATCATGTTGAGCCTTGAGATGATCGTTACGGGTCGATAACTCCCAAGATATTAATAAGTCAATCAATTGTCAACGCATCGTAGGTATTAATTATTTGCACCAGTGGTGGGATGCCTCGTTTACACGTGCGGCGCGGATAATGTACCTACATGAATTTTATGCTTCGTTTAGATACATTCAACTAAATGGGATGTAAAATGTATAGTAAATAAGGTGCATGTTGGTTCGCGATCCATTATCTAATGCTCGTGGGTTCGCTCCTCAGTGTTAGTTAGAGATAAATATTTATTTGTCACAACACACAAGTTACAAACTAAAAATAAAAAACCAGCCGATAAATGCTTTTCTTTTCAGCCCGTACATTTATCGACGTGTGACCGTTTAAGTACCTACAGCCGATAATGTGCAGCCTAAAAATTGAAATCGGTGGCATGGATTATCATGTCCTAAGTTATTCGGTTTTACATTAAATGCTCGTGGGTTCGCTCCTCAGTGTTAGTTAGAGATAAATATTTATTTGTCACAACACACAAGTTACAAACTAAAAATAAAAAACCAGCCGATAAATGCTTTTCTTTTCAGCCCGTACATTTATCGACGTGTGACCGTTTAAGTACCTACAGCCGATAATGTGCAGCCTAAAAATTGAAATCGGTGGCATGGATTATCATGTCCTAAGTTATTCGGTTTTACATTAACATGCTGTGTAATATTTTGCTGTATATTATTGCCTCACCCGACCTGTCAGCTGAAACGTTGCTGAAAAGTGCGGCGGACCATAATAAATTTTTAGCAAACTTCAAAAAAGGAGGAGGTTCTCAATTCGGTTGTTTATTTTTTCGGACAGCTGAACAAGACGGAACCGTAGTTTTTTCTGTTTTTGGGCTATTTCTATTTCAAAAAAGCCGAAAAAGTTAAAAACAAATTACCTATCTGTTTATTCTAGCAGTGTGTGCCGCCGCGCCGCGCCGCAATCGTCGCCGCACCGCTTTCGCTCGATAAATGAAACTAAGTTTTGTGGTAGGTGCTTTATATAACAAAAATCTAGGTAGTTAACCGTTATTTACATCTACAAATAGTAAACATGTAGGTAGGTAGGGTAGGTACCTAGGTAGGTTAGTTACTTATTCCGAAGTATTCGAAGAACCAATTCCCAAAAAGCAGATTTTTGCATACCTACCTTTTTTGCTTACTAGGTACCTACTTAGGTACAAGTTGAATTTCAAAACTAAATCGGCCTGTAGAACTGTTCTGCTTACTGTACCTACATACCAACACAACATGTTCTGAACCACTCTACATCTATCCTGTATCATAGGTTTACAAATTTACAAAATTAAATGCTTAGGTACTTGAAACAGATTGCTACTTATGTACATACAGAATATACAGATTAGGTACTGACATATGTACCTGCCTACGATCGCCATATTTTCCTATTTATATTATGACGCTGACCACTTCTCGCTCGCACATTTAAACATTTCTGAAGATATAAAATCACTGAAGTTATTTATGAAAATTGCAAACAACAATGTTGTGTGCAATAACATAGCAAAAAGTTCAGCATAAATGTCATATTCAAAAGTCATATAAATGTCATTGCAACAAGTTTTCTAAATGAATAGAAGAAAATATGTAAAAATCACTAAGATTATTGTTTGCGATTTTTAGTTTTTCATAAAATAACTTCAGTGATTTTATATCTTCAGAAATGTTGAAATGTGCGAGCGAGAAGTTGTTTGACGGTTGTCAGCGTCTTAATTTGAAACAAGAGTAGTAACAAATAATCGATACTAACTTATATAGGTAATAACTTACATTAAAAATTATTAAATAACATGTGTAAAAACTACCCACAGAAAAATTATATATTAGCTATAAAATGTATAAACATACCTACATAACAAAGTTTACATAATATTATAACTATGGGTAAGGTAGGTAGGTAGACACGCACATATTTATTTAAAAAACTAGTACCTAATAATTGCTTTAAAATTTTGTACTACGCGGTTTACAGTTAAAAAAAGATAATATGCGATTGGAGTTGGTAAGGTAAGGCACTATAATATTATTCATGATTCTGGTACAGCAAAATAATGTATAACCTACTCAACCACATATTTGAAGGTGTGTATATTATGTAGGTTACACCTGCAAATCCTGCAATGTTAGTACAATATATCTAATAATGTAGAAAAGAGAAGTAAGCACATAGCTTCGAACGAGCGAAGATCAATCATATCGGATCAAAGCTAGTCTCACCCTCGCTATGTCGTATTTTTCTCATTCTGTTTTTCGTCATTTGACTCAAACTGACCTCCCCTTCACTCCGCAAAAGCAGGATCCCAAGAGACTGAAAGTCACTACTGTTTTTAGAGGATGAGCTACATTCTGATATTGAGATCACTCGTTTCCTAAGTCTTTTCAGCTTCACTTCACCCAAGCTACTCAGTTCTGAGGATGAGTTATCCGCGTCCACAGAACTGGAACTGGCTGTTGTTTTTCTGAAAGTTCTATTGTTAAGCTTCTCTTTTGTACTTATTTTTGAGGAAGTTCGACTGTGAGCTTCGAGATTAGAAAACACTTCTCGAGAGTTTTGCGGAAGGCGTAAACTGAACCTCGGGGATGATAAGTTGACGGATATATCGTCAGCATCGTTTGCCACGTCAACCCTATGCTCCTCATCAGTTACTAATATAATCGGACTGGTTTGTTGGTGCACTGGGACAGACAGGTTAAATGGCGATGTTGTTCTTGTTTTAGTTCGCTTAGGCGATGTCATGACGCTTTTCACGTGAGCGGGAGATGTCTGAGTATTTTTCGGCACAGCTGAAACATTTTTCGTAGTATCATCCGCTTGATTTTCATTTGAAGTTGAAGGTTTATTGATGTTCTTTTCTAACAAATCTCCATATTCGTCAATAATTAGTTTCTTTATGAAGTCCTTCTCCATTTTGAACATCTTCTCAACTTCATGCCTTGGATCAATTGAAGGCCACAAATCATTGTGTATGGTAGGTTGTACGCTTTGTCTATCCTTTCTGGGCGAGGTTTGTGTTTCTTTAGGAAATATCTTGTTTGATGTATTGCTTTGTGTTGCAGTGTCTTGCACATCAATGGAATGTATGAACTCGAAGATATCTACAGATTCTTTGAAGGTTAAATTAGATTTTGTGTACGTCATGTTTTTGCTGCATGGTTTATATGGACCAGGTCTTACCCTGCTCTCAGCAATATCCTCATCACTGGAAAGATCACCAGCGACATCCAATATATTAGACTTAACTGAATCGTTATGCTCCGATGTATTACGAGTGCCTTCGCATTGCTCATTTCCAGACTTACTACTATGATCCGATTTGTCATCCTCAAAATCATCAGCATAACTTTCATTTCTCCTGGCACTGCTACGCTCACTCGAAACAGTAGGGGACTTCATAAGAGGATCAATAACTTTTCCCTTAAAATTTTTAGACAGAGTCTCGCTTACACTTCTTTCAATATCTATTACTTCTTGAAGTAAGTTTTCATCAGAAGTTGTAAGAACTTTTGGGCTGTCCTTGAACCGATGTTTTCTAGGAGTTTCTTTGTTGAAAGAGTTTTCTCTGCTACTCAAGATTTTATCTAGAATAGGGCTCAGAGGTATATCATTTTTGTTAGAAAGATCTGGTATTTCTTTTTCAATTTCGCTTACTCGAACTCCACCAATGGTGAGTTTTGAGTATGGTATATATTCCGCGTTATTCAGTGTTTTTCCAGTGTTGATTTTTTTTAGGGGTAACGTTTTAGCTGTATTTTTAGGAGGCGACGACTTTTTTTTAGAACTCGACGAGGCATAGACTAAATTCAGTTTTTTCTTCCATTCCTCTAAATTCAGTCCTGGCCGTTTTCCTAATTCCTTTTTATTTCCCGTATATTTTTTATTACGGCTGCGTGCAGAACTTTTCGGAGAGTTCCTTATAGTCGATATAATTCGTTTTTGGGTATTAAGTTTGACTTTGGCATCGGAGCTAATAATATTAGCCGACTCGCTACTATCACACGTAGACATTCGCGATATCTTTCTCACAGTTTTATTTGAATTCATAGTTATTTTTGGATATTTCGATGATTCAGGAAAATGAACAGGCTCTTCTTGTGGTATGATTTCATGCCGCACCGCAACTACTGACACATTGCTTTTAGCTGTGTTTATTTCTTTAACATCATTACTATCAGGTACTATATCTAATTGTAAAACTTTTTGTTCTTTTAATTCACTTCGAATATTTATTCGAGGCATGTCTTGAACTTGTAGTTTTTTAGGTGTTTCCTTCACCTCTGGTTCGACGTGTTTATAACAGAATTCATTATAAACTACTGAAGGAGCCTTATAGGCCTCTCCGTTATTTAGTTTCTTATTCTTACTACTATCTATATTATTATCGTTGATTTGTATAATTTTAGTTCTCGATATACCTAAGTTTCTATTTATAATTGGTCGTTTGGTAATCGTCGTATTCACCTGGGGGCGAGTGTTCATTACTTTTGGTCTCTGGTTATTGTTAACTGTCTTTATTCCCTCTACTAAATCATTTCGGGGTTTCACTTCAGGTACGTTTGGTGTTTCAATAATTTTGTATCCGTGAAATTTGGCATTGACGACTTCCTCAATGTGAACCTTTTCGTTGAACTCTTCGTCGAGAGGAGTAGGCGCTGTTTTGATTTGAACTCCAGGTTCGTGGAATTTGGAGAGTTCCCCAGAGAGCTGTTTAAGATCGTCTGCAGTCGACTGCAGCATATCGTGCAGCTTTCTTAGTATTATTTCGTCTTCGGGCCTGAGTGCCGGTTCGGGGTTCCAGAGTTCGTCGTTTATGAAGTTGACCATTTCGAACTTTTTGCCGCTCTCAACCTGAAAATCATAAACGCACACTGAGTCAACTCTTACAAGGCCAAATAATTTCCAAAAAAAAATTAAGTTAGAAAGGTGTAGGTATATTTACCAAATATCGATCGACTGGGTACCGCAGGGGGCCCGACCTCATCTGTTCGTCAGACACAGAGGTTCCGGCATCCTCTCGCTCGGTCCGTTGTTCCGATCTGAAGATAAAATAAAAAATATTCTAATAAATATAAGAAGCTCGGTATTAAATAATTGTATCATTGTTATAAATAAATCATTTTTTGTAGGTTTTATGCTATGGAATATGAAATTAAACTGAAATATGTTGTATTGTAAATATTATACTGTGTCACGTTCACGTTGCAGAGAGATATCTACATCTGTGCTAAAATCCTTGACACCATTGTCACCTTTGACATCATTGTCTCAGCGATTTTAGCACACTAGTCAGATTTATTATCACCTATGATATAAAGTTCGTTCATTTTGGCTATTTTCTACATAGATCGATACCTAATGCAGAAGTTTCTCTTTTTTCGAGTTCCATAATCTACTATGAACTTTTTTATCTGTAACTTAATTCAAATACTTTACTGTAAATACCATTTTTTTTAAATAATAGGTAGGTATGTAATTCTGAGAAAATGAGAGTATCTGGCATCCATACAACTTCTATTTTATTGTAGGTGTATCTTTTAATTTACTTTTGGATTTTGTATATTATTGAGACCATTATTTGGTCCGCGATAGCATAACGCGTGGTGAACGTGTAACTCTGTGTAATTTTTTGCTCGGAAAACTTGTTTGAATAAAAATGATATATAATAATAATATGCTGAACTTTGTGCAATTTTTTATAAAGAATTTCAGTGATTTTACATCTTCAGAAATGATGAAATGTGCGAGGAAGAAGTTGTTCGACACTTGTCAGCGTCTTAAATTAATCATCCACTATTATAGATCAGTAGGTACTTCCTACTTCATCACATTGGCCCATAACCCGTTTGCTTAATAGGTACCTAAAATTTTAATTTACTTTTAAAAATTAAAGAAAAGTTCAAAATTTTGTCAATAGCTTCGCTATACTTATCATAGACAAAGATTAGGTAGGTAAAATAGGATAAGGAAAATAAAATGACCAAGTGTATAAAATCACATCAATTGTATTTCACCAACGTGTACATTAACGTCTTAGAGAAGCATTTCAGTTGCTGCTTACAGTAAGAAAGAGACAGACAATAGTCTCAAAAATTATAATTTCTGAATCGTGACATTCGTGACTCATCGAATTCTACACAAGCCTAAGGGTAAAGGCGGACTAAGACTCGATATGTTAAATGTACGAATTGTTTGTTATAGCAACCCAAAGGATGACCCCAGACAGAAAAGTAATGTTAACTGCTAGCATATTGCTTAGATATGGACCTGAGGCAGCTTGTAGTTTTGCTACGTTACCTATACAACGGACGAAACAATAAGCGTTCCCAGGTACGTTCTATTTCACCAAGGCGGTTTACTTATCTTTGTAGTAGTGCATGCACATACGCCAATTGAACGCCCCGTCTCTTTCCATCTCAATACGTCTGAGTGCTGCGGAGCTTACGCACACAAACATAGAGAAACCGCCTTCGTGAAATAGAAAACTGTAGCTGTTAAGAAATGCTTCCTACCGTAGACAAATATTTTGTGAGGGTGATGCGATACGCACACTTAACATATCAAAGTTATACAAAATAATGCACTTTTTGTGCTTAGGTACAATATTTTAACCTTTGCCACTCGGCGATAACTAATAACATTTGACAAGCCCTCCCACGGGCGTTCCTCCGATAACGCTAAAATTTTATCAATTTCGAATCTATCAGAAAACGACATGACATAGCAAAACCTTTGAAAACGAATAATTAAATCATCGATTTTAGTTAAATCACAAATCTACAGAGTAGGTACCTAAGTATATTAAAACAGTCGTAATTAAACGAAGCTGAACAAATAAAGCAAATGTTGAGAAGCAGTTCCCTTTAAAAAAATAGCTATAATAATATTAATAAAACAGAATACAATTCTGTTCTTTCCTCAAATTATAAACTACGTTCAAAACAACGATACACGAACACGTCACATCTACTAATACTGGGTTAAAAGCCGTCCTTGTGTCAGCCTCGACACCACTATCTAATAATTATTTACAAGATGAAAAAGTATTTACAAAGTTTGTATTTACACAAATACCTATACATATAATAAATAAGAGACATGTCAATTTAATTGAATGCACTAATTTGAAGTTTAAAGACAAAACCCTCTCGTCTTGTTTAACACTCTAATGTGATTCTATTAGATAAAACCAAACCAATGGATTAGGTACTTAGACAACACTACACAAAATTAATGCGATATTAAGTAAATTCTCATTTTCACAAGTGAGGGTAGTCTGAAGTGTGATCCGAGCAAGCTCTGATCAAACTACCTTAAGTTTGTAATAGAAGACTATCTTAGTTTATACAAAGAATCGATCAGATCGTATCAAAATTCTAACGGGCCGTAGTCTGATAGTCTTCGAAATTGACATACACTACATACAAATCGTTTAATAATATGCCATAATGTTAATTATATAATGATTACTTCACTTTATACAAATAGCAGCGAGTTTTAAGAGTTCCTATAACGGCCGCATGGACGCGGTTCTGACAATTTGACATTTCACAAAATGACTAGTTACGTACGCCCTCGAGTGCCAAGCGTTCTCGCTAATACTCGCCGGCGCGCGCGTCGCAAACTGGCTACGCCCACGCAACACGGCAATAACTCGGTATCATCGGTACGGTACCTACTATGTACATGATGCCGCAAGCCGAGCCGACCAGTTTGAAACACCCACGACTCAACCTCATAATAACATTACCAACTTACTAAATTATCAACTCAAGCAGCACATCTAAGGATGTGCACAAAAACGACAATTCAGAATTTTAATTTGATAATTCAACGAAATAACAAAACAATAAACAATCTCAACCGGGCCGAAAGTGTCATCGAACGTGTATAAAGTAACGGAACTCGATCCACTCTGAATAAATCGCTTCATGGTAAAACAACGAATGTGCGCACGCGCCGAATGTTTCATTACCTGCCTACTCGTACCTACATCTCTATAAATGGAGCGTGCGCTTCCAAAATTCAAAAAACTACTTCTTTACAATCAGTACTTTCGTCTACATAAATGTCATGATCATATTTATATAAATCGCATAATACTTGTACACTTTGTACAGTAGGTAAGTATATAAGAATCACATATACATAAATGCCAAGTTCACTATGGTTTGGGTCCTAAAAGGTAACTAAGAAAATGGCATCTGAATAAATCCAAAATACAATCGACGCTGACGTGCCGATGACGACGTCGCGCTACAACTCCAAACGAGAACTACCTCAGATCTCTCCGCAAACATGCGGACTTCGGTTCGGTAAATTAATCGAAAATTCCTCGAAAACGGATATGTACTTATACTTCAGAATAATAATTGCGCGAATGCGCCTAACCACTACCTCGCCAGAATAAATAAGAACAGGTCGCATCGAGTCCGGCCCTCTAAAGAGGCCGGCGGCGGACTGAAGATACAAGTTAACTATTTACAAGATAATTATGTATGTACAAGTGATCTCTGTGTGGGCGACGCACCGGCGCCGCCCCGTCGCGGAGCCGCGCGTCTCAGCACGGCCGCGTGCCGCGACTCTCTCCTCCCGCGCCAGGCGCTGAGAGGGACAAAGGGAACAGTCGGCTCTGCGCCGAGAGCCCTAGGTCTCCCGCTCCTTCTTGGGCTTGAACTCCTCGCCGAGGATCGTGGCGATCTCCCCCTGCATGAACGCCCACGGAACGGTGGAGTTGGCCAATGGGCACTTCTCTCCGCTCGGACAGTACACCTGAAAACGAAATCACAGTTATATTTCACACCCTCGCTCGAAAGTCGCATCCGAAACTACTTTTCGAAAAATATAGGAAGAAAGCTCACCTCAGATCCTTGTTGTCTCTTGATGGAGTCCCGGGAGCAGGGGAAGCAGAACTTGTGGTGCGGCTGGCTAGGACACTGCACGAAGTGCGTGTCCTCGAGGCGCTCCTGGCAGAGCGTGCACTTGAGCAGCGGAGCGCCGGGCGGGGCCGCCGCGTCCACGCCCTCGCTCGCCTCGGTGGACGACACCGACGTCGTCGACGACACGTGCCGGGAGCCCGACGACCGCCGCCCGCCGTTCGACCCTGTCGGACGTGAGACCAATTGTTAGCTACCGTCTGCTATGCGCCTTACGGGGGGGTATCGAGATAGTTCGAATGTAGGGGTTCGTTCGCGAGACGATTCAGCAGACTGTAGCCGGACAGGATGGGCACAAGCGGTCGTCGGGCGCCGCGCGGCATCGGACGGCCACCCGAGTCCGACCCGTCGTCGTCATAATCGACTCGCGCACCGCACTAGTTGGCGGACAACGCAACGACGCGGACACGATCCGAACCAAGCAGAGCGCTGTTACAACTCCGTGCACTGTTTGTGTTAGAGGTGCAGGAGTCGCTTTAACTTCACACGTTAGGCACACTGATACGAATAATTTAACGGCACGGCCTCATGGACGGCTCGCTACCATCTTCGAGGTTCGGGTTCCTTGAAAGCACTAATTAACTCAACTGGTCCTAGTGTCTCGTAGAAAGGATGCACTGAATTATTTTTGACTGTAGCGTTTCAAGCGAGATGAACTGCGGCGGCCGCATACCTGAGGAGTTGGGTGAATGCTGGCTGGAGCGGCTAGCGGAGCGCTGCGGCGGCGGCTGTGGAGGCGAGCCGCCGGCCGAGCGCGGCGAGCCAGGTGGCAGCGTGTCGGCGACCGACATCAGCGCGGCCATGGGCGAGGGACCCGCGCCCGCGCCTGATGCCGGGGGCGAGCCCGCCGCCCGCCCCAGGGGGGACCCAGCAGAGCCGTTCGTCAGCGGAGCCGGGCTGTACCCTGCAATCAAACACCGTCCTTAATCAATAAATTACGTAAAATGATGCAGCGTTAGGTTAAAGTGTGATTGAAAGTCGGTATTGCATATTTCGAACGCACAACAGGCATCTGCTGAATCTAGTAGAAGTCAGTTCATGCTTATTTTTACGAATTTAGACCTTTTCGATCAAGGCACTATAAACGGGAAAGAAACCAGGTAGGTAGTTAAGATATTTAGGTTACGCAACGCACTACACTAACTATTTTTCTGCATCATTGCACGGAGACGGACTGCGAACTCAGACGACACTAGAGTAGCTAACGGAACGGAGCTAAAGTAACATTTATAACAGTCACATTATGTTCGATCAGGCTTCATTCTAAAACCCGAATCAAACTTTTATTATCTAATCAAACGCACAGAAGAGTTTTTGACACAGGATGTTTACAACGCGCCCGCGCTCACAGCCGCGTTCGTTTGTCCAATCGAACTCTCGCGACATCGTTACAATTTGTATGGATGGATAACCACACAGTACATTACACACGAATGTCGGATGACACATCGCTTGCGGTGGACCGACGAATAGTAAACACACACGTCTACCTACACGAGCATAATAATATAGTCTTATAAATAGCATTGTGTTTCAATACACGTTACGTAGCAAGTGTGATGATGTGTCACAACAGGCGTTCGGGATGGCCTCTCGCCCGCGCCATAACTCCTGCTGTAGACGGGTAGGTAAGTATAATAATTGAATTGATTCAAGTGGAAAAGCGAGTGTGCAACCGGCTAGTACCGCCAGCGTTACTTAAGACGCTGACAAGCGTCAAACAAGTTCTCGCTTGCACATTTGTACATTTTTGAAGATATGAAATCACAAAAACATTGTTGATTATGATTTTTCATAAATACATTCAGTGATTTTATATCTTCAGAAATGTTAAAAAGTGCGAGCGAGAAGTTGTTTGACGCTTGTCAGCGCAGCGTCTGACTGTAGCGGATGCTACGCGACGTTGCCAAACCGCACGCGATGTGGGTCCCACCGCGCCACTCGTCCCGTCCGTATGTATATTGTGTACGCGGTTAGGTTAGTCGGTCGTTGCTATGTTATGAAATCGCAACTATTCCAATGATGAATTCCTGCTTCTAAGAAGTTTTTTCAGACGATAAGTTATACGTTCCTCATAAAATACTTTTAAATATATAAACGAAGTAATTATTTTGAAATGGTGAGAAGTAGTTAACGATGGACTACTGTTTTATTAGAAAATATCTTAAAATAGAACATAGTCCTGTCTGGTATTTATTTGTTATTTCGGTCTACCTGTGTGACCACGCTGCAAGAATCATGACTAAAGAAAATTAATTACAGAAATAATTTCAATAATAACATCACTTTCCCAACACCGTTAACAAGACAACATTACAGATGAAACTAGCGGTTTTGGCTTTTTCATAACAGCTTCGATGAAATTGAAGGTAAACATTCATTATTCATTAGAATAACGCGTAAAGGGTGTAAGTTACGGTCGGGTAGTTCTGTTGTTGGCGCGAAGGCACGGCCCATATGGCGGCGGTGACGTCACGTGGT
The DNA here is from genome assembly GCA_918843925.1 of Eulithis prunata. Lineage (NCBI taxonomy): Eukaryota > Metazoa > Arthropoda > Insecta > Lepidoptera > Geometridae > Eulithis > Eulithis prunata. The sequence continues at coordinate 8,917,200 of OU974020.1, read as the reverse complement.
GACCTTTTTGGCCGCCGGCTCGTAGCGGGCGGCGCTGCACACACGCCAGCGGAATGTGGTCGAGCGACTCTGCCAAGCGTAGGCAGGCGCTATATTTTTTCGCTCAACGTTCTACCTACATACGTACGCAAGCGAAAATGTCGTCACGCGACGTTGCCACACCGCCGTTCGATGCTGTGCATGCATTCACGGAGCGGCATTCACATTACGTGGGTGTTTGTACGTAGCGAGTCTGTGTGCGAGAGGCCGCGAGCTCGCTTTCGAGAACGCTCAACCAGTCGAACCGGTTTTGTATTTATGGACTGAGTTAATGCATCTACCTAGATATGAATCCTGAGGCAAACTCTTGCGCAAAACAACCACACTCGTCCGCCTGAGCACATTCACGTTGATTTACTTTCGTGTGTTTATGTAGCCTATGTATGTATAATGTATGGTGTAGTGTGCCGTGCGCGTCACTCCTCTAGGTGCCTAATTATTAACAGAACTGTTGCTTGTATGGAGTAGTACCTATTTGAATTTAATTTAATGGTTGGAGACAGTTTCACAAAAATCCTATTTTTTTACTATAACAAAAAGGCCTATAAAATGCTGTTGTTTAGAGTTAAAACTATACTGCGATCTTCACATTAAGCAAGACCTGTATCGTGCAGAACAGATTTACGATTTAAAAAAAGACAAAGACAATTTAAAATTAGCTTCGTAGATAACCTATAATATAATTGTTATTTATAATATTTATATACCTACCGTCCAGTCCTTCAACAACACTGACTTTTTTTCAAGGAAATACCAATACCGACTTTCAATACCTAGTTTTCTAATACAATAATTATAGAAAATGGAAGGACAACTTACATCGAGACTCACCATTAGATTTGAATGAAGAGGCATCGAAAGATGGTGTACGTAGAGGATGTTTTTCCTGCTTGAAAACTCTGTCAGGAGCGAATGGAGCTGCCAGAGATACTGCCGGTAGTGAGTCCCCACGGGTAAGTGGAGGACGTGGGTGTTCTTCTAACAACCGTTTCGCTGGTTCGTGATGGTTTTGGTGATCGTCTTCATCTAACGGCCTCTTGAGTGTGAGTCCAGGTGCGAGTCGAGCCGCACCGTGGGTCGAAAGGTGGTGAGCAGGTAGGTGTGTCAGCCTTCTGCCATCATGCTCATCGCGACGACCTCCGTACTCTGCTAAAAGTCCGGCGCTGCCTGCCGAGCGAGGATGATGTAGAGTAAATCCTGCTGAAGGCGCATGATGGGCCGGTGGCGCTGGCTGACCTCTAACCGTTGTTTCTACTCCATTTTGATGAGCTTCCAAAGGTGCTCTGTGCGCAGCCTTTGAATGTGTCGGTCCGCGGCCTTCTTGGAAGCCGTGGGCCCTTTTTAGCTGTCTGGCACCATCGAGCACTACCTCAATACGATCCGCTCCTTCGTAGTTTACGCATCCTCTACAAACAGCCTCCGAAAACTCGTGCAACATTGCCCACGGCATGCGGGGCAAGTCGCACAAGTAGCAATGCTGCCGCTTTTGCATTACCGACATCTCGCCGCCGGGTTGAGAGCGGAGGGCGAGAGATCGGCCTTCTTCGTTCCTCTTGAAAATTTTCACAATTTTATTATACTTTTAAGAAAAAACACCGTCACCATGTTACACTTGAGAACACTGACAGATTTCAATCACATTCGGCTCCGCGGACGTCGAGTACCTGAGGTGCGGAACTTCAGATGCACTGCTTCGCAAGCGGGTCGAGGAGAGACTGAGCTTGGGTCGCGGCGACCGCGGGGGGCCGGGGCGGCGGCGGCCATTATCGAGCGGTGACGTCAGCGCGCGCACCGCGACGACGACCGACGCGCCGCCCGTTAGCCGCGAGCGCGACGCGGATGCGCCGGACACGGCCGCCACCGCTCCGCTCGACAACATGTTTATCGAACGATTCAAAACCCGATAACTTGGTATATATAATGCATGCACGCAGACAGACGGAATGTGTCTTAGCAGATGTAATTAATGAGACTGCTAGTAAATTTAATAAACTAAGGTAAAATACCTGGGATTAACTCAACCCACGTAAAACAAATAATACGGAAGAAAGAGAAGTGACCTTATTCAATGCAAAAATGTAACCAGGTAGGTAGTAGGTACCTAACATAGTAGAAATGTTAAATTGCTTGTTAGTTATTATGATATACTAGTATTATAACCCTCTAGTAGTAGTGCAGTAGGTATCTATCGTTCAAGACGCACCAAAGAATGTTTACTAAGTCAAAACATCAACGAAATGAGTCACGGACGCTAGCCACGCCACGCATACTGCCAGGTACACCACTTACCTACCTACCTTGATTCCGCTAACTAGGAACCACTATCTCTATGTTATTCAACAAAAGTAAACAGCATAAGTATGATGTAGGTAGAATAACAATTAGCATTAAAATGTACAAAACGACGTGCTTGATGCACTAAATTTGAATCTATTTTAGATCGGTTTCCCTTCTGACGGCGCGACGACGGCTGCACTCTAAATTATTATTTAAAATTCGGATCCGGGTAGGCGACGGGAGCGGGGGACGCACAGGACCGGTTTGGCGGCCATCTTGAGACGTGACGTCACCTGACGAGTCAGCCACGAGCCGCGCGTGCGGAGCGGCAACGTCGCATTGCCGTTCACCGGCCATGTTGCCTGCCGTTGCCACTCGTCGCATCGTCTAAAAGGTTAATAATTGAAGGCACCACGACGTTTCTTGTCAGGAATTGAGGATCGGAGAATAAACAGTTATGCAGCCATGTAGACGTGGATTTGATTTGATTCAGTAGTAGATACCTGTACCTATCTAGTTAAGTAATAAATAAGTACTTATGTACCATGTTATAGGTAATTAGGTAGGTTAGGTTAAGTGTAGTTAGTTACATAAGACTTTTGTTTAGGTTACATAAGACGCTAATTTTGATCCAAACCAGTTTTCCGAACAAAAAGTGGATTTTTGGATCTTTTTTTTTTTATATTACCTATGATTGAAGTTTTAACGATAAATTTATACAGCATCTAAAAACGACTAAGGTAAGTACTGGTGCTATTTACAGTCTACATCAAAACATCATCGGTACAAAAATACCTAGATCTATCTAGACAATAGTTAGACTAGACTTTTCGTTTGGAAACCTTGTTCGGATCAAAATGATATTTTATGCTGAACCTTGTGCAATATTTCGAGTTATCGATTTTTTTGCGATTTTTTATAAATAATTTCAGTGATTTTATTCTTATCTTCAGAAATAAAATGTGCGAGCGAGAAGTTATTAAAATTTGACGCCTGTCAGCATCTTCAAGAAATAAGTAAATAAAGTAAGTATAGGTAGGTAGGTACTTATGTAAGTTTCAAAATTTTGACATAGACAAATTTCATTTGAGTAGGTAGTGTAGTGATAGGTAGGTAGGTAAATACTAAAAATTATCAAGTAGGGTGTAATATGATAGGACTTTGTTTAGACATTACAAAACCGTTAAAAAAGTTTCTGTGTTTTTTTTTTGGAGAGAGATCTCAGTTCGGGACAAGTACTTACCAACTCAGGTAGGTATTAGTACTTGTATTAATATTCTGTGGTATTAGGCAAAATAGTTAAAAAAATACTCCTAACATACGGTGGTTTTATTACGCATGCGCAGATTATCGCTGTTAACTGCACCCAGGGCTTGGATTACCGGTACTTTTTAGATTAGGTTCGACTGACATCGGCTTCGACCGTGGCTTCGATCAACAATACACATCGGCGAGACTCGGCGAGATGTATCGAACAGGTATCTTGTATCAGAACAATATGTATTAAGAAACTAAAAACAGCGATAAGACTGCAATATTGCACATTTTTAATTTTCTGCTTGTCTAATCGCATTTCAAGTCACTGACTGATAAGGACTGGAATTGTGCCACGTAACTAATCGATTACCACTGAAACGGTGAAGGAAAACATCGTAAGAAAACTATTGAGTATTGAAGCAGAAATAAATTTATTTTAATTTGCTGACCTACCCGCAACTTCCTCTACGTAGATTAGAATACTATTTCATATTTTTTAACTCCTATATTTCCATGTCGGACTGGATTCAAGATTGCTTCCTGCGTTTACTACACATATATTATAATCTACTAAGTTCCAATTTTTGGAAAGTTTTAGCTTGTCTTTGTTGAGACTTACCGGCCGCCGATGACTAGCATGTGCGATTATTATAGAGCCTACCTATTACCTATTAGATAGAAAAGCCTCTAAGGCGTTCGATTTACTTCCAAAAGACACGGATTGTCGCCAAATTCAGACATAATGGCCGACAGCTAGCTATATTCCATTCTCACGTACTCTGTAGTTTGTCGGGCTCAGCGAGGGTGAGATGGGTCGATGCTGTGGACCGTACTGCGCCTGCGCCTGCCCGCACCAATAAACACGTGTCAATGTTTATTTACGTTCTGTGCACGTACAGCCCTTACAGATTAAACTAGAGCCATTTCGAAACTTCCATTTGAGGTTGAATCTATTTAGTAGCAAACTTATCTAGCTAGGTATGGATGGACAATGGACATTGCACGTATTATAACTGGTAGAGAGTAAATAGGTAGGTACCTAGATTTTTAAAATTGTGCTCAATATTATTTAGGCAACATAATACAAAGCTGGCGAAGTTCGTGTTAGCTATGTGCACTATGAAGGAGGCCTATACCCAGCAGTGGGTGATACCGGGCTGAGATGATGATGATGATGATGATGATGTGCACTAAGTATTAATCGGTCCGGTTTGGTATACCTATTACTGCCCGGCGAGGGTGTGGGATAAGCAATAAGGTTCGGTAGGCCATGGTTCAATGGTAGGTTACGTACCTACCTACAGTACGGCACCTAGACATGGGCACACGAAATAAAATACCTCAAAATTGGAACCCCTAAACCTTATAAAATCCACACCTATCTATCGCCAATCTAAATCAAGAAAACCAGGTTTTCAAGAATTCTGTATAAAATTACCCATGCTGACGCATAAGCGCGGCTTATTGTGGAAAATACCAATTAAACTTGGATAACAGAACGTGTTAATATTAGTAAGTACTCAACACACAACCGGTCATAGAACGTCCAATCTATTTTGGACCTGTCTAACTGGTGAGGTGACGATCACAAAAAAAGATATTTTTTTTAATTTGGCTTCCCAAAACCGTTATGAGGAATGTGATGCGAGACTATTGATAGTGTTCTGGATTCTGGACAAAATATATTGTAAATCAGAAATATATACGAATAAAACTGTGGAAGACTATTCACGTAACGATTTAGAATCAATATTTTACCTCTATTTAAAACCTCTAACGAAGGACGATGATGGATGCTGCACAGTTCATGGATCAACGCCAAGCTAGGCAGACATAACAAAGAAAATTAGGTGTGACCGCGTAGCCAGAAAATCTTAAAAGCATTTTGACACCTGTTTTATAAGTAGACCAATTAAATCGTGTTATCCAGTTATCCACCCTTGAAAACAGTTACATGACTCATAGATACAACAACCCCACGAAAATACTATGTTACATCAGCCGAGCACGAACAGGGCTGTGAGGGGCGAGGGGTCTCGTGGGGTATCGATCCGTGACGTCACGCCCTGGCTCTGTGCAAAGCCATCAGCATTACTGGGCTTATTGATTGACATGCACGCTCGTAAGGCCCTCTTTGGAATTTTAATGACCATTATTTAGAATGTCGACAGCTTCTATAACATGAATAACAACTATATGACGAATTGCTCTAGTTAGTTTATTAGTGGCATTAATTTTACTGCTGCATCTGCGATACCATGTTATCAAAGGTGTTAAAATCACTAGTCAACAACGTAATATACAAGAATGCTTTCAGAGGAGTCTGATTTATAAATGCCTTTTTCAACACACTTGCTCATAAAGTGGCTCTATGGTCACCGCAATTAGGCACATAATGATACCCATAATCAAACTGTGACTTTTTCATTGCTATAACTCACTAGTGAGTTATAGATATTTTTTTTAATTTTATTGGTTGAGTAGCTTTGTTACTAAAAAAGTTTTTATTCAAAAAAAAAGATCGTGTTCAATAGAACAAATAAATGAATGTTCCTATTGCTTGCTCATTTCATGCAACTTCTTATTTAAATAGATAATTTTAACTCGTACGTGATTAATAAATAATACTTTCACTCAAATAAAACTTTTGTTTTCTCTGTAATAAAAGAAAACTTTAAATTCCCCATTTTTACGTGGCAGAATAGGCGCAAGCCCTAAGCGCGGAAAATAAATAAAAAAAAAAAACCTCATCCCTTTAGTCTGTGGCCGATCGCAATGCGCGCGCATAGGAAAACTGATTAATTTTTCCCGCCATAGCGAAACATTTTTCACAACGCGTTTTCACTGTTGAAATTATAGTTATTTTATTGTTATTTTATTCACAAGTGTGTTGAAAAACGTCGTATGATACACGTGTGTATTGGTGATTACCGTTCTCGGCTCTCTTAAGACCCTCGCCTACGGCTCGGGTCTCAATGGCACCTCGGCGGTAATCACCAATGTACCACACTAGTACCATAATGTACTATTATGCCCGCCTAATCAGTGACCACTTCAGCTAGGCCCTCCACTGATATCTACAAGGTTCTATCTGCGTTATTGCGTGGAGAAATGTCAGAAGAGAACATCTCTCTCGAATTTCGACGTTGCGTTGAAGCGTGCATATCAATCCGTTCCATCGCTTGACTAACTTCACAGCCGCCGCTATCAAATGACGTCAATGGACTCGAAATGAATCGCAATCGGCTAATATATTCCGTATCGCAATCAGCTTCTAGCGCGCCTTATTAAACTGGATAGGAATTTTCCACAATTCTCTGGTGATGATAAAGTTTCAAGGATAAAACATAATACTTATTTAACCGGTTACGAATTTTCTACGAGTTCACTACGCGGCGATAAAATCTTGAACGAATTTTATACAAATCTTACGTAAGGTTTCCAAGAGACGACGACGACGCATTGAAACGCTAGCCATCGCAACCCTAAATGTAGAACCATACCATAACTCATAACTATAATATATTATGAATGCATGTCATTGTGTTCCTGAAACTTTCTACCAAGATACATTCATGAATACGTTACATTATATGACATAAGTACCATATAATTCTTTCCGAAATATAGTACACTTTACACGTTACACTTTATTGCTTAGTAGTTACTCGTGCGCGCTAAGTAAGTTTTAACCACTCAATCGCTAGTTTCCATACCAGCAGTCTCCGCATTCACAGCCCGCGGCATTTTATTGACATCAAGACCTATCATAACGTTCCACGAGTCGTTTACCTCGTCGTGGGGAGACGGGAGGGGGTGACGTGTAATCCGAGGGTAGGCAGCACCCTCTTTTAAGGGTAAGTACTGCGCATGCGGAAAAGTAAAGATCGGGTTTGGTTCAGCAGTCGATGCCGGGGTGAGCCACCCAAGTCTCGCGGCTTAGGTAGGCGGATTGTTGAATAATAAAATACTTGCATGTCACAGAATGCAGTTAAATAAACAGGTAGGTAATAACTGCAGATGCTGTAGTAACCAATGCTTAGATGAATAGCACTTTGCTATAATAGTTTGGTGGTACCGAAAGAAGAAATAGCGCAAAATCTCTTCCTATGTAGGAAAACTGGTTACATCGATGGTCGTAAATAGACCATCACAGAAAATAATGGATATGATATGGCCAAAAATTCGTGAATTTAAATTAGCTAGGTACATTATTAGTTACGTATATTATTATGTATTACGGTACGTAAGTATTAGGTATAGTATAAGTTTCACAGAAAAAGAACAAAGTGATCATTAAAACATAAGACCCACATAAGCTGGTCAAATAAATTTTACCCTTACGAGTAGAGCCACTCCAATCGACGCTACCGCACTCATAATAAAAGCACTAATACGTGCAGCGTATTCTCAAACAAAACAACCCTGCTAGCGAGTGTACGTACAGTCTTAAACATCGCCTCGTCTGTATTCTAGCAACATACTAAATTAAGCCATTTCAGCAAAAGCCTAACTTTTATGTGAAGATAAAACTGATCAGAAACAAAAGAAAAGAACGAAGAGATAAAGATGTTATAAAGAACGCTCGAAAGTGCTAGACGCTTATGACTAAGGTAAATGCTTCACTAGCGTAGGACTTGGTTGTAGTTGTAGGTATGTAGTGTGGCGTGGCGCACAGGGCGTACACGGTGCAAGGGATCAATACTCGCCTCGGTGGAGGGAGAGCAAGCTACCCCTAGCTACTGAATTATTAAAGCTTCTGTGTAGGTATAGTGTGGGTGTTACGTGAAAACAATATTTATGCGTCTGCCAGGCTGCCTGCCACTCCAAACAAAGTGGATTTCAATTGGAGTTTTCAAAATGATGATATAAAACAAAGATTACGCAATTAACGTTCCTGGCAGTAAAAGGGCACACAACTATGATTATTTATTGATTATCCAATCGATTCCATAATTATAAACACCTAGCCTAACTCTGATTTGTCAGCATAATTCTGAATTTCTAATGTATGCCTTAAAACAATAATTATTCGACCCAATACTGCCTATCGTTCTCAGCCCAGAAGTGCTCTAATTCCAGTCCAAGGCTCGTGGTAACAGCCTCCCGGGTCGACGGATGGCGGCTGCATCTGAGGATCCTTGGCCTCATTCCGTATGACCCGGTCTTCGCCCTCGCAACCCTGGAATATATCGCCATACCCCGGAAAAGAATTTATATTTATCATCGATATTTACCTAGTAAATAAATTGCACCATTGCACCATGTATTATATGACAGTGAAGATAAAAATCATAAAACAGCTGATGGACCAATGCAGAGACTCTATAGCTGAACTAAGTACTCAATCATTTCAATGATGAAAAATTTTGGACAAACAATAATTAGAACAATAGTACCCATCAAAGAAACCAATAACTCAAATGACTAAAGAAAGTTAAATTACGAAAAGAGTGGTAGAAAATATATTGATCCGAACAAGGTTCTGGTAAATTAAATATCGATGGGTTTGGGTGGTGTTAAAGATGTTGATGAGTAAGAAGAGAATGCCGAGGTATCTGACTGGAAGACCAACCGTTTTAAAGCATGAAGATGATCATGAATACTTAATAGTTTGGTGTCAAATCAGTTCAGAAGGAACAACAGCTGAAACGCAATTCACTCTATTCATAACTATCATTTAGCAATTAAGATTTAGTGGGGTTTGTTAATTAAAATTGTTCTTACACTACAGTTGAATACCAAATAGACGGTATTGGTACTCTGGTGGCATTTATTTTGCAGTCGGAACTGGCACCATCTAATATCTTCTTATCACTTTTGAGCTGATTCAAAGTGATCATTGTGATTTTATTGTACTTCAGATTTATCGTATAAAAATATAATCAACCGCTAATAGGCATACGCTCGGGATCGGGTCATCCAATCCTTGGCCTATTTCACAAAACGCCTTTACCTGTTGCTCTACTTTTTGTCAACACACCTGCGAGGTAACATCCGTGTCAAATGTACGGGAAAAGAAAAAAATACATAAAAACCAGAAGTCGTGGGAATAGGGGCAGTTTACTTAGAAAACACGGTAAAAACTCTCCAGGGGGTAATCAGAACATTCAAATGTAAAATTTTGATATGGGCACATTTTTTGCCAATATTTTTGTCCCTCCCATACTAGATGGCAAGATGGTTGTGGAAGGAATATTTGGTAATCCCACGGCTGAAAAGAAATTCAATTCTATTTCGAAGTTCTATATATCTATAGGTTATTCCTCGTTGAGGTAAAAGCTTTTGAACACCTAACTAACCGGTTGACGTCATTAAAAGCCATAAACGGAGTTAGATTGGTATTGTGGTCAGGTCAGGAAAATAAGTAGGTATATGTATATACCTACCTACATATTATATTTAGGTGATTACAGTTACTTCGTTTTAATATTGCTTGATATGGTATTAGTCATAAAAATACTTTTCATATGGGAAAAATAATAATAATTTCATGTTTAAAAACCAGTTATTTTATTAGTTTCATGAATCACTCCCCGGTAACGGTTACATCGATTTGGATGGAGGCAATTTAGGCTTAGAATGGCACTATTTGTCTGGGGAAGTTACGAATGGAAACTAGTCCAAATATACCCTTACCTGGTAGCTCAGTGCGCATTCCTGCACGCGACGCGCGACGCAGCATCCAGATCAATAGCCGGGTTGACCGGGCTGGAGATCAATACCCGGGTCGTGGAATACACGGTAGTATACGTACTCGGGCCGCTGGATCCTTGGCCCGTTTTGCACTACTCCCCGATATGCCTGTGTGCCAAGAGTTTACAGCCTTTGTGTTGGAAATATTCATAAAGACATTCTCGCACGTAGTCGTGGGGTCATATATCCTACAACGCGATGAAGAGGTATTTGGAAAAATACAGTCAAGTATAGCTCACACTGTACGTACAGTACAGTAACATAATTGTATTTCCCGTGAAGAACAAAGCAAGTAACTTTGACGTTGGGCGAGCGGGAAGACCCTTGTCCATCCAAACTCAATATTTTAATTTAGGATTAAAAACAAACCTTTCAATTATAATGGTTCATGAACCGCTGATAGTACTCGGTTGCGGTTTGCCTGTTTTGCTGGAAGTAACAGGAAAACGTATAGGAATATAGGTAATGTTTACTTTAAACCCTTGCATCATGGCATGCTGTGACTAAGGAGGAAACTGTTCGATTGCGCATACTGTGTGTGACGCAGCGGCGATATGCTTGCGGTGTACCTGCTGCTGCTGGAATAAGTCAATTTCGAGGAAGCGAATATGCTCTTGTACACAACGCTTAATGTCATGCCTATAGTCCTGACTATATCACTATTGGGGAAAAAACCTGCTCCCCATCACGTTACAATTATTCAAGGACTTTAGATAGATGCTGCTAACACTTCTATAAGTTAAGAAGTAAAGTGAACGCACCTTGATGATGATAGAATGCAATGGTATTATGATAAACCACTGATAAAAAACCTGAGCACGGTACGCAAAAGACTGGCTAAAAGCCAAGCTGTACGAAAAGTATCTACTTACGAATAGATAGCTTAAATGCTAAGATAAGTTGTAACTATTTGGAATATCTGCAAGTAGTTTTTTTAGGAGTAGTTCTTACGGCAGACGCAGTGCAGCGGTGCGTTCTGCTCTGTGGAATATTCTTGAATATTTTAACACCCAAGCGGAGATCCCCTCATTAATTAAAACATCAAACACGATATAAGAGTAGCTCTAGGTACGTATGTACTACCACAGAGTATTAGTACAAGTAGTACTACTAACTTACTCCACTTAGGTAAACCACAATGGATCGCACTTTAAGTAAACAGGATAATGTGGTTAAAACACATACCTTTAAACTAGCACACTACTACACACGCAAATAATATTAGAGGTAGAAGAGTAAAAAAACCACTAGATAATAGCATAATGAGTATAGGATGCCCTCTGACAATGGTCAACGAAATGTAGAAAAGCAGTAGAATACACCTACGAGTATGCAGTGGTTGAGAAAGAAAAGAGCCGAGAAACGAGAGTTGAACTGAACTGATTGATGGAATGGAAGATGAAAGTGATGTAATTTCCACTATAAAAAATCTGTACTTACATAAAAGGGTTTAAAATAATAAGAACACAGTCACGCAGTAATGAACATGTTCTTTAAAAGTTTAATATAACACTTATACGACTTGAATTGTGTTGGGTATCCATTCTTTTAAAAATAAAACAAAATAAAATATTATGATAAAAGAAGCTAAATTGTTTTGAAAGTTTTGAGCATTGTAAGTTTAATAAATATTTATTTAAATATATCGATGACCAGTTAAGTTCATATTTTAATGAGGTTGCTGATAAAAATACTCATTAGTATAGTAATGTAAGTAAACAGTTCAATTACGCTACGCAAGATAAGACGAAAAACAGTGCCAATACCTACTGTACAACTTAATTAGGTTAGCTACAATTTAATCAAGTAAGTTGATTCGAAACACCCTGATGTAATGTAGTCGGAAAAGCCAGCAAGCCAGCCACTTTTGTCGCGCTGTGATAGTTGAGTTCTTCCTTAGAAAGCTATGCCTCTGGTATAATAGTACATTATGGTACTAGTGTGGTACATTGGTGATTACCGCCGAGGTGCCATTGAGACCCGAGCCGTAGGCGAGGGTCTTAAGAAAGCCGAGAACGGTAATCACCAATACACACGTGTATCATACGACGTTTTTCAACACACTTGTGAATAAATAACTATAATTTCAACAGTGAAAACGCGTTGTGAAAAGTGTTTCGCTATGGCGGGAAAAATTAATCAGTTTTCCTATGCGCGCGCATTGCGATCGGCCACAGACTAAAGGGATGAGGTTTTTTTTTTATTTATTTTCCGCGCTTAGGGTTTGCGCCTATTCTGCCACGTAAAAAATGGGGAATTTAAAGTTTTCTTTTATTACAGAGAAAACAAAAGTAATATTTGAGTGAAAGTTTTATTTATTAAACACGTACGAGTTAAAATTATCTATTTAAATAAGAAGTTGCATGAAATGAGCAAGCAATAGGAATATTCATTTATTTGTTCTATTGAACACGATCTTTTTTTTGAATAAAAACTTTTTTAGTAACAAAGCTACTCAACCAATAAAATTTTTAAAAAAAATCTATAACTCACTTGTGAGTTATAGCAATGAAAAAGTCACAGTTTGATTATGGGTATCATTATGTGCCTAATTGCGGTGACCATAGAGCCACTTTATGAGCAAGTGTGTTGAAAATAGTTTTTTATATAACTTGTACAATTGCGTGTTGTTTAGTATAAGTGTTATTGGTTTACTTGCATCCTTGAATTTGTCGCCTTGAGCCTAATTTTTTCTATGGAATCTGTTTAGGTGATTTCGCAATTGCTACTACAGTTTAATATTATTGATATTAAATAATAATATTGAAATATTATACTCTGTAAATATAAATACTCTACATCACGCACGTCCGGTTCGTCGATAGCGATACGCAATATTGTATGTAACATAACAATGTACTGCGTATTTTACTCATCCGGTTGATTGTATTCTATTGCTCACACTATATTCTTCATCAATTTGTTTTCATTAAACATGTAGGTATAAAGTTCAATAATTTGTCATGGTTCATCATCATCGGCCTTTGCGTCTTTTGCAGACGATTTAAGTATTACCTACCTATATGTATTTAGCCGAGGTCAATATTTTCTTGGTTATTTATTCAGTTAATATATTTTTAAGTTATTGTTTCCCTTTCTCTAACACGTTTCTTGTAATTATAACTGTAATTCATTGTATATCAGCTCTAAGATATTTGTAACCTTTTATCTACTTACCGTTATCTGCCGCACCGCACGTAAACATCCGCCTGTGATGCGAAGTCAGCTCCGATATAGCAAATAGTAGGTAGGTATTCTAGGTACATGTGTGTATATTGTTATGTGCTTAGTGATACGGCTGTGGAAAGTTACCCCGAGTCGCAGCTCGCAACTGGCCTCTGATAATGCTTATCTGCCACGCGGACTCGCCGTGTTGACGATTGTAATGAACAACTCTATTAAATGAGGAATTTGTTAAGTATACTGTTTCATTATTTTTTAAATCACCAAGTTATTTGTAGTATAGTGCCTTCTGGTAAGATCGGCGTAAGTGGAAGTCGGGATAAATCACGTAACTAAGCAATTATCATATAAAAATATCGCAGATTGCTTGGCATCCGGACTTCCACTTACGCCGATCTTACCAGAAGGCACCTTATTATTAATCTTACGATACGTAGTGCTTTAATAAGTATTATTTTTACGTGTTTATATAAACATTTTCCTAATTCTTAGTGAAAGACGTAGTTGCCAACATAATTTTAATCGCGCGATGATAATTATAATATGTTTTCTTCTTACCTATGTCTGATAATCGCACTTTCACGCGTCAAAAAACGATACAATATTTGATATGCTGTCGTCCTATTTCTGATCAATCATGATAACTCAATCCAAAGTGACGTCGAAATGGTTCAGCGAATTTCCGCTTACAAACAAAGGGATATAAACAGAACAATCGTTATGTGATAATGACATTTCTGGGAAAAGGCGTGGACAGTGCAAACATGGCCGTGTTTGTCTGCGATACGATGAGCTCATTGCTGAATGTAAATTCCATAACCTAAATATAAATACCAATAATTGCAACGTTTTAAGTACCTACGTGACAGAACGACGGACTATAACACGCATGACACATGTGGTGTGCTGTCATGTAATAGTCTGTTATATATATAGCTTTATAGTTATTTTGCACGTACCAATTATAACCTAATGTCCTAATATAACTACAATGAGATGATATTACCTATTTTTGTTTAGATAAATAGATATACATATTATACATAACATAGGTACGTCTGATTTTGATAGCGCTCGAAGCTAAAGCAAATAGTCAGTCATACGACCTCTGTCGATAACGATGAAGTTATGTAACGTAATACGCGTTAGAATTATAAATTAGATCAATTGTAAGTGCTTGATAATGATAGCTTTACGGTTTATTCTAGAATGTCCTCTCCTGACCTTGTCATAGTTATACTTAGTGCCTATTCTGACTTAATTCAATAAACTTATTTAACTCAATAAACTAATTCGAAAATAAATAGATTCAGTTTCGTAGATATTTTCAGCCTATTCAAGATCATTATTATTGAACGTAAGCAGAATAATCAACAATGATGAAGAACAGTTTAACATCAGGTGAGATTGTGGTCAAACGGTTGCCAAGCCAATACAATTAAAAATAGTGCGTGGAGTCCCTCCGCGCGGAAGAAGTGAAACTTCGAGTGCCACGCATTCACTCTCGCTCTGTCGTTTTCTATTCCCCCTCCCCAGTAGCGTTAAACGTTTAACGCAACCTTGTTGGAAGTCGCATTGGAAGTTTAACTTTTAAAAAAACAGTACGTTCGAATGTTTAAATACATACCTATAACAAAACTATTGAATATCAATAAAAACATGAGTAGCCAAACAAACTTTAATTTAACACGAGTCATTTTATATAGCACATTACACAGAAAGCGTGAATCAAACATGCATAAAGCTGTCACCACCCCCATGACAAATGTTGACATATCACACGCCGTGTACACAATGAGGTCATCAATTAGCCTTTGTTTACTGCAAACAGGTTCATTGACTGTGTAAACTAGCGCGTCTTTATACACGTCAGTTACTGTTCTTTGCACTTTCTGCTGTCTTTAGTCTTTTGCAATATGTTTAAATTGTTACATCCAAGGTTCTACAATTTTAATTCAAGGTTCTATACAATATTATATCAATATATATAAAACTCTTTTGAAGCTGACAGAGAATCAACGCACAGCCTAAACTATAAGTCCTAGAGGTATGAATTTATCCTTATATAGTGTAGGGGTGCACTAAGAAAGGAATTTTGAAAAGTCGCACTCTAACGCGAGCAACGCCGCGGGAGACGGCTAGTTTTGTATAAACATTTATAATTCAAACATTGATTAAACATTCTGTTACTAGGTCTAAGTAGAGTCCGGTTTTAGCATTATTGTATTTTATATTGCATCCGGGTTTCCTTTCCAAAAATAGGACTAATGATCTACAAACATTCGTGATCTACAAAAAGTCGAAGTGGTTTGAAATCACACTCACGCAATGTTTCAAAACTTTTAAATATGAAATCGCGTGTTCCAAGTTCTGAACTACCTACTCGTGTCTTCCTCACTTCCTCATTGCAAGGCAGCCACGCGTGGAGTGGAGATGACAATCAGACAATGTTGAGTCTCAGGGTTTATGGCTTAATTCGTGTTTTCTGACGCATATTTTTAGTCATGGTCGAAAACCTTTGTATTTACTATACACACTTAGGTATAGAAAAGTTAGAATTACCACTTCCTTCTCTTCGCCTTATCTTGTGTAAAGTAGACCTCGACACTGTTTAAGTCTCGATGAAAGTGGAAGGGTACGTAGCAAAAGCGACCATTTTCTCTCCAATAAAAATCAGATGTATTAAACCGTGTCGGGACGTGTATTTTTGTGCTAACATTTTCTTCTCGAATAATTTTTTTTTTTTAATGATAGTAGTAATGGAACAAGCTGATAGCTCACCTGATGTTAAGTAGTAACTTCTGCGTATAACAATGCATTACCTCACAGAGCAAGTCCAATGAGGTAATGTAGGTATGTAGGTACTTATGTAATTAAACATCAACTACCAACTAAATAAAATTAAAATATCAACAAGTTATTATGATAAGACAATAATGATATTATGAAATGTGTGACGTGTGTTATACAAATGCAAAGTGCACCAAAAGACAAGTTCCAAAAAACAATGAGACTGTTTTTTACAGCTATTATGAAATCCTGAAAATGAAAATGGAGTACCTAACCAACGTTATCTATGCTATGATAGTGCAAAATGATAATCAGTTTATATAATGTGGAGCGGGATCGGTGATTTCTTACGTATTATTTCTGAACTATGATGATGACAGAGATGACTCTATAGTAAAAATTATAACGTAAACTTAAACCATCAGTATCTTACCTACAAACATAAACCATATAAGTATACAATATCATATAGAGTTTCATATCTTTACCACTCCAGTCGTCATGTTCAATTCAAACCACCTAGGATTAAAATACATGATAATATGATAGCGACTTGCGTCAATCGCCGATGCCTACCCCCTTATCTGTTGCTATCTGGCATGGCTGAAGTCACAAACCTTAATATAGAACATTTTGATACCAATCGAGATATAGATATCGATTGTGGTGCGTGCGTATATTACCTATACTGTAATACAAACTTGTAGGTAGGTAGGTAGGTATTTATGTTTGGTGAAAATTAATTACTTGTGATAATCGCGTCACGTGGTTCAATGATGCAGCAAATATGTTATGTTGGTATATTAGGGTACTTACTTACCTAGTTCATTAAAACAAAGATTTTTCAGAATTTACATATTGGATTATTTAATGTAACAGACTAAAACTACATGAAAAGAAATGACGAGGAAACCAAAGTGTAGATTAGTAGAATAGATTTTGTTTAGTACAAAGTTATAAATAGGTACCATGTTATGCGCATAATAAGATGTTATCTAAGTATTTTCACGTAGAAACACGACCAAAGTGCGAGCACAATCTACTACAGAAGGTACTATTGTAGGTAGCTATAACCAAACCAATAGATAGAGCGTGTCTTTATCAGTGTTTACGAAATGCTCACAGCGTGATAGCCTCAAACACCTATCACTTATTTTGTGTGCCAAGAATCAACCGTCACGTATTTTCAGTTCGGTTCGGGTTCACCAGCGATTGCGGGGTCATCAACTATTGCGTCGTAGTGTGAGCGCGACGCCTAAACAGCGCGGGAGCTACTCACTCATTCCGATTTTGTATACTAACCAAACCAACTGTATTCATATAAAAGTAGAGGAAAATGATTCGGCTCGCGGATTGAATAATATTTGCATAGTGGAAACTTTATCTTCAAACACGGACTAGAGGATAAATAAACGATGGATTTCCCATCTTAAAGTTAAGACGTAGGTACCACTAACCTACGGACTAATACTGACACGATATCAGACTAGCACCACTGAGAAACCGTCCTAATTTAGAGCCCTAAAGGAGAGGATACAATAACGCGAGTGTGACTGAAGTAGAACGCATAACAAATTCCTCGTCCACAGATAGTTGTAGAGGTAATAGTGGGCAGTGCGGTACGCGTCTTGGATGAGCGGGCATCGCGCGGCAACACGTTCGAGAATCAAATTCAAATGTCAAGGTGAAGGCGACGCGAAAGGAAACGCACGGCGACGTCACACCGCCATCTTTATCCGACGCTAGCAATGCAGCGCTTCAGTACGCTCCGCTCGGAACAACCGCCTCGACATTTATTTAGGACACTAGACAATCAATGATTTCATGATCTAAATATAATCGCGGTACGATGCGGTGGATTTACATTTAAATACAAAACTTGTCATTGAACCGGTCGTGGAACCCACGACGGTATTGAAGCGAGGTTAAGCGAAACAATTACGATCAAAGACAATCAGACCATGCAATTATTTAACAATTGGTGTCATCGTCACAGTCGATCGTGACGTTGAAGAGGAAGCTGGTGAGAACTCAGAGAACATGGAAAGTCATACACAAAGCATTCGTTAAATAGTTAATGATAGGTCTGAGTCACGCTAGCCCACCATAAACCAAACAGTAGTACTCTAAACATTGGCTACAAGAAAATATTGAACTATAACATCAGCCAACACCTCGGAGTATTTTCCAATTTCACCAGAGCCTCTGCCAATGATCGAATGTATTCATAGTTTCATACCTCAAAATGTCGAAGCCCAAAGGAACCAGCGAGTTGGCAACGAGCTTCACACCTAGTTGAATAGCAGTTTTCTCACATGCCAAGCTCTTGCGTGATCTCGACAAATGTTAATAAGTTCCCTAGACTAGCATTGTGCGGAGCGAGCCAACTGGAAAATCTCGCCAATTATCTGACGAACTGAAATTCTGCCATATTGACAATGCTCGTTCTCATGTTCATTCAATTGCAATACTTTTAGGGGTAATTCAAATTATACAAGTTATTCTGCTGTACTTCCTTCACTTCGTCATTTAGCTCGGGATATTTCGTATTTAACTCTGAATGAACTAAAAGAAAATATTAGGAATGAACTGGAGAAAAGTCTTAAGTTATTACTTGCGATTTTATATTTTGTAGATTACGTAGGTATGTGAATTTTTCACTACGGACCCACAATACCCCTGGCGATACCCCTAGTGGTATCGTGGGTCTTTTAAAATCAAACGATACCCCCAACAATTGTGTCTGGCGGATGTGATCATTTTATAAATATCGGACTAGTTTGACTTGTCTCGACTATTTTAAGGATACGACTTTAATAAAATTATATCTGTCTGCGTATTAAAAACGTTCAAGCATTTTCCTCTCATCATACTCATCCATTAATTTTTTACGAAATTATAATGTTAATGTTATATTATGATACACCGCGAAAGAGAAGCATGGACTAAAAATGACAGGAAAGAAAGGACGATAACAGTAAAAGACATAACGATGAAATACAGGACGTGTATCTCTTACTAGTCCTAAAATGCGCTCTGAATTCTTTCTTCATCGAAATCCCACGCAAGTGAAGGTGCACAACTTTTTCTATCATGAGAAGATTCTCACACGTTCAGTATACAGTTCAGTTTTTATAACCGGTTCGTAGAGTCTGTCTGTAGGGTAGGGTTCCGCTCGGAGGTCGTAGGTAATGTCACAAAAAAGAATAAATAATATTGTTGGAATTACAGTCTTTGCATGGATGGGAACTAGGGATCTCTTTCTGTATTTGATTTACAGGCTTTTCTGACAAAGGATCGTAAAAAGATGCGGCTTCAAGAGGTAATTATATAAGATGAGAGACTGACTTTCTTAGACCCAAACATTTAATAAGTATTTATTACCATTGATTGCACATTATACATGGAGTAGCTTGGTCTGTATTAAACTTCTCTATACTGACATAAATAAAAACTGCTTTACTACCTACACCTACCTAACTAGCTAAATCCAGTTTCAAAATTGCAACTCACGTCACGGCTTCTTCAGCTTAATATTCCAAGCAGAAATCATTATGTGAGACCATGAAGTGAAGGGGTCCGACCGAACACAATTCTCACATTACGCATTCTATAGATAGAGTCTCAAATACGAGTGGTCGGCCTTGAGTCGCCCGTTTTGAACACAGTAAACATATCTTATTTGGCTTAGCAAAAAAGCGTGACTGGGAGCCGGAACATGACTATGGCAGTTTAGCTACAACAAAATTAATTGTCGCTCGTAGTGACCGGTTTGAGAAGGAAATTGTCAAGTAACTAGTTTTTTTGATATGCTAATGCCTAAGATCTTGTTTTAAAAAGAGCGAGCCGTAGTCACGACGCAACTATTAGGAATGTAGCTTTAAATCCAGATGCTGAACTACTAGAATCTTTACAAGACGCTGTTGAGCATATAGAGGAATATCATAAAAGATTCGAGCATCTTAAAATCGAACAAACCATTCTTACATCTGCAAAGACGTGTGTTCGCAATATAGACCAAGTTCGGGGTTTGTAATAGTACGACGAACGAAACGTGTCGGTAAAGTACGAAGGTTTTTTTACTAGCGTTCTTGAACTTCAAATACGAAACGAAGTCATTGTTCAAGAGCAACTGTATTCTATAAGGAGAGTTATTATGTCTTACCTTAGAATGATGGATTTAGATAAAAGAGACTCGTAGGATAAATCCTGTTGGTACCGTTCGTATTGGTAAAGCCTTACTATAGTTGTACTAAAGAAAGAATTTGAGTACAAAGACCACCAGCTTACCTGCAACAAAGAAATTATTATTACTCAAGGCATTGTTCGCACAAGTGAACGATTGATGAATACATAAATAGGTACTAGATTATACAATAGTAGCATATGTAAAGAACTACGCAAAAGTATTTCGTTGTAAAGGAATTTTCACTTTCTGTGTCCGAATAAGTTGGTTGAATCATTAAATTATTGTGAATGGAATGCTTTGAAAAACTAATGTAAAAATATAGGATAAACAATACATGAAAGATTAATTGTTAACTTATGAACAACTATGAAAAACTTGAGCTTAATTAAATAAGAAACAATACGAAGGTTAGTTTAAATCTTCAACTAGGATAGATAAAGGCGCGCCAAGTGATTAACAGAACAATAATAACATTACTAAGTAGAACACAATTACAAAAGAGACAGTAAAAAATGTGGTAAACCATATCAAAAACATATTTAATACCATCCGTCTTGATACTGAGAAAAAAGAAAAAAACCTTAACGGTACTGTAGTACCGTGGTACCTAACAGTCCAGCTCAGGTAAAAAATTTGCTATTGTCGATATTTCATATTTGAAGAACCTTTGTTGAATAAGGAAAGGGCCTTTCAAATAAGGAGAAGAAACTTGTTCCCAAGGCAACAATTTCATTGCTTTTAGAATCGTTTGCAATGACAATGTGCTAGCAGGTTACATAGTATAGTCGGACCCTAATACCATTTCTTTCAAAACCAGAACCCAGTAACCTAAAGCTGATATTGTGAACTTTGCTCTATAATGTGTTCCAGGCACCGATGCCTTGGCACGAGTATTCCCGGTGAGTCAGGTATCCCCCAAGGAGCCAGTCCTGCCTTCCATCAGCACAGAAGCGTTGGCAGTCACGCGCCCTCGCGTGTCCTACTGTTGAAATGGTTATTTTGCAACCGCACGCGACGTGCCGGTACTGGTAGCGTGAGGCACGTCACATTTCTATCTGCCTGCGGGGTGCCGGTAAGATAAACTAATAGGGATTAATAGGAATGTGTGTTGGTTACAACACACACCTTAAAGAGAATAAGGGTGGGTAGAATTAAGTCGTTTTTAGGACCATAATACCTGCAAACTTTTTTTCTGTTAGACTGTTACAAGATAAGAAGACTATGTATCAAACCATACAGAACACATAGTCTGTGATTCAGTCAAGCGAATCACAGACTATGTGTTCTGTATCCATCCAACTTACAACCACTAATCCTGTTATTAATAATCTTGTGGAAGCTTGGAATAGTTACACCGTGCTCTCTTTCGATCGAATTTGAAGTTCGAATTTAGTAAGGTATCGTCGCACCAATCTAATGACCTTTCCAACTATAGGTTTAACCACTCATTAGGTGAGTAGAGTTTCTATATTCAGGCCAATGGATACCATATCATGTTACGAATTAACTGGAAAGATTTTTAAAGATGCCATTTTAAGCGACACCTGATTTATAATTGACTGTTTTTACAAGTAAATTGTAGCCGCTGGTGGTCGACGCAAATAGTTTTTCCCCATGATACCAAGACAGACTATGCAGTCACGTCATGCGGACGGCGACAGTGCGTGTCAGCACGCTTTCTAACCCCCATTCGCGTGAGTGCTAGCTAATTTGTGTTAATTCAGCATCGCGTGCTACCATCTACCATCCACCCACCTAATGCCTATAGTGTAATGGCATACGGACACGGCAGCCGATATCTTTCGTGTCGAATGGCGTTGACTTACTCTAATGATGCTTCTGTATTATTAGTTCTACTCTGCAACTGATGGTTATCCATCCTTAGGTACGGTTAGCTGCACGAAACGGCTACCTCCTAATTACTCGTACTTGGAGATCACGAATTCTATCTAATTAAATTCTAAAAGAATACCGAACCTACCTCTTATTCCAACCATTTAAGGAAATTCGGATTAGTATCAGTAAATTTTAAAATACATGGTGTAAAGACATATGCGGATGTTAAGGTGAACAACTATGATGATCCGGCAAGCAGCGGACGTTTCTGCGGACGTGCATTTGGGGTAATGTCTTTCCACGTAGTAATGGGCCGTAATGACGGCGCTGTAATTATTTCGGAACTCGGTCATCACGCCGCGAACTGGAAATGATGCTCCAACCGTGACAAGTTTCATGAAACAATGGAAGTAGGTATTGTTATATCAGAAATTTATACTGAGCCTCGTAAAGCAATTGAGCCGCGTCGAAAGCCATGTGACCCTGCTAGCTTATTAGAACTCATTCGCTAAAATGTTTTCTTTCCTCCTAGAAACTTATAGCAGGTATCTGATCTACTTGCAGGGTTTAAAGCCAAACCATAGTCTAAACTAAATAGACGCTGCGGGCGGATAGTGACAATCGATAAAATTCGTTCTGGTCGTAATTTTTAAAAACCATGATTGTGATGTGTATTTCAAAACGTGTTTGATTGAAGATGACATTAGGTATACTGTGCTTTTGTGTATCAGTTTCAAAGGGGTTAATAGATTTCTGGCAGGTAACTTCTACTGACATTTCGTGTCTATCCGCGATGGCATTGACTATGCCTCACGAGAAGGTACAACGTGACGAGTCTTCAGAACTTAGGCGTTTTCAAACACTACCGTAACATGCGATGCGGTATCTTTTACAATGTCTGGTGGCGTGTTGGTGGTTTTTAGGCGCTATAAGAAGTTCGAACATGGCATACCACAGAAATAGCGAAATAAAGGCTGGTTGGAATAAACAGTTTTTAGGGCTAATGTTTTCTTAGCGGGCTGTACTGTAACTCAGTGTTACAAATAAAATTAGCAGAAGTATGTCAGCTTTTGGGGCTTTGTATTTGTGTGTAGAGCTCCTACTGTTTCCTTTACCTACTCGTCTTGTCCGTTTGAACTTTTCTGTAACCTTTAGTAAATTGACATTAAACTGTGACATTTCGTGATGAATTCGCGTGGCGTCAACAAATCACCTGAGACGTTGAAACTTTGATAGAAAAGACCTCGATTAAGAGTTATTAGGGTCAGTGTTATTTTATTTGTTAACATTTTAATATTACCTATAATGATCGGTGACGTCATTAGTTCTTGAACATGCCTTAGAATCTAAGAACAGTTCAGCCAAATAACCAACGCTTCTAACTGGACGATCTTATCGGGATATCGGTCAATCCAAAGCCTTTCTTGCCTTGCATGCAACTTAAATGACCTAAGAGGTTTGTTTGAATGACGAATGACGTGTTTACGCAGATCACCTACAAGCAAAAACTGGATGATTGCAGTACTTCACCTACCTACGTTACGTGTTACGTGCCCTCATGTTACAACAGGTTTATTTATAGTATCCGTTGGTAAAGTGAACAGTGATTTGTCACGTGTAAGTGTCACTGACAATGTTTGCTGGCGCAACACCGACGTCGACTGACCTACCAACTTCCAGCTGATTAGCAGGGTTGACACTTTTTCATTATCATCATTATTCACATCCTGGCTTCACCCACAGCTGGGTATACTTATGCCTTCGTAACTTTACAGAGTAACTTTTGGTAGTGTGCATTTTTAATTCCATTAATCAGGGTAATTTTTTGGATCTCGGTATCGCGACAAAAAAAGAATCGACAAATTGGATTTATCTAGAAACTTTTCTTCTTCTTATCTTCTTAGGTACATAACTAACATAGGTAGTTCAGGTGTTACCAATAGAACTCACATTTACTACGTACCTACGAAAAACTGCCTCAGTGTAATGAGCAAATAGTCAGACTATTTTCTTTGAAGATCAAAATAGAATGTTCCTTTTCTGTGTTGAAAACCCTAATATTTCTCGGTAGATTGTGGAATGTTTTATTTTAGCGGCTCGTAGTAGGTACCTACTTACTGACCATATCAGTAGTGGACGGTGACACGTCAGCCAAGATAGCTGACCCGAGGCGAAAGGGTCGCAGTAGGAATATTCCGCACTCGTACTGTTACGACCACGTTACAACGACGCGACGACGCAATCGTAGGTAACAGATAACGGACCTTTGATAGTATAAAATGTGGACGAGAAATAAAATAAGTATGTTCATCAGTAAATAGGTACAGTAGGTACGTAAGTAAGGTAGGTAGGTAGAAGATAGAGCTTACAATCTGAAACTAAAGTCCAAACATACAATTTCAGAATCCGGTCTAGGTAACACATATAAGTGACTATCTAGAACGGGGTCAGAGCGTGATAAATGTGATCATCAGGCAAAGGTGGAGATAAGCAAAACAATTGGCACAAATCGATTGTCCAACTAAAGCAAGTAAAATCCAGCAGCAAATATGAATTGCAATCGACTTGTTAGATTCGTAGACAACATGGCTTACATAAGATGTGAAAATGATCAGAATGAGTCAGACATAATATGCAATTAGAAAACAAGAGTAGTAAGTCTAAATTGAAAGTGAGTTTATCAGTAATGTCCTTGTAGTAGTGGGGTAGTAGTAGAAGTAGAACATCCAAGCATAGATTTGAGTAGAGATATTCATACAAAAATATAATAATATGCTTGAGCCCGGATCAGTGATTGAGCAGTAAAGCATACGGGCCTTAGTGGCGCAACGAAGGAAACGTCTAGCAGTAGCCTAGACAAGTGGACATAGGGGTGATGAATGTAAAGATTTTGATTTATCATCTAACAAATACACTTAAGTAAATGTAGAAATAATTTTCAATTCAGTAAGTTATATTATTTTAAACGCTTTAACCTGGATACAGAAATAATCGGTGCAATTAAAAACTAGTGCCATTACAAAATAATCAGTCTGACGCTTCCAAGGTAAACCACTTACAATTACAACACCATACACACACATATATAATTATAACTCGCCTTGTGACTCGTAATAGTGAGTCTACACAATGATAGATAATAAACTAGGTTATTTTACGTAAATACGTTAAATATAATAATATGACAAACTTCAATCAATCATGCATTGTTAATGTATGATTGATTAGAAAAAAAACAACCTAAAAGTACTTTAAATACTATGGTTCAAAAAGGCAACAACTATAACATATAAATCAATCATTCAAAGGATCATCAGCCCCTCCCGGTGATGATTTAGTGATTTGGATGATATACTCCTTCGATGAGTCTTGAGTGTTCTGTGTTGACGACGACGGCGTCGGTGTGTTATGCGCTTTGTCCCTCGCTAAGGCATCCATAGTTGTGCGAAACACCAGATTATCAATCGCGTTCATCAGCTGCAACCTATCTTCCACGTTGAGTTTCTTCAGTTTCTCCGACAGCAGTTTTCCATATAGTTCGATCTCATTTGTTGTATTATTATCATCTCCATGTGTTGTTTCTTTGGCCGAGTAACCCCGGTCCTTGTAGGATCCTGATGCTTTCACCGCTTCAAGTCTGATATGTTCTGGTTGTTCGATAATGTCGTAAGACTCATTGTCACTTTCCAAGTATTCGACTCTTTGTCGTGTGTTTCTCTTTTCTGTTCGCGATTCCTACAACAGGATAATATATTATTAGATTCTCCATTTTTATTATTAAAAAAAAAAAATTACATTGTAATATATACTTACATCAGTAGAATTAATATCGTCATAGATCTCTCCTAAAAAACTGTTCATAGTGTCGTATGCGAACCAAGATGTTTTATACTCCTCTTCGGATCCATCCTCAGACATTTTTCTTTTCTTCGCTTTTTGCAAATGGATTCTGTAGTAAGCCATCAGGCTGTCCTTTTTTCTCTTCAGATCTTCAATACTGCAGTCCCAGTCGAGTAGTTTTTGAACTCGCCGCCATGCTTCGGCTACTAAATACTTTTTCTTACGCTCTTCTAGTCTCAGGTCCCAAATAACGGGCTCTGTTTCGTACGCATGGAGGAAATCTATCACCATATTGTTGGTCCACTCCATAGTCATCTAGAAACGTCTAGAAAACCTCTCTAAAATACCTATGTAAAAGCGCGAGCGTGGCGTGGACGTTCGTTCTGCACGAAAGTTTCGAACACAATGAAAATATGAAACGGAGGGATAGCGTGGTTGAACGAATAGACTGCGTGCGAAGCAATCTGGGATGAATGAAGTCTCATAGCCCTAAGTGTGGTGCGCTAAAATCGCTCGAACAGCCGCAAGCCACACACAACACAACGAATACTATCATGACTTGCCCCATCCGATGGGGCCCATCCCCTGAGCTACACTTTCTCGTGCATTACCGAATGACCAAAGAGCTTCAACATAAAATACACCTACATTATGGAAGACTATAAAATCATTTCAATGTTAAAGAATATGACGTAGTATAATACTTTGTACATACCTATATTTACAAACATTTGTATTTTCCAAATGATAAAAAAAAACCATTCAGCTGTATTGTCACAGACTGGTTAAAATTATATTTATCTTCTGTGAGTGATCACAAAACTGTTGGTATAAAACAGGTTCCATATGGCCTCTATGATACGAGACCATATTGGTAGTCGGACGGAATAACGCCAAGTTTTTCCTTATACTGACGTGTTCGAGCAGCTTCAGTTATTTTTAAACAGCTGCAAAATACAGAATATGTATATCAAACAGCTGCCAGTGTACAGTTCATTCAAATTCTATATTATTTGTTGATAAATCAAATCGCAATATGTACGAAAAAGCCACGCAAAGAAAAACAAAACATAATATAAATTTGGCTAATTGCAATGCAACCAATACCTTGCGTGAGTATTGTAGAGTAAAAGAATCAATGCACACACTGATAATATGTAGGTATGTTATTGTCGATTACTATGAGAACTTCTGAAAGCTCCGTGGGTTATAGCTGATTCGAACCTTCTATGGTTATGCTAATTTCAAATTTTCTTTCCGATTCGTGCCTTACGTAGTACTGTTGTGTTATTCTGTGGCACAACGCATGTCAGTACAGTCGAAATGTTATACCAACATGGACACTTTAGGTACTTAGAAAATTATTTTTGTCAACTTATCGTAAATTAAAATATTCTACGGCTAACATTTATCCATACCCACGCCACATATCGTCCAAAAGTAGTAAAATATATTTCCAAAATGAACCTATACGTTCAACCAACTAACTACATAATGTCGAAAGTGGTAAGTACATTTTAACTCTATTAAAAGGTACCTACCTTCAATCTCCAACGAAAGACCACAAACGCTAGCTTTGAACAAAGTCAAGTAGGTAAGGCACAAAGTCATAGTTAGATTAGATTAGATAATTCTTTATTACACTTTAAAAATCGTACAGAGGCGACTTTAATGCTATTTAGCATTATCTACCAACTAACCTGGGCGTAGTGTGGAGATGATGGTAGTGCTAACTATAGTTATAACTAGAAACCTACGAAATACCTACGAATGTTTATGAAGTTGGCACAAAAATAGAGCTTCTTGACGTCACCACCGGCACCACTGTCAAGGACATACACCGCGTACCAAAACCACCGTTACCTACCGTTTGCAAAATATTATAATTAAGAATTCGTCTCGGTACAATACAAACAATAAAGCACAAGTAACTTAACCTAGTAATAGGTGCTATTTCGAAAGTCAGCGGTTTAAGTCACCCATTTTAATATTTTAGTATCGCCGTGCATATATTACTACTTTGTAGTCATTTTCCTCATACTATTTACGTTTGTATTCTTCTAATTCAATTCTATTGTTTAATCCAGTGTTTTTCAATCTTTTTGGAACTGCGACCCCTTTAGGGCATCAAAATCAACCGCGACCCCCTGTTTTATCGTAAAGAACAGAACAGTATTTGTAGATGAACAGCAGTTTACATTTGCTGCTATAATGCGAATGTCAAGCAAACGGAAAACCCGAAAAATACAAAGCACATATCGGCGAGAGAAGCGAGCCGCGAAAATGTACGCGTAAAACATGTAAGTTTTTGGTCCTCTAATCTGTAAAATTTTGAAAAGCAACTAGAACTTAACAAATTTTTTATTTTAGTTAAATACTAAATGCTTCGTGACCCCTTTGTGTCTAGTCCGCGAAGTCTCAGGGGGGTCGGGATCGCGACCTATATACAGGTAAAAAAACACTGGACAGAATGTAATAGGTACGTATTGATAGTTTTCAACGTGACCAGTATCACGCCAGCAGTTTGCATGGTATATAATTAAAACTAAATAGGTATGGACGGATGAATCAAGTTTAGTAAGTGTTATTGTGCCACTGTCAAATGTATTAACAATATAAATATTTTCCACATGCGCAAAATAAGAGCAACATTACAATAAATAGGTACCTACTGCAGTACTATTTGCTATATAACCGATTTTAACCTAAAATATCAATTATTTAACTCATCACCTCACCCAACACGGTTTCATTGAACATAATTTATTCGCAGCTAGGAAAATATTTTCCGAATTTCGTATTAAGATAACAAAATATGCATAACGTATTGAATATTATTCTCAGAAATATATTGGCTGTAATCTTCGTGTTCGTAATTATTTCATCTAAACGATTTGTCAGAAACAATGTTGGCGATCAGAATAGTAAATGGTTTCCAGATGTTTTATCTAAATTGCTACAGTGGTACTGTAAGCACTGACGTCACAGCATCGTTCAGTGCCAAGGCTATATGAACTGTAGCATCTTCTGTGGCTATAACTAACGTAAACACTGTTCGATCACTAGCTCATTGTAAACAAACTGATAACGCTGTTTTCAAATTAAACTAAATACTCAAAATAACACAAAAGTACAACGCAAGAACCTTGACGAGTTAGATAAGCAGTATAACTACTTGCTTAGCTGAGGAAGGTTACATGTAACAGTATTATTGGTGATGATAATAAAATATCGTATCATTCTAAGGAGAACATGGAAGTCAATGTTACTTTAAAGTTGTATAAATTATTCAAAAATCGACTTTTAAAACTGGGACAAAACAAAGACGAAAATACCCTGTTAACTGGGAACAATGGATAACAAACAAATGCAGTCTTCAAAGTACAACTAACACAAAAACATTAAGCAACAGTAAAGTTGTTCGTTGTATACTTTCCCTTTTAAACAAAAGCTCCAATAAACTTTAGAGCACAAACCCTCTGCAATAGGCAACAGTGAGAGTTTTATGCTTCTCTAGAACTTCCGACAAAGAAATGTATAACAGAATTTGGAATATAGCCGTAATGTCCAAAAGGGAGAAATGCTATTTGTTGGTGCTGTAAAATAACGGTGTTTCTTTGAAGAAATTCTAACTGCCCTTTAAAAGACATTTAGTGGGGTGGTAAATTTTTTGTAACTGAAAATATTTTGTACCACTGTATCATTTTGAACGACTTTTACTTTTATCCCATGCGACGTGTACCTACCTTTTAATCATTGTTTAGTTGTTCCACTTTTTCTAGTACACCGGTATTTAAATAATATCTAGGCAAATTTAGTAGTTACAAAATCTCGATAAAGCTAAATAAACTACCACTAACGTACTTACCTACTACTAAGGTACAGGACCGTGAGGAGTGGCACAAACAAAGGGAGGCCTATACTCAGCAGTGGGTGAAGTCGGGCTGTGGATGATGATGATGATGAAGGTACTTACATAATTATGTTGGGATAGTCTGTTTATTGAATATGGAAGACATTCTCTAAAAAAATTATATGGTTATCACATCTTTTAAATATCTCTCAGTTAGCAAATACAGCATGTTCAGATTGTTCAGCCACTGCTTCTGAGTCACACAACAATGAGTGGTTGTGTTGTGACGTAACATACCTGAACCACCTGAGCTAACATCCTTGTTTGCGCAACCGTGGTACCTCACTCTCACACAGATACCTACACTAGTATAGTTGTATACTTCGACCAGCCGTCGCCCGCGGCGTTGCTCGCGTTCTACCCTTTTGAGTGTGACGTTTTAAAATTCCTTTCTTAGTGCACCCCTACACTATATAAGGATACTACCCTCCAAATTTCATACCTCTAGGACTTATAGTTTAGGCTGTGCGTTGATTCTCTGTCAGCTTCAAAAGAGTTTTATATATATTGATTGATGATGATTGATGATTGATGATGATGATGATACGAGCTTTCCCAAGCAGCTTTGACTTCGGTCTTATTCTTTGAGCAGAAGTCACAAGGTTCAGTAGACCCGTAAAGGATATAAATGAGGTCGAATAATGAATAGTTCAAGAATTCTGTGTAATAATTCTCGAATGTTCAGATCGCATTTTAATACGCCTGCGCTTCATACGAAATTTAAATTTATCTGTTTGGAAGCTTGAAACACCAAACTTGATCTTGGTATTGAAATAGCAGAGATCCTTTTAGGAGAAACCCGTTTTACTATTGCGAGTCTTATTATAACAATAGGAACAAACCACTGCTACAATTAAACCAAGTAAGGTTAATTTCTTCTAAAAGTGTTAAACCTCTTACAAATGTATTATGTTAAAAATGTCACGGAATTGGATCCAGATCCAATTCCTAAATAACATAATAGGCAATCTCTCTTTTTGTGTGGAATCTAGATCCACACAAAAAGATTCCAGATCCAATTCCGTGGCTGACGTTATTATAGTTATCAGCACGATGATGATTGTACAATCGTAATGGGTTCATCGATGTCAAGCACATACGATTGATTTCGTCAACATGGATGGATATAGTGAAGACACGTTCATGTTCGCTATAGTATGGAGTGGAGACGCGTCACAGCAGCTTAGTAGGTCGATGACGGACGATGCAACACTTAAATATGTTGACAGAAGCTTGTCATATACTGATTACGTTAACAGTCATCTCGTTGGTTGCAGCGTCTCTAGATACCTACGCCATTTATACACTGACCTCAAAGCCATTGCAAAAACATCCAACTTTTCCGTTTACTCAGAATATATTTATAAAATTACATCATTGTAAGGAAACCAGTTTTGATTTGTACGTTTCCTTGGTGTGATTTGGAGAGGTCGCGAGTTCGCGACGTGATTATAAATAGGTAGTTTAATCACATAATAATATTGAAGGCAGGACCTTGATTCACGAAATATTTTTTGCCGCGTGACTGTTTTGTAACTCGTAATCTAATCGTTCAACTCGATTTTTATTTCTAGGTCAAATCTGATAATGAATTTGTTTTTTGTCGGTAGGTATACTATACCAGTCAATTATTTTTAAAGTTCATAAGCCGTCTAACAGCTTTTTCAAACAAAAACAGAATCAAAAATAGAGTTTTAATTATTTGATCGTTCTAGCAACTGTATTACTTTATTCACAGAACTGCCACATCCACAAACAATGTATCAGGGCTTCGGGACATGACCGTCATCGTCAGCCATGTCAATCCTTTCTGATGTTGTTACTGACGTCACTAACATCTGCCAACGCAGCTGGCGCCAAGGTTAAGTGGCAGCCATAAGAGTCCTTTATTTGCATTATGTTAAAGGATTGCTTGCAAGATGTGTTAAAATATTCGAAATAGCATCCTAATATTACAAAATGTTGAGCTTATTGTTAGTCTAATTCACTCATAACTATATATCGCGTAAAATGATAATTTTGTGACATTCAGCAAATATGTATATAATTTGGTATGGGTGCGTTTTTAATCGTTCTCTTGTGCACCAGGGGAACCGGTTAACCATCTAACCTGACATGACAGCCACAGCCAGTCATCAACATGGTTTACGTGTCGAACATGCCTACCACCTACTCATTATCAAACACAATGCTTATATTATATCAGGGCACAAAGGCACGTCGACCCGCCTGGTGTTTCAACTTCAACTCGTCTCAACAGTGTCAGTTTGTGTAGACTTGGGACCGGTGATGACGTCAGATATCACGACGTTGGCTCATGGTGCGACTCTGTCTGCTCAACTAATTGGTATCAATCAATCTCCTCGGGGCAAACATTTTAAACCCAACGACCTGAAACATAAACAACGCCTGCTCCAGCGCTATAATGGAAGTCAGGACAATAATGAGCCTTCAATTCATTGTGCGTGCGTGCACTGATTTCTGTGTGTACTTTTATCGTTGAGAGGACGATTGGCAGACCAGACGAGAGTGTCAGAACGAATCTCAATGTGAAATGCAATGAGAAGTATTTATAATAAGAGAGCAATATAGAGAAATACCAAATGCCGCACCAGTCTGAGCAAACGAAAGAAAAATTCAATCCACACAAAGAGGTTGTGAGACGATAAATCTATCGACATGGCATTAAATTTGGCATTCTACCGTCGCGCCAAGGACCAATGTAGGCAGTTCCATCGACATTCAGGGGGAATGGGAATAGCCATCTGTATTCCGCAGGCTCGCCGGCGAAACGTAGCGACACTACGTCATGCTTTAGCCAAGGTGTTTAGATGTGCTACGCCGAGCAGGGATGGAGTTAACTTTTACGACATACATATTTCGAAATTCTCAAAAATACCTTCTAGAAGCAAATCTCCGATCAAACATCAACCACTCTAATCTGAAGAGCGGCTGGACATTGATCAATATTAATTATACCAGCCCGAGTAACCGAATGCATGCATGAAATGTATGATTTCGGGACTGGGTAGTTAACTATGTGCAAGGAATGTGCAAGGGTTAAAATGCCTATAAGGACCGGCTGTCTATGAGGCAAAAAGTATAAGCGTATGCCACTTTCGGAATCACAGTCAAAACTAGCAGTGACGCTAGTGCTGCTGCTCTAAACATGAGTAATTGAGGAAAAATTCACCGATGGCATCACTCACTATGTAAACCTGTTCCTTACACATGTCTTCGGTTGAACAACAACCAGATCGTGATCGTGTAACTGATATTTGCACGTGGTTTTAGATGTTTAGCGATTGACGCAAAGAATTCGTTGGGAGCGTTAGGTACTAGTTTGCGCAACGCTGCTAAAAACTGTGCATACAAGGATTGACGCAAGTGGTTGTTGTTGAACGCTGGTACCACGTCCTGTCGGTCCTTCCCCTCGGACATGTTTGGTTACGTGTTAATAAGGGAGTCACATTCAATTAGTTATTAGAATATAGTGATAACCGTTACAAATTACTTATAATTTGATATCGTTTACATCGTAAACACAACAACAGAGTTTGTTCTGAATCGCCATTCTAACAAATTAGTAAAGATTAGCTCATGTTTAAGGGATCTACAAGGGCCTTCTGCTCACTGGGATACATAATACAAGTATGCAAAAACGAAGAAAGAAAAGCACCTTTAATTAATAAAAATCGAACAGTACAATTCATATCAATACTTTGTGGAACCGTTTACCACACATACGACAAGTTAGCCGAGATTACGTCAATCAAGTGATTGATCTTTTAGTATCGATCGACGGAGGATGTGATTGATGCGATGCGTAGGAGTCCACTAGCGGATGTTATCTGTTAGCAATAAATGCGAGCATTAAACCAATCCGGCGTTTCCCCCATCCGGTATTATTTTAGAAGATACATTTTATTTCGTTGAAAAACACACACGATGTCTGAAAATCTTAAGGAATTGATTTAGCGGTAGTTTTTACAGCACACACAACAGGAAGGAAGAACAATGAATAAGCGATAAATAATATCAGTGAATCAAGAGATCTTACCACTGTACTCATTGATATTGGATGGTTGAACCAAGTATCAAATGCGATTCCATGTCTGCAATCCTGAGTTAGTAGTCCAACACTCAGGATCGCACACATAGTTTGACCAATCTTCCTAATTCGCAAGTCAATTTGAAAAAAAAAACCTTGGATAATAAAGTGAATGAAATAGAGGAACATCGACATCGTTAATACTGATAAACGGAAACGCGTGGGCGTGTGTACGCTATAAAGATTAGCGAAAGGTAAATTGCGGATAATAAAGTCTGTAACAGTTTTAAAAATGCGACGAGGATAACTCACATTTAATAGGTAACTTCTTCGGGAGATTGATTTAAAATTTACTTAAGTACTCATCAGGACAAGTGGGTAACGTAGAATCTGAAAACTATTGGAACCTCAATTTAGTTATATTGTTGATCACTAAAGAGAAAATAACATAAGTAAGTTCTTTTTATGTATTTACTATTAGTACAACTTGTGAACTTATTTCTATCATCGGGCGTACGTGAGATATCATTGTAGAATAGTCAGTCATCCGTCGACGATGGTGCTATTCACTAAAACTTGTTTCTCCAAGTCCGACCCTGGCAAATGTTAATGGCGTATTCACACAGCGTACGAAGGACGCGAGCACCGCACGGACAGATGCGCTCTCGTGAATCGTGAGCCGAAATCATTCCGAGCTTACCCCCCCATCTCCACCCACCCACCAGTCAGGGCTGCCATTTGCACGTCCAATCATGAGTACCAAGGAGACTGTTGGAATAGAAATTTCAGAAAACTAGATGTCTAAAATTATACAGAAAGCACTGCAGATAAAAATAAAGATAATTTTTGATTTTTTACCAACATAGGTGTAAGTTTTATTAATAAGCATACAAATAATGACAAAGTCTCCTAATTACAATAGGTCAAGATTGTTGACTTTGACAAGGTTCGGTGCAAAAGCACGAAAGGAAGAAAAATGCAATTTAGCCCTTAGTTGATAATGATACATGTTTTATGTGACCATTTCGAAAAGGCTTTTTGATAAACTATGACTTCTATGTGAGCCCCCACACCACAAAGCACACAGACAGCCTGAAGATATATACAAGCACTGTACCGACAGTAAAATGAATAGGTTCCAAATAGCGAAGCAGCAACCCTACATCGCCATCGACAGTATTGTGTCAGCAGTAATGGTAACACATGGCAAGGAGGAAAGCGCGGCAACGCCGTGAATGGCAATGAGCTCGCGGTTGTTCTATGAAATTTTATTGAGTTGAAATTGCGGTGGCGAGGGTCGTACTGCGTCCGGAATAGGCAATGAGCTGGGACGTTTTGATGGGCAAGCCGTGAATGATGAGGAACTGTCGCATGCATGATATAATTTTGAAGTCTGAACCAGTCTACGGGTTCTAATTAAAGGTAAAGATCTTAATGTCTTTCTATTGTTACTGACTATTGATAGTGAAGAGAAGTGTTGGTCGACCAGCGGCGAGGTGAGCTGACAATATTGCTAGCGTCACAATGGGAAGCCGTGGAAGCCTATGTCCAGCAGTGCGTGAAGTGGGGCTGCGGATGATGATGATTCATAGTGATTCTGTCTTCCGACTTTTAATTTGTTAGGCTTGAGTTAAGCCCAATCTCACTAATGATCTGATGGTGACGTTTAGATTTAACTTTACCTACAGTTTCTTAGCATTACAGTTCCAAGAAGACAAGGATAAAGGCAACTCCAGATTGTCTTGTCTCACATCACGCTCAGCCGCCTCTCGGTCAGTGGCGTGACGCTCCCACGCTACGCTCGGGGAGCCAAGCGATGCGACGCGCTTTCTAAACATTATGCCCATGCATATAAGTTATGCTCTAGCAAAAAGAACAACATTATTTTTAGACAAGACATTGAAATCTGAATAGTTCTAAGGTGTCGGTAATGTTCTCATCTCACTCTCGGAGAAGAATGTCGATGGTGATGTATTCACGTAAGTACTCGTACCAACTTACTACTATCAATATTATTATTCTGTCTAATGTTTTGGAAGACTAAGTTTTATCATTTGAATGAAAAGACAGCCTGGCTACATCAAACAAAAGTCCTTGATTCTTGGTCAAAATTTATTTATAGCTAGTATAGTAGCACAGCAATAAAGGTGCGAAAATCTAATTATTAGAGTCGCTTGAGGACACGTTGGTCAATTAAATACGTACTTACACTTTTGTGTTATGTATCAAATTAGATTTGCATTATGCCAAACCAGGGCTGGGAAAGTACTCAACAATGATACTATCATGGCCTTCCTGTATTCACATCTATGACAGAGTGATGAAACCAAGGATGAGCATTGCAATCCAACGTAGTGCTGGTTATTGCTACCGTAATCGCGCTCGACGCATTCCCGCTACACCTGTACGGTACGGACTACGGACAGCCTCATCCATAATCCTGGAGTTTACATTGCTTACCGTTTTAAAAGCGAGATTCCAACTGAATAAAAAACCGCGATCAATAAATAAAGGTGGAATCAAATGCGAGTCATCGTGTCGGTGAACGGAACGGTCACGCGCGGCGGCCAAGCGTGGCGTCACGGGACGTGACGCTCGTCCCGCGGCCGTCACGCTTGCGTCCACCACGCTCCGCTGAGTCCGCTTCTGTGTGAACGCGCCTTAGCATTTGCATAAACTGATTCTTGATTGCCAATCACGTGCAAGAAATTGTAAGGTATGTTTGAAGATTTGGGTGTTACCTACGTTAATTGAGATATGGACAGATCCAAAATAACGTACGTATCCAAAACTGACGTAGGTACGTTCTTTTTGTTTCCCAATTTTCGCGTTCAAGCTAAGCAAGATGAGGTTTAAGAAAAGCGTCATCAGAAAACTATTCGGTAAGACGCCACAAACCCCACGGAATGCGAAATACAAATATTGTCACTCAACAAACTGCCTAGAAATAAAAAAGATACACACGAGTTGATAACAGTAATGTAGGAAACTACACACGCAGCTATGGCTAGGCTAGGCTAGGTAACGTACAGATTAGAGTGCAATAAATGGCTGATATCACATGACGATGCGTCATGGGACTTAAGTGAGGTATTCGTTAGTAAAACGGTAATTTACGTAACGTTTGCGATCATAAAGAATTACATAGAGATGAGTGATGGCTTCTTAATGTGCGTGCGATAGTGGATGTGGTAAATAGATAAACTCTATGCAATGAAGGGTATTGTACGAGTAGGTACAAATACTTGCTGTAGGTTTGAGTTTAATGAAAGCTCACGTTATCATGGCTTTACCAACTTTACAGTTTTCACTATAGCTGTAAATCTATTTATGAGTATGACATCTTACTTGATTTTTTTGTACGACTTAAATATTTTTAGTCCCTTTTGGATCCTTATAATTTTAAAACCCCTTGACCGCTTTACTTCAAAATCATAACCAATAAAACTTAATAACTATACCTATACGTAGACATACCAAATTCTGAAATCGGATAAGCGGTTCGAAAGTAGTCTAACAAGCATACAACGCCGATTTGCTCAAGTTAACACCATCTTCGTTCGCTTCGCTCATAATAATACAATAGGCCTTTACAGTTTACATCTATTGAAGATGATTTATACAGCGTCAGGAGGCAACCTATGCCTACACTTAACGGGACACTGTAGTGCCTGGGGCAATGTTTTAGATGGAGTAGGCTTGCCCAGCACCTATACCATCCTCTCAGCCTAGTCAGCCATATCCACAGGAAAGACAAGGTCAATACGTGCGGAGCTGACTAAGCCAAGGATTTCCTCACGATGTTTTCCTTCACTGTTAAACCAAGTTTAATGCGCATATAAATTTTCCGAAACGAAAAATCCATTGATGCACGGCCGGGATTCGAAGCCAGGACCTTCAGATTGAAAGTCGAGGTGCAATCCCACTCACACAATCAATAATTATTTTATTATCAAAGGCAAATGATGCTACCTAGATCACCCTAGATTCATAATGTTCGTATTCGTACCAACAGTTATCACTGATATAGGTACAGATTTACGCATTCGTAACCTCGATAGATAGATAAACAAGCGATTGATATCGTCAGTAATCATGGTAGGCATGATAGCTTCCAGTATTTTGAAACCAGCACAGTGGATCAAAATATCAGTCATAAATTACAACATGCAGACAACTATTTGTTTTTACGACAGTGGCAGTAAGAAATGTAGAAAAATAAACTATTTAAAAGGCAAAATTAGTTAACTTAAATTGAATGGCCCAAAAAGTATCGATTGTTTGATGTCGTGATGTGCTTACTCAAGAAGTAAATATTAAAATATCCTCAATATCACGGTAATGAGGGAATAATAATATCTTTCACTACGTCAGCAAACTACAATCGGTTAAGAAGTGGATGAAACAAAAAAGAAAGTCTTGTTTTACCGTTCGTCGACCCACATGCTGTGCGACGACCGGCTACAACGCGGACGTGACTCGAGACAAAAACAGAACCGTCTTACCTGGTAAATGGAAAAAAATGCATTCATCGCACTGAATGCTTCAAACCGACACTTTGATTTGAAAGCTTAGTAGTATTGGTCACTGCCGTGGTGATTACGGCAATCGACACTATCCATAAAAGAAAAGGAGCCTGAAAATAAGGCTATTCGAGTAAACTGATAAGTATTAATTTACCCTTTTTGTGTAGCCAACGCCAGATTTTTCTAGAACCCTACAAAGGAGGTTTATTTTTGGCAATGGATTGCACTCTGCAATTCATGCAGGCACTGATAGTGAAGTACGTGTTTGACACTTTTAGCCTCTACTTAAATCAATCATCAAGCAATCATCTTAAAGGAAAGATAGACATTTGATTAGAAAAGAGAAGATATGCACTTTTATTTGCTTTAACATGATGAGATAGAGAGCGCGAATGAAAATGATGTGCTAAATCTATCGAAAAGCAGGCGTGCCACGTATTTGGCCACAATTTTGGAAAAAAAAGTCTTGTGTACCTGCTGTTAGGAAGCGTGTGAAATAATCAGACAAGCAACTTCAAACTTAACGTCGCAGGGTGCCTGAAAAATAATTCAGAAGACAAAGGCATTTTAAGTTGATGGAGTCAAGAACAGTCGGAATCGTGAACTTAGATTTGCATTCATTTAAAAGGTACTTCATCCATCAGATACAATAGATCTGGGAATGAGGTTGAAATATTAGACACTTCAATAAGGAAATAAGACAAGTGTGATCCGTCGAAAATCGATATGCTTGTGAGGGATTTTGAACTGAGGTTCTTGCTGCGATGCGTGGCTACAAATCTACAAGCTGTAATAAAATTATATCCAGCATTTGGTACGAATACGAGGACAAACACTACCAACTGATCAGTAGCCACTTAACTGTTGGATTTCAGCATGGAACGCATCAGTATCTAACCAGGTCAAGACACTCGAGCCCCGAATCTGTATGTACCAGCTAGATCCACATCTGTTCTG
Source organism: Eulithis prunata (assembly GCA_918843925.1). Classification (NCBI taxonomy): domain Eukaryota; kingdom Metazoa; phylum Arthropoda; class Insecta; order Lepidoptera; family Geometridae; genus Eulithis; species Eulithis prunata. The sequence continues at coordinate 8,877,646 of OU974020.1, read as the reverse complement.
GTATTTATAGATAAAACCACCAAAGCAGGGATCAATGCCCTGTGGCACCTTACGCACGCTCGTGGAGTGGTGGGTCGTATCGTAGCTACAGAGTGAAGGTGTCTGCGCGGCCTTAACCAGATTGTGGACGCTGACGTAGCCGTGGTTAGAAAGTTGCCGTGCTTGCGTCACGGAGCATCGGGGCCGATGACCTCTCAAACACAGGGTTGCCATACTTGCCACAAGAATAAAGCTTTATTCATTTGGATTGTGCAATGATACCACAGAGTCTATCATTTCATTACGCGCAAAGTTACGGTACCTACCTAACTAATGTCACCTTTTATGCTGGTGAGGTGGTCCATATGCATTGTTATTCGACTTTGGTCTTAAAAGCCCTTCAATGACCAAACAGCTACCTATGTAGAAGTAATGAAATGTGTCCTTGGACTAACGGCCGCGTCAAAATACAATTCGCAAAGTCCTGGTGAGATTTTATTGAATAAAAGCTTTTTGACTTTGACTTTGGCTTTGATATATGGTCGGTGATGCTTAGGATCGTCGTACATGGCTCAAATGGAAATAGGGGCTGTAGAAGTGGCAGCCCTAGCGTCACGGACATCCACTGAAGCCCGCCGCGCCGCCACGGTAACGTAACCCCAGTTGTATCACGCTCCCGAGCCAGACAGCCTTAATGGTCAACTAAGACGAATACCCTTACAAATTAAACATTTACGTAACACTTGACGATGATGTTCAACACAATACTGCCCCTATATAACACCCATACGATATTTAACAAGATTAGGTGGCAAGGCAGCTAAAGAACCAGAAAATAAAAAATAAAAACAATGTTACATTCACATGACCCAATTCTGAAAGATATATTATCGATAATTTTGAGTCCAAGATTGTGAAACTACTAGAAATAGCTTTCAGATTAGATTATTTGGCAGGTGGTTACACTGGCACTGGTTACTGAGACCCGATAATGAGATGTATGCCGTGTGTATGCAAGGGGCCATGGCATATAAGCAATAACTGGCATTTAAAGTGCCAATGAACTTGACAAATAAATCAATTTGCTAATTTAGTATTTTGCGAGCAAAAACTGGCTTTGAGTCTTGTGATTTTTGTTCGTGCTGAAAAATAAATTTAAAATCTGTAGACATTCGGTATAAGCACAGTTCAGTTCAGTTTCACTACCATAGTAAATTAAAATTACTTACTTATATACATACATACAAAAATAAATTCCTAACTAACTAGTAGATGAAGGCGGGAATTATAATAGTAACTAATAAATTAACCATACCACAAAATAATAGTGTCACGTACTTTAGCTTATATATAAATAAAATAAATATAAATAAATATTCTTGGACATTACACACAACGCCCTCTTGTCCCAAACTAAGCAGAACTTGTACTATGGGAACTAGATTGCTAATACAATACTTATATAATTTTTATTTTAAATACATAATGATACATAGTAACACCTAGACACAGAACAAACATCTATGTTTGCCACACAGAAACGCTTGTTCTTGGTGGGGATCGAACCCACGACCCAAAGCACGGAAGACAGAGCTACTACCGACTGAGCCATGACGCCTGTCGATATATTGCAATAAATATGTTGACATTCAGTAATGAACAGGACCTATGTACCTACTATGTACCCCTTCAAGCTAGCAGTAACCAAGGTACTCGCTACATAAGCCCATCCAGTTCTATAACTTGTAAACTGGATTGTAAAACAGGCTCCGCATACACAGGTATCCAGCGCCATGACTGCTCTATGTACCTTTCTCTTTTGCCCGTGCAGTTCCTTTCACGCATTTCAAATACCATTCTCCGTCCACCGTCCACCGTAAAGTGACACGTCCACCGTCAACTCACCTACATATAGCTTCAGGTATGAAGATAAATAGGGGTCTTGTATCTGCGGTTGCAGTACGGTCGGATCGGTGGGTTCGCGGGTTCGACGGCCGGCCTTAGCCCAGTTGACGTGAAGGGGCACAGCACAACTCCCCACTAAATGCCAGTAGGTACGGAGAACGTTCTCGCCGATCAGAATGCGTGTAGTTCAATGAAATAGGGACACACCGACACGATATGCGATTGTACTTCTAGCACGTGGGAGATATAGCACGCATTCCGTATACTATGATACCCGTACTGCATGTTTTTTTTATCCCAGCACGTAAAGTAATGTTAGTCGATTGTGTAACCTTGATATTGGCTTACGTAAATCACGCTATGAGTAGAACACAAGCAAGCTAATGAAGTCAATGGCGCCAACGTAGTAACTAAGTATTAATAGGCCTTTACATCTATTGAAGATGATTAATACAGCGTCAGGAGGCCAACCTATGCCTACACTGAACGGGACACTGTAGTGCCTGGGACAATGTTTTAGATGGAGTAGGCTTGCCCAGCACCTATACCATCCTCTCCACCTAGTCAGCCATATCCACAGGAAAGACAAGATCAATACGTGCGGAGCTGACTAAGCCAAGGGTTTCCTCACGATGTTTTCCTTCACCGTAAAGCTCGTATTAATGCGCATATAAATTTTCCGAACGAAAAATCCATTGATGCACGGCCGGGATTTGAACCCACGACCTTCGGATCGAAAGTCGAGGTGCAATCCCACTCGGCCAACACGCCTTAGTAACTAAGTAGTACTAGAACTAGTGCATGAAAAATACTAAGAAAATAGACAATTATTTTGTAACCTATAATACGTCATTTGTCTCTTTAGCATGAGCTCCACTTTCATTTAGCTACCATGCCATCCATCGATATGAAGTATAATATCATCATCGTGAGGAATGAGTCCTCACACTCTTTACTTCGTATGAAATGTGTGGTGGATGTTTATCCCGCTTGGTCTAAAACCGGCACCATAAAGCACTTGAGCTCTCCAGTCTTCACGCAAGAGTACTCCGCAGTTGTGATGACTCCGGGAGGCCAACGGGTTGCGCAACATGCCAACATTACGTAACCAGAGTTCAGGGTACATTGGAACGAGGTTAGCTACTGGTTTTTTAAAACTTCCAAATATTTCGTTGAAAGATAGAATATTTTATATCAATCAAAGTAAGTATATTACACGCTTGTAGTGATTGATATAGTCCGCGATTAAAAATTTTCGAAAGATAATTAAAGCGAATGATAAGCGGAAGCAGAGACAAACAGCACGAAATTTGTTGTAAACGAGTAAGGTGACTAGAGTAAGTCAGCGTTGCACTGCCCTCGTGTAAACGCGACTGCAAACCAGTAACGGTGCTAACTAAAGCTGATGAGATGAACAAATGTTAGCCGAGCAGATTGTTGATTTAATACTTATAACCTGCCGGTTGCTAATTAGTATGAAAGCTTCCAGAACTATGCAACTAGTTTATTTAATTTGAGAGCACAACGAAGAATATGATACAGACAAATTACTTCAAAAGCACAAGCATTTTAAAAATACCGTGGCCGTGAAAAATACAGTACGTAAGTATAATACGAATTGAAATTATTGATTTTCATAATAAGCTCGTAAATGTTTAAACATTCAGTCATAACTAAATGGTATGTATTCGAAAAATAGCCTCTGGCATTCGTAACATGCTCAACAATAAAATTTTTACTCGTGCATATAAAACGGGCGACCTTGTAAATGTGCACAAAAGGTTTTATTTTCCTTATACGCAATACCTACATAGTTAATGAAAATACTCACGGACTATATCGCATACATTCAAACTTGTAGGTTAAATACCAAAATATAATCTACACAAAGCCATTTGACAAAAAGATTTTGATGCGACGGTAAATAATAACGTAAAGTTACACGTCAAACCAAAGTAACCTGCTGTTGGGTAAAACGTACTGAAAGTAACAGTTGCCTAAAACTTTTAAACGAAAGGATAGGAGAAGACGATAGCAGAAGACACGTAAAACACATATGGAAATGCTGGTTAATGTATTTTCAGCAAATGGAATAGGTACTTATGGAAGTATGATATGGAAAATCGGGATCGCAAAACAATGTATAGAGCACGCTACCACAACAAACGCCTGGTTAGTGCAAATGTTGATGTAGTGTGTGATATAAGCATGAGTCACGCCCGACCTTGGCAGAGACAAAGAACACAGTTGTCGAGACCACAGCGTAAAGGCGATAAAAGTACTCCTAAACAGGCAAGCGTCGCTCGTGACTCGAATAACAAAACGTATTTGCGTATAATTGATATTCGCGAATTAATGAAGGAAATCGCTCTCATGTACAATCGATTGAGTCATGGCGTGGTACTGACTGATACAGAAATAAGAAGCATTAAAAAACCAGACACTGTAAGATCATTTCATCAGAACCTAGATATAATCTAGGTATTATCTAGGCAAAACCTATCTGTGCGTGCGTAGTGTGCACTGCATGTGTGCGTACCGATGAGAAGGACTAGTTTCATGCTTTATCCCCACGAAATTATGCTTTCTTTGCCGATATTAGCACGCTAGAGAAAAGTGACAGTCAAAAGTCAAAAAGCTTTTATTCAATAAAATCTCACGGATCACTTTGAATCGTCATTACGTTTTGTATGATTAGGTATGATTACAATTTTTTAATTTTTTTATTGGATGAGTTAGAGCTAGTTCGTCCCAAGCTTGTTTGTCTTCTAAATAATCTGATATTTTATAGTATGCTTTTGAAATAAGTCTTTGTTTTATTACGTTTTTGAACTTGCCAATCGACAATTGAGACACATCACTTGGGATTTTGTTAAAGAAGCGTACACATTGCCCTTTGAAAGATTTACTAATTTTTGAGAGCCTAGTGGTGGGAACAGCGAGTTTGTCTTTGTTTCTAGTGTTAACATTATGATTATCACTTTTTTTGTTGAATAGATTTATATTTTTTTTAACATACAATAAGTTTTCATAGATGTACTGGCAAGGTACTGTCATTATATTTATTTCTTTAAACTTATTTCTTAGTGATTCTCTGGGACCCATGTTATAAATTGCACGAATAGCCCTCTTCTGCAACACAAATATGGTGTTTATATCTGCAGCACTCCCCCACAACAAAATGCCGTACGACATAATGCTATGAAAGTAGCTGAAGTAGACTAGTCTTGCAGTTTCCACATCTGTAAGGAAGCGGATCTTTTTGACTGCGTATGCCGCAGAACTAAGTCTCTTCGACAATTTATCTATGTAGTGACAGTGACAGAGCACTAAAAACTAAAATACCCCAAAAGAAAATGATCCAGTGTCGGAAATCCCTTCAAAATAATGCTTGGGTTGGGACCTTAGAGCAATGCGAGCAGTACACGAAGCTTTGGGCTTCTTGCTTTTTCTACAAAACGTGACTCAGAAATAACAGAGCCATCTTTATTATCTCGAAATAACACTCTATTTTAACAAAAGCTCTTAACACCACTTCTTAGTAAACCCATTTTTGAATTACCAACTTTTCATACACATCTCCCCAACGATGTTATAATTTTGCACTTTTGTAGGAAACTTTCAACTTTATCTGGTTGAATAACAGGTCGTGCGTGACCAATCACTCGCATTCGGCTGGTGTGGTCTAAGAGTAACAGGAAAATACACAGTAAATTGTTGTGAAGTCTGCTTGTACCTACTTAGTGCACCTAATACCAACATAGGTAATGTTGGAAGGATCACGTGGTAGATCAACTGTACCAATAATAACAGTATCTGATACCTTGAGGGATCCTAATACAGTCAGGTCTACGTGCGTCAGAATTAGGTTGTCAATTATTTATTTTCAAACAATTTTGTGGAACAAACACGAGAGGTTCAACAATACAAAAGTGCAGGTTTTGTAGAAATAGAAAGGCGGAATCGCCTGATTGGCGTCCGCAATAAGAACTCAAGTTGGCAGCAAGCGGCTGGTGGACTTGGTGCCTGGTGGTCCCACCACATAAATAAAACATCAAGCGTTTCTGTTAATTGCTTCCAACACTTCGATGTTTTATTAAACAGCAGAACAAATTGTGACTGCTAAACTAAGCTTTGTTCTAAAAATAAGGATGTAACGACGTAGCTGATTTAAAAGGTTTGCCTAAAACTTCAAGGTCTTTCATGTGGGACTCGTTTGATGTCCACGAAGTTCAGAGGTCTTAAGATTTGAAAGAATAATAAGGTTTTAGAATTCAGTAGTAAAACTATACCTACATACTCGTAGCCTCGTGCATGCCAAAGAAAGTAGCTTCAGTTGTTTGTTTAACATCAGCCATTTATGGTATGCATCCACCATGACGGGCATTTGGCGTGCATTCGCGTGCAATGTCATTGCCAAGGTCAGCGATAAGGTTCGTCACGGTATGTCACGCCGGCACGTATAATTGCATTCCACCGATATCGGCGGTTGCATCATCGTCAGTCGCAACACTCAACGTGATCGGAGAAATGTGCCGTTCTCTGCTGCCTCGTGTGCTCACTTAAATTACATTCGTCACGGATATTACGGACTGAATCGTCTGGCTTACAGAGCTAGTTGATATGCATCAATGTGAATGAGAGATGCCTTTGTCAGGTGTTTTGGGTGAAACAGACAGTTTTCGACGCGGATTTCTATAGACTATTATGTTATGTACTATTATGTCCTACTTTAAACAAGTAGTTTTTTAAACAAGGCCTAATGAATGAGCTAACATCCACCAAAGAAATACCAACGGTAATACTTATACCTGTTCATTTCATAGTAGGTTGTGTATCGGGGAAAGAATGAGGTAATTTCTTAGGAGACGTGGTTACAGAGTCTGCTAGACTTGTCTACTCCAGCCCTAATTGTTGTTGTGAACTTGAATATTGACTGTCATTTAAATTATAATGATAAAAAAACTCCACACTTTGTATTAATTTCGCCATTTACAAACGGAAGTGTATTTTTTTTACAGCATTAGCAATATTAGCATACAGGAAATTGGTCTTAGCATACATATTGTCTATTAAACTTCGCCGAAGTCACCTTCGCAATGTTGCCAAGGAGAAATCATTGAAAACAGACACTAGGTACTAAGATTGTAAATATGTGTTAATCATTTTTATCGATAAAAAAGCAAATCTGGATGTGGCGACGCAAGTAAAGAAACGTAGTAAAAAGTAATGGTTTGATATTTGTTGAGATGAAAATACATAAATTGGAAGAAATACATCTAGCAGTGGTTTTGGGTTGATTTGCAGCAGCAGTAATTAATTATGCTACTAGCGTTGATTCCACTACTACTACCTGCTATAACTTTAGTTGGCCACCAATAACTTAGAGCAAAGAGGTACCTACTAAAGAACGGCTAGAGTCGCATTCAAATTCCAATAGCGAGTTCCAAGGAAGTAATGGTTACAATGCACAACAGAAAGTGTCTGAAAAGTGTCAAGTGTGACCGGATGAATACGAATAGGCTATTACTAGAAATGAAAATTGAAACATTCGGTTTGCATCACGTCCGAAGACTATATAGACTTTGCAGCCGTGCTCGGCTTATTAAAACCAGTTAATAAACATTCGACGCCTCGCCTCGGAAGTCAGGCATGTGGAAGTGGTCTATGTGACTGGTAATATAAACTTTACGCAACCTTCTGAGCTCACTCATTGAATAATTAATTGTGATAATCATTTGCATGAAGCGGTTTGCGACACTGAATTCAGCGCGTATCAGCCAATATCGGCACCAAACACCACGCAATATGATATCGCACTAAATTTGACCACAGCAACTGCTTTTTATCGATCGAATTCGTGACCCAGTGCCTTGATGACGAATAAATGTGACAATCGTAAACGTATCGTAACGCTAGCGTATCCGAGATACACTGCGCGGTGGCGCTACAACGTTTGACAGTCGAGCCAGCGCTGACGCGTAATATGATTCGAATATGTTATGTTTACGTAACGCGGCAACTGTCAGATTTGTTCGTGATCATCACCCTCTGAAACATAACGAACCAAAGGGCTAGCGGTTTCGTCTTGATCGGTAAACGAATAAGAAGGATAGCATAGCGAACAAGCAATGGGAATTCGTAGCCGGACACTCGCCTGCTTCATACGTAAATGCAGATCTAGTGTCTGTTGCGCATGCAGAATGCCCGAGGGAATGCAGCTAGGGTTTCAAATAGGCTGTGGACCTGCCGCGGATAGCTGATGTCCTACTTGCCAAACCAGCTCTTCCTACCCTGTTACGATTGGATCATTCAATGGCTCCACTGCAGTCCAGACTACATAAACTTAAATGAAGAATCCAAGTGTGATATCTAATTTTAAAATACATATATAATGTTGGTGCATGATATGACTAATTTTTCGCTGCATGGTAATAGTTCTGTTTCTCTTATCGTATTGTAGAATTACGACGCAAAATACCAAATAACTAGTTATACAACTGAACAATAATGTAGGTAGGTAATAAGTACTTATTTTTATTACTTTTTAACAGCACCAAAATCGTTCAGCAACAATAAGCAGTTAAATATAATATTGTGAACGATTGTTTAAACGCCATACGAATAAACAAACAAACTGTTTAACTTTGAACTTGAATTATAAAATTTATCAATATTAGCATACGCGACAACCTCGTAAGACTAATCAATTGTATATGACCTTGGCTCTTCGATTTAGTAAACATATAAAACTTTATTCATTTAAATAACGTTTTATTAATGAAACTAATGTAAAAACATCAATAAGTTATTTTTTTACATTCTATACCGGAAAGTTTTCCCGTAAGGAAAAGACACCAGAAAAGGTCAAACAATACCAGAATTTATTTAAATCGAAGGATATGCGAATCATGGCCAAATTAAATACAATTAAATAAATATGCATGGACATGACATGGATGAATATCGATCGACATACTTATAGCTGTTAGCCAGAAGGAATTTTTACTTTGAACAATTGTTAAAAATTTTTTTTTACTGTTTCCCAAGAAAATATCTAATGGTCGGGTAAATGGAAGGGGATGGGACATGGGACACATTTGCACAGTCAGCGGTATTGTTAAGTATAATAATATGATTTGAAAATAAGACGTAATTTTATTTGAAATATTCTAATGAAAATCAAGGTAACTAACCCACTGAATTGGATATTATTTAAATAGCTCAATGTTTGTTTTTTATTTCTAAGTAACTCAACATAGAAAAAAAATAAGCTTGACTACAACTTTTATACCTCTTCAAACTCTTTGCAAACCGCAAAGAGTTTGAAAAATTATAAAAGTTGTACTCGCGAAGGACACTTTTGAGCCGGCTCACGTCACTAGTTACCATTTAACAATTTGATTGTGAGTTTTCAGGAAAGTTTCCCGTCACGTAGCTTCACGAGACTCCGAGAACGATCGACGTGACTCAAGAAAACGAAGAAAGTTTGTAAGAATTTAGAAAATGTCTCGCGACTCAGGAGAACCCCTAAAACATAACTTGTTCAGTACACCATCGGTCCTCTCGTCGTGCATAGTACATACATAAATAGAACGTGACCGGCAGGCAAGATACGACGACGGGAAACTTAGTCGTGCTGTGATTTTAACAGCCTTTTAAAATTTTACGCCGTATTTATGTTAGAAAATTTATGCGTTTATTTATCGACGATTATGATACCACTACATCATTGCTCAGACTTATCCTCATGTAAGGAAAATTACGATACCATGGTAAGGGTAACCCGCGGTGTACTTAGATGCGACCAATTTGACCATGTCTTTCCTGTGGATAAGGCTGGAATAATAAGGCGGTGCTAGAAAAGCTTACAGCCCGTTATGAGGGCATAGCCAACAGAAGCTGTCTCTGGCGCTGCTTAATAAGCGTCTTGATGCAAAGGCCTGTTTATTTCTCGATGTTACCTAGTCTCTATCTACCTATAACATGCAGGATAGATTGAAAGCAGTTTTCGATCGATAGAAAGCATACGTAAAATTAGTAAGTATGGTGGATCGTGTTGTGCCTGTCCTGTATTGCAGCCTTATCTAGGTAGGTAGGTAAGTGTACTTAGTTATTACCTACCCAAAACGCAAGCAATTACGTATTTTTATGAATATTAAAACGTACGCTCATTATTTCAAATAGCTTAAGCACGACTGATGGAATAATAAATAAGGAAATATATACAGGTAGGTTGCATGCCTAAGGCGCTGTGCATTGTGGTAGGGGGGTGCTAGATCGAAGAGGGGAGAGAGAAGCTGCGCCTGCGCCGGTTGACGACCCGGTCGCCGACCCCGAGGCGTGCCCTTCGCGCTAAGAATGCAGCATTGTGGCTTGCATCCCGATCACACCTACCAACTCAAAGGAATGGCATCGCCAAGCTTTAATAAGCCGCCAAACAACTACCAGTTAACTAATACTCGAGTAGAGATCACGTTTAGGCAAGCATAGTGTAGGACACGCCCTCCGGCTAGGTGGAGTGACGATCTGTGAAATGTAGCTGGCAAACGCTGGATGAGAAGAGCGTCCTGGGAGAGACTTACGTCCAGCAGTGGACCGATATAGGTTGATGATGATGATGATGAACTACCAGTATAGTTAGCTGCTAACCAATTTTGTCCTACTCGTTCACCTTACTGTGATCTATCTAACTACCACATGCAACCTACGTGCCTACTTTCAATAGGTACATAATGTGCTAAACTTGTACAGGCTAGAGCTTGTTCCTTGTAAGGCGAATCGTGACTTGCAAACTAGAAGGTAAGTGACAGTTGCTATTCAACTTGTTCAAGCCGCATACTAACAGGCAATCTAATGCCAGCGAATACATAAACGTAAACTCACTTAGAGTTCGAATGGTGTAGGTCTAGTAGTAATTTGAGAAACCACTGAGTAGATAAAGATACCTAACTCATAAGCTTCGAAGGCTTAGTAATTTCCCTACTATTTTTCCTTATAAAGTAAAATATTTCTTTAATATTATAAAACGCCTCTGAATCTAATATTATAATCATGATGATTTCGCATATTACCTGTAAACTCACGAGCCAATATGTGCAGAATAACTTAGCTAGAGACTGTCAAACGTACTAAAATCATTCGTCAACCGCTGACAAGCATGCTCACGCACAATAAAAATAAAATGAGCTGTGACTCTGCAAAGTAAACTGCCCACTGAACCATCCTTTGGTATCGGATTTCTAGCTTTTTTCTTTGCTATATCATCAAACACGGTTGTTCTATCCATCTGAATGATCTGAATTCACAGATGAATGTTTTCAATCTGTGTTTTTACGTATAAATAAATACAGGATCAACATGACTGTTATCGTCAGGCACGGTAGACTGAAATCTCTTAGACATTTTTATAAGAGTTAACCAAGATATTAATTTAGTGCCTTTTCAAATGTTAAAGCTCGGTGGAGGGTAGGCTTCATCTGGGTTCGTAATATATCTGAAATGTAGCGATCTGCTTCATTGAGTCATGGTTCCGGAAATACTTTTACTCTAACTGGTAATCGTGCCAATTCTGAGAGCGTGCGTCTTCGCGCCAAACGACATCTGACACAAACAACCTGCGTAGGTACCTACACGAATTTAGAATATTTTGAAGTGCTTGCGTAAGAGAATTCATTATGCCACGATTGCCACGTGGAAATTACAACCAACCATATCTGTAAGTTCAGAGAAATATCTCATAGATTGTCTTTTATTTATTAGGTTTACTAACACTTTATTTCTCATCATCATTATATTACGCTGCACATCGTCATCAGTCCCTATTCGATAATATGCCTTCAGGAGCTTTGTACCTTCGCCGTATTCTGCTCGCCAACAACGGCGGGAAGTTTATTCTCACACGAGTCAAGGTGGTTTCCGAGGTGGTGGTGGCTGGTGGCATCACTCGTTTTCAGAGGATTTTTCCCGCCTAAGCTTTAGTTGTGGTTGTGGTATGAGCGTTTTGGTAACCGAGGTGTTCTCAACGACTACAGTGTAAACGGACATAGTATGGGCGTTCTCAAGCAACGCATGAAATATTTATTACCATGAAATATCCAGGTCTAATATCTAATAGAATCTATATTTCTATATTTGCAATACAAACGAGATGCCACCGAGCCAATGATGCCTTAAGAGAACGGAGGGCTGTGCTGCGAGCTGCGACTGCCAAGGACGAGAACAGACACCATCTATTATACTATACCATGATGGCCAAGGGCGTGTCTGGCTAATTAGCGTGACGCAGACTGGCGTAGCCACCTTTCGGTTACGTATATCTTGACAGAAAGAGTGGAGGTAGGTCGCTCTTCCGTTCGCGATGTGCTTATACTTTGTGTATGTCTCACAGATGCAACAAAACTGATCCTACCAACAAAACAAATAAAAACTAACTGTCTGAAGCTGTAGTGATCAACAGGAATAGCTACTGGACACGTGCCATGCGCGCGCGCACTTCGGAAATGACGTCACAAGCGTATCAATACCACTATCTACCTCTCATTGATGCTGATGATAGAAGAGACGCGCAAACCGTTCGATATGAATGAATGTTGTGTTAGGTAATTAAATATCTCTAGTTGTACTATCAAACTTAAACCGAGATTTTTATTTTGGTATAAGTATAGCTTTATTGTACACCTAGAAGAAAATAAAATGAATACAAGAATAGCAAGTTTAATTACGAGGTATTAACTAGGGCTAGTTAGCAAACCAGCATTATAAAACCATAACATAACAAGATAAATAATGGTTAAACTAATGGATAGTGATGAGACTAATTTTAATTTAGGAGTTTAGGTTTTTGATCAAGTAACGTAAGTAAGAGTAAGTACCTACATGGCGAGTGTGACATGAATGTTTTACTCAAAAAAATTTAAAAAGTAGTTTGAATAATGCCTCCTGTGAGGATTGAACTCACGACCCCTGGTTTACGAGACCAGTGCTCTACCACTGAGCTAAAGAGGCACCGTAACACGCCGCGAAATAACTAGCCGGCTCATGTGAGCCACCGTTTTATTGGACATCGCTATAAAAAAATAATTGTAGAAATATAAGGATGGCTCTCGATGTCAAATTAACACAGGGAAAAAAATTATATCTTTCTTACCGTTTCATGTTAACATTTTCTTCATCCGTTAGTTTATCACGATCTACAAAAGAAAAGCAGTATTTCAGAAAAAAAAAATGGTCTCCAAAAGAAAAAACACTACCTATTTTATAATACTTCATAATAAAAGCAAAATGATTGCCGAAACCAGGGATCGAACCAGGGACCTTTAGATCTTCAGTCTAACGCTCTCCCAACTGAGCTATTTCGGCCGCTGACAAATAAGTTGAAATAAGGCTATACTTCGATGGATCATAAATATTATAACTTGATACAAGTAACGATGAGGATACAGAGTTAAGGGCTGATCGGAGAATGAAAAAGGAAACCCCAAACCCGGCGTGGCTTATAAAGGTGCTTGCTGACAAAAAAACTAAAGTTCTTAGGGTACTCCTAGCGCCACCTATGCTGTCAACAATGAAACTATGCAATGTCATAAAATGTTTCACCTAATAGATGGCGCTGTCCAATATACAACAACGAAAAAATATTTTTAAAAAATTTCTCCTAAGCTTTACAACAAAAAAAAAAACCCTAAAATATTCAAAAATGAGCTTCACAAGTATTTCAATACAGTGTATTCTTACTGCGTGTTTCGACTAAAAACTTTCACAACACAATCCTCACAAACGATTTGTTTTTACAATAAAAAAAATCCTTAAAACCATCTGCCGAAGATTCAAAATGTCAAACATGCACAACGTTTGGCGGTGGAAACGCAAATCTATATCTTCACAGAGTTGTGTACATTTTATTGTCAACTAGCCGTCGCCCGCGGCGTTGCTCGCGTTCTCCCCTTAAGAGTGTGATGTTTCAAAATTCCTTTCTTAGTGCACCCCTACACTATAATAAGGATACTACCCTCCAAATTTCATACCTCTACGACTTATAGTTTAGGCTGTGCGTTGATTCTCTGTCAGCTTCAAAAGATCTTTATACATATTGATGATTGATGTTTTGCAGTGGAAATGTACTTAGGTGAATAAAATAACAAATCCAACTTGAATTATACCTGCGTCCTCTGCCTGGGTGGCTTTATCAGCAGCGGGATAACCCACATCATCTAGCACCACTCCACAGTTCTCATACAAGTGATTGCTAAGCTTTAGCAGCTTTTCTGCTGAATTGTATGCTTCAATCTCTTCCTAAAACAAATAATAACAAATAAGTTTCATTATTTTATCCCATAAACTTAACATTAGAATTTAACTTTAGAAGTGAAGTACGTAATGGAATCCTCTTCAATATATAAATTATTTATTCACATTTATTTAAAAAAATTATTGAGCAACAGTTTCATCAGCTCGCTACTTAGTTCTCTCAAGGTTTGGATGCTTGACATAGGTACCTACACAAAACACTTGAAGGTGAATAAAAACAAAGCAGTGAACAACAAATACTGGCAGATTGTGACAGCCAGTAACAAAAGCCAAAAACCAAGAAGATACATTCATTATTATAATGCCCATGGGGGGATGATCGTTGCTCACGTCCGTAGGAATTGCCACCATAACCCTACACATGTCCCCTGGGTGGCGCTAAACGAGCAACAACACTTGGCTGCTGTACCTGTTCCTAGAACCTCACAGCACCACAATCGTTCAGCAACAATATTGTGAACGATTGTCAGAGCGCCATACGAATAAATAAAAAAAAATGCCCATGAAAATGCTAACATTACATACTACAAACCTTTAGTTCCTCGAGTTTGGAGTGAGACTGCTTTGAATTACCCTGTTCTATTTGTGAATTAGAATACTTTTCGGAGTGGCGAGTCACCACTGAAGGCTCAGATACCCCTCCACGTAATCTATGAGCCTTTTTATTCAGGACTCGAGGGCAAGTCACTGGACGCGGAGGTGACAGAGCAGGGTTCAGAGATTTTAAAGTCCGACGAGGTTTCACAACAAACGTTCGTTTCACAGGCCTTGTGCAAGAGTCAGGGGTAAAGTCATTCAAAACTGTTGGCAGTTCGCTGTAACTAGGGCTCTTAGAAACAGATGGCTTTTGATGGCGCACAGAACTAGGAATATCGTGTCGCATTACTAGGGAACTAGATTTTATGCTTAGCTTATACCGATCGTTAACGCGTGGCATAACTCTGTCATACTTTTTCGTATTATTATCCATTGAATTGAATGTAAACAATTGAGAAAGACACAAGAATTCAATCCTTATAAGAAGGAAACGAATGTGAATGTGTGTAAACAAACACACAAACCATCAAACAAAACAAATATTAACTGTGTGGAGCAGGCGTGATAATTTGCATTATAATAATGTCCTCCACGATAATACGTACCAAATAATCTAAAGCATATCTGAACGACATTATCGTGCTTTACATTATTTGCGATACAATATCAAGTTCAGCAGCCTTACTCCCGAAACCCGTTCCAATCCGGTTTCACGGAATTTGACAGAAATCATGTCATTCGGTACTCTTGAATCCAGTACCAACAAGGTTTGAAACTGGATTGGGTGAAAAAATTTCAATCCAATCCCAAGCCGGTTTGACTGATTGAAAGCGACTATTTCCCGCTGGCGGGTTTTTCGGTACTCTTGACACGATTTTGACATTAGGAATCGGGCTTCGAACCGACTTCTTCGCTGGATTTACACAGTTTCAAAATACTAACTTTTTTGCGATCGAGTGGGATATAAAAATGATAAAATCAAAGTATAAAGTACCTTCAAGGAGATGTAGAGCTATATTTGGCTAGGTACCTACCTACTGATGTGATATTTTAGACTTCTTCTCTAATTCCTTAGTTTCCACTAGGTTTCTTCCATGGGTACGGGTAGACCTACGTCCGGTACGAAACAACATAGCAAATCTTTAATGATTTTATCTAATTATCAGAAAAATACTAAAGGACGACTTTTGTAGCTTTGTCTACCTACAGTACTCCAAAGATAGGTATGAGGAGCGTAGGTTTGGTGCAGGTACCTACCTATATTGATTTGATTTGCATTCTCAGAAGGTAAGAAATCATTCAAAAGCTTTAAAATGAAAGACTTCATACGTTTTCAAATTGGCGGGAATCAGTTGCTGCTTTTTTTTCAGAATCATAATTTTATCAAATTCAACAGAGTAGGTACAAAGAATAATACTTATTTGCTTCTTCTTACGTAGTTCCTACGCAAAAAGAAGCGGGACTCCCATTCTATCAAAATTACACACTGAAAATCTCGTTTTGTATGAAACGTGATTAAAATTTTGATCCCCGTTTCGTTCATACATTGTTCGTGTTTCGTTTCGAAAGAAAGAGTTTTTTTCCGAGAGGTTTTCCGTTGGCGGGAATCGCTGGGTGTTTTTTTTTTTCAAAGAATCAATTCATGCTCGCGGTCTTTTTTAGTCATAAGCATTCTTTCATTTATGCAACCACAATGTAATTTATAGGTAGGCGAACGTTTGAACTTACCTTAATATGACTAAAAATTATGGTAAATAATTTGTTTTAGGAATTTATTCAATTTTATTGTGATTTAAAAAACGTTGCACGTATATTCTTGAATAATGTTATGGTAAGTAATGGTAGTTTTCGTTCCGACGTGTCATAGCAACACTTACATGGTGTTGCTTTTCCTGCCCTAAAAAATAGTCAAATTTGAAATCGACTACGTATGTCGATGTCAGCTTATTCGGAACTGGATTCAAGAGTACCGATTTTTTGAATATTGAAATTGGTTCCGGATTGGGATTGGAAAGCGGTCGAGTTGGAAACTGTTGTCGGGGGTTAGCCTGCAGGGCCTTAAATTTTAAGTTATCAGCCCGCAGGTTAATGTACCTACGGTCTGATGACTTTAACTTAAAGTTTTTCATGTGGGACATTATTGACGCTTGGCTTCTTATTGTATAGCTGAACCCAATAATTCAATCTCTGGGAGTGTTGACACGGATTTATCATGTCGTATGTTATTTGGCTGTACTTTATCATGCTTTGCAATATTTTGTTGGCTGTCCCCTTCCCTTCTTCTTCTTTGCTTGTTCCCTCCTTCTCACTCCCAAGACTCACTCCTTCCATGACTCCCATGACCCCCATGACTATTACCTTGAATTTAAATATTTACTACTTCGTCTATGGCCGCTACCATGCTCTAGCTGGCTAGCATCCTAGTCACAGAACAATACTTGAATACTACTCTAACTTCCTAGAAAGTCAGTCTCATAGCCTTTTAGCTATCAACTTCTAAAGGGAGTATTTATCTTCAACTGTACTTTACATACGGCACTATTATGAACGGCTCGCTACCAGGAATAAGTTCAGGAGTGAAGAATTCCAAAGACATCATGAGCCTGCCACCAGTTCATGTCCCAAACTTTCCAGCAGATATAGCAAGTAAGAAAACATATATTTAATAGTATGTGCTATTATAGGTAGGTATCTGACTGCTCTGACCCAAAATGCTCCTAATTACTTACCTAGGTAGGGCAGGCTTGTATGAGTTAGTGGCCAACAATGGTCACGGAGTTTTTAGGTTGTCTTAATGCCTCCATCATGGCTCAATGATTGCTAGAGCCAGGACCAACAGTTTAACGTGACCTCCGAAGCATGGAAGCGCTCATATGTTATGGCCACTAACGGTCACCCATCCAAATAGTGAATTATTTAGGTAGTAGTCACATAGAGATGCGCTGCAAGGCCTGCAAGGAGGACTGCCATACATCCAGGCTTCCTTGGATTTTTGCTACAATAGGTAGTTTTGCACTACGGAGGTGGAAGGGTTTTCAAAATG
Organism: Eulithis prunata; assembly: GCA_918843925.1. Classification (NCBI taxonomy): domain Eukaryota; kingdom Metazoa; phylum Arthropoda; class Insecta; order Lepidoptera; family Geometridae; genus Eulithis; species Eulithis prunata. The sequence continues at coordinate 8,859,873 of OU974020.1, read as the reverse complement.
GGTCTGGGGAAACTCTTGTGTACCTACTTGAATCTGAAGTCTGAATCAAAGTATAAACGATTCAACATTTATTTGACTCTTTATTGCACGAAAAGGTGAGCTTAATGCTATAAACATTTTCTGCTCGCCGATGTTACAGGTATCATCTTAATAATATACTTTCAGGTGAAAAGGAATGGATTAAAACATTTGTACAAGCCAAGACCGCTGATGAGCAACTAACAATACTGAAAGGAAATTTGGATAAGCAGAAAAATCATATTGATACAAATGTTGTAAAATTTGTAGTGCTTGTATTTTTCCATTCTGAAGCTAAACATCCCATAAAATGTTTTTTGACAAGGTATGCAAACAATTTCTATGCAACTACTTAGAATAGGTATAAATACCTATTAGCTACTTATTTTTCCCCACTTTGAAATACTAATTATGTAGGCCCGCACCCTTACCTATCATGAAACACCTTTAGCATAAATAAATAAATATTCACAGACATTTAACACAACGCCTTCTAGTCCCAAACTAAGCAAAGCTTGTACTATTGGAACTAGATGACTGATAGAATACACATATACATTTCTTTTTTTTTTGTAAATACATACTTATACATAGTAACACCCAGACATAGAACAAACATAATATGTTTGCCACACACAAATGTTTGTTCTCGGTGGAGATCGAACCCACGACCCACAGCACGGAAGGCAGAGCTACTACCGACTGAGCCATGGCGCCTGTCATAACATATATAACATTATATTATTCTATCAGCCATCTAGTTTCCATAGTACAAGCTTTGCTTAGTTTGGGACTAGAAGGCGTTGTGTTAAGTGTCCGTGAATATTTATTTATTTATTATTTAAAATTGAAATAAGGGTTAGTTAGTTACTAGTGTCTGGTTTTAAGTTAAGTTAAAAATATTGTAGATTTCTATAATATTGTAAAAATGATAATTAAAATCGACATAAAAGATAATTGAGCGTGTTGGATAAAAAGTAGTGCCTTAAACTTAACATTTTTATAATATTATCATCAGGTGTACACTGTTAGGTAAATTATTGATATTTTTACAGATATGTAACAAAAAATAAGCATCTTCAAGAAACTTTTATAGCATTGCTAACTTCAGAAATAACTTTGCATTTGAAAAATGATCCAGATGTTAAATGTTACAAAGAAACAATCCCGAAAATAGGAATGTGCCTGGAAAATTTTCATGCTGGAACATGTGCTATAGAGAATGTTGCTGAAAAAATTGCTCGATATTTGATATCGTTCTTGGGAGAGTGTATTCATACTTTCAGGTAATAAATCATAATTAAAATATTATTACTTTAACACTTAGAAACACCAGTCACTTAACTTCTGTCACAAGTTAATAACCATTAAGTTGAGTCGGACAGCTAACAAAACGTGACATTGGCGAAATTGCGGGCAATACTGCAAAGGCCATAGACAAGAATTGAATTGAGTCGGACAGAGGCCATATAGAAGAGAAGAAGATTATACTGTACTAGCCGTCGCCCGCGGCGTTGCCTTTAGAATGTAACTTTTCAAAATTCCTTTCTTAGTGCACCCCTACACTATATAAGGATACTACCCTTCAAATTTCATACCTCTAATGCTCTCTGTACTTAGTAATAATATTATGCATTGTATTACACTACAGAAGTGCCTATTTCAAATTCAAATTCAAATCGTTTATTGCACTTATGTTGTTTTAAAGATGTTGTACAAAAGTTAGTGTACCAAACATAAACCCTGTTAGGGCACAGCAATTTGTTGAGGTCATATTGCTCCAGTTTACTGTACGGATAAAAGTATTTTCAATGTTTTCAGGGATATGCCTACATCAGTTATTAATAAAAACGCCATATGCAGCTTAATACACTCGGCTCTAAAGATACTGCTGCACATTATCACAAAGATTCAGTGGAAAGTCGATTGTGATAGTTATGATGATCCTTCCCATATTAAACTATTCGAGAACTTCTATTATTCGCGAATGTTGAAACTATTCCTCAATGACAAAGAAGTGCCTATGGACACGAAATCGCTATGTGGACTCGTAGAAATCACATTGTTATTGGGAGTAAACCATGAATTTGATCCACGCCGACATGAGTATTGGATAATTGTAAGTTTACTGGTAAATTTTATTCACAAAGAAGATTACAACTAACACAGTACCTATTTACAATATTCACAATATTTACAAAATACACATGAAACAGTTGAGCCATCTACAAACCGTTGCAAACGATTAATAGATAGTTTACTTCGAATGTATGGTTCCATCTGTGTCAGTTCTTTACAGCTCTGTTAGCTTGTAGGTACCTATAACTCTGGCAATGTGTAAGAGAGCAGTTTTTTTCTGTTCTGTGGTTCAGATTCAGATTTCTGCTCTGTAGGTTGTGTGTTCAAACGCCTTTCGAGACATTTTACGATCTATTGTTAACTAGCTGGTGTCTGCGAATTCGTCTGCGCAGGATTAGAAGTGCAATTTGCTATGCGAAATCTTCTAGACGGTTCCGGAAGAGTTCGCGTCCCGTTTGATCCCGTTGATTTTCTGGTATATAAAATAGCCTATGTGTTAATCTAGGTCATGGACAATATATATATTCCTCCAAATCAGATCAATAGTTCTTGCGTGAAAGAGTAACAAACATACATACATACATACATCCTTACAAACTTTCGCGTTTTTAATATTGATAATAGGGTCTTTGCTTTAAGCCACGGATTCACTAGGGGACAAATGTCCTGCGACACGTGTCGCCAGCGACGTTGGGTGAGGTAGCACGACGTTGCCGGACTTCGCTCGACATGTCTGGCAACATCGCGCGACACGTGTCGCCAACTACACTTGACATGTCGCCGATACATGTCGTGGGATATTTTGTCCCCTAGTGAATCCGTGGCTTTACTTGCACGGTATTTTTGTTAAAAGTATACGAGTATTTATTTGTTTCAGTTGCCGTATTTAAGAGAATTAGACAATGAGAATGACGATGTGAAACTCGCGTTATACTCGGCAGTTGTCACGACAGTACCATTCAATGAAGCTCCTATAACTGAGATCATTCAAATGTTTATGGACATAGTCGAAAGGTTAGTGAGACCTTCGGGTCATCGAAATGTCACACGGCCACATGTCACGTAAGACGCCCAACATAACTACGCTATACGGCGTGGTACAAATAGTGAAGTAGTGGAAGGGTGGGCGACTTGTTTGACCTTAAGCCATAAATAGTTTTGAAATACATATATGCTTATCACCGTGTTCGGCGTCATCAAATGTAAGTTTTTAACTTTAATAAGGAATGCGTCAGAGGGCGTGCTGGTCCTGGGAGTGGCTCGGTCGCTGCAGCACCTCAGCAAGGGCCTGCCGCGGCTGCAGCTGGCCGGCGGCATGGTGCGCGCGCTGCTCGCCTTCGTGTGGACCCATCTCGACCACTTCATGGATAGCGTGCGGCATCTCACCGTGCAGATCCTCACCGCCGTAGTCGCGTTCTACGCGACTCTGGAAGCTGGTCGGTTGCCATCGGTGGAGCTCCGACACTATCGAGAGCCCCTCGCTAATCGGCGATCGGTTTGGTCGATCGACTATTTGAGTTATACAGGTTGGATGTAGTACCGAAGTATCGTAAAGGATCGTGTTAATGCGCAGATCTGGAATGCGGTGCGCTGGAGGAGGTCCTGGCGGGCGTGTCGAGGTTGGACACGACGTCGTGCCGCGGGTACTGTGCCGGCGTGCGCGCCTGTGTGCACGTGCTCGGTGCGCGCCGCGTGCTGACCCGTCTGGCGCCCTTACCGCGCCTGCTGGCCGCGCTCACCCAGCCGCAGCCTGCCACCGCGGTACGTACTGCCGCGCTCACCCAGCCGCAGCCTGCCACCGCGGTACGTACTGCCGCGCTCACCCAGCCGCAGCCTGCCACCGCGGTACGTACTGCCGCGCTCACCCAGCCGCAGCCTGCCACCGCGGTACGTACTGCCGCGCTCACCCAGCCGCAGCCTGCCACCGCGGTACGTACTGCCGCGCTCACCCAGCCGCAGCCTGCCACCGCGGTACGTACTGCCGCGCTCACCCAGCCGCAGCCTGCCACCGCGGTACGTACTGCCGCGCTCACCCAGCCGCAGCCTGCCACCGCGGTACGTACTGCCGCGCTCACCCAGCCGCAGCCTGCCACCGCGGTACGTACTGCCGCGCTCACCCAGCCGCAGCCTGCCACCGCGGTACGTACTGCCGCGCTCACCCAGCCGCAGCCTGCCACCGCGGTACGTACTGCCGCGCTCACCCAGCCGCAGCCTGCCACCGCGGTACGTACTGCCGCGCTCACCCAGCCGCAGCCTGCCACCGCGGTACGTACTGCCGCGCTCACCCAGCCGCAGCCTGCCACCGCGGTACGTACTGCCGCGCTCACCCAGCCGCAGCCTGCCACCGCGGTACGTACTGCCGCGCTCACCCAGCCGCAGCCTGCCACCGCGGTACGTACTGCCGCGCTCACCCAGCCGCAGCCTGCCACCGCGGTACGTACTGCCGCGCTCACCCAGCCGCAGCCTGCCACCGCGGTACGTACTGCCGCGCTCACCCAGCCGCAGCCTGCCACCGCGGTACGTACTGCCGCGCTCACCCAGCCGCAGCCTGCCACCGCGGTACGTACTGCCGCGCTCACCCAGCCGCAGCCTGCCACCGCGGTACGTACTGCCGCGCTCACCCAGCCGCAGCCTGCCACCGCGGTACGTACTGCCGCGCTCACCCAGCCGCAGCCTGCCACCGCGGTACGTACTGCCGCGCTCACCCAGCCGCAGCCTGCCACCGCGGTACGTACTGCCGCGCTCACCCAGCCGCAGCCTGCCACCGCGGTACGTACTGCCGCGCTCACCCAGCCGCAGCCTGCCACCGCGGTACGTACTGCCGCGCTCACCCAGCCGCAGCCTGCCACCGCGGTACGTACTGCCGCAGCTTGATTGTAATTGATTGGAGATACGAACGGTCGCAGGTGGTGAGCACGCTGTCCGAGCTGTTGGTGCGGCATTCGCAGGAAGTCGAGGCCGCGGTCATCCACGACGACTGGCTGGTGCCGATCCTCACCTTTGTAAAGACGCACGACCTCTCGCCCGAGGTCATCACGATATTGAAAAATCTGCTGGCTCAAGCGGTCAAGCTCGATCAGAAGCTCCTTAGTTACATGTGAGTCTTATCATTTTGAGTCGAGTTGAAACAGTTTTTCTACAGCAATTTCGATCAATAGGTGGCCACACGGTGCATGGCATTGTTCGGGTGTAATGGAGAGACTGGACAGACAATCGCGTGCGATATATACACTGCAACTGAACAAACCATCATAACTCATCTGCTTCGTTTTATTCTGTTAAAATGCTCAGTTTAATATTGGCAATTTCAGATTGCCCCATATAAAGCAAGCTTGTGAGTCGCCAGACTACGATTTGAAGAGTGTTTTAGTATTGCTGAGTGTGACCCGCGGCTGCCTCACGAAGCTGGCCGGCGAACCGCAATCTGAGACGCAACGTTAGTTTGCAATTTGCATTTTCTAGTATTCAAATGTATGGCTTGTAACTTTATTTATTTGTACGTATTGTTTATTGAGTAGCTATTCATTACTATTATTTTTGAGGGTAGACCTGATGAGTTAGAGTGTGGTAGGTATTATAAAAGGGCATTGTATAATATTTCAGAGCTTTGGGGTGGGGTCCTGCCTTACGACATTTTAAACGAGGCTGTCGTCGATGCAGAAGAAGAGGTGATTATATTTTTGTGCTGTTCGTTATAGTATTTCTGTTATTGCCACAATGTAGTTTTTTGTACTTGGTCACTAAATGTAGTATAAGAATGGCTGAATTAAAAACAAAAATTTATCAAGAACAGTTTTGGGCCGCTATTTTGATTTTTTTGCATTTTCAGTAATAATTCGTAGGATCAACTTTCAGAACTCCTGGGAAATTTTCAGGCCAAACCTTCCAATTGATTTACAAAACCAGGATAGTTGTCTCGGGCGGAAGCTAGAATTAGTAATAAAAAGGCAAGAAAAACTTTTGGTTTTTTTCCATATTTAAATAGGCAGGTACACGTATGTAGCAATAACAAAGATAAACAAGGTTAAATAATAGAATATTATAAAACTGTAAAAAAGGCAAAAAAAATAAATTAAAGATATGGATAAACTAAATATACTAAATAAACGATTCTGATTCCGAAAATTGAGTTTGCCTGTTTGTGTTTCTTTGTTCACGGATCACGCCTTAACTAGTGGACCAATTTCAATGAAACTTATACCATTCGGAAGCCCTTTTTGCGAATTGAAACATAGGCTACATGTTATGGAAATCAAAGACGTGGAATCTTAGATACAGCTTGAACTTTCTAAACCAGAAGCAGCCATTTGCTACGAGGTTCATCGGATGTTGGTGACAGATATTTTGGTAGAAAGTAGGTAATAGTAAGTATTGTAGATAATAGTAGTGTTGTTGTGTCAGGTGCGTCTGACGGGGCTCGCGCTGGCGTGCGAAGGGCCTCGGCTCGCGCTGGCGGAGTGCGACCTGCGCGTCGTGCTGCACTACCTCACGTACTGCGCCACCGAGACACAGCCGCATGCACGCTCACGGGGACTCGCCATCTTGCACAAGGTAAGGCTTCTTACTATTTCTAACTAAGTCATCATATTTTTCTTGTGTCTTATGAAAAATGTCGATAAGACATTCATTTGCTTGATTGTTCATATGCTAGGCGTTTCTGAAGAGTTCGCGTCCCGTTTATTTTCCGGGATAAAAAGTAGCCCATTTGTTAATCCAGGTCACGGACAATCTATATTCCAAGTTTGATTAAAATCGGATCAGTAGTTTTTACGTGAAAAAGGAACAACCATCCATCCATCCCTACAGACTTTTGCGTTTATAATATTAGTAGATGAACCGTTAATGAACCTATCCACCCTATCCAGTTCATCAAACGCTTGTTCGACGGCTTTCGAGCGGCGAAGCGGAGCGGCGACGAGGAGAAATGTCAGATGTACCGCGACTTTGACGACCAACTCCGGCGGCAATGTTACAGCGCGTTGCAGCCGGGAGCTAGCTACCCGCGGCGAGCCACCGCGCTGCAGCTGCTGCAGGCGCTAGAGCCGCGTGTGCTGGACCACAGGTAACATCAACTGCAGCCGCAATGTTACAGCGCGTTGCAGCCGGGAGCTAGCTACCCGCGGCGAGCCACCGCGCTGCAGCTGCTGCAGGCGCTAGAGCCGCGTGTGCTGGACCACAGGTAACATCAACTGCAGCCGCAATGTTACAGCGCGTTGCAGCCGGGAGCTAGCTACCCGCGGCGAGCCACCGCGCTGCAGCTGCTGCAGGCGCTAGAGCCGCGTGTGCTGGAGCACAGGTAACATCAACTGCAGCCGCAATGTTACAGCGCGTTGCAGCCGGGAGCTAGCTACCCGCGGCGAGCCACCGCGCTGCAGCTGCTGCAGGCGCTAGAGCCGCGTGTGCTGGAGCACAGGTAACATCAACTGCAGCCGCAATGTTACAGCGCGTTGCAGCCGGGAGCTAGCTACCCGCGGCGAGCCACCGCGCTGCAGCTGCTGCAGGCGCTAGAGCCGCGTGTGCTGGACCACAGGTAACATCAACTGCAGCCGCAATGTTACAGCGCGTTGCAGCCGGGAGCTAGCTACCCGCGGCGAGCCACCGCGCTGCAGCTGCTGCAGGCGCTAGAGCCGCGTGTGCTGGAGCACAGGTAACATCAACTGCAGCCGCAATGTTACAGCGCGTTGCAGCCGGGAGCTAGCTACCCGCGGCGAGCCACCGCGCTGCAGCTGCTGCAGGCGCTAGAGCCGCGTGTGCTGGACCACAGGTAACATCAACTGCAGCCGCAATGTTACAGCGCGTTGCAGCCGGGAGCTAGCTACCCGCGGCGAGCCACCGCGCTGCAGCTGCTGCAGGCGCTAGAGCCGCGTGTGCTGGAGCACAGGTAACATCAACTGCAGCCGCAATGTTACAGCGCGTTGCAGCCGGGAGCTAGCTACCCGCGGCGAGCCACCGCGCTGCAGCTGCTGCAGGCGCTAGAGCCGCGTGTGCTGGAGCACAGGTAACATCAACTGCAGCCGCAATGTTACAGCGCGTTGCAGCCGGGAGCTAGCTACCCGCGGCGAGCCACCGCGCTGCAGCTGCTGCAGGCGCTAGAGCCGCGTGTGCTGGAGCACAGGTAACATCAACTGCAGCCGCAATGTTACAGCGCGTTGCAGCCGTGAGCTAGCTACCCGCGGCGAGCCACCGCGCTGCAGCTGCTGCAGGCGCTAGAGCCGCGTGTGCTGGACCACAGGTAACATCAACTGCAGCCGCAATGTTACAGCGCGTTGCAGCCGGGAGCTAGCTACCCGCGGCGAGCCACCGCGCTGCAGCTGCTGCAGGCGCTAGAGCCGCGTGTGCTGGAGCACAGGTAACATCAACTGCAGCCGCAATGTTACAGCGCGTTGAAATCGTAATATAACAGGGCGTTGCAGCCGCAAAGTTTCTCTTATATTTAGCTTTTTATCTTTTGATAATTTCCTATTTACTCTGTTTTACACTTTTTACGTGCTCTTATCATCATAAAAAACTAATAGACCCCTGTCTCTTGAACGATTAAACTTATTCTTTCCCCAATTTAGTTTCAATCTTGGGTTTTTTGTTCTTACTACGGTATGTGCTGTCATACAATGCATACAACTTAATGTGAGCTTATCACATTAAACTAATAAAACATTGACTAACAAAATATGGATCTAGACATGTGAGAAATAAATGAATTTGAATGAAGTTGTTGCTTACTATGGTTTGCAGAGTTTGGAAAGCGGATTATGTGGAGAAGTTGCTTCAGCATTTGAATGATAGCTACGAAACCAACAAAGCTATGGCATTAGAGATTTTGCAACATGTACCGCTGGAACTCTTAAAGGTAAAATGTATAACTTGTTAGTTATATAAATAAACTAGCCGTCGCCCGCGGCGTTGCTCGCGTTCTAGTGTGACTTTCCAAAATTCCTTTCTTAGTGCACCCCTACACTATAAGGATACTACCCTCCAAATTTCATACCTCTAGGACTTATGGTTTAGGCTGTGCGTTGATTCTCTATAAGCTTCAAAAGAGTTTTATATAAAAAAAAATATATATAAATAAATATAAAATAAAAATGTCATAATAACACTTAGAAATAAGATATTCCCTTAGTAAGTTGCGGAAAGTTGAATCTTTTGGTTGACTTTTGACTGATAACTGAAGCTTGACATAATATTTTGTTATCTCAAACCATTCGGATCTGACAAACTGGAGTTCAACCAAAGCCTGATGATGACCAGTATATTATGAAGAGGATATGGGAACATTTTTCAGATTAGGGTGTAAGAGCCAAGGGTTTTGTCCAGTTAGACCTTCTTGTATCCTTACAGATTAATGTTGTTGATGTGGCACTCACTAGTCTCACAAGCACTCACTTGATGTTAAGTTAATTAAGGTAGGAGCACGGCAAAGTAATAACACGAGATTTACAAGTGGCTAGTTTATTCCAGGGACAACAAGGTAAAGGTTGGCGAATCCTTCCTTGGTGTTCACGTGTTAGAACCGTACTCATGTATAAAAATGTTAAATGTGGTAAAAATGCAGCGCGTGCAACCTAAACTAAATTGCCGCGTGCGCAATTGCCAAATGTCGCGGTGAAACCGTACATAGGGGTTTTAATTTTTGTAAAATGATTTTTAGGATAAGAACTACACAGTCAGCCTGCAGTTGGACGACATAATCCGTCAAGCAGGTGCTCTCAAACCGATCGAGTGCGTCTCGGCGGCATACAAACTGGAACTGGTATGGCGACGTCTGCCAGACAACATCACGCAGGGAAAACACTCGTAAGTTTATTTAGCACTAGTTTCCGCCCGCGACTTCGCACGGGTATCTTCTATCTTCTTCTAAATATATAAAAATCTTTTGAAGCTGACTGAGAATCAACGCACAGCCTAAACTATAAGTCCTAGAGGTATGAAATTTGGAAAGTAGTATCCTTATATAGTGTAGGGGTATAACGAACTCGTTATTGGCAGAATTGTGACAAGCCACAAGCTAACACCAAGATGTTGAAAAATGCACCCTTTGAAAGCCAAAGTTGCATAAGTTTGACAATGTATAAATAGTTGTGTTGTGTTGGTTGTGCAGAAGTATTCCAGAGGCGGTGGCGTGGCATGCGATAGACAGACTGGTACAAGGTGTGCAGCCGTGTGACTGCGCCTTGTATGGCATGCTGCACTGCATTGCACATGTGCTCGACCGAGTGCAGCCGGCGTGAGTACTCCATGTTGTTAACAGTATGCGAATTCATGGTTTTTGAGAACAACCTTTTCAACCGCACAAGGGTACTTATGGAACAGGACAGGACTAACTAGCATCATTTTTATCTGTTTTTGTTTTCAGATACTAATTATTTGCTATACTTTTGTACCTACTTGTCCTACCACTTACTCTGTTCTGCTCCTTCCTGTCTGACTTACTTTTCTTTCTCTCTATTGTATCTGTGTGTTTGTACCCAATGGGTTGAATAAATGTATTTCATTTATTTTATTTTTTACATTGTCCGTCCCTCTTACAAACTTTATTTTGTAATGCGGAATACTTTTAACTATTTACCCAAATCTGTTGCAAGTGAGAAAAGCAAGCTCAAAAATAGAGGGGGTAAAAATAAATCTATCTATGTACAGCGTGTATCTACAATGGCGACATTAAGTTGACACACGGGTAGAGCTACATAATAGTATTCTTAAAAAAATTATTAAAGTACAGTCAGCTGCACTAGAATGTGTACAATTCTTAATTTAGATTATACATATATTGTATGTTTATGCACAGTTTCTATACAGTTAAAATGTTGTTTCAGTGGAATCGCGGAGTGTTGGCAATGGAAGCCTCTTATCGAACGTGTTATATCAGTTTGCGAGAGTATGTTAGAAGCGGCCGGCCGAGTCGTCAACACGCCGGCGCCCGAGGGAGCACTACCCGCGCCTATGCCGCTATTTGGGTACGACGACTCTAACATGTTACTCTCATTTATTTTATTCTGTTTCTTATACGTATATAACATAAGTAGCTACTTGTGAAGACTTTTAAATGGTGTTTTAGTTATTTGAATAAATAGTTTTCAATCAATTGAATATTACCGATAGTCTTCCTAAAATAAAACAAATAAATAAACAATTCCAGGCAGCTTCCCTCTACTAGATCTAATTGATAGATTCCATAGTAAAGATCAGTTTCGGGACTGGGTTTATTACTACACCCATTATGCTCACTTTGGCTGATTCGAGTGTAATAATGAAATGTATCAGAGTGATGGACGCAGTGCATTGCCTTACAGGGCACGTCCTCATTGAACTTGCTCTGTGATGTAATGCATTGTTATAGGCAGAAGTTACCACTTAACATCAGGTGAGCTATCAGCTGGTTCCACTACCTACTTTTATCATAAAATCTATGCAGGTACGGAGTTGATGACGACGACAGCATAATGAGCCCGCAAACCGCGCTCTTGGGAGCTTGGAGAGCCGTCAAGGAGGTAATCAATAATGGAACTAACAAATATTATTACATTATTTCGTTTCAGTTTAGTTCTCGATAATCTAAATCGAAAATAGCTCATTTCTCAATAACGATTTGAAGGTAATGTTCAGCTGTCGAGCCAAGCCCGCTTAAACTGACTCTGCCTTAGAATAATAACACCGAGAAGGAGCGTTCTCATTCAAACGTCATTCCAAAAGTGAAGCCAAAAACCAATTCATGTGTGCGTGACAGGTGTGTAATTACGCTCGCCGCCACGCACACAAGCGCACGTATAATGCTGCAAGCGGAGAGACATTTTCCCAAAAAGTAGGGAAATTGTTACAGTTCCTCTTTTTCAACCTTGACTCATTAATAGGTGCAAAGGTATTATTATTGGTTGTTAATAAAGCTTATTTCGTATAAAGCGAGTGGTTTCATCGATTGGCGCGTAATAGGTAGGTATACCTACTAGTAGGTAGATTCAACCTTAGTTTTTCAATCCAACAAGCAGAAATAATCGGATCAGTAGGAATTCTAAAAAAAAAATTATAACACAAACCATTTGCACCTGAGCGAAGCCGGGGTGGGTCGCTAGTGTGAAATTAAATATGTAGTACTTAGATTGTAAAAAAATATTTTGATTAACATAATAATAATTTGGTGAAAAAAAATCCGTTGCTGGCAACATTTGATTGTAATGGCGCCAATCAAATTATCGAATAAATTTATATTTTTGATTAATGTTTATCGTAAAAATACAAGTTGGCAGTAAGTATTTACTTGTGAAATGTGATGTTATCAGCCTTATTATGTTTGTCTGATTTATTGGGTCATCCTTTCACCACGCAATTCGGCATTTTTCACAAAAACTGCTAGAGATCTGCCCACAACAATTTGACCTTGATCACTGGCGAGCCGCTCGACGACATGTGACCCAAAGGGCACATCTGGAACGGCTTCACTTTACGCGCGCGTACTTTCTATCTGAGTGTTATTAATCTAAGGACTCTGCATTTTGAATCTGTCTCCCAATTTCATTTTGGAGAAATGCCTGCTTATAAGGGTTTCATAACTTCATTTAGCTGTTTAAATGATTGCTGTCTCTTACTAACAGGTAATGTCAAGTGACAGCTACATTTTAATAAACTATGACAGGCGTCATGGCTCAGTCGGTAGTAGCTCTGCCTTCCGTGCTGTGGGTCGTGGGTTCGATCCCCACCGAGAGCAAACATTTGTGTGTTGTAAACATAGATGTTTGTTCTGTGTCTGGGTGTTTCTATGTATTATAAGTATGTATTTACAAAAAAAAAAATATGTATGTATGTATTCTATCAGCCATCTAGTTTCCATAGTACAAGCTTTGCTTAGTTTGGGACTAGAAGGCGTTGTGTTAAGTGTCCGTGAATATTTATTATTATTATTATATATATTTAACGTTTAGCCCTGAAGGCACGGTAGATGCCGGTTCCGATGGATACTTAGTTGTATATTCTGTGTAAAGGCGACGGCGGTACTCAGCGTGATCGGAGTACGCCTGAATCTGCCGAGGTTCAGACGGATCCTGCTGGTGCAGCGGCTCGCCAGCGTGCTGGTGGAGGCACGACACCGCGGCGCTGTCGAGCTGGCGCACGTAGCCCTAGCGCGCCTGCTGGCCAGGTATGCTGATCCAGCTATTGCAGCGGCTCGCCAGCGGCAGCATGCTGGTTGATATTGTGTATTGTATGTGCAGCATGTGGCGCGATGTCCGTCCTGATGAACCTCCGTACCCGCTGCACTTGCTGGCGCAGCTGATGTCCGGCCTGCGCGCGCACGCCCAGCCCGCCGACCGACGCAGCGCCGGGCTGCCCTTCTACGTGCAGGTCGACTCACAATGCCAACTCACAATCAACTATCCCATCCCACCGAGCCTTCACAATCGAAACCGATTTTGATAAAATTTCTTTGAGAACTGTCAATCTGAAAGTAAAAACTTTTTCTAAAAAAAATATAACTAGTGTAACAGAAAACCATAGCAAGAGGGGCGTGGCCTGTCCCCGCGCCACCGGCTGACGGCTGGCGTGACGTGACGGGTTTGCGGCGGGGCGCATCGCCTGACACTTTTGCTCGGACGGTCGGAGAGTGCGGACGTATTAGGCAGCCTTAAGCTATTCTGAGTTGTAGATACTTACCTGTTGATTTTTATTTCGTTAAAGTTATAAGAGTTCTAGTTTTTGTTCAGTTTTGTATTTTTTTTATTAAATTTCGCTTCTGGTCTATAAAACTAGTTTGTACACCCCATCGGTTGAATCGACCGCCTGCCGAGCGGCGGCGATTATGACAAGCTCCTCTGGTTACTAGCGAATCTAGGAAAGGTCCATGCTCAATAGTGGAATGCTTCGGGCTGATATAGTAACGATGAACTAATTGAATGTGACATCTCTATACTATTATAAAACTGTAAAAATGCTAAAAACTAAAATTAAAGATATGGAGGAACTAAATATGCAGATATACTAAATAAACGATTCTGATTCCGAAAATCGAGTTTGTCTGTTTATCTGTTTGTTTATTCACGAATCACGCCTAAACTACTGGAACAATTTCAATGAAACTTATACCAATCAGAAGCCCTTTTTCTAGATTGAAAAATAGGCTACATTTTATTGAAATTATAGACGTGGATTCTTAGGTACAGCTTGACCTCCCTAAACCAAAAGCAGTCTTTAACAGGAGGTTCATTGTATGTTGGTTGACAGATATTTTGGTGTAAAGTTTTGCACTTGTACGAAGTCGCGCAGGTATCAGATAGTGAAATAATTGGATGTTGCAGGCGCTGGTGTCGACGGAGCCCCAGGCCGGCGGGTCGGGCTCCGCCCTGCACGGCGTGATGCGCGAGCTGCTGAGTCTCGCGGCGGCGCCCGACAAGCCCACTCTAAGAGCGCACGCGTGCAACATTCTACGCGCACTATACAAGTTGGAATTATTACAATTTTTACTATATTTAAAAAAAATAAAAATTTAGTTTAAAAAAAATTCTAATAAGCAAGTTTAGCGTACTGTTTTATCTGTAGCGGTTTCGAGATGCGCTCGTGAAATGCCCTCATTATTAATATTTGTAGGGACGCCACCCTGGACGCAGCCGTGCAAAGTTACGTGGGCGAAGGCCTGCGCGTTGCTTTGAAGGGTTTCGAAGGCGCCACCTGGGAGGTAAGTATCGCAACTATATATTAGTCACATAATCATAACACTCTCGTGCATCAATGGGTATTTCGTTTCGGAAAATGTATATGCGCATTAACACGAGCTTAACGGTGAAGGAAAACAACGTGAGAAAACCCTTGGCTTAGTCAGCTCCGCACGTATTGACCTTGTCCTTCCTGTGGATATGGCTGACTAGGCTGAGAGGATGGTATAGGTGCTGGGCCTACTCCATCTAAACATTGTCCCAGGCACTACAGTGTGTCGTTAAGTGTAGGCATAGGTTGCCTCCTGACGCTGTATAAATCTTCTTCAATAGATGTAAAGGCCTATTATTAATCATACCACTCTGAATAGTAGTAACTATT
Source organism: Eulithis prunata (assembly GCA_918843925.1). Lineage (NCBI taxonomy): Eukaryota > Metazoa > Arthropoda > Insecta > Lepidoptera > Geometridae > Eulithis > Eulithis prunata. The sequence goes on along the minus strand of OU974020.1, from coordinate 8,844,759 downwards.
ACAGGAATGAATTAATGAATGATTGATTGCGTGACGAATGCTACATGATTGATTCTCACACTTCGCCAAAGAAATTCGTCGCAGCAACTACACGGATTTTTTCTTTTTAACAAAATTTACTCGAGATGTATGGTCGGTCTGTGCCAAAATTGTTAAATACCGCACATGTTTTTGTCTCTTGTACTTATCTACATTTAGATAGTGAATTAACAGGTTCACTCTCCACAGACCACATACAGTCTGTGGAGAGACTTCCATACCAGTCCACAGACCGTATGTGGTCTGTGCGCCGGTACAATTTCTAAGCCATCTGGAGCTGTGGACGTGAGGAGAAAGTTTCATATTTATCGTGGACTTGGCAGGACGGTTCACTGTCCAAAGACCATTATAATGGTCTGCAGTCTACAGTCCACAGACCATATGTGGTCTGTACGGAACACATACGTCACGGTCACCACATACGGTGGACGTGAGGAGAAAGTTGGCAGGACATATATGAACATAACGGGACGTCCGGGACATTTCCACTCCGGAGCCTGGACAGTGAACCTGTTAATGTAAATGTGTTCGATTGTGTTAGATTAGATTAGATTAGAAAATTCTTTATTGCACTTTAAAAATTATACAGAGGCGAGTTTAATGCTATTTAGCATTATCTACTAACTAACCTGGGCGTAGTGAGGAGATGATGGTAGTGCTTCTAATGGAAAACTTTAAAAAGAAACAACAACGCCTTTAAAAATACATTAACCTACAAAACATACTATATAAGTTGGATAAAATATACTACCTAATACACATACATACATACCTAACCTAAAAAACAATACATAATAGACTAGAATACATATATACCTACTATATTATACTTAAAATTATATACATATATTGCTAAATTTTTTTGAGAGATCTGATCTGTGTTGTTGCAGGAGCGTAATTCGAGCACGCTGTTGCTGAGCGCGCTGATGACGCGCGTGTTCGGCGTGTGGCGCACTCGCAGCGAACTCAACGAACGCAATCGCATGACCGGCCGCGTCTTCTATCTGCGATACCCGCTGCTCTACGACATTATGCTCGTGAGTAAACCAACCAAACCCGGATCTGTTACTGCACAACTCTATTCACAGAGTTTTTAGCCCTCAACGACTCCTAGAGCCAACACCGACGGTGCCCTCCGAAGCACGGACCCTCAGATGTAAATACCACTAGCGGTCACCCATCCAAGACAGGCGTCATGGCTCAGTCGGTAGTAGCTCTGCCTTCCGTGCTGTGGGTCGTGGGTTCGATCCCCACCGAGAACAAACATTTGTGTGTTGTAAACATATATGTGTTTCTGTGTCTGGGTGTTTCTATGTATTATAAGTATGTATTTACAAAAAAAAAAATTATGTATGTATTCTATCAGCCATCTAGTTTCCATCGTACAAGCTTTGCTTAGTTTGGGACAAGAAGGCGTTCTGTTAAGTGTCCGTGAATATTTATTTATAAGTAGTGACCGCACAGAACGTCGCTTATCTCAGATAATCGGTGAAGATTGAGTAAGCAAGCCTAGCCACGAGCGCTTCTGCTGGTGAGTGATACCGGTGTTTAGTGTATTAAAGCAAGCAAGCTCGTATGAGTGAGTGGCCAACTCTGGTGACGAAGTTTTTAGGCCGCCTTAAGGCCTCCGTCATGGCTTAACGACTGCTAGAGCCGGGACCGACAATTTAGTGTATTGTAGTTGGTCAGAATTGATATAAAGAAAGTTTGAAGCAAGTTTGTAAATGTTTCAGAATAAGTTGAAGGAGGCTAGCGAGAGCTCGGAGAAGCTGTTGCTCTGTCCGTCCTTGTACCCGGTGCTGTTGATCCTGGCTCGCCTGTACCCGTCCTCGCTGGAAGGCACCGACTCTAACATAAAGGTATTATAATGCTTACCTGCTGTACCTACAGTAGGTACATACCTCATTGCACACACATTCTCTTTTAAATAACAACTTTCAAACTTCCTCTAAATAAACTAGTATGTGTGCTTTGTATGTGGTAAAGCTCACACACACTATGAAGGTTTCTATAATAACTGAACAGTCCCTTAGTCACGTATCACCCACACTGCATTTGTATAGATAAACTAGCTGGTGCCCGCGACTGCGTCAACGCAGTATTAGAAGTTCAATTTGCTATGCGAAATCTTCTAGGCGTTTCTAGAGTTCGCGTCCCGTTGGTTTTGGATAAAAAGTAGCCTATTTGTTAATCCAGGTCACAGACAATGTAATCCAAGTTTCATCCAAATCGGATCTGTAGTTTTTGCGTGAAAGAGCAACAAACATTCATCCATACGTCCTTACAAACTTTCGCGTTTATATTATTAGAAGGATAGGATAACCATTTCCATGAAAGCAACAGTATGAGTGTGGAACTTGTCTACTTGGCGTAAATATCTGTAACTGCTGAGTTTTTGTCGCGTTCATAATGTTGGTTCCTTAGAAAAGTGGTTCCTCTTAATTAATGTTTTAGTGAGTAGTTTTATTAAACCCGTGTAGTGTGTAAGCGTAGTGCGTTGAAGTGGTATGTATGTGTTGTCAGCTGACATCGTTCGTGCCGTACGTCGTGTCGTGTGGTCGGTCCCGAGTACTGCACACTCGCCGGCTCGCAGCCGACGCATGCGTCGCACTGATCGCACCGGACAGGCAAGTAATGATCAAATGTTATGTACCTATAACTATGTTGTCAGCTGACATCGTTCGTGCCGCACCTACGTCGTGTCGTGTGGTACTGATCGCACCGAACAAATGAGTCTCCTTTGTGTTAGTAGCTCAATGCAGACAAACGTCCAAATGTATTCATTAATAAGTAAGTGTTAACAGATACGTGGGCCACATACAACATTTGCTGGGTCTAGTTTCCGACGAGAGAATCGAAAGGAACTTCTGTCACGGCCTCCTGCTACAAATTTGCGCTTTACTCAACAATAAGGTACCAAATTTAATTTCATAAACATTAAAAAAGGAGAAACAACCAGTAGTTCGCCCCGAACTGAGATCTCGTGATCGGTCAACGAGTTATAAAGATAATAAAAGGAGTAAAAAATAATTAAGTCGTACAAAAATATCAAGTGGGGTGTCAGTGGGGCTTTGTTTAGACATTCCAAAACAGGTTTCATTTTTATTCTAGGTTATTAGTTTTTGAGATGTTGTAAAAAATATGATTATTATTAAAAATTATAATTTTAATCCTTTGGAACCTTATAACTTTTCAACCCCTTGACCGATTTACTTTATTTTTCAAACCAGTAAAACTTAGTACTATCCGTATACCTACCAAATTCTGTGAAGATCGGATAAGCGGTTCTAAAGATCTCGTCGAACGAACATACAAGGCATTTTTGTCCAAGTTGTCACTAAAATCTTTATTCGCTTCACTCACTCGATCATTATTTTATTTTTGCAACTTTTTTGAAAAACAAATTAAAAGTGACTGGACAGGCTGCTTGATACGCCTATTGTATTTCCTCTAATACATTCTTATTGTTTATAATTATTATTCTTATTAGGTAATAATAATTCTTAATAATATTCAGAATAATTTCATTCAGAGTAACATTAGTTGTTGGTTCAGCCGTCTGGCGTAGATTGCCGCTCGCTGACGGCGCACATACCCAGCACGCAATGGATGCTGCGCCAGCACCCGCCGTGCTACCCACTGCTGCACCAGTATGTGCTGATGCTGAGCACGCTGCTCACCAGGTATTACAATTGGCCACCAGCCTCACTAAACTAGCAATGAAACGCGAACTATCATTTATAGTTTAGTTATCCTGCAGGTTCGGAGAGGTGGCGCAAGAGACGCGCGATACGATCTCAGCACGGCTCAGCGAGATAGTGTTCCAGCCGAGTGCTGGCGGAGCCGGGCTCAGTGCTGGCCGCGACCTCTGCCTGTCAGACTGTCTGCGACTGATGCTGACGCTCGCGACCGCCGCTGACCAGATTGCAGGTACACACCCACTCTCACACTATTCCTAGTTCATTTTACAAAAAAATATCACTAGGAGGGCTTTTTGGAAAGTTAAGAACCATCTCGTGGATGATGTTATTAATGAGTTAGTGTTACTATGTAACGTTTGTAGATATAATTCTGAGAGCGGTGCAACACGACGTGCACGAAGTGAGCGGCGCGGCGTTGGAGCGCCTGCTCGCCTTGTACGGACGCCGAGCGGACGCGGGCGCGGAGGCGGGCGCGGACGCGGGCGCGGTACTATCTGTGGTCCGCGGTCGCGCGGGTTACCGCCGCTGCATGGTGGACGCGTTGAAAAGCGAAACCCTGTGGCGGTGCGACCCTCAACGAGCTGCCAAATATCTCGAGGCAAGCTACTCTAATTCAAACCGTTTATTGCACTTATGTTTAACCAAAGCTAGGTTGCTGATATATAATACTTGTTAATTTTTTTTTTAAATACTTACTTATTATACAGAGTAACATCCAGACACAGAACAGAAGAAACATCTATGTTTGTTCTGTGTCTGGACACTGTCACATACAAATGTTCAAGATTTTTTTAACATTGTCACGTTATGTCGTTCTCTGTGTCCAGGTCCTGGTGGCGGAGGGCGACACACAGGAGCTGGTGTTGTCGGTGCCCTCGCCGACGACCGCTACAGCCATCTTGTGGTATCGCCGTCCATCCCACGGCGTCATCCCTCAACTGTTGCTGCAGATTGACTGCGGACTCGAGGCTACCGCGCATCTCTACCTCGAGAGCCTCATCAAGTAACAACTTGCTACTTATATTTTAACCGTCGAACGAAAAACGGACGGGTGTCCGTTCTTCTCTGCAATAAGTAATAGTACACTCAATATAATATGAATAATTGTATGTAGGTACGCCGTCGGGAGAGTGCAGTCCCTCCATCCAACAGGAGGTTGGGATTACCTTCTACACGTGATGTGTGGCAACGGGGGCGCCAGCACGCCGCGCGCACGCCGCGCGACTGCAGCCGCGCTGCACGAGCACGCGGCGCGCATGCTGCACGACACAAGGGCAGGTAACTACAACTAACATGGCTGATGCCACCTGCTGTTAAGCGGTTACCTCTGTTATTATGTATGTAGTTAAGTTGTTAAATAAGTATAAGTAGATATTAATTAACCATTTTTAAGTGCATGCATAGTTGTTGGTTTTTTATATTTTATCTGTGTTTAAATGTGCCTTAGTATGTTAATAGAGTTGTCGTTTTGGGTCGACTGTCATGATAACATCTCGTTTTGTGTCTCTCGTTTTGTGGAATCTATGTTAAATAAACAATTTGAATTTGAACTAGTATAGTATTATAATTATGATCTATGCATTATGTCACCGAGCACATTCATTGAGGACGTGAGCAATGCACAGAAACAGCATTGCGAGCATCACTGTGCCGCGTCAGTAATAAGTACGGTGATAGTACTGCCCCAGACGAACTCTTAACGTAAGAGCCACTACTACTAGATCATAATTTTTATAATATTTTGCAATAGATTCGTGGAGCATTGCTGCTGCCGAGAGCTGCGTGTTCGTGTCGGTGGCTCGCCTGCTGCGCGCGCCAGACTGCGCGACGCGCGCGCTGGCTGCCGGCGCCGCGTGCCGCCTAGCCCGCAATGTAACTGTTCTATACCTTGTATAGCCCGCATTCTAACTATACCTTGTAGGAACTCACGAGTGCGAGGTGGACTGTCTGACACTTCTCTACTTATTTGCGGATTTTCAATAAGTAGTGTAATATGTTTGTCAGAGCTGCGATCGGGCGGTGGTGGCGGACCGCGCTGGCGCGCTGCTGCTGGCGGAGTGTGCTGGCCGGCCGCGTGCGCTCGAGTTGCTGACCGATCTAGCGCTGGCCGATGGATCGCGCTTGTCGGAGCAAGACCAGTACACGCCACAAGATGAGGTATCACCTTCCGTAACCCGATGTGCTTAGTAGCCATGCGTCATAGCTCGGAGCTCGGAGAGACATAAATAGACATTATTATTTATGTGTAATGGCAAAAGACAGATGTTTGTGTTATTAATATTATAAATGTGAATGTAAGTTTGTTTGTTACGCTTTCACGCGAAAACTACATAACCGATCATCATGAAACTTTGTACACATATTCTTGGAGGTATTAGAAGTAACATAGGATACTTTTTATCCCGGAAAATTAACGGGATCCAACGGGACGCGAACGAAGTCGCGGGCGGAAACTAGTATATCTATATGTAAAAAAAAAACATCCAGGTCCCGTAGAACAAGCTTATCCTGAAATATCCTGAATTTTTTATTCAGAATTCATCAGGCTCTGATGATTGATTTATCTGGAGCTGGATTTACTTGATTCGTTTGAGTGGTTACATTCCTGCTGATGTGTAGAGTTATGCCGAATGTATAATGAGATGAGTGATGATCACACCCGACGACTTCTGCCCGTTATACTTTTCCGATGACTATGTCCAACGGCATAAAAAATATAAGATGACGATTTCGTTTCAGTGTCGCGTTTTCGACAAGGAGAGCGAAAGCGTAGACGATGAGGAAGTGCTGTGGACGGCTGCATGTGCCGCCGAGGTCGTCGACCTGTGCCGTCGCCAGGGCGTTGACCCTGTCGCGCATATCATTGACCTCATAAAAAAAATGATCTTCAGGGTACACTTTGATACAAGATTACTGAAGATGGCTATGGATGGAAAGGATGTATCGAACCCATTGTTCAAAGTGTTTGTAAGGAAATTAAAAGGAGAGATTTAGAGGTTGCATTTCAATGCAACCTAATTATATTATCAGTTAGTAGGTTACCAACAACGCGTATCTATATATGCTATGGTGATTATTTATGTTATAAGAAAGGCATTTATTTTCAAATATAAAATGCAAGAAATTAACAACGTCACAATTTTATTTACACATTGAAATCTCCAATAAAAACGTATCGCAGGAATGAATATAACATAACATTTTAAAACTAAACATTTGGGTAATGCACTTGTAGTATGCACTTACGCCGCCTGATTGTTCCACCCATCATTGTTTTTGAATTGTCAACATGTCATCAAAACAATAATTTGGTTCCACTAATAACACTTTTTAAAAGTACAAAAGATAGACAACTAATAACACATTTTATTTTCTTCGAGGGGGCTTGACTTTGATTTAGAGACCAATTCTCGACACTAAGTAAAGTTTAGTGCTTCCAAATGTCCGTATTCCAAATACCTACAAACAACTACATAGATGACACGTATCATACGATTTTGTTTCTACGTATTCGGAACACTTCGCTCGCAGTTTGACTGTTTTTAAACTTGAGCGGTTCTTTCTTGGGTCTAGCTCCATCTAGGAGGGTCTTCATCTCCCTGACGGTACGTTCGAGGTGTTTGTCGGTTTTCTGAGATATTTGCGGCAGGTTACCTGCGATGCTGCGCTCCGCGGGACCCTTTTCCTCCTGTAATGGGAAGTTGGTACTGGACACTCGCATAATAAACAAATTAAAATCAAAATGAGCCTTGCTCGATATCACGCCTTCAAGAACCTACTTAATCGATGGAGTTATCGTTACTTTAGGACCGGTTCCGTGCAAATTCGTGCGTGATTCTCCACACATGGGTTACGTGACTCGGTAGTAAACGTGAAACGCACCCACCCGGCATGCTGAACCCAGGAGGGTGTTAGATAAGGGTCATTATAGATGTAATATATAAAGTAGGATAGGATATAGTTACGTTAAAGAGGTCCTTGACGCTGACGAGTCTGTGTGCGTTCCCGAGGCGCAGCAGGCGGCGCACGCTGCTGGCGCCGGCTCCTCCCGCGCCCCCCAGCACGGGCAGCGCGCCCCACCCCTCCCCCTCCCCCTGCCTCGCGCCGCCCGCGCCCTCCAGCTGCCACGCCGCGTTGCGCACCTCCGCCTAAGTAACATACATCAACATCTATTCGCTGAATCTAACTTTTAGGTAACATTGAATGCATTAAAAGGGGTTCATCCATCCATTTAAAAGCATTCTATAAAATATCTGATTATTTAGAAGACAACCAAGCTTGGGACCAACTACCTCCAACTTATCCAATAAAAAAAAATGAAATTCTACCTAATCATACAAAACGTAATGTCGATTCAAAGTGATCAGTGAGATTTTATTGAATAAAAGCTGTTTTGACTTTGACCTACCAGTTGTCCGTGTGCGAACGTTTTAACAAAATTAAATTCAAGTACCTATTACAACTTACAATAGTGTCAGACTGTCAGTACTCATGTTCGGTTCGGACGTAATAGTATCTCTTTCTAGCTTCCGCTCGCAACTTCGTTCGCGACGCGTTGGATCCCGTTGATTTTCCGGGATTAAAAGTAGCCGACGTGTTAATCCAAGTCACGGCCGGTAACTGCATATTCCAAGTTTCATCCGGATCAATAGTTTTTGCGTGAGGGAGGAACAAACATCCATCCTTCCAAACTTTCGCGCTTGTAATATTAGTGGAATGTATCTTGTAATATATCTGCTAATCTCTACTACCGATGGATCCTATTGAACCTACGCTCGGTCAGTAGGCTACCGTTTCGTCAAAACCTACAAAATCTGACAAATACGAACGAAATTCAAGATCTAGCGAAATGCAAGATCACCCAGCTCACATTTACCATCGGCATCTTAAGTATTTTCAACATTCCACTATCGCTATATCCCGTCGGCCTTTACCTCGAAACTTTAAGACGTGCATTTGAAATAACTGTTGCACATAAATGTTATGGTGCGAGTGCACTGACCTTGAGTCGGTCGCACTCCTCTAGACTGACGTTACGGCTGACGTTGAGCGCCGGCTCCAGCGGGTTCACGATGTACAGGGGCTGCGAGTTCGACTTCCGAATGGCGCACCCTTCCAGGACTGATATCGCCTTTTCCTGCAATTGCATCACACAGCTCGATCAGCGTCTATTGTCGAAATTGCAATCTATAGAAGTCACAGCTATACAAATAAACAGAGCACGCTTATCATAAGTGCCTTGGACGTTTCTTTACACCGAAATGAAAACAGATTAGGAAGCTTCAACTTATTCGTTTGTATAACGGAAAAACAGATTATTCGATTTCTGTCTGTTTTTACTAAGACCCTTATACTATGCTTTCAATATTCGACATACCTTGAAGTCGAATTGCGCGTAGTATTCGAAGAAGTGTAGAAGCGTTGCCTCTAGATCAGCTTCGTTTCGCGAGCGGCCCCCCATCGGACGAACGAACGTGTATGTCGCATTATGTTCCCCGACGCTCGAGTCAAGCGACCCTATAGAAAGTGAGGTTTTAAAATCGCACTAATCGGCACCGGTCGCACCGTATTAATAAATCGTACCTGACGCTGTATAAATCATCTTCAATCGATGTAAAGGCCTATTATATATATAGTCTTGCTTTGCTTGAATTCAGATAGCACTGCATCCACTATCTGTACCGCCAAAAATGCGTTGCGTGCCGGGGATCTATTAGTTCACCGTATGCAGTGCAATGTTGACAGTCGCGCGTTTTGTTGTTTTTATAATCGAGGTGAATTTATAAATAGAAGAATGTACAACAACAATGCTAAGACTAAAAACAGCTGATTTAAAACAGAACAGACCCTTATATTACAGATCTAAAAGGGTTAACATGATGTAGTGTAACGCACCAACTTTTCGCATGAGAGTGTTGACGGGCGGCAGAATGGAGCCGCTCTGCGTGTCCTGCTGCAAGAAGTGCAGCACCAGCAACGACAGCGGGAAGTTGCTGATCCAGCGGCCAGGGTGCGGGTTCGTCAGCCCCACCTGTCACACCTCTAAATATATACACTTTACGTCACTATGCTGCCAATACATTAAAACCTTTTTATATCTCGAAAAGCTATTAGTTTACTAGACTTAGATTAAATTAAAAAATAGTTCAGAGGTGAGCTTAGAATTATTCTTCCAAAGTTTCCGAAACTGATCCGAAAAAGATTGTATTTATGAGACAGCATTTTATACAGTACCAAACTGAGATATGCGAGGCAGATGAGCATATCTCTGGTGAATATGTTTTAAAATGCTGTATAATCTTTAGTATATGGCGCCCGAGTATTAAAGGTACACGTACCGTTTGTGCCCAGCGCCGCACCGCGAAGACCAGCGGCCTCACTCTCGCATCCAGCTCTCCCAGTAGCCACAACAGTTCCGACATGTATATCCCAGACCTACACATAACCCAATAAGTAACTATAGCGCTTTCAGAGTAAAGTATTGGAATGTGACATATTGTGCGCGGCTCGATACGACGCGCCACACCGTGCGGTTGTAGTAGTAATTTTAGTATCGATATTAGAGAAAGAACCGGTTCAATGGATGACCAATTTCAAATTATATCACTACAATCTATATTGATACCGATTGAGTATCCAGTAAGTAGCATCCAGTAAGAGTATCGAGTAACCAGTATGTAATAGTAACGGTAATGCAAGATCTGGTTATAAGTTTCCTTTCAACCCTTCATAGAAAGACGGGCAGGCCTCGTCTAATAGTGGTTGGTGTATAAACTCACGTGTTGTTATAGCAGAGGTCGACGTCGAGGTCTGCATACCGATGCGTACACTGCGCGATGGGCACACGCGCGTGCGGCACGCGGGCGACACGCGCGGCGCCCGCACAGCGCTGCTCCAGCACCGCGCCCGCCAGCTCCACGTGCCGGGGCGTGCCGCGCGCCGCTTGGAACACCAGACGCTTTGATGGACTGCTCTAAAACCCACGGGAAATATAACGTCAGCGGATCTAGACAATCGTGTGAAAATTAGGGATCCTTGCTAAAACTCTAAAAATGTAACCCAAGGTGTAAAAAATTACCTAAAAAAATGCTTAACTAAAAAAGTTATGTTAAAATACCCATGCGAAGCCAGGACGGGCCGCTATTGTGTTCTAATATCGCATGTGACGATGTATCTACACTATAAAAATATCTTAGGCTGCCAATACACATTGCATCAGTGCCAGAAGTATATATCAATAGTGCAGGGTCAATAAACTTGTGCCAAAATTAGTACAAAGTACAGAAGACATTGAATCAGTAGGTAGGTACGTCCTAGGTAAGTTGGATAAATGAATAAAAATTTCACTAATTACCATTTCATCAGTAACAATGTTTGTAAGCACCAAGTCTAAATCACAGCCAAGTTTTCCAAAACCATTGACAGTGGATCCAAATGGTTTTACAGCTATGTTTGAATACATGCTCTCAAATAAACCTTCCACCTGAAAACATTTTATAACAATAATGTCATAAATTTTTACCCAGAGCAAGTTATATTAGTATAATTAGTAAATAAGTGGGTTTTCTAGCTAAATAGGCTAAATACACTCTAGTCTCAATAGCTTGTTGTCTGTCTCCTAGACATGTGTCTTTTTGTTATTGTAATATTCTGTGATTTGGTGTATATGATGTTGGGGGACTCAAATATATAAATAAATAAATAATACTTAACGAAGAAGGATTACCTGCCTTGCAACTAAATATCTCAATCGTACACCCAAATCATTGAGTACCGTTCTATCATACAACATTTGTATTTGTTCCGAAACTGTATTGCAATTCATTAGGTTCTCATATAGAGCATCATCATCAACAGTCATGGGTGTGTTTTCTGTGACTAATGAAACCCCATCAGGTGGTGAGTATTTCTGCTTCTTGTCGGGGGATGCTCTGAACCACAGGAAAGGAGAATCTAATGCCATTACATCTAGACTCTTTTGGTGCGAACCGCAGGCTCTAATTACATCTTTGAGATTCTCTTCAGTGTTGAATTCAATAAGGATGAAGTGCTGGAACGTAAACAGAGTTTGTTAGAACTTCTACGTAAAAATCAGATAAAAATTAATGAAAGTTTACTTACGGTACAACAAATCTCACCAAGCAGGTGCTTGGTAACTTTTGGGATATCATACTTAGAACAACTCTAACTTCACACGATACTTGTGGATATGAGTAGTTCAAGAATAACGCTAAGCTTACCTCTTCAACAGAGTTTTTATAGTGGTGCATTCCAGTGATACTGGCATACTTCGAGCAATACCTGTGTAACTCATTGAATGACTTTTCAGAGTTCACTTGCACTACGATACTGCGCCTTGCTTCTGCTCGTCTCTGCTCCACCAAGTCGTCAAACGACGTTAGCTTCGTACACACATCTAAAATAACCAAAATTGATAATTCTCCATAACCTCAAAACCAAGGACTAAATTCTCAAGAATGAATTGTATATCTATGTACCTGAAAACTTTCTTATGGATGCGCATCTACATACAGGTAAAGATAATTTTAAAGATTTTCTATACGTATTTATTTTTCCTAAATTCAAAAGTGTTTGAAATACGGACATTTTCATTTTCACATCAAAAAAATTAAATGGGGGTGAAGGGGGGGGGGGAAAGAGGGCAGATAATGTTGGATTGCAAAGCATGATAATTCGCATCACTATACTATTTACCACGATAATAGGCAACGTAGAAGCCAAAACATGATTTGAATTATTATGTTGTTAGCTATTGGGCTGTACAATACCGTGCTGCGCAACATTTTCCTCTCCTCCCCGTGGTGTGCGTGCATGTGGTTTCACAACAAACTCACAACAATTTTAAACTTAAAATAAGCGGGCGCAGAAAACTGTTTGAAATAAAATGGCATCTAGAATATTACAGCGTGTAGTGCCGTTGCTAATTAGCTCAAGAAATGCAATTCACACACATCTGAACCGCGGCACTGAGATTGCTATTCTGGCTCCAAAGTATAATTTCACCGGAATTAGAAGCTACGCGAAAAGCAAAGATAGAGGGAAAGACAAGAAAGGTAAAGGCAAAGTTGTTATCAATACCGCTGAAATGTCAGAGCTACTGCCGGTCGGCAAACTGAAGGAGAGATGCAGTGCTGCTATCGAGACAATGAAGGAAGACTTCTCAAAGCATCTGTCTCTTCGCTCGACTACCGGCTCTATTGAGACACTTCCCGTAAAGTTCGAGGGTAAAGGGTATGAGCTACAGGAGCTAGCACAAATAGTCCGGAAGAATCCTAAAACAATAGTAGTTAACTTTGCATCCTTCCCTCAAGCTATTCCTGATGCATTGAAGGCCATTAATATATCTGGACTAAACTTGAATCCTCAACAAGATGGTACTACACTTTACATACCAGTGCCGAAAGTGACCAAGGAGCATCGAGAAGCATTGTCAAAAAATGCTAAAATTCTTTACATAAAATGTAGAGATTCTATGAAAGATGTACAAAATGATTACATTAAGAAAATAAAAAAACAAACTAGTGTTTCTGAAGACCTCATTTTCAGTGTAACTAAACAAATAAATGCTATGTGCGAGGAATACCAAATGGAGGCCAGAAAGTTGTTTGATGCAAAGTGCTATGAACTCCTCGGAAAGTAATAAAACATCTCAAAAATATTACTTGATCGAGTGTACCTAACTGTGCCTACTACAGTGTTGCTTGTTCATTGATAATATTATAGTTATTTTGTATGCATTATGCATATACATGGTTGCTTTAAATTTTATAAAATAAGTGAAATCAAATCATAGTGTACTGGAAAGTTTAAATCATATAGTTAGGAAATTAGTAAATGTAACAATAATGATGTCACTAAAAGATAATGCATTTTATAGGGTATTTTAGGAATTAAAAACACAAACTCATAATAAGTCTTTAATGTTCATGGATCTATGTCGGATCATAGTATCCATACTATCATTCATCTTAAACTATAAAACAATATCTTAAATAAATTAATTGACCTATCTAGATTTTGACTAAGCCACATTTGCAATGCTTAGAATATGGCAGAATTTGAAACCTCATCCGGAAACACCTATGTCTACAAAATTTCATTTTGTAAATATATTACCATGTCCATAATATATACAAATCTCTTTGAAGCAAATGTAGCTTTGTCAAACTAATATGTTATCTATCACACTAGGGACTTATTCAGTCTTCTCTAACACAACTGGTGGTTTGCTTGGTTCATCAGCAGGTACCTTGCTTTCTGATATAGTTTCTTGTTCTTTCAGCCCGCTGTCGTTAGTACCCCCTGTAAGAGAAATAATTGAAGTTACTCAAGGATCCAACTGAATAACCACTGGGGATTATAATTGTGAGCTTTTTATTATATTTAGCTTATTTATAACATTCAGGTCGGTTGACTCTGATTTATAGGGAAGTTAACAAAACGTTTTTAATTATGATTGTCAAACTCTAGTTAGGACGATCTATCATCATCAATATATATATCAGCAATATATATAAAACTCTTTTGAAGCTGACAGAGAATCAACGCACAGCCTAAACTATAAGTCCTAGAGGTATGAAATATGGAGGGTAGGTTCCTTAAATAGTGTAGGGGCGCACTAAGAAAGGAATTTTGAAACGTCACACTCTAAAGCCACGGGCGACAGCTAGTTCCTAATATACTTACGTTTCTGACTGTACCTAATACCTGTCTGTATTACTTAGCTTAGTTGGTGATATTATTACAAATAGGTGAAGTGGAAAAATGTAACCAATCATAGGAAATTATTTATATACTTAGCAGGTATTTATATTCTCGTTCTCAGAATTAATGTTGAGCATTAATTAGGCAAAACATAAATATTAGTACAATTAGCACAAGTATATTTTTTAGTCCATGTAAAAAGGGACTGACTGACGGGAATGCGGGTTCGATTCCTATGGCGCGAGATAAATGCACAATTATAGTAGGTACAATGATACAAACCTAGATACAAGTTGTTAGGTAAGTAGGTCAACCTAGATACCATAGGTACACAAAACAAGGTCATACACAACACAACACAAAAATAAGTAAACAACTTTCACTAATGGTAGGTAGGTACAAATAGAAAAAAGAAAGGCCACAACATGGAAATACGGAAAATAATCACTGCTGGTTTCCAAAGTGCCTAATCCCAACATAAAAAGCAAACATGTAGGTAAGGTAGGTAAATACCTAGCTGTAAATAGTACCTACTCTATTATTCATCTTATTCGAGTACATCTACCACAGGTAGGTAAGGTACAAAAGCGAGGTGGTAGAGATAGGACTTTGAACAAGAACGCGACATAAATACACATAGGTACTAGGTATACCGTGTAAGGCAAGGCGGACAAACAATGAGCAAAACAAGTTTTTCCCGTGATACCTGGATGTTTGTGCCGAGAGTGTTGATGGCACTATTCACGGCCACAGAGACGGTCCCGATGGAGCCGTTTACCACAGCCCCTATCGTACCGACTAAGGTATTCACGAAATTACTCCACGCAATAACTGAAATTTTGGGAATTGAAAACAAACGATTGCTGATTTTGCCACTAATAGTGAAATGTTGTATTGAAGAAAGGAATGTTTCTGTAAAGAGTGTGGCTAAAAGCTACTCACCGGAAGCGTTAGGCCTGTTGCCGCCCTTGGTTGCGAGGTCTTCGTTGTTCTCAGAGTCCCTTGGCCGCTCAGGGTTGTTGATCGAACTCTGTATCCTCTGGACCGTGCCGGCTATGCTCTGCACCACCGGGTTGTTGGACAGGATCTGTCGGATGGGTCCCTCTGGGGCTGCGACGGTGACCGGTGCGGCCGCGTTGTTGGTAACGGCCGCTGCTGCCGCCTGCGGTGCCGCCGGTACGCTGGCGACTGCGGCCGGAATCTCTGGTTGTTTCTGATCATTGGGCTTCGGGACGTCGCTACCTGCCGTGCCGGAATTAGGCACGGACGCTCCCGGTCTCACCAAACCGGTAAAAAAGTTTTGAAAGGTTGCTATTAATCCTGAAGTGGCTGTGCTTGGAGACTGCCCGCTGGCTGGTTCGCTTTGTCCTGCAGCTTGGCCGTTGAATATATTCGGAATCGTTGGGAGTTGCCAGTTTGGCCAGGTGATAGTGGGCCGCAACGTGGTGCCATCGGGCGAGTCAGCCAGCACGCCTGGTGGCACGGTACTCGTCGGATTCAAAAAGTTCTGAATGTTAGTGGTTATGTTATTTATTGAACTTGCTAAGGTATTTTGAAAGTCAGACATAAATTGAACTAGAGTCGGTTGTGGGCTGACCGTCGTCGTCGTTGGTGCGGCGGGCTGTGCGGCAGCGGCGCTGTCCTCCTCAGCCCTCAGGATTGCGACGATGCTAACGCCTTCAGATAGAGCTCTCACACCCTTGTTAAAATTATTTTCTAAATTTTGAATACTGGTTTCGATATTTGCTAGATCAGGCTGAGTCTGAACCGATTCTGGAATGTTCTCAGCCTTCAAGGGTTGCGGCACGGCGAGCCCCTTTATGCCTTCGTGTAGTTTCTGAATCTGATTTGTGAAAGTATCTCGAAGGGACTGGATGTTTTGTTGGATCGTATTCACCTGATCGTTGGTTGAGAGCCAATTTGAGATGTCATCGCTGACTCCCTGGATACCCTGACGCAGCTGGTTCTGAGTCTGCAGAATGGTCTCTCGCACAGTCGATAGCTTCTCCTGCACCTCTGTGAAATGATCAGCGTTCTGAGTCTCGTGCTCTTGGCGCTGGGGCGGGCCGGGGTTGCGCAGGTCGATGGTTGGCCTCTTTATATCCTCATCGTCGTCGGCCACCTCGTTGGTCTTTATCGCGGGACGAGAGTCCTCAATGATTTCGACCGGGATGTCTACGGGCTTAGCGCGGAGATCGTTCTCGACCTTTTCGTCGATGGCGATCACCACCGGAGCGGCGGCATGCTTGTCACGAGGGTCCTCGAGTTCGATGTCAGCCAGGTCTGTGCCGGATGCGGGGGCGGCACAGGCGCACGCGAGGAGCGCGGCGCTCGCGAGCAGGAGGTGCGCGAGCGGGGTCATGGCTGCGCGCGGAGTGCCGCACACGCGGTGGGGTGCGCCTTTATACGGCACCTAACGGTCCCGCAAGTCTTGATGCATCGTGCTCGCGCTCTCCGAGATTACGATGTCCGCCCTGCGCTAAATTTCTTCGTCGTTATTTATAATATAACTGGTCTACGAGTTCAAAGTGTTTCTGCGCAAATAAACTGTTAGGCGGTGCAAAGTACTATGGGTTTGCTTGACCGCGCCGCCCCGCTGCGCCATCAGGCGTCGTCGGAGTTGTTGATAGTCGCGCGGCCACAACACGTTCCCAAACTCGTCTTTCACAAAAATAAACAAAATTATTTGAAAGTACCTAACTGTACATCAAAATCTCCCGGCTGATGTTAGTAGGCCAGCGGTTCTTCATCGGAGTGATTCTGAAACAGGTTTTTAATTAAGAGTCCTAAATGGATCAGCCAACGGACCGTTAGTGGTGTCCTCCTTTTTAATTTCTACGAAAAAGTCTTGTTTGTTTCCAAAACCGTAAAGAAGAACGTAAGATGTGCAAGTAGGTACCTATGCCAATGGGAATGTTCGACTGAACTAGACCTAGTTAGTCGTGCCAAGCGTGTCACATTGACGGACAACATCTTGTAGTATAGATGCACTAGGTAGGTAATAGAAAGGCTAGGCAAGAATACCAAGGTACGTACAGGTACCTTCCCACCTACTGAGCGACCATTGTTGAGAGTAGGTACGGTCACCAACATAAATCGAAATATCAAATTGAACTTTTAAAATTAAAGTAAAATGCAGTCTTCGTAAACTGTTAAAAACAGGTTTTCTTACATGAATACCTATTTATAGTACCCTAGGTTAAATGGTATAGAAATGGGAAAGAAGGCCCATCTACGTAGTTAAGGTTTATTTATAAACTCTTTTAAAAGTTACAAAACAAATACCTACCTAGAATAGAAAATGTTTATTTTGTGTCATAAAAAGAAATAGTCAACAGACGCCCAAAACATACACTATTTTAAATTGTTTGTGACTTATGTTGGTGACTGTCCCTGGAAAAGGTGCCTAATCTACGCAGTACCTGCCTAGTAGGCGTAGTACATTTTCAGTGACCACTTTCATTTTTTAAGTAGGTACATAGCTATGTACCTACCCAGTGGCTGATTACCCACGTAGCAGGTGTAGCAAATGCTACGGGCCCCACGCACTTGGGGGCCCAGCGCAACAACGCAAAAATAAATTGCGGCTCGCTTCGCTCGCTGATGCTTACATTGTTTTTTATGCATAAAGGAGCAACGCAGTCATCGCTTCTAACTAACTGATAAAATATTCAACGCTTATATTTCATGAATTGAGCACCTCCTTTTTTAAAAGTCTGTTACCTAATTCAATCTAGAAAAGTTTGTTTGCACCAGATTTGTTTTATTAAATATACACTATAGGTAAGTATATAATAAACTTTTCAACACACTTGCTCATAAAGTGGCTCTATGGTCACTGCAATTAGGCACATAATGACACCCATAATCAAACTGTGACTTTTTCATTGCTATAACTCACTAGTGAGTTATAGATTTTTTTTTTGAATTTTTTTGGTTGAGTTGCTTTGTTCTTAAAAAAGTTTTTATTCTAAAAAAGATCGTGTCCAATAGAACAAATAAATTAATGTTCCTATTGCTTGCTCATTTCATGCAACTTCTTATTTAAATAGATAATTTTAACTCGTACGTGTTTAATAAATAAAACTTTCACTCAAATATAACTTTTGTTTTCTCTGTAATAAAAGAAAACTTTAAATTCCCCATTTTGTACGTGGCAGAATATACGCAAACCCTATGTGCGGAAAATAAAAAAAAAACCTCATCCCATTCTTTAGTCTGTGGCCGATCGCAATGCGCGCGCATAGGAAATTTTTCCCGCCATAGCGAAACATTTTTCAAAACTCGTTTTCACTGTTGAAATTATAGTTATTTTATTCACAAGTGTGTTGAAAAACGTCGTATGATACACGTGTGTATTGGTGATTACCGTCCTCGGCTCTCTTAAGACCCTCGCCTACGGCTCGGGTCTCAATGGCACCTCGGCGGTAAGCACCAATGTACCACACTAGTACCATAATGTACTATTATAACCTAAAGCAATCCAAGGGCCCCTTGATAGAAGTTGCTACGGGCCCCGCGCTGGCTTAATCCAGCACTGTAGGTATATACCTACAGTGTTAACTTAATTATCACACAAAGATTACTTGCTGGGGTGGTTGAGAAAGTAGTAGTATGTACCTAACCTATACCTACCTTCTACGATGTCAATGAGAAAGTTCCCATCAGCTAACCGCTATAAGTAATTATTTAGGTTGAGACTACCTAAGAGAGAAGGCACAGTGGATTAACAAAAGTCACTTTCTATATGACACATTTTACTGATCGGTAATTTACCCAAGACTAAGCTACGTGTGGTTGTTTTTGGTAGCATTGAGCCATTGGCCAAAACTAGGGTAGGTGTAGGTAGTGTCGGTACCTAATTACGTGTGATCGACAAACAACACGTCCCGTTCATAAATTATAATTTACTCTGTCCCGTCGATTCAGCCATCATCATCACATCACATGACACAGCGGCGTCGGAGGTGGTCACCTGTGGTGGCCGCCACGCAGTAGTGGTCCGGGACTCCGGGGTGTTAGCCACTCTAATGTCTAACGGTGCATAATTATGCCGTAATATCAGAATTAGCATAAATTTTATTGGAAAATAACGTCGTTTCGGAATATTTCTGGGCCCACGCACGTTCGATTGGAATAAATAATACACAGTTAATAAGGTAGGTAGGTGCCTGTACCTACCTTCCTACCTAATTATGGCATAATAATCCCGTAATACTGGTTTTAGAATCGCAGTGCGTTGACCACTCAGAAATGCAGCACCGGCAACAGTGAAAAATCAAGGCTTCCGACGACCGACGACGTGTTGGTTCGAGGCTCGGAGGTAGGCGAAATGTAGATTACCTATTACTTACATAACTGAGGTAGGTGCCGCCGGCGACTTCGTTCGCTTCCCGTTGGATCCCGTAAATTTTTCGGGATAAAAAGTAGCCTATGTGTTAATCCAGGCCACGGACAATAGGTATATATTTCAAGTTTAATCCAAATCGTATCAGTAGTTTTTACGTGAAAGAGTAACAAACATCCATCCATCCATCCATATTTACAAACTTTCGCGTTTATAATATTAGTAGGATTACGTAATATGTAAGTTTGTAGGTATACCTACCTACCTAAGTCCGTAAACATTTCCTTTATTTACGTTCTTGCAACCCTGTAGTCTAGGTAGGTACCTACCTACTCCTGAAAACTTTGTTATACCTAGGTAGTTTCCATCAATTTGATCAACTTTTACTAGGTATATCCTCTCTGTGTTTTATGAGCTAGACCTTACCTACCTAGTAGTAGGTACCCACTTAGTATTGCCTTGCCGGGATCCACGTGACCATTGTTGGAATCGCTGAGGCAGTAGGTTATTGGTTAGGTCACGGAGTCACGGGGACCGTCAACGCGCCGTTACACGGATCACATCTTGGGCTCTTGTACATCTACAACTAGCGTTGTGGCCAAGGTCACAGGTATGGGTTTGATTCCCGCATCGAGAATCATTGCTGAAATTCTAGGTAAAACAGGTGAAAATAGCTATAGATAGGTAGCTAGGTATACCTACTACCCTTGTGGGGCCTACCCTTATGAGGTTGCCAAACCAAAAAAAGACACTGAATTGGATTTGAAACTTTTTATTTTATTTTATTAACAAGTAGGTTAGGTAGGTACCTAATCTACCTACCTAATGGTTCAGTTCAAGATGGTAGGTATCTATTAGGTACCTACCTATTATTCCTACTGTAATATTAATAGGTATAGCACCTAGCTCTGTCTTACTTGAATACAAAATATTAACTAAAAAGTAAGTAGGTACTAGGCCTAGGCAGGCACTTAACCTAAGTAAAGGTTAGTATTCCTTATAATAAGGTCAAAGCTCAGATTACTCATTATTCTGAGGGTCAAAGTGACCAAAAATAGACACTCTGCTTGTCACTTTTCCTTATAAAAAAACATTTACTCAAAATACATTTTCATCCCACCATCTCGGAAAGAGTATTTTTAATCTTCAATATCTGAGTGGAAAAGCCGTTTTTATTCTCTAGAGGATAAAGTAAATTGAATTTAGAACATCGTGTGCACTAAGTTTGTGAATTAAAAAAAACATTAAACCTATTTACTGCTACCTCTATGGTGCCGAATATATCATGCAACTTTTTTTTAATTTGTTAAAAACTCAGACTCGGAACCTTCTTGGTGTTCTTTTTTCAATTTGCTTTTTTTGCATTTAGTCATTTCCTCGCTGAGGTGGAATGAAAAGTTACGTGTTGCACTCGAGTGCAAAGATTTTTCACCTCGTGCTCTTTTGATTCCCTCGCTAACACTCAGGATTCTAATTTTGAATCACTCGCTGCGCTCGTGATTCAATTTTAGAATCCTTCGATTGCTCGGTCATCAAAATTGAACACTCGGTTAAAAAGCAACTTTGCACTCTTGTATAACAAATAACTATTATACATTGATATGAATACTCAGAAGGGTTATATTATAAAAATCCCATCAAATATCGAAAAAAAAAATCTTGTAACATCATCTGTGCTAACATTTTGCGTTTTGTCCTCGAATTCATGAACGATGTAAAGCTCTTCTTTATGATCACAAAAAAACAGATACCTACCTAATGATAGGCGGCTCCAGGTGCTGCGCTAGGCAAATAGGTAGGTACCTACTGAAAAAAAAATGGTTTGCGGACTGCTCAGTCGTTTATGAATTCGGGGGTTTATTACCTTACCTACTAACTTAGAAGGTAGGTAGGACCTGTACCTACCTACCTAGATACGAAACGTTATGCCAAATACAACATTTCATAGTAGTAAGTATTAGCCTATTAGGTCTAGGAATACACTAAAATTAGAGAATGTACCTATTTTAGCAGTTATTAGGTACTATTTGTATTCCATGGTAGGTATTTTGTTTAGTACCGCGATCTTCTGTCCTTGTTGCGCACGTGGTTTGCGAGACAGAGGCCGAAGACTACTGCGACCAGCTGAAAATTATTATCATAACTTGAAGTACCTAGGTAAAGTTATGAGGTAGGTTGTCTTATGTAACTTACCGTACACACCTTCGACAATTAAATAATATAAATAGGTACGTAATTAGCTTGAAAGAATGATAAAGAATTAGGTTCACAAACAATAACTAGGTAAATGATTATGATTATTATTTATATACATAATACTAGCCGTCTCCCGCGGCGTTTCAAAATTCCTTTCTTAGTGCACCCCTACACCATATAAGGAACCTACCCTCCAAATTTCATACCTCTAGGACTTATAGTTTAGGCTGTGCGTTGATTCTCTGTCAGCTTTAAAAGAGTTTTATATATATGGATGTATGATGTATTTAGATTTAGATAGTAAGTTATTCTGTTGTTGACGGTACCATCTTTGCTGTAGAGGTACCGGGAAATTGTTTGCCAGTTTTTAGCTGCTAGCTTCAAGGACTTACCTCAATGGCTACAACGACGATGGCGACCACGCCGATGGCCAATCCGAAGGTGTGGAAGAACTCGCCCACGACAGTGTTGCAACCCTGAAAATATTAAAAACCACTAAGTACCTACGATATTTTAACTAAGTGGTTTTTACCTAGCAATGGGCCAACAGCGCATAAGCGAATCCTTCAAAGTACCCACAGATAGTACCGCTACTAGAGGCGCTGGCTGGCTATATTGATGTCCATAACCAAGCATGTAAGAAGTACAGGTAGGTACTATGAAATACATGGAAGTACTAACATATCTATATATATTCTGTGACAATACAATATCTTCACGGGCCACGCCAACTTAGGACAGGACAAGCTCTGTAAGCTCATGCTGTTGCCGGCATTATTGTCGCGATGAATTCCTCATTAGGGAGAGCAAGGGCATGAACATGGGCACGAGCCGGGACAGAGGCATGATTATATGATTTAGACTATGCTCATGCCTCCTTCCCTGCCCACGGCAGCTGAGTGTGAACGAGGCGTAGTATACCGGTACCCTACTTGAAAACGTATAGTTTTTCACGATGACGTACCGAGTAAGCATTGGTCAGCAAGCAAACTGTGCTGGCGTCGCCACCGCAGCACGAAGGCGGGAGTGTGCCCAGCGGGTACGAGAGCGGACCACTGGTGCCGCAGCATTTGAACTGTAAACACAACATAAGTTTGTAAGCAACCTCGTATATGTTAGTGACGAACTCTGGTGACGCAGTTTTTAGGCGCCGGGACCGACAGTTTAACGTGCCCTCCGCAGCACGGAAGCACTGATATAAATGCCACTAACGGTCACCCATCCCTATAGTGACCGCGCAGAACGTCGCGAAGATTGACTAAGCAAGCTACGCCACAAGTCACATAAGTTTGTGATTATTAGGTACAAAGTTCAAGAAATATCAAAAACATGATAGAGATAAAACAATTACCTAGGTCCCTTGGGTGGTAAGTATTAGGTACTTTACTTACCCCACCTAAGTTAGTATAGTCGTATAGCATAACCCGTTGGGTACATTACACAATCATTATCATTGCCCGAGGAAGTTTACTACAGGACTTGGCTAGTGGGGTAAACGTACCGTGGACTCAATCTCGTGGTATGCCACGAGGTCCTTCTTGAAGGCGATGTCCAGCCACGTGGGCACCTCGTCTATGATGGCGTCCAGTCGCACGAAGATCAGGATTGCGAAGGTTAGCTTCACTATCATCAGTATTAGCATCAGAATGGAGTACTGGAAAAGAAAACGTTTATTGTTTTAAATCTTAGTGTAAAATCTTAGTGTGTTATCACCATATAAAAAAAATCGTCCATCTGGGGTAGGTACTAGGTAGCACCACAGAAGAGACATCTATTATCTGTTCTGTGGGTAGCACTTACCGCTTTTTGAATTCATTTCAGTTGGCCAACATCAGTGATGGCCCCCTTGTTCCCTAGTTACGAGTATAATATGTATTTGCAGGGAGAACGCTGTGTTTGAAAGCTCAGTTTTTTTGGGAACTGTCTCTTGATATCCTAGGTATATCGACAGTCCGAGGTGTTTTAACTAACTGTTGACTTACAGTGACGAGCATGCAGTTGCTCTCACGAATGGCGCCGCAGCAGCCGAAGAACGCGATCAGGAACACCCCTCCGCCGATGACCATGGACGAGATCGGCGCTAGCTGGTAGTTCGCATCTGTTAGGTTAGTTATGGCGCTGAGCTGAAGCTGTATGGCTATCCCCAGCCCTAGCAGGGCCAGCCCAGCAAACTGAAAACAAACATTAAGTTCCAATAAATAGGTAAGACACGTTCGTCACGTAGGCAATGCTTCTAACATATTCAAGTCCTCATTGGACTTGCTCTGTGAGGTAATGCATTGTTATAGGCAGAAGTTACCACTTAACATCAGGTGAGCTATCAGCTTGTTCCATTACTTTTATCATAAAAAAAAATAAAAAAATCCGCCAGTGTTACAGACATGTTCGTTCATAGAATTTCATCTCAAATGTAAAATAATTCCTAACTTGTATCATATCATAACAAAACAACAATCGATGCTATACCTATACCTACTTAGGTATACCTATCCCCTCCTTATCATCAGTCTATGCAAAGAGAATACTATCTAATCTTATCGGTAGGTGGTATAGGTGTGACCGACTTCAGTGTTTGGACAATTTGTAATTTTGATAGGACGACTTAAAATCTGCTTTATGCTTGGTGCCTCTCTTCCAGGCTTGGTCGCTCATGCTATGCTCAACAGATAGATCGACAGAAATGAAAAAAGGGCTTGCAGAACAAGCAGCTTGCCCACCTGATGTGGAAAGGATAAAAATAGCAGTGGTCTAGTCCAGAGTGACCAGAGTTAGGCATCTTCTAACGCCTGTCGTAACACATCGCTGGCATGGGCCATAGCTACTATACTAGGTAGCCATTGCCTTATCGGGAAAATTATAACACAAAATTATAATGAAAGAGAAGTAGCGGTTTTTGGTGGTAGGTATAAGTACCTACCTACGCTTATTATAAGTAGGTACTCGAAATTACTATTATTCACACAAAGCCGCTGATGAAAATGTGATTCATTGATGACTGTCAAATGTTCTACGTTGCAAATATTCCTGTTAATTTCATGACTGTTTCATGGAGCACTGTGCCGGCTGCGGTGCAGAAGGATAAGACTGTTCTCGTTGAGTTTCGAGAATGAATACTGATAAATACATCATCAAACGTGTATTTATTTATATAGGTTCAGTCAGATTGATTACTGAGTATCCTCAAAAATGAAAACAGCTGTATCGATTTCTATCGGACAACAATTTGAAAACTTCCCACATAATGCAAAAACGTGGTTTGAAATCGAAGTTTTATTTTCAAAGCCACGAGGCCACCGTGCAAGCAATCGCCTATTTCTTTGTGCCACAACCTTCTGGTTGTATCTCGAGTATTTATGAGCGATAGGTATAAGTGCCAAGAAAGGGACTAAGAAGAATTGATTGTAAAAACTAAAGATGAAAAATATCGACTTACCCCCCGCTTCTTAAAAACGTTGGTAGAAATAGCCGTTTGTATGGTACTTAAAAAATTAACTAAGGTAGTTGGTATCAACCTACTTTGAAACATCATGAAAGTACTTACCGCAAACACCAGGTTCGCGAAGAACAGAATGTACTTCACCAGAAACTCACCGCAACCCATTTTTGAATTTATTTAGTTACAATAATTTGTAAAAAATGACACAGACATGTGCCTCCTGGCTGGCTTATCAGGCGACTGACGGGTAGTTAGTTTAGTCATAGGTACGAATAGCATACAGTCATACACTTGTGTACATGTAGGTATGTATTTTTATCTCGAAAAATTGCTGTCGTTTTATTTTTCCTTATTTCAAGAGTAATTAATTCGGAGGAATTATATTACTTTTTGAGTTCACTTATTCTATCGGCATAGGATGGTTTCGATGGCTGCGTGAGTTTTCTCGTAGAGGGCTCGTAGTATGTCGTAGCAGTTCGAGCGCGTTTATGTCTTTTGTATGAAATTATGTTTTTGTTCTATGATGATAGTTACTATATTTTATACTCTTCTTACTATCCATGATGAAACTTTCCAAAATACAATAGCAACATACACATCCCTTGGTATTTCAACGTCGTCTGGACTGGATGAGTCTGGTAAATACCAGTAGGTTTTGTTATGTGTTACCTTCTTGTAATTACAACGATTTTTGATGAGAAAAAGTGATGGAGCAATCAGATAGCTCACCTGCTGTTAAGCGGTTAGGTATGTACGTCTTTAATAATGCATTACCTTACAGAGCAAGTCTATTGAGGATGCTGTAGGTATGTCAATATTGTCCATCTGCCGAATTGTCACTGTTCTTAGACTTCTTCAGGCTACTGATAATGAACATCAGTTGTATTTTTCATCACCAAAGGGTGTCACGTAGCAAACTGCTTTGACTTTGCTTTTAGAAAAATAACAGGCACTTAAATTGATATGGGGTTTTTACATTTTAAAGAGCAACAGCAATACAAAGGACAAATTAGAATATAGCACAGTCCTTAAAAGTTTCAAAGTCAATAGTTATCAGGTTATTTATTTACCTATCTATTTTTTATTTAATCATATAACAAGTAGGTACATAGGCGTTTGAAGGCATAATGGCATGAACGACACGGACACTCAAGGCAAATCACACATTACTTTGGGTAGCAAATAGCAGCGGTAATCAGTGATAGACTAAACACTACTTAAATACGGAATTTTTATAAAACTATCTCTTACTTAGTAAGTACTTTCTGTTCTAACTATGGACGGATGACGGACTAAACAGACGGAAACTTTTGTCAAACTGGTTTTTTGGTAATTCCGAATTGAAGCCATAGGGCTTCAAGTCGGGTTTCACGCGTTACATACCTACATAGATCTAAGTAAGTAATCTGGTTTTACGTTGTATCAAGGTAGACCAGACCACACCATATTTCATAATTATGTTTAAGTATATTCACACGTAGGTAAACCTATTACAGAGCTGTCATAAAAACCTGTAATTAACATAAAGGTTTAATGTACTACATAGTAATTATATTATATTTATTTCCTAAATTCCTATGTGCTAGGTACCTAGTGTAGGTAATTAATCACAACATAACATTCACACCTAAATATTTGTGGGAGATAACTAATTGAATTTACTCATTTAGCAGTAGGTAGGTTAGGTACCTACCTAGTATTAGTTCATGGCAGTACCTATTATTTTTATTTTGTTATTTTGAACTACCTAGGTAGTCTAGTGATAGTAATACCAATTGCTTGACTTCGATCTCGACGAACTTCGATCCTAAGGTCATGGATTGATAACAAGTCATTTGATCTCAATCGGTGAGGAAAACCACAGTTTAGTTAGGTCTGCACGCGTTGACATGTTGCCTGTGGATGAGACCAACCACTACAGCGTCCATTTTAACATAAGCTTTTTCTTTTCTACAGTCCGAGAATCTGATTCCGAGCATAGCGGCACTTTTATTTAGGTATTTTAGAATCCGAGCAAAGCGGGACTCGTGCATAGCGGAACTAACCCTCCAGTTCAAATGTTATTGAAACGTCATAAACACCCTAGCTAGGCCGTTTGTCCATCAACGCCGGCACCGGTACCACGGCACCGGTAATGCACTACCAGGGCAATACAAAACAGATCCACACCACTGACGTCACACGGCGCCGCCGTTCACGTGTTTTTTCGAACTTTATCAAACTTTAGTTTTACATTTTAAATGAGGTATTTGAGTGACGTACTAACTCGTACATATTTGGTTAGCCGACGCGGTCGTCATGCCCGTTTGCAAGGTTTTCTGTGGGCGTACGTAGAAATGTGGGTTTCCCTTGGTAAAGTAAAAGTTTATCGTCATCAAATCGTCATCATAATTTGGCTACGATTATTGGCAGTCTTTAGCGCTATAAAATGATATAAACAACATTAGGGACCACTTTTTACGCATGCTCCTGTGCATGCTCCGAAACGGGACGCTCCATTAACATATAAATACGCTGCGAAATTGAAATCGGTTAAAAAGAGAGATATACAAAAGGTACCTAAGTAAATAAATATAACAGAAGAAGAGACTTTTTCCAAAAGACAGGCAAATCTAAACCATTTCCACTCATGAGATTCCTAGAAGTTTCATGGACGGTGCGTGGCAAACTCGTGCAAAGTTTACTAACTACTGTATTTTTGAAAAAAAATTAGGTACTTAGGTAGGTAAATAAACTTTTTTAATTTCAGCATGCAATTACATCCATTGCAAAATAATTTCAATTGAGCCTAAAAAACCATTAGGAGCAGTAAAGTTTAAGTATTTTTAGAGATCAACTCATCACATCATCGAATACCAAGCTCCGCGAGTGTATCTATCTATAGGCAACAAACTCAACAAAGGCGTTTAGTACACGCGAAACGTGGTTGCGGGCGGACGCATACCGCTACATTTACCCACAAACTTCGTGTAACTTTTTACATTTAGTGTAACTTATTAGATAAACAAACAAACAGTGTCCGTAATAATGGCCTTGGAGCATACAAAATTAGATATTGTGAACGAGTCACCAAAAAAATCGCAGAAAATTGACAACGATACACTAAACTTCGTTTTTGGGGCACCCGATTCAAAACCAGAGGACATTGAGATGATTAATAACAACAAGCATGTGAGTACACAACTTAAAAAGTAACCGAAAATGGTCGAAGCAGTTTTAGAAGAGTTTTCAAGAACCACAATGTATCTAAGAACTTTAAAAGTAAATAAGCAAATAAATAGTTCACTTATCGTTGAATAAGGGCAGGGGAATGATGATAATGGTGATGAAATAGTTCAGCGGCTTTCAATGTTCACTAAAACCCCTCATGGCATGTTAAATATAACGAGAGTAGAGATAGAACGTCAATCCATAACATTATGATGTACATTACATGCGTACTTATTAATTCTCGTACCTAGTTACATAAGCTCATACTATTTGATAAATTGTCTTTTTTCTGTTCTTGTGTGCTAATATAGGCAGGCGCGCATGCCCGCATTGGTATCATCGACATTTTGATCACAATATTACCTATATTTATCAATAGATACTTACTTACTTCTTTAATCATCTTTATTACGTATCGTAGAGCATCGGTGGTCTAGTGATAGCAACCCATCTTCCGATAGGACGTAGGTTCAAACCTGGTCGTGCACGAATGGATTTTCTATTCGGGAAATAGATGTGGAAAACATCGTAAGGCAACCCGCGGTTTGGTCAGCTCCTGTCTTTCCCGTTGTTGAGGCCGACTAGAGAGAAGAGTAGAGGTGGTCATTTATAACGATGGCCCAGGCACTGTAATAGTACCTATAGCATCTAGATTACTAATATGCAAAAGCCTGATTATGTATTGTAATCGTATGATAAATATTAAATAAGTTACCAATACCGCAGACAAAGACATGCAAAGTTTCCCGGGTTACACGAGGTACAGCCACAGTATAATATACGTAAATGTAGAGTCTCGATAGCGCAGTAAAATAACCTCTTTATACTTAGAGTGGCCTAGTGATTGTACACAATCAGTATCGCGTGACACGAACATTTTCTACCATAAATAAGATGAACACTTGTCTTGTTCTAATTATATAGTAGGATCTCCCCATCTAACCTTTCTGGGCGATGGTCTCCTTCAAAGACTTCTAGTTTCCTCCTGTCACTATCTAATTCTGAACTCTTGTACAGCCACTTGTTACTTGCACGGTAGCGTATTTTCGTGGGGATAGATAGTTATGGTCACTTATTTACAAACTCAACGATTTTACTATGCAATTCGTGCAACAATTCACATGTAAAAAAATCATAGTTTTTAACAAGAAACAAGAACGTTAGTATTCATACAAACATTACATGCTTGGAGTATAGTTGTTGCTAATTGCCACACGCAAACTAAATGCACATTTACGTGGTAGTAAAATTATGACGAAAAAAAGCTAAAAAATAAACGAAATCAAAACTTTGCTGTCCTTTAAGGAAACCTCACTTTTGAATTTCATTGCCCAATCAGTAGGATAAGTAGGCATTTTATATCTTGAAAAACGTTTCTAAAGTCTAACTGAAATAATTTAAACGTTTGGCACTAGATTGTGCGTGTCTGCAGACAGGGAAAACCCGCGTTACTATTTTAGAATTAACTAAGTACCTACCACAAACGCCTTGCCAGACGCCCGTTTAAATTCATTCAACTCACTCTCATCATCTGGTAAATGTTGAATTTATAATTGAAATATCGGCTTTCCCTATATTTTCAGACAGCAAACTTTCAGTCAGCAACAAACAGACTTTTGACGGTCTAGTGGTAGTGACCCCACGTGCACAAATGGATTTTTCTATTTGCAAAATGTAAGATACAATGTGTGCAATGACATAGATTGCCAATAGCAAGCTCCGAGCGTATTGGCTACCTTCCTGTAAGGCCGACTTAGTCTGAGAGGATGGTACGGGGTGCTGGGCAAGCCTTATTCATCTAAAATAATCTAAATCATGTCCCGAGCACTACCAGCACCCCGTTCTTATGGGACAAGGGAAAAAGTGGCTTCTGACGATATAGGCAGCTAAATTTTTAGCTCAGAATCTGTGCCCGCTCCACGCTCGGGGTTATGGCAGATGCAAGGGCCTGATTATTATTACAACTACCTAAGTACTTATGTGTAAAAATAGGTAGAAGTCTGAAAGGTTATTAGCCGTCACCACTAGAAATTTTTAAATGTATTTACGTGGGTGTTTTGTCTGTAAAGTACTATGACATGGTGAATATTTGGCAACCATTCAACGATAACTCTAAACAGAAAAACAGGAAACTTCTCATATTAATTGTAATTAGGTACCTACGCAAATATGTAAATGGTTAGGAGGATAATAATTATGTTAATACATTATCCACATCTTGAACTACCTATAGGCCCTAGCCCTACTATTATTATCATCATTTACGTTGCTAACATACCGAATAGCTCCTATTATTATTATCAAAGAGTGAGTATCATACCTATATACTTTATAAAATATATAACAGAAAACTTAACCTTAAAACATGACGTATAGCATGTTTAGGCGGGGACGTTGCAGCGCTGCGGGGATGTCACCCAGGGTATTCCAGGAATAAGCCTTAATTATAAAGGCCTGATTTCTAAGAGAAGTTTGATACCTACCTATTGAATCATACACGATTGTGGTACCTAGTTCATTCACCCCGCCCACACCGTTTGCTAAACATGTTAGCATCCAAGCTTGGCAGTATTGGCAGTACATGTACTACGCAATGACCTTCACTCAAACAAAAAATTATTGATGACTTAAATACCGGTAAATTACATATTATTTTGCAATCACATGGGCTAATGTACGGGGAGATATTTCCACATTTTTTTTGACTTTAGAAGAATTGACCTCCTGTAATGTAAGTTGTAACCCATAACAGTAACAGTAGGTAAGTATATTGTCTATATATTTTGATACCTAGGTACCATGATAATTTTACATTATTTTTTCACTCTCAATGTCAGTTTACTGGTCGCTAATTAAGAAAAAAGACAAAACAGTTGTCAATGGATGTGCGATGACACTTATTAAGCTAATGACAGTAGATTGCCCAGTAAATAAAAGGGCTATTATGCCAAGGTTGAACAGTTAGCATTGAAATCACAGATACTACAAGTCTTATGACCCAAATTATTTAGTTTGGTACGGATTTGACTGACTTAATAATGTTCTAACCTACTCATTCTAACTAGCTAGATACTTTATTTACTAATTATGTGGTAGGTATAACATTGGCATAAATAAAAAAAACATTTTATTTTATTTGGAATGTTCGTATTACTTGTGCATTTGTTACGGAAGTGACGTCAACTCAACAGACTGACATGCAATATATAATTAGGTAATGCAGGCCGCCCCAGGCCCCAGCCAACGTTTGACTCATTGTTATTTAATATGATACCGCCAAGGAATTCACAGAGTTGGAAATCCCCATCAGTTTGCAGTTTCACTGCTTTGTGGGAAAGTAGAGCGTCTCTTGGAAAAACCTACACAACTTAACTCAGGCCTTTATATTCACCAGATTTTATAGAGATCCTTTTAAGTAGTAGGTAGGTACACCTAATAATTATCACTTTCATTGTGCCGCATTGATTTGAGCCATGAAGTAGCGTCTTTTAGGGATGAAGTCGGTAAGGAAAAAGAAATGAAATATCAATGAATAGTAAAACCTACCTAAAATAGTTTTAATTTATTGGTACTCTTAGTTACCAAAGTGTGTAAAAAAGAAAAATCGAGAGCGCGTTCGAATCGTTTGTATGGTGATTTGGTCCGACGATTATTACGATTTACGAAATAAATTACGAATAATTACCTAACTACCATAGGTTTACTTTACAAAACTCTTTGTTACAGAATGAAAATAAGAAGGGAACAGATAACTCCTCATTTCCTCTTCTGGAGCCAGAGAGAGACAAGCAGAAACCTCCTTTGGCAGGTTAGTCAAATGTATTTTTTTTTTCTGTGCTAATCAGAAACTATTTACCTATCAATATGTATAAAACTCTTTTGAAGCTGACAGAGAATCAACGCACAGCCTAAACTATAAGTCCTAGAGGTATGACATTTGGAGATTAGTATCCTTATACAGGGTGTTACCAGACCACTTCCGAAAACTTGGAGGTTCCAATCAGACCATGATACTGAAAACATTAAGCGAAAAAAATCGCGAAAAAAAAAATTGACTTGACTATCTCTTTTTAATTTTTTTTCTAGTTACATACACACAGTACAACATAATAAGACATATCTACCTAATTATCTCATTTAAAAAAGCAAAAAAACAAATAAAATAAATAAAGCAGCAATGTACACGCAGCACGCAGATTACGTCTACTACAGCATGAACAGCTGAGAGTTCATCGCGGGTCATTCAAGTACGCGACGTGCGAGCGACCTACGTTAGTACCTACCTACGTTAGTAGGCACTTACGACACAGAATAAATAATAGTACTACGCCTCGACCTTACCTACGTGAATGCGTACATTGCGGGCTGGCGAAATAAATACAAATCTTTAAACATTGTTTTCTCCAGCTATAATTATTTTTCAGGATAACTGATTTTTTTTTGGTTGGGTTTTGGTGTGCTGTAGCTCCCCCTTTCGTTTTCGGAAGTGGTCTGGTAACACCCTGTATAGTGTAGGGGTGCACTAAGAAAGGAATTTTGAAACGTCACATTCTAAAAGGTAGAACGCGAGCAACGCCGCGGGCGACGGCTAGTATTCAATAAAATTACAAGGATCATTTAGAATCGCATTGTAAGTATCCTGCCGTGTATAATTATCTTGCTTGAGTGATTCCGCACTTAGGTATTCAAATTACTGACAGATTAATAACCCTACTGTAGGGTGTAAAAATATCTCTGAAACGACTGTTTCTAAAATACTGAACTAGGGATTCCTTCCTACTACATAATATGAGTACTTACACGTATCCCTACAACAATTCGTAGACAAGCAAGCTCGTGTGAGTTAGTGCTCAACCCTGGTGACGGAGTGCTAGAGCCGGGCACGAGAGCGCTCATATGTAAATGGCACTAGCAGTCACCCATCTAAATTATGATCGCGCAGAACGTCGCTTAACTTAGATAATCGGTGAAGATTGACTATTCAAGGTACGCCACGAGCGCTTCGTAGACGAAACAGTTGTATCACAGGGCACGTCACATTCCAAGGTAGTAAGTAATAGGTACACCTGCACCTTTACTGCCTTTATTACATACTCTACGTACATCTTACGCACGGATGTTACATTGACTGTAGCGAAACGTATTTTTTTTTAATGATAAAAGTTATGGAACAAGCTGATAGCTCACTTGATGTTAAGTGGTAACTTCTGCCTATAACAATGCATTACGTCACAGAGCAAGTCCAATGAGGACGTGCCCTGTAAGGCAATGCACTGCGTCCATCACTCTGAGACGTAAAGATCTTGAAGTCTCATGTGCCTGTAATTACACCGGCGCCCTTACCCTTCAAACCGGAACACAGCAATGCGAGCATCGCTGCTTGGCCGCAGAAATAGGTACGGTGGTAGTACTGAACCCGGACGAGCTCTCACAAAGAGCTCTACTACTACTGAGTATTAGTGTATTATTTCTGAAATTAAACCCTGCGGATTGCGTAGGTATACACCTACTGGTAACAGAAATAACGGCTTTTACACCCCATAAGAAAGATTGAAAGTAACTAACATGAAAACTTCAAATACATAACACAAACATCCAAACTATGTTGCAGACGCCTCCTCAAACCGCTCTACACCTAGTATTTTCTATGAAAGACAATCCGCGACCATAGACTGATAACATTCCGATGTCCTCCAGTGCTTACCGCGTCGTCTAAGGGATTTCTGGAGGACATCCAAGATACGTAGAGTCATGACTAAGTGTAGAAATACTGGCACCATTATGTCGCCTGCCATAGCGCCTAGACGCGGAGACGCCGTCGTAAAATATTGAAGACGTAGAGTCATGGTGACTAGTAATGTTACTAGGAATATGCTCTCGCACAACTAGGTTCAAACGCACTAGTTGCCCTTGGCAAGCGCGATATTTTCCTGCACTGTGACATACGTAGCTGTCTCTGGTAGTTGCTTTGTCGTCACCCTTGTCTTTATGCTTTGTACGTCTTGAATTTGCAAGCCGAATGGTAGAATTAGTAGAGTTGAGTCAGCTGCGGTAAGACCTAGCTGCAGTTTTGAAACCGATTACCTATTTAACATAATTACCTTACGTAATAAATACCTTATTTTATTGGTCTTATATAAGCGTTTCTCGCGTTTTTATGTAGCAGATCTCTTGATAGACCTACCTGCATGCAGACCATAGTTCTGTGGCTTTCAATGTAAGTATCTACTCATACTTTTTCAGGTCCAGAAGTAGATGATTTGGACGGAGACAACAGCCACACGAACAGCGGAGCCTACCCCGGCATCGACGATGGACTTCTTGGTACTGACGACAGCAAACCACCCATTACTGATATTGACGGTAAGTGTACTCCGGCAAACCAAACCAAGTCTCCCGAACATAGAAACAGCCTGTGATATATTTGATAGACAGTTTCACTAGCTGTTCAGACAAACCAACTTTTTGGGTCCTTGCCTGCGTGACAGAGCTTAAGAAAGGAGTCATTAGAGGTCTAGGAGGTCGCCTAAACAAGAAAAAATTAGGTACGTAGGTACTTAATTCAAAGTTTAGTAAAGTGTTGTCTTATTATTTACCTAAGTACTTTGATTAAACTACATTGAAGTGAACAAAGACTGATAACATTGTCGGTGTAGGTACGCCGGGTCAGGCCTTGGTCAACACAATCGTGTGTGACCGCATTGTGCGGGCAGGACGTGGTTTTCGATATCGGGGTGTCAAAGAACGGGGAATTTTTATAAGGGGGTTTCTAATTATCTATCAGTACCTACCTAAGAAAACCTGATCAGCAGAATGTGGCATGGGTTTTACCATGAAAACTGCGAGAAGCCTAAACAATGATTAAACAAGCAATTTATGTCAATTAACGCAATAAACCTAAGATGCTTATTGTCTACACTGACACGCATAAAAGGCGTCATCCTTACTAATATTATAAATGCAAAAGTAACTCTTGTTTGTCTATCGCGCTTTTACGCCAAAACTACTGAACCGATTTAAATTAAATTTGGTGCACAGATAGTCTAGAACCTGATAAAGGACATAGGCTACTTTTTAATGCGAAAAAAAGGTGGTAAGGGGTTGAAAGGGGGGATGAAAATTGTATGGAAGTATCGTCATTTTTAGAGCTAAAAGCTAGAAACTTACTTTTTACGTTGTTGATTCGATAATAAATAAATATGACATTCAAAGTTTGTAAAAGTTTTATCCTATGCTACCCAAAGACACTATTCCACGCGGGCAAAGTCCCGGGGCACAGCTAGTTTTTTACATGTTGGTGTGTAAGTGCTGCATAATTATCTTCCATGAGTGATAATCACGTTGCTTGGTTCCAGGAGACTATCTGGACGACGATAAGACAGAACCGGAGACGCGCGACGACGGCGTCGGCACTGAGGACGACGGTAAATGGCCGTGGATGGGCGGCGATGAGCCGGACTATCCCTATGGTGATTGGCTTGCTCCATATAATCATCATCACCACCCACTCACTCTTACATTACTTATACATACCTTTTTTGTTCCATGACCATTTTAAGAATGTACCTACGTTTACATTATGAGAACAAAGGACTTGTACCACTCATCACAGAACAAGAGCGACTTTTTACATTTGATCATTGTCGAGGTTTGCACGACTCATTCATGTCATGGGGTATACCTGTAAGGTTCAGAATTTGTGATCTGAGCTGCGTGTTCATAAATACATACATACTCATTATGCGCATGTTTTTGAAAGTTTGGGGCATGTGATATTTTTATGTTACTGGTTGGTTGATAAAGTTGGACATGAAACTTTTGTTTAGTTCTGGCAAAACTTCATCATTTTGTAAAATTGTCAATTTTTATTAGTAATTCGCGCAAGTAACATTGCGACTAAGAAGCAGCACCGGTAGTAGTGTAAAACTAGCATGAATAATTGAATAACTAGGTAACCAAAATGCAAACAGGCCTTTATGTACTGCAAAACTGTTGTCCTTGTTGGTTCTGTTGGCTTGTCAATTGGATTCAGAGGTTGTGACGCCAGCTTTATTTTCCAGATAACCATCTAACACCCAGATTCGGATTGGACGACCGGCCGATCTCTCCCATACCTTCGGTAAGTTAAAGACTTTATCAACCTGATATTACCGTTCTATATACTTAGGTACCCCTAGTTATAATGTTTAATCGCGTCTAACTTTAAAGGTTATTTATTATTGTGTAACGCCACGTTGCGTCGCCCTCGTATGTATGTCTAGACCGGTCAAGGGTGTCTGCAGATACAACCAGTATAGTCACATCAGGAAATAATTAGGTACCTAGGTAGGTACATAGTAATTCAGAAGTCAATATTATTTATATCTAAAATACAATTTTGTTTCATAAGGAAACTAATATTTGAACTTAACTAATAGCACAACCGGTTGTTTGTGCATACGTACACGTTGAACCACGAGGAACTTTTACATTTTACAAGTTTTGTTTGAGTCGTCACACTTTTGATTTTCAGACGATTGATGTGAACACTTACCAGCAGAAGAAGAACCTAGCGCAAGGCATGATGGATCTGGCACTGCTGTCTGCTAACGCCAACCAACTCCGATACGTGCTAGAATCTGCCAGCTCGCATCCTTACTACTACCCTAGCCTGGTGTTCATCTCGCTCAGTATCATCTTTCAGGTAAGCTGGCTGTAAGGTGTTTTTCAAACATGTCACCTTAGTAATATTAGAGTAGGTACCTACATGAGATCACGGACCATGTGGTCATGTGATTGATAGGAACTTGCTAGGTACTACCTACGTTTTTTAATCACTACTGCACAGAAATAGCGCTGGAAAGTGTAGCGTAAGACGAGCTAGAGAGAATATCTACTAAGGGTCTGGGATCTTATTGCTCACTTCGGAGTGGGATGGTATCATGTCAGGCGTCGTCTCTACTAGAGTAATATCTCTGCTGAAGTGAGCATAAGGCCTCTGGAAGTCGTTGGGTGTTGCGGGAAGGGGACAGCTCAAAAGGGATTATGGGACTAACCCAAAATTCTCATTACGGTAGCTTGAAATAAACGGCACAAGACCTGTCGCTCTGGAAATGTATGAGGACTATCTTTAGCATTGTATTATAAGTCATTATGTTCCCTGAAAAATAACTTCAATGATCGGCCTATAATGAGACCTTGCACCCAGACAGATACTTTTATTAAAATAAGCTTTAAAAGGCATAATAAAACGAAACTTACATTACAGATCGCAGTTGGAGTCGGCCTGATCCTCAACAGCCGTTACGACGTGAACGACAAGAAGGAAATCTGCAAGGCGGACAAGATAAACAACTTTACAGTGCTGGGGATCTTCCTCATCACAATCGTCAATGTGTTCATCACGTCGTTCAGCGTTGCCTCGCCTACAATCACCGTGTCAACGGGAGGACCTGTTATACAACAGGCCGGGTAGACTGAACTACTCGAAGCATTAGGACTCGGGTTCTGTTCAATTTTCATGGAACCAGTACCACTTTTTGCAGATGCAAAAAATGGTACTGGTTAATTTTGAGGTATTTAGGTAAATACTGCTGCACTCGAGAGACTTCACAAGTATTGTACTGTCTCTGTGCGTCATAATACCTTGGACGAATTAACCATAAGAAAGAGACCTAAAGCGATCTGATTTACCCCAATTAGTTGGAATACGTGGTTTTTTTTCCATTCTTCGCAACAAGTGAAAAACTTCAGTGCATACCGCTAAAGCCGGCTTTTGCCGAATAATTGCAAAAGCTATATTTTAGATTAAAATATTTTCGTACTAGTTTTTCACAAGTGGAAATTTTATTTGAGTTGGTGGAACCCGGCCGGCGTAGATTAGTGGTTTAATTTGGTATCGAAGTTTTATACCACACATTTGCATGTGCCGTTTTAAGCTTTAGCACCGGGCTCTTATCAACCAAGCAAAATACTCTGTAACCGGTTGTCCTGTCTTAAAAAAAGTTACAGTAAAACAGGACATTATGAGTCGGGGAAATAAAGCAAGCCCGTATGAGCTAGTGGCCAACTCTGGTGACGGAGTTTTTAAGCCGCCTTAAGGCCTCCGTCGTGGCTTAACGACTGCTAGAGCCGGGACCGACAGTTTAACGTGCCCCTCCGAAGAACGGAAGCGCTCAGATGCAAATTCCACTAACGGTCACCCAAAACGGTCCGGGAAATGAACAAGTGATATTTTTAGTCTCTAAATTATTTTGTATAGTGAAATTATTTGTTCGGACCAAATTGTATAGGTACTATTAGACTCTAGTGTAATCAGCAATGCATTTTCCAGTCAATCTTATAATAAGTTTTATCTTATCAAGCGTTTACGCAATGTACTTACCTAGTAAGGAAATAGGGCAATATATTGCCATTGACATTAACATACATAGACTACAGTTCAATGTAGAAATGTGTTTGTAAGACAAGACTGCAGTGATATCTAGATTAATTTGCTCAGTTTCTCACAAACGCCCGAATACTAAAACGCTACTAGCAAAGCAAGGCCATTTTAAGTGTTGCTTTTTTGAGTAACGCTTCAGTATTCGGACGTAAGGCTCGTATTCTGCAAGTAATCGTTATACTCAAGCCTCGATTTCAGTATAGATACTCATACAAAAATCTATGCTTGAGTCCGGATCAGTGCTTTAGTAGTTAATGCGAATATGGGCCGTGTAAGTACTTAAAAAAAACTCTTTGAAACATGGCAATAGAAAATGTTTTCTGAAAGAATATTCTTAATGCTTCTTTATTCCGAGGAATTATTCTTATTCTATTAGTCGAATCTCATTGATTTATAATATTAAGGACAAAAAAAATACAATATTTTTATAACTTTTGCTTTACATAATATGTAATAAACTTTATTATTTTATCGAATGTTTGTGTAAGTGTAGTGTAGAAGCTATTTTATCAACGCTATAGGATCTCAAGTACATTTAAAGTTTTATATTAGAAAATGTTGTTACTTTTCAAATTAGGAGATTCAGGTTTATCCAAATGTTGAAATATTACGAACTATCAAAATTAGTTTAGTTAGTAAAATATAAAAGTACTTGTGAGGTATACATAATATTTTAGAAATTATGCCTCAGACCAATTTACTTGTACCGTGCCTCATTTTGTAATATAAAATATACACCCTAAAATTGGTAATTTTATTAAATAAAACCACAAAATCCTTCAGAATCCAAAAATGTATTGAATACAAAACAATCTAATAAAATTGTCAGAGATGGCAATTTATCTATTTTAATAATAGTAAAAAGGAGAAATAATGCCCGTCTGTCCAGCACAGGCCTAAATATATTACAATAATAAATGTGGGCGCGTTTTGGGACTCAATTCATATAAACTAACCTAAATTAGATAAAAACTTGCGGAACCCGATAACAAACCAACAAACATCCAAGTTCACCAGCATATAACGAACGGTTACATGTTTATATCGACTAAGATGACAGATTCTGTATTAAAACACCAGTCAATTAGCTTTGATTAGAATAAACAGCCTAATCCATTATCTGTTGGTGGACTCTGGAATAAATTCATAAAACATCAAATTAAAGACCTTACCAAACCCTACCATCCTGTTACCGAATCCCGCGCCATAACAGATTTACAATATAAATATTAATATCATTAACCTTTTAATAATATTTCATACAGATACAGCCTTACGATGTATGGTGACAATACGTATTTTGTGAATCGCCAATTTTTTGAGCTGAAAGCTACTTAGACAGTTGAAGTGACATCTGTCAAAAAGTTTTGGGTTACGCCAGCGTTTTAATCAGCCGTATAAGTGTTGGTGATTTAGAGCCTCAGCATAAGATAGTCTTTACGATGTTATAAACTGCGTCCCAAAATAACAAAAATTAAATAAGTTTATAGGAACATAATGTTTTGTAAATTGGAACAAAATTGCATCAGAACGCCCCATCAAGCTTTCGAGTACAGTGCTACTATTACGAGAGAAGAAAATATTTGATTACTCTAGCAGGTCCAGGGACTGAAAAAGGACCTTCCTTTAGTTTAACCATATTCTACGAGAGATATTTTATAGCCTATGGTATCTATTTTGGAAGTACCTAATCAATATTTGAGTTTAAAAGCTTTTGAAATGTATTGGGTAAAATGCAGTCTTAGTGTTTCGCGAGATATTATTTTTAGACTAAGAAATTTGGTAACAATAACTGCAAGGGTCTAATATAGTAAAAACTGACATGCAATTCACGCCTACAAATTTGCGAAACACTTAAGACACTGATGAATATTGAGGAAATCCTCTTCGACCATAATGCACGTTGATTTAGATCAACCTGCTACCGGTTGACAGCCCACATTTAACCTTAACAAGTATAAAATAAGGGACACTTTACTCTAAAAACATTGCCAACAAAGTGACTTACCAGGCCTTGTTTAGTTCGAAAGGCACCATGTTCTAAACTGTCTGAAAATGACACTGAAATAAGAAGTTACACTCCCTTGCACGTGTATTGTCTTCGTAAGAATATACTCGTAAATGTTTACTGGAAGATCCACGTGTGTGACCGACCATTGCAGATGTTCGAGCCAAATGGTTTATTCTAGTATTTTGAAATAAAAAAAACCACAAGGTTTTTTGGGTCGATGACTGTGACTCAAAAACACTACAGTATTGTATCTTATTCAAAGAGTAGTAGATTTCATGGCTTCAATGTGGACGATAGCCTGTACATTTACTTTGTTGTGATTAGTATGGCCTATACAATCTAACAGAAGTGGCTCAAAGATGTTAAGGTTTCGTTCAAGAATTTAGGGTATCTGTCCTTCTACAATATAAAGGGCTGTCTTAGCTTGGCCATGTTGAGAGCGTATTTTGCATATGATGTAAGTGGTGTATGGTCGAAGAGGCGTGATTCAAAGGGGCTTATATGGCGTCGATGTCTACATCCAGGTCATCGTCGTCAGTAGGCTTGGCGCGCGCCGGGCTGGCGACCGCCTTGATGGGCGTGGCCTTGGCGCGGTCATCGTACTCGATCTGAAATATAAAATACCACTTCGTATCATATCATTGTACATATGGAATACATAAAAATCTATATCGGCCCCTAAAAATAAACCAACACGAAAATGATCATTTTGCATTCGGCAGGGAACTGGGCAGGGAAGTAGGCATGAGCATAGTGTAAATACTATCATGCTTTTGGCCCGGCACGTTCAAGTCATGAGCTGAGTTTGCACGCGGTATGAGACGTTGAAGTGAGCGACACGTTAACATGTGTTGTCATGAAGTACATACCTCGATGTCCTCCTCCTGCTTGTCGTCGTCACTGGAGTCCTCCTCAGCCTGCTGCAGCCACTCGAGGAAGGGCTGGGCTCGGCGCCGCACGTCGGCCGCCAGCTCCTTGGACGCGTACTTCTTGGATGGCTTGGCGGCCCACTCGAGAATCGCCTTCTCTTCTACTATATCCTCGTCGTAGAGCAACTGAAATAAATTGTTTAAATTACTAAACAGTTTCAGGATTCAAGAGGAGACATATTGGACACAAGGACTATTAAGTCTTTTGAGTTGAATTCTCAATACTCAATATATTTAATGTTTTCACATGGTTTATACCTGAATTTTACATAGTTTTTGGGGTGCAGGTAACTCATCAGGGTATAAGAATAAAAATCATTCATTGTAAAACTATGTAAAAAGTGATGTTAAAAATAGAGGGTTTCAATTGCTTACCCATGCCGGGCGTACAATACTGTTATTTACTAATATTGTACATAGTTAAATCCTTTATAATTTTATTATAGGTACTTAACGTATAGCAACATGAAGGCACGCCTAGGTTTATAAATAGGCAGTAAGCTCGCTAATAGTTTATTATGTTTTGCTCAAACGATTGAAGCATTCCACTTTTGCGCACCAAGACACTTTTGCGTACAAGTGGAATAGTTTTAACTATTTAAATAGTGTAATGAATACAGGTTCAATGTGGAAGGATATAGAAGGAGAGGTAGGCCTAAGAAAAGATGGATGGATTGTGTAAGAGATTATATGCATAGGAGAGGAGAACACTGAGATGACGAATGATAGGGGAGAATGGAAGAAAAGAATATGTTGTGCCGACCCCACCTAGTGGGATAAGGGCAGGAAGAAGAATGAAT
Organism: Eulithis prunata; assembly: GCA_918843925.1. NCBI lineage: Eukaryota > Metazoa > Arthropoda > Insecta > Lepidoptera > Geometridae > Eulithis > Eulithis prunata. The sequence continues at coordinate 8,801,942 of OU974020.1, read as the reverse complement.
ACAGGGTGGATACCTTCAATATGGCGGGTACTTTAGGTAGGAGCGTGGGTTGGTCGGCGCACATGGCGGTGAGTGCGTGCAGCGCGGGGGTAGTGTAGTTACCTTCAGTATGGCGGGTACTTTAGGCAGGAGCGTGGGTTGGTCGGCGCACATGGCGGTGAGTGCGTGCAGCGCGGGGGTAGTGTAGTTACCTTCAGTATGGCGGGTACTTTAGGCAGGAGCGTGGGTTGGTCGGCGCACATGGCGGTGAGTGCGTGCAGCGCGGGGGTAGTGTAGTTACCTTCAGTATGGCGGGTACTTTAGGCAGGAGCGTGGGTTGGTCGGCGCACATGGCGGTGAGTGCGTGCAGCGCGGGGGTAGTGTAGTTACCTTCAGTATGGCGGGTACTTTAGGCAGGAGCGTGGGTTGGTCGGCGCACATGGCGGTGAGTGCGTGCAGCGCGGGGGTAGTGTAGTTACCTTCAGTATGGCGGGTACTTTAGGCAGGAGCGTGGGTTGGTCGGCGCACATGGCGGTGAGTGCGTGCAGCGCGGGGGTAGTGTAGTTACCTTCAGTATGGCGGGTACTTTAGGCAGGAGCGTGGGTTGGTCGGCGCACATGGCGGTGAGTGCGTGCAGCGCGGGGGTAGTGTAGTTACCTTCAGTATGGCGGGTACTTTAGGCAGGAGCGTGGGTTGGTCGGCGCACATGGCGGTGAGTGCGTGCAGCGCGGGGGTAGTGTAGTTACCTTCAGTATGGCGGGTACTTTAGGCAGGAGCGTGGGTTGGTCGGCGCACATGGCGGTGAGTGCGTGCAGCGCGGGGGTAGTGTAGTTACCCTAGTAGCATTTTTTGTAGGCAAACCGTTGGGTCTCAGTCCCTAAAGTGGTTGGCCAACGGTTAGGTTTGTCATCCCTAAAAATTGTAGGACCAACGGTAGAATTAACGTTGGGCCGACTTGTGGGGCCAACTAGTATTAACCAACAAAAGGCCAACCAAAGATAATACAGTAAATCCACGTAGGCTCTCCGTTGGGCCCTACTGTCGGGCCAACTACTTTTAGGGATGACAAACCTAACCATTTACTAACAAAACATTCTATCGTCGGTTAAGCGTAGAGATTACTCACAGAGGCCCTACTAAAGAATTCTACGTTGGCCCTACCTAATAAAGAATACTATATATCTACGTTGGCGCTACGTTGTTTACCTAACGTAGGCCCTACCTAACAAAGAATACCATATATCTACGTTGTTTTCTTACGTAGGCCCTACCTAAGAAAGAATACGTTGGCTTTACGTTATTTTCCTGACGAAGGCCCTACCAAAGAATGAATACGTTGGCCTTACGTTTGTTTTCTTATCGGAGGCCCAACAGTAGAATGAATACGTTGGCTTTATGTTTTTCTCCTTATGGAGGCCCTACCTAAGTAAGAATACCATTATCTACGTTGGCTTTACGTCGTTTTCCGTACGGAGGACCTACTAAAGAATAGATATCTACCTGCAACGTAGATATCCATTCTTTGGTAGGGCCTCCGTAAGAAAAACGACGTAAAGCCACCGTAGATAATGGTATTCTTACATAGGTAGGGCTTCCATAAGGAGAACAACATAAGCCAACGTATTCATTCTACTGTAGGACTTCTGATAGGAAAACAAACGTAAAGCCACCGTAGATATCCCTTCTTCGGTATGGTCTCTCCGTGTGAAACCCGACGTGAAGCCAACGTAGAAAAGGATTGAATCTGAAACACTAAAATAAAATACATTAAATATATTTAATTTTATATTTATTATTCATAAAATAGTAACTTCTTCTATATAGAGAAAATACAGAAAGAATTTTTAAGTAGGTACACATAATATTAATTAATTATTTAGAGCGCACATGTATGCACGTTAGTAAGTATTGTCACATAATTATTTAACCTTTTACAGCATAATTTTATTATTTTAATAATTAATTTCTTGTTTCATATAACAATGCGTCATTACGCACACTAAAAGATTATATACTAGAATAAGTATACATTGTTATGGTCACATGTAATGCACGCTAAAGAGCGTGGCATGGCCGTGGGACATCCTGTAGAAAGCTACAGGTGTCCCACGGCCATGCCACATGGAGGGAAAGTATGTTAAATAATGTATATAGAAAAATTTACTGAAAGAAGACTTTATTTTAATTTTAAAAACAATATAAACTGCATTCTAATAATTTTGAATAAGAATACAGTTTAAATTGTTTTTAAAATCAAAATAAAGTCTTCTTTCAGTAAATTTTTCTATCTACATTATTTAACATATTTTCTCTCCATGTGGCATGGCCGTGGGACACCCTGTATAACAGAAAACAATTTTAATTCAGATCCAAGTTACATAATTGTAAAATTTTAGGCTGACAATAAATAGTAATCAACCAAATGTTTCCCATTTTTGTCAATATATATTTCGATTTTATTTAGAGCTTCATGATTATCACATGGTAATGTTATCCCTTCTGGAAGAGACAGTTCAATTGCAGTGACAGGCCCAGAAGATCGAAGTCTTTGCAATATTTCATGCTGGGATATTTGCAGATCTTTTATGTCACTTTCAATACGAGCCAAGTGCTTTGCAATCACATCTAAAATAGAAAAAAAAATTAAGAACTAATAAACTAATAATTTTAAAAATACCTACTTTTGTAAAAAAATGTGTAGCAAAAAAAAATATAAAAAATTTCAAGTGAGAGTTAGGCCTCTCTCTCTAAAAGAACACCCTGTTACCACCCACTATACTATTAGACCAATCAGAATCTACAAGTTTTTAGTTTACTTATTCTTACCTAAAGCATGTGATTTATGTACAGTCAATTCATCTTGAATTGGTGTGAGAGTCAAATCCAGTGTACCTTAAAATAAAATTTTAATTAGGTTTTCATAGACTCAACATAATATTAAACACATAGCGTCAGAAATAAAAATTTAGAATTTATTGATTTATCCTTAGTTCGGCCCTGGATTATTGGATTTGGCTGCTGTCATTTGGCTGTTAGTTTCAGGCTCATGGATAGACAAAGTCATACCATGATGACCTTCGGATGATGCCATCATGTCTGAAAAAGTAAATCTGTCGTTAGGGTTAACGACAGATTTACTTATTCAGACATGATGGCACTGGTGACTTACAGTCAGAATTGGTAGCACCCAGGTGATCAGGCCCTCTGATACATGGTACATCAATGGAAGAAAAACTATTGCTCGGTGTTGACCTCGACCCAGAAGTAGAAGATACATTAGACCGAGAGTTCGCTGCTACAACAGCTAGGTGCTTGCCTCTAGGTCTCTGGCTTATTTCTGATTGATCATCTAGAATTAACAAATGTCAATGAATATTTTATTTTAGTAATGTAATTATTACCCCCTGTATTTATACAATTTTGATGATGAAAATTAAAAAGAGACGTTTCTCTCTCTCTATACATGCTGACAAATAAGATCTATAACTATTCCAAATTTCAAGTCAGTAGTTTTAATAGTTTCTGAGATAATACGGTTTGTGACAGATAGACGGATACGACAGATTTACTTATTCAGGCATGATGGCACTATTAGGTACTTACAGTCAGCATCGGTAGCACCCAGGTGATCCGGCCCTTCAGGTGGTTTTGGGTACTGTAATTCAGTCTCTTCGTCTGAGTGACTGGTGGTATCACTGTCATATATTTTTTTTGTTTTGTAACGCCTCCTCACTTTGGATATAAGGTTACCGTCACTATTCACCTCAGAGTCATATTCAGCCTGTTTTGCTTTAGCAAAAGCTTTGCCCAGGTCATCTGAAATTATTGTAAAGAGTCAAAGTAGCTACTTATTACCTATAGGGTAATTTATTACCTCAAGTTGTAATATTGCAACAGGTTTACTAAGTTTATGTAGGTAGGTACCTGTTGTATAAAATACACGCCTAATACCGAACAAATTCCATGTTGTATCAGGCACAATTGAACCACTAAGGCACCTATTAAATTTTGTTGTCTTCGGTGGCCACATGCAATGTGTTTTTCGAGGAGTAATCCATTCATCCCTTATTACACTAATACCCTCGTCTTCGGTAAATTCTACCACACTGTACATTACCGTGGCTTGTCGTTCTGTTCTGGCATACCTACAAAAAATATTGGATAAATTATATCACAACCGATCGATGCTGTGTTTAGCAAAATGCAAGCATTGATCGGCTACACGTACGTAGGTATGTATTCATACCACAAAGAAAACTCAGGTCACAAAATTTTCTATCTAGAATTGAGAAGGCACTCACGTTTTGGAGAATTATTTCAATATTCGCTGTAGACTGGCTGGCGGCTGCTGCACAAAATGGCGAAACGGAAAACCTGACCTATAGAAAAGAGCGTCGTCTCTAGAGTAGGGATATTCGATATACATCGATGCATCGAAAACATCGATATTTACAATGCGATACATCGAATCGATCCGATGTTTTGAAATGCTTTCGATATACTCGATGTATTGATGTTTTTTCAATTTTTAGGAGAAAAACATCGAATCGATTATAACCAATTAATTTCATAAAAACTCAAGTTTGCCCCCTAAAATTTTTTTTCCTATTTGTTTATTTCAAAAAGAAAAGTTTTGTTATTCAATAGTGCACTGACAATATAATGTCGTTGCGGCCATCGTATACTAAAAATTATGTTGGCAGCACTGCACACGAGTCAGTGACAAAAAAAACTGTTTATGTCTTGTCGGCCGGCGAGCTTCTAGATCACCATCACCCCCATTTTCCACCGTAGGTATATGAATCGGATTCACACAGTTGTTATTTCTTAAAACTAAAACGTCTTCTATATTAATACTCATTCAAGTTAAACCGAAAATCATGCAAATCACAGCGGACACAAAGGACAGCTATATCATAGTATTCCGTTTTTTACCCTTTGGGTACGAAACCTTAAAAAAGTACTCGATGCTTACAAAGTATCGATGTTTTCACCCGATACATCGAATGACATCGATGTACGGTTCTGATGTATCGAATCGAAAAAAAAACATCGATGTTAATAATTCTTTTAATTAAAGTTCGAGTAATCGATTAATTTTGAATTAAGAAAAATCGATTCTTATTGTAGAGGTTAGAGAATTTTCGAAAATCGAGTTTGTTTGTTTGTTTGTTCGCAAATTACACCTAAACTACTGGACCAATTTCAATGAAACTTATACCATTCAGAAGCCCTATTTTGGGATTGAAACATAGGTAGGCTACCTATATTTTATTGAAATTAAAGACGTGGATTCTTAGATAGGTACAGCTTCACCTCCCTAAACCAAAAGCAGCCTTTGACACGAGGTACCTACCTAGGTACCTACATCGTATGTTGGTTGACAGATATTTTAGTGGAAAGTTTTGCACGCGTACCTAAGAAGTCGCGGGTATCAGCTAATCTTCACTATTTACGTACAATACGTTCAAGAAATCTAGGCCATCTAGGCAAATTATAGTATTATAGATAAATTATAGTTCAGACTAGGTAACATCATAGTTGTAACTTAGTCTGAAATCAATTGAGATAGGTAGGTAGGTACCTATAAATCGGCGGCGCTCGTAAAGTTATGTTCGAACAAACATACCTACCTAGTTTGTGTGTAAGAATGTTTTTTTTGAGCAAAACTTTCGAGCTGAAGATTGAATGAAATCTTCATGAAATTAGATAGGTAAAGGTAGGTCGACAAGTTATAGTATAAGTAACTATACCTATCAAAGGTTTGCTGGTAAGATTGTGAGTTAGATTAGCCAAGGATTGATATCGTGGTCGTAAATAGCTCTGCATTTCATCGACGTACCTGTACTTACCTGTCTAGGTACCTACCTACTTACCTAGTTGACCGAGCGAGCGAATGACTGGTAGGGCATAATTTGTAAGGGAATCGTGATTGTTTTCGGTTGGAATTATTGTACCTAGACAGGTGCCTACATAAAGACATACCTAGGTAGCTTGTAAAAAAATGTAGGTACCTAGGTAGGTTAGGTAGGTAGGTGGCATTTTCTTAATCATGTTTAGCCCACCCATATAATGTCCCATGTCTATATGTAATAAGTACAGGTACCTAGGTACCCTTTACTTATAATAAAATTAAGAGGTATACCTACCTACCTACAGGTACCTACTACTAGTAAAGTAAATCAAATCCAGAGATGGATTGAATAGGTAAATATCTACCTACCTATTGGACCTGTTCATGTTCATTATTATACCTACCTAGGTAGGTAAGGTCGGTGCGTCGAGACAAGGCGTGATTTTTCTGGAACAAATTATTTTCGATCTTATTTTAATTAGTTTACGACTGATATTCCTTTATTTCAACGGCGCCGCCGCGCCGCGCAGCCCTTGCCGGCGCGGCGCGGCCGCTCGTTCGATGATCGCCGCGAGTTCTACCTACCGTATACATGGGTAGGTACCTAACTATCTATCACTATTTACCACAATACGGTCAAACAATCTAGGCCATCTTTAGGCAACAATTCAATTCAATTCGATAAATTTTAGTTCTGACTACATACCTACCTACCTAGTTGTAAACTTAGTCCGAAATAATAAATTTATTGAGATAGGTACAAATCGGCGGTGGTAAAGTTATGCTCGAACAAACATTCCTACCTAGTTTATGTATGTATATGTACCTACCTACCTGGTTGGTTCATAGTAAAGATCTTCTGTTAGTATTTCAACCGAATATAGGTAGGTAGGTACCTACCACCTCGGTAAGGCATTTCTGTTGTTCAAAATCAAAACGTAGTAGGTAGGACGGTATTTCTAGGGAATTTGTAGGGAATCGTGATTGTTTTCGATTGGGATTTTACCAGAAAACTACAGCTGGTACTTGGTTGGCTCATAGTAAGGATTTTGTGTTATTATTCCAACCGAATACCTCGGTAGGGCATTTGTAGGGGAATCGTGATTGTTTTCAGTTGGGATTTTATCAGAAAACTACCGTTGGCACTTGGTTGGCTCATAGTAAAGAATTTGTGTTAGTATTCCAACTGAATTTCTCGGTAGGGCATTTGTAGGGGAATCGTGATTGTTTTCAGTTGGGATTTTATCAGAAAACTACCGTTGGCACTTGGTTGGCTCATAGTAAAGAATTTGTGTTAGTATTCCAACTGAATATCTCGGTAGGGCATTTGTAGGGGAATCGTGATTGTTTTCGGTTGGGGTTTTATCAGAAAACTACAGCTGGTACTTGGTTGGCTCATAGTAAGGATTTTGTGTTATTATTCCAACCGAATACCTCGGTAGGGCATTTGTAGGGGAATCGTGATTGTTTTCAGTTGGGATTTTATCAGAAAACTACCGTTGGCACTTGGTTGGCTCATAGTAAAGAATTTGTGTTAGTATTCCAACTGAATTTCTCGGTAGGGCATTTGTAGGGGAATCGTGATTGTTTTCAGTTGGGATTTTATCAGAAAACTACCGTTGGCACTTGGTTGGCTCATAGTAAAGAATTTGTGTTAGTATTCCAACTGAATATCTCGGTAGGGCATTTGTAGGGGAATCGTGATTGTTTTCGGTTGGGGTTTTATCAGAAAACTACAGCTGGTACTTGGTTGGCTCATAGTAAGGATTTTGTGTTATTATTCCAACCGAATACCTCGGTAGGGCATTTGTAGGGGAATCGTGATTGTTTTCAGTTGGGATTTTATCAGAAAACTACCGTTGGCACTTGGTTGGCTCATAGTAAAGAATTTGTGTTAGTATTCCAACCGAATACCTCGGTAGGGCATTTGTAGGGGAATCGTGATTGTTTTCGGTTGGGATTTTATCAGAAAACTACCGTTGGCACTTGGTTGGCTCATAGTAAAGAATTTGTGTTAGTATTCCAACTGAATTTCTCGGTAGGGCATTTGTAGGGGAATCGTGATTGTTTTCAGTTGGGATTTTATCAGAAAACTACGGTTGGCACTTGGTTGGCTCATAGTAAAGAATTTGTGTTAGTATTCCAACTGAATATCTCGGTAGGGCATTTGTAGGGAAATCGTGATTGTTTTCGGTTGGGGTTTTATCAGAAAACTACCGTTGGCACTTGGTTGGCTCATAGTAAAGAATTTGTGTTAGTATTCCAACCGAATACCTCGGTAGGGCATTTGTAGGAGAATCGTGATTGTTTTCAGTTGGGATTTTATCAGAAAACTACCGTTGGCACTTGGTTGGCTCAAAGTAAGGATTTTGTGTAGGTATTCCAACCGAATACCTCGGTAGGGCATTTGTAGGGGAATTGTGGATGATTTTGGTTGGGAATACAGTTGATTTATTACAGTTGGGCCAGCGTTGGCTTACTGTATAGAAATTTCGTCGGCAACCGAACCAAAAACATATGTTGGGCCATCATTGGATAGTCGTATGTATTTACGGTTGTTAAAACAACTATTATCAGTAGTTGGGCCAATGTTGGGAGATTGTTTAGAAATTGTCGTAATAAAATTTGAGTTGGCTGTTCGTTGGCTCGCTGTAGGCAATGTCACTACCACTTCCCAACGTGATCCCAACCGTTGGCAACCGTTGGCCAACACAAATTGCTACTAGGGTACCTTCAGTATGGCGGGTACTTTAGGCAGGAGCGTGGGTTGGTCGGCGCACATGGCGGTGAGTGCGTGCAGCGCGGCGCGCTGGGCGCGGGGGTAGTGTAGTTACCTTCAGTATGGCGGGTACTTTAGGCAGGAGCGTGGGTTGGTCGGCGCACATGGCGGTGAGTGCGTGCAGCGCGGGGGTAGTGTAGTTACCTTCAGTATGGCGGGTACTTTAGGCAGGAGCGTGGGTTGGTCGGCGCACATGGCGGTGAGTGCGTGCAGCGCGGCGCGCTGGGCGCGGGGGTAGTGTAGTTACCTTCAGTATGGCGGGTACTTTAGGCAGGAGCGTGGGTTGGTCGGCGCACATGGCGGTGAGTGCGTGCAGCGCGGGGGTAGTGTAGTTACCTTCAGTATGGCGGGTACTTTAGGCAGGAGCGTGGGTTGGTCGGCGCACATGGCGGTGAGTGCGTGCAGCGCGGCGCGCTGGGCGCGGGGGTAGTGTAGTTACCTTCAGTATGGCGGGTACTTTAGGCAGGAGCGTGGGTTGGTCGGCGCACATGGCGGTGAGTGCGTGCAGCGCGGGGGTAGTGTAGTTACCTTCAGTATGGCGGGTACTTTAGGCAGGAGCGTGGGTTGGTCGGCGCACATGGCGGTGAGTGCGTGCAGCGCGGCGCGCTGGGCGCGGGGGTTGTGTAGTTACCTTCAGTATGGCGGGTACTTTAGGCAGGAGCGTGGGTTGGTCGGCGCACATGGCGGTGAGTGCGTGCAGCGCGGCGCGCTGGGCGCGGGGGTAGTGTAGTTACCTTCAGTATGGCGGGTACTTTAGGTAGGAGCGTGGGTTGGTCGGCGCACATGGCGGTGAGTGCGTGCAGCGCGGCGCGCTGGGCGCGGGGGTAGTGTAGTTACCTTCAGTATGGCGGGTACTTTAGGTAGGAGCGTGGGTTGGTCGGCGCACATGGCGGTGAGTGCGTGCAGCGCGGGGGTAGTGTAGTTACCTTCAGTATGGCGGGTACTTTAGGCAGGAGCGTGGGTTGGTCGGCGCACATGGCGGTGAGTGCGTGCAGCGCGGCGCGCTGGGCGCGGGGGTAGTGTAGTTACCTTCAGTATGGCGGGTACTTTAGGCAGGAGCGTGGGTTGGTCGGCGCACATGGCGGTGAGTGCGTGCAGCGCGGGGGTAGTGTAGTTACCTTCAGTATGGCGGGTACTTTAGGCAGGAGCGTGGGTTGGTCGGCGCACATGGCGGTGAGTGCGTGCAGCGCGGCGCGCGGGGCGCGGGGGTAGTGTAGTTACCTTCAGTATGGCGGGTACTTTAGGCAGGAGCGTGGGTTGGTCGGCGCACATGGCGGTGAGTGCGTGCAGCGCGGGGGTAGTGTAGTTACCTTCAGTATGGCGGGTACTTTAGGCAGGAGCGTGGGTTGGTCGGCGCACATGGCGGTGAGTGCGTGCAGCGCGGCGCGCTGGGCGCGGGGGTAGTGTAGTTACCTTCAGTATGGCGGGTACTTTAGGCAGGAGCGTGGGTTGGTCGGCGCACATGGCGGTGAGTGCGTGCAGCGCGGGGGTAGTGTAGTTACCTTCAGTATGGCGGGTACTTTAGGCAGGAGCGTGGGTTGGTCGGCGCACATGGCGGTGAGTGCGTGCAGCGCGGCGCGCTGGGCGCGGGGGTAGTGTAGTTACCTTCAGTATGGCGGGTACTTTAGGCAGGAGCGTGGGTTGGTCGGCGCACATGGCGGTGAGTGCGTGCAGCGCGGGGGTAGTGTAGTTACCTTCAGTATGGCGGGTACTTTAGGCAGGAGCGTGGGTTGGTCGGCGCACATGGCGGTGAGTGCGTGCAGCGCGGGGGTAGTGTAGTTACCTTCAGTATGGCGGGTACTTTAGGCAGGAGCGTGGGTTGGTCGGCGCACATGGCGGTGAGTGCGTGCAGCGCGGCGCGCTGGGCGCGGGGGTAGTGTAGTTACCTTCAGTATGGCGGGTACTTTAGGCAGGAGCGTGGGTTGGTCGGCGCACATGGCGGTGAGTGCGTGCAGCGCGGCGCGCTGGGCGCGGGGGTAGTGTAGTTACCTTCAGTATGGCGGGTACTTTAGGCAGGAGCGTGGGTTGGTCGGCGCACATGGCGGTGAGTGCGTGAAGCGCGGCGCGCTGGGCGCGGGGGTAGTGTAGTTACCTTCAGTATGGCGGGTACTTTAGGTAGGAGCGTGGGTTGGTCGGCGCACATGGCGGTGAGTGCGTGCAGCGCGGGGGTAGTGTAGTTACCTTCAGTATGGCGGGTACTTTAGGCAGGAGCGTGGGTTGGTCGGCGCACATGGCGGTGAGTGCGTGCAGCGCGGGGCGCTGGGCGCGGGGGTAGTGTAGTTACCTTCAGTATGGCGGGTACTTTAGGCAGGAGCGTGGGTTGGTCGGCGCACATGGCGGTGAGTGCGTGCAGCGCGGCGCGCTGGGCGCGGGGGTAGTGTAGTTACCTTCAGTATGGCGGGTACTTTAGGTAGGAGCGTGGGTTGGTCGGCGCACATGGCGGTGAGTGCGTGCAGCGCGGCGCGCTGGGCGCGGGGGTAGTGTAGTTACCTTCAGTATGGCGGGTACTTTAGGTAGGAGCGTGGGTTGGTCGGCGCACATGGCGGTGAGTGCGTGCAGCGCGGCGCGCTGGGCGCGGGGGTAGTGTAGTTACCTTCAGTATGGCGGGTACTTTAGGCAGGAGCGTGGGTTGGTCGGCGCACATGGCGGTGAGTGCGTGCAGCGCGGCGCGCTGGGCGCGGGGGTAGTGTAGTTACCTTCAGTATGGCGGGTACTTTAGGCAGGAGCGTGGGTTGGTCGGCGCACATGGCGGTGAGTGCGTGCAGCGCGGGGGTAGTGTAGTTACCTTCAGTATGGCGGGTACTTTAGGCAGGAGCGTGGGTTGGTCGGCGCACATGGCGGTGAGTGCGTGCAGCGCGGCGCGCTGGGCGCGGGGGTAGTGTAGTTACCTTCAGTATGGCGGGTACTTTAGGCAGGAGCGTGGGTTGGTCGGCGCACATGGCGGTGAGTGCGTGCAGCGCGGCGCGCTGGGCGCGGGGGTAGTGTAGTTACCTTCAGTATGGCGGGTACTTTAGGTAGGAGCGTGGGTTGGTCGGCGCACATGGCGGTGAGTGCGTGCAGCGCGGCGCGCTGGGCGCGGGGGTAGTGTAGTTACCTTCAGTATGGCGGGTACTTTAGGCAGGAGCGTGGGTTGGTCGGCGCACATGGCGGTGAGTGCGTGCAGCGCGGCGCGCTGGGCGCGGGGGTAGTGTAGTTACCTTCAGTATGGCGGGTACTTTAGGCAGGAGCGTGGGTTGGTCGGCGCACATGGCGGTGAGTGCGTGCAGCGCGGCGCGCTGGGCGCGGGGGTAGTGTAGTTACCTTCAGTATGGCGGGTACTTTAGGTAGGAGCGTGGGTTGGTCGGCGCACATGGCGGTGAGTGCGTGCAGCGCGGCGCGCTGGGCGCGGGGGTAGTGTAGTTACCTTCAGTATGGCGGGTACTTTAGGTAGGAGCGTGGGTTGGTCGGCGCACATGGCGGTGAGTGCGTGCAGCGCGGCGCGCTGGGCGCGGGGGTAGTGTAGTTACCTTCAGTATGGCGGGTACTTTAGGCAGGAGCGTGGGTTGGTCGGCGCACATGGCGGTGAGTGCGTGCAGCGCGGCGCGCTGGGCGCGGGGGTAGTGTAGTTACCTTCAGTATGGCGGGTACTTTAGGTAGGAGCGTGGGTTGGTCGGCGCACATGGCGGTGAGTGCGTGCAGCGCGGCGCGCTGGGCGCGGGGGTAGTGTAGTTACCTTCAGTATGGCGGGTACTTTAGGTAGGAGCGTGGGTTGGTCGGCGCACATGGCGGTGAGTGCGTGCAGCGCGGCGCGCTGGGCGCGGGGGTAGTGTAGTTACCTTCAGTATGGCGGGTACTTTAGGTAGGAGCGTGGGTTGGTCGGCGCACATGGCGGTGAGTGCGTGCAGCGCGGCGCGCTGGGCGCGGGGGTAGTGTAGTTACCTTCAGTATGGCGGGTACTTTAGGTAGGAGCGTGGGTTGGTCGGCGCACATGGCGGTGAGTGCGTGCAGCGCGGCGCGCTGGGCGCGGGGGTAGTGTAGTTACCTTCAGTATGGCGGGTACTTTAGGTAGGAGCGTGGGTTGGTCGGCGCACATGGCGGTGAGTGCGTGCAGCGCGGCGCGCTGGGCGCGGGGGTAGTGTAGTTACCTTCAGTATGGCGGGTACTTTAGGTAGGAGCGTGGGTTGGTCGGCGCACATGGCGGTGAGTGCGTGCAGCGCGGCGCGCTGGGCGCGGGGGTAGTGTAGTTACCTTCAGTATGGCGGGTACTTTAGGTAGGAGCGTGGGTTGGTCGGCGCACATGGCGGTGAGTGCGTGCAGCGCGGCGCGCTGGGCGCGGGGGTAGTGTAGTTACCTTCAGTATGGCGGGTACTTTAGGTAGGAGCGTGGGTTGGTCGGCGCACATGGCGGTGAGTGCGTGCAGCGCGGCGCGCTGGGCGCGGGGGTAGTGTAGTTACCTTCAGTATGGCGGGTACTTTAGGCAGGAGCGTGGGTTGGTCGGCGCACATGGCGGTGAGTGCGTGCAGCGCGGCGCGCTGGGCGCGGGGGTAGTGTAGTTACCTTCAGTATGGCGGGTACTTTAGGTAGGAGCGTGGGTTGGTCGGCGCACATGGCGGTGAGTGCGTGCAGCGCGGCGCGCTGGGCGCGGGGGTAGTGTAGTTACCTTCAGTATGGCGGGTACTTTAGGTAGGAGCGTGGGTTGGTCGGCGCACATGGCGGTGAGTGCGTGCAGCGCGGCGCGCTGGGCGCGGGGGTAGTGTAGTTACCTTCAGTATGGCGGGTACTTTAGGTAGGAGCGTGGGTTGGTCGGCGCACATGGCGGTGAGTGCGTGCAGCGCGGGGGTAGTGTAGTTACCTTCAGTATGGCGGGTACTTTAGGCAGGAGCGTGGGTTGGTCGGCGCACATGGCGGTGAGTGCGTGCAGCGCGGCGCGCTGGGCGCGGGGGTAGTGTAGTTACCTTCAGTATGGCGGGTACTTTAGGCAGGAGCGTGGGTTGGTCGGCGCACATGGCGGTGAGTGCGTGCAGCGCGGCGCGCTGGGCGCGGGGGTAGTGTAGTTACCTTCAGTATGGCGGGTACTTTAGGTAGGAGCGTGGGTTGGTCGGCGCACATGGCGGTGAGTGCGTGCAGCGCGGGGGTAGTGTAGTTACCTTCAGTATGGCGGGTACTTTAGGCAGGAGCGTGGGTTGGTCGGCGCACATGGCGGTGAGTGCGTGCAGCGCGGCGCGCTGGGCGCGGGGGTAGTGTAGTTACCTTCAGTATGGCGGGTACTTTAGGTAGGAGCGTGGGTTGGTCGGCGCACATGGCGGTGAGTGCGTGCAGCGCGGCGCGCTGGGCGCGGGGGTAGTGTAGTTACCTTCAGTATGGCGGGTACTTTAGGTAGGAGCGTGGGTTGGTCGGCGCACATGGCGGTGAGTGCGTGCAGCGCGGCGCGCTGGGCGCGGGGGTAGTGTAGTTACCTTCAGTATGGCGGGTACTTTAGGTAGGAGCGTGGGTTGGTCGGCGCACATGGCGGTGAGTGCGTGCAGCGCGGGGGTAGTGTAGTTACCTTCAGTATGGCGGGTACTTTAGGCAGGAGCGTGGGTTGGTCGGCGCACATGGCGGTGAGTGCGTGCAGCGCGGCGCGCTGGGCGCGGGGGTAGTGTAGTTACCTTCAGTATGGCGGGTACTTTAGGTAGGAGCGTGGGTTGGTCGGCGCACATGGCGGTGAGTGCGTGCAGCGCGGCGCGCTGGGCGCGGGGGTAGTGTAGTTACCTTCAGTATGGCGGGTACTTTAGGTAGGAGCGTGGGTTGGTCGGCGCACATGGCGGTGAGTGCGTGCAGCGCGGCGCGCTGGGCGCGGGGGTAGTGTAGTTACCTTCAGTATGGCGGGTACTTTAGGCAGGAGCGTGGGTTGGTCGGCGCACATGGCGGTGAGTGCGTGCAGCGCGGCGCGCTGGGCGCGGGGGTAGTGTAGTTACCTTCAGTATGGCGGGTACTTTAGGTAGGAGCGTGGGTTGGTCGGCGCACATGGCGGTGAGTGCGTGCAGCGCGGCGCGCTGGGCGCGGGGGTAGTGTAGTTACCTTCAGTATGGCGGGTACTTTAGGTAGGAGCGTGGGTTGGTCGGCGCACATGGCGGTGAGTGCGTGCAGCGCGGCGCGCTGGGCGCGGGGGTAGTGTAGTTACCTTCAGTATGGCGGGTACTTTAGGTAGGAGCGTGGGTTGGTCGGCGCACATGGCGGTGAGTGCGTGCAGCGCGGCGCGCTGGGCGCGGGGGTAGTGTAGTTACCTTCAGTATGGCGGGTACTTTAGGTAGGAGCGTGGGTTGGTCGGCGCACATGGCGGTGAGTGCGTGCAGCGCGGCGCGCTGGGCGCGGGGGTAGTGTAGTTACCTTCAGTATGGCGGGTACTTTAGGTAGGAGCGTGGGTTGGTCGGCGCACATGGCGGTGAGTGCGTGCAGCGCGGCGCGCTGGGCGCGGGGGTAGTGTAGTTACCTTCAGTATGGCGGGTACTTTAGGTAGGAGCGTGGGTTGGTCGGCGCACATGGCGGTGAGTGCGTGCAGCGCGGCGCGCTGGGCGCGGGGGTAGTGTAGTTACCTTCAGTATGGCGGGTACTTTAGGTAGGAGCGTGGGTTGGTCGGCGCACATGGCGGTGAGTGCGTGCAGCGCGGCGCGCTGGGCGCGGGGGTAGTGTAGTTACCTTCAGTATGGCGGGTACTTTAGGCAGGAGCGTGGGTTGGTCGGCGCACATGGCGGTGAGTGCGTGCAGCGCGGGGGTAGTGTAGTTACCTTCAGTATGGCGGGTACTTTAGGCAGGAGCGTGGGTTGGTCGGCGCACATGGCGGTGAGTGCGTGCAGCGCGGCGCGCTGGGCGCGGGGGTAGTGTAGTTACCTTCAGTATGGCGGGTACTTTAGGTAGGAGCGTGGGTTGGTCGGCGCACATGGCGGTGAGTGCGTGCAGCGCGGCGCGCTGGGCGCGGGGGTAGTGTAGTTACCTTCAGTATGGCGGGTACTTTAGGTAGGAGCGTGGGTTGGTCGGCGCACATGGCGGTGAGTGCGTGCAGCGCGGCGCGCTGGGCGCGGGGGTAGTGTAGTTACCTTCAGTATGGCGGGTACTTTAGGTAGGAGCGTGGGTTGGTCGGCGCACATGGCGGTGAGTGCGTGCAGCGCGGCGCGCTGGGCGCGGGGGTAGTGTAGTTACCTTCAGTATGGCGGGTACTTTAGGTAGGAGCGTGGGTTGGTCGGCGCACATGGCGGTGAGTGCGTGCAGCGCGGCGCGCTGGGCGCGGGGGTAGTGTAGTTACCTTCAGTATGGCGGGTACTTTAGGCAGGAGCGTGGGTTGGTCGGCGCACATGGCGGTGAGTGCGTGCAGCGCGGCGCGCTGGGCGCGGGGGTAGTGTAGTTACCTTCAGTATGGCGGGTACTTTAGGCAGGAGCGTGGGTTGGTCGGCGCACATGGCGGTGAGTGCGTGCAGCGCGGCGCGCTGGGCGCGGGGGTAGTGTAGTTACCTTCAGTATGGCGGGTACTTTAGGTAGGAGCGTGGGTTGGTCGGCGCACATGGCGGTGAGTGCGTGCAGCGCGGCGCGCTGGGCGCGGGGGTAGTGTAGTTACCTTCAGTATGGCGGGTACTTTAGGTAGGAGCGTGGGTTGGTCGGCGCACATGGCGGTGAGTGCGTGCAGCGCGGGGGTAGTGTAGTTACCTTCAGTATGGCGGGTACTTTAGGCAGGAGCGTGGGTTGGTCGGCGCACATGGCGGTGAGTGCGTGCAGCGCGGCGCGCTGGGCGCGGGGGTAGTGTAGTTACCTTCAGTATGGCGGGTACTTTAGGTAGGAGCGTGGGTTGGTCGGCGCACATGGCGGTGAGTGCGTGCAGCGCGGCGCGCTGGGCGCGGGGGTAGTGTAGTTACCTTCAGTATGGCGGGTACTTTAGGTAGGAGCGTGGGTTGGTCGGCGCACATGGCGGTGAGTGCGTGCAGCGCGGCGCGCTGGGCGCGGGGGTAGTGTAGTTACCTTCAGTATGGCGGGTACTTTAGGTAGGAGCGTGGGTTGGTCGGCGCACATGGCGGTGAGTGCGTGCAGCGCGGCGCGCTGGGCGCGGGGGTAGTGTAGTTACCTTCAGTATGGCGGGTACTTTAGGTAGGAGCGTGGGTTGGTCGGCGCACATGGCGGTGAGTGCGTGCAGCGCGGCGCGCTGGGCGCGGGGGTAGTGTAGTTACCTTCAGTATGGCGGGTACTTTAGGTAGGAGCGTGGGTTGGTCGGCGCACATGGCGGTGAGTGCGTGCAGCGCGGCGCGCTGGGCGCGGGGGTAGTGTAGTTACCTTCAGTATGGCGGGTACTTTAGGCAGGAGCGTGGGTTGGTCGGCGCACATGGCGGTGAGTGCGTGCAGCGCGGGGGTAGTGTAGTTACCTTCAGTATGGCGGGTACTTTAGGCAGGAGCGTGGGTTGGTCGGCGCACATGGCGGTGAGTGCGTGCAGCGCGGCGCGCTGGGCGCGGGGGTAGTGTAGTTACCTTCAGTATGGCGGGTACTTTAGGTAGGAGCGTGGGTTGGTCGGCGCACATGGCGGTGAGTGCGTGCAGCGCGGCGCGCTGGGCGCGGGGGTAGTGTAGTTACCTTCAGTATGGCGGGTACTTTAGGTAGGAGCGTGGGTTGGTCGGCGCACATGGCGGTGAGTGCGTGCAGCGCGGGGGTAGTGTAGTTACCTTCAGTATGGCGGGTACTTTAGGCAGGAGCGTGGGTTGGTCGGCGCACATGGCGGTGAGTGCGTGCAGCGCGGCGCGCTGGGCGCGGGGGTAGTGTAGTTACCTTCAGTATGGCGGGTACTTTAGGTAGGAGCGTGGGTTGGTCGGCGCACATGGCGGTGAGTGCGTGCAGCGCGGCGCGCTGGGCGCGGGGGTAGTGTAGTTACCTTCAGTATGGCGGGTACTTTAGGTAGGAGCGTGGGTTGGTCGGCGCACATGGCGGTGAGTGCGTGCAGCGCGGCGCGCTGGGCGCGGGGGTAGTGTAGTTACCTTCAGTATGGCGGGTACTTTAGGTAGGAGCGTGGGTTGGTCGGCGCACATGGCGGTGAGTGCGTGCAGCGCGGGGGTAGTGTAGTTACCTTCAGTATGGCGGGTACTTTAGGCAGGAGCGTGGGTTGGTCGGCGCACATGGCGGTGAGTGCGTGCAGCGCGGCGCGCTGGGCGCGGGGGTAGTGTAGTTACCTTCAGTATGGCGGGTACTTTAGGTAGGAGCGTGGGTTGGTCGGCGCACATGGCGGTGAGTGCGTGCAGCGCGGCGCGCTGGGCGCGGGGGTAGTGTAGTTACCTTCAGTATGGCGGGTACTTTAGGTAGGAGCGTGGGTTGGTCGGCGCACATGGCGGTGAGTGCGTGCAGCGCGGCGCGCTGGGCGCGGGGGTAGTGTAGTTACCTTCAGTATGGCGGGTACTTTAGGTAGGAGCGTGGGTTGGTCGGCGCACATGGCGGTGAGTGCGTGCAGCGCGGCGCGCTGGGCGCGGGGGTAGTGTAGTTACCTTCAGTATGGCGGGTACTTTAGGTAGGAGCGTGGGTTGGTCGGCGCACATGGCGGTGAGTGCGTGCAGCGCGGCGCGCTGGGCGCGGGGGTAGTGTAGTTACCTTCAGTATGGCGGGTACTTTAGGTAGGAGCGTGGGTTGGTCGGCGCACATGGCGGTGAGTGCGTGCAGCGCGGCGCGCTGGGCGCGGGGGTAGTGTAGTTACCTTCAGTATGGCGGGTACTTTAGGTAGGAGCGTGGGTTGGTCGGCGCACATGGCGGTGAGTGCGTGCAGCGCGGCGCGCTGGGCGCGGGGGTAGTGTAGTTACCTTCAGTATGGCGGGTACTTTAGGTAGGAGCGTGGGTTGGTCGGCGCACATGGCGGTGAGTGCGTGCAGCGCGGCGCGCTGGGCGCGGGGGTAGTGTAGTTACCTTCAGTATGGCGGGTACTTTAGGTAGGAGCGTGGGTTGGTCGGCGCACATGGCGGTGAGTGCGTGCAGCGCGGCGCGCTGGGCGCGGGGGTAGTGTAGTTACCTTCAGTATGGCGGGTACTTTAGGTAGGAGCGTGGGTTGGTCGGCGCACATGGCGGTGAGTGCGTGCAGCGCGGGGGTAGTGTAGTTACCTTCAGTATGGCGGGTACTTTAGGTAGGAGCGTGGGTTGGTCGGCGCACATGGCGGTGAGTGCGTGCAGCGCGGCGCGCTGGGCGCGGGGGTAGTGTAGTTACCTTCAGTATGGCGGGTACTTTAGGTAGGAGCGTGGGTTGGTCGGCGCACATGGCGGTGAGTGCGTGCAGCGCGGCGCGCTGGGCGCGGGGGTAGTGTAGTTACCTTCAGTATGGCGGGTACTTTAGGTAGGAGCGTGGGTTGGTCGGCGCACATGGCGGTGAGTGCGTGCAGCGCGGCGCGCTGGGCGCGGGGGTAGTGTAGTTACCTTCAGTATGGCGGGTACTTTAGGTAGGAGCGTGGGTTGGTCGGCGCACATGGCGGTGAGTGCGTGCAGCGCGGGGGTAGTGTAGTTACCTTCAGTATGGCGGGTACTTTAGGCAGGAGCGTGGGTTGGTCGGCGCACATGGCGGTGAGTGCGTGCAGCGCGGCGCGCTGGGCGCGGGGGTAGTGTAGTTACCTTCAGTATGGCGGGTACTTTAGGTAGGAGCGTGGGTTGGTCGGCGCACATGGCGGTGAGTGCGTGCAGCGCGGCGCGCTGGGCGCGGGGGTAGTGTAGTTACCTTCAGTATGGCGGGTACTTTAGGTAGGAGCGTGGGTTGGTCGGCGCACATGGCGGTGAGTGCGTGCAGCGCGGGGGTAGTGTAGTTACCTTCAGTATGGCGGGTACTTTAGGTAGGAGCGTGGGTTGGTCGGCGCACATGGCGGTGAGTGCGTGCAGCGCGGCGCGCTGGGCGCGGGGGTAGTGTAGTTACCTTCAGTATGGCGGGTACTTTAGGTAGGAGCGTGGGTTGGTCGGCGCACATGGCGGTGAGTGCGTGCAGCGCGGCGCGCTGGGCGCGGGGGTAGTGTAGTTACCTTCAGTATGGCGGGTACTTTAGGTAGGAGCGTGGGTTGGTCGGCGCACATGGCGGTGAGTGCGTGCAGCGCGGCGCGCTGGGCGCGGGGGTAGTGTAGTTACCTTCAGTATGGCGGGTACTTTAGGTAGGAGCGTGGGTTGGTCGGCGCACATGGCGGTGAGTGCGTGCAGCGCGGGGGTAGTGTAGTTACCTTCAGTATGGCGGGTACTTTAGGCAGGAGCGTGGGTTGGTCGGCGCACATGGCGGTGAGTGCGTGCAGCGCGGCGCGCTGGGCGCGGGGGTAGTGTAGTTACCTTCAGTATGGCGGGTACTTTAGGTAGGAGCGTGGGTTGGTCGGCGCACATGGCGGTGAGTGCGTGCAGCGCGGCGCGCTGGGCGCGGGGGTAGTGTAGTTACCTTCAGTATGGCGGGTACTTTAGGTAGGAGCGTGGGTTGGTCGGCGCACATGGCGGTGAGTGCGTGCAGCGCGGGGGTAGTGTAGTTACCTTCAGTATGGCGGGTACTTTAGGTAGGAGCGTGGGTTGGTCGGCGCACATGGCGGTGAGTGCGTGCAGCGCGGCGCGCTGGGCGCGGGGGTAGTGTAGTTACCTTCAGTATGGCGGGTACTTTAGGTAGGAGCGTGGGTTGGTCGGCGCACATGGCGGTGAGTGCGTGCAGCGCGGCGCGCTGGGCGCGGGGGTAGTGTAGTTACCTTCAGTATGGCGGGTACTTTAGGTAGGAGCGTGGGTTGGTCGGCGCACATGGCGGTGAGTGCGTGCAGCGCGGCGCGCTGGGCGCGGGGGTAGTGTAGTTACCTTCAGTATGGCGGGTACTTTAGGTAGGAGCGTGGGTTGGTCGGCGCACATGGCGGTGAGTGCGTGCAGCGCGGCGCGCTGGGCGCGGGGGTAGTGTAGTTACCTTCAGTATGGCGGGTACTTTAGGTAGGAGCGTGGGTTGGTCGGCGCACATGGCGGTGAGTGCGTGCAGCGCGGCGCGCTGGGCGCGGGGGTAGTGTAGTTACCTTCAGTATGGCGGGTACTTTAGGTAGGAGCGTGGGTTGGTCGGCGCACATGGCGGTGAGTGCGTGCAGCGCGGGGGTAGTGTAGTTACCTTCAGTATGGCGGGTACTTTAGGTAGGAGCGTGGGTTGGTCGGCGCACATGGCGGTGAGTGCGTGCAGCGCGGCGCGCTGGGCGCGGGGGTAGTGTAGTTACCTTCAGTATGGCGGGTACTTTAGGTAGGAGCGTGGGTTGGTCGGCGCACATGGCGGTGAGTGCGTGCAGCGCGGCGCGCTGGGCGCGGGGGTAGTGTAGTTACCTTCAGTATGGCGGGTACTTTAGGTAGGAGCGTGGGTTGGTCGGCGCACATGGCGGTGAGTGCGTGCAGCGCGGCGCGCTGGGCGCGGGGGTAGTGTAGTTACCTTCAGTATGGCGGGTACTTTAGGTAGGAGCGTGGGTTGGTCGGCGCACATGGCGGTGAGTGCGTGCAGCGCGGCGCGCTGGGCGCGGGGGTAGTGTAGTTACCTTCAGTATGGCGGGTACTTTAGGTAGGAGCGTGGGTTGGTCGGCGCACATGGCGGTGAGTGCGTGCAGCGCGGCGCGCTGGGCGCGGGGGTAGTGTAGTTACCTTCAGTATGGCGGGTACTTTAGGTAGGAGCGTGGGTTGGTCGGCGCACATGGCGGTGAGTGCGTGCAGCGCGGCGCGCTGGGCGCGGGGGTAGTGTAGTTACCTTCAGTATGGCGGGTACTTTAGGTAGGAGCGTGGGTTGGTCGGCGCACATGGCGGTGAGTGCGTGCAGCGCGGCGCGCTGGGCGCGGGGGTAGTGTAGTTACCTTCAGTATGGCGGGTACTTTAGGTAGGAGCGTGGGTTGGTCGGCGCACATGGCGGTGAGTGCGTGCAGCGCGGCGCGCTGGGCGCGGGGGTAGTGTAGTTACCTTCAGTATGGCGGGTACTTTAGGTAGGAGCGTGGGTTGGTCGGCGCACATGGCGGTGAGTGCGTGCAGCGCGGCGCGCTGGGCGCGGGGGTAGTGTAGTTACCTTCAGTATGGCGGGTACTTTAGGTAGGAGCGTGGGTTGGTCGGCGCACATGGCGGTGAGTGCGTGCAGCGCGGCGCGCTGGGCGCGGGGGTAGTGTAGTTACCTTCAGTATGGCGGGTACTTTAGGTAGGAGCGTGGGTTGGTCGGCGCACATGGCGGTGAGTGCGTGCAGCGCGGCGCGCTGGGCGCGGGGGTAGTGTAGTTACCTTCAGTATGGCGGGTACTTTAGGTAGGAGCGTGGGTTGGTCGGCGCACATGGCGGTGAGTGCGTGCAGCGCGGCGCGCTGGGCGCGGGGGTAGTGTAGTTACCTTCAGTATGGCGGGTACTTTAGGTAGGAGCGTGGGTTGGTCGGCGCACATGGCGGTGAGTGCGTGCAGCGCGGCGCGCTGGGCGCGGGGGTAGTGTAGTTACCTTCAGTATGGCGGGTACTTTAGGTAGGAGCGTGGGTTGGTCGGCGCACATGGCGGTGAGTGCGTGCAGCGCGGCGCGCTGGGCGCGGGGGTAGTGTAGTTACCTTCAGTATGGCGGGTACTTTAGGTAGGAGCGTGGGTTGGTCGGCGCACATGGCGGTGAGTGCGTGCAGCGCGGCGCGCTGGGCGCGGGGGTAGAGTAGTTACCTTCAGTATGGCGGGTACTTTAGGTAGGAGCGTGGGTTGGTCGGCGCACATGGCGGTGAGTGCGTGCAGCGCGGCGCGCTGGGCGCGGGGGTAGTGTAGTTACCTTCAGTATGGCGGGTACTTTAGGTAGGAGCGTGGGTTGGTCGGCGCACATGGCGGTGAGTGCGTGCAGCGCGGCGCGCTGGGCGCGGGGGTCGCGGCGCGTGAAGCGGCGCAGCAGGGCGCGGTGCCGGCGCACGTCCGCCGCGAAGGCCGCGCCGCGCACCAACACCTCGAACAGCACCAGCGGGGCCTTCGACTTCACTTCCAATCTAATAAACATTAACCAAACATTCTGTGTGAACAACCTACCCTTGACCAACATGTGTGCTAAGCTGTCACTTCAACTTGACGTCTAACTATCGGCATCGATTAGACATTGATGAGGAGTAACCAGATGGGTGACCACGACCACGGAACACAATCGACAAGTTACGTATACCAACCGTATTCGAGTCATGTTGCACGTCAACGCTAGGTCGACGGCGAAACGTTGGATTGGAACATCACCGCGCAGTGTATCTCGGATGCGCCACAGTTATTCGTGCTGAGACCCCTTGAAAGTACTAGTAGCCAAAGGTAGGTATATCGGGGTTCAAAATAAACAGCCGGATATTAGTGTACTAAGCAAGCTCTGCTTTATTGAAAACCAAGAGGCACTATGGCTATTCCGCAGAACGCTTCGATAGCGCGATCCACATTTATGCCATTTTTAGCAGCGCCATCTAGTTATGACTTAGGTACTAACATTAATGGACACCTCTAGTATGCGCTATCACTCTCAAAACCACGCTTGAAGCAAGAACGCATTTATTATCAATACAATTAATATAAATTTTATTTGAATGGTGCACCCCATACCTCTCAGCTTCATTGAGCAGTTCAACAGAGTTGATGTTCCCGGCAGCGGAGCGTTGCTTCAGGAATGCGTAAAACAGATCCATGCGTTGCTTCTCATTCTTCTCGCTGTCCTCAGACACCGTCATGCATTTGGCGCCTTCAGTCAGATCTGCCGAAATTATGAACAGGTATGATATCTACGGTCATCGATCTTCGACTTTCTGACGCCATTCCTTTTAGATGCTATCTTTTGAGAATATTTCA
The DNA here is from genome assembly GCA_918843925.1 of Eulithis prunata. NCBI lineage: Eukaryota > Metazoa > Arthropoda > Insecta > Lepidoptera > Geometridae > Eulithis > Eulithis prunata. The sequence continues at coordinate 8,778,577 of OU974020.1, read as the reverse complement.
GCCACAGAACGAGGTTTGAAACTTCAACCTCCACTTCATCCCATCTATTCCAAAATAGGCCTTTTGGTCCTCGATAAGTGCACCCAAAATAGGTCATTCCGCCGCACTAATAACAATGACGAAATGACTTTTGACGCTCCGGATTCTACTCTAGAATCCTTCACTTCGCTCAGGGTTCAAAAAATCGCCGCTCTCGCCCTAAATACATTATTTTGGTCCATTATGACACAATCTACTATTTCAAACGACTTTTACAACATTGCACACATCCATGACAATTTATCAGATTGATGATGTTACCTTGCATACGAGCCTTGACGGCCGCCTCGCTAACATCAACGGTCCAGTTGCCATCATCATCATCACCGTCGTCCTTGGGCGGTGCTTTAGGCTTGCTGCGAGCGTGCGGGGTCACAGGACTCACTGGCTCACTCTCCTGAAACAACACAAAAGATGTTATTCATCGGTAACAATAAGCTTTCTGTAGAATAACTTTTGCAGCCAACAAACTTTATTACCTATAACTAGCGAAATCGAAAGGATTATCTGGTGACTTTTTTGATATTCTAAACCAGTTTAAACTTAATACTTATTGTGTTAGGTAGAACTTTAACCAATTGAGTTTTTTTCTCAAAGTTGCGACAGAGTAATCTCACCAATAACATTCTTACAGATAATTACGGTTGTAGTAAGTCTCGCAGGGAATTCGACCGACGCAGTTACCTTCAGTTACCGACGTGCTGTGCTGCGTGTATGTTACTTACGTTCTTGGCGTCGTCTTCGTTAGCATCATAGTCAAAGATTCACCATTTTGGAACACAATATGAGACACTTTCGCTTTGTTTATAACATTGTACTTGCCATCACGGTTGTGAAAAAACTAGAAGCCATAGGTAGGTATATCGGGGTTCAAAATAAACAGCCGGATAGCAATTTACTAAGTAAGCTCAACTTAATTGAAAAACAAGAGGCACCATGCCTATTCCGCGAAACGATTCGATAGCGCGATCTACATTTGTGCCGTTTTTAGCAGCGCCATCTAGTTATGAGTTAGGTAGTAACATGAATGGACAGTTGTGTTACGTACGTTCTTGGCGTCGTCGTTGGCGTCATGGTTGCCGTTGGCGGGCTTGTCGCCGGCGCCGGGTCCAGAACGCTTGGATCGCTTGCCGCGGTTACCTTCCGTCACGGACGTGCCCTGGATATAACATAAACCTGTTAGGTCGCTCAGTAATAGTACATTACTGCAGCGGCCCGCAAGAGAGGTAATGAGGGAAGAACGTGTAAATGTGGGCAGAGTCGAAGACGAGGCACACATACGTGAGTCCCTGATTGCCTGGTTGTGGCCAAGGCTAGTATAGTACGTTTCTCAAATAATGCGCGAAAATTAAAACTAAGTACCTAGGCAAAACTTTTTAGTTGAAAATACAATTACTTTTCAAAACCAATAGCGAACAACGAAGTTACAGTGTTCATTTGTTATTTTTTTGTTCAATAATCAGCTTTCTATTTGAAAGACTGTTCGAAATTTGAATAAAACCTTTGATAAGTTACCTTCCTTGGTTGCCATGTTATGGAGTAAAAAATCGTTCCATTTTTAAATTACACGACAGATATGAATTTTGTATGTAATTTATTTGGCCGCTAAACACGCCCGCAATGAATTTTCATACATTTTTATCTGGCTGCTGCTCGCATGTATTTGGCCAGTACTGCATTTTCGATTTATCCTGAAGAAGGTTGTCAAAATAATGCTTTAATTTCCAAGCATGTTTGAGAAAATATTGTAAGTTATGACGTCATCCCTATTAGAATAAACTCTCTGCTGAAGTAAGTATAATGTGGCCGGTGTTTATTGCAGTACCTGTCCGCTAGTATCAGCAGTGGGCGGGTTCTTGAGTATGAAGGTGTTGAGTTTGTGGTTAAAGTCGAGCACGCCGTGGTACCCGCACGCCTTGCAGCCTTGAGATATTGTGTTCCGCTTGGTGGATACTATCAGCTCTGTCTCAGGGTTGTCGCATTCCGGGCACAGAACGAACTTGCGGATAAATCTGAAACAATAACATCACGATGGGAATCACATCAATCATAATACTATGGAAACTAGATTGCTAATGTATAAAAGTAAATATTAGTTACCCGTCCAGTAGATCTTGCAGTTTGGCGGAGTCGTGGCTGCCGTTGACAATGAAACGCTCGTTCTTGAAGTCGAACTGCGTCTGAGCGCCCAGCTCACATCCGAAGTACTTCGTCGGATCTACGGTTATACAACACACAGCATAACAAAACCACTGCTATAAAACCGCGCTCACTGTTGGTTACATAGAAAAAGTTCTTCTAAAAGATGTGTACTTTAAACCCTCTCGGTCTTATTACAGAACGAAGACTAAAGAAAGTCAAGGGTTAAACGTACGTCAACGTAAAGGTTTATGTCAAGGTAAACCATGACTTTCTTTCGTCTTCGTTCTGTAATAAGACAATCTTAGTAAATGATATTTTATTTATTTATTATTTTACTTTAATTAAAACGGATAACCTATTACATTAATTAAAGAAGAAGGAAAATTAATAAAAGAATCAGGTCAAAAAAAAATTACACAAATCAAATAAAAATATAGCAATAGTCAATAAAAAAGTCACGAAAAAATTAACATCACAAAAATTACAAATTATTAAAATAAATATAATTCAAACACACATTCATACATCACGCTCACAAAACCGCAAACACTGTGACAGGATCTTTGCAAATCCATCTGCAAATAAGTCGCTGTCAGGATTAGCGTTCAGACTATACATATTAATGTAGGTAATGGTTGGTAATGTAGGTACTCACAAGTGGCGGGACGTCCCAGCGCCTTAGCCACGTCGGGCATGTTGACGATGACGGTCTTAATGCCGTTGCCTTTGCCTTCCACCTTCGCACAAATCCTCGGCATCTGCCATAAAAATATAATATCAGACACTGCAACATTGCATGCTGCTGCGGTCTATGTTATATGCAGGTAAATAGTGTGAGAACTCACCTTGTACCGGTAGAAAGCGTCGGCGACATTTCGGTTCACGTTAAGGGTCCCCATGGCGGCGGTATAACTATGTACAACTATACTAAACTAACTATGACTTGATCTCTTGATATATCCAATTTTTCGCTAATTTTTACATAGAATCTGAAACAGAAATGTTTTAATCATTATTAAGCTATGTAGTATGTATTATGTACTCTACTCATCATCAATATATATAAAACTCTTTTGAAGCTGACAGAGAATCAACGCACAGCCTAAACTATAAGTCCTAGAGGTATGACATTTGGAGTGTAGTATCCTTATATAGTGTAGGCACTAAGAAAGCAATTTTGAAAAGTCACACTCTAAAGGGTCTAGAACGCGAGCAACGCCGCGGGCGACGGCTAGTAGTTTTATATTTTCCAACAAGAATTTCAAAATCATCAGAATTTACTTTCTCATTTGGCGAACCATCATTTGGAGTAGACACCGTTTATTCACCTTTACATATTCGTATCTAAATGTAACCTCTTTTCACGTAGCGGTATGTGACGGCTATCAACGCTACTCAGCAGGGTGCTGGTAGCATTAGGCAACACACACACACCTGCGAAATACCTCCATGTAAGTGATGATTACCTCGCCTAGACCGTGTTGATACCGTACAGAACTTTGCTAACATTGATGGCACTTGCACAAGCACATTTTTTTATTGCAACTTTACCTCAAAACAAGGGGCCATAGTGGTTACCTTGGTTAGTCAGAGTGCTAACAGCGTGGTGGTATTACTTACCTACACCCCGTACCGCTATCTCTAATACCGCGTTCACACTATGCAATTGCCGCTGCCGGCATTCATGCCGCGGACTTATTGCCACAGCAAAATCGCCTTTATTCTCACCAAGGAGCTAGCGCATGAACATGGCGATGTTGCTGTGGCAATAATTCCGGAATTAATCGCGGCATTCATGCCGGCAGCGGCAATTGCATAGTGTGAACGCGCTATAATAGGATAAGTGTTGAGTAACGGTGTGGGAGATGAATGTGATGATGTTACCTAGTGAAAATATTGAATTTGCTGTGATTGATGGCACATGTACAGTCTATGTACATTTTACCTACAAAATGTTGTTTACTTTGATGTTAGGTACCTTTAAATCTACGTATACGTACCTACCTAGTTGTAAGTGTTCTCATCTCAGTTATTTCTGAAATAAAGAATTTTTGAAATTGAATTTTGTAATTGTTAGTTTACCTATGCCGTAGTGTTTGTGTCGGCTAGTAGTGTTGGTAGCGTGGGTCAGTGCTCGCGGCTCGCGGCTCGCGTCATGCGTAAGGCGGGCGAGGGTCCCGCGCCGCTCACCAGTCACGTCTGCCGCAGCGGCAGCAACTTCCGATGTCTGTTACTGCAAAATTTTGATGTTCTGCGAACACAATCGTAGTCACACGCGGGCGGCGGAATGACGCCGCCTATCTACATTTCCAAACGAGCTGGAGACTTTCAAACTCTTGAACTATCCTGGCTTGACATTTAATACGAGATCAATTTCTTGTTGAGTCAGTAATGCCAGTTTTACCCCCTAGACGCAACTATCGAAAACGATCAACATAATATGGCTAGTAGGTCTTTTTAGCCCACAGATAAGCATAAGCTCATCGAATAAATAACACTAGCATACGTGAGCCAGAACGTAAGTTTATCATTTTCATATCCTTATTATTGGCAATGTAAATAATGCCCAGTAATTTCCAGTCATGAGCTACTCATATTTTTAAATGCACAAAATAGTCGAGTCGTGCACTCATCTTTTCAGTTTAAAACAAGTGCATGCATTCAAAGCAAGACCAAGCCCTCCTACTACGAGTATCATTGGCAACCATTTCTAAAAAAAGTGTCCACATGAAAGAATACAACATGAACCATCTAACCCTGTTTGACCGTTGACGTTGTCACGGCGACCTGGTGGTTGTTGTATTACCTGCGAGCAGTGTTTCTAGATGTGTTTAGCTTCATGCACGCTCGACGGCAATGGGCCGGCCTCCTGTTCGCAGCGCAACGTCTACTCTCCTCGCACTGTACTGATGTCTCTGTAACAATACACACTAATGGTTAAATATGAAATCTTCGAGGGGGTTAAGGTATACTCATCAACAGAAACAACAAGTGCAAAAAATCTGCCGTTCTATACAAATGCAATACTCCTCGGTATGGTAATGCATTTTGTGATCTTGCTTTGGTTTGCACAATAGGAGGCTTGGTCCGTACTAATTTACGGCAGGTCAGCTGAAAAGTACCTAAATAAACAGTCGTGCGCCTTTTACCCAATACTAGGATTTTCTATCGTGGTTATCAGTGTCCTCGTAACAAAATACCCTCAGGCTGTCTGTAGCTGATTATGTTAATTTACCATTGCGCAATTCAGACCATTTTCAGAGTGACTTCGACCTACAAAGTTGAGTTAGACCACAGAATATTATTACAAGTTAAACAAAAGTGTAAACTCGACTAGTAACAGTGTATTTGTTTAATATTTTAGACAAAGCCCACCTAAACAAAGCATCTAAGTAGGAGAGTAAATAGGATGATTGTCGTCAGAGTTCATAATTATTTAAACTACAGTAGCATGACGTCAAATTACATTTTGTTGAAACATGCTATCAAATTGCAAATTCTTTGTTTTCTCGAGCAGCAGGTAGGTAAGAGCCAAGGTTAAACAACTTTAAATCAAAACATAGGTAAGTACATGGATATAAATAATGTGCGTCACAGACGGATCCTGACAAATTGCCGGCGTCTAGTGTTTCCGAATAAGTTGATTTTGGTTGGATATATTCAAAGGTCGAGTGAATAGATATCTTCTAGGTGCGTGCTACATCGTCGACCGCATAGTCACTCACACAGATAATATCATATCGTGCAAAAGCACTTGACAAACATGTTAAAAAAAATGTAGGCATACATTGTTTCACAGGCAGCTTTTTTGGCAAACTCATACTCATTCTAATGTACTTTGTCTGATGGTGATGGAACTTAAATCACAAACTAAAGAGAACTTTACGTGTTTTACTTCGGTCATTTCTAGTTATCACCCATGATGTATGTGTGCGTATGCCACGAAAAAGCTCTATAGCCTTGAAAAAAGCTATAAAAACTTATTGTTGTCATAGTAAAAGCCAAAGCTCACATAATATAAAAGCAAAAAAAACCAACACATTTGCGAATCATGTAGCACACTTCGCGGCCTTGAGACGAGACCGTGTGATTGGTCAAAGCTTACACTCCCACATAGATGAATACCACGTAACGTCCATCCTGGAGCTTCGGAGTAAATCAGTATTGTAATGTAATACTGTATTGTATAGTGCTATGAAATGTAATTGAATACCCGCAGGCAAGTACGATGCCATTGCTTGAGTGTTCTGTATCTTATTGGATGTTTCGTCAAGAGCATGCAAATTCCTTGACGAAAGAAGCGAAGACTTAGAACAATATGCGGAGTATGTGGGGGGGTAAGAACTATACTGGTAACCACCAACTGCTGTAAGCGTAGCATGGACCGTGTGTGTATGTGTACATTATGAATTATTGAGAGGGTGACAACATGATGCATGTCGCGAAAAGTTGTTGGAAGGGAAAGCTCAAAATCGTTCACTCTGTAGATGTATGTAGATTATTGTAGATGTATGGAGAGGTGTGATGCTACGCTTGGGGCACCCCAGGGCTCGTATAATTAACTTGCTATAATAGTGCGGATTTAGCACGCGCATAATAGTACATTATGGTACTAGTGTGGTACATTGGTGCTTACCGCCGAGGTGCCATTGAGACCCGAGCCGTAGGCGAGGGTCTTAAGAGAGCCGAGGACGGTAATCACCAATACACACGTGTATCATACGACGTTTTTCAACACACTTGTGAATAAAATAACTATAATTTCAACAGTGAAAACGAGTTGTGAAAAATGTTTCGCTATGGCGGGAAAAATTAATCAGTTTTCCTATGCGCGCGCATTGCGATCGGCCACAGACTAAAGGGATGAGGTTTTTTTTTTATTTATTTTCCGCGCTTAGGGCTTGCGCCTATTCTGCCACGTAAAAAATGGGGAATTTAAAGTTTTCTTTTATTACAGAGAAAACAAAAGTTATATTTGAGTGAAAGTTTTATTTATTAAACACGTACGAGTTAAAATTATCTATTTAAATAAGAAGTTGCATGAAATGAGCAAGCAATAGGAACATTCATTTATTTGTTCTATTGAACACGATCTTTTTTTTGAATAAAAACTTTTTTTAGTAACAAAGCTACTCAACCAATAAATTTTTAAAAAAAAATCTATAACTCACTTGTGAGTTATAGCAATGAAAAAGTCACAGTTTGATTATGGGTATCATTATGTGCCTAATTGCGGTGACCATAGAGCCACTTTATGAGCAAGTGTGTTGAAAAAATCATTGAATCTGTCAAGTTGTCAAGTAGAAACCCTTCGCAGCAGGCATCCCAGCAAGGGACTTCTTCAATGCAAAATGTTTGTATGTTTGTTCACAATGCGGAACCCCAAGTGGATATCAAGTATAAACAGCTCGCGGTCACGGTTATCGCCGGCAATCACTCGCGATTTTACGGTCTCTCGTCGCATTCTGAGGTGCATTGCACAAATGCTCACCCGGGACAATAAAACTTATACAGCATACAACTTCGGATGAATCATTGCTGAGGTTAACGAGTAGTATTTTCGTTCGTTTGAAAATACCAGTTCATCATCGTGTCATAGATAAGTCTAGAACATGGCATGGTGCTTATACCTTCAACCAGAAATGCGGCCAGAATTACACCTGTTTGACAGAAACAGGCACGGTAGTATGATTTCCTCGGACGAACTCTTACACAAAGAATCCAGTACTACTAAATCATTAGTATCGACATTATAAGAAAAAGAAAAGAGTCTTCTAAGAATTGATTTATCATGTTAATAACTGAAACCACAGGTAACAAAATAATTCAAAGACCACCAAAACAGAAAACTGTTCCCTGTACGCTAAATGTATCACATTAATTCTCACAAACTTCAAAAGCACTCTGCTCTACAAGCAGTATTTGGAATTCGTAATAGACTTCCACATGGAATCCAAAACTTCCGAACTCACATTAATTAAGGGTGACAAGACAAGTTCTCAGACCTATCGGAGTGCCACAGTGAAGTATATCAGACGTACAGACAATCATAGAACAACCAATTTCTTCACCGAAAACCCTCATTATAGCCAGGTAAACCATGTTTTAATACCTTTCCTATGCCTATTTCCTTGATTGTATACCGTTTATGGAACTCTTCTTTAAAGGGAAAAACATGCAGACACACTGCATGTTGGTCATGGTGCCTGACGTCGTCATAAGGAGGTAGAAGTAGCCGCAGTGCGCAAACCGCGCCCAGTTCTCAGTCGAAATAAAATAACGCTTTATTGCGAGCCGGCACTCCAATGCAGTATTGTTGAAGAATATGTTATCCATTGTAAAACTGCTAGTTCTTGCAGATAAAGCTGGTAAATTATGGCTTCATGAATAAGTTATGAAATGCTCGCGTTTATTTCAATAACGATATTTTCAAGCTGTTCTCTGATTCGGTAATTGTATCTAGTTTTTCATACTCTCCTTTTGGAAGACATAGTAAGCGAGTGAATCGTCGGCTTTGCGACTACATGCTAGAATGCAACGATTGATAACTTAAAAAAATGTCGCATAACAGATACGAATAATGATTAAATAGTACTTTCTCCTGTATGCTTGGTATGCCGAATCAAATGCGCGAACAACGTCGCTCGACGCGAATTCTCTCCAGGCAGCAACCTATAAAAATAGCAAGAGCGATAACTCTTCAGCGTAACCCGGATGTAGACAGCAGATTTGTAAACAACGAGATACCTATTCATTACTTTTTTTTTTATCAAACAGACACTAAGGTAATCTAGAATCGCACGATGAATCTTACGTGGTAGTCGATGCTAAACTATAAGGCGGAGACGATTACTCTTGAGAGAAGCACAGAGAACGAATAATAATCGATGAAGTGATTCAAGTTAAACAAGAGAATAAATCTGAGGCAACGATCTGATAGGGATCATGAATTAGAAACGTTCTTCTAGAAGACATCGTAGTCATTTTTATTTTTATAAGAGACGCGACGGCAATTTCTGCTTTGAGTATCAAAGATGATAAGCAGAAAAGCCTCTTCCAGTAAGTAGAGTATTGGTTAGTAGTACTTACACTTACAAATCCTCTTCACGCGGCATTCATTAGCCCACATTCGCGATCACTTTACACAACCTACACCAACGTAAAACAATAACAGGAAACGTCGGTAACTAACAAATTGCGACGGTTGCATCCCGTGTCGTGTGTATTACAAGTATTCAAAACAAGCATTCGAGACGAAGCAGAGCGACACTCATTCTATTACTTTGTCATTTAAATGGTAAACGTACGCTCAAAAGAGCCAAACTACTGACAGTTTTGCGGCTGTCCGAAACTAAGTTACTGCGACCGCTATAGCCAGGAACACATGACCCTCAAGGGAGGGAAGTAGAGATCCTCTTCTAAGGGAGTTGGTGTCACTAGCATAAGTAAAAATTTGTATGATTTGGATGTACCAAATGGTGACCGAATCGGTTCATCATTGCACTCCTTGCTTGTGTCATTGCCACGGACTTGGGCTACCCTTGCTCTCATCCATGTCAACTCACCGAGATACTGAACGTCTCGACGCTTCTCTTGTCAGTCCTTAGTCACATGCGTGAAAAGATTGGACAAAAAAACCGAGAGAAAAGCATTCAATTTAAAAGCGGTCTTCGGAGTATCGTGGCTAAAAAAGAACATAAAAAATTGGTTTATAGTCAAAGTCTGGTAGTGATTGTATCCGTCAGTTCATAGCTTAGACCAGCAGCAAGATTTCAGCGGATATCAGATGCGGGTCGGATCGGATATTGTAAGGTGACACTTGTATATGCAGACGCAACCCGATCACTGCCACAACACAATGTGTTATGTTATTATCTATTTTTATGTAGATAAGCACATTCTTGTTTATTACTGAATACTACATTACAGTGAGCATGGCTAGAATTCCACTTATTTCGGTTCGGACACCAGTATACTCTAATTACTAGTGCGATAGGAATATTGGATTACGAATTACGACGGACTAGTAGACCAAAAATTCCTGAGGTTTACGTACTCGTAAGTTCAAAGAGCGTAAACATACATTATTTAGCTGTGTTTCATACACTTGATGCAATCATACATCAGTAAAGCCTAACCGTGTGGCAAGGTGCCTGTCACCTAGTCACCTTCCGCGATAAGCATTTTGTAATGGAGTTATCAATAAAACCACACCGATAACGATATACATAATTATTTTATAACAACAATAGAAAGTTTGCGTACGTGGGCTATCAAACAAAATGCAGTTACCCACGTCTTATACTAACTATACCAAATATTGTACTCTGCACCAGTTCACTGAAACAGTCAATTATTTCATCGATATTGTCTCCAATTCAAAAGTTGGACAGACTTTTTGAGGACACGCGTGTTATTTCTTTAGTATAGCAGACATCTATCGTCCGTAAGTTTGTTTACTCTAAGGACGTACTACAGGTAGGTACTCATTCACCTTGTGATTATCATGCCAACGTTATAATAGTCCTATTCAAAGTTTTCTAATTAAACGTATTACCTATATATGCCAATGTTGTTGTAAATAAAACAGGGGAATCCATTGAAGGTTTTCAACACAAATACCCGAGCAATGACAATGGACCACATCGATGGTAATGTAAACAGCTTCCGCTACTCATCAGATAAGCTTGTTATCGTTCAACCGGCAAACATTAAGATAATTATTATCATGGTGGCGATTGTGATTCTTACTTCGTGTCGTGTCGTGTCGGCCGATCGATAACGTTTTTCAGTCATGCTTCAGGGTGTTTGATGTGTCAAGGCATGGAATAAACGGACTCGATACCAACATCTAGAAGACTTTGCTATAAAAGAAGATTCTAGGCCAATAATACGCAGGTTCATTCGGACAGTTTCGCGCACGTTTCGCGTGACGAGACAAATTTCACCCTTCGCTGGCCACGCAAATGCAAATGATTAGAGGTGTGGCCAAAGATGGCAGCTATGTTGGTCCGAAGAATATTGGTAAAACACCAGGTTTTAAAATTAAATTAGTAAGTAGGAATAACCAAATTAAGCCAATTATGTGGTCAAAGCACGCGACACTCTAAAAAACAAATAACTAAGACTTCGTTACACCACCGCACCGTGAGAGATTTCCTCTGACGTCAACCATGATACAACATAATACCTTTATTATGTACATTGTACATCCTTACGAGAGAACGAGCAAGAAGGTTTTATGCATAAATTGCGAATTAAACAACTTGTATCAGTCCCACTAGAGAAGCATTAGTTAGATAGCGTACATTTGAATATAGTAGGCGAATTGTCTAAGAAGATATCAAGACCTCCCATTAGGATGCTCGATTTATGTATAGCTTAGCAACTTAGTCAAATATATCTGATAAATCATCCAGTGCTCGAATATTTGTTGTCAGAGAACTTGAGAAACTGCGAACATGGGAATAGAGTTCCAATTCGAGGAGACACAACTTTGAGATTATGACAGGACTACCTAAAGCTATTATCAAAACCGAGATAAAATGGCCGCCAGTATTGACTTTCGAGTTGATATAGCTCTACATGATGTGTGTAGTGTAGGCTAGGCACATAGTATTACGTAGGCAATCATTTGCGAAGACCCCAGATACTTATGCAGATTTAGACATTCACGACAAAAGCAGATGGAACATTAGGTCCATCTAGTCGTGAATGTTCAATAGCACGTGGCTACATTGAAACGGTTACAGAATGGAATAAGTATAAGCACCGGTGACATAAAGATATCGTGACGTCACAAGCAACTGTTTCAGCCGGTACCTACTTGTCAAGGGCAATTTCATTTGGGAGTGAGAATCTGAGGTGAGGTGACTGACATTGTACCGGTCACTTCAAAACAACGTGCGTATTATTCATATTTAAGATTCCTATGGTAGACGATTCTGATCTGAGACATGCGTGTGGATACAATTATTGTTTTTGAATTCACCCAACCCTCAGGTATACTATCAGCCTCATAGTTTACCAGCGGCATGCAAACTGCATTCAACATGGAAGACAACATCCAATCATGCGAGTGCTTACCAAAATAACAAAATACACCAGAGTTTTTCATCTGCAAGTGGGGTTTAATAGTTCAAAAAGCAAGGGACAAAGTTAGATGAAGTGAGTGGCCTAGCTTCCGAATCCGATATCCACAATTTGAATACTAAAGCTTCATCCAGGATGCAGTTTGTACAGATAGGTAGGTTTTATAGGGGAGTCCCATAATCGATAGGCCTGCTTGGCGCATGCGAGCCTTCCCTCCCCCTCTCGACCCACCCCTGCCACATCCTGCAAAGCCTCCAGGCCTCGACGGATAAATGGGATGATAAATTGCGAATGTTGTGTGAACGGCGCTTTCACTGAATGTATGATGAGAAGGTTTCGACTTCGACGTCTCGAGGGAATTTTTATGACCGTGTAAATTTTAACAGACTTTGAATAACAACTGTAAAATAAAATAAACTGTTTAATGTTGTAATTGTTGGAGAAATATAACGTAACGTTTGTCGTCACGAGGCTGGAAGACAAACTTTGCGGACACAAAGAAAAAATGCCTTTGAAAAAATAACTTTCCATGAAACCTTTTCTTGTTTAGAAACTTTGTTCTTGTGCCACCTGCCATTTCTCAGGATTACGAAAATGCTCAAAGGGTCTTATTGAGCTTAAAATAGATTCAATTTCCCATATACAGAGCACAACGTTGATGAAACACCTACGCAATTTACATAATATCACCTAACAGTTTATAGTATGAGTGACTTCTTATTCAAAGCTGCTCGGTATTTTTTTTACTTCAGCATTACAACATTTTTAGGGTTATAGTTGACTCGTGGCACCGAATGGAACGTGATAAAGATATTTTAGTAATTGCAAATTTACGGTTATTACAATCATTTACTTACTCGTAATATGCAGGAAATGATTATTTTGCATAGTTATCTCTTAAAATAATTTTCGACTTTTCGTTATTTCAGTTTGTAACATTTTTTCGGTTAGATTAGGTTTACGTACCGTAATACCCGCGTAAAAATATGTAATGGCAATCTCGTTCAAGGACTCGGAAAATATATTCAGTTGAAAAAAGTGGATCGATCATAATAATATGACGAAGGATGAAACAAAAACCTTTATACAAAGAGTAGGTAGGTACTTGAAGATAAATTGGAAATGGAGCGACTCCCAGGTGAATGTTCTCTAGAAAACGAGGAAATGGGAAACGTTAAGAGGCTTTTCCAATTTATTATTATTGTTCGTTAAGAGTTTATAGCTCACGCTAAGTGTTATTAAAATTGCTTTTCTGAATTTATAACGTTTAATATTAAAATAATTTAGCTCCATTATGAAAAGCTGCAAGTAAACATTTAAGAGCTCAATTTATAGGTTGGGAATGTGGTATACATTATAACGTACCTATTTACACGTTTTAGGTACTGTGGCGAGTTTAAATGTGCTTTTCCACCACGAGGTAGGCTAAGCTACGTTAGTAAGGATGTGTTTGAAATACGCCAATAGGGATCGTTTGTTTTCACATTAAACGGTTCCTATTGGTGGATGTCAAACATATCCTTAGCAACGTTGCTTAACTAGCATCCTAATTGCGGTAGTTCTTTACATTGCGCAGTAACGCTTGCAGCCGAATTGTTGCCCACAACACAACACAGAACATGGAGGGCCGAGCGAGACACAAGCACAATTTGAGAGTTTAGAATAATCAGACATAAATAAACAGAGGAGCAAAAAAATGATTAATGGTTAGACCCAAATCAAAACTTTTTGTCTGGAACTTTCCCTTTGTAAATGGAGTTATGGACAGATTGAACGTGAAGACTACCAAAGACTTGTGAACGAGAAAGTTCGAACTTCAATAAGTTTCCCATCAGGGACATTTCATCGTGATTGAAGGTAGACGGGCAAACTATGCGACCACAGGGACTCACGAAACCACTCTGGTGTAGGCACAGAGAGGACTACCCTCTCACACATTTCTGTGGGTGAAAGAGTCTGACCGCTAAATCTTACTCTGAAAAATACGTTTACGTACACTTAGTAGCATTTGCAATTGAGTGCGGGAATGTGGGTGGTAATGCGTGTGATTACAGCCTTGAAACTTCAGCTGAATGTTACTCATCAATATATTGACTAGCTGACTTATATGGAGTACATTGGAGTACGGATATGTATGTATATGTACATGATTGGTGGACCACAAGAATAGGTATCTCTAGAGAATCTGTGTAGAATCACGGCTGAAAGTCGTGTTAGTCGAAAAGCAGCCTTAAAAAGGGACCAAACTTTTTCTATCTGTCCTTTTATTATCTTTTACAACTTGTTTCCGGTAATGGGCTTTTTTTATTGGAACGCTTAGATTAGATTAGAAAATTCTTTATTGCACTTTAAAAATCGTACAGAGGCGAGTTTAATGCTATTTAGCATTATCTACCAACTAACCAACGCTTCCTGTTAGTAAGACCAGAAAATAACCACAGCAATGTGGAATAAACAGTATTGCCAAAAAGAGTTCTCTAAATATCCTCTAAATTCACAATATCATGTAGGTAACAAATACTCAACGCTATGATGGACGTTCATGTAACTTTTTTCCCCTAGTCGGGGATAGGCACGACAAACGGATTTGACTGTAGCCACAGTCATGTTAGCTAGAGAAAATAAGGCACCTACTAAAAACTCCACAATTACTCTAGGTAACTTTAGGCTGGACCTCAGTAAAACATACCTACTCCAAACAGAATAGAACTGATCAAAAGAGATCTGACAACTGTACTCAGTGCTCATACGAATCACCTAACCGTATACAGAGAAGTCTAGACTCATACTGTGGAATTACCCAAACGATTATCCAGACCGGATCGTTAGCATTATGTTATCAAAGCATTCCTCTTCACGGAACGTTGGGTTCTATGCAGATTAGATAAAAATATCTAGATTGCGTCGTGGTACATTGAACCGATGTGATAGATACGACAGTAAAGACCATTTGAGAAATCGGAATTCGGAAGCACTTCACGGCAATTACATAATTAGAATTCATTGTCCAATTTTAACTAATAGCACTCAAATAACATCAATTTGTTGATGTATGAATACCATATCTACACAATGTTACGCTAGATTACACTAATATTGTGTGACACAGAAGTTAGACTAGTAACAAAGGCAAACCACAAAAGGCTTTACGCAATATGTAATATGCCTTAGAGTTCTATTGCTGATGATAAATAGAGGACTGACAGTTCTAAGGCATGTTTTGGAAGATAAATGAGACTCGATGCAAGAAAATGTAACCGAAAACAACTCGAAGAAAGTTGTGATTTCTGTTCTGATGGGAGTCTTATTTTAGGATGCTTGAGACCGCGTCGCCCCTACCAGTGGATGACATTATTTAGGTCAACAATCGCCGCGACCACTTCCTCGAGTGACATAACAAAGTTTCCCACGCGAGTGAAGGTAGACAAGACGATAAATCTATTCCGCATACAACCTTTGTAAACGTTGGGAATATAAACGCATATTTTACAATGTCTTGAGAGCTGATAGATAAAGCAGATGTTTGGACAGGATAGTCGAAATACCGTGTCTAAGAATAACTAAAGACACAGCCTGTCTTTAGTTATTCTTAGATTTTTTCCCAAAAGAAAAAAAATCTGAAGAATACAAACAAATTGATACAAGGTTGCGTTTGCGCCGAGTTTAATACTTTTGCACGACTTCTTCTGGTACGCTGCAATAATACTCAAGTCTCAAACGAGACTCTCAAAATCTCGAGTCTTCTAATCCAACTTCAGACTCTTATGTAAAGCTCCGAGCAGTCTGTAGTGTCTTTCACAACAACGCATTACGGATGCTGAAAGTGTCCGCACGCAGCAAGACTCGCGAACCGCGGTCGATGAACCTGAGGACTCCAATTCGAGGTTACGCTCGTAGTAAAAGGGTGACATTTACCTATGCTCACGGCTCACCTTGGAATCGCATTATTGCAGCAAGAAGTCAAACATTTTATCCAGCAAAAAAGACGCTTGATGGAAAGCTCTCAATACAGAAGCAACCAAGAAAACGGGAGCAAACGGAGAAAACGGGGAGCATAATCCGTACGCTATAAGTACTCTAGAATGTTCTGGTATCTTGTTGCGGAAGACTTGACATGCTATTAGAGAAAGGCTTAGCGTAAGATTTATTGAGTAGACTTAGTATTCATGAGTTCAATGCCTAGTTTCATTGGAATTAGTAATCCGCTGTCATGTTATGAAAGAGGTGAGGTAATATTCTAGTCGCGCTATAATTGAGACAAAAAAGTCGTGTTTACTTCAATTGACTAGGTAAAGGTGACTTAGTATGGCTTCGCAGTCGCGTGGAACTAGCGCTAGATTCAGACGTTTAAAAGTAGGTAATCCTTGTGTTTACTGAATAAACAAAAATACAGATGTACGTGTAAGTGTGTACTCTATCTATATTCTACAAAAACACGATTGATTTATTGATGTATGAGGTATTTCCGAGATAAAAAGTAGAAGAGTGCATTATTATTGCGTTCTTTGACTAACTTTCATGAACCTTGTATAAGGTTCCGAAGGTGCAGGCTCTGTATGACGTCAGGCGATCCGACAACAGCGGGAGCATCTTGTGAAAGGCAAGTACAACGACCCCACAAGTGACATAACACCCAATTTCGGCGAATTGCCGCAGTCTAGCCATGTCTGCAATCGTCAGACAATTACTGGGATATTGGAAACTACTGCAAAATGTGGGCAAACGTATGGGCCAGGCTCTGACTTCCATAAGGTATCTTTAGACCACCTCAAGGTATCTTGCTTGAGTACGTGCTAGATCCAAGATAAGGTCCAAGATAACGATGTCTTGTCTATTCTCTATCGTACCTGGAGATAAAGTCGTGACTTATTTCTTTTTTTTTGCGATAGAACCATTCTATGAGCTTTGAGTATTTGCCCTTTGAAGGAAAGAGTCCATTTCAACAGGTTTGACAGTTTTAGCATTTATGTTAATCGTGAAACACACAGAGGACGGGTGCAGGTCGGTTGAAACACATACAAAATTCAAGCACCCGACCCGCGTTCCGAATGTTTTGGGATTTAGTCGGATAATAATCGCAGTTGTAGTGTTTTAATCCACCTACAGAAGTCTAAAGCTTCTATTTGTTCAACATAAAGTGGGTCACATATTTAAACTTCACAAACAATAGGTGGAGAGCTCACCGCAGCGCTTAGTTCCAAAGCCTCCTGGCCACAGCAGTTGGAATGGGAACACAGAACTTCGCAGTCTTTTTAGTATTACGGCACTAGTTGGCGAACTTAACGATCCACCACAGGCATTAGCACAAAAGGGGCCTTGGACAAAGCCTCTCAGATTAAATTGGCTCTTTTCATAACCTTTGCAGTTAAAAATATGTACTTAGAAATCACGTTTTATTCACGAAACTAAAAGCGGAGAACTGGTGATAAGGGAAACGACTATTTTTTACTGCCTTATTGCGTCCGACCGATTTGCCACGGCCGGTGTTACAGCACTTCTAAATAAACTAATTGAATTTCATTGGTTATTATTTCATTGAATTTGTTGATGCTCTTACAAAGGACCAGTACACCCGTCAAAAAAGGAACCGTGATGAGGGGAACCAGCCAGCCATTCCTAAAAAGGCATACTAAGTTTAACGGCCAACCTCGTGTTTAATTCAAGTCTGGCTATCCAATGACCCATGACTCGGATGCAATTCAAATTGCCGACAAAAAGTAATCAGAAATTTCCAATTCGGATCCTTCTTTTATGACGTAAATTGCGTTGGATCCTATCTATTGTTGTCCACGCTTACAATTACGTGCGCAAAGCCTCGTGTACTTATTCCAGTTCAGTGCTCGATACTGATAGTCTGCGCGATTGTGCTGTGGAACGACCTACGACGTACACAGTGCGAAGATTCGTCGTATCGTAGCGAATCATAGGACTATGTGTCCTGTCTATCGTCAGCCGAATCGCAGTCCTTGCCTATGTGATTTTTTCGTTATAACTCAAAGTGGCCACATAAAACTTGCTATGTCTGGAGTGTCTGGTCTAGAGCATGGTGTAGATGTAGAGCTTTGATTTGGCTGTTGTAATTTGTATTGTTTTACTTTTACGTAAGAGATCGTAATACGATTTTTCTAGTTAGAGCTCAGGTTAAACCCCTGAAGCAGCAGGATTTAATCATTCATTAGGTGTGTATTTTTTTCAATATGCGATTTAGCCTTTGGCCACAACCTCACTTGATGGTAAGTGACGAAGTTTAATGAAAATCCCTTCGGACGCAGCAGATTGGAAGACGAATCCTAACATGAATTATTCGTTCCGGAAAAGATTAGCTCTAGACGTTTTATAACATTCAATAAGGAATATAATATGGGGTGTATTGAGGTGTAAGATGTATTGATCTATCGCGAGATGTGGGGGTACGTACGGTGTCTTTGATAGAGCGCTATATGTGGGGGTGGCAGGGTGCCTAGGGGGTTGGAGAAGGGGAGGAATGCCTGCATCGCACTCTATTGCACCACGCTGATTTTATTTATAGAACATACTGGGGGCATTCTTAGCAGAGGGCTGAAATGTGATTCACCACAGAAACAAACTCATATTTAAAAAAAAGAGATAGGTGAAGACAATAGGCGGCCTTATCGCTGAGAGCAATCTCTTTCTTTAGTTTTTTTACGTTACACTAAAAAAGGAATACAATAAGTACTAGACGTTAAAGATACATAGACGAGCGTACGACCTAGATGAGAACACTACATGCAAAAAAACTTCTTTTAACTATTTATTTAAATGAATACATAATTATGTATAGTAACTAAAGGTTAAACTAAAAATATAACTGGATTATCTTACGTGTATAGCGTGAAATATAATAATTAAACTACGCAGTTATACACCACGCATGCTCCGACAGCGCTTGGTGCAATGTAGGTAAAAAGGTGACAATAATTGCCCGCATTAAATCGTCAAAAGGCGACCTTCACGCCCAAGGCTATCCGCAGCGCGAAACATATCTACCTATCGCTTTTGTATACGTCACCCTATGAGGACCCCGAAGATGCAAATAGGATTAACTGAAGCCCAAATCTACATGAGAAAAAGCCAATTTACATGGCGTCGTGTAAATTGAAAAGGAATATGAGAAACGTAAATGAATGGAGGAAACGTAAATGCTGATTTTGGGTTGGGTTATACTTCATCAACTATGTGGAATAGCATGGTTGTTTTAGTCTAGAAGAACCATGTAAAGTGAACCATGGGTGGCATGTCTATCAGAGTGCCTCCGTCTTGGAACAAGTCGCTTTGTAAGCTTTTTTACAATAATATAGCTCAAGTTCTTAAGGTGGGTCCACATCTGATCTTTTGTCCGTACCGTGGCTCCGTATCGTATCAGCGCAGCGTCGCGATCAAAGAACGCTAGTTTGGACGCCGCCGTACCACCGTACCGTAACCGAACGGGCGTCCAAACTAGCGTTCTTTAATCGCGACGCTGATACGATACGGAGCTACGATACGGACAAAAGATCAGATGTGGACCCACCTTTACAGGATAAAAACTTTGCCACTACAGTTACGAAGCTTGATAAAGCTCGCTTACTACATACAACCTCTATTTCAGAACTAGTTCTTCTAGGCTTTGGGAGCTTACTTAGCTTAAGTTTCCACATGGTACTTGTAAGTACTTGATACTTTTCAATTGAGAGCTAAAGCCACCTAGAAAGAAGGTATCATTGATATTTTCCTGTGATCAATCAAGATAATGACGAAACCCTCACATTCAGTTTTCTATGTGGTATGTAGACAGAAGCACCGTACCTACTATACAATGAGAATTATTTAGCACTAACATGGTGATATTACTGTCAATTCTAATTAGCAATTAACCAGTCATTTTGTTGCTAACATGTTTATGATAAGACAGTAATAGATATCTTGTGCTTCTTAGTAATGTTCATGTTGGATCGGTCAATGAGGCTCGATTTGTTAAGATTTGATTCAGTTCTTTGGTGGTGGTCATTTTTTTTACTATGATCAAGTAGTTTTTTAGGTATAAAATATAGAATTATATAGTTCTCGCTACTCATAGCAAGAGAAGTCCTTTTATAACCCAAATGGTAGAAATTTGTCAGAGGTCCGTGCATCAACACAGCGGGTTATTGGAGTCTTATGAAAGCTACTCTAGATAAGTCAATCCATACTTACCTGTATTATTTGGTAACCGATCCAATGCAATGCGGTTTTTCCAACAGAGTTCTAGTACTTATTGCAAGGATTTTAGGATAAAATTCTAAATGTGAATCTTATAAGGTGTAAATGAATTCAATGGACCGGCCGGTTGTGTGCGCCATATCCAATGGTAAAGGTTAATTATTAGAAAAAAAGGTTCAACTAACCTGTATATCTTGCTAAAGTCATATAAAACCGTAACGCCCAGATGGACGAGTCCTGACAAACGGGATGAACTGGAACTGGCTTCTTGAACTGGCACCAGGATTCTTCAACTCGCGCCGAGCGCACCAACCTGCCACCACATCACAATGTTACACAAACTCAACGAAAGCACACAGGATTCTATCATCTACTCTACTACCAACTATTCTAACCAAATTCTACAAACGCAATGCACGCACCAGCTGGCAAAAACGTGGTGTAAGTCAAGACCGCCGACTGGAATACCTACTGCTATAGCTATACGTATCTATGTAAATATGGATTGAATTGAGTAGGTAGGTATGTACCTACTCTGTAAACGTTTGGCTGTACCTTCCACTGTCTATGACGATGCACTTAGCAAAGTCCTCCTTCTCGGTGACAAAACACAAATATTGAACGCGGTTTATGAATACTTAAGAAGAAACGCAAATTATAACGATTTCATCAATCGCAACACGTTTCCCTGGCCAAAAATGACGACAGAAAATAAATGAAAAATTACAACACTTTCGTTTCTGGAACTGCCTTCACACCGGAAACGAATAGTTTTTTTTATTATCTGCAAAGACGACCATCACATAGTATTTTGGATATTTGTTACAAAAATATTTCATTTCTGTTTATTTGCCTTGAAAGTGATACAAACAATTTCTAATTCAATTTCTGAAGTGAAACAAACGAAAAATATTGTGATATAAAATTATTGACATTTTGTCGACAGGAAATGAAAATAATTTTAAATATTTGACATCTTGTCTATGGTCACTAAGAGGTTTGTTTTCGTTGCTGTTCAGTATTCTATTTGGCCATTCATTCTAAGCTTCATTCAAAACCTTCCTACAGTAGTGTATGTCCAGAACTTATAAAATGGGAACTCTTCATATTTATGAAATTTTCGTTTTATTTATTTTTCCACTGTGAGTAAAATATTTGTTTGAAACAATGCAATGCATTCAAGGCATAGGACTTTCTTAATTTTATCTTGACCAATCAAAAACATATCAAGTTTAAAAAGTTTTAATTTGACGATTTTGATTGGTCAAAATGGACAAGGTCACTCTTGTCATCTTGACAGATGTCTATATTGATATTACTGTTTCCAGTGAGAACAGTGCGTCTTTTGACAGGTGTTCGTAGAGAAATATGAATGAGTTTTCGTCGATATTATTGTAAAAACTCCCAATAAATCACCGAGTGGTTTTGAAATTAGATTATATTATAGTTAAAACGTAAAATCTGTGTTTAATTTCACTAGTGCAAATATAATGGTAAATATTTTGAGGTTAGGTCAAGTGTAGTGTCCTTGATTAATACATAACTATTTACTTTATTTCATTGCAGCATTCGTGTAGACAGTTAATATACAGCCCAGCTCGGTGGAAATGTGTCGTTCCAATTAATGTTAAGCCAACAGTACCTATCCTAAAATCAGATCAGGTGAGCCTTTAACATAGACAAAAACACTATACTTTTGGGTTTCTCTGTTTTTCAGAGTTATATATTTACAATTGCTTATTATTTTTAGCTACTTACAACTATTTTTGTGGAAGTTTCATTCATAAATATCAGTTTGGAAAAAAGTTGTGTCCCAATTTTTGAGTTAATACCAAAGTCCAATTACTCACCGAGCAACTTAGTCAGTAACAATTTAATTCACACTTTCAGTTTACCAAAGTACAAGAATGTCGACAATACTCAGCTCGGAAGGGTTTCTTTTCATCCATCATCGAAAACATCAAGGAGGATATTGCTAAAAACAAGGATATGAAGGATAACATCAAAAAGTTTCGAGAAGAGGCTCAGAAACTGGAGAATTCTGATGCTTTGAAGGTACTTACTGAACCTAACTACTAATATATTACATACATATTAGTTAAAATTACATATTGGGGATCTTATTTATTCCAGGCAGCAAGAAAAAAGTTTCATGCTGTAGAATCAGAAGCATCGAAAGGATCGGAAGTATTTAAGGAAACCCTTGAAGGCATCAAAGGGAAGATGGGCAGTGTGCTTGAAGAGGCCAGCAAAACTGATATTGCCAAAAAAGCTGGTAAATCTTACATATTTTTGCAGTTTTGAACTAAGAATTACAATAAATTTACAGTTACTAGTAGTCACTTTAATTTGGACCAGTTGAGCTTATCTATAAATTGTTTGCAACGGTTTGTAGATCAATTGCTGTTTTGCATGTATTTTGTAAATATACTGTCTTTTTAATCTGTTTTTTTTTAATTTTGTCAATAAACTTTAATTTAAATAAAAAATTTTGAACATTATGCTTTTAAGACCAAGTTATAAGCTCTTACTTGCTAAATATAAGATAAGTGGTACTTACATAATTATTTTTATGTATCCAGGAAAGTTATCAGAAGATATCTCAAAAACAGCAAAGGATGCGGCAGAAAGTTTTGCGGAGAAGGGTCAGAAACTAGGAGCAACGTCAGCATTCAAAACAATATCTCAGGTATGTACAACATGTACATACTATTTGCATGATTTTCACTAAGAACAATTTAAGATTTTTTTTATTTTTTTATTTTTATGATAAAAGTAATGGAACAAGCTGATAGCTCACCTGATGTTAAGTGGTAACTTCTGCCTAAAACAATGCATTACCTCACAGAGCAAGTCCAATGAGGACGTGCCCTGTAAGGCAATGCACTGCGTCCATCACTCTGAGACGTAAAGATCTTGAAGTCTCATGTGCCTGTAATTACACCGGCGCCCTTAGCCTTCAAACCGGAACACAGCAATGCGAGCATCGCTGCTTGGCGGCAGAAATAGGTACGGTGGTAGTACTTCCCCGGACGAGCTCTCACAAAGAGCTCTACTAGATAAATGTAAATAACACTCTATTTAAATGAATAAATGATTGGTTTTTGTTTGAACAGGATATTTAACGTGATTTTTAGTGAATAAAGTTATGCAACGATTATAAATAAGCAGGTATGTGTTCCAATATAGTAATCTTTTTTACTGACTTACATTTTCAGGCGACTGAAGTAGTGAAGAACGAAATCTCACCTCGCGGCATCGATGGTCGAGTCTACATGTCACCCATGTCGTTACGGAAACGTGTCGAGGTATGAATCGGAAATGTATAAGGTAGTGCTTTACGCCTTTTTCCCTGATATAACTCCACTGTTTGAAAACGTATATCTAAAGTTGAACATGATATTAAATTGTCTCACTATCTACCTGGCGCAGAGTTATATTTTTAGAATAAAATATATTTTAAAAGTTATGACCCATAAAATATCTGTATTCTAACACAATTTTGGTCACAAATATACACACACAAGTATTCAATCTTTATAGCTAAATCTGAAGCACTTAATATTATACCACCCAAATTAAGAACACGCCGATTTTATAGACAAATGAGTTTGAGTCTAGTCGCCAAATTTTTGATTTCCACTGCCATTACACTAGGCGGTAAGTCGGCTGGAGACTGCATTCACCAGTCATTTTATATGTATATTATACAAATACAAGTTTCTGACTAAATTCACTAAAATTATTGACACTAGGTGGCAGAAGATGAGCGAACATTCGTCCCCGACACAGAGACGTTAGGCGTGGAACTGCACAAGGATTCCAAGTTTTACCAGCAGTGGGAGGAATTCAAGAATAACAATCAGTATGTCAACAAGGTATGTGCAATCATCATCCAATAAAACCAGCAGCCGAGAGCACTGTTCGAATGTACCCTCATAGATTTAGATACTTTAGATTTTTAGATCTTAGTAAGTTTGTATGATCTTGTGGCCAAAACTACGTGACGTGCATTTTTAGGCTTGTTAGGCCTCCGTCGTAGCTTAAAGACTGCTAGAGCCGATTGCCCACAGTTTAACATGCCCTCCGAAGAACGGAAGCGCTCAGTTGTAAATGCCACTAACAGTCATCCATCCAAAGTGACCGCGCAGAACGTCGCTTAAATTACTTAGTCGGTGAAAACTGACTAAGCATAAGCAAGCTAATGACCAATTTGCTAAGATTTTCGTTGCGTAGTAAGTTTATCGAGTTATCCTCTAACCTACCTCGATATATAAGCTTGATTGTACGTGTGTGCACGATCTTATCCACAGGAAGGTAATTAAATCAAAGTCGCAATATTTCTAACCAAGTTTTCTTTCCCTTGAAAACACTGGTATAGCGCATACGTTTTAGCATCGAAAACCAGTGAACGGATGATCACGTTGGTTTCCTTCACCAGGTTCTGGATTGGAAGATCAAATACGAGGAGTCAAATAACCCCATGGTGCGAGCCTCGCGCCTGATTACTGAGAAGGTAGGCAGCCTATTCGGTAACATGTTCGAGAAAACGGAACTCTCCAAAACCCTCACTGAAATCTGCAAAATTGACCCCAACTTCACCGCTGCAAAGTTCCTTGAAGACTGCGCCAACGATATCATCCCCAACATTCTCGAAGCCATGGTCAGAGGCGATCTGGTCATCCTCAAAGACTGGTGTTACGAGGGTGTCTTCAACATCCTAGCAGCGCCGATCAAGCAGTGCAAAACCCTCGGCTTCCACCTCGACTCCAAGATCCTAGATATCGAGCAAATCGACCTAATCATGGGCAAAATGATGGACCAGGGTCCAGTTCTAGTCATAACATTCCAGTCTCAACAGATAATGTGCGTTCGAGACGCGAAAAACAACGTCGTGGAAGGCGACCCTGACAAAGTAATGCGGGTCAACTACGTCTGGGTCCTCTGTAGAGATCCTCAAGAGTTAAACCCTAAAGCAGCGTGGCGATTGCTCGAGCTATCTGCGAATAGCGTGGAACAGCTTATATAGTTGAATTAAAACTTGTTGACGCTACCGTGCTTTTCAATGGGCCCTTTCCTTGTTTCCAGGGATCTATAGACACGTGAAATAACAACTGGGTTGCCAGTTGAAATATAATTGTGTCTATAGTGCATTTCTAGGGCCCTTTCACATTAATGTCGTAAAATATAAACTGACTGAAATGATAAGTCAAACAAAACTGAAACGAACGACGTTGGGCAAGTTCACAATGTAAATATTACATTATATAGTTCAAATTACAATAGAAGTGAAGTTTTCGTTACGATCCATTCTGAAGGCATTAGGTTATGTATGATTTTTTATTTTTAAGTTTTGTTTACGATTGCATTGCTTTGCAATATTATTCTGAAACTTACAACGTACTTGTAAAATAGATATGAAATATAATATTAATTATATATTGACATGAAGATTATTGCGTAAAATGGAGATATTGCATCGCTTTGCAATCAATTTAGTTTGTGAGTTTGTTTTTACCTTGTTAGTTTACAACGTGTTTTTATTTAATAAATATTATTTTATTTCTTAATTTTATTATTTTTGTAGTTTCACAGCAAGTTGTATAAAAATCTAAGTTATTCAAAGAACTCAAAAGCAGAATTATATGCTTATAATGATTATAGGGAGTCTTATCCGCAGAAGGTATGTAAATCAAAGAAAATCGATATAATAAAACTCAGGTGTAAGGATATAAACATTTTTTATTAGAGGCACATCGAAACTGACGGACAAATCACCGTTATAATATTTACATGGTTAAACTAAATTAGTGCTAACTACACGATGAGTGTAACACCCGTATTCAACAACGCTGGCTGCTGAGGACGGGCCAGCGGTTGAATACGGCTGTTACTGAAACGAAGTGAAGTATCGTGACTAGGTTAAATAAACCGCAAAAGGAATGTGAATTGATAAAATTATTATTTAAATTATTAACATGTGAACAATATTTCTATATAATACCATTTTTTTCTATTTAGACCAACAAGTTTCTTTAAAACGTGTGTTTTGTACTAAATTGCTTTAATTAAGGTATTCATAGAAATATTTATCGCAACTAACTAAAACTTTAAAAACATAATAAACCTAATTTGTATCATTCTTCAATAATTATGGCTTAAAATACAACGCAAAAGTGCTACATAATGATAATATTATTTAAAAACACTAAAATTACAGAAGCTCGTTCTCGCATATCAATAAAATTATTATAAAATGCAGTGTTGCTATAATAATTATTAAAATCGACGGATTCAGTATTCCACAGTTTCACACATTTTAGATCATTTGAACTGAAATCTTAACCTAAAACAAATAAGCCGTACAAATTCAATTAGGCCAAATTACTAAAACTAATGTACTTGAAACAAAAAATAAAAAAAGCACAAATTTCCAAAACATTCACAACCGTGCTTCATTACGAACTACAAATCGATTTATATAAAAAAAGTGAAGTACGGAATATTAAAATTGCTTTTAGGTAAGAAAAAGTTACCTTAAAAACTAACATCTCTATAGACAAACTGATTTCAACCCTTCTGCTTCTATTTTGTTCCATTATTTATGAAAAATATTTCAAAAAAGATGCAACTTTTTGTTGACGGGCATTTTAATTCTGAGGTAATGTGACTTCAATATTTTCACATGCCCATGATTTGCGATCTCACAGTCATTCTACCAGTATTGTACTTATGCAGCAGTGTATTAGCAACTAGACTAAACACTAGTACAGTCTAAACCAGCCTTAATTCACCTCTAGCTATATGAATGCAATAGTGCTTTTCTAACACAAAGTGTAAAAACTTAATCATTCACGTGACGAAATATATTGTTTGAAGTGTAATTCATAAATAGTCCAAAGTTGCAGTGTAAATATCCTTCTAGACACATTACAATCGCTAGAGAATAAATAACTTTGAATAATGAGAACAATCACTTGAAATTCCTTTGAATTTTGATGATTTAGGTCACAGCTATTAAACCGTGTCGGGACCCATGTATTCTTTAGTGATTGTAGAATGTCAACGAGGGGTGTGTTGCTCGAAAAAAATTAGAGTCTGACCAAGCGAAGTCAGCAATAGATTTATCATTATTTTGCCACTAGCTTCCGCGCGCGTTCGTTTGTTCCTGTTATTTTTTCGGAACAAAAAGTGGCCTATGTGTTAATTCAGGTTACGAAGTGTATAATATTCAAAGTTTCATCTAAATCGGATCAGTAGTTGCAGCGTGGTTGAAACACAAACATCTAAACATACAAATATCTAAATCTGTAGCTAATCGAGTACCTTTTTTACGCTACTGTTGAGTTTTTGCGTAAAAGAAATAATTCTATTCGATTCTAAACATTCACATTTATAATAGTAGTAGGTATGTGCTGCAAAACTTGGTCAGACTCCAGTAGGACTACATCCAACAATACCGTTCGTTGGATGTAGTTTGCACAAGTGATAAAGTTATCAGAAGATGTCCATTAGTCCACGAGCCATTGCATGACGCTGGTGTCGAGCCCACCAGTGGACAACAGTCTGGTGTCATCGGGAAGGAACCGGACACAGGTCACGTGGGACGAGTGACCTCCGTATTGATGGCATAGCGACTGTAAACAAATATTGTACGTAAGCCTTTTGAATAGTTGTATTGTGTGTACCTCACGTATATATAAAATAGATCTAGTGGTCCGAAATATTTCTTTTTTATTAGAATGGTGTGGGAGTTTCATCCCAATCTGATCGTTACTTTTTTGCGTGAAAGAATAACAAACATCCTTACAAACTTTCGCGATTATTATATTAGTAAATAGATTTATAGATTACCTTTGGTTGTTGTACTGGGTAAGCGTAAAGTTTCACTTTACCGAAGTCATCTCCGGTAGCGGCGAGGCGACTGTCATGTGATCTGCGATACAGAAATCGGGCTTTTACCAAACGTGGCCATTACAATTGAAAAATCAATTCAGAACTTTCCCTGAGTAATCTTATAATTGCCGGTAAACAAAGGTTTCGGCCCCCCCATTAAATGAACCGATGACACTGTTGTTGACACACACAAGTTAGTAGATGGTGAATCATCTACTATCTTCACGCAACAATACTCATAATTACATCATCATAATCAATGCACCTTCAGGTTCAAATCTTTATGGTCTACGTCCAGCAGTGGACTTCCCAGTCCACTCAATTCTGTGCTGTAAGAGGCTATACGATATTACCTGACGCAGGAGTTGATATCAGTTCCATCTGCGTTCTCAGGCCACACTCCGATGGAAGTGAACGCGAGGGGACAGGCGTGCGTCGCCCACGGCGCGTCGCGCAACGACGTCGGCGTCGTCACTTGCCGACATGTCGTCGCATTCCCTGAAATATCACATTATTTAGAAAACAAACAAGACAACGGCTTTTGGTTTCATCATCATCATCATCTCAGCCCGGTATCACCCACTGCTGGGTATAGGCCTCCTTCATGTTATGCCAGCCTCCTCTGTCTTGTGCATGCCGCAACCAGGTGTTTCCTGCGACCTTTACGATGTCGTCGACCCATCGCGCTTTTGGTTTAGAAGTTGTTAAATATGAAGACGGGAGCTAGGACAAGTGATACGACCGCTGGTTAGCTTAGCACTGATTTATTACAGGTAGGTCGACGAGGTGGTGGGCGCAGCCACACACACATACATAACAGAAGTCAAGCTGTATCTAAGAATCCACGTCTTTCATTTCAATAAAATATAGCGTATGTTTCAATCCGGAAAAAGGGGTTCTGAATGGTATAAGTTTAATTGAATTTGGTCCAGTAGTTTAGGCGTGATCTGCGAACAAACAAACAGACAAACTCGATTTTCGGAATCAGAATCGTTTATCAGATCTGCATATTTTGTTTATCCATATCTTTAATTTTAGTTTGGCTTTTTTACAGTTTTATAATAGTATAGAAAAGCTTTTTGACTTTGACTTTGACCTGTAAAACACTCATCTAAATATCCCAGTAATAGCACTGGTCGCCACGTCACCTTCAAAACGATGTTATTAAATAAATAAATGAAATTATACATAGGTACCATTATTTAATAACAGTTCTTTACAATCAATGTAACTATATAGGTCGGTACGTACCTAGGCTGTATATAGGTAAATCATGCAATAATATTTAAAGTAATGATACAAATTTGGTTATCAGTGCTATGCTAAGCATAACTTTTAATAATGTCGTCGGACGTGGATACGACGGAGATATTTAAATCATAGCGTTGTTCTGTGTTGGTATAGATAGGTAAACCGGCCTAAAACAGTTAACAAAACTATTTCTGGCCGCCATTTTTTCCAATATGGCGACGTACTCATGACAAAATACCAGAGTATTCGTCACACTGATTTGAAGGTTTAATAAAACCCTGTAATACGTTCGTAAATACTTACAGAAAAGCAGCTCATAGTCTCCAGAGTTACTTCTTATGTACTGACTGTCTTCTGACCAATCCAAGTGGGTTATGTAACTTGAATGACCCTGGAAAATGAAACAAGTACCTTGTAGTTGATAAAATTAGTACTTTATTCAAAGTTGGTAAAGGCTGTTTGCAGGCAAAAGAGGAAAGTTATGAACGAAAAATATTAGGGCAGGTTTGTACGTAGGTAATAGAGCAATGTTTGCGGGCTCTGTAAGCTAGGCATCTACATTATCTGTGGTAAGTTTCCAAAAGCCTACAGGTAAATATATATACATATACTGCTATAAGTGGAAACTTGTAATCAATGTTACTACCTAATTCACTCATTAGCTGTAAGTTTTCCCAAAATTAAGCGAGCAAACTCGTATGAGTTATTGTCCAACTCTGGTGACGGAGTTTTTAGGCCGCCTTAAGGCCTCCGTCGTGGCTTAACGACTGTTAGAGCCGGGACCGACAGTTTAACATGCCCTCCGAAGCACGGAATCGCTCGGATATAATTGCCACTAACGGTCACACATCTTAAATAGTGTCCGCGCAGAACGTCGCTTAAACTTAGATAATCAGTGAAGATTGTCTAAGCAAGCCTAGCCACGAGCGCTTCCCAATATTGCAAAATTATAATATTGTGTATTTTCATTTTAGTATTGTATAGGCTCTAGCTTAGTTTAGCTGTAGAATTCCTAAACTTTGGCTTGAAAACGAAAAGCAAGATGCACTAAATAAAATAAAATATAAACAAAGTAGGGTTTTTATCCAACAAGCGAACATGCCTAATGGTCTACTGAAGTAGTTTCATTTTACCCGTCTACGTTTCTTCTCCGTGCACTAGATAGGCATGAAAACAGCAACGTCATAATGTAGGTTTTCATGAAGTAGGTTGGTACTAGAAGGTGTGGGGTACAATACTTGTAGGTTTTGTTAGTACTCTAATGTCTAAGATAGAATTACATAACTTTGTTAATGCTTAAATTACCAATAGATTCAAGTTTTGACATTTTTTGACACAACATTAGCACTTTTATTTTGATAGTTTTTCTTTTGTTTTTGTAAGTATTGTTGTTTAATTTTGGTGGGATTTTAACCAATAATACTTGGCGTCGTAACATAAAGTGTGAGCCGTTGGAATAAATGTGTGTAAAGTGGTTTCTCTGAATGTTAAAATTAGTTAAGTTTTGAAGGGAAAATCCACCATTTTGCTAGTTTGGTAGGTAATGTAGGTATGTGTACTTACGAGACATTTCCCAACCCTGGAGTACCTAGCACCGTTGTCGTCGACACGGTACACGTAGATGAAGTTGTCTCGAGAGCCGAGCGCCACTAGTTTGTTGTCTGGGGAGTATTGAATGGTTTGGATTGGTTCGGACCTGAAATAACAAAAAATCACATTATTGTAATCCATCGTCATACAATGCATACGTATTATAATGTTTCAATATGCCTACGAGTTATTTATAACATAGCCTGTACCTACTCAATGGATGTACCATCTCTCTTGCATATAACTTATCCTATGCATATAGCACCCCTACATGCATATAACGTGCATAATATAACATACTCCCTGGATATATCATAACATAACACTTGTTTATATATAACGTAAGTATCTCCTGCATATAATATACCCCCCTACATGCATATAACCACACATAAAATAACTCTTCATATATGTATATATAACATTCCCCCTATATGCATATAACATACCCCAATATGCATATAACGTACCCCCTGCATATAACAAACTCCCGATATGCATATAAATAACCTGTTTAATTATGTATAACATACCCGTCATGATGCATAGCGAGCATCTCCCGTGAGTGCGGGTCGTATACCATCCACTTGCCCGAGAGCGTGCCCACGGCGATCACACCGCCATCTTGTGACCACGCAACGCATTGCGCCCGCTCCTGGAATATAAAAACATTATTCACCAACATTCTACATATTCAACATTCTACAATCCTACTAATATTATAAACGCGAAAGTTTGTATGTATGTATGAATGTTTGTTACTCTTTCACGCAAAAACTACTGATCCGATTTGGATGAAACGGAATATATACAATTGTCCGTGACCTGGATTAACACATAGGTAGGCTACTTTTTATCTCGGGAAAATTAATACAACCAACAGCGCACTTCAGACGGTTATGATGAGCATACCTCGATATCCTTGCTCCAGACCGTGGAATGGCTCAGTCCGTCCCACAGTTGGAGCAGTCTGTCCCAGCCCGCCGTCGCGAACTGAGGCAGTAACGGGTGTGCTGCTAAACCCCATAGCTCGTCCACGTGACCTAGATAAATGCAGTAAACATTTGTAAGGGAACTATAAAGCGCCCCCCATCTATAGGAATCGATTCCCTATCATTTTATTATCAAGTAAATTAAATGATTTGATCCAAGATTAAACGATTTTTGAGCCTGGTGCTAACAGATTAGGCTTTTAGTTAGATGTACTTTTAGGTTTTGGCTGGCGTCGGTTACTTTCGTAACTCGTGAAGTTAATCTGTAGTTACCTAGTGGCGTAAAATCAGAAATGAAATCCCCATACCCAGGACTGCTGGAGAGAATCCAAGCTCCAAGTCTCCGTGCAGGATACAGTTCTTAGTGGTTCCGATGAAGAGCTGACTGCCTCGACCCTCGGCTACCACACGCACTCCGCCGTAGTGACCTTCGATCTGAAATTACGAGACAGACCTTAGCAATGCTGGTATCGAAAATAAAATGTATTCAGATGTACGTGGAAAAAGAGAAATACAAAGGGCTACACTGCTTCCGAAATATTTCTAAAGAATATCAAAAGATTTCAGAAATAAGGAAAGGGTGGTACCTAGGCACTAGTAAACAGGTAGATGATTTTGTACTGCGAATAAATGCCAATGAGGTTAGTAAATGATAGATATAAAATAGAAAACTCCATAATATATTATCATTCACCCAGTATAGGAAAAACATTAAAAAAAATATCGATTCGACGAAACATGGCCAGCATTTCATTTTGACAATCTTGGTTCTCTGATAACCTTGTGTCTGTACCCTTCAAGGAAATCACAGGTCTCAGATTGATCCACGATAATCTACATAATGCATGCTGGCCTACAATGCTAAAAACATCAGTTGAATACAGATCCAGTATACAGTTTGTACTCACAATGTTCTCAACCCCCAAGGCATTGACCTCTGCATCGAACATAACAACCCGTCCGTCTTTCCCCCCGGCCGACACCACGGAGCCGTCCTTCCGGCACAGCACACTGAACACGGCTCCCTGATGCACTCCTCGAACCAGCTTCTGGATGCTGTTGGTGCCGCGACCCCATACTATGATGTTGCCGTTTGAATCGCCGGATAGGACGTCACCTGGACATCGAAATAATCAGGGGGTTAAGTACTTTAAAGGTTAAGTACAATGATGCGTGGCTTTGAGGACTGATTTGAATAAAATTGAAATTCTAACTTCTAAAGATCTTACCATTATGGTTGAACGCGAGGCAGGTGACATACTTCGGCTTGTCTCTGGACTCGAAGATGCCCATCCTCTTATACAGCATGTTGGTTTGGTCGAGCGTCCAGAAAGCGATGTGGTTCTTGCCACACGTCACTATCTGGTTGCGGTCCAGGGGGTGAAACTCTACGGAAACCACCGTGTCTACTGAGCACTGGAAGTAAATGTTCTTTTTAGAAATCTTCAGGTCTTGACAATAACTCTAGGGTTTTCAGCGAACTTCTACATAGAAATTTAAAGCACTATCGATTATAATATGACCCAGTGTGGGTCGGCTGAGTCCTGTTACTTTAGATCGAACTACGGGCAGATTTTTTTCCTTGGTCCCACTCGGACTATCGCCCATAATTTGGTCATTCCGAATAACCCAACATAGCCTATTGATACGTCTGGTTAGGTATCTGATAATGAAATAGAAAAATTGGTATAACACATGCTTTTAGGAGCAAACTTGTTCTGCACCAAACTTTTCCAACAGTCACAAAAAACATATTCAAAAAGTACCTTAGTCTCCGCCAAGCAATGTCCCTTATCCGGTCGTTGCCACTCCCATACAGAGATGGTATGGTCTGCGCCTTCGTCCACACAAGCCAGCAGCGCGCCGCCATCAGCTCTCGAGAAGGAAAGGCAAGCCACGGCTCGGTCTATTTGACCAGCGCCGAGGACGGCCAGGGTTGACAGAGACACCGAGTTCCATACACGGATGTGTGGCTGGAGTGTAAACAGACCGGATTAAAAGAAACGTAATTTACCCATAAGACGTCCACTAATCATAGACTCTCATTGGACAAGATACGTTTATTTGCATAAATAAGTGTTACAGACACAAGTGATTTGACAGAGGGATCAATCGTGAGCACTGGGGTACCTTTACTTGGTACCACTGGAAGGCTGTTCTTAACTGCGTTTTCGGTCCTAGTCTTGTGGAGACGAAAAATCGACCGCCTTCTAGATACTTGATACTTAGATACTTGTGTACGCTTCTTTAACAAAATCCCAAGTGATGTGTCTCAATTGTCGATTGGCAAGTTCAAAAACGTAATAAAACAAAGACTTATTTCAAAAGCATACTATAAAATATCAGATTATTTAGAAGACAAACAAGCTTGGGACGAACTAGCTCCAACTCATCCAATAAAAAAAAAATTGTAATCATACCTAATCATACAAAACGTAATGACGATTCAAAGTGATCAGTGAGATTTTATTGAATAAAAGCTTTTTGACTTTGACTTTGACTTTGACTAAAACAGCAAACGGGAAGATTCCCACTATTTCACAGCATTCGAAGCCAGCGACCTGTGTCTACTGCCTCTGTAGTTACTCGTAACATGCCACAATCTATAGAAGGATCAAAATCAACGGTCTTTTCAACTGCATCTGTAAGAAGGGAGAATACGGGATACATAACGAAGAACTCATCTTACCCTAGCATCAAGCCGGTCATGTCCCGCGCACTGCCCAGTAGCAATCACCAGCTTATTGGGGTGTATCGCGAGACACTTCACGTCATCAGTATGCCCCGTGTAGTGCCTCTGACATTGCTCCTCCACGTTGAAGAGGACCACCACTCCGGCCACGAAGTAGACTATCTCTCCCGTTGGCAGGAGGTAGAGATTACTGCGGCAGTCTTTGCCTCTGGAAAGAAAGATTGTCGAGGTTTCTTGTGAGAAGAAAATACACAGCTAGACAGTGATATATTTTTTGTGCCTTTCAGTACTATTTAAATTTGGAATTTCGCTTGGAAACATCCAGATATTATTATGTCCTATTTCCGATGTTTTCCTGTTTATACTAATCCCTATAATCCGTAGATCAAAGCTCACACGCTATGGCCCACAGATCTTGCCTGTATTCCGTATAACCAGAATACTTTCACACTGCACGTAAACCAATAAAACAGGTGTAATAATTTTGGGACAGTAAAACTCTGTAGGCAGGTTACTTCATTACGTGATTTTACATCCATAAAGTTTTGACCAACCCAAAACCAGTTACACAATAGCATTTCCCCGCGAGGTGACCTGCATTTCTACCATCTGCGAATGAGTCAGACCATCGTTGCACAGTTGACCACTCACGCGGGACGGTGGAACTGACCTTGAGTACTGACGGTTTTTTTACCTACTGTTTGCGGAAACTCGTAGTGTTATTAGTGGATAACAAAGTGTTTTGTTTTATAATTCTTAGATTTTATCTGGTGGTTTGGAGTGAAAAAAATCGTATGCGTGCTGCATGCGACGTTGATTCGGCTACGAGTTATAAACTAGAGCATTGTAGTTGAACAATTAATAGAATAACAAGGCAGCATGTAAAAATAATGGTCACACACAGTGCAAAATATAGTCCAGCATCTTAGACCCAGATCAACTTTATACCTAGGAAGTAGAAACATTGAGAGTTTACTAATGGTCGCACGCTAGGAATTGGCACCTAGGAATCACCATTATTCTTATGATTTTATTAAAATATTGTTACCTAAATAATTTTCCAAAAACCTCGTTCACCCGCCACATAATTCACGAGTGATTTTGTAGTGTTTGCATCTATTCAGTAGGTGTGTAACCCTATCTCACATGCACGAGTGGTTAGGTAACTGTCAGTGTCAAACTCCCGACCTGTCAAGTGTCAATGTCTCCCGACGTGTGGGCGGGAGACGGAGGGGGTCGGGGAGTTAGCTGACGGGGACAGCCACGGACGGAGGCCGGTGGAAGACCAGCTCGGTGTATCAGTGAGCCAGGGATAAAAAGTACAGTATTCTACAATGGCGACGAGGACAAAGGTCTGTAGAAACTATAATTTTCAAAAAAGGAGGAAAAGAGTCGGGTATGTCTGTTTTTCTTTGTTGAAATTAGTGTTTTGGCCATTGGAAGCGTGCGAGCCCCGTTGATACTGCATGATT
This sequence comes from Eulithis prunata, assembly GCA_918843925.1. Taxonomy (NCBI): domain Eukaryota; kingdom Metazoa; phylum Arthropoda; class Insecta; order Lepidoptera; family Geometridae; genus Eulithis; species Eulithis prunata. The sequence goes on along the minus strand of OU974020.1, from coordinate 8,742,212 downwards.
TTTCACTGCCAATAAATTAGTATCTACTGGTTCATTTGTTTATGTAATATAACGTACATTACCTGTGTTGTCTAATTTGTATGCCTTATTCAACTCGATGACAACGGATCTAGAAAAAGTTGAGATCAGCGGTTCAATTCCACACAATGTTTTTTCGTTCTAACTATGGTTCGATTGATCTGCAGCTGGCTGAAGCGTTGCTGTATGATTGGATTAATCAAAATAGTCTAAAGACAGATAGGGAAACTATATTTCAGCTGCGTTTCAGCTGTAAAAGCTTATGTAATAAGTATTAGAGAGTGAAATGGCCTGGGGAGTACAAGGGCTTCGAGATTCTGCTGCGTTTCGGCTAAAAAGTTTGTTTGTAGAATTGGCCCGTTAATCCGGCAGCAGGAATACGTAAAAAAAAAAAGGGGGTTGTTTGCTGCATGTTGTATCAGACGGCGGCGCCGCGCTGCAGCATGACGTGTAGTGCTGCGTGTCGTCATGGTAGGTACTATCCCCCTATTTTATAAAAAGTTAGAGTAGACATTATGTCCTGATTACGTATGTTAAACAAGACATAATGTCTACTCTAACTTTTTATAAGATTAACCCTAAGTGTTTGATTATATTTTGTGACGAAAAAAAAAAAGACTCTTTATAAGGAGACTAAAGCGGGACTTACTTCTACCGATAAACCATAATACGCGTGGTTTGAAGTTCACTCAACATTGATTGATCACACAAAATACACTTTCCACTTTACATTGTTTACCACAACCTAACTAGAGTGCGCCATAGGTAAAATTATCGCGCGCTATCGTTGCGTTTTGGGTTTTTATCCAGCCCAGCGCAGTGTTTATAATGAATTGAGTATCTGTATAAAACATAATAGAGCGTTTTACTAGTTATACATGGCTCATTGGTTGGTTTGGTCACCCGTCTTGATCGATGTAGGTAGTAGGTATCATACCTACCTATTATGCTGTGATTGATTTGAGACGTGATTTGGAACGATATGTGGAAAAGTGGTGAAATGGTGATTTGCCTGATACAAGTACCTAATTAGGTACATAGTACTAAATTGTATAAAAATTATTAATACCTAGGTAGGTACTTTATTATACTGAAAAAAATATTATACCTGCATACCTCACAATACAAACAAGAGTTAAAAAAAAAAAAAAAAAAGAAGGAGAAGTTCTTCGGTGATTTTCTGTAACTACATAAATGACCTAGATTCAATGTTGAACAGTTCGCTGACATCAGGCAGGACCATCGTAGGACTTGCAATAATGTTGCCACATTCGGTCTGCTAGTGATGTTCAGTTGCGGATTTGTAATGTGATTAGTAGATTGATTTTGTTTAGTTCATGTTAAAGTTGTTGCTTGCATTGTACGAATCTACACAAGGATACCTACCGTACCTACCTATCTGGGTGTATTTATTTCACCTAAATTTTACTAATGTAGGTACCTACCTACTTACTTATATGGAAGTTTTAGAATAAAGTTTTGAGGCAAATGTGTTCGATGCACGATTCTTATAGCTCAGAAATATAGAGTAGAATGTACTAGTAATTGTTAACTTTTGTTGACAACCGAGTCCTGAGAGTTTTTGCGGAAGGTGGCGCTAGTATGTCGCGGGAATGCGCGCGCATAGGAAATGCGTTCCTAGTACAACTCGTAGCATTAAGCCTGCGGTATACCAAGCTGTTAGTGGCATTTCATATAATTTTAAATTGGGTCTATCTAAGTATTCACTTCTGGTTTAGTCCTACTATCAATGGCCTACTAGGTACTAGTAAACTGTTACTAATGAATTCAGTAGGTAAATTAAATATTTAAATTTTACCTAGGTACCTTCTATTAATTGAACAGGCGCTAGGCGATAGGAGAGTTTACCAAATTATAATATGTAGTATTATTAAGCAATGTTAGTTTAATTATGAAATTATTGTGTGCGTTGTTAACTATTTGGTTACTAGCTAAGCTTTACTTAGGTACCATTGAACTGGACACGTGGTTGTTGATCAAGGGTTACCATTAAATTTGTTGTACAGACAGAGATTCGGGCTTACCATTAAATTGGTTGCACAGAGGTCCAGGCTTACCATTCAATTGGTTGCACGGGGGTCCAGGCTTACCATTAAATTGGTTGCACAGAGGTCCAGGTTTACCATTAAATTGGTTGCAAGGACAGGCTTACCATTAAATTGGTTGCACAGGCTTACCATTAAATTGGTTGCACAAAGGACATGGCTTACTATTAAATTGGTTGCACCGGGTTACCATTGAATGGGTAGCACAGGCTTACCATTAAATTGGTTGCACAGGCTTACCATTAAATTGGTTGCACAAAGGACAAGGCTTACCATTAAATTGGTTGCACAAAGGAAAAGACTTACCATTAAATGGGTTCCTGATGATTGATCAACCTTTTGTTCACGTTCAATGGTGCTGTGTTGTGACAGTGCTGACTTTAAAGGGGAAAATTAGGCATAACTAGTGAAAGCTGTGTGCTACACGTAAATAACCGAATAAAATTAGTTGAGATGGTAGTAAACCCTTGAAATAAGGAAATGACAGGTTTAGATTAGACGTATTTTAACTTGAAATCAGCGTAAACTAAATCAGACCAAATAACAGGGAAATAAGAAGTTTTGAACTGTAATGACGGGTTTAAGGAGTTGTATGTTCATACACCTGCATTCAATGGATTTCATCGACTTTCGATCTTTCTATTCCTAAATACAATGGTGATGTGTAATTTTATGAGTAGGTAGGTAGGCGTAAAACACACTATGTAACGCTGCGATGTTCAAGGAAAAAATATGGAATGTTGTTACCAAAGATATATTTCTGGTCAGTTTAGGACTAGAATAACGGTGTGTGATATCCACAAATTATAATGTACTTATTTGTTTATGTCTTGAGTTCAAACCTGCTTTCAACTAAATAGAGTGGCAATATAATGGCCTAGCACTTATACTTGTTGTGTGAAATTTTGAAATAAATAAATAAAATGGCAACCGGATGCAGTTCATCTAGCATTATAACATCAAATGATACGAATAGAAAGGCTTGATGTAACGTGCGCGCCTAAACGTTTCCAGTAAATTGTAAAAAAAAAAAAAATAGAAAAAAATAGTTTGGTGTAAAAGATTCAGATTATCAGTGGGAACAACAAGAAATATCATTGCCAGTCAGGTTGTCAGACTGAAACGGAGGAGTCTTCCATGCTATTGAACTACTACCTAGACAAAACGAAGCTTTTATGATATCAAAAGAAACCCTGTTTAATATGGACGCCAGGGTATCCAATGTTGATGAATCAACAACGTGTAGGACAATCGATGTGTGCATAGCTAAGAGAAGAGAAGATCTTACACTGTGTGACCTTTTCGAGTGCTCGGAGATATTCTAAAATATCACTTGTCTTATGCTTGAACTCTGCCCTTGCGAAATGCAGAACCAATGCAGGTCGGGCTGGTGGTATCTTAATGTCGTTGGTAGGTTTCGACGAGCGACAGTATCCTCTATCTTGCGTGGAACTGTGCTTATGTAGAATATACTATACAGTTATAGTGGATGAAAGTCCTGTGAGTTTAGGTTCGAATCTAGTGCAAAACCGATAAAAGTACCAGAATTTTCATCAGTAGGTATCTACTCCTAATCATGAAGTACGACTATATCTAAAAAGGAATTGACATACAAAGATATTTATTACAAGTTCTCAGTTTGTAAAAAAAAATGTATACGTATAGTCGTTTGAGCTATCCATCCTCTATAGCAGTGTTTAAGTTATAATGGTCGACAGCACGTGACTGAAGAGTTCAGTGTTTGTTCGGATAATTGCGCAACAGTCTCATCATCTATATATCTTGGCTCTATATTGACCACTGACTGATAAATAGATAAATAGGTTTTTTGCATTGTAACCTCAACAAATTGCTGTGCCCTAACAGGGTTTATGTTTGATACACTAACTTTTGTACAACATTTTTTAAACAACATAAGTGCAATAAACGATTTGAATTTGAATTTGAATTTGATTAGTCGAACACTAAAACAGAAACTTTTAGGAAAAAAAAAAAACGATATTAACATACTTTATGTAAATACTGGATAAGTATAGGTAGGTAATTATATGCCTGTAAGTATATAGCTGTTCGGTTTGTGACGTGAACCACGATTTCAGACTATTATTTGCAAGTAAGGCGGATAAACGTAAGATTTCTGTGCTTAGAGGCCTATGTAGACATAAATGTCTGTTAGTAAGATTTCAAAGTAAGAGATCACCATAAGTGACAGATGAAAAAGGGGAAGGAGTATGGAGGCTGGATATAAAGAGCTGAAGTGCTGGCGTACTTAATAGAAAAGATAGTTTATAAGGCTATGGGGAGGAAACAGATAAATAAGTGTTCTCTATAAAATTCTATGGTTGTTATAAATGAATTGAATTAAGCTCGTTATTATAAATGAATTGAATTAAGCTCGTCCCGAAATTGCTATCCAGTGCCGTATATACTTGTGAATGTTTTAGGCAGAAAGACGATAGCATGTAGTAAGGAAACTGGCTAGAAGATACTTAAGAAGAAACAAAGCTATTTGTCTTTAAGTATAAAGTGGAAGGCCAACAGAAAGCGGTCACGCCCAAGCCCAAAAGCTATCCACATTCGATTCAATGGTATTGTAGGTAATGTGGTCACATTTGGTATTTGTGCCAGCGTGTAATAAAATGTATGTACCTACCTATACATGATGAAGCTGTCTTTATGGGTCCGTGTTTTGATCAGTAGGTACTGAATTGCATGAGGCTACAACTATATTGTAATCTAGGGCTTTGTGCGGAGGTGTGCGTTTACACCATAGTATGATTCTATACGGGACAACTAAAAGGCTTTGTTGATAAAAAATATTTAAATAAGAAAGGGGTTGTAGTGTTTGCATCTATTCAGTAGGTGTGTAACCCTATCTCACATGCACGAGTGGTTAGGTAACTGTCAGTGTCAAACTCCCGACCTGTCAAGTGTCAATGTCTCCCGACGTGTGGGCGGGAGACGGAGGGGGTCGGGGAGTTAGCTGACGGGGACAGCCACGGACGGAGGCCGGTGGAAGACCAGCTCGGTGTATCAGTGAGCCAGGGATAAAAAGTACAGTATTCTACAGATTTTATCATAATTTTTAGTTTGTGTGGCAAAAAACATCTAAACAAGAATGTCAGTGTTGCAGCAAAAATCAGTCTTGCCTTGCACCATACTCTCGAAACAAAGGGCCAATTTTACGCAGACGGACTCTACTAAAAGGAGGTCACACTGGGTGTGACTAAAAAAACATGACACAAATACCGACACCCGTATTTTCTGTAATCACTCGTCGCCACTCAAGAAAACTAGCTCACTGTTTGAAAGTAACTAGGTACTACAGAAATTGCTAGTTTGATGTCAATTGCGTACGCTAAGTGATAAGCTAAGTTCGAGCCACGTTCGATTATAGTTTATAAATAGCGCATGCTATTTGAAGTCTTCAAATGACCATAATTTCGGAAAAAACCTTAGTTGGGTGTTAGTGCGTAGGAGTTGTAATAGCCATCCAATTGTCTCCTCAATTGGCAAATTGTCCAATGAATTTCAGTTTATATACACATAGAAGTCAGGATTCAGTTATATATAGCTCGAATCTCGAAAACACTGTCAATTTCGAGGTTGGTTGTGAACTGTAGTTGTGTATTGGTTTAAAACCGGTAAACCAAATAAGCACACGACTGTCCCTAGCCAGAGTAAAGTGTTCTCCGATCATTATCCTTCAGGCAACAGCGCAAGCCGACGTGATAAGTGATGCCCTTGCGTTTGTCGCCAAAAATCATTTGATACCGTAGAGCCTTCTGCACTCACCAGTACTGTAGTCCGGTAAAGCTGTTTGCAATTGTAGACGATTACAAAAGCATTCTAGCACGTCCGAAAAACAGCCTAAAGTAGACCACCCTAAGATCTCTTTGTACGCTATACCTAATATTCTGTGCTCGTATCTAAGACCATTGCGGATATCAAAAATGGTGAGTCAGGGACGTTTCAACCTTCTATTGGGAAGTTCTACTATTAATTTTACTAACGCATGACGCGATATGAGACAGTATTTGATAAGGTGTCATTATAATAATGAAAGTTCCACTAATGGGGTTTAATTTGTAAGCTTGTATACAAATGAGTGATAAATAATGGTTATTTTAACAAATGAAGCCATGTAATACGGTCATGTCACTGGGGAAATTAAATAAAAACTGAACCCGGTGAAGTATTAAATTTTCTAACCAGCTTACATGAAATAAACTCATCACAGTGGATATAAAGATATGAATGACTAAAACGACATCTTACATCTTTACACATGTCCCTGGCTGCCTATTTATAAGGGGCATAGACGCCTGTCTGGGCGGGATATTATTTATCTAGTATTTATCTAGTCTTGACACTGAAAATGTAACAAATCTAAATCGAGAGATGAATAGAGACACTGACGTAGATAATATATCCGAGGCACAGATCATATAATACTATACCTACTAAGGTAATCCGAGGTAACCAAGACTTATCTTTCTTTCACAAAATCGAGCGATACATGACTGTTTGTCACAATTTTGGGTGTGCAAAGTATGACGTGTTTCCCCGTGAACAATGTTATCATCACATTATGTATCGACCTTGTTAGGTCCATAGCAATCGATAATGCCTTTGAAATACGGTCAGTCTAGGTATTATTCACTCATTTATATTTCACAGAGGCCGCTATTTAGATCCTATATCGATCAACGGTTCAGTAATTTTTCTTCAGAATTCATTAGTAGCATGAAAGGAAAGTCAAGCATTGTTTCGATTGCTTGAACTTCCTGGTATGCTAAAGTAAACTGTCTGGTATGTAGGCCGCTTAAAGATGTACCTTATCTATCCCACTGATGGACATAGGCTTCTCCTGTATTCCACTAAATCAAATTGATTGCAGGTTCTCGTAGATGTTAAAAAAATTGAATAGAACCAAAATCCAGTGACCTGAATACATTTCTTCTATTTGACCTGAAGTCTCAGGGGTTAGAAGGGTTGAGTCCCCAAAACCCTTTAAGCAATTTGCCCAGCAGTGGGACAACCATCATTTGTCAAGATCTCACCTGATGATAAAGTGACAATGAAGTTGACTAGTCAAGTTAAGTCTTGGCCTCCAGAGAATGTAGTATAGAGTAATAAGCGCCAACTGGAAGCTTCTAGTATTTATGCTTTGTGTCTGCAGCTACTTTTTCAGAGATTTTTGGCCTTTTCGGTCTTACCTATATCCGTAGACCCACTCCAGCTTCAGTTTGTTAGGCGGAGGGGGCGCCACCTTCGCTGGATCGAGGGTGTCCAGCTCCGAAGGTCCGTACAGCACCACGGGCCGCCCTCGCAGGTACATCCGCATCGCCCCGTCTTCCTCATTGTACTGGCAAGTGCTGGTGCTAGAACGAGATAGAGAATGTAAGAATCGAGAATGTATAAGGGTAGAATCTAGAACGTTCTAGAATCTAGAAGGTTCTAGATGTATCGTTTTGAAAGGATTCTTCGTTCTGGAAGGTATGTGTTATCTGTATATTTATGGTTTGTCGTTTTTCATAAGCATTACGCTTAGGCATACCCCTATGTTCGTGAAAATCGATACAGTTAAAACATTTAGGTACCTAACCAAGTAGGTTAGGTACTTTATTGTATAGGTAGGTAGTGTATGTACCCAATTAGAAACGAACGTAGATATTATATTAGTTCTAAACTTCGGAGGTGACCGAGTAAAAATAAAGAGTAATAAATAATAAAGCTTAGAATAATAACAAAGTGTTATTAATCTAAGTAATAAAGATTCAGATTTCAAAAATGTATTTATGTAAGGAAAATAACATGGTACCTATATACCTAAGCAAGTACCTAAGAGGTAAATAAACAAAAAGTATTTGCATTATGACATATCTCACACATTCGAGTGTTGTTAACATTGCAATTTCATAGTAAGTCATTGTTAGTAGCCATCCGAGTTAATGAAGCAGTTAAATACGTAGGTTAATTTAAATATTATTCTAGATACATTCAAATAAAAGATCCTAAGGTTTCATTTAGAATTTTAAACAATAGCACCGTTATGTTAGTAGCATTGGCATGCAAACAAAATGTTAGTCACGCAATTTTACACAGCATCGCTCTGTACCCAAGCAAACTTACATAGAGGTGAATGGCATTATAGCAGACGCTTTTGACCACAATATAAAGAATACCAGCCGCGAGGAGCGCCACACCACCAATAACTATAACAATCTAAAAAAATCCAGCCTGCGTGACCATTATCCACAAATTTAATGAACACAACTGTTAAAGGATAATACTATGCTACTAATTGACTGATACCTGGTATCCATGTTGCTATCGTTTAGAATATCTACTGTAAAACACACGGGAGTTCACGGGACGCGATATTCGACCGGTATAAAATACCGGTTTTGGGCATACGGCCAGCCGCGAAGGAAAACGAAAACAGACTGCTAGAATGAGACCATGACCGTATTACGAGAACTGAATAAAATTGCATCACCGCTATGTTTAGGAACCATTACTGGTTTTTGCACACGTAAAGATTCTTAAAGCAAACAGAGCCTGCAATGTATAGCTCACATGGTGTTTGTATCGTTGTATAGGATCTTGTAAGGTGATTAATAAGAAGCTGCATTATTATCTTGAGTCATCAGGTAATTTCTGCAAATTTGACGTAGAGTCAACTTATTCTAAAGGAAATGTATGTTTAGTGTCAATGTCTAATCTGAGGGTATATTCTGAACTGAGGATATTTCTTTTAAAACATCTTTAAAATGATGTTGTGGGTATGTTGTAAGTTATAAAAATCACAGGCTTTATGTCATCCCAACAAAATCCCAATTATATTTTATTTTGAGAATAATCCTCCGCTTCTCATCAATTCCACTCAAATCGGTTTTAGAATGGGTTATACGTAATGACTCTATCATCGTCTCTACTTTATCTAGCAATTATTCTATTATTTTGATGGTCGCCATAACTAAAATTAATTTGCTTGGAAAATGTTCATTTCCCTAATGGATCTAGATAACATGTAAACGCGACTAAATAGTGACGAAACAAGTAGATTGTCCACTTGATGATAACTCATACCAAGGTCACAGATCATAAAATACTATCCAAGGTAAAAGGTACCTCTGAAAAAAAAACCAACATAGGTACCCAATTATCCAGCCTGGTAAAAGAATTGTTGGAAAAAATTATACACCGTGTCATCAAAGTCACTGACATTAAAATAAAATAAAAAGTAGACACTGAAGTATTTGAAAACATTTTTAGCAACTTCCCACGCCTATCAATTTATCTGTAAATTCAGGGTTGTCAAAAACACAGCGTGCTGGGGCTATAACCTGATGGATATAATTTATTTATTTAATAACTAGTACGCATAGTATACCAATAATATAATATATAATAGTATAATATACCGCACTACCGAACAAGTAGTACTAGATCAATGGTGTTGAAACCATATAGGTAATTATCTACGGGAGTAAGAAGGTACTAGGTTAGGTAACACTTATTATCTACCTGTATTCTATAATCTTTTAGGTAAAATACTATTCAAATCTTCTGAATATATAAAACACTTTTGAAGCTGACTGACAATCAACGCACATTCTAAACTATAAGTCCTAGAGGTATGAAATTTGGAGGGTAGTGTCCTTATATGTATAGTGTAGGGGTGCACTAAGAAAGGAATTTTGAAAAGTCACACTCTAGAACGCGAGCAACGCCGCGGGCGACGGGTAGTATTACATAAAATTCACAATCTACAAACTAAAATAAACTAAATACCTACTCAGAGTTGACAACCTTATTTGTAAACTAGCTTCACACCCATTTTGTAATCGGATGCGCCTGCGCGGGCGGATTACCTACACAATGTACTTTTTTTACTGTCGCATTACAATAGAATGATTGATCTATCCGTTGCCTATCACTGGCAAGGCCAAGAGCGTTCATGTAACTTCACAGGCATTTATTTATTAAGTAGGTATGTACCTACTACTTATGGAATTTCATTTTTGTATGTAACTTTTTCAGCGATAAATTTTCAGATCACGTCAACATTGACATTGAAAATAAAATGGTCGACGACGTTCCAAATATCTCGGTACAGTCTCACCACGCAAATTCTGCAGGACTTTATTTTTAGGGTTACCATTGCAGACTAAGTATAGTCAAGTCAGGTCAGACTCTAGTCATTTTTCCCTAAGTTTTTTTATAGTCGGAACTCAACATTCTCGAAAAAAAAAGATCTATTAATTGGTTTATTTTTGACTGCCCTACCAAGGGTTAGTCTCAAACCCTCGAGTTTACCCCTTGAATATTACTGCTATTACGCTGTAATTTTGACTAAAGGGGATTTTAAAACTTAAAACGGATTTTGAGACTCTCTACCAAACTACACAGGTGGCGTTTTTTAGTCACATTTCAGTGACATTAAAGTTTGACAACATCACCTGCTCACGTCCATGGTACACTGGACGTGTACATAAAAGGATAATGATTGCGCAGTCGCAGCATTACCGGCAAGGTCAAACGAGATCATTTATCTTTCGTGGTACCTACGTCTGATGACATTCAGTTTTGCGTAGCTATTTTACCTTTAGTACAAATTCTAGGTTACACATAATCATCACAACTCCGCAGAGGAAACTATAGAAAGGTAATACAATTTTTATTCTAATTGTCATGAATGTCACAAAGTAATTAGTGGTCTCTTAACTACTAGGTACATTGCCATTTTACAATGAAATGTCACTATACTTGAGAGAGAATATGCCTAGGTAATTTTGAATCAAACTGAATATAGTGGATAGTATCGACGCTTCTTTTGTTACCTAACGGGGGAGATCTGTCCATCACATCTCAATTTAAAAGTCGATTAGAACAAGACATACTTTTCTACTATCAGTCTATGAATGTTTCACCAAGGCCAGGCACTCCCTAAGCTCGAAGTATGTCAACAACTTTTTAATTTCTCAGACCAACTATCCATACGACAGTATGGTACTCGTAGTATGAAAAGTTAAACCTGCAGATTAAGATGAAGATGGAAATTAGGTTCTTCGTAACTCTTTGTACAAGAAAAACTGCCAACTATCATCAATATATATAAAACTCTTTTGAAGCTGACAGAGAATCAACGCACAGCCTAAACTATAAGTCCTAGAGGTATGAAATTTGGAGAGTAGTATCCTTATATAGTGTAGAGGTGCACTAAGAAAGAAATTTTGAAAAGTCGCACCCTAAAGGGTCTAGAACGCGAGCAACGCCGCGGGCGACGGCTAGTTCCATAATAATATTTATCGAATGTAACCATCATCATCACTTCCCTGCCTTTATCTCACGCTAGGTGGGGTCGGCACAACATGTTTTCTTCTTCCACTCACTCCTATCATTCGTCAACTCCGAATCTTCTACTCTCACATTCATATCCTCTTTCACACAATCCAACCACTTCTTCTTCGGTCTTCCTCTACTTGCATACCTAGCCACACTCTTCATAACTCTCTTGGTTATACTCTTGGTTGATATTTACCGAATGTAACTATAGACACCAAATAGTATTGGTGTCAAAATATTATAAAACTTGTCAACCGTAATGGGGTTTAGTCTGGTTAGTATACGTGCTTTCAAACCTCCGGCAGCGATGATAAGATTCGACCTTTTGCTATGTAGATAAAGATCTATTTCCCAAAGCACCATTTCCCACCACCCAAGAGTCTGAAGAACTTACCCGTGTTTCATAATAGGTCCATTTTGTGATGGCTTATACAAGTTTAGCAATGACTTTGTCGTCGTAAATCTAAAGAGAACAAAACAACATTAGACAAAAGAAAGAAAATGAAAGCAAAATAAAATTCTAGAAGCAGGTTCTTGAAGCTTACTGATGGATCTTGGAGGTAGGTTTCGTTATTTCGGGAAGACAATCACCCTTTGAGTTTACTCTTGCCATCGATCTAGCTCGCTTTAAGTCCTCAAAACCGTACATGTGTAAACGAGACGTAGAGAATAAATTTCTGACCCACAATGATACGATGTGGCTAGATTAAGCACTTTTGTAGGTTCATACCTGAGCGCCTGCTTGAAGTTTTCAAGCAAAACTTCTTATTAAAGCAAAGCTCTTGAGATCAATGAAAATTTACTCAAATTACTTGAATTTACCTAAAATTAATTTTAAAAAAACAATTAGATTTTTCAGGGTCACAGCCTTCCTACAGGTTCACTGCTTAACATAGCCTTCCTCCATTCAAGGAAAATGATTTTAGAAATGGCTCAAACTCAACGTAACTCCAAGAGTCAGCTTTACCTCGAGCTAGGCAGCAGGCCCTGTGCGTTGAAGTCTCCCGTAGAATTCCACCGCTTCGTCAGGTTGGCAGGAGACGGGCTTTGATTGCTGGATGTTGAGTTGTTCCTCGATCTAGCGACAGATTACTACTGACGAACAATTCGATCTGCCGTGAAACCCCTCATATTATGTAGGATTACTCTTCTATTTTATTTAGAACGCCACATTTCTGCAGCGTCATACGTCACTGGTAAACAATAACTGGGATGAGCATAGACTGAACTATCGGCTTTACACTCTTGAACTTAAGAAATTTCCTCAGTAACTGTAAAAGGGATTATTCCATCCCGTGCAGTTGTAGAGCAATGCTTTGCTGATCTGCTTTTTGGTATAATAAGGGGGCGTGCTGGGTAAATTATCAGATATCAGCTCACTTTTTTCCAAAAAAATAAGGGTTTTTTCCGGTGTTTCGGTCTGTTATATCATTATGAGGGGTTTCAGGCTCGGGGCAGGGGTAGCTCTACTAAGCAACTAAGAAACTACAAATAATGTTTAGGGATACATATATGGCACAGGCATAAAAAGAACAACACACTAGAATTACGCTTCTCAGGGTTAGATAGGTCGAGTGTTCTAACCCTGGTGGACATCTGGCACTTAGGGTTAAGTAAGAGTCAGACCAGACCAGAAGAAGACGAAGGTGATGAGTTCATTGGTACTGCAGATTATCAACTCAGGTACGTTACCAGGATTTTTATTTCAAACAAACCATTGTCGCATATGGTAAACGATGAGGAGCATTCTCAGTACCTATGTTCCCTGAAAGACTAATCTCTTATCAAGCTGAGCAATCCACTGTTAGACAAGGTCTCCATGAAACTCAACAAGTAGTGTGAATTTCCCGAGTTCAATCCCCAATGTCTCCTTTCGCAAGACGTAGTATTTTCTATTCATGTGCTTTTCCCACCATAGCCTTAATTTCAGGGGGTACCACCAGACATGTGTATGTGTGAGACAGATGAGGGGTGTGCAAAGAAAAAAATCTACCAATACTTCAAGTCACGTGAAGGTCAGTTTCGCCTCCCATGATGGTAGTCCTATTCTTATAGTTCGTGTGCTCCATTTGTTTCTCCTTGAGAGCTTGCAACCTATGAGGTTTACAGGAGCCAAAATTTTTAATCTGGACTCCCACTTATCTTTATATCGCTTTCAAGGAAAAACAAATGAAGTCAGGAGTTCTGACTTTATTTTCTTCTTGAAGGCCTTACCTATAAGGTTGTGGGGGGTGTACAATATGGGGGGCCGGCGTGGCTCGGGGGGAGGGAGAAGGCGCGGGAGACAAAGACGACGATGACGCCGGCGAGTCTGATTGGAGCGATCCTGTTGACTGGTGCTGAGGACCTCGTCTGGAAGAGAAAAAGAAGGCAAAATATAAGAAAGCTCAAATCAAAATATTTTTATAGAATAATCTCCATCTTGTCTTCTCCAAGGGAGTCATCGGAGGAGCCAAGTCCACTAAGCCATATTTTAGTGGCACTTTTGAAAAAAATATTGGAACAGAAATGGAATTAAATTCTGGATTTACCTCTGTGGTAATGAAGAAGCACTGGATCCATAGCTGGAGGTCCGTTTGGCTGTCTCCCGATACGCAGGTTGTCTTATTCGAAGTTCTCTTGTTGGGGTTCCCGATGACCCTGGAATAAAAGAAAATGAAGGCTTAGTTGGCACGTTTACAAAATGCTTGTTTTAGAACTTTCAAGCTTAGTTGCACCGTGCACGCTCATCATTCGTTACACGTTCAAAAAGGCACTAAAACTTCTAAGCTACGGATTTCAGAGTATTCAGATCTAGATTGCCTCACCAGTTTCATCCCGAAGTTTTCTTAGAATCTAGACACTCAAATTCCAATCTGATTAAATCATTGGCCAAAATCTTGCAGCATGCAGTGAAAGGATACAATGTCGTAACTAAGTAGTGTGTTTCAAGATATCTATTACAAAAACATTCGATATTTTGGTGTGAACCCCAGATTATATTTCGCTGTTATTTTTTGGGCTATAAAAAGTAAGATAATGTTGTGTTATCTAACTTTTAAATAGGATTGACGTCACTGCATGGTCCAGTATGCTATATCAATGTCCTGAATGTTTCTTATAAAAACTGGAACGCATTTTTATTACCTTTTACTTAGTGACAAGTTTCTAGGTCTTTTTAGGTAAAAAATGCAGGCCTCTCTCGGTAAAACGTAGGTACCTAGGTCCTCGGTGAGCATCTTCTGTGGGGTCACCGCAGATGATCACCGAGGAGCCTCCATATTTGCAACATTTTTCAGGCATTATTGTTCTAGATTTCCTTATCTAACCATTTTTTAGCCTTTGTTTTAAGAAATCAGTCTCACCTGTGTAAGCCCCGTTTCTCTGTGCACTCGGAGCGGTAGGAGCCCTGCCTTCAAGCGCGTTCAGCCTCCGCAGTGCATCAGCTAGTGTGGACCGCAGGCAGAGCAACTCCTCAGCCTGCCTGGCGCATTTGATCTCGAGCTCTGCCACGCGCACTGCCAGGCCTGCCCCTTCGCCTTCTAGCATCTCATCTGGAAAGAGGGAAGTAATCATCAGTAATCATTGGTGCTAAGGGACATTAGGTAAATGCATCGACCTTAGACGCTTGGATATCAGGTCGATGGGTACAGTGTGGTTAGTTAAGTTTTATTTCACATTTGTATGAGCATCGCACTCCTGCGGATCAAGGCAATCGTAATGTTAGCCGTTTCGATAAGCAAATTAAAATGTAGCTTTTTCGAGAAAAAAAATATCTTCGCGCATCACAAACGATTGTTTATATCCGCTGACTGTACCAACCAACATTACTTTCAAGTTGATACTGATAATAATCGCCAATGTTTGATTTTACCCAAAATCGGCTGTATCCTTTGAACACAAAACAAGACTGAATTTTTCTATCTGTCATATGGGTGTGGAAGTTCATTGCACTTTTGAGGTTTTTACTAGGTTGTACAATTTCTTATACGGAGTATTACCAGACTAAATAGCTCTGCGCCTGCTAATGTGTCGCTCAATCAATTCAGTGTCTGCCAGCATATGAAAGTAACACCCATTAGTTTATTTGATGACAGTGTAATTGCTTAGCCTCAGATAACTTCCTATTTCCACAAGGAATGCGGAAGAAACACTAAAGACGTACGTACATTAATAAACTTGTTTTATTGCGGGAAATAACGTTTCATCTCTTAATTGATTACATCAGTGATATTGCAGTTTGGTTTCATAATCGAGGAGAAAAAAAAAATTTTGCTAAGAATTTATTGCAAGCTTCCAAAATGGGCTTACAGGAAATTGAGACAAAATCCTTGGAGCTAGTTAAAGACCACGCTAATTCAGCGTGGGACAAGCATTCTCCAAATAAGTGAGGATACTATCATAGCTAGTATGGTCATAAACTCCGTTATGGCGGAGGCTAGGCTACAATTCATGTTGACATTTAGAAGGTATACGGGATTGCGTGAAAGGTGCCCTTTCATAAAACAGTAAAGTTTTATGGTCAGTGAACTTCCTAGTTATGTAAGGCCCCTAACGATGCTGTAAAGTTACATGAGAAAAGCAAGATATGACAGATGTCGGTCATATTTTGTCGTCTTTCTCTTCACTTAAGGCATTTGCATGATTGGACGACCCCTAGATGATGTCGTTAGGTGTCATAGTTGCTTGATCAAAAATATGGTTGTCGTCGCCGTCGCCGACACGGTGTAAAAGCATCTAGTACTAAATGTTTGTTAAACCCTCTTGATATCGTGTTGGTGTTGTATCGTTAGCAGTGTGAAAAGTTCTGAGGCATATGGACTTGCACTTGATCACGATTTGTAAAAATTGTTCTTACATTGCCAAATCGTCCACTCTGTGACGAAACTCATTGTGCAAAGCACTTTACTTTCAGGTCACAACATTCGCGAATTCAGCTCCTTACGCGTTGGCTATTGTCTCCGAAACAATGGTTTCGTCTACACATATGTCATTTACGTTCACGCGATTTTGAACCGTATTATTAGCTATGTTCTAGGGTTTCTCTAGATCACATGCCGGAGAAGGACTTGCTCTGTAATGCGTAGGCGCTTTTATCTCTTTGCTATTTTCAACTTTATCTGATTCAGAATTAAAGCGATAATCCAGATCATGGGATATAGTTCTTGTGTGTATTTACTCTACACGTGATTTATTACGCCTTATCAATAGAGTAACCGTATTATCGCAGCTTATCGTAAGTTGCCTAACCGTGCATTATTACGTTTGAGTCCATTGGCTCGGCTTCGAATTTTATAGGTTTTTACCTCTAATTACTAGAACTTCTAAAGCACTTAGCATCTTAGAAATTATTGTTATTCTGCTCAATGATGTAGGTAAGTAAGTAGGCTCTTTTATAGATTCTCTTCTTGTCTTCAAATAAGATTATCACGTTGCTCTCTTCCATTGATAATAACTACTCGCAAAAATCTGAACAAGATACTTACGCCACGCAGCATAAACATCATTCATGGTGTCTCCAGGAGAATCACTGGCTTTGGAACTCCTCGACTCTCGATCACCCTGGCTCTCCATCTTTTAGGCACTTCTAGTTCATAAGTTAACTAGGTAGATCCTTATTTCTTTCAGTTCTATGACCTCATCACCTAGTTCACGCTTTTGTTGATTATTTTGGTCTGCTTTAGTGTTGTGGATTAGATTTGCAAACATGTGTGACGTACCTACATACACGTGTTGGTTTGGTAGTGATAAGAAATAGTTGATAGCGAATAGAGTTCACTTTTATACATTTTAATACAATAATAGTTACCTAGTACAATGAGTTTTTAGATAATAAAGGCACAAACATGAGAGTATTTAAAGATATAGGGGTATGTACTTAGAAAATTAAAATTTACATCTTCCTAAACACCTTTTAACTTCCTAACAATAGAACGTCCGAAATAAAAGGGATTAGAATGTGCTGTGTGATATGTTCGTGAATATAATGATTATATAGAAAGAGTGAATTACATAAGCAAACTGAAGAGACATGAACAAACCAAAACTATCAAAATTACGACACCTACATTATAATGCCAGGCGGGTAATTCCGAGATCTCAGCCTATTGCACAGCGTTGCGCATACGCATACGAACCGTATCGAAAACACGTAAAATTCCCGCATAATGTGGAATTCGGCTAACGGTGCATTTACTGGTTTGTTTCATTTGCATAACTAAGCGAGTTGACCTGTCTGTGGGTAACTGTAGTTGGACACATCCCCCAGACCTAGCAGCCTCAATAGAATTCCGGTTGAGAATAAACACTTATTTATACGAAAGGGCTCGGTCGGAACTTGCAGTTCTCATGGCAACTGGATTCCTCATCTATGATGTAGGGAATTGGGTTAAACCTTCTAATGGTATAATCCAAAACTGACGCTTCGACATGATAATGGAATTCCAAAGAGGCATGGATAAGTTTTGCAACTGGTTTATGTTGGTCATTTTGAGTTTTGTCACTAATTGGTAGTAAAGAGTTGGTACCTAAGCAAATTATAGGTACTTACACATAAACAGCAAATTATACACAGTGCAATGCAAAGGTTAAACGTATTTATTTAACCAGTCCGACAATTAAACAACTTATGTCAGTTTAATAGGCTATTTAATTTAAATGATTATTAAGTAAATCAACAGTACCTACTTGTACTTGTTTTTATTTAAAGTTAATATTAATAATTTAATAGCTTGTTGTCTGTCTCCTATAATTATTGTAACACTTGGCATGCCTCTATTTTGTTATTGTTATATTCAGTGATTCGGTATGATGTTGGGGACTCAAATAAATAAATAAAGTTTATGGAGTTCCTGATGAATTTCTATGGTATTTTGATACCTCCCTGACTTCACAACGAGAAGTGAAATAATAAAACTTGATGTTCATCAGGAGGGTTACCTAGAATCGCTTCTTTTCTGTCAAAGCTAAGTACGGTTTAAAATAGTTCTGTTTACATAGTGACAAATAATGACAGGGTTCAAGAGGGTTCAAATTGAGAGGTCATTATAAGTAAGACCGTAAATCAACGCTGCGCTGCAAATGCACGCTGAGATTCCCTCCATTCTCTTCTCTATCATTTCAGTTACTGCAAGAACAGAAATGGTAGAGTAACCAAAACAAATATTGCATGAGCGACAAACCAAAGAAGTAAATCACGCATCGGAAATGTGAATTTAGCCAGTCACACGCTAGAAAGAGATAAAACCACTTTTTACAAAGAACGTGATTTTCTCACGAGTGTGAAAGTTAAAGTTCGTGAGAAGATCCATGGAAAAATTAAAGATAGCTCCATAGAAATTGTTGTTGGAGTTTCAACTCTATATCTTTGTTATGAAGCTGCTTTTATTATGATTGCGAATCTGTGATCTATTGTACATAGCCGTGACGTTAAGATTGCTATGTTAGTTTTGTCTAAGTAGATAGTGTTTTGCAATCATTGTGAGTGCAGAAGGTACTATTATTTATTCAGTGGCAGAAAGTAGGTTTTAGATAGGACCACATCATATAAATCCACAGTAGTATAATATTCTTACGGGGAATATAAGGAGAATATTAAATTGATACGTAATGGACACCTAGATGTTGTATCAAACGTGATCAAACTAACTTCCGAACCGAACGATGGTATAGAAATAAGAAAAAACACGTTAAAATAACATGCGTTTAGTATGTATGTATATGTATGTATGTACCTACTCTACAATATCACAAGTCATTTTGCACATCATTTTCTAGGGCCTAGAAACCAGAAGTCTAGAATTTAGGCAAGGCAAATAGCGAAAATACATCATTATTGTGCCCATATCACATAAACTGGGACAAGGGCAAAATCACGATTTTATCTAGGTAGAAGTTTATAACGATCATAAGTTTTTATTACATTAGGTTCAAAGACTCTGCAACATAATCCGAAAAGACTTTTTATGACCATACAGATATGAATTACACTGAAGGAAAAAAGGATGGCAAACTTTCAGGGCAATATCCGCTACAGTTTATCGTTTCCGTAACTGAGTGGCGCCAAGAAGTCTAGACAGACGGCATTAAACTTGGCAACTACCCCATAGCTTTTGTTGACGGAAGTCGTAAGCTTGCCAAAATGAACGAGCATAGAGTAACTGTAGTAAAAGACACTGGGGAAAACTGAAAAAGAGTAAAAGATACTGAGAATTGTATTACTATTAAGTACGACGCGCGGCATGATACGTAATGTATAGAGCCTCTAAGCATATAGAGGAGAAGCATATAACATGATGTATGTATGTGTTTGTGTATGGAAAAACCAGTGAACATCGGCGAGATCGTGGACATGGCGATGGACTATTAAATCCTTTTAGAATAATTTGCTATGATGAGTTCAGTCAAACAAACGACAGTGGAATATAAAATACGGAGAGTAGGTACGAAGAATATGGTGAGGAAAACATATGAATGAACAACGAAGTGCAAACAAACGCATTGTATGTGGAAATCCAAACAAATCTAAATAAAACACTGAGCGAAACCTGTAATAAGACATTATCTTTAATCACGACCATAAAAAGACTACGAGGTAGCCATAACACGCACGAAGGCCTGTAATCCCATGGTGACCGGACGTGACGTCAGCAGGCCATGATTTCAATTTCTAATGTTACATTGTGGTGCGCATGCGATGATGTGAGCTGAATAAAAATAATTGCAAATTTAATAAATGGAAAGTAAACAAAATTATTGCGTGACTAACACTTTTTAATATTTTCTTCACACTTGAATGCTTTAGTTTATGTGGTGAGGTACCGATATGCATGAAGTTTAAACTGAATGAAATGTTTGTTGACTAATGTTGCAAATAAGTAAACTCTAGCCATTGCTATGTTAAGCTTAGCCACAGATAGGCACAACTAGATATCATACTTGTTAAAAGATCAGTATGATGAATAAGGACTAAATTATATTTGAAATGGAAAAAGATTTAAGCGCTCTTTTAAAAGACAATGAGACAGAAGAAAGACACGGATGGATAATGCCAATGAAATACTATTGTTAAGTTTCTAAAGGATATGATTAAACAGGTAATTGACTTAAAGTAGACGTCACGTCTCGCTCTGATGGTATGGAAACAGCATTCTGTTTGTTATCGAAGAATCGACTAATGCTCATGGTTTGAATATTAATGTTAATGGTAAACATGCTTGAGTATTGAGATGGAATAATATGACAGATAGATACGCCAGTCTTATTAAAAACTGAAGAACTATAAAGTTTTACGACAGCCACATGAAGTAGGTAATAGGTAGACAATAAAGAAATGTACCTATTACAATGCACATCAACTCGTAAGGTCATTTGGTTCATGGTTTTGGTGTAGGATGATGTCATGACATATTGATATTCTAATGTAGAATATTTTGCTATTTTGATAC
Organism: Eulithis prunata; assembly: GCA_918843925.1. Taxonomy (NCBI): domain Eukaryota; kingdom Metazoa; phylum Arthropoda; class Insecta; order Lepidoptera; family Geometridae; genus Eulithis; species Eulithis prunata. Next base: position 8,721,349 of record OU974020.1, on the reverse strand, counting down.
AACCTGATCGTATCTAGATAAGCTTATATTTTGATAGCATTGTGGTTGAGACATAAAGGTAGAAGATAATGAAAGATGGCGTCATAGGGCTTATGAAAAACTAGATGGTATAAAGATGCTGGAAAATCAGGTTACGCTAATACGATAAAGTTGATCATAATGATAAAGACTTAGCACAGACCAAACCAAAAATAGATAAAACATTTAGAATTACAGATATCGGTCAATGACTACGACATATTTTAAACTCTCTCTGCAAAAATAGACAGGGAAGTAACGTACTGTATGAATTAAGTTAAAACGGCTCATCATCATAATACTTCAATAAAGAGTAGTGGCTTAGACAGCCTTGACCTGTTCCTAAATTTGTATAGCCTTCGTGAAAATAGCAAACCTCACATAACGAAGGTTAATGTTATAAATGGTACTAAACCAAAATGACCAGTCATTAGAATACCACAAATTTAGCCAAATTACGATTATGATGAGCGTTTCTGATTTGAACGTCTTGTAAATGATTAAAAAGAGACATAACAGATAACATAGAATACATAGATAGATGGTCCACAAAAAAACAGTGACGCCGCGCCGTGGGGATCAGAAACCTTCAGAAACGATGAGTCTCGTAACCTGGTAGATACTAGTATGTACAGTACACATATAAAATACCCAGATCAGGGAATAAAACATTTATTTGGCAGAATCATCCAGGAGGAATTAAGCTCGCTGCCCTAAAGTTTAAGACACACAATCACTTAATACTCATGATATCGGTGGGAATCTCAGTATAATATGAAATTTTATCATAAATTGTTCTCAAAACTAACACTACGTGGAGTATTGTGGAGTCAGAAGTCACGTGTGCTGCTACGAATTCCAGTAACAGCAATTTTGTAGCGGAAGACACGGATTTGCTTAGTTCTTGGAGTATTTCCAGTAAATAATCATTTTAGCTAAAATAAACCAACAGCTGATTAATTTTATCGTTCTGGAATCACAACAATTGAACCCTACCTGCTACCATATTGAGCGGTCATGGCGCACATAAATTGAATTAGCATGCCAGACGAAATGGCTTCAGCTAGAGAATTATCCGAACACGTCTAATAGTACTAATTTGTTTGTTAAATGCAGCTAAAGTAGACCAAAATAACATTTGTGATAAAAAGCGGACACTTTGCACACAGATTTCCACTTCACTGCAGTAATTGCACACTGTTACCAGGATGAGAACATGAACGACTGTTTCTTCACTTATTCATTACATACTCGGAATAGTGCTTTAGTTATTTAAGTAAAATTTTCGGAAAAATCAGGCATTAGTATGTTACCGGCAGCCTCAGAACCTCCAACTGAATTATCAATTGGGGCCGCACAGCTGATTAAACTTAAAGCGATATAGTTCTAAGTGCAATCGAGATAATTCTGAATGCAACCTTATCTACAAGAGTCGAGAGTTGAAAGTTGAGAATACCCGAAGTCCTCGGGACTTTGTCGTGGCTGGTAAGGAAGGCTGGCACGCATGCGTGGAACATCGCTGGCAGGCAAACAATGGGGGTTTCGAAATTCGAAAGCAGCTAATTAAACCTAGACTCTATTCCAGAAGCGAAAGAATAGAAAGTAGCGCGAATACATTCTGGGCACATGCGTTCTGAAAAGCCTTAAGTAAATATTACAGAATATTTTGTTTGAGGATTTACTAACAGAACAGTAACCAAGGAAATACACGCCACTTGAGTACATAGACCTTGTTTGATTTACTTAGAAATACACCAGCATGTGTAGTTTGCTCGAAGGTAACTGTGATGCCAGGTACACATGACAGGTATAGAAATCATTAAAATTCTTGGAAATCCCAGCGTTTACATTCCTGTGCAGCGTTTATGGATATCAGGGTTGTAGTGACATTGAAAATTATAAGGATTAACTTAGGATTGTTTTCATATTATTGCTATGGATTTCTTATTCCGATTCAAAAAGAAAATATGTTTCTAATATCCATCCATATTTAGGTACTTTCGAAACGAAACATTTAATATTTTTAAGGATACCATACCACAAGGTTCCATATTCGGTCATATATGCTTCCTTGATATAGCTAGCTACTTAGATAAACAGTTTTATTAGCCATCCATGTACCAGTGGTTTATGTAAATGATTAGACCAGAGCGTCAGGCAGCAAGGTCAATGATGATCATGATGTAATATTTGACATCATTCTATTCAAAAAGAATCTTTGGGATTGGTGTCACGTCTTGAGTTTAGATTGTGTTTGATAAAATATTGCCATTTTAATATTTTACAATGTTTCGGTAAAGGTCAAATGAGGAATATGAGCGTAGTAGATGATGAATTTGGTTTGAGGTTTCATATTGTTTTGAATCTTGGTTAGAATTCAATATAGTGGTTAGATTATCTATCAAACACATATTTACAAGATTTCTAAATGTGTACATGTCTGATATGATAAGATAGATAAGACTTTCCAGGAAATAGAAACTGAGATGCAATCCAAATTCTTCTAGGACTTCTAGGACTGCCGAGACATAACTTAGCATATCCGGCGTGAAGAATGTCAGGGGCAAGGTATCCCCTGAGTAAAGTAAGTAGAAGAGTGGAAAGAAACCAAACCTTACTTACGGGCGCTAGTTGGCAACTAAATTTATTAAAATATAAAACACGTAAATACTAATATCTAGGTTAAAAGACATCGCGCATTGACTGAGCGTCATAATGCTAACACTGCAACCTTTAGCAAGTAGTTTAGGCAATAGCTCTGACATCAGGTAAAAGTCGAAGAGCGAACGAAGACAGGTTAGTTGCAAGTGTTGCAACCGATTTGCCTGTCAAAGTAATTTATGCTTTCTTGATTCTCAAGGCCGTCGGCATAATTACTACTTTACTTTTTGTAATCATCAACGCAATCTCAATCAAGTGTTTTTATTGATATATAATGTCGTTGCGGTCAGTATTTTATTGGACGCAAAAAGTAACGTTTTTGAGTTCTTAAGTAAAATATGGATGGTTGCAAAACTTACAAACACGTCCAATACTTCAGGTAATCAAACCCAATATCCACCAAAGCCTACAAGCCTAGAAGAAGATGTAGCTATATGACGATTTATGTAATAGCTCACGGGATTCAAGTCTAGTTTAGCGAGTCCTTATGTTCAGACTAGTTCAGAGCGAGTGAACTGGGACTAGATAAGACTTGTTTATTTTACTGTTTGAGTTCACGTAAATCCACACTCTGTGCTCTTTAATTCAACATACATCATTGGTGCAATAACTACTACATTTGGTTTTACGCTACCTAAATAATATCGTACAAATAGGGGCTTCCTTATATCTTCCTGAGTGTTCTATTCAGTAAACACTGTCGTAATACCATCAAAAATCTGTGCCACTGCTGCGCACGCGACTATGCAATGGCTCTCAACACCACAATTAAAGACAATCACCGTATCCGATGACAACAATATGACAGCAATGACAATAGGCAATAAACTTGTCAGTTGACATGTTGCAGTGACAGCAATTAAAAACCATTTTTATGTTGTCGTCGGCATGATGATCAAATTGCGTTTGTTATGCGATATCAGGTCGTCCATAAAATGTCGTAAATTGTCTGCCGAAATGACGGACGGAGGCCATTAATAAAAGAAGAAGAAGATAGTTCTCATTGCACGATGTTGCACTGTTTTCAATATCATTTATCAACCTGTAAAAGTTCTCTGTTGAAAATAGTCTCTTCATTCTCCGATAGATACGAACAATTTTGAGCCTACTGCGATCAAAGCAAAGAATTCCATCGGGTGGTAAATACCAATTTTGTGTAGTCCGTTCAACATTTGGATGGTTGACTGCAGTATTGACTAGTTGACAGTATTTTTGTACCACCTACGCGTGGACTCTACGATATTTGTAGGTTCTCACGATCATTTCTTGGACAATTGATTAATTGCTAACATTCGAAGATTGGTGAAACCGTCAGACCTACCTATACTTAACTACATTCCACAAATGCGTTTAGTTTTCTGAACTTTATATACGTCCACCCACCAACTGATGAGATTTTAAATGCTTACATCACTGTTTTGAACATTGATTCTGCGTACGAGCCAAAAGAAATAATACACTTACCAGTTATCTGACCCTAAAACCGAGATCAGTTTGAGAACACATGAACTTTCATAACCCTAACTGAATTAGTCACCATGCAGTGGTCATCAAACCGTGACGTCACGGGGCCGCTTCCCCACAAAACACCGGATATAGCGGCGGAAGTCAGGTGCGGCTTGCTATCTTTTTGTGGGGTTCTCAGTTTTCATATTTGAATGTCGTCAAATTCTCAACTAATATTTTAGGCTTTGTGAGGATTTTGCGATGGTCTAGTTTAGTCGGTTTTAACCTAGTGCCTGTCAAGTGTCAACCTTGAAGATAATATCTACTACTTACTAGGGTAATGGACGGTCACTAAAATTTGAACCAATCTCCGTGATCAAACCTATCCCTTGGATCAAGTGGGTCTTTGACTAGCAATCTATAGGGTTTTTATAGCTGTTTACAAACAACAAAGTAGCTAATAATGTAAGTTGGTATTTGTATTGTTTTCCCGTGTCAAAGGTTAATATCCAGCTCCCTCGCCATTCCCATGCAAAAGTTGGTACAGTCGGGATCACAATAACAGCAAAAAAGATTCACTCCACATCGAACGGTGTTGGATTCGAGCACAGATTCAAGACTACCGATAAAGTCGGAACCCTTTATCATTGACAGCCTTTTCACCAATTGTTCTTGTGCGTAAAGTCTGCTTGATATCTCTTGCTCTTGTGAAGCTATCATTAGTTTGCTTTTTATAGTGTTCATGATCTGCGTGCGGTATAAAATATGTTCCTTATTCAATGTTCATTTTGCAGTTTTCCCGCGACTGTACCACATGCAAACTGCAAAGCTAATTGCAACAAAAGCCATGGGAACACAGCACAGAACAATAACCAAGGTATTATTCAGCAAGAACGTTTGCATTTGTGTAGATAACAGTACTCATTAGCAGTTAACACTTCTTGTTCCTGGCATTGATCTAAGTATTTTTCTAGAACCATTTCTGGTACTCTTTAATATAACTGGTGTGGTGGTTTCAATTTAGATTTTTTTTTTGTGTGATGCGCACCAATTACTGTATGATGGATGGAGGGAAGGTAGATAGATACTTACTGGCGTGGTCATCGTTCAGCAGGTTGTGGTACCGATGCTGTTTATCAGTAGCGTCGAGCCTCATCATCACGCAGTCGTTATAACACCATCGCTAGCTCCTGGAACAAATACAAATTCTTTACTTCAACCAAGAGCCGAATGTTTCCAAAATATTCACTTTGTCTAAAATAGGTGTACTTACATGAAAAGTACTACCTAATAGGGATTAGAACAGAGTAATTTTGTCGGGATGACATGATCAAAGAACGCTAAGGACACACGTAGGTAATAATAATGAAGTTAGTTAAGTGCACAAAAATTCAACATCCATTTTTTTGAGCACCAAGAATGTTCCGTTTTGGGCACCAACATTATATTTGGTTACATATTTTTGATTTTGTCATTTAGAGTTCCTAATTCCTATCCTACTAACTTTAATAGCACATACAATGCCACATTCAGCACCTAGGTTGTTCCACTTTCTTTAAACCTGTGAACGTATTGAGTTCCACCTGTCGTAAACGCAACGTAATCCGCCGATTAACAGATAAGCGTGTTATTTTTATTTAGCAACCTCGGTAGGCGGACCGTTGCAAGTATTTCGTGAAAGGCCAACGACCGCTAATTGAGCAATCAAATCTGATGATTGATTGGGAGCATTTGAATCAATTTATTTGACTAAAGTTACGTAAAAAAATTTAATGAACGACCTAATGATGTCTATTAAAGTAACTATAGTATTTTTGGTGACGCAGGTCCGTCCAAATCTAAACATAACATTTGACACAATATGCCAAATTTTGCCGTTTTTTTTACTAGGCATTCATACAAATTGATTGGGCTTACAAAACTTGTAATTAAAAAGAAAACCGGAAGTAGGAAGTAACAAAGTGGAATTTGCATTTCAAGATTCACCTTTCAAATGCTACAGCGAATCGTAAAATTTACGACTAGTTAATTGGCGTGCTATGCATAACTACATTAATTAGATAGCGGCTTAGATGAACGAGACCATAGCGGAGATCACTACTGAACAAAAACTATCACCTGTCTTGTTCATTTGATTATCAAATTCACTTGACATTGGCAAATCTATTGTCCGTCCATAATGATAGACCGAGGGATTCGAGTTTTGACAATTTTTCAAACCACACCTAGGACTTTTATTTTAATAGTTTTTCTCGTGGTATTGTGAGTATTGTTGTTTAATTTTGGTGGAATTTTAACCAATAATACTTAGGTCGTAACATAAAGTGTGAGCTATTGGAATAAATGTTTGTCGATCGTTTTCAGGTTTTGAAGGGAAAATGGTGGATTTTCCCTTCAAAATAAGCGACAGCCGACTTGAAAAATGACTAGGCTTGACTTATATTATTTCAAATATCTCACTTGACACTGGAAAAATTGTCTGTAGAAATTACGGACAGTGGCCATAATAAAAGAAGAACAATTAATGAGGAAGAGCATCATTCTGTGATCATTCTTCCAAGGGAAGAGCAACATCGTGTCAGTCGTTTTAAATAGAAACAAAAGCTGATGAAAACACACCAATTAATTCCAGTTAATTATTTTTTATCTCGCAGGACATCAGTAAGTAAGTATTTATGGTAAACTGTTGATATCGAATTGCAAATGTCAGGGGAACGCGGAAAACGCTCATGAATTATAATAAAAAGTCCATTCAATTTCACGATTAAATGCTGCTAAAGATTATTTAAGTGAAAAAAGTGATGGAACAAGCCAGTTGGACCTGATCATAGTGTTCATGCGTCGATGATATTTTATTAGTATAAAATCAGCCTATGGTAGTCAGACTTTCGTAGCGGCTTCCATTGACACGCAAGAAGATTTATTAATAATACCTTTTGTACTCAAAAAACCACTAGTATTTGTTTGTAATAAAAACGTGTTTGTAATCTAAGCAGCAAAACAAGTTTTTTAGTGTATGATGTTCAACTTAAAACCTGCCTGGCCTCTAGCTATCCTTTATCGGGCTGTAGGTATTGTACCTAGTTCCGGCTTTCATATCACTGATATAACAATCAGCTGATAGCCGATAGATTGTGAACGACCTTTATGATTGGCTGGTTTTTCAAAAAGTTTGGAATTAGCAATGTTATGCTCAACGTCTACACCGCTGTTGTTGGGAGTATCAGTGGGACTGTGTCACTGGTCAAGGTAGGATCATCCCTTGGACGAATTAACACACAATCATCCAGACTAGATCCACAATGTTACCCTCCTCATAGTCCTCATAGCCCATCTCTCTGCTGATCGACCAACGCTTCCGTATATCCTCTCGAGTTAGAACTCGTTGCTTTGCTTAGTTAAAAAAATCTTTACTGGTTGGACTCCCAAGTATGCAGCATTTTGATAACAATTATTACTAGAACGTGCCTGCACGCACTGTTGCGTCACATCATCGCACGCCTCCAAGACTGCGCAGGCGCTTGACACGCTTACGCTTGTCATATTCGGAAGGCATTCCGAGGGCTGTCACTTATGATACAACCACAGAAATATTGTATTTAATCACGTCACAACAAACTATTATTCTCTTGCCCCATTTCATGTTGGGTCAGCACATTTTTTTCTCCTCGACTCACCTATTAGTAATCATTCCTTTCTTACTTATGTCATCTTCTGCACAATCCATCCATCTATTGTTAAGCTCTACTCCTATTGCTTCTTTCATATTTTCAGTCTCACAGTTTTATAAACTCGTTTTTCGCTTTCCGAATTTTCTAATTCATACTTTCTTCACTTTGGCCACACTCCAAATTTTCTTATCCCTGACGTGCTATTCTTCTCCTATCAAGCAAGCAAAGCAGAGGCTAAAACCCACTTTTGCATAAAGTTATGAATAACTCGCCACAAGGTCGATAACTGTTTTGACAAAACCGATAAAGTATGTTGATAAACAGACATTGGTATCGACCTTCGGTCATTTATCAACGTCCATTTTGTTTCTATAAGCTTATTTTGCTATTACTCTATGATAACAATGACATATTTTGGATTTACCAGTTACACTCATACTTATTTTTCTCTTCGTTTTTACGGGTAAAGTCTGCTGACTTGGTACTTCTAAATTCGTTGTTACGTCGACTGACGACGTCAACCGAAGTTGTATTCTGAGTTACGGTTATGCCTGCCACTCTGAATGTAATTATTCAAAACATTCTACTATTTTCTTGCCTGCTAACCCTAGTTACCTGGTAAGTAAGCGTAGGAAGCACGTTGGAGTGCGTTTTGTATCTCGGGATAAAAAAACAATGGCGCCACGTTTTGTGTGCTTAGCAAAAAAACTCTGTTAGGTATAATACTCGTAGTTTTGTAGGCAGCTGCTATTGTTACGAATACAAGGTTTGTTATGTGAACTTAGTGGACGGACGACGGTTCAACGAATATTGTTCAATTTGAAAGGCAAATGAAAGGTCCGTATTGTTAAATGATTCCATAAGTTCTAAACCTAAGCCTAAACCTAAGCATTCTAAATGGACCTTTGTGTACACCAAAATTAAGCAGTATGTTGACATTGAACACCCTACGTAATAAATACAATTAGTCCATGGTAATACCTCGTACCTACCTACTTGAAGTAAACACCGTGAGGAGACCATTGAATTACTATTACTCACGCTATTACTATTACTAGTAATAGTACCTCAATGGAGGAGACCGTGTTATCGTGCGTAGCTACCAAATCCTCTATCGTGCCGTGCACGTCATATATATACAGGACGTGATGGAAGGTTCGGTATAATAATGGGTTTTAGACATGGAATAGGCCCTTTACGAATGTAGGATAAAAACGACAAGCTTACAGAGAATAGATGTGGCAGTTTCATATTGCAGAAAACGTGAGAAATCTACACAAATAAGCGACCTGTGGCTATCCGAGACAGCTCATTAAAATTCAACATTGAACGTAAATAGCCAATGTCAACCTCAATAGGCTGTACTTGATAGCACGATATAGAATTTTAGTTGTTAGTTTGAAAAGTAATTTAGTTACCTCTCACCGTAATCTAGTGAGGTGAGAGTTCCTTGATGCAAATGGACTTACACTTTAGCCAAGAAGTGTGACAGCTACTTTGAACGTAAAGCCAGAGGTGTGGTCGGTCACTGATGTGACCCATTCATTCCGCTATACTATACGCAATGAAGATCTCTGTATTCATACAATTCGAGTTCATTATCGCACGTAGCTTTTAAAGATGCGAAATACAATGTGTAAAATCAAGATAACTAAACGATCATGTGCTCAATTTCACCTCCATTGCCTAATCGACTGAAGAACAATATAACCTTATCTGCCATCTCCCAGCAATGGTTTTGGTTTCTATACAATAGCATTCGCTTGAACAACCTGTCACTCGCACCTGGCTCATACACACCACACCCCAGGCCCTATCGGTTATTGCAGGATGTGGTTTCGAGAACAAGAACAAGCAAGATAAAGCATAGCTGGTTAACTTCATTCTTATTAGCATCCCTGCTCTACAAATCGTTACTCGAAAAATTGGTGCTGTTCGAGGAAAACCTTTTTGCTTAACTGAGATAGTACATTGGTGGACAATTTGGTGCTCTAAAAACTGGTGCTCTACATGGAATACCTACCTGATTGTTTTGTCTAACAACGATAGATGCTTCGGTGGCCAATTAGGTGATCTACTGATCACTGCTCAAAAAGTTGGTGCTCTTTAAGAAATACCTTCCTTCATCCAAGCCAAGGTTTGACATTGGTGCTTGACAAGGTACTTGGATCGACTTGGTTTTGCCAAAGCAATAGCCGATTAGAAGGTTAGCTTGTTAGGTAGGTAGTTACTTTACTTTCGTAATTATAAACTGCTTCAAAATTGAACCGCATTTAGCCTTGAATTATTTAACAATAGTTCCAAAACACCATTTATCCATTGCGTCGCCGAATTTCCCAGACAGCTGTGCCTACACAACAACAATACCTTGTAGGTAGGTACATCTGCATGAATGAAGGTTTTTGTAGTAAACCAGCTTTCGTGGCGTGTCGTTGTGGAATCGAGATTGTAGATAGATAAGGTACTGATACGGTCTTATCGAGATATTGGCTTTCACTTCATAAATTATCTTTATTACCGGCAGAGACATTTCTAACTGGCTTCCGCCTGCAGCTACGCACGCGCTGTACCCGGATAAAGTTATTCCAGGTCACGAACTATGATGATTTAATCGAAGCTTCATATAAATAAATAATGATTCATGGACATTTCATGCAACGCCCTCTAGTCGCAAACTAAGCTGAGCTTGTACTGTGCGAACTAAGTTGATAAATTAGTCCAGATGTGTTACAGCACGATAGTCATAAATATAACTCACGTGTCCTAAACCTCCCTAAACTAGGTCCATGTTTAAAATTTTACTAGAATGCTAAATCGTACGGTATAGTTTGTGGAAGCCGCAAAAAGATCGCCCATCAAGGCTGAGCTCTGTCTGACTGAACCAGTAACTAATTTAAATATTCTCGGCTGTGAGGTAGAGTTTGATGCAAACACTATTGTGAATAGTATTTATTCAGTCTATTAGACCAAGGTACCTTGTAGACCATTATAGCCAGGAACACAGTCGCCGTCGTCACTAACTCTTGGGACACTCCGAATCGAGAACATTTATATATCTTGGAAGAATTACTCACCCACTTTAGACTATCAGACCCCAAGCCAAAGGATCTCGATGGAAGATCTCTCTAGCCAAGGGCAGCTCTGTAAAAAAACTTCCTTTTCATGAGAAGACACACTCCAACCATTTGACGTCCACACTTCCCAGGTCGTTATGTAGGTAAGTTGAAATGAGGATATTAAAATCTAAAACGGATGACCTACAAATCTCACAACTCTGGCCACTAGCATTGTATGCAGATGTGACAGACGGCGAAAGCAGTTCCCCACGGCGCGGGAATCGAACCGGCACGCCTTTCATTTCACTGCATGTGGTAAACAATTGCTGAGAAAATTAAATTCCAGTTACCAAGATATCCTGATCAAGGTAGGTAAGTCAGTAAAACAAAATGTCTGCGATCATTTCACGAGTGTTTGGTTTGACATTTATAAGGTTTGTAAGTAATTTATTTTCTATTTCGATGTTGTAAGCGACTAGTCGACTGGAAACGCTCGTTCGGTTCCAGAACCGAGACTGTAGATTTGTCTTAAGTTTGGGTGCTGTGATGCTGTGCTATCATGGTATGGTAACGTTTGTACAGTGACTTTCAATGTTGGAGCTATTAAAATCAAATACTAAGTACCACTTTAGCGTCAACTAAGTGGCGTATCATGACGCCACTCTAGATCTAGACCCAGTACACTTCAGACTAAAATAATCTTAAGGGGAAAGCAATTCAATCAAATGTGTAGGATTGGGTACTGCGATCCGAGTAACTCATTGACCAGGTGCATATGGCTCGAATAAGCTCAAGAGACAAAGAGTTAAATTAATTTTTAACTTATCGTCTATTTTTCCCACAATGAAGAAATGAAACAGGGTCCATGATCACAGAGACCTCACATGATGGTCAAGTACTCAGATGTTGTGAACAGCTACAGTAACATTTTCTACATAGATTTCCTCGCGTACATATTTATTTCTCATAAAACAACCATTAATTCATGACTGAATTCGACCACCTACAATTTTAATAACCGAAGACAGGGCTACACACTACTATACCTGTTTTTTTATGATACTATCGATCTTAAAAATGTAATTTTAGGGCACGCCAAGTGGTTACACTCTTTATCGTTACATAAAGATTACATAGTATCATGTCAACTTACTTTCGTTTCATTTCGTAATGGAGAATGTTATTTATTATGTAAATTGATTGTTTCAGACATTGAGATCAATTGAACTGCTCTAGTTTGATTGATGAAACTGATACGGGCAATGAAGAGGCTTCGTAACGAGATCATTTATCATCGTGGCAAGAGAATGAGTTAGGCAAATAAAACGTGCCTGAAGGTACTATGATAAACTTATTTGTAAAACCAGTTTTGTTAGTGTAGGACCGCAATCAAAACGTGAATGTCTCTAAAAACACCAATTTGTAGAACCACACTGATTTTTACCAAATATAAAACCAGTCTGTGCTCTTTCTGGAATAGTGTAGTGCAGGTGCCCTAAAAATTGGTGCTCTTCGTGGAATACCTCTTATTTCTGTTAATACTTACCAACTAGTCATGCAGTTACAAAATCGTTTTCTAATCACAATAGTTTCGCCAAATATACGACGGAAATCCGGTGACTGATTTATGACGATTGTTTAAAGTCGGCATTGTTTACCTTAACCCACAGGCCTATTTTGAAAGTCTGGTGTCGCGTTTCATGCTGGCCTTGTTCCGACAGGGTACATTAGCATTAGACTGTTCTAAAAATAATGGTTCTAATGGTAAAAAACTACTGTTTCTACAGCTATTAGTACTTCTCCCGTCAGGTCTTAGGTTCCTGCGTAGACGTTTATGGACTCATGGTCACTTGAGATCTTGGCCTGGCCATAGCTTTTAATAAATTGAGGAACCAGTGACGAAAAAAGAGAGAAGTGTTGATCAGTGAGTCGATCAACAGATGGAACCAGTAGAATTAGGCCCAAGTGGGTAGATTTTTAGCTTATCTCTATTTCGTACTTACCTACCGTACCTATCCTCTCTCCGAATTATAAGAATAACTCAAAAATATTCAACGTGGTAAATTTTTTACTAAGAAGTGAAAGAACACACTCGGTAGGTACTCAAAATTGAATAATTGTATGAATGAGCGGCGGAGTCACATCCTCTGTGAAATTGTGAATCACGCCCATTGAACAGTTATCCTGGACCGGAATGTTTGGTGAAATTATATTTTCTGGTAATCGTAAGGTCAAAGGCCCAACTTGGTCATTGACCATCCAAGCAGGTTTTAATGACGATGCATATAGTATATTTATCCTGCAAGGCATTTCTTCACGATTATCGACAGACCGTTGGTTGGTCCTGCTTCGATCAAAAGCTCTTCTAGGAACTTATACCTACTTGGGTGACTAAGAACCAACCAAGATATTAAAAGTGACCGCAAATGTGTGAATAGTACAGGAAATTCATTTTTTACTGTAACCGGCTCTCACCTTCAATATCCTGAGGGAGTTTGGAATAATCTAGTGGAGCTTACGATTTCTAGCTTAGAAACCGTCAGTCAATAATATTCTCCTCCTTTTCCAATGGGTTCCTACTATTTTTTTTTTCACTTTTTATAATTTTTAAAGGCTTCTAACCTGGTCTAATAGTACTTTAACAAAATATGAAGACATATAGTGTTGCATCTTCTAGAGCTGAATCCTGGCATTTTCAGATGATCGTGAGAACTAGTCTGCGCTAGCGCCGCGCGCCGCGACTCTCCCTTTCGCTTTGGGCAGTCGGGCAAAAAGTTTTTAGTTGTCGAGAACTACTTACCACTTTTTGTAGAACTCCATAATAGGTCAGAAGGCGAAAACCGCATTTGCAGATTATGCTGGCCCAAGGAAAGTGAGCAACCATTTAATTATACACCTATATGATCACGTCGGGTTACTCTGGCCTGAGCCCATACTGGCCTGTCCCCGATGTTGATTACCGAATAGTTACTACATCGTCAATGGACGGTACAACAGCAGGCAAAAGTATGTCTGTTTTCTCATGTAGTGGGATTTCCCCTCATACCTTAGAGGAAGTAAGATCCTCCACTTCTTGGAAGTTGGCGCAGACATCACCAGAAAATAAAACAAAACATTTGATCTAAGCCCATTTTATAATGTAGGTGTATGTTAGTACTACAACGTACGTAAGTAGGTACTCTAGGTACTGCCCCTCTCTGACATGGACCATGAGTTTATTGATTGGTACGCCAACCTTATTTACCAAAATGAAAATGGCAAAGATCGGAATGACCATATTTGTGAACAATGAGTTGGTTGGGAGACCAAACTAGGACTTCAATCACACCTACACTGCTAACAATGAATTCGTGCTTTTGTTAAAAATAAATATCTTTGTGGACCTTCAAAATGCCTAATAAGACTTTGAACTACTTTTAGTGTACTATAAGCACCTAGACACTATGTACATACAGTTATTTCGCGAATCCTATTATTCCACTCCCACAGTACGCTATTACTTACTCATATCAGGTACTTCTTTCTTATCCACTTCACTTCATATTTCTCACAATTCGTCGTTCGTCCACCCTTTCTTCGGCCTACCTCTACTCCCAAATTCCCTCGCATCTCTCTCGTATCTATTCTATCCACTTCCATCTAATATCCAATGTCGTATATAAAAATAGCATTTCCTACGCACTTGCATTGTTTGTTTTAATTAGTTTCTCATGAAGCTATTTTCAAGGCTTCCAATTTCTGATTACACAGCAATGGTAACATAGCTTACGCAGTAGGTAAATGCTTCGTAGACATGGCGCCATTCTCTGTCTTACTCTTTTTCTATCTTACCAATGGGTAAGAAAGAGTTGGAAAATATAAGTTGATACACAAATTAGGTATGTTTTGTCTAAACATTCCACTTTGCGCACCAAGAACTTCCGCACGTCCGCTATTCCACTTCTGCGCACCAATCGATTTTAAGCTTGGTGCGCAAAACTGGAATAGTTTTAATATTAAGAAATGCTTCCACTTTTGCGCACCAAGCATAACGTAGCGTTTAATGATGGAAATTGTAGCTTCTGTCTGTGAAATGTCCAAGAATGTTTATATATTTGTTCCGAAGTTACATACCCAATGCTGGGCGGGGGCAAACAGTCTTCTAGCTAAATTAAACAAAACTTCCGATAGGTAGTAGATTTTAAACATAAACCTCTTATTTCTTTGAGGGTTAATAATAAAAAGATATTGGCATCCAGTGGCGTAGTAACTTGAAAGAGAATCTTATTTTGGTAAGGACCGGTTCCAGTCAACAGGTTTGAGGTTGCAAGACATTTAACTTTTATACAGGAAGGTATATTATTATGTAGGTACCTACCTAGTTATTTGTCTGTCGATTATACAGATAAATTGTGCAACATTTTTTTTCATTTGTTCAATACAAATCTCGACATTATCTCGATAATTATTATGACGTAGGCCAATTTTAGATATTTTTTTGTATAAGTAGGTACCTTACTTCCTACCGATGATCTATTTAAAAAGCTATTGAAGTAGTAAGAAAGAATAAAGTTTTCGGTTATGTTTACGTGTATTTTGATGTTTCTTCCATAAAAAAGACATCAACGCGCTACTCAATATTCCGTCCGGTACTTTGTGCTTGTACCTACCTACCTGGTCTATTCAAATATTGAAGGAAAACATCATCGGTAACTATAACTACCTACTCTATGATGTAAGACCGCGTCTATTGTTTTTTTATATTCCCAAATGGGCCCACTCGAATGATCCCCAGTGGGCCCAGTTAGTGAATTACTCAGGGTATATAAATGATGGTTTATCTGATAAAACACCAAAATAGGCATTTGTTTCCTCATCAAAAATAGATTAAGAATTCCTAAATACCTACGTAGGTGGGTAATGTAGGTACCTACCTATAATAACTAACTATACTTATGGATTATTAAATATCAGATAAGTAGATATCTTTCCTACATTCTTATTTTCATGTGTATTTTTGTAAATATTGTGAATATTGTAAATACCTACTCTTCTTTGTAAATAAATTCTTTAATTCTTATTTTATTTTCGTAGAGCAGCTGTTTATCTATGTATACCTTACCTACATACCTTTATCACTTTGTAATAAGAAGGTAGGTACCTACGTAGATACCTAGATAGAGGTAATGTGCGTTATACCTACTACGTAGTAATTACGTATATAGGTACTTAGTAGGTACGTGATTACGACGCAATCTAACAGATCTATCACTTCTGCCTGTAGGTAACATCATCTCAGCGGAGGTCCTGTGGTCGGCACGGAGCAACGACCTCGGGAACAGGTATGGTGGCTAACACCCTATCACACCTAAGCAGGTTAGGTAGGTATAGGTAGGTTTCCTACAGGCTTCCTGCTGCGTATACCTAACTAATAATCAGGTAAGCCTGGCTTGTGAACAGAGAACTAGACTTGACATCTTTCAGTTTTTTCAAGCACAATGTAGGTAGCTTCATAGCTATGGCTACCTACAATAGGCACTCGTACTAAGTAGGTAGGTAGGTAGGATGTTTCTAAACTGGCAGCACGGTGTAGCGCTCGACAAGGTGAGTGAGTACCTACGCAGCGCGGAGACGAGATGAACCTATTTTGACAGCATTCCATTCGGAATTTGAATTTAAATAATACCTCGACCGACTTACAATGCGTAAAAGTACGGTAGGTACCTACGTAGACCTATATTATGTCTAGGTAGGTGATGCTGGTGACCTATGACGACAAGTAAACTATAGGTAGGTACCTACTACGTCAATAATCCAAGAAGAGTGAGTGACATGACAACAGTGTACATACCTAGTTCTAGCGGCCTAGTCCTACCTATTATTAAGAGAACCTGTTATCTAAAATACCCATGCCTACAGTTATCCACCATGAAACACTAAGCATAACAAAACACTATCTACTCACCAAAAAACGCAATAGTTTTCTGTTATCCGCAGGCAAATCCGAAAACCAGTTCCGTTAATTCAAGTTTTACTGGCGATTTCAGTTCTAAAATCACGGCAAAACTATTCCAACACACCGAGCACTCGATTATCACTGTATCACTATAATTTCACTGGCTTGAATGGCGAATTTCCGTTTATTTTATCAAAAACATCGATACGTTTTCGTAAAGAGTTTTGAGCTGGTTTTAAGCACACGCGACCTTTCGCGGCAACGGTTCAGGTGACACTAGCGTGAGTGTTGCCAACTCCTATAATCCCGAGTCGCTGTATTCATTTTGAAAAACCGCTAGAAAGTAGCTAAGAGTCCGGTGCAAATGGACTCGCCCACCGTCTATCAAATTAAAAAAAAAATGGTTTTAGCACCCCTATTTTTGACATTTTGTAATATTTTGAAAATAAAAATATTTTAGACTTTGTTATCGTATTTGTCACTGGGGCGTGGTAAACAGTAGTGAAACTATTCATGTACTTATCCATTGACTTCAAAAGTCGTCACCGGATAAGCCAGTTAATATTATATTTTAGCGAAAAATTTAGTTTTGGTCGCTAAGGCATCAGTAAAAGTCGTCATTTCTAGCAACAAACTCTCTAAATTGGCAGCACTGTTTAGCGCTAACGGTGAGTACGCGGCGCGGAGACGAGATGAACCTATTTTGACAGCATTCCATTCGGAATTTGAATTTGAAATACCTCTGCCTTGCCTGCCCTGCCCCTGCCCCATACGACAAGGATGGACTCGCTAGGATATAGGCGTTCGGTGGATGGACTGCCGCTCGCGACAAAACATGGTATGTGATTCTGATTCATTCGGAAAGCGTCTACGGAGTGGACCAATATCGGAAATTTTCGAAGGAAGTTTCAATTAGACAGTGGAATTTGAAAAATCTCCAAAAGTTTCCGGTGTCGAACTAAAACTTTCCGAATGACGCACTTTATAGCACTTTGTAGACGTTTATCTGATTTGTGTTGTAGACTTAGGTACCTGCTATTCGTAGCACTTCGTAGACTTACTTACTGTTTTAGGCTAGGCGCACACTAACTGACAAAATCGATCGCTTATGTCTCCCCGTTTACGAATTCAACCGGTTAATTAATTAAAACAGCTGCGTTGGTATAAAAACTATCGGCAAAGACAGCAGGTGATAGGTTGTGCTGTGCACCTGTCCCGTTAAAAAGTTGGATGTTATAGGGCTGCATTGTGATAAAACACCTGTTATCTATAAGAGGGGTCAAGAAGAGGAGTAAGTTAAGTAGGGGCAAATGCACAAACAGTGCACGCCAACTACAAAAAAAAAAGTGCAGTAGGTGTTGTATTCGAGAGAGTAATTAAAAATAAATAATTGAGAATTGGTTGCGAAGGTTGCGATATCATGAGTCTTTTTTTATTTAATACCTAAACCGTCCCAATGCTGGGCAAAGGTCTCCCCCAGACGGTCGTCCGAAAGTAGAATAACTCAAGATTTCCAATGGTCTCTGTCCCAAGGTTCCTTCCACCATCTCCTTTCGAAGGCGTCTAGTTCGTCGCGCCAACACTTTCTTGGTGATGAGTCTTAATTTTTTTTTACTAGGGAATTATCCTTGTCGACCTAATCTATTGTTTCACAAGTATCGTAATCTGAGGTTTCACAATAGAAGTAGAAATAAAAAAAGTTGTGTACATTGTGTGTTGGCATGTGGGTTCTAGGGCCAAGGTGAGCTGGCGACATGAAACTATGTGCTGTGGTGCTGTGCGAACTATCGGAAATCTTTACTGTTTTCCGTTCATTTTCTACACAGGCATACGACCTAGGTATATATTTGAAAGAAAGAAGAAAGAAAGAAAATACATTTATTTCGGACACACTATACATACATAACAGCACAACAAGAAGAAAACAACATGGGTAGGACATAAAACATAACTTAGGTACTAGTACTTAATTAAGTGCGAGGTAGGTATATTATGTATTTATACCTACCTGTCTAGGCGCAAATCATGTCGTGCTGGTGCATGCGTGAGCCAAAACGGGTCACAGCTCAGCCTGATGCCACTTCACATCGTGAAGTGACGCTGGTTTTCAGCTGTGACCACTATTTGCCTCAGGGTTTTTTTTTAAGTTAGCCTGTACCGTCCCACTGCTGGGCAAAGGCCTCCCCCTCTTCTCTCCACTCGTCACGGTCTCGCCAAATAAGACCAGTCATTATTATAGACGTCTAGATCGTTCCTCCACCAAAGCACGGCAGACAAAATCTGCGCGAATATTGTCTAGGAATTCCATGCTGAAAGATCACAGACCCCATAGGCCTATGCTTATAACCAGCTATGTCCACTAGTAGTGTAATACTGAGCTTCAGATGATGATGATGATGATGATGTCTGGTTTAGCATACCAACCTGCCTTTTATTATAATAGGTTGCCTGGGGCACTGTCATGTCAGACTATATCACAAGACCTTAGATCTTACGACGAGAAAGTTCAATCATTTGATTTCTTGTTGGCTTTGTGAGATTTCGATCGATTCAATAACTTTCCTAGCCTATTCATAGATTCTTAGTAATTCAAATCATTCAATCGAACGAAGTAGGAATTGATGTATGTTGGGACATAAAATAAGTAATTCAACAGTCCAAATATTTGTTTTGTTGATAGGTAAAATGTTCATTACTCGTATTCCGTTACTTGAATATAGATTTGAGAAGAGATTCTCATGCAAAAATATATTCTATGCTTGAGTCTGGATGTGATTTAGTAGTAGGTAAATGCAAATACGGACCTAAGATCCTTATGCTGATTTACTACTCAAGCACGACATCATCATCATCACTCAATCACTGATCCGGACCCGAACTCAAGCATAGATTTTTGTATGAAAATCCTAGAAAAAAAGCTATGCTTGAGTAACGTTTATTTATCAGCATACAGGCCTAAGGCACAATTCGGTTAGTTGAATTTAAGTTGCTTATTTTATGTGGGTTTACTACTGAAGCAGTACAGTAGGTACTTATTCTGAGTCTTACCATCCAAAGTCAGACAATACCGTGTACAATTGAATGCCTTATCGGATCCGCCATATGGTCCAGTTGACCCTGGACTCTAGGTCACCACACTGATGCCAATCGACTAACCTACTCAACTTAATCAGTTTTACTATGCAAAACTGTATAGGGTTCTTTTAAAAAACTTTGACTAAACTAAGTAGGTAATCGTTCAAGACCGTTTATCTTTATCCCAGAGTTTTTTTTTCTATGGTTTATCCTCTCTGCGCCCAATCGCTCTCACTTCATGTGGTTTTTTCATCAATTATATTTTGTAGGACGATTTTTGGCCCTCATTCACGCAACAGACACATAACCCAATTTAGAAATTTCAGGTCTATTTCAATAGCGGTTATGAAACCGCCTGAGTCAGTCCACATTCCGGTTTAGGTCGAACAAAGGCCGACTAGTGCCTCCACAATGCCTGAATCGGTAATGAATTCATTTGTCAAGACTAGATTGATTGTATTGCCTTGATTTGATTTGTGACTCATCGGTAGCTATCATACAAACTGCTAGCCATCCGTGACAGGTGATTCTTAGCTGTTTAATAGAATCCAAGCTTCAGTTACATACCTTCCTTTACGTCAAATGTTTATGGGCATGAGGATCTGAAGAAATGTCTACCCTATTCTTTATTCTTTCTTTCTTTATTCTTTATTGTACACAAAAAGTAATGACTAACGGGAACTTAAATATAGGTCATGTACAAAGGTGAGCTTAACCCTAAAAAGAGTTCTACTACCTACTACTACCCTACTATTCATATTGGGTGCACATGCACAGGGTTGCACAGGGCACGGGTTGTACTAGCTAAAATGACCGTTAATTCTCTTGTCATGTCTTTTCATTGTCATGCAAGTGAAAATGACAAAGCAACTGAAAACCAGCGCCAGGGCAGGATATTCACATATCCTGCCCTGGCACCATGCTGAGTGGTGGCCATTTTTGTTATTTTATTTAATTTTAAGTTTCACTCTTACCTATAACATTGTCAATTTTAAAGATAACAAAATAAATATTTTTCTCTCTTTCTTTCTTTCAATTTATGTATAATCGCTATAAAAAATGATAGGTTATATAAAGGCCTAAGTACCTAGGCAGGTACCTATAGCGGCTATGCAGCCCGTGTGCGGAAAGCCTTAGTTGTAATCACATATCAGATCTTCGGCCTTCGCGGTGGTCTGTCAAGAAACTTTCAACACAATAAAATGAATAAACAGATTTAGAAAGTGTAATTATCGATTACTCTAATGATTTGTCCGTTGTTCACACAGACAGGCCACTATTAGATAGTTATTTTGATTGATGGTACACCTGCTGGTAATTGAGCAATTTATCGATTGATTACAATCATAAATAAAAAAAAATCGAGACGATACGCCCCTATTTTTACCAAATAGAGAAATACGTGGTAAACGAAAGTATCGAATGAATTTGACTTGCTATGAACTATAACTTTAACCCATCTTTTCTTTCTACGTTCAGATTGTATAATGTATATACATACTTATAGTGCTTAGAAACTGAAAAAAAACACGAGTTCTCATCTGGATTTTAACCCACGACCTGAACAGAAGAGGTTGCTAATGTTGCTATCAATACGCAGCGGTCACGCTCACGAATGCAGATTTTCAGAACACTGCTTTCCATTAGCCACCTACCTAGTTTAGAAACTGAAACTAACACGTTACACTGTAGATTCTATCTTCAACATTAGAAATGAAAAGTGACCGCCATTATGTAAACTAATTAGACAGTTCATTCTACATTGGAAGAGAAGTACCTACCTAATAGGTACCTATAGCACAGTGCGGGGGCGGGCAGGTAAGAAAGTGATAATATGGTCTGTGTAGGTGTCCGTGTTGACGGATAGCATAGGTAAGTTTTCCTTTTAATACAGAAGGAACTGTCTATTTGTCCTCATCTAGTTATAGAGCAATACGATTTGATACATTTCTTTTTACAAGAATTTAAATTCACAACTCGATGCAAAATATCCTAAAACTACTATACCTTACGCATACTTCTAGTCTTGGGATAGTTTTATCTCAAGATTGGATAAGTTGGTACCTAGGTAAAGGTACAAATTCTAATAGGTCATTCTGTCAAACATTCTTTGCCTAAAAGATCGCACTCACAGTCACTGACCGTAGACAAAATGATAATCTAAATAAATTCGTTGGAAAGTTTAGCCGCAAAATACTGTGGGATATCGCCTGCAGCTACCAAAGCACACACAAATGACTGAACTATTTAATTGCATACATTTCTATAAGCAAAGAGAAGTATCGAGGAAACTATAGAGCGAAAACATACAACGGGAATGCTCACGCAGAGTACCTTCAACTCGTATTGACAAATAAGTACGCTGTTCAGCATGGAACTACTATTATCCTAATTCCTTCGGGCTAAGTACACACTCACACTCACCCTTACACTTGAACGCCGAATGAGCATGCATCAAGTAGAGTCTTCTACTTCATCTTCTTCTTCTTCTCTTAAATAATGGCCTGTGTCCGTCATTTCGACAGACAATTTTGCCAATGTCAAGTGTTAAAATTGTAATAAATAAGTCAAGTCAAGTATTTGTCAAGTCGGCTGTCGTTTGTTTTGAAAAGAAAATGGTGGATTTTCTCTTCAAAACCTAACACGAATTTCTACATTCAGAAAAACCACTTTACACACATTTATTCCAATGGCTTACACTTTATGTTACGACCTAAGTATTATTGGTTAAAATTCCACCAAAATTAAACAACAATACTCACAATAACACAAGAAAAACTATTAAAATAAAAGTGCTATGTGTCGTTTCAAAAAATGTCAAAACTCGTGTCCCTACTTCATCTTCTATATAAGGCCTCTGTCCGTCATTTTGCCAGTGTCAAGTGAGATATTTGAAATAATAACAGTCAAGTAGAGTCATTCGTTAAGTCGGCTGGTAAAATTGATTCACAATTTTTTTACCGATCAATGTCAGCTAAAATTTTAATACTGCCGCAGATATGCAGATATTGGCCTGTCTTCGACGACTGCAGATGTAAACTTGTAGGTACATACACACTACAAAGAGAGCATACTACCTACACCGTTCACACCTGCATTATTGGCGTGGTTTATAGTTTCCACATTATATTTCTTAGATACATAATTATACCATTTTTGATGTCTAATGCGTTTATATTTTGCGTGATATGATTCTATTAGGCTGTTTGGGTCTGTCTGTGTTAAAATTAATTTTGTGTTTCGTTGTTACCTATGATTGATGAGATGAGAACACAACATGGGGTCTTGTGCCTTTATGATCATTGTTTTTGTATTTTACTTCCAAAAGTTATCTCACTGAAGTACTAAGCTTACTAAGCAACATACGATTTTTTTCCCATATTCAATTTATCAAAATCGTTAGGTATAATTTTGTTTTTGTTATGAGACTGTTCAGTCTCATAATCCGCTTTGAGACGTCTCCTTCAAGGGGATTATGAGACTAACCCAGTAGTTAGACCACAGTTAGACATTAGCCTGCACGTGCACTAGATGGCCATGTAGCTAGCGTATATTACATACCTGCTTGAGACGGTTTTTTTATCGCTAGTTCCAACGTAATATTAAATCTAATAGGTACAATAATTTGAAAATAATTGTTTGAGATTTATTCATCCATTTCCAATGTTTTTATGTACAGTCCACGGATGATGAAATTTCTCAAAATCAAAACTGTTTTATGACTGAAAATAAGCTGAAAAGACTTTAAAGTTTCTTTTTCAAGTAAAAATACTACGGTGAAAAATATATTAGAACGTAAATACTTACCTATTTAGTAAGTACTACATAGTATTATATGATCTGTGGTACTACTTAATAAACAAAAAATAAATCCTGAAAATATAATTTACTTCTGATGCCGACTGTACTACAAATAATAAAATCACTATCTGATTTAGAAGGAGTTAGCGACCATTCGGAGAAATGTGAAAGCCCTTTGAGAGCTGCAGAGGGCATTCACCCCCACATTCCACAAATACCTGGCTGGCCTGGACCCGTTCTGAAGTCCCGGTTCTAAGTTCAGCTACTGCAACATACCTAGACCTAGGATGGTAGGGTACGTAAAAACTTGAATGGTACTGGAATTTCGAACAGCCTAACGTTTATTTATCATTCTATCGAGATCGGAGATTGTGATCTTACAATTTCATTGATTCAGCGGATGGGAGATCTTCTCGCTCGCCTTCCAGTGCATGATCACACTCAACAATATTTTGCATATCTTTCAGTGGCCAATGATGAAGTCTTCGAATGGTTATAGCTCTGGCGGTAGGTATAGTAGCTATAGAGCTACTATACCAAGATGTCCCCCCATAGGGGGGACGTGGGTTCGATCCCTACCGAGAAGAATCATTTGATTGTGGCAAACGCAGATGTTTGTCCTATGTCTGGGTGTTAATACACCTAAGTAAGTATGTATTGTTAAAAAAAAATAAGTTTAGTTATTATACCTAGTTTCCATAATACAAGCTTTGCTTAGTTTGGGGTTAGAGGGCGTCGTTTGAAAAGTGCATGAATATTTTATTATACATATTTCCTATTATTTAGCACGTGTTATGTACCGATAGGTACGTAATTTGTTACATGGCAGAAGTAGTTAGCTATTTTACTTTGACGTTGAACGTGAAACAGCACGCTTGGGATTCGTTTTCTTCATTCCATAACTTCACTTTCACTGGGAATTTTCCCTGAAAAAGAAAAAACTTATTTGAATACTTTCAATGTAAATGACACTTTGGCTCGCAATTACGAAATTAAAGCTACTAGTGGGAAATTGTAACTTACAGAAGCTCTCCTATCTAAAAGCAGGTCCACATCGAAGATCCTCCTCTCCTCAGCTTGAAGAGGGCAGGAGAGGAAGCCGCAACCGTCCTCCGGTGGCTGGATCTCCGTGGAGTAGGTACCATCGTTGCTCACATCCCCAGTTATGGATAACTTCAATTTCTGAGTAGAGAAATCTGACAAAAGATAAAAAAATCAAGAAAATGCCACGAAGTGCAAGTGTAGTATTCAAAATTCTATAGTAGGAGATTAGGTAAAGCCAACATTGATGAAACTCCTAGCAAATTTGTTTTTAGATTATTTATTCGGACATCTTGGTCATTGGTTTTAGTAACAGCAAAGCCTACATAATTTTGCTATGAGTTTCTGGTGGCCTGTCGCAAACACTTACTTGGCATCAAGTTGAGCGTCATTCCATACTTCTTGTTCATCTTCATGTAACAGAAGACAGGTCCTTGATCGCAGGGGTCTACCACCACAGTGTACACGGTGCATTGGCTTTGATCAACTGGAATGGAAATCAACATAATATTTTATTATACTCTTCTCTCTATGCACATGCACACCAGTTGCTTATAAATATACGGATACTCCAAGGCCGCGCACGCTGGCCAAGTTGCGGCGGCAGCGGCGGCGGCAGCGGTCAGCTCGATGGCGATGACGACGACGGCTGCTCCAGCTAGCTCAGCATTTATCTTTCGTGTTAGGTAAGGTTATCGTTTCGATAGAGAAGTATTTTGTCATTTTCTCGTCAACTTGAAAGTGAAAACGGACTAGTTTACAGTATTTATAGAAAATAGTAGTAATAGTCGCACTTACAAACATTATGTAGATACCTACTACCTAGGTATGTATGTGGGTACCTAGGTATGTATCTACCTACCTACTTGAATTTATTTGCTTAACATATTTTGGCAGACTGAGGTTATCTGTTTCATTTATTACCTAATTGTAGAACTAGGTACCTAAATGTGTATTCCGTTTGCAATCAAATATGTAACTTAATGGTAATTTTTTTGGTAAACTAATGAATCTATCTTTTATCAGCTTCATACGGCCGCCGCCGCCGGGAGACTGCCGGCGTTGATGTGTTTTTGAACTCTGGCATGCCATTGTACCGCTCTTGCTTTCAAGTGATACCAACAGTATTTGTATACCTACCTAGGTATCTCTGTATATAAAGTACCTACTTACCATCCTTACAAAGCTTCTTCCTGACATACTCGGGTTCGCCGCACACAACACTAAATAACACAAAAATAAATAACAAAGACATCATTCTTGCTACGTAGTTCAGAAACTACTGAACTCAAACTGATAAATCTTAGATAGGTAGGTAGGTACCCTATTTATTGCTCGAATGAGAGAAGCGAACGAAGATCTTCGTGACAACTTGGGTGTTCGACGAGATGTTTCGAACCGGTCGCTTATCCAATCTTCGCAAAATTTGGTAGTCTACGAATAGTGTTCTTAAGTTTAAGGTTGCTAAAATGAAGTAAATCGGTCAAGGGGTTGTAAAGTTGTTATATATTATGTCGTACAAAATAGCAAGTTCCAAACCAGTTTTTATTTTTTATAGGATTTCAGGCGTTTTTATGAGTTTGTATTGTATAGAGTTTGTTAGTTGTTATAGGAATGAACATCGCAAATTGAAAAACAGCTCACAGTTCAGTCGGTAATAGCTCTTATCTTCTGTGCTGTAGGTCGTGGGTTCGATCTCCAACTTATATTTTGTGTGTGACAATCAAGATGTTTGTTCTATGTCTGTGTGTATTTGTAAGTTTACAAAAAAATTGTCTAAGTATTAGTGTGGTAGGTATAGTATCAATCAGCCATCGGGTTCTCACAGTACAACTAGAGGGTGTTGTGTGAAATGTCCATGAATATTCAAGGAGAGATTTCAGGGAGGTTCAGGGGAAGTTCAAGAAGAATCTCTTTCTTCCTTTCATCTTGGAATAGGCATTCTAATATTGCAATAATAGGGGTGCACCCGTGCACCTTCGTTAATGGTTAACCCCGGTTTTCACCGAGTAGATTAATTCTAGAACCACAGTAATAATAATAATTTCTTTATTACGGAACTAAAAATGTGCTACATTTCGACGTTGATTCTTAGTAGAACATAATTTCTACCTATTCTTAACCTGATCACTGTTTTTTCGGATAAAAATAGCCAAGTTTATATAAGAAGCTCAGTTTTTGAAAATGGTCTTTTTACACACTGTATAAGTGCCTACCTACGTAATTTACTTAGGTACTTAGGTTAGGTATAGGTTCTAAGTACCTACATTTTATATAAATATAATGAGTGGCTAGGTTTATTCTATTCATTTCTTTAGAAAAATACTAGTCTTGAAACAGCACACATCATTTACGTTGTCTCCATTCCAGACCCTCCACGTGATCGGGAACGGTCCCTGTAAAAGTAAATAATAATTGATCACTGATCAACGTTGCGTTTACATTTTGGCGGCAGGAGGTGCCCGGATTCCCGGACAGCTGGTAAGGGACTCTGTTAAAAAACAGTAAGTAAAACCCTTTAATTTGTCCAAGAATGGACCCCTTGGCTGCTTGTAAGTTATACTATACCTAGCATGGCCGCCGAAATATTCAAAACAAACGCATAGCACTTAGAATTTAGGTTACAGCCCCTAGTTTTTCCCTGCCGCCGGCAGTCGCTAAGGTCGCTAAGGGGATAATTGGACAAAAGTTCCAGAAATCCCCCACGCAGGGGACTGACGCAGGGGAAAACTGGAATGAGACAAAATTACTAGGTGTTAACAAAAGGGTCTAAGAAAATATACTTATGCATACAGTTCGTTGTTAAAAACAAAGATTTTTTTTTAAGAGGTATCGTTTTTTTGTGCAATTAATAATAATAATAAATAAGCATCTATTGGAGAGGATTTATACAGCGTCAGGAGGCAACCTATGCCTACACTTAACGGGACAATGTTTAGATGGAGTAAGCTTGCCCAGCGCACCTGTACCATCCTCTCGATGGTAAAGGTGCTAGTCAGCATATCCACAGAGAAGACATCGTCAATACGAGCGGAGCTGAGGAGCTGACTAAGCCACGGGTTTCCTCACGATGTTTTCCTTCACCGTTAAGCTATAAAATAGAGTTGGAAATACTAACAGTAGGCAGTTTCTTCCCGACGTAAAGTGTGTAGTTGAACACCTGTTTCGTGCCAGCTACCAGTGGACAGGGGGTCAGTTCACAGGCGTCTGAACTTAGGTCTGAGAAGGCAATGCCTTGGTAGTACACGCCTGTCTTAAGGTTGCTTGTATTGAAATCTGCAAAAGAGATGGTGTGAAAAATTATTGGCCTAAGCTTACGTTCATTCCCGTTCGTGCCACTACTGGGTCGTCCCACTGGTGGGACGAATAGGAAGTTTTCAAAATAACTTCCCGTTCGTCCCACCAAAATGTTCAGTCTTAGCGTATACCTGTGGTCTGAAGTCTTGTAGCTCCGAATCTAGGATTCTTGATGGTTCTAAAGTTCTAAGATATAATGTTTGAACCATAAAATCTTGGTACTTACTCAATTTTTTTGTGATGCCTAGCAGTATGCTATTATATTGCACGGGGTCGAGGAACTTCTGTTGTAAGAGTTCATCTTAGAGAATTCAAGAACATAAATACTTACTGGGGGTAAAGTCAAAATCCATAGTAACATTGCGTCCCTTCAGGAAAACGCAAGCATTTTTCTTTTTTGTTTTGCAGGGGTCTATGCGGACCTCTCCGACTGTGCACTTGCTCTGGTCAACTGGAATCAGAAAATTAAAATTCTTAGGCTTCTACATTATGAAATAAACTACCTACCTAAATAGGCAAAGACACGTAAAACTCGGATGGCAAGCTTTGCTTTCTTTTGGACTAGAGGGCGTTGTGTGAAATAAGCTATCGCTCCGCGACTTTATCGATTATTACATATACCTACTATATCTAATGGAATATGCAGCCACTTATAACCCTCCTGCAACTCTACGAACCCTAAAAAGTCTCTAATAATTGTTTAGAACGATATTTAATAATCTAAGAAAACAGGAAAGAGGTGTTTGCTCTCTCATTGATAACTTCTTAACCGTTGTGAGTGTATTCCGTGACCTCGCTAAAGCTTATCGGTACTTAAATGTACCTACCTATTTATAGCCGCACTCAGAGAGACGTCAAAAGAAAATCAAAGCTTATTATCGGGATTTTGCTTCTAATCAAATTAGATGATTTATACATCGTCAGGCAGTCACAAAATATATCTTTGGGGTCAGGCAGGGGCTACTTTTCTTTAAATATTTTTTTATTAAAATAGTGCACAAATACCTAATAAAATTCATTTAGTCTCGTAATATTATTAAGGGCCTTCTGAAATACACAAGTGTGTCGGTATTTCAGTATCGAAAAGTATTTCAAAAACTTCCTGGTTCCATTAGTTTATTTACCCTGTGCATTTTATGGATATATCTCTATGACAATTTTACTGGTCCACTAGTGGGCGAGATGGGGAAAAACCCAACAATTTCATTCCCCGTCAAGTCCACCAGTGGGCCGGCAAAAATAATTACGTACAGTGCCTTCTGGTAAGATCGGCGTAATAGTAAGCCCGGATGCCAAGCAATTCTGCGATATTTTTGTATGATAATTGCTTAGTTACGTGATTTATCCGGACTTAATATTAGGCCGATCTTACCAGAAGGCACCTATATCAAACATTAAAAATGAAGTTAACTGTCTCTGCATGTAAAATACAGTCCAAGCACACCTCAGCCTAAGGTAAGTAGGTAGGGTCACTCACCGTCATCACAAAGAAAACTTCGGGCAATGTCTTGCTGATTTTCTGCCACCGCCACCGCCACGAAACAAGCCAACACCAAACATCTGGTGAGTGCCATCGTGTCTGAGATCCGAGTGTCCGTCAATACACAACGCTTGCACGTTCGGGCCTTATCTGACACTGTGACCCGGAGACGTATGATAATGTTATTGGTACCTACTAACAATACTGTACCTACCTAGGTATTTGCATGCTAGAAACTCGTCAACCGTCTCGTATGCTTCGATTTGAAAAACAGGAAAAAGTATTTGTGTAAAGTAAATGCATTTTATTTAAATGCAAACTTCTTGGTTTTTAAATATTTTTTAGAGACCGATCGAAACACGGAAGGGGTGTTATAAGGTTGACGGCGTTATGTATCTATTTAGGTGTATGTCTGTGCCCTTGTAGCTATAAAAGTAGGACTTCGATTTGAATGCGGTTTTATTTGTAAAAAAGGTTATTTGCCTGGGATACTTCTTAGCCATGTTATCGAGAGTCATTTGTTAATAATAGGTTTAAAAGTGGGTGATTTGATAATGGCATTTGTATTTATTTTGTTGGTTAATGGTAGCATTGTTGTTTTTAGTCAGCTTATGCATACATTATTGTTTTTCATTCAAAAACTGATTTATTTACAAATAAAATGACATTAATATGTACAATGTTTACAATACTTCCAAAATCCACATCAAACAGTTGAGCTATCTACAAACCGTTGCAAATTATTTAAAGAATATTGATATACCTACTTTAGTTTTTTATAAAATTAGGTTAACTTAAATAAAACATTTGCATCCACGCTTATTTAATTTTAATTCTATAAAATCCATTTACAAAATATTTTTAAAATATGAGTAAAAATCTTAACCTAGCTCGTTGTAAAATTGATTAGATAATAATTAATATTATTATTTACAATTTATTTATGAATACATTCTTACACACACTGAATAATCTCTTTGGCATACCATTGCAGAGTGCGTAAGGTTATTTTTTTTAAGCTCGGACATTTTAACACCTAGCGCTTATCTAGATTTCAGTATTTAAGTTCCCATTTGGGCACTAACTTCTTACTAGTCTTTATATAGATAAAACTACTCGTATAAAATAAAGTAATTGCTAAGGAGTATTTTATACAAGGAGTCGTAACAAAAGAATCAGTAACATATACCTATTTAAATATTTTTTTTTAACTAAATACATATTATTTATACCTCAGTCAGTTTGTTCAACAATAGTCATACAAAACAAACGATTTGTAATCTATTTAATTTGTGTAAGATTTATTATTATTTCCAACTGTTATTGATGAGAAATCTTCATGTTATGGTCCATCCTGGTCATCTCAAGTTTCTTGAAGATCTCAATATCATCAAATTTGATCAGGTCAAAGTAAAATTGAAAAATTGTTAAATTTATAGTAAATTTTAAAATTTGTAGTAATTTTTTTCTTAAATTTTCAAACAATAGCGAGAGTTGTGGTCGTATTATGGTCATCTCTGCTCATATGATGCAATTCCTGGTGGATGCCAGCTTCCTTAAGGATCCTCATGCGAGGGCCTAAGGGTACTCCGAGGGCCCTCAGCTTGTCTTCGCCTACGTATGGCAGTTCCGCTGCACCCACCTTCTCCTTTTCGAGGAGTGCTGCGTATTTCTGAAAGATACATAAAATACCAGTTTTACTAGTGGAATACTAAATAATTCAAACGTGTCGTATTTTTTTGAAGAAGAAAAAAGAAAGAAATTATTTATTTGCGACTGACGGCCGAACACTCAAACGCCACTTAAATTAAGTTCACGCTTAAATTATTGCCATCTCTTACAAATGAGTAATGTCAAACAGAGGCAGAGCAATTTTAAGTGGTGCTTAAATTTGAGTGACGTTTCAGCATTCCGGCCATAGAAACGTACAGTACAAAATAAAATTAAATATAAACATAAAACAGTAAGGTAAGTTTTTAAAACAAGACACCTCGTTGCTCCTCTTAAAAGTTAAATTTATGAATTTCTCCTTGAAATTGCATGCATAAATCTATATGCTAAACATCTACCCCCTATCTTATAAAAAGTTAGAGTAGACATTATGTCCTGATTACGTATGTTAAACAAGACATAATGTCTACTCTAACTTTTTATAAGATAGACCACTAGTTTGTACAATTTTAAAGTCTAAATTTTCCTACATGATTAAATTTCCTAGAAAAAAAGAAGTTTCATCAAATTTTTTTTTAAATGCCAAATTTTCAAAAACTTACCCCCTATCTTATAAAAAGTTAGAGTAGACATTATGTCCTGATTACGTATGTTAAACAAGACATAATGTCTACTCTATCTTTTTATAAGATAGATCATTAGTATCTGCATTGCCGCGCTGAATAGTTAGTCATTAAAAAACGTAATATTTTTGTTTAGTAATAACTTTTCTGACTTAAATACCTCATATCCAAGTTTCTTCAAGAAAAGCCTCATGAGTGGAGGTTCGTCTCCAAAGAACTTGGTGAGTCGTTTGACTCTGTCCGGGTTACTGAACGAGAACGGATCTGAATGTCGCGCGTGTCCGGACCGGATGTGATGCTGCGATCTGCAATGGAAGATCAAAATTGAACTCACGATTGTAACCTTTGTCAAATCAGATGATCAGGTGAACTGGTGATACAACTGATGCTGTGTCAATGAGACCAAATATGTAGGTGATTAATTTATCGTATACTAATATGGATGGATGTTTGTTACTCTTTCACGTAAATTAATAATACTGATCCGATTTGGATGAAACTTAGAATATATATTGTCCGTGACCTGGATTAACACATAGGCTACTTTTTATCCCGAAAAATTAACGGGAACCAACAAGACGCGAACGAAGTCGCGGGCAGCACCTAGTCTTAAATGAATGAATGAAAACGCTTTATTGTACATAGTAAACACCAAAACATATTTTTATGAAATAAAACAAAACAGGTTGCATTAAATGTACAATGGGCGGACTTATTGCTCAATAGCGATCTCTTCCAGGCAATAAACTTCGACCATTGTACATGACCCGATGGCTTATATTATTATTTTTTAAATTGACTTATTTTATAATTTTAACATCCTACTTCCTACTAATATTATAAATGTGAATGTGAGTTTGTTTGTTACGCTTTCACGCGAAAATTATTAAACCGATCATCATGAAACTTTGTACACATATTCTTGGAGGTATTAGAAGTAACATAAAGATACTTTTTATCCTGGAAAATTAACGGGATCCAATGGGACGCGAACGAAGTCGCGGGCGGAATCTAGTGAATTGATAAAGCAATTCTCTAAGAAGTTTCTCTGCTGAGTATATACTAACTTGTACATATGCCTGAGTGATGCAATCTCTGCTCTAATGTTATCAATCTCCTGCACGAGGAGATGATGTGTTCTCATCTCACTGGAGAGATGTGCCACGGACCGAGCTAGTGTCACCACGTGAGACTCCAGACGCTGGAACCTCTTGTTTATACCCTGGAATTATAGACATTATAGGTCTTACTATAGAAATAATATTCTTGATGAATGAGAATATAATTGATGAAATAAATTATTATTATTATTTCTTTATTTCAGACAACAAACGTCCATACAAGATTAATGTAGACGACGCGCCTCGCGAACCTAAAATAATAAAAAATATTATATTGTAGAATTAAGTATTACCTACGAAATGTTGTACCTACTTACCTTACTTTCAAAATAAAGTGGAAACTACCCGCGTTTGTGCGTAGATACAAGGCCAGGCAGTTGGATTGCGAACCGCGAACGGACTCCGCCGGATCTACGCACAATCGCTCGTGTCGAATACTCCTCAAAAAGTGTTGTTTTAAAAAACCCCACGACCCCTTTCACCACTCCACGCTCATATCGGCTACAATTAAAATTAAACTAAAACTAAAATTACACAACTAGGTGAGAGCCTCATTTGGCTCGTTTAGACTACTACAAAATAAACAACGAAATATATGTACCCTAAAATAAATGAGATCAAAGAAAAATAATTACATAAGTATAACTAACATAATCCAGTGAATGAAAATAATCCTACTAATGTTATAAATGGATGTTTGTTACTCTTTCACACGGATCAGCAGTTTACTGATCCGATTGGGATGAAACTTGGAATAGATATTGTCCGTGAACTAGATTATGTAAGGCATAGGCTACTTTTTATCTCGGAAAATCAACGGGATCCAACGGGACGCGAACGAAGTCGCGGGTTCTTTAAACACCCATGCGAAGCCGGGACAGGCCGCTAGTTGTTGATAAACCGTCAAGTTTACTTCGGCAAACTTAACTTAACCCAAATGATAGAACACTATACACGAAAAAATATCGAAAAAAAAAAATAGACGAAATAGACGAAAAAAAAAAATCATGCGGTAAGGGGTTAAATATTCTCCTGACGCTATTCTGGAAATTGGTGATGACATAATTTTAGACACTTAAGACATTTTAAAGCCAACTTCTAAAACCTTTGTATACCAAGGTACCTTAAGATCGTTTTTCTTTCTATGTTCATTGGAGCTGCGTCTCTTGTCTCGAGCGGGCCGACTGCTCACCGAGCTGGACGGCAGAGACGACATCGAGCCGTAACGACGCTTTGATGACAATCTGCAATAAACATTTAATATGATTCAACTTTACTAAAACTTATTTATTCACAAAGAAAATTACAACTAATACAGTATTTACAATATTTACAAAATACACATGGAACAGTTGAGCTATCTACAAACCGTTGCAAACGATTTATAGATAGCTCAACTGGTCCAAATCAGTACCAATCGGAAGCGTGCCCAAGACACTTTCTGCATTGCCGCGCTGAATAGCAATGCTGATACGCTGGCCTAGATAATCACCAGCCCTCGGGTCACGCGTCGCTTCGACTAGACGCCCTGAAAGAATTTTGAAAACGCGGAGGGCCTCGGTACCCCACGGACCTAGAGTCTCGACCCCAAGAGGCACAAATGTGTAGGCCCTATCGAGACCTGCATACTTGCGCCTCTTGTGGTCCTCGGCATTTAATAGTCTGAATATGGAGTTACCTGTCTGCAATATTTTTGTAGTGTAAGTAAGATGGATGAGCCTATTTCGAGTGCCTTCTGTAGTTATCCCATCTTCGCCCGGACTCCTGTCGTATCGCATTCATTTTAAGACATCGTTTATTTATATCCCGTAAAGAATGAAATGGGGTATAAATGGAAATGGAGATGGGCACGACACCTGGCAAGAAGGGAAGACGAGAGATGGACGAAGGCGGTCACAGAATGGTGGCCAAGGGATGCCCGTAGACCAAGAGGCAGACCACCCGCCCGATGGTCAAATGACATAGTAGAACTGGCTGGGAATCACTGGACAAGACTCGCAAGGGACCGAAAAGAATGGCGTAATAAAGAGGAGGCCTATACTCAGCAGTGGGTGCAAACGGGCTGAAATGAGGATGATGATGATGGAAGAATGAAATGGAATCTTCAAATATTCAATTTCCTGGTGGGTTTTAGAAGTGTCTGAATAATAGGTTCTATAAAAGTCTGTACAAATACATCTGAATAAGACAATACAGTCGAAACATGATCATCATTTATCGTCATCATCCGCAGTCTGACTTCGCCCACTGCTGGGCATAGGCCTTTTGCTTGTGGCAGTTAGTTTTAGCAATCGTTTTAGTTAGCTTTAAATGTATATATCTACCCTCTATACTATGTGGTGATCTTGTACTGACCTGGGTTCCCAAGTAGGTCCATGTACAGGTGGTCTCCTAACCCCCAGCAGTTGCAGCACCTCTCCATACATATTCTCGAGTCCTCTCAGCTGTCGTCGGATCGCTCGAGCGTCGCCAGCGCCTCGAGAGCCCTCGCTGTCGGAGCGCGCGTCCAGGAGAGAAGACAGGTCCAGGCTACGAGTGGTTGTCGATGTCATGTCGGTTGTGTCCAACCCAAATACTGGAATGGAGATGCAATGAGTCTTTGCTGCTAGAAATCTTGATAGGTACCAAATCCATCCATGAGTAGAATGTAAGAGTTTGCATTATCATCTCTTACACAATCCATCCATTTTTTCTTGGGCCTACCTCTTCCTCTATATCCATCTATATCCCTCTAACTCTAAACCAATTTTAAGAATGATTACTCTGAAAGCCCGACAGGATCAAAAAGTAAAACAAGCCTCTATTGCAATGCCCATGACTTGAACGAATAACAGTAACTTACAGTGCTTTTTGTAATGATGTTCACGCTTGGACGAGTGCTTCTTGTGTGAATGCCATCGAGGGGAGTCACGACCTCGCCGCCTCTCGTCCGCGTACTCTGAAGCGCGACCGGGAAGGCTGGAATGTACACAAAATAATTATATTAAAAACTAAATTAGAAAACTCCCTCTAATACCAAACTAAGCAGAGCTTGTACTATGGGAACTAGATAGCTGATTATAAAATAATAAAATAAAATAAAAAAGCCTTTATTTCTACTACTTAACATAGGTATAGGTAAACTAACTAGGTACTTCACTCTTATTTCTACTCTTATTACTATCTTAAACTATTTCCTCTTCAGCAGTAGTCGCCTCCGCGGCGTAGGCCTCCCCTAGGATTATAATACTTAATACATTATTTTTTGTAAATACATACTAATGATACATAGTAACACCCTGACATAGAACAAACCTCTATGTTTGCCACACACAAATGTTTGTTCTACGTGGGGATCGAACCCACGACCCACAGCACGGAAGGCAGAGTTACTACCGACTGAGCCATGACGCCTGTCTAAACCACCTGTACAATACCTACTAACCAGAAATTAATGCCCTCAAAGTTTCCTTACCTGTTCCTCTTGTGCATATCAGATGAAGGTGAAAGTGGAGGTAGAGGTGGTGTCACCGAGCTATCGGAACTGCCCGAGGAGTCCAGCCTCATGCTGGCCAGTTTCGGTTCCAAGATCTGCCGTAACTCGCATTCCACTAGATCTGCCCATTCGTTTTCACCACCTTGAATATTTTAAGGAGGATTTGATTAGCATTGATCTTTTCTCATCGATTATACGGCTTTGTAACATGGCAATTAGGTGGAATGACTCTCCCTACTCATTCTAAGAGACAATCGGTCGAATACTCAAACGCTTTGCCATCTTTTACAAATGAGTTATGTCAAACAGAGGCAGAGCAATTTGAAGTGGTGTTTAAAATTGAGTGACGTTTCAGTATTCGGCCCAATGATGACTAATATTCTTCTTAGTTTTTTTTTTTTTGTTAGTTCTCACTATGCCGTACTAGGATGTCTTTTGTCCTCTTCGAGTCTAATGACTGATCAGTTTCAAACTGCTAAAGATTCTGCTGGAATAAACTCAACTCTGGCCCCTGGATTGCATCAAAAATTACCAGAAAGTTAAGAACTAACTATCAACGAAAAATAACCTCCTACGCTACTACACAACATCGAATCCTAAGATTTCTGATGGTAAGAAAAATGTTGGAGGATTCTAAAGTATTTCGTTCTTACTAGGTCCGGCGACCTGTTGGCTGGGTCCAGGTTGTGGCTGCACCCTGGACGCCACAGCATCAGAATCTGCTGAAGTATCGTGAAGGCTGGCTTCAGGTCTTCTGCCGCTGGAGTAAGCCACGCTGCCGCGGCCAGAGTCCACGTTTGAGGACTGCCCACCATTTTTGTCGTAATCTAAAATGCGTTTAGCTGGTTTTAGAAATATTTTTTTCTGCCGATCTTTACAATATTTTCACATTTACTGCAATAGGTATTTTAATAGACTGAATAGCTAAAAATTTTTTATTGTCGAAAAACTTATTGATCGTTTAGTTTTTGCTCTTTAACAGTTTTGAACTTTTGGATCGATCCTACTAAGTAGGTGTTCTTACCTATTATTTTGAGATTTATGAATTTGATTAAAGTTTACGACCAATTAGAAAATTAATTTTATTAGTTTGTATACCTTTTTGTTGGTTTATAATGCTCATCATCGTAAATTCTAAAATAAAAATCTGCTCAGCTAAGCCATAAATTCTACGTTTATAAACGAAGCTATAAAACTAAAAGAGGCTCTAGACATCCTGAGTACATTGAATAACATC
This sequence comes from Eulithis prunata, assembly GCA_918843925.1. Taxonomy (NCBI): domain Eukaryota; kingdom Metazoa; phylum Arthropoda; class Insecta; order Lepidoptera; family Geometridae; genus Eulithis; species Eulithis prunata. Next base: position 8,683,741 of record OU974020.1, on the reverse strand, counting down.
TAATTTAATGTCAACTCACCCGAACTAGCACCAGATCCAGCCCCTTTCTTCCCATGAGCCTTTAGATCCTCAATCCTGTTCGGAGTATGTCTTGACGATGAAGGTTGTGGATGAAACGCCTCAGTTTTACCACTTGAATTGTAAACGCTATCCGCTGACTTCTGACTGGCACTTTCATCATGTTGACTGTTCCCTTCATCTCGTTGCTTCTGTGCTATTGAATCTGGGGTTCTCCTTTCTTTATGATTGTCTGGAGTTCTCCTTTCCTTGTGAAGATCTGGAGTCCTTCTTTCCTTGTGGTTATCAGGAGTTCTCCTTTCCTTGTGACTATCAGGAGTTCTACGTTCTCTATGCATGTCAGGGGTTCGTCTTTCCTTGTGAATATCTGGAGTTCTTCTCTCTTTTTGGCTGTCAGGAGTGCGTCGGTAGGCGTTTTCGTTTCTGGATTCTAATGATCTACCGCTGGTTCTCATTCTGTCTTCGAAGCTGGATCTTTCTTGAGCTTGGAGCCGAGCTCTGAAGCCTCCGTCATCGGATTCTCTTTCGTCGTGTCTTCTCGGGCTTGGGTGTGAGTCGAGAAGGTTTCCGTGTGAGTTTCTTCGAGACATGTCGTGTTGAGGGGGGGTTAGCTCGGGTCGCTGTTGAGGCTCGTCTAAGAGGTGGGGATGGGAGGTAGCTCGTCTATCTACTAATCCTTTTTGTCTTACTACTTCTCGTTCTAGCTGTTGAGGGCTTCTTAGGTCTGGTCGTGAATGATGTTCAAACTGAAAGTAAACATTTAATTTAATTTCTCAGGACAAGAGCAATTATTAGGTACCTACCTCTTCTTGTCTTGACATCAATGAGTGAGTAGCCATGAAACTTGACGATACATTAAAATACTTTGACGATCAAACTGCTTGGTTAATAATCAGTGAAAGGCGATAAAGACACAGCGGCATGATACAGTAAGCAAATAATTGGTAGCAATTTCCGTTGCCAACAAGGTTTATAACATCAAGGATATCAAAGTACAGTTTCAGATTATATCTCATTTGCAGCTAATACTGGAGGAAGTCATATTAAATGAATATCAAGTTGGATTTCCGCTGGTTAATGCAGATTACTGAGTGAAATCTTAATGAGAATAAGCAGCATGATTCATATCTCATTAGCAAAAAAATCAGTATAGTATGAACCGCAGGAAAAGATCAAGGAAGCCCACAATTCTCTTAAGATAGGATGTGGTAAGAAATTCGAAGAGAAAATGTGGCCTAAATTAGGCCTAAAGTAAGAGATGAAGCTCGTGTAGCCTTCAAAAGCATTCCAAAGCTAAAATTAAATAACAATACATATAACTGAAAAGCTTAGATTACCAAGAGTACGTAGGTATTTAAGCGAGCGTTCTACTCGCACAGTAATTTATGAATAACGACCACAATACACACCTATTTAAATTGTATAAATTTGTGCAGCGCGGTGTCATCAACAAGTACCATAAGTACATTAATTACAATCGTGGGATCAAAGTAATTGCTGGGAAGAAAGACGTCTTTGTTCTAGTGAGAATTATAGGGTCACATAGAAGGCGTTGGGAAACCATTGCACCATTTCGGTATTGGGGATTGTGAGCCAACCATTTTCAACTGGCTTCATGGAATTTATAAAAGTGTATTGTTATCAAAACTGTCTCTGAGCGAGTGAGACTCATTGTACATTTCTCGGTGGTCGCACTAAATACCTGAGATTATGATTTCAACGGCATTACTACACTAAGCACAAGCTGACATGCTTGTGCGAAAGATTTGCCTAAAGATCTAAAAGAATCAAAGGTTTTTATATCTATAGAAGAACTGGTGATCTGATGAACATCACAAAGAGACCACAGCAAATCTGAACACTACCTATCAGTCTAGTCGTAAGCCTATTTTTTACATAAGTATAGTACCTAAGCATATAGTATATATTTTATGTAGGTACCTACTCAGCAGATGTAAATATTGCACAAAAAATGTTGTTGACGCGAGAACAATAACACGAAGAATAAAGATTCAGCTGTCAGCAAGAAGCAACAATGGATGGTTTTTGCAGAAGAAACTATGAAAGTTCTTTTAGAAAGTTTTGTTTACCAATTAGCAAATGTGCTGTATCATTAAAGAAGTTATGGTATAACAGGCCACAGGTGAAAGAATGCTGACTGATTATGACGAAGACACTTCGAGAGCTTTTGATCGATTTGTTTCATTTGAATCACCTATTTAGTACCTCTAGGTAGTAAGCAGCCATGTTGCAACGGCCAGATTTGCAACTAAAGATCATTGGTTCTCTTTCAAAAAGGACTTGATTTCGAAAAGGAAAATTAAACGTCGCCTACCTATTTGTGCTTTACCTGTGTATAAGGCAGTATGGATACGGGGCCAGAATAGCCACATCAATTGATTGTTTGTGTCTAGTGACCTTGTAGAGTTATGATTTCCAAGCATTCTCGATTTAAAAGGCCGAACGGTTAATGAGCGTGAAATGCGAGGAATTTGAACAAGCCTTGGTTGTAACATCGAGCGTGTATGGTTTGGTAATAACTCCACCTATCATCATAATACCTTTGTTTATGCTTGCTTGGTCAATGTATTTGAACCATTCAACTCTTCTGGTAACCTTTTCAAAGTTTAAATGAAAATCTGCTTTCAAAAAGATAATATGAAATGGGAGACGTGACTGTAAAGTCGTCTAAATGATTTTGTAACGAACGAAATGTTTTTTGTATTTCGTAGCGCACTCACCTGACTTTGAGGGCCAGTCTTCAGTGAAGTGAAATTAGCCATCGACCTCACATCCAGATCTCTTTGGTACATTGCACTCCTCCGTCCCGGTGGTCCATATTGTTGATACAACGCATCAGCTCCTAAAGCTTGAGGCCTGTGGGGGGAGGCCAGCATCTCTTGGCTTCTTGCTTGCTGGTGAGGGGAAGCCAGCATTTCTTGGCTCCTGGCCTGCTGGCTTAAAAGAAGCTGCTGCTGTTGTAAAAGTTGCTGCTGCATCAACTGTCTGAAAAGGGAAATATATATCATGTTATTTATCATCTATTCATGTAGTTTCAACGATTCATCTTTTCCTGTAACTTCCTGTAAATTACCTGTGTGGTGATGGACTGGGATAAGCCATATTATTGGCCATTCCATGACTGTACTGCATTTCTGGTCTACTCTGCATATCTGGTCTGTTCTGTAGTTCTGGTCTGTTTTGAATCTCTGGTCGGTTTAGCATCTCTGGCCTGGTCTGAAGTTCTGGTCTACTTTGTGGGACTGGTCTACCATAAATGCCTTGGTCCACTTTTCTTGTTCCATTGTCTCGGGGGGTTACTTGTTCTGGTTCTGGCCGTTTTCTTTCTTCACTGTTATTTAATCCTGGTTCAGGGTCATTGTTCTTTTCTTCGCTCTCTTTGTTTTTGAATCTGTTTGAGATCATGTCTTTGAGTGTGTGGTAGGTCTTGCTGACTGACTTGCTGCTTTTTGGAGCATCGCGTGTGCTGTCCTTTCCAGTTTCAACAGTGACTGTGATCATCTGGGAGTTGTTTTGTACGTCTTTGTATGTTTTTGCTGGGACAGGTGGTTTGGGCGAGTCGTAGTTTTGGGTATTTCTTGGGGATTGCGTCTGGTGCATGGCGTAGCCGTACTCTTGGTATTGTCTGAAGTCGCCTGATGGACCGGGTTGTTGATTCTGCGGGCAGATAAGAATCAAATGAAGATGGATGGTTATGGGATGGTCTGTTGGCTGGTAATTACATTCACGGAAACGATCTTCTGGCAAGCATCAACGACTACGATGATTGATGTTCGCAAGACGTTCTGCTCAAACGGTAAAAGATAGCTTTCACGCTGAACGTAGCAAAAAAAGCACGGATAAAATTAAAAATAATGTTGAGTTGGTATATCTACAAGATTCCGATTTATCTGTTAGGTACACAATTGATCATTATGTATAAGTACTCTTTGTTTCTAAACGTTACGTAAATTACGAATGAACCCAATTCCCATTGGTTCTGTGTTCTGGATATAAGATAATAATCAATGATACAACATCTTCAATTTGTCAGACAAAGCAGTAGCAAACAGCTACACGAAGGTTGAACTCCTCAAACAGATAGTTCATACAGTTTTGTATGGGAACCATTAACAATAGAGTTGCGTATTGAGACCGCGGCCGGTACCACGGTGGTTAACTGTTGTATGATTGTATGGTGAAAGGTACTTAATTAAACTTCATGTAATGCCCTCAAAATGAACTAATACCTACCTGCTAATGCTACGTACGGCTGCTACTTGCTGGGTAATAATTCGCTGTGAATTTATTACGAAAATCATAAAATACCAGTTAATAAATCAGAAAACTATGGTTTGAAACTTTTTCATTATGATAAAAGCATCAATTAATAAATAACATCATCAATCTCGGTATTTATTTATCTAGATAAGATACCTGTTTTACTGTGATGTTTGATTTATGGTAAGTACCTAACCTAGGTAGGTAGAAAAAAAATAAGTTTACGACTAGAAATAGGTATAACCACAAGGCACGGTAGATGTTCTCAGTTGGTTGGCAAATAAAATATGTTTAAAAAAAGGCAGTGAGGGATATATACCTACAATTACTCATACATACATTTGCCAAAGCGAATTCAACCATTTTCTTGTATTTTCTGAGCAATTTTAATTTTCACAACACATCACAAAATCTCGTTTTTAATGTTTTCAAAATGAAAGAGCTTTTATATATTTTTCCACTATTATCAAAATATTTTATTACTTCTTTATGTAAAAGCTCGGAGCACAGAATCAAGTTCGTCCTTCACTCATCAAAACTTTTTTTTAAAGGTGGTTCCACACTAGCGCCCGCGGCGAAGTCGGGACCAAGACCGGATGCGTCCCATCCGCAGTCGACTGCTTTGTGTCTGCACGGCCTTGCTACGTCGAATCGTGCGCGTGTTCGAGCATGTAATGTTCGCTGGCCCTCGATGCAAGCTTGGAATTGTTACACCGTGTTTTATCCGTTGCATTGACAAGCAGATTTAAATTTTATCGAAAGAGACAACATAATGTAGTTCATGCAGCATAACATAATGTAAATCCTATGGATTCAAATGCTATACATTTCGTAACATTTTTTATGTCAAAGTAAATAAATTTTCATTTTAATTTTTTTTTTCAGCTATTCCAAGCTTACATCGAGTTTATTAATAGCAGGATGAGAGTATTATGAGCGATATTTACCTATATGCTAGTTTTAGTGAAGTACTTGTTGTTAGTACCTATGCAACTCTCATAAAAAATGGCTCGTAGTAATTAATTGATAGATGCAGCTGCAGATTTTACTTTTGTCCCGTTATAAGGAAGTACTTGCATAATAAAACCAACTCTAATTATTAACATAATTATCTTGATTTTATCTGTTATTGATCGTAACAAAATCAATTTTACTTTCTCTCCAGTGATTCTCGTGCTCGTGCGTTACAATCGCTTGTAAAAATGATTTTTACGTACTTTCTCAGTATTTTACGAGATAGTTAGCATCAGAAGTAAATCAAGTTTTCAAAATTATGGGTTATTGGTTCTAATTATTATTATTCATCTTATTACTAATTTTAATATAGAGTTCTTACTTCTTAACTGAAAAGTTGGAATATAAAACGTTGTTATTTTCAGTCATAAAATATTTTTAAAACTTTGACCCGTCATCATCTACTTATGATGTTAACTGTTCTCTGTCTGCTTTGCTTGATTGAATATTATACTTCGACTATGATTTTATTTGCTTTCGATTTTCCGTTGGCCTTAATACTTAATCAGACCTTAATCAGGCTCGGCATTAGTTTCACAGAGACACAGTTGATTTGCCGTATCAAGTGGAACGCACTACCGTGAACGTCTCTCAACTCGTGACTTTTGGGACATATCAAGAGACGAAGAAAATAATCATCAAAAGACGAAGAAACCGCGAGCGACGGAATAGTAGACGGATAATAAATTCGTCGTAGGAAGCCCGCACCGCCCCACGACCGTTGTTTCCCAGTACGGCCGGGCCGGGCACGCAGCGTCGCGCCATGAATTTTTATAACCTTTTTGTTCTATACCAAGGACGACGCATTTCATAAACAGTTTATGAAATTACTGGTAATTGTCTTATTATTATGCAGGAGCTAGTCGCTAGGTCGCTGTCGCTGGTGCCTCTACCAAGAATAAGAGGCAGGTATTTGTTGGTGGATACAATTATGATCAAATATTTTTAGCAATTCTTTAGCATGTCTGTCACACTTGGTGAGTCAATGATGGTACCTAATTGAAATTAGAAAAATCATCAACCTTTACAGTCAATTCAATTTATTTCAACCATGATTTGGAAATAAGAACTCATTCTAATTAGTACATGGAAAATAATGATGAGAGTCAATAATCAATCATTTTGAATCCTGAAAACGTGATCTACTTCTGATGCTGACAGTACTATAAATGCGTACTATCTGTACTCATATTAAAAATATTTGGACACTTTGTTTACTAAACCACAGTGCAGAATTTGAAAATAGATTGTGACGATGCATGTGACTGTGTAGAGTAGAGGAAAATACAGAATTACCAATGACGTCATTTTCACTATCCGCTTTGAGAAATTCGTCACCTGCATCAGCGACTCGTTAGCTCAGTAGGTTAGAGCACCGATATAAAATAAATCTTGACCATCGGAGGGCGGAATTTCAAATCCTTCACGAGTCATTTCTACTTTTTGCAATATATTTTCTAGAATTTAGTTTTAGCATTGCGTGGCTATTCATGTTTTCACGAGATTATCAAACGACATTGTCCAAATCTCAGGCCGCTGGGAGAGATTAGCTCGACCGCAATGAATGGTACAAACTTGGGGAAGGCCTATGCCCAGTAGTAAGTAAAGTCGGATTTTGGATAATGATGATTGTTTTCATGGTAAATTATTTAAGCCAGACATTTTTACGTAACAAAATAAATGTTTTTTTTTATATATAGTGCCTTCTGGTAAGATCGGCGTAATAGTAAGTCCGGATGCCAAGCAATTCTGCGATATTTTTATATGATAATTGCTTAGTTACGTGATTTATCCGGACTTAATATTAGGCCGATCTTACCGGAAGGCACCTTACTATTTTAAATTATCTAACAGCTTTAGTTGATCACTTATAACAATCTGGTAGATAAGTAGATACCTACACTACACGTAGTAGAAGAACTTGCCTTTCTGGTACCTACTCACAAAGCGTGACGAGTCCACTACGTTCCTTGCCCTCAAGCTCACGAGGCGACGGCCACTTAATTCACTGTGATGTGACTGGATCGAAAACACCTATTTTTATTTTCGCGAACAAACCTCACCAGTGGAGATACTGATTTGACTCTTGACAAAATAATGTAATTAAATTAAGATAATTATCCCATACTTTTTCATAGCTTTAATTTGGGACTACGAGTCCACACATGAAAATGTTAATGAATATTATTATTTGTTTCATCATTATCATCATCATCCACAGCCCGACTTTACCCATAGGCCTCCCCAAGTTTGTGCCATCCACCGCGGTCCTGTGCTAGTCTCTCCCATTTACGGCCTGCTATTTTGACGATGTCGTCTGCCCATCTCGCTGCCGGACGTCCTACGTTTCTGTAGCCGCATCTTGGCCACCATTCAGTGGTCGCCTTACTCCCTCTGTTATCACCACGCCTTGCAATATGTCCTGCCCAACTCCATTTGAGTCCCATAATTCGATCTCCTATGTCTTGGACCTTGGTTCGCCGTCGGATTTGTTTCACAAAATAATAAATACAAAAGAACCAGCAGTAAGAAGATAGAAGCCTAGCTCTTCTACAATATTAAATTCATTTACGTGAAGTGATAAAACATTTACTCTATAATTTAAACAAATTGCATCCTCCATTAAACTACAGCTAAGTCCTCCAATGAGTTATGAATGTGGACCAAAGCCCCCGTTATGTGATCTTGATCAGAGACACTCTAGCCAGAGTCAGCGATAAGTGGCTATTTACCAGCGTGTACACTGTACAGTGCTGCATATCGTATGGCTCTGTCATCTTAGACAAAATATGTCAAAAAAGAAAACTAGTAAAAAGTTTATTACGGTGTAATTTTGCCCAGAGATCAAAACCCTCATTTTAGGGGGATTTTGATACACTTTAGTCTCAAAAACACCTTAAAGGTGAAACTCAAAGGGGATTTTATGACTAACCCAGAAGTTTAACTAGAGGTAATTCTAGTGATCGTAGAAGAATAATTTTGGGATTTTATTGGGATATCATAAAAGTCAAAGTTTTAATGATATTTTTACGTAAACATTTGTATTTGATTTTTTTAACTCCGGGAACTTATTAGTACCAGTGAACAGAGCCTTTATATTATGCAGAACTGTAGCGTGAAGTATAAGCTCTTGGCTTAGATTTGGACGAAGCAATTTAGAAGAAACTGTAAGTAAACTAGCTTCCTATTTAGTAAATTGACTTAGGTGACATAGTCATGGCGAGAGTATAATTTTTTCTTCTCAGTGGGGATCAAACTCACGACCCAAATAACGGAAGATACCGACTGAGCTGTGACGCCTGACAAATGTAGAGTTGTATAAGTGATTAATGAACTTTTAGAACTTACGCATTGTTTTTTTTTTATTTGCGCTGTATTTATATTGCGTTTGAATCAAATAAATGTTCCTCTATCTCAATCTCTCAAGACGAAATCTCTTAAAAAGCTCTGTACTTACTAGGTACAACTCCTTCTTCTTCCTTCCCTTATCCCAGTAGGTGGGTTCGGCACAAAATGTTATTTTCTTCCATTCTCCCCTATCATTCGTCATCTCAGTGTTCACTCCTCTCGTATGCATATCATCTTTTACACAATCTATCCATCCATCATCATGTTGTACAAGGTACAACATATTTGTTTAAAATTTGGTCTCACCTCAGCGTGCGTCCAAGCCGACAATGTTTTCGGTGGTGTGTCAGGGGCAACAGCTCCAAGCCTGCCTCGCTTCCTCGCCTCCTGGAGGATAGGAACCTTCGAGTTCTTGTCTCCAGAAGACAGTATCACCTCACGTTCTATCTGTAAAGAAGACGGGAACGTTTTGGCACCAGTATTTTGACTTTTCAGAATATTTCTACGTACTTATTATGTTATTTTTTTATGAAAAAAGTGATGGGACAAGAAGATCGCCTACCTGATGTTATTGGTATCAATCAATCACTACTTAGTGTCGTAGTAGAGTAGCATTACATTCAGACCCAGTGAAAATAATTTACAGATGCACCCTTTTCTCCCGTGGCAATTGAACCAACGGCTTCATCCCGCACGACCACGGTTTTGCTGGATCACGGTTCAAAATTCAACGCCTCTTGCGTGTCGGTCAGTAAGTCGCCCAAGCCACAGAGATAGAAATATATTCTGATTTATTTTCTCGCTCAGAGAAGTGTTTATTGTCATGAAGTAATTAAACTAAACTAATTATAATTTTGTAATAAGTTTTTTACTATCACCCTACTAATTAATTTAATATCTCGTTTTTTTTTATGATCTACACGTAAAAAAATCAGAATTTTTAAAGCTTTTTTTCGAATTCAGCTTACCTGAAAAAACTCTTTAGTCCCAGTCAGTACTTAGTACTAAAATCTCAAGCACAATTTTTTTTATAACTTACACAATTAAATACTTTAACTTATTCTTAGTTTATCCATTCATAATTCAACGTATTTGTAGGTACTTGTAGGCACAAAACCGCTAGCACTATATTTTTTTAACAACTGACTTATTCACTTTTATTTATCCACTGCACTGCCATAACACTTCATCATTCAACCGTTAAACACTTACTAAATCAGTGCAGACCATTTCGACCGTCAACCTAGACAGATGGTAATATAAATGACAGAACAAAAGATATTTACTTTCACTGAATCTCACGTTATTGTACCAAACAGTAAACGTAACGCGGAGAAATCGCGGATATGCAGAATAAATTGATTGATCAATAAACGGAGAACTTACGAGATCTATAGGGGCGGAGGAGTTCAAGGGGGGTTTGGTTTGGATTGAACTATTGCCAGGGTAAAAAGGCCCAGACTGGACGAGACTTCCCATCCTTAACAATATTTATTTATTTATACAAATATAATATAGTTAATATCCCTAACAATAACCTTTAAAAAAAAACTAATTTATATCCTGCAAACTTATGCAATGCAGTCTACGGCCCGTATGCTGTTAAAGACATCGCGTATCTCAAGCATAGATTTGAGCAAAGATTTTCATACAATAATCAATGCTGAGTCTGGATCAGTGCTTGAAGCTTGAGCCTACAAATATTTTGCTGCAAGTCAGTCACAACTTATAGGTATTCCAAGAAAAAAAGTTAAGCTTCATCATTAATAGTCAAGCTCATACTAAAGAACTAGCAATAAATCGTATCTATATCAGGATCATTTGCATGCGACAAAAGTCAGTAACCCTTGTGTAGTTAAGTGTACGGACTGGTTGAGCTGTGTACTCGGCTGTACTTGTGACGGAAGAACAGATAAGTACATCTGCATTAGACCTGTTGGTATTTTGTAAGCGATGATAGCTTATTCGCTACAAGTATCTTAGCGCGGCTTCTGCTGTACTCAGAGAAAGTAGTGGTTGTAACGGATTCATTATTAGCTTTTTTTAAGTTTTATTTAAATAGAATTGACCTAGAAGCACAGAATTTGAATTTTTTCTGTTAAAATCTTTTGTTTTTTTAGTTTGTTTAATACTGCACTTGTTAGGGTAAATTCACACAGCGGTTCTAAGGCGCTTTTTATCACAATATATTTTTGCTCGATGATAGCGCATGAAGTTTTATGGATGAGTTTACACACATACCAGTATTTTGGACTTAGTGACGATTCGGACAAAATATACGGACCAAATTGTCCCTGGATCCAGTTTTATAAAATTGTCCTATAAATACGTCAGATACCTAACCAAAACGCAGTATCTCTCTAGAAATTAAGGTTTAATTAGAATGGTACATTAACAGTCAGTCAGACAGTCGCGCTAAGTTTTATATAATTTCGATTTAGATTAGAATGTAGAAGCACAACTCATCTTATGATTGGAAATGTGGAAATATTGCAACGGGAAATACTTTTCTTGGAAATTATTATCGGCGGTGAGCTTTTTAATTCTGAGCAAGAGAAGGGCGATTATTAAATTGTAACTAAACGGGGATGGTATCATCATATGACCCACTGTCATAGGTCCTGGCAATTATAAGATAGAAACCATCACGTCCACAGCCCCACATCACCTACTGCTGGGTAAAGGTCTCTCTCTGTCTGTGCTAATCTCCTCTCTCATTATCTCTTGCCCTCAATGTATAGCACATCAGCTGCCCATCTCGCTGTTGATATGGTATGATTACAATATAAGTATGATCTGCTTATACTTGTTACAGAACATGCCACGTGATAAAATATAACAGGACCACAAACGGTTTTGTCGTCGGATGCTTCCCTGAGCACCCGAGGGTTTGTGACAGTGGCAGATCAAGGATCTTAGTTTGACAGAAGGTTTTATATGATCTGCTACCCGGGATTTCGTTTTGGCCCCCCAAACTAAAATCTTGACTGATTTATTATGGGTTTCCCTAAAAAATTTTGTTTCACTCTTACGTAGACCTGGAGTTTAGGAAGAGGCTCGAGATCTCTAGCCTCATTAGATCCGCTAGTCGTTTATGAGCCTGTTCAAATTTCTAGTTCCAATTTATTACTTACAGGAAACTTGTTGGAGTGTGTGTGCAGAGCAGCGGGCACTGAGGGGGCTGGAGCACCAGGCAGAGCCTCCGGCGCCGGCGGCATCCTATACGGCGGGACGCCTTCAACTGTACCTGCAGAAGAAATACATGGTCTTCTTATTTATACAAGAAGTGGGAAGAGGTTTGGAGGAAACGGTGCTGTTTGCTGGAAAAACAGTTTTGGTGATGTGTGATCAATTTGATACTTGGTAAGGCGTGGTGATGACAGGTGGAGTAAGGCGCTACCTGAATGGCGTCCTAACCCGTTACAGAAACGTCGGTCAACCACCAGCGAGATGGGCAGACGATTAAGCGGTTTGGCAAACATCGCGAGTAACCTGGACACATAAACAGAGAGAAGCCTATAATACCCAGCAGTGGGTGAAGTCTGGCTGATGATGATGATGATGATCAATTTGAATAGGCCTATCCATCTAGTTGGAAAGGATGTGATCTCCTGTCTTCCATCCTGCCTTGAGAACTGACCAAGGTACGAAAATGGTCTATTTATGTAAGCCATGACCTTTGACAACACAAGGTCTGCTAAGTTCTAAGTTAAGTTAACAAAGTGCTTTTACAAAACAAGCGAGGCAAAGAAGGATTAGTCTGGCCTGACCCCATACTGGCATGTCTCCGATGTAGATAAGAATACGCATTTCGTCATAACACACATACCACGGCTGGTATTACTGTGTGTCCTGCTCCTAAGCTTACCTCACCATATTATACCTACTTATGAAGTAAAAGAAGCCTAATGTAATTTCTCCGACTCCGAGTGCGCCTGAGTGCACACAATGGTACGGATGTGACGATACTTCCCAGAGTACAGACAATAAATTGTTACTTTCACGATATCGAACGAACTCAGGATAAAAACACAGTAGTTACCATTTTAAATTATGTACCTACTAGCCGTCTCCCGCGGCGTTGCTCGCGTTCTACCCTTTAGAGTGTGACGACACTCTAAAGGGTAGAACGCGAGCAACAAAATTCTTTCAAAATTCCTTTCTTAGTGCACCCCTACACTATATAAGGATACTACCCTCCAAATTTCATACCTCTAGGACTTATAGTTTAGGCTGTGCGTTGATTCTAAGTCAGCTTCAAAAGAGTTTTATAAATATTGATGATAGGTATACTAGAATCAGCGATTTGATTTTGCCTAAGTTACCATACAAAGTACTTATTTTTAGATAGTTAGGTTAGGTTTCGTTCAAGCATAGTCACTAGTCATTTCATCGCCTTAGAAGCTTGTTAGATAAGAGATTCAAAATTAAACCACAAAATCAATCTAGATCTACTTGCTCTTTTATTTGGTAGCCAGTATTAGAAAACTCGGCAATCCACTTAACAATTTGTGTGTCAGATTTGTAAAAGACTACCAAAATGATCAGTTCAGCATCACTAAACTAGGTATTGAGATCATTGACACCCAGTACACTGTCATCAGTGTTATAAAAAGTTAACAGCGTCGCTGTGACGAATAAAGTGATCAGCGAATCATGCTTTTTGCCCGGCATCATTATTTGAGGTGAGGATTGGAGGACAAACACGTTTTGACCAGCTGACCGGGCCGGTTCAACGGTACCGTTTGTAACATGTCCAAATGGGAAGGATAAGGACTCAATTTTGCACAATTTCAGTACAGTTACATTAAATAAAGATTTTTCAAATGGACCCTAATTATTTTTATTGATAACCCTAACTTTTTTGATTGAATACTTAGGTGCGGAGTAAGATGTTTTCTGGTTTGACGTTCAATGTATTAAAAATAGTTAAAACATTACTTTGAAGAATGAAATTGTTAGAGCCCGTCTGAGCATTGTTTTGTTTCATCGAAACGACTTGCAAGTTGCGAGATATTTGGTATGAAAACCCCAATAGGCGCCTCTAGCGGGAGAATTGCAAACTATCTTTTCTCCATACAAAAACTGCGAGTTTCTCGACTCGCTTGTCGTAAATATACATAACAAAACTCAGACTACGGACTCAGGTCACAGTGATGTTTACCCCAGTTTTACTTACGGAACATGATCCCGTGAGAACCAATGGAACTGTCCTGAAGTTCCTGTGGGAATGGCCAATGGCATCCGGACAGGACCAATAAAACAAAACCCGATCAAATTACCAACAAATTGTTTTCGCGCCTACAAACTAACCTCAATCGGTATCAGCACTTTTAGGGCATCTCTGTGGTTGATGTTCTTATTACTAGGTACTCTACTTTTCTAGTTAGAGCGTAGGTACATGGCTTGGTTGCTACTGATTGGATTCGATTGGTTTGGACAAACTACTCCTTATTCCAAACTAGTTTCTTGCCCGCGTCGCGTTTAATTTAATCCTGTTGATTTTCCGGTACCTACATATAAAAACTAGCCTATATGCTAATCCAGGTTACGAACTATATTATATTCCAAGTTTCATAAATATCGGACCAGTCAGCGTGATTGAAACACAAACATCCAAACATCTAAACTTTGACATTTATAATATTATTGGGATTTAAAGTTAGGTATATCAATTTAAATATAAGATGTAATTAGTTACTTGTACCACGCGCAGTTTTGTTTGGAGACTGCTCAAAAAGATTTGCGATCCAGGTCATCGCCGTGAGCTGTGATTACGAAATATCAAGCTAATAAATTTTATATCACTAGCAGTGCTATTAAATACGGTAATTAATCAAAATATAACGACATAAAGACAAACCGGTCCCATAAATTAGATAGAATTGACGGAAGCTTCTCAAATATTACACAACACTCGCAAAAACAAAATAATATGATACAAAATAAAATTACAGAACAATGGAAAATGTAATAAAGTGGTTTCTTTTCGAACGAATTAAAACTATACGCGGGAAAGATGACATGACAGCTGTCGGTTGTGGCAATTTTTAAATTGAGAACGAGCGATTTCTTTTTTTTTTTTTTTGCTCTTTTTTTATGCCAGTGCTATGTTGACAGCTGTGAGGACTATTCATAATGATTATGTTACCAATTTTAGAATTGTAATTGTATAAGTACGCACGATAATTTTAGTAAAGTGAGTTTATTTTTGATCGAATTTTAGTTATGTGTTTTTCTTAGGATTTTTAATAATAAATAGTAGAGTCAGCAAAATACCTCAAACTACTACAAATATTAATAACACATTTTGAAAGAGAGCCTTAAAACGAAAAGGTGGTAAACCAAGGTCAGAGTAATCAGACCATTTATGTGAAATCTTATCCTGACGTAATAAAGTTTAAATTAGCATAATGCTTTGGAATTGGGGGAGCTTACCAAGGCAGGTGCATTCAACCTGTTAGTTTTTTGTATAGTCTGTTCCGTTTTTAATTCGAAGTCGTGCTCAACCTAGTTTTGGTAATCTGTGGCTCTCTTTAACTAGTAAGCTGGAAGTTTTAAGCATTTTGCATACTTAAAAAATGCAAGACTATATCCAATTAGTTTTTGTTTAAAGCTACGTAACGTATGTTGTAATAGAATTAAGTAGGTATTCAGTAGATTCAGTAGGCTCATTTTATTTTATTTATTAAAAAACAATACGTAGGAATTTTATGATTGAATTTCTAACTATATTTATAACCTACCAAAATACTAAAAGAACAGTACTTACCTAAGAATTTTTAGATCATAAAGGACTAGTAGGTACTTCTGTGTAGAGTACTATAGAGTCACGGATGTAGACTTGTGCTTAAAGCACCTACCACGCCTCTGCAATATTTATGACCGTAACATAACCACCTACCTAATATTACAATCATGAACAAAAAATAATACAAAAAGTTTTCTTGCTTCTAACCTTGTGTTCAAAAGTGCCGAATTGAATGACCTGTCAACTGTCAAACGTCATGTCTCATTGTTCACCACTCCTTGACATCTGTTAGACAATGGATGAAGCTTCAACCCTCAACAACAGGTTATGCGGTCTAGTAACCTGTATATCAGATTTCTTGTGGCCCTGCCCACATCATCTATACCTAGATACATCCAGTACATCCTATTAATATTATAAACGCGAAAGTTTGTAAGGATGTATGTTGTATGTATGGATGTATGTTGGCTCCTCTTTCACGCAAAAACTACTGATTTGGATGAAACTTGGAATACCTATATATTGTCCGTGACCTGGATTAACACCTATAGGTTACTTTTCATCCCGGAAAATCAACGGGATCCAACGGGGCGCGAACGAAGTCGCGGGTGGAAGCTAGTAATCTATATACGTATCAGTAGGTCATGTCAGGCTGTGGATGATGATAATGAGTCAGTCAAAGTGTATTTTTACACACATTTGGCCAAAAAAAAAAACAACTGTATTCATTACAATTATTTAGATTAAAATTATATCAAAATGAATAAAACCAAGTAATAATTACATGTATTACGAGAATTAATGCATACTGATGTAATCAAATGTAATTTTTGTTACCTCAAATAATACTTCAAGGTTTTAACGCTCTAGAAAATATGACTGATTATAATAAACCTCTTTGTGCAAGTTGAATTAAAAGGTTGAACTATAGTTATTGTAAGTAGATCTACAAAACTAAAGTTCCAACCTCTTTAAACAACAGCGTGAATAAACTATTTGCTCGTTGTTTGAATGAATTCCTATTTGAAATTTCTTTATGATATACGAAAGAGTTTGTATTAGTTTCAGCAAAGAATGTTATGTGAATGAATTCTAATTTCGAACCGTTTCTATAATTCTACGAAAGAGCTCGTATATTTTTTTGAGATATTTCATGAAACTATATGAAACTTCATGGATACTATCTGGTAGTAAAGAATGTATTATTTGTACAAAAATCCGAATTTTATAAAAAATTAAATATTCCAAGAACCACAAGGACTACCAATAACTTCTCGCAGCTCATTCGATATGCAAGACCATTCTGCAATTACGTTAGGATCTAGATGGTAACAGTAACAATTTGAACCGGATTCTCAAAGAAACAAGCAAAAAGTGAGCTGTTGGGAAAACGGACCTCAAAAAATATTAACCGTTTTAGTACATAATTTTTTTTGTTTGACGTCGCACGGTTTGTGCGTTTGCCATTTTTCCTTACATATTTAACAGAGATTCCTTACCGCGGAGATGATCATACCAAAAAAAAAATCTGCAATATCTAGGTCCAGAATTTATATGATCTGTGGTCCAGACAGACAATACTAGATATATACATCTATAAACTTATTCAATTGCATTCAGAAGCTCTTTCTAGGCTCTAAGGCTAGTAGAGGTGTGTCTATGAACTGCTCCTTGTAATAAGTTCCCGTTAAGGTTTAGGCCTTGGGTCCACATACCGAACACTTTACAACTTAGAAACCTATGTAGCTTTCTATAAAGGTATCTATTTGAAAGCTCGCATGCTGTATTTTGTATAGCTAATGAGACCGCATGTTTCGTGTATGAAAAAAAATATTACATTCATTTTTAGGTTATGTAATACTTTAATAGTTGCAATGACCATTAGAATATAATTAAATCATTTAGAAAGCTCGACCTGTCACTATGACAGTGCAAACTTCAACGTTCGAAAACAACAAACACCCAAGACAAGACAACTTTCGTAGACCTCCAGAATGTAGTAAAATGCATAAATTAAGGACACATACCAAACAATCCGTAGGTACAATGAACCGATAACCGTCACGAGCACAACTTGGAAGTCATTGGCACAACTCTCGCTCATTCATTTGCACATATCTTTTCACTACCACAAAGTTCGCATGCGAAAAACATGAAGGTTTTAATAAAAAAGTTTGAATTCAAAAATGGAAAGACATTCACCTCTTGTGGGAGCGGCGCGCGCACTGGCCGCCAAGCGGGCCGTCGCAGAACCCGTTCCGTAGAAAAAAGCTCTTCCCTGCGCCGGCGTCGCTCCGACCCTTAGAATATTCTTATTCTCGTTCCCTTGGCCGTTTATCATTCCACATGCACCGTCCGGCGACATTTCAAGCTTCTCTGGAACTAGTTGCGCATCATGGCTGTCCCTAGTCACATTGGAATGAATATTATCTCTGTGTTCTTGATTGTCATCTCTTTGTATCGGCCTGCCGTAGACGTTGCTATCGTATTTTTGAGTTGTATTGACGATGCGTGGCTCTGGAACCGGTTGATTCGGATTAATGGCAAATGCGTTTACTTTCAATATCTCGTTCGCTTGTTGTAGTAGTCTTCTTTGTATATTTTCGATTTCACCTTTTGGAACTTTTGTGTTCTCCGAGAGTTCGGCTATCAGTTGACTTACGTTGAACTCTGCCATGTTTGCTGTATTAGAAACTTTTTTGTGTTCAGGTATGTCAGCTGCAACCTTCATAGTTAACGCCCCTACTGGTGCATTCTCCTTGAGATCGTTTAATGTGGAATCTCTTTTAACTCTTTTTACTTTCTTTACGATTCTGCTTGCCATCACATTGTTGAGCTAATGATGATTGGTTCCATTTTACGTGCATTTCTTTCTTTCGTTTTCTTTGGTAATAACAGTTGATTGGTTTTTAAATCGACGAGTTGAGCACCGCGATTAACGTGTTTTGTGGAGGCTTCCAACAAAAAGATTACGATCGGGATCATAATACCAAAATCAAATGCAAGCTTTTATAGTTCACCTGAAGTTTGTATTGAAACTTTACTAAACATCCCTAGAATGGCCAAGTTTTTGAAACCAAGCATAAAAAAACTTAGTTCAATTGAACCGTTAGTTTAGTAAGCCCAGACAGATATAAGATCTTTATTACGTCAAGCAGGAATATTGTTCAATTTAAGTTTTTGGTTTAAGTGTAACATGGTACCTGGTGTATTTGCGTAGGGGTCTATTATGTCTGCCAGGTATGGGCAGGTGACAGCATTTGGCACACATTTCGGTTCATTTTATCTGTTTCATAATTCCCTGTTTTTATAAAATAAATGTTAAGGTTTTTATACAAGTTTGTGAATTTGATTATTTATTAGGAATATGTAATTTTTAAATCAATTGTATTAGTGTGATCAGTTCTCTAAGCTTCATAACTATTTCCTTCTTCAATATAGTGATTGTTTTGTACTGTAAAAAATACGTGCGTATCCAAAATCGTATGACATTTTGATTTATAGAATGTCAATTATTATGACAAGCGTATTATGTATTACGAATACACATAATGTGACCGGTTTATAGATTTCTAACGATGTATGACATATGATTTACATAAGCTGACAACAAACATATGATTTAGGTGGCTATAAGTACAATGATAGCTGGTAGAGAATGCTATTTTAGCATTAAGTTCGCCTGTATACACTACTTTAAGTTGTGCAATAAAGAATTTTCTATCTATCTATCTAATGATAATATATGCATATATAATAATATAAGTACTATAAGTACTATGATTTTTATGCAACCATCACTTGACGACGACTTGAAAAACATTGCAAGTGAAAAGTACCAAAATCTATACTATAGGTATTATTATTATGTGATTAAGGCGAAAGTAATTAGCAATATGTTGAATTTTACATTAAAAAAAAAAAGTAAAGGTCACTAACAACGGCATAATCTTAATCTTCTAAATATATAAAACTCTTTTCGAAGCTGACTTAGAATCAACGCACAGCCCAAACTATAAGTCCTAGAGGTATGAAATTTGGAGGGTACTATCCTTATATAGTGTAGGGGTGCACTAAGAAAGGAATTTTTAAACGTCACACTCTAAAGGGTAGAACGCGAGTAACGCCGCGGGAGACGGCTAGTCCATTATAAATCTAAAATATGGAGTCTATACTGAAAATCTGTTTTATTTCAGTTTAATTCGTTTCGTCACTAAGTAATACCTACTCGAGTGCCTATAATAAATGGTGTAGCCAATTTAGATATACCGTAGCCCATTTTGCAACAAAGTCCTGTGCTTTATAGCTCAATCTCTCCATAACTTTATATTAACTTTCTCTTTTCTGTTTCTCAGTCAGACAATGGCCTGCGTGTGTCCAGGTGGGTGCCAGATTATAAGATAAAACAAATAATTGTATTTATTAGGTGCTATTTCCCTACTCGGTGTGAATGGAAAATACGTAAGTACACGTAGGTACTTACTTTATGAAGGTTTTAAGTATTTGTATCTGAATATTAATAATAATAATAATAAATATTCACGGACACTTAACACAACGTCTTCTAGTCCCAAACTAAGCAAAGCTTGTACGATGGAAACTAGATGGCTGATAGAATATTATTCATTCTAAATTTATAAATACAACCTACAGCAATTTATATAAAAAAACATATTTTCACATATCAATGACAAGTAATTCACAACTTAATTTGAAATAAAAAAATCATATTATTTTATTTTTAGACACCATCGTCCGCGGCGTTGCTTGTGTTCTAGACCCTCTAAGGTGCGACTTTTGAAAATTCCTTTCTTAGTGCTCCTCTACACTATATAAGGACACTACCCTCCAAATTTCATACCTCTAGGACTTATGCTTTAGGCTGTGCGTTGATTCTCTGTCAGCTTCAAAAGAGTTTTATATATATATTGATGATGATGATGATTTGTGCTACAACCTTCTTACTAATACATCATACAGAGTTTCAGTACAACTTCTTAAAGTCTGCTGAAAATACCATTGCAGTTTTGTTGAAATATCTAGCTCTCATCTACATTATTATTACTAACATCCCAACTAAATCCCAATTATATTTTTGACTACATTTTTTAATGCGAATTTATCAATCAGACATTTTCAAAAAGCTCTTCATTTAATATTGGTATCAAAGCTTTTATTATCTACATTGGAATCGCATTCAGTGAATCACTACATTTGCAATGCTAATGGCGACACCTACCTTTCGATGTCAGCCGCTTTGTTGTGATATTTCAGTTTATTTTACAATTTATAGCTGTTTGCTAGCATTTTCATCCTTATGTAAGTATTATTATTACTCAGAGTGTGCTAGAAATTAGGACAAATGAGATCTAGGTAAAATGTCGGCGATCGTGTTTTGTCTGAAATCATTGGTTTTTTTTGCCGTAAGTAATCTCTCGTATAACATCTTGTCAAGTTTATGAGTATACCATTTAAAAAAATGTTAAATCAACCTGTATATGGTAAAAATATTATGTCAGAAATGAATATTATCATCTCCAAACATCTGTTTTGTGGTTTCCGACCATCTGCTTCACTTCGTAATTACACCTTTGTGAATGGACATTTTTTGCATCATCTTATTTTGAAATTCACGTATTTCGTCCACTGTGCAGTAGTATGCACAATTGCACACTGTGCTATAAATTTACTGTTTTGTGTGCGTTTGTGTTTGTACTGTCCTAGAAAAATCGATAAGATTCTTGAAACAGGCAACTCCGATAGGTATTTTCTCGTTTTCTTTTTATTTTTTAATAATAATAATAGGCCTTTACATCTATTGAAGATGATTTATACAGCGTCAGGAGGCAGCCTATGCCTACACTTAACGACACACTGTAGTGCCTGGAACAATGTTTAGATGGAGTAGGCTTGTAGCACCTATACCATCCTCTCAGCCTAGTCAGCCATATCCACAGGAAAGACAAGGTCAAATGTGCGGATCTGACTAAGCCGCGGGTTTCCTCACGATGTTTTCCTTCACCGTAAAGCTCGTGTTAATGTGCATATAAATTTTCCGAACGAAAAATCCATTGATGCACGGCCGGGATTTGAACCCACGACCTTCGGATCGAAAGTCGAGGTGCAATCGCACTCGCCAACACGGCTTTTTTTTTTTTTACTGTATCAATAAGTAGGTAAATACGTACGCGGCCTTCATAGTAGAAAGCGAATTAAATAACATTTTGGCAAAGATTATATAAAAAACAAAAGAACATTTGAATTTTATGTCACCTCAGCACCTAACTACTGACAACTATACAATCGCTAGAGTTTTTTTTTAAATTTCCTAGCTCTTTTCAGGAGCTATACCCGGAGCGAGACCTAACAAGATTAGCCCTTATTCCGTGGAGATAGGTCACACTGTGCATTGCTCTTTACATCCAATTATGTGTACGGCTTCAGGAAGGGATCAATGGCTTTTAAGCTTTGATTTATACCTAAAGTGGATTAAATGAAAAGTTAATAATACAGTAACATTTTCAACAGTTTTTAGAAGAGAGAGAAGTGACCGCTAGTAGATCTCTTTGCTTACAAGTTGCTACTACGATTTGTTAATGGACGCAAATAGATACGATCGACTTTTACATCATACGTAATTGATCAAGTTGGAGGATTACCTCGAATATCAGACTAGTTTTATGCAATGCTGCTTACAGACGTAAGCCTGGGTGGGTACTGTGGGTAGCCAATCTTCGT
Organism: Eulithis prunata; assembly: GCA_918843925.1. Classification (NCBI taxonomy): domain Eukaryota; kingdom Metazoa; phylum Arthropoda; class Insecta; order Lepidoptera; family Geometridae; genus Eulithis; species Eulithis prunata. The sequence continues at coordinate 8,661,591 of OU974020.1, read as the reverse complement.
GAACACTACACAATGGTTTTTCACAGGGTCTATTGGCTGATGGTTTTGACAGAATGACAGCGCCTAACTACTCGTACAGCTTTGGGTGGTGAGGCATACGCTGAGTCGAAACCTTTTTGCTGCTGGAGCACACACACTCATCTCATTTCTCTTTCTCTCTAATTTTTGTTTCTTTGTAGTGTTGTTAGTTTAGTTCTGTAGGTGTATTTTGTGTGTCTATGTCAATCTTACGACTGTAAATTGCAGACATATCCCCTCAGAGTTTTTAGCACACAAGATTCTAGAAGAATTCGTGGTCACTATTCAATAACCTATTTCCATTGCTTGTCATTTCTATGAGCTATGGTAAAGTATTCTTGTAACGGGCTTCTTTGCTTGGCTTCAATGGTGTTGTTTGAATATCCATAAACATAGAGTAAAGTTAGCTATATTCTATGCCTTGGTAAAGTACAGTAGGCCTAACAGTTCTTATAATAATTACCTCGCACGTCTAGTAGACGCACCGTACCATTGTTTGACTTGACTAATTAAGTATTGCTTGGCTGTACCGAACTATACAAGGTGATTAGAAATATCCCGACAGGGGCTCGTTATACAGGATGTATAAGACTTGGGCAGACTAATGTTTTCAAAAATATGCACTAATCAAAGTACTATTCGCTAACTTAGGGTTCATTAAATTTTCAAAATTTAAGATTTATCAGATAGTCGCTTTATAAAAAACTTTTAGAGGCGCTATACTAAACTGTGTTAAGCTTATTACTTTATTATTATTATGATAAATAAAAACATTTAAAAAGAAATAGGTATAATATTTTTTTTTGTATTTCGTATTAGTATTTATTTATTAGAAAAGTAACTTTGTATGGACTCAACTATCAACTACTGTGTAAATGCAAAAAAACTAATAAAAATGAGAAAATATTGGTTTTTCTTTTGTAAGTAATAAAATAAACTCCCCAAAGGTTAATCTCCAAAATAGTTTTTGCTCTTTGCATAGTGTTTTTCCTGATGTGTCTCTTAGAACAAAATCTTGGACAAATTCAGTGTAAAAATACATAATTATACTTTATACATCACCCTGTACTTATTGTGGAAAACCGTCGAAGTGTGACTCCGTTAAGACAATAGCATTTCCAATTTTTGGAGTAAGCGAAGGAGGTATTGTTAGTTTTTAGCGGAGGTCAAAACATGCTTTCTTAAATAAAAGTATTACAAGATTCCACCAAACACTACGTTAAAATAATTGTTTTGAATTTAAATGAAAATTAAGCTATGTTAGCAACGGATACAATTGAAAATAATAATGAAACTATTATTTATTTGACACCTAAATAAGTAATAAGTTACCTACTCTTCTTTACTGTGCTAGAAATTACTATAGCTTAAATTTTTCCATAATTTTTCAGTAAATGTAAAACATGGAAGCCTTCACATAAACACTTCGTAATCGATACTTAAATTTAGAATACACATGCACAACACACACACTTTGAAACACTCTATATCACTAATTTTATGTACCTCAACCTCTATGCATTAATTTGAATACCATTTTCTTCTAAAATTACAATTAATGACTGGCCACAAACACGAAGAACTTTTTTTTTATTTGAAACGTGCTGTTTTTACACCGAACGTGCCAGTAATATTTTCAAAATACGAATGAAAGAGCGAGCTCTGATTGGTCTATCGCGGAACAGTAGAGCACAGAGAGGCTCAAGCGCAGATAACACACTGAAGGTTTGTAGGTTTCTTTGGGGGGTCGAGATTCGCCTTCGCGGTGACGTAGCCATGAGAACACACAGAACCGGCATTCTAATTATTGAGCAAACAATTATAAAAACTTATTACCTCTGTTATTGTTTTAGAGTCATTCACTTTTTTGGCATGGCAAGGCGCGTTGTGTAAGCAAATTAAAAAGAACGGTAGATAACTGTCTTGAAATGTGGTTTTAACGAGTCAATTGAGCGATTATGGTGGTAATATTATTTTTGTAATCCGATGCTAGTTCTCAAATAATTAAATGGTCTATTGTTGGTAGAGAAAGATTTTTATCAAGTTATTAGGCACCATTAGGATACTTTTTGTTGAAGAATTAAATGCCTAAACACTTTGATTAAATCTAAGATGTTATTTTATTTCTATTGCATTGGTAGTCTTTGGTTTTTATGTACTTAGAAGTTATAGAAACATTTATCAATTTACTGTGAAACAGACACATTTAATTATTGAACAAATTAAGAAAACTACTTACACATCGCTTACTGCCCACTTATTTCCAGTTTAGATAAAAACAAGATGTCTGCCACTTTCCATCCTGGCAGGCCCTACAAGAAACTATCGAGTTTTCTCTATAAAACTGCGAATCAAACGAGTTGACTAATTAATACCGTAAATCACGCTATCGCAACAGTAATGACTATAAGAGAATTCACATTGAAGTTTTTTGTATTAGACATACATATCAAAGTAGGAAATACTACGACAAATACCATTTTCTGTACATGGAATGGAATACATCTTTATTAATAAACACTACGCTATGGTACTACAAGATTTATTGGAGTTTTTTTTTATCGAGTGCAAATACGACAAATCAGTAACTGCAAGTGTTGTTTATCTAATGTCAAGCTATAAGGAAGAACCTAAGTTATTTATTTCATTACATGTCATCTTGGATTACATCGGTCCAAGCATTGAAATCCACAAAAAAAAAATGTTGGCACATTATTCGAACTTTTTTTTTAAAGTGACATTTGCCTCTCTTACATAATTTAAAAAAACAAGCCAGTTCTAAGCCTTCTCAGGCAGCAGACGGTGCTCTACAAGGGAATTAACCAATAAATACCAATATTTTGGCATATCATTCGACATTATAGTTTTTTTTAAATTTAATTTTTAAGTGACAATTGCGCCTCTGACATAATCAAAAAAATATGCCAGTTCTAAGCCTTCTGTAGTCATCAGACGGTGCGATACAGTCCGTCACACGTGGTTGCATCAGGTAATATGCTTTCGCTCTGCTGACCACCTGACCACTCGAAGGAAGCAGGGCTTGGTAGCGAACTTGCCAACGTCTGGTGGCAGTAAGGTGGATCTATATTGCCTTCAACTAGTTACTAGGGTAATAATAGTTATTCGGTTTGAGAGAAACCGAAATTTGAAAGAAGAATCCAACGTCTTAAAGAGTGTATTTAAATTAAATCTCTATGTTTATTCCCAGTTAAGTAGTTCTACAAATGAATTTTTGGGGCTGTCTTAGTTTAATCCAAGGCACGCATAATGGCGAAGAAGAAACCAGTGGTACTCGGTAATTCAGTTCTGACCGCATTCATGTCAAGCGGGGTTTTAAGCCTAATTATTCTAGATCTTACGTTTCATTCTATTTTAGTCCAATTGATGAGCTAGACCTGAATTTATTAACCAAATCTCCAACTTTTGACGCCATAAAACCTTTATAGCTCAATCTCATTCAATGCAAAAAGGCAGAAAAATACAGCGGCGTGAATATCTACGATCAGCGACGGCTACGAAATTTTTCCTCATCTCTTTGTTAACCTCGAGACAGGCATGGAAATGTTTTTATCAATACCCTTTTTGTAATATTCAACCTTACTATAATCAAGTATAGGAGCCGTGTCTGCCTTGTCCAGCCGCCATCGCCTAACAATGGTGCGATACAGTCCGTCACAGCTGAGCACCCCAACTAATGTGTCTGGCTTCGCTGACCACTAAGGAACCTGGCTGTTGAACCTGCCTTGTAGTCAGGGGGGCAGAGGGACTATTTTAGACTATTTTTTACCATTTTTTCGATCTTTTTTAAGCCAGCCAGCTGATAAACCATAAGTATACGCCTATACGGTCTACTTTTGGAAAACTAAGCCTGTGTGTAACCGAGTTGCAGACCGAACAAGCCTCATTTGGCCAATATTTTTAATTTTTACAGAGCTCTTCAGATAAAACTCTATATTAATATGCATGTACCTACCTACTTACCTATTCATGATATCCTACTCCCGTCATGTAATGAATAAATGATTTTGTATTTGTATTTGTATATTTACTGCTCGGTGGCAAAATACCATTGCGGTGGGACTATGCTGGAACCAATCAAGATGATTCCTTGCTATAAAGTTTTACTAATCGATCAAATAAGAGACTTTTGTCGCTTTTTACTGTTTTCTTTTATTACCAAGCGTTTAGATCCATTATTGCTTGAATGCATACAATTTGGCAGCCGGACCAATAAAGATGCGAGAAGTTTTTAAAGGTTCCTGCCTTCCAATGGCCGTACATCTTTGCCCCCGTGGAACACCTGACTACACCTTCTATGTGAGAATGGCTCCTTGTACAGTACCGAGGTAGTCGTTGGTCGGAAGAAAGTTGGAAAGCATTGTTGACAACTGTTATTGTAAGTTGTTAGAATTTCTCTGGCGAGTGGTCTTAGTAATTTATCATTATCAATGAGGAGGTAAAGCCATGGTTTTCTAAGAACCACTGGCCGTCATACTACGTCATTTATAGTACCGTTAGGCTCATATCCTGAAATAATGGTTAAGATTGAAACGATACTCCGGCTAGGATATTGTTTTTGGAAGATTTTCATTGAGGATGTGTTTCAGCTTTTATATCTTGGTTTGGTATAAGTTAGCTTCCTAAGTTATTCGATATTTATTTTATTTCTTTTGGGTGGTACTCTATACCCAGAAGTATGACGGCCGGAGCTACTTCAAAAACCTCAATGCTTTATTGAAAGTTGCTTCCAATATTTACTTTACCGCACCGCAGTCCAATAAGTACACTCTCTTGGCTACTTTCTTGGGCAAAATATATTACAACTACCAAGTAGGCAATACCTGCTAGATATGTTAGAAAAAAGATCTTTGCCTCTTCTATATGTTTGAAGATACGAGATTGCAAAAACTCGCACGTTCCAGATATGGTCTGGATAGACGTATTCCAACACAAAGTTCCTGCTAAAGACACCACGCTTACGTAAATAACTAGGATATTTTCTTCAACAGGTGCTGTGGATGGTGGTTTGAAATTGTATCACAATAAGACCTGTTTTTGTGATGAGGAAACCTGGCCAGGCCACGTCCACCTCAACATGCCACATGCACTTTACTGAGGTGCAGGAAGATTTTCTGTTTTGTGTCTTTTTTTATGCTTGCAGTATGAATGAATGAATGAATGAAAATACTTTATTGTACGTAGGTACGGTACACCTTACAAACTAATATGCGAGACAGACTAAATTACATTATATTACGTACAATGGGCGGTCTTATCTCTAGTATTTCATGTTTTAGCCTGTTTGTGTGTTACAAATAAGAGTATTTTCTTTCTGATTGCCAAAAAGCTAAACTTACTATTTACAATTGAAAACTTACATTTCAGTGCCGTAATTAGAGTCCATTTTATTTTGATTCATGTTCTTTTTATGACGCAGCTCACGATTGCTGCTGGGTAGCCGTAAATGCGCCTAAAGTTAAGTCTGTTTCTTTATAATTCGATTTTAATAATATCCTTCATAATATACAGCTCTTAGACACCTCCGAAGCAGCACGCCACGCACCGCCAAGCGTGACGTGGCGTAACTCCTATGTGTAATGCATTACATACGTCTTTACTGTAATATACTGGTTTGTAGTGATTGGTTGTTACACCATGAATATGTACGAGGCAGATCTGTAATCTGAAACAACTCAAGAAATAAATTAGGCAAATAAAAAGACTGGTCAACTTCCAATAAAAGTAACGAAAAAGTTAAGTGCATTATTTTTTAAGGAAATTATAGTCATTGTCACCCTCACTTCAAAACATCCAATATAGAGAAGACGTTCAACTAGGTACGTAAATTAAGAAGTAAAATTTGTACTAAATGACTATAAATACTTTTGTTAATTAAAATTTATATTTCAACTAGCCGTCGCCCGCGGCGTTGCTCGCGTTCTCTTTAGAGTGTACCTTTTCAAAATTCCTTTCTTAGTGCGCCCCTACACTGTACAAGGATACTACCCTCCAAATTTCATAACTCTAGGACTTATAGTTTAGGCTGTGCGTTGATTCTAAGTCAGCTTCGAAAGAGTTATAGATATATTTATTTTAAAGAGGCTAGTCATTGAAGTGGAGAGGATGCGTTAAACGTACGCTCAGTCAGCTTTTTCAGGCTGAAATAACCATAACCTGATGTGATTTACCTACAGCTGAAAAGAACACCTTCCTATTAACCAATTATAACTTATCGATAAGTTGCCTTGACGTGAGTTTTAGAATGTATATAACACGCCATATAATTACAGTATTTATCACACAGTGATTTGTAGTTGTGCACCAAATAATAGAGCTCAAGTTAGTGATATGCAAAACATTCTTCGTATAATTGGTTTAAACAAAGATCTAATCATCTAAATGTTTGTTTGACCTACATTAATCACTGCGAGGCTGAAGACGAAACTATAATTACACCTACCTACCATCTCATTATAATTAACTAGAGCTTATCTCTATTATAAATTGAATATTTTACTTTCAATATATGTATATTAATATTATTATATTATTCAATATAATCAATATACATAAAACTCTTTTGAAGCTGACAGAGAATCAACGCACAGCCTAAACCATAAATCCTAAAGGTATGAAATTAGGAGGGTAGTATCCTTATATAGTGTAGGGGTGCACTAAGAAAGGAATTTTGAAACGTCACACTCTAAAAGGTAGAACGCGAGCAACGCTGCGGGCGACGGCTAGTAATATATAAAACTCTTTTGAAGCTGAATGACAATCAATACACAGCCCAAACTATAAGTCCTAGAGGTATGAAATTTGGAGGGTAGTATCCTTAGTGTAGGGGTGCACTAGGAAAGGAATTTTTAAAAGTCGCCCCCTAAAGGGTCTAAAATTAGGATCTAAGATTTTAACCAAATAATGTGTATGCTGCTACCACGCGAGCAAAGCCGCGGGCGACAGATAGTTTAATATAACTTTTACCATGAACTAAACTTTTATTTGTCTAGCTAATTCTCTTACGGGTTCCAACCAAAATGTTAGTGCTCTGTCTCTTTCGGTTGAATTTGAATCTGCTTGTCAATGCAAAAGACAAAACACGGTGTAACTTAAAAAAAAAAAAACCCGTGTAACTACTCCAAGCTTGTTTCTACTCCAAGCCTCCTTGTTGGACCTAGGTCCATAGAAAGTTAGTACAATCTAGAAACAAGCAGCATATCTGAAAATAAGGAACTATTTATCTATTATTACAAGAAGTAACCATTCTTTCCTAGTGTCAAGAATGGAAGGAATTCTTTGTGCTTTTGAACTCTCTTCTGTGGCTAGAGAAATAGCGTTTTCTTTTTTAAACATGAGCTTAAATGAGCTACAATAGTTAAGAGTGCTTTGTATATTTTCTAAGTACGGTTCTGTACTCAGCCAAAAAAAAAAGATTCTCTGTATTTGAATGCATACAGATTTTTCAAGGCACTGATTACTTAGGTACTTAAGATTTGCAGTTTATTATTGCTAAAATTATTTATGATATCCTTTGTACAAGGCAACGAATCTAAGTGCCTGGAACAAAGAAGCACCTTGCCCGTTTCCTGGCCCCCAGCTGTAGTACGAGCTTCTACATCATTAATACCACTCCACGTTCTGTGCACGGCCATCTTTTATTTTTTTATTTTACTTCATACAATATTGTAACAATGTATAAGTCTGCATCTCGAGAAATGTCCAGTATAATCCCCGCAATAAACGACTCTCACTTCTGTGAAAGCGGGAAATGTCCAGCATACTGGAAGTTCCTTATCTAAAAATTAATGATAACAGAATTTTTTTAATGTTTAATCTTAGCTTAGAAATTTTTTAATCTTAGTTTATCACAATTTCGAAAAAAGGTGCTCACGTGGTGTGGATGTGGAGTGTCTATGGTAGTAAGTTCTATAATTATGGGACATGTGTCAATACATTCTGCTTGTACTCTAGAATGAAACGTCTGACTTCAACTAAGTTTTAGCGAGATATTTGCCCAGTTCTTGTACCTTTAGACTAGAGTCCAAAGACTTGTCTGGTATACTTTGAGCATCGGTAGCCTGCACTAAACTGCACTGTAGGGGGTGTTTACACAGGTGCAGGGCTTCCGTTATATCCCGGCCTTGGTATTTGCAACCCTCTTCTACTGCTAGTACTGTTACTTATTCTATGCGGCAGATGTTAGTGGACGGTTGGCTGGAGGTAATTGACAAAACTATGGTACCTTTCGACGTTTAGTAATAATGTACGAAGCTTTCGGTCATGGTTTTGCTTCCATTCAAATATAGAAAGAGAGAAGAGAGATTTTTAGGTAAGCTTAGTTTTCTAGAATGTTTCTAGGTGACATAACCGGCATGATAGTTGAATCTAGACTGTATGAAGAGCTTTTACACTTAGCACTTGGCAGTCAGCGCTGATAAGAAGAGGTCAGCTTACTAAAAAAGTTTTCTTGTAGTAAACCTTCAAGATGATGGGAGGAAGAACAAATTAGGGAAAGCGGGCTTTGGAGGAGACTTTTGCCCAGCAGTGGGACAAAATAGGTTGAAAAAAAGCCTTCAAGTGTGTTAATAGATCTAAGATAAAAAGAGTTGGAAATAGTTTTTTTTTAATATAAGTATTCCGAGCGTCTTGATGTGATGAATGAATACCTATTGAAAAACATAAAGATTAATGTTTTCTTTGTATGGTATCTCTATGGTTTATATTGATCATACATCACTCAGAAGCATAAACAACTAATTGAATAGTTACTGGTACTTATTTGTCCCTTATTTGTCACAGGCCTATAAGTATCCAAAGTCTTTTATTCAATCAAACTGTCTTCCGACTTATAATGCCCATTACGTGGGTGTTACATTAACTTTTTATATAAAACGTGACAAGGAAATAGTCTAATTTAAAACTAGTTATGAACCCTAGCTTCTTTCGAATTATCAATTCAATAATTGCATGTACAGATATTCAATTTTTGATACTCAAAAGTGGTTCAACGCTCATGTTAAAAATCCTTCAATAATAGCACCATTGACGCCCAATTCCCTTTGACAAAATATTATTAAGCTTTTAAAAAGTTCCAAGAACGTCAAAAATAAGTACTTACTTAATTGTTCTATGCAGGGCGTGAAAAAACTGCACCCGAAACATTTATGTATGACTAAGACTAAGAAAAAAACCAAATTCGGCTTTTTTTTAAACTACCTATTAGTACCTATCCTGGTTTCTGAACGAAAATCCTTGCAACTGGCCTGTAAAGTCTGTATGTGTCTGTCTCCTCTCGTTTTTTACTAAAATATTTTTATTAATATTTATTTTTAGTTTCTCTCAAACAAACAAACACACATGTATTTTTCGTAGATTGCTCTAATTTATAACGATATAATTAATCGCTCGATTAACCGACATAATAAGAGTGTCCGCCCACACGTTGTATAACTTTTGGGCGCATTAAAACATAATTTGTAGGTTATAAATTACATAATAACTAACTAAATCAAGTCGGTAAAATAAAAACTAAAAATAGGACTCGTAATTTTTGGTAGAGCAGAAGAAAAAAGGTTTGTAGTGTGCTTTCTTCTCCAGCCAGTCCTAAAATGCTAAAATCGCTTTAAAATAGAAACGTCAAAATGAATGGGAATGGTCACGTGACTTCTTTTCATTCAGAGATGTTAGTGGTGAATGTGAAACTTTAGTTTTCTATTCTCTATCCATTGTAAAATGCCATTTATAATAGGGACCTAGGCTAGAACTCTCTTTGTTAGTTACTCTGTGGGCTAGATCACTCATGACTCAAGCATAGTATATTATGAATATTATGATCTGTGCTCAAGCATAGATTTTTTGTATTTTTAGGCAGTTCAAAATGACATAGGTACTGTTAAAACTAAGCTTGCGCGTTTTCAGCGAGCCTGAGGTACAGCACAGAATAAATAAAGTACTACCTAACACAGCACATATCTCGTATTTGTAGTAGTAGAGCTTTTTGTGAGAGCTCGTCCGGGTTCAGTACTACCACCGTACCTATTTCTGCCGCCAAGCAGCGATGCTCGCATTGCTGTGTTCCGGTTTGAAGGGTAAGGGCGCCGGTGTAATTACAGGCACATGAGACTTCTAGATCTTTATGTCTCAGAGTGATGGACGCAGTGCATTGCCTTACAGAGCACGTCCTCATTGGACTTGCTCTGTTAGGTGATACATTGTTATAGGTAGAAGTTACTACTTAACATCAGGTGAGCTATCAGATTGTTCCATTACTTTTATCATTAAAAAAAAAAAACTCATTGGTGGGTATAAGTTAAGTTCAAAAACACTGCCACAAAAAAACTACAAGTACAAACAGCTTTGCAATATTCTTTAGAAATTCTAAAATGTCAGTGCGTTTATCTCTTCAAGGTGCATCATACATGATCGTTATGGTTGCATAAGTGCCACTTACGATAATGCTTCGGTATAGCATTTCGTCTTATTATATGGTCCGGTTCCATAGTGTTATTATGTATTTAATAAGTTATTGATAAATGTGGACACGCTTATGTGATGAAATTTATAGGTCAAGTTGTTAGGCCCTCGAAGTAATCGTCTACCAGATAAAAATGAATAGGACTAGACATCTTATCATCAACATCATCAATATATATAAAACTCTTTTGAAGCTGACTTAGAATCAATGCACAGCCTAAACTATAAGTCCTAGAGGTATGAAATTTGGAGGGTAGTATCCTTATATAGTGTAGGGGCGCACTAAGAAAGGAATTTTGAAAAGTCACACTAGAACGCGAGCAACGCCGCGAGTGACGGCTAGTTGGGTATAATTAGACAGGAATGTTCTTGAATTACTTATAATTTTGTCCATCTAAATAGTAAGAGATTGAATTACTATTTTATAAACTAGTTTGATCTCGTTCAATCTGGTAACTGAGAGCTCCACTAGCTTATTGCCACCACAATTGCCACTAATTTGGCTGTCACCTTTTTTCTTAACATCAATGGCATGTTTCTTAATGTAGAGCTACTAGGTATAACATGAAGGGGAAATTAAATACTTGTAAAGGTACCAAAATGGAAATATGAATTCAAAGTTAGTGACGACCGTGATTTTCACTGCGTCCCGTTCGTCCTTCTGACTCGATTTCTCGAGATATAAAGTACTATACAAGAATACAAACTAACTATATTCCAATCTAAATAAAACTCAATTGTTGCGGCGTGATTGAAAACAAACCTCTGATCCCCTTTAATTTTGAGACAGATTCTCAATCAAGGGAAAACTCAAAAAGGATTTAATATTGATTATATTAGTACGAGTTTTTGTAATAAAATTCGAAATTATGAATCATCCAGGTACTGTAAACCTTGCAGAATGCTCAGGTACCAATGCGTCATGTATTGGGATTGGCCGACCTCACTTAAACACACGCAAAGCAATCCATTCTGCCTAATATTAGGGCTTCAATGAACAAAGAGATTCAGACAAGTCAAAACCAGTTGAGGATAAAAGAAAACGTCTGGTTAGTCTGAGTTCAAACATGTCTACCACGGTTAATGTTGCGATCACACTCAGCTGCAGTCGGCAGGGAAGTGGGCATGAGCATAGTCTAAAGAAGATCATGCCTCTGTCCCGGCATGTTGATGCTTCCTAGAGAATAAAGGCTATGTTGCTGTGGCCATCCAAGAGTCTGGAATACTTTTGTCTGCTGTTGTACCGTCCATTGACGATGTATTAACTATTCGGTAATCAACATCGGGGACAGGCCAGTATGGGGTCAGGTCAGTATGGGGTCAGGCAAGACTAACCCGAATTTATTCCGGTGGCTGCATGAGCGGTATTATACTGGGAATCCATATTATGACTCTAAGATTACGAAATATTCTGAGACTCAAGCTTATTCCCAATTTTTTTCGCCGTGTCAAAAAGTATATGCTTTGAGTCTCGTTTCTCCTGTGAACGCGCTACGAGATATTGAGTAGCCGGAATCGAACCTGCAACTTTTCATCCTTATGTAGTGCCGGCTATGTTTCAGAGGTCGTCAATATCCATATTAGATTTGACAAGTTTCTAGCGCCATCTGTGTACTAGACGACGCAACAAAGGTAATGCCTATGATCTACAAAGTACCTAGTCATAACTTAGCAGTTAGTTACTGTATGATCTTGACATACATTGTAACTTTGAGGTTAAGAAAGCAAAGTACTTATGCTGCGAGAACAAGTACATTAAAAAAACTCACTCTGTAAATCCAAATAAATATCGCTCAGGCTAAAAATCCTTCTCCTCGGATCCAGTTTGACGAATTATCATTAAACTTGAAGAAAACCAGTGCAAGTACACTTTCTCACAAATTCACACACTTTTATTTTAATTTAAAGTTATTATTTCGTGCGAAATTACGGTCAGTCTTGCGTCTGAAGATTTTAATCTTTGTTTTGTTTTCCGATCACGAACACACGTCTGCCAGTGACGAATAACTACTTATACCAAAAAGTAGACAACTATTATACAAGTATTATTTGAACTGTACCAACTCACTGGCTTTTATTTCAGACAATTTTTGCTAGGTAAGTACATACTCGTAAGTAGACTTTCCAATTTTTTTTTACTTTATCTTTATCTTCACTGAACAGCAAATCGAGTTGAACTAAAAGTTTTAGTTCGATGAAAACATTGATATGCCTTCATCTATCTCGTTCTAACATGAATAATTTAGCCATGGGCGTCTCGAAGCCTTTTTTGTGCGACAAGGGCACAGTATAAAAAATTGGGGTTTCTTCTATGGCAGTTGGGTAGAGTCAAAATAGAGTTTTTTTGAACGGCTTTTGTAGAGCAATGTGAGTTTGCCAGTTCAAATAAAATAATGGTGAATAGGGATGGCTTAAGACTGTTCATCGGTGCATTCTAGAGTTAGGTAGGACATACAAAAAAGCCCTAGGTAAATACGCATAAAAAATAAAGACTCGTCAGATTATAGAATTAAGTAGGTAGTCGTAGCTTGTAACCTAATGCTTACGACTAAGCTAATTTATGACCCACTGCTTAACGCACTATTTTATAGTCCACTTCTTAGTAATCGTCTTCAAACATCGCTCTGATTCAATTTAAATGTTTAATTTTCACACAGCATAGTAGGTACTGATACTGACCGAAATACGGGGAACCGATGGCGGGTGCCGTGACTTGGCTGTAACACAGCTGGTGGGTCAACGACTCCTGGAGCTCTTGCCGACCCATTTTCTGAAAACGAGGAAAAATCCATTTAACGACAATACTATCTTGCTTTGCTAAAATTTGTTTCAGCGCCATCTGTTGAGGAATGTTTGAACTAAGTGGGGAATGAGCGCGTAGGCCGCGTAGCATGCAGCGCGTTGATGTCTTTTATAGCGAAACTTGAAGATAGCGCTCGTAGCAATTTTTTTTAAATAAAAATATATTGTGTAAAACGATAGCATTCGAGAACTGCATTAATTTGGTTTTAAATAGCTTTACTTATCCCAAACAACGGTTTTGTATAGGTTTTTCTATTGAAAAATGTACATACATTTTTTTTTTATTAATAATGGGATAATAAGTACCTACCATGATTTGTGAGTTTGACTATTTCCCGTTATGAATATCACATGACAGTTCCAAAATTATACTTACATGCAAAGTAAAAGTATGGCGAGGAAAATCTAGCGCACTCACTTGTAAATCACTACTTTCTTTGTTCTTTTGTTCCTGATTCAAGTTGATATTCTTCGTCTGCATTTTCTCCCATCGAAGCCAAGGCGTCTCTAACTGGAAGAACAAACACCGTTGTTATAGCCATTTCTGTTACAGTTCATCTATTTCACGAAGATGCTTAGTAGCCTGGTTTGAATAATAATAATAATAAATATTAACGGACACTTAACACAACGCCTTCTAGTCCCAAACTAAGCAAAGCTTCTACGATGGAAACTAGATGGCTGATAGAATACACACATACATATTTTTTTTGTAAATACATACTTATAATACATAGAAACACCCAGACACAGAAAAAACAACTATGTTTACAACACACAAATGTTTGTTCTCGGTGGGGATCGAACCCACGACCCACAGCACGGAAGACAGAGCTACTACCGACTGAGCCATGACGCCTGTCTAATGAATGTTTGTGTTGGTGAATGAACGTACACTAATAGTGCGACCCCGTTTTATCTCGGTATGTCCGAGTGCTTTGGAGTATACGTTATGTACACACAGCTAAATCCTTTCGTTCAGTACGCTGATCTGATTCCGTTTCAGTGGACGCGTAGCATTAGGCTTTGTCGTATCATCGAGTCTAGACATTCTATACGATCGCAAATTATATAAGTACCCATATCTAAACCTCCTCGCTCTAGCTTCTACAACGGCTTACAAAGCTTTAGAATTAAATCGTTACCGTGAGAGAGAAAAATGTCTTAGTCATTTCGTGCAAAGGCTTTTGAGACACACACTTAGTAAGAAAAAAAATCCTATCATTGTCCAAGAATATTTATTTATTTATTCATATTTTATTCTGACGTTTTGTATTTTATGGTGGTAGAATTTTTGCATAATTTGCAAAAACTTTGTAATTTGCAACATTACTTATTGCTACGAGGGAACAACACCTAGCTCTTTCCATCCTGCCACTTCCAGAGGTCACTTTAATCTTTTTATTCCATTTTTAAAGCTCCAGATCTATAGATAACATAAACCACAGAGTATGTAAGCTTCCGCTGTAGATCTGTGGTTTCGTAATATTGCACTGTAGGTATTTCAATTCATTGGTTTTCAATACATTTGTATCTAGCCACAACGTCCTGTTTCTGTTTGTGGGATCATTCACGATGCGTAAACCTGATTGAATTGTGGTTAGAATTTTATATAATATTACATTAAAACCTATATTTTATAGGCTAGAAATCAAACGAAGAGCTCAAGGCATTTTGTGGTCCCAAGCAACAAGTCAGTGGCAGATCTACGATTTCGGTTTGGGAGGGGCTTGGTCGGGGGAGGCAATAGATTTTCTTGGCTTTAATGTACTTATTTTAGTTTTTATAAAGAAAATCCATTTATCTGCAAGCACTTTTGCAAGTAAATATATTTTCCAGCGGTATGTTTTTTCTTTCTTTCTTAAACTAACCTAATTTGGCCACGACCGAAATCAAACCCACGCTCTGACTGGACAGTTACTCGCCGCTGTACAAAATCCTTTAAAATACCCCTGTTACTTTAACACGGCCGCAGCCATGTGCAAAATGTAGTTAAATAAATAGTACTAGCTAGTACACTACGCATTATCAATGTTTGCTCCACTAAGCTTAGATACGTGACGTCAGTGTGAATGCAAAGCTAATTTGATAAGCTGTATTCTATTAGTCCGTAGAGAGTGTAATGTTCAAGGCTCCCTAACTCAATCGAGTCCTATGAAGCACTCCGTGGCATTGCATTAACCCGGCCACAATCTATTTAGCTAACTAGCTTTATACTAGCCGTCCCGGCTTGCATAGATAAAAATATACTCGAACCAGGCTATCTGTATCTAGCTGCAGTAAAAAAATTAAAAAGTTTACTGTTCACGCTGGACTTTGCCTAAGAATTTTTTATACCTAGGTAAGACTTATTGGAAAATAAGCGTAGTCAGAGGTGCGCTCAATTTATAACCTTGCATTACATTATTTTAATTTATTTTATTAGTAGAACCATCAAAGGTAACACGAGAAAATCACAAAACAATGGGCTTAAAATCTTATGTGTTCCTTTGTTGCACCTAGGTAGTTGTCATACGCGAACATGCTAGCTCATTTGTTCAAATTCAAGTTCATTATTGCTCTCATATTATATTGTACAAAGGATCTCAAATAAAGTAGGTGAGAGCTTCCAATAATAACCCTGATAGGTGGCTAAATACACTAGACTAAGTATAGTATAATTAATACTGTATGAGATTAGATCTCTGCAGATATTGTATAGGTGTCGTGTCCGGAGCAGTCTGAAGCCGATAACGTAGTGAGATACAACGAAAACCCCATTACTCTACATCTTAATCTTTACCACATGTTAACAGTGAAAGCTACCAATTCAAATAACTGTGTACAAAGGAAATGAAAGACCAACATTATCTTACCGAGAACCTCATTTACCAACCAGTGGTGTTCTTGATGAATCGTTAGCAATATTAATTGTTTTTTTATACAACCTCACTTCCTTTCGGCTGTAAAAATCTGTGTGAACTTCGCTGCTAATTGATGTTTGATTTACTATCGACAATGTAAATAAAACGGAAACTAATAATAAGATATTTATTGATCTTGCATTGGCGTTCACAAAAACGAACGAAGATTCTTGTGATTTTACTGAAAAAAAATATTACTTTGACGTTTATCAATTGTGCTAGAAAGAAGTGAGAATATAATTTTTTAGTTTATTCGAGCAATATTCGAGTTTTGACATTTTTTGAAACAACATTAGAACTTTAATTTTAATAGTTTATCTTGTGTTAATGTGTTTAATTATATGTATATGGTGGAATTTTAATGCTTGAGGTCGTAACATAAACAACGGGGTACCATTAAAAGAAAACCCGAAAAAGGATTAAAAAAAAACTTGTCTTGGCCAGTCTGTCATTGAATTAAATACTCCATGCTCAAAATAATTCATTCAATCATTTATGAATGAGTGGCGAATGAATGAACTGCAAATGAATGGGAATCTGTGATGTGAATAGGATAGCGGCTCTACAAAGCAGAGACATGATGAATTCAGTCGGCCATTGTGTGGACAGTTTAGACTAAGACCTAGATTCTTGAAATACGATGCTCGTAATTTCAAGGCCGTAATTTTATAAGGCTTTGATCTAAGGACAGATACAAAAGCAATAGATTACGTTACAAAAATCGAGCCGAATCTAATAACAGCTCGGTACTTATAACCAATTTTTTTACCGACTTAAAATAAATTAAGTTCTCAATTGACTGTAGGTAGGTATATAGTTTAAGCGACTGTTGAAATTATATACTTCCGCCTGGATTTTTTTTCGTGTTCTGATTGCGTTTTCTTTTTATCTTTAAGAGTAAAAGAACAATACTATTACCGAAATTAAAAAAGGGGATTCCTCTTTTTTATATTATCATCATCATCATCATCAATATATATAAAACTCTTTTGAAGCTGACAGAGAATCAACGCACAGCCTAAACTATAAGTCCTAGAGATATGAAATTTGGAGGGTAGGATCCTTATATAGTGTAGGGGTGCACTAAGAAAGGAATTTTGAAACGTCACACTCTAAAGGGTAGAACGCGAGCAACGCCGCGGGCGACGGCTAGTTTTATATATTATTTTTCATATTTCATTTGGACTATAATATTATTCGCGGGAAACTTGTATGTAAGGAAGGTGAAGGGGAAGAATAAGAATAAGAATAAAAATCATTTATTGTAAAACTGTATTGAACTGTACTAAATTGAAGGCTCTTAGAATCGTCCTCTGTGCAAATCTATGTCTAGGAAAGGATTTACATGATTATGATAATGATAATAACAAGGAACCGATTTTTTATCCCATATGTTCTCTTCTATTATCTTTTATGTTTTGTGTTAACCTTCACGGTAATAAATTAGGGTCATGTCGGCGAGAGGTTAGAAGGTTTTTGGTTCCGACAAACTACAGGGTTATTAAATTAAAATTAAAATGTTAGTTAAATGAGATCGATTTCGAAAGAGCGCGAGCGGTTATAAAGAGGAATTCACACTCTTGTTTCGATTTAATATTGAACTGACATTATTTAAATATTTTAAAAATCTAGTAAATATAATATAATTATATAAAATACACTGTTCCATGTGTATTTTGTAAATATTGTAAATATTGTAAATACTGTATTAGTTGTAATTTTCTTTGTGAATAAAAGATTATTATATATTTAAGTCATCTTCAGTAGAGTTTCTATAGTACAAGCTTTGCTTAGTTTGACTAGAGGGCGTAGTGTAAAAATGTCCATGAATATTTTAAATTAATTATTACATTTTGACAGTGCTATTTTTTTCTTACTATTTGTTATTTTTTGTTAGTGTTTTCTTACTTATTAATTGATAAATAAATGAAATGAAAATTTTACCTTAGCAATCAACAAAAAAACCATTAATTTTATTTTGCTTATCAACTATTTAAACAGAATTCAAATTCACTAACTCTTAACATTAGCAGTGGACATCTTAATATTTAGTTAGTTTATTATCATTATTTTAAGCATTCAAATATTTACAAGTGTGCAAACCTCTTAACCCGAATTAGACTAATCTTAACCCGTGCGTGGCCAAAGCAGTTTTGTGAATGAAGCGGCTGTAAGCGGCCTTAATTGGCCCTCGGGCTATTACAGAGGTAGATAACCCTTCAATCGCTACAAAATTACTCAAAACCTCCGATTATGGATGCTTAGAAAAAAAAAAAACAAACAAACTGCCCGAAACGTAAGATAGTTTGAAACTCTAGTGTGAGAGGGAATATGAATAAAAAATATTTATTCAGCAACAAAGCATATAGCTTCCTTCTAAGCTGCTAAAAATTAGTCAACTTAGTTTATATATTTATCACGGTCAGAAAACTACCCCGTCGTAGAAATAAAGCCTGCACTTCTATAAGGTGCCTTCTGGTAAGATCGGCCTAATATTAAGTCCGGATAAATCACGTAACTAAGCAATTATCATATAAAAATATCGCAGAATTGCTTGGCATCCGGACTTACTATTACGGCGATCTTACCAGAAGGCACTGTACACACAGGGAGTTGTGGATTTATGGAATTGGAAGGGTAAAGATAGTATTTTTATAGAATATCCATATTTTTTACATGTTTCAATCGCTAAATTCATTTACTTAGATTGTAATAAGTTCGTCTGAAAACTAAGAAGAATCCAATTAATGTCAATGACCGTAAGTATATTATGTAGTTTTAGATAAAATACAAAATGTGTTTTATCTAAAACTCCATAAAAGTATATATTTCGTACACACAGAATGTTTGCATGTCACAAAGTTTGTACACGAGTGATTGAGGGCTTGTTTTGAAACTATAACTAAACTTAGGATGATGGAACTTCTTTTTTTTTATGATTATAAGTAATGGAACAAGCTGATAGCTCACCTGATGTTAAGTAGTAACTTCTGCCTATAACAATGCACTACCTCACAGAGCAAGTCCAATGAGAACGTGCCCTGTAAGGCAATGCACTGCGTCCATCACTCTGAGACGTAAAGATCTAGAAGTCTCATGTGCCTGTAATTACACCGGCGCCCTTACCCTTCAAACCGGAACACAGCAATGCGAGCATCGCTGCTTGGCGGCAGAAATAGGTACGGTGGTAGTACTTCCCCGGACGAGCTCTCACAAAGAGCTCTACTACTACTGAAAATAGCTTTTTACATTGTCAAATATTTTGATTCTATTACCGTGCGTGACGTGCGTCCCATCTTTTATTGGTCAGTTAAAAAAAAAAACAATTTAAAAGAAGCGACGAAAAATGACACATGACACATCCGGAAGGTATGACACACGCGACCCCGATGTCCCCCTTCGTCAATCAAGGGTTAAAATAAAAGTTAGAAAAGAACTAAAGTGTCACAAAAAAAGCAGCTCGTACGAACTATTGGTTAGTTCGCATGAGCTGCTTTTTAGTTCTTCTAAAATAGATGAATTTACATTAGCCGATAACTACACCGAGCATGCGATACTGCTGACACCGGCCTGCTGATATCGGCGTGCTGATATCGGCGTGCGATATCAGCAGCTGATATTGTTGGCTGATATCGCTGGCCGATATCGGCGGCGTGCGGTCGCTATGATTGATGTCGATATCAGTGACGAAAACAAAAAAATCTGCGACCAACGATATCGTGTTCCGATATCGTTGGATATCGTATCAGAACGATATCTTTATCAGATAATGTAAAAGCTCCCAATCTTAACTCGGGATTTAATCACTAAACCTGGTAGACGCGTAGACGTAAGTGGGGTTAGTGACACCCCACACGTACCTGCGTAGTATTCAGTATGCAAGGGAGTATATATTACATGAATAGAATTTTTAACTTTATCGGTAGACCTAGTAACGAATAGACCGGGCTAAATACCTACGCTAATTTTAGTTCAGGGTATTTTGCTAATGATGTAACCGAACTCAAGATGTTGCAGTAAAATGTATAGATTGGGTCTTTTTTTATTGATTTTTATAGTATTTTACAGTCTCACTCAGAAATGTAAGACAAATAAAATAACACTACTCTATTGACATCTAAAGCCTTGGTCTCGCGATCGTAACACACAACACAGCGGTATGCAGCATGCAGCGCCAGACATAATATAATCGTATGGAAAACGTCTAGTATGGTCTTTTGTTACGTCGCAGTCTGCGTCAGCGGCGAGGAACAAACGCGATACCCTGCGTTGTGCTGCACACCGCAGCGTTGTGCGTTACGATCGCGAGACCAAGGCTTCATACTCGATTGAGTAATCCAAAACCTCACATCAAAATCGCACAGAAATTCACTTTGTTGTTGACCATCTGCATAATATGTGTTATAATATAACCTATGTTTACAAATGAATAAATGAATATCTATTTTTAGCAACAATGACTTAAAAAGCACTACACACGATGACTTTCTCGATAGTTCCTAAAATGCCTCTGTTTTCGTTGGCTACTCTACGTCAGACGACGTGTGCCGTCTCGCACACATTCTGCGTACACATCGATGACGTACGTGCATCTCTTTAGAACAAGCGTGTGCTCGGCGTTAATTCGTAGAGTAGGGAAAGGTAGAGCACTCTAGAAAAAAGCTTTAAGTAAATGCTTTTTTTTTCGCAAAATGATGGTATTTATAGTAAAAGAGATTCTTAATTACTTTGTGCATTTCACAAATCACTCTGTATAAATAAAAATACGTTATCAAAATATTTGTCCCAGATGGAAATGAAACTTACAGTTCGAGACAACCTACTTTTCATTTATTTATTCAATAACAATTATTTCCAATCGTAATCGTCGTTGTGCAGCGCACTAAATTTATTTTAGATGGGTATCGAACCTACAACATCAGAAAACCGAGCTTACCAACCGAGCTGTGAGCATTCCGAAGTCTAAATGCATGATTTACCAGTTAGCCCACTTAAATATAAAATAGACGTCAGTTTTAATTTCTCCGTCGATTAGGGCGTGGCCCGCCCGATCCAAATCGGTGCTCAAACCAGAATTAGTTATTGTTTTTTCTCGGTGATACTGAAATGAGAGTAATTGCTGTGTAGATGAGATTTTATGAGGATAATGGTGTAGCTTTTTACTGGAGAATCAAGTGCTAGTGATGGCACCTTATATGTAGTGTAAGAGTTATTATATTAAGCTCTGTATCATCTCTATTATAAGAAAATCTTTGCTGAACTGAGCCTAAGAGGTTTTTCCACTAGAACTAAGCTACGTTGATTGCTGTAATATGCCAGAGAAAAAAAAAATATACTCATACTAGCCGGCGAACACCTGTCGAGCATAATCCAGGGGTATACTGAAAATCAGCGCTATACGGACATGATGTCCGCATAGCATTTATGCTGAGCATACCCCCTTTGCCTTAACGAATTGAAATGTTATTCCTTCTAGCTGGGTACATCTATGTTTCGCATGCACATTATGTACCTACCTATACCTAGCTGTCTAAGTAGCTTACTAATTTATGTATAAGGTAATAAACGATTTTTCTTTCTTCTTTCTTTCTTTCTTTCTTTCTTTCTGTATGAAAATCTCTGGTCAAATAAAAGCTTGAGTAACGATTTATTCATCAACATACGGGTCTCATAGACCAAAATATTATACGTCACTTCGTAGAGCTTTCCTTTTTAAACAGACTTTAAAAATAACAAAGCATATATTTTGAAATTCAGTGCATTTATTCTTCTAGTACCTGCGTAGATTTTGTTGCTTTTTGCGGGTATGATATCACTGCGGCCTAGATGGCCTCTTGTGAATTTGTGAACACCAATCAGATACCTAGATTATTTGATGTGAAGTAAGCCTCTTAGCTTTTGCTGTATAAGTAAATTTTTTACCACAGTTACACTGGCAAATAACAACAGCAAAACCTCCATCCCAATTGCAACAGATACCCAAATAATAAGACCATTTTACATAACACAGTCCCATCGTCACATGTTTTTCAAAATGAAACAGGAGCCGCTAAGTCGCACCCGCTCCGAACATGTGTACTACAAACATCCCTTATCACTTGGTTCCCACACAAACTGATCAAAAAAACTTACCGAAGTTACAAACACTCATAAACACAGCAATCCAGAGGGCGCTTTGATTTATCACTTTTAATCTGTACTTTTTACTTTTTAAAACACAACTAATTGTCGTGTCTGAAATTTTGCTTTATTGTATTACAGGTTCTCTTCTTGTATATAATTCTTGATAGTCTTGACTGTTAGTTTCTTTTTTTAAATACAGACAAACTAAGCTGGGCTTAGAAAGCTTATAAAAGATTATAAGCTAAAACTCTAGCATCATTTGAATATTATTGTGGCTAGGTGATTATGAAAAGTTTCAGTTTTGCACTGAAATTGAAGCTGGAAACCTCGGTTTTTTAAATACATTAAGTTATTTCTTTACACATCTAAGCCGAAACAGTGACGTCAAGCCTTGTTCGAAAACGGTTCCTATTCAAATCTTTTTCAATCACTTGAAGTTTCGAATCACGGCGCGTTCGCGGAACGCGTGCGTGCGCATCGCCCGGTGTGTCTACACTGGATTATTTTATTCTGTGGCATGCGCAGGAGTCTACCCGCCATAGAAATCAGCGTGACATGGTATATTACACTTTAGCTTCCTGATTATAGGGTATAGGATAAGAAAATATTGCTTGCTAATGTGTGGTACGAAAAAGCAAATGGAGTAATATCTGTAGTTGTGATGAAGGGGAATCCTTAAATACCATAGGGGCTTAAAGTAAATACCAGGGGATGTCTACCGTTCAATCAAGTTGCAACCACTTGTCCGATTTGGATGAAACTTGGAATATATAAAGTTGAAAATCAACAGGATCAAACGGGACGCGGGTGTAGTCGCGGGCGAAAGCTAGTCAGTTATATTGAGTGAAACTTTCAAAGATGGTACTGTTTATCCATGGTCAAGGCTTCTTGGAACATTGTTTCGGTATTAAAATACAATTACTGGAAGTATATTGATGGCGGTGACCTAGGATTTTATAGGGATATAAAAGTTTAACTACTTACCAAGGATTATGTTACATCGTACGCGTTTCAATAAGTAAACAATGGTGTCTATTCTATTGATGCATTTTTCTAAACAAAACTTGTTTGACAGCAATAAAATTACAGCTGTCTGAGTCGTTTCAGTTCATGAGATAGGCATGGTAACAATTTTAGTACTGCCGAATTGGGTTAGATTAGAAATATAAAACAAATTGTTTTGTGAATAAAATAAAGGTATTGTAAAATGCCTGGAAGAGATCGCTATTTAGCGATAAGGCCGCCCATTGTACATCTAATGCAACTCGTTTTGTATATATCATAGGAATATGTTTCGGTGTTATTTATGTACAATAAAGCATTTTCATTCATTCATTCATTCAAAGGTAACATATAGCCATTTTTACTTTATTTTTAAAGATATCAACTTGTAGTTGTCTATTATGGAATAAATAAGGTTGTGAATATTGTTTTATGCTATAGTAAGGCTTACAACCCATCTCATCAACTTTACCACGAAAACGTGCTGGATAAGATTCACCTGACATTACTGCGCGACTGAATACTATTATTAAATAATAAACATTCACGGACATTTAACACAACGCCTTTTAGTCCCTAACTAAGCAAAGCTTGTACTATGGGTGGGTACTAGATGGCTGATAGATAGATATCTCTCTCTATTCTATTTATTAAATTACCACAGTAGTAGGAATAAATTGAAATTCGTTAAAAATAATCAACAAGATAATATTTTATAACTCTAATTTTAAAATAGTACTTACTAGGTAATTTAAACTATAGTAATAGAATTGCCTAGGACTTCCGTTGAGGCTGGTGCTGCGGCAGATTTGGCCGTGGACCACAAGAGGCGCAAGTATGCAGGTCTCGATAGGGCCTACACATTTGTGCCTCTTGGGGTCGAGACTCTAGGTCCGTGGGGTACCGAGGCCCTCCGGGTTTTCAAAATTCTTTCAGGGCGTCTAGTCGAAGCGACGCGTGACCCGAGGGCTGGTGATTATCTAGGCCAGCGTAACAGCATTGCTATTCAGCGCGGCAATGCAGCCAGTGTCTTGGGCACGCTTCCGATTGGTACTGATTTGGACCAGTTGAGCTATCTATAAATCGTTTGCAACGGTTTGTAGATAGCTCAACTGTTCCATGTGTATTTTGTAAATATTGTAAATATTGTAAATACTGTATTAGTTGTAATTTTCTTTGTGAATATTTAAACTTATTCCCAACCACACTCGGCAGCTCTACTTTGTAGCAAGCAAAACAGCGAAAGTTTTTCTTGTGGATTCTGTTGTTGAATTTTCTACTGCATAGTTTCTTAGTTACTCTAAGGTAATTTAACAGCGCTAAAATTATAGCCGTCTTTGTTGTTTTAGTTAATTAGATGGCAACATTTATAGAGCTGTCTAATTAGGTTAGTTTAGAAAAATGCAACAACAGAATCATCACCAGTGTCTACTTACTACCAACAGTATCTGCATGTATTGCTTCATCCAACAAAGGCTTTGTTGCTTTTCTAGCGTAGTAGATACTTTTTTAGCGTAGCATATGTTTTGATAATTTGAGAAAATAAAACCGCAACACAATTGAGTGTTCTGTTGGCTGGACACTGCGCAGTGTAACTCAAAATGTCACACTTCTTTGTCTATCGGTTTACGTAGCAGAGCCCCAAGTCTGTGTATTTCTTTTGACTTTCGACTCGATTATAGCACACGCAAACGCATTCGCAAAGCGAGAAATTTTGTATGAAAACCTGGATAAACGCCTTTAGCGGGAGATTTGGGAATTGTGCAATTCCCAACAAAATTTCTCGCTTTGCAAATGCGTTTGCGTGTGCTAAAATCGAGTCCAAAGTCAAAACAAATGCACAGACTCGGGGTTCAGTTCCCCGGAATTTGGCTAGATATATCGTAAAGTTATGAGCTGGCAACAATAGTTTATTATTCCGGACGTTACACTCCATGTCCTGTGCACAGTGGTGCGAGACGACGAAAAAGTACTCGCAGATTGACTTTGATAATAATAATTACTTAGAAGACAAGCTCAGTTTTATTGACCTCGATCGGTTTATTTTGAACGATATTTTTATAACAAAATCACAGTCAAATGTATTAATTACAATTGGAATCCGTTTCTATTGGATATACTTACTTAGTTTCACTGGTTGGCCTCCCAAAAAAATGAAATTTCTAGTGTTATGGATTGCTTAGTGGGGCTTTCTGGAAAATCATTCAAGGGATAAGTAAAGGGGTAGTCATCATCAAGTCCAAGCACCAAAACGCATTTGTAAACATTATTACTCGTCAAGACTGATAAGGCTGACAATGATAGTCAGCTTTTTGTTAGCAATGACGTCACAAACGGCCTATTGTCATACTCCTGCTTTCATTAGAAATGGATGAAAACAGTACGCAGACGTAATTAATTGAATTCACAAACGAAGGCCTTTTGTGGTGTTCTAGCCTTAATGAATTGTTATTATATGTGAGAGTTATTTTATACTGCCTATGTAGATACCACGTTTATGAACCGTTCTATTGCTATTATCTTCTTCGTATAGTGTACTCTTGGATTTTTTAAATTAATTCATTCTTGGAATTTCATGATTTATTATTCTAGAAGACTATGGATTGTACTATGAAGTAGCTAGTACTTTCTTTGCTACCTATTGGGTCTGATATGCTTGTGCCAATGTAGAACAGATAAACTTAAATGTTGTTATTCATCAGTCTGATGCAAGTTCTATGTGTATTAGACACGTCCACTCTTCCCAGTAATTCCTGATCATTTCTTTAAAAAAATTGTATTGAATAGATTATACTTGGACTTCAATCTCACCTGAAGGTACTCGACGATGAAGCCGACGATAGAACAAGACGGTGTAGATTTAAAAAAAAATTGTTTTTATAGTAGTAGATCTCTTTGTGAGAGCTCGTCCGGGGCAGTACTACCACCGTACTTATTTCTGCCGCCAAGCAGCGATGCTCGCATTGCTGTGTTCCGGTTTGAAGGGTAAGGGCGCCGGTGTAATTACAGGCACATGAGACTTCAACATCTTTACGTCTCAGAGTGATGGACGCAGTGCATTGCTTACAGGGCACGTCCTCATTGGACTTGCTCTGTGAGGTAATGCATTGTTATAGGCAGATGTTACCACTTAATATCAGGTGAGCTATCAGCCTAATCCATTACTTTTATCATAAAAAAAAAACTTATCATGAAAACCTTCAGATCATAGTGATCAGGAAAGACAGGCGCCGGTAATGTGTTCCATGCTTTGATACGATCAGAGTCTGCACAAACATCTGAAGTTCCATTTATAGTACTACTAAAAGGGGGAAAAGAAGTGGGATGGGATACCACACAACTGAAATTCCATCCAATTTCGGTATAACAGATGCAAATGAACGCGTCCTTTGTGACGGAGCGAGAGAAGCGTATACCGCTTGTATTTCAGATTATTGCCTTTTCAAGTCGTGTTTACGTCACGGATGACGTCACAAAGCTGAGCCACCTCCCCGTCACTCTGTACTGGCGGACTGATTTAATTACCTATGAATTTTAGCGAGGCCAAGCACAGTATGGTATGGCAATACTGCAAAAGAGAAATAGCGTAGTAGACCCGTCCGATCCGAATATGAACGCCATAACTATAATCAAAGTAAAATGTTACTACATTTATTAAAACTGTTCATCTCACTTCCTTAAACCCGGTTTCTCTGTATGACGGACGCAAAATTACGGCAGTAGCAATAGTCCTATACGTTGGGTTGGCAGAGGCACGTCGAAATATTATTTCTTTCTGAGAAATCTGGTTCTCAATGACGCCTGTGTGAGATTTTAGTTCTTTTAATGAAAATAGATAACTTAACTTTTAACGGTAACAGCTTTATAGGTTTTACAAACTCTCATAAATATAAACCAACAGCCCGTACACATGTGCAAAGAAGCACTAAAACAAAACAACACTTCTCTCCCAACTCTATAACGACCTCTGTACCCTCGAACATAAGAATAGTAATCGCTTGGCAAACTTTTTTAATAGAAACTTTTGCGTTGCACGTAGAGTTACCATTTTGGAAGATTTTCGACAAAAAGCCGGGTATTGTAGAAAGTCCGGACACCAAGTCAGCGCACCTAGTCATTAGGTACCTTACCTATGCATCTATTTATTGATTGATCTCACTTTAGATAACAGAAAATTCATTTAATGTTACATAAAGCTTAAAAATACCCTCTGGTCTCTGATAAAAGCAACAGCGACAGTGAAAACGGAAGTACGAAAATCCGAACAAATGAAAAGAAAGGCCGAAAAGCCGGAAAATAATGTCCGGTCAAATCTGTACAGAGGATGGTAACCCTAGTTGCACATGGCCAGAGGATGACCTAAGTTTTTTGTATTTTTTTAAGTTCCGCTTTTGTTCAAAAATCGGAAGTTGCTGGGGTCAGTTTACAGCACTATCCTTTTGTGCTTTTTTTTTCTTTTATGTAGTTTCCGTACAAAACAGTACTATTTCGCGTTGTATTTTTTTACTTTATTGCAACTTCACATGTGTGGTCAAAATAGGGAGCCCTTAACAAGAATTACTAGGTACCTAGAGAATATAATGCTAATTATTATTGTATGGAAATAACATTCGTGAAGAAAACGTCACGTTACAAGCTCATTATTTTTTGAAGTTTTTGTCTGACTCATTTTGGTCGAGTAATTTGGGCTCACCATGAGACAAACATACCTACAAACATCTCAGCGACTTGTATGCAGATTACTAACCTCCTTAGAATAATAATTTTGATAATATGTGCTGAAGCCCGTTTATTTTGGGTCACCTTGAAAAACCCCTCTTAAAGTAACGATTAGGGAATGGTATCTTTTCTTATCAGATCGTTGTTTACCATGGAATTTACTAGGTTCTAGTAAAAATAGATTCTAAAACCACACGCCAAAGTGTTTTTCCATCACTTAAAACCATGAAACCATGGGCGGCCATGACCCACCCCATTAGCAACGGACATAAAAGTAACAACACCATTTCCCGCCCATCAGTTGAGTTCTCCAGTTTAAGTTGATTTATAAGAGGTCGTAAAATCACCATTTATCGTTTTGGTGTCCGCTGGTTTAGTGGACCCTCTCACGCGACCTCAAGGCTGTTGGTTACGCGGCAGGTAAGAATACGGTTCATCTGTTGGTAGGCACCGTGAGCCTTAGGACGCTTGTAATAGGAAGGACTATCGCGCTGCCGACTAAAAACATCGTTATTGGTCACATTTGTTAAGATACTTTCAGAAACATCGACATCATATGCTACATTGATATTTAGAGCTTAAGATGCCGTCGAACAACTTCTCGCTCGCACATTTCTGAAGATATAAAATCACTGAAGTTATTTATGAAAAATCGCAAACAACAATGTTGTGTGCAATAACATTGCACAAAGTTCATCATAAATATCATTTTGATCGGAGTAGGTAATGTTTGTGTGAGTTTGGAGAAACTGCAGTGTATCAACAAGAGCTCCTTTTTTTTTTTTTTTTTTTTTTTTTTTAAATGATAAAAGTAATGGAACAAGCTGATAGCTCACCTTTTTTTTTTTTTTTTTTGTTTATGATCAATAGCTAAGCATTTGGCTGCCAGCACACCTGGTGGTAAGTGTAGCTGCAGCCTAGGATGGAGCACGCTTAGCTATAATCCACCTATTCACTCTTTTCTTGAAAATTCCTAGTTTGTATCTTTCAGGAAATACTGAAGATGGCAGAGAGTTCCACTCTTTGGCAGTTCGCATTATGAAGGTGGAAGCAAAGCGCTTTGTGCGAAGATAAGGGATATCTACCATGTAGGGATGGCATTTATCAGTGCGCCTAGTAGTTCGGAGGTGAAAGGGTGATGGAGGAATCAGGTCATGTAGTTCCTGTGCACACTCTCCGAAGTGAATTCGGTAGAACACCGATAGGCATGCGACTCGCCGACGATGCTCGAGGCTGTAGAGCTTGGAGTCAAATAATTTCTCATCACCAACGAGTCTCTTGGCACGCCGCTCAATAGAATCCAAGGCTTCCAGCTGATACTTGGCAGAACCATCCCACAGGTGGCAACAGTACTCCATGCATGATCGGACTTGAGCTTGGTATAAATTCAGAAGCTGTTCCGCAGTGAAGTACCGTCTGACCTTAGTAAGGATCCCAAGTTTTTTAGCAGCTACTTTAGCCTTGGATTCTATACAGGGTGTTACCAGACCACTTCCGAAAACTTGGAGGTTCCAATCAGACCATGATACTGAAAACATTAAGCGAAAAAAATCGCAAAAAAAAAAATTGACTTGACTATCTCTTTTTAATTTTTTTTGTAGTTACATACACACAGTACAACATAATATGACATATCTACCTAATTATCTCATTTAAAAAAGCAAAAAAACAAATAAAATAAATAAAGCAGCAATGTACACGCAGCACGCAGATTACGTCTACTACAGCATGAACAGCTGAGAGTTCATCGCGGGTCATTCAAGTACGCGACGTGCGAGCGACCTACGTTAGTACCTACCTACGTTAGTAGGCACTTACGACACAGAATAAATAATAGTACTACGCCTCGACCTTACCTACGTGAATGCGTACATTGCGGGCTGGCGAAATAAATACAAATCTTTAAACATTGTTTTCTCCGGCTATAATTATTTTTCAGGATAACTGATTTTTTTTTGGTTGGGTTTTGGTGTGCTGTAGCTCCCCCTTTCGTTTTCGGAAGTGGTCTGGTAACACCCTGTATATGAGCCGAAGTTCAGATTGGATGTTAGCTCCACACCCAAAAGTTCGAGATGGTCTGAAATAGGCACTGATACTTCTCGGAAAGAAGGATTTCGGAGAAATGGTCTCTTTTTTGCGGAGAAGAGACAGGCCTGAGTTTTCGAGGCGTTGAAAGAAACTAGGTTGGAGGAACCCCATGTTGACACTTTAACTAGAGCTCGATCAACTCGCTCCACCATAGCTTCTCTAAGAGACTCGATGGTACTCGCGCTTGCTCGGGCGTCAGAAGTGTATCTTTCTACAATAGTGCTATCATCAGCGTACCCCACAATACCGGGCTGAAGTAAGTCGTTGATGTGTAGCAAGAATAAAGTTGCAGAAAGAACCGACCCTTGAGGTACGCCAGCATTGACTGCTAATTGGTCGGACGAGCAGCCATCAATGACCACCCGTATCGACCGTTCCCTCAAGAAGTCAGCGATCCACCGGCGCAAGCACGATGGTAGACCAAATGAAGTAAGCTTGCTAATAAGGCCGTCATGCCAGACCCTGTCAAAGGCCTTAGATATGTCAAGCGACACAGCAAGAGCTTCACCATGCTTTTCTATAGCCTCGCTCCATAGATGAGTGACATAAGCTAGAAGATCCCCAGTAGACCGTTTTCGACGAAAGCCATACTGCTGGTCACTGAGGAGGTCGTTCGCTTCTAGGTATGTAAGGAGCCTATTGTTGATCACCCGCTCCATTGTTTTACACAATAGAGAGGTAACCGATATGGGTCTATAGTTGGCAGGGTCAGCACGACTGCCCTTCTTTGGCACTGGTTGCACATTTGCAAGCTTCCAAGAGCTTGGTACTTGGCCAGTCTCGAGTGAAAGACGGAATAGGCGTGTCAATATCGGAGACAACTCAGGAGCACAATGTTTCAGAATGATAGCCGGAATCCCATCAGGCCCGCTAGCTTTGTGCACATCCAAGCCACGAAGGGTTTTCAGTACCTCCTTTTGATGTATGCAGAGTTTCGGCATCGTCGCCGTACACCGGGGTAAGGAAGGAGGTACTTCACCAGACGTGCTTAGGCGTGAAGATTCTGCAAAAAGTGAAGCAAACAGATTAGCTTTCTCTATTGCACTGTGAGCCAGCGAACCATCAGGCTTGATCATTGGTGGCAGTGAAGGGCGACAGAAGTTCGTTTCGATTGACTTTGCAAGAGACCAAAAAGCTTTGCTTCCTGCTGGATACAAGGCCAGTTTGGTTCCTACTCGACTTATATGGTCGAAACGAGCTCTTTTCAGAACCCTTTTGCAATCCTTGGGGGCTTTGTTATATACTTTCTTCTTTAGGCTGATATCCGGTGCTTTGCGATTTCTAGCATTAACCCAAGCCAGGTAGGCCGTTTGCTTCAGTGCATCGGCACCTCTGCACTCGGGACTGAACCAGGGTTGGGCTGAGCCAGACGGATAAGTGTCTTTGTATGGAATATAGTATTCCATACCTCGACGCAGCACTTCAGTGATGGCGTCTGCGCAAGTTGAAGGATCGTCAGAAGAAAAGCACGTTTGCCGCCAGGGAAAGGAAGCAAAAAAGTTCCGCATCTCATCCCAATCCGCCAGCGCATACTGCCACAGCCGACGACTCCCTCTGGGGCTTGGGTCGGGTGGAGAGTATGCTGATGTGGACTTCTCCAAACAGTGGTCTGAACTACCAAGTGGAGACGAGACCGACACATTGTATCGGTCGGGATCGGTGGTTAGGATTAGATCCAGGCAGTTAGCTGTGTGATTGTCGACATCAGGAACCCTTGTCGCCTCATGGACCTGATGTTAAGTAGTAACTTCTGCCTATAACAATGCATTATCTCACAGAGTAAGTCCAATGAGGACGTACCCTGTAAGGCAATGCACTGCGTCCATCACTCTGAGACGTAAAGATCTTGAAGTCTCATGTGCCTGTAATTACACCGGCGCCCTTACCCTTCAAACCGGAACACAGCAATTTAGTAGTTACTAGGATACTGTACGAGTAACAGTAACAACACACCTTACAAGACCGAAGAATATTACAACACCGTAATTTCAGCTATGAAATGTTCGCTTCTGAACATAATAATGCCTCCCCTCTCCTACAGATTTCCAGAGCAAACGCTCTTGTTCGGCAGACCTACCAACTACCTCTAACTAAGTCGTCGTTTTAGTAAGAAGTCGTCCAACGCTTTTTCACGCAAGCTGCAACAGCATCACAGCGAAACAATGCAGGGTCCTTCTAACTTCGGAACTGAACCAGTACCAGAACCAGATCTATCCAGATTTTAAAATAAATCTTCAGGTATCGGTTACTTGGCGATCTATTTCTTGGTTTTGCGAGGGAGCGTTGAACCGAGACGCCAACGCCAGGTGGACATGATTGATGGACCGAACTGCCGATGAAGTCTGAGTAATCTGATACGCACGCACCTTTTGCGAGCATAATGAACAGTCGTATCCTACTGCTATATTGCTGCTCACTGGTTTATTTGCCAGACAGAGCCACCTACCTAATATTATGTGTTATTTTGCGCTGAAGCGCTCATGGCGTAGTTTGCTAAGTCAATCTTCACTGATTATCGAAGTTAAGCGACGTTCTGCGCGGTCATTAGTTATCATTCACTTCAGAACGCTTCGGAGGGCACGTAAAGACGAGACGGAGGCCTTAAGGCGGCCTAAAAACTCCGTCACCAGTTGGCCAACAACTTTACAGTTATCATTTACTTCAGAACGCTTCGGAGGGCACGTAAAGGCGAGACGGAGGCCTTAAGGCGGCCTAACAACTTTACGAGTTTGCTTGTTTACCTGTTATTTTTCCGCCATAAAATGTCAGCATGAACAGAAACACTGACAGGAAAGTTTCTCAAATCTCAATAAAAGGCATCCGTCCACAGACTATAAATCAAGGGCTCTGATCCTCGTGAGGGCAATTCTGAAGATGTTCGCTCACGATTTTGTGACAGCTACTTGACCACTTGATAAATTTGATTTCAGGGGGCTACTGTGAAACAGTTCGCGATCATTGACAATAAAGCTAACTTAGTCCCATTTACCGCCGACTTTTTGTTGGCAACACAATAGCAAAAAACATACACAGGTAAGTAAAATAGAGTAAATAGATAGAGATAAATAGAGTAAGTTGTGGTTTCCTTAGTGCTATAGTACAAAATAAGTTATAATGTATTTTTAAAACAATAAATAAAAATAAAAAAAAAGTACATGTTAAACTTATGGCTAATTGGAATGTTGATCGAATTTGACTGAATTTTAAAAGGTAAGGCCTAACCTAAGCATGAACCTAACCATATTGCAGTGTTATAATAATTGCAGTGCTATTTGGGATCACATTACACTAAGTAGGTAGTCATAGTTATGAAAGTCGAACTTTTTTAGATGTCTTGGCGTCGAGGTACAATTGGAACTTTATTCTGACAACTTTTTATTAGAAGAAACTGATTTCAGCCTGCAAAAATAACTGGTTCTTTGTCGTTTCTCAGTTGTCCAGTCCGTCAAATATCGTAACTTCTCCACGCTTCCAGTCACTAAATCACCCACGAACGCGACAGATTGACGTGACTGGCATTTCGGTCGCACCAATTAAGCACGCGTTTGCATCGTTTATTTACGTGTCGTTTAATGGTAGGGCCGTGATGACACCATGGGAAGATAAAGGCGTGAGGATCGACGGAAATTAATGAGATTTGTGGACACATAACGCATTCGTACGTGTAACTTGGGCATGTCTGTTGATCGAAGTCCACCCGAAGGTTTCATAGACCTTTCACGTTTTGGTCTGCCTTTTGATTGACTTGACACAGCTGTATTATTCCTCATCAAACTGCGATCACGCTGAACTTCATAGCATTTTCTCCTGTATAATTCTCACTATGTTGAAATGACACCACGCTGCAGAAACTTTAGCAGCTTTAGCTGTAGGTAGATACCTATTTTCATAACAGTTTTTCTAATCCTTTATTTTGGCTTTCCACTTGGTGTTCGTACAGAAATAAAATATTACCTAATAGCACAAGGCGCTGGTTTTATTGACCAAGCAATCCTAATCGTGGATTCTAAAGGATCTTCCGGAGGTAACAAGATATTTGGAAAATGCTTGCCCCATACCCGTAGGACCCGCATTGAGGGGATTACCGACCGTGCTTGGGGATCAGAGGACACAGCCTTCCACATTTCCTCCTCAGGTAGGTAATTAAACAAAACTGAGTTTCATATCTATAGCATCTTCACATAAAATGTCCATAAAAAATGGGTCGACGGCACGAACTGATCGCTAAAAATAACAGTGAAAACCTTTCTCTGGAACGGTCACGTAAACACTTTACGACTACTAGACCTTCGTGCTGTTATTCATAAACAATGTTGGAGGTTCTATCTAGCACATACTATAAATACATTCATTCATTCATTCGTCGTGTGAAAAGTTCATTCTCTATTTCATTCCATATAGTCGCTCGAATCATCTAAAATACAATTCTGGGAGTGTGATTATAAGTTGTTCAGTTCTGGGAGTGTGATTTGAGTGGAATTATAAGTTGCTGGCGGTACTTAGTTCGAATCCCGCTCGTCTATTATTTTTGGGATGTTATAATAGTACATTATGGTACTAGTGTGTATCATTGGTGATTACCGCCGAGGTGCCATTGAGACCCGAGCCGTAGGCGAGGGTCTTAAGAAAGCCGAGAACGGTAATCATCAGTACACACGTGTATCATACGACGTTTTTCAACACACTTGTGAATAAAATAACTATAATTTCAACAGTGAAAACGCGTTGTGAAAAATATTTCGCTATGGCGGGAAAAATTAATCAGTTTTCCTATGCGCGCGCATTGCGATCGGCCACAGACTAAAGGGATGAGGTTTTTTTTTATTTATTTTCCGCGCTTAGGGTTTGCGCCTATTCTGCCACGTAAAAAATGTGGAATTTAAAGTTTTCTTTTGTTACAGAGAAAACAAAAGTTATATTTGAGTGAAAGTTTTATTTATTAAACACGTACGAGTTAAAATTATCTATTTAAATAAGAAGTTGCATGAAATAGGAACATTCATTTATTTGTTCTATTGAACACGATCTTTTTTTTGAATAAAAACTTTTTTAGTAACAAAGATACACGACCAATAAAATTTAAAAAAAAATCTATAACTCACTAGTGAGTTGTTGAACGGTCGTTTTCACTGTTGAAATTATACTTATTTTATTGTTATTTTATTCACAAGTGTGTTGAAAAACGTCGTATGATACACGTGTGTATTGGTGATTACCGTTCTCGGCTTTCTTAAGACCCTCGCCTACGGCTCGGGTCTCAATGGCACCTCGGCGGTAATCACCAATGTACCACACTAGTACCATAATGTACTATTGTGTATTTTAAATCTAGGTTTATTTCACGCTTATTGATAAGGCCTGCAGGATTTACGACTGCATTTTAGGTATACATCTAAGTGGCAATAGGACCACAGGTGGCAGAGTTGTTGTTTCGTGAGAGTATTTAAAAAAAAGTTAGTTGTGGCTAGAGTTTGCCTAACTAATTTTTACCAACTTTAAAAAAGGAAGACGTTCTCAATTCGGTTGTATATTTTTTAGGACAATTTGCTAGCAATCGTAAAAGGTCGAAATTCAAAGGGCCTTGAGAATAAGGGCAGGCGTCCAAACTAGCGAAACGGCTACGATTATAGCTGGATTTCCCCCAGACTATCATAATCATTAATCTTTACACCGGCAACCGGTGAGCATTATATAAAGTTACTTTTGGCACTTCTCATAAAAATCGATACTCACAGAAATAAGCATCGATGGGTTGATCTCATTATCATGTACTTACACTTAGTGACCAACGTTAGGCTGCGTTTCACTACAGAAATGTGCAGTGCATGGCTGATGTTATAGCTGATGCTGCGAGGAAAAAATCTACCTATTAGTAGATTTTTCCTTGCACACTCCTCTTTTTCAAATATTCCCTTTGGGCCCGGTTTTTTAGTTTTGTTTGATAGCGCTGGCTCGTAGAGTCGTCCACGACAACCAGCATTTATCACGTCATCCCTGAATTTCGTGATCAAACTCGATCATTCTTTGATGTGTCTAGTGCAAAACAAAAAACTCTGTCAAAAGTATTTATACACATGACTTCTACACTGTTTTTTTTAGTCCAATAGGGAGATGGCCCATTGGGGGCAAGCCGCAAGCTCAGTGGGGTTCCCTAACGAACACCGGAAAGCTTTGAAATATGATTCCTATTTCTTAGGCGACCTTTTATACCTAAAATAATCTTTTATATGGAACTTATGGAAACTGTGTCATATTTTTACGAGCTCGTTCTTTCTTTCGGAGATAACTTTTAATTATCTCTGCGGGGTATAGTAAAAATATGATTTGGATTTTGTTGGGATGTGATAAAAGTAACTGCTATTTTAATCCCAACCAAATCCCAATCCTATTTTTGTAAAACTTTATTATTAAATTTGCTACACCATTTTTAAAGCGACTTGTTCCCTCCAAACTGACTTACCATTAGATTTGTATACTTAGTAGTAAAGCAAATTATAGAATTTTAAAGCTAAAGCATTATAAATAAACATTGTAGTTTATTCTAAACAAAATAAGCAAAAGTTTAAAGAAAATTGAGTAGATCCACTTGCACATTCACAGTTTTCCAGAAAATGCATCGCTATTTCTAGAAACAACCAATTCCACTTTATTCTTGTGAGTAATTCTCGTAAAGCTGCGTTTACGCTGACGCGACAAAACGACTGCGAAGGACCGATAGATAAAGGCTGTACGACTATAAGGGGTATATTTATATCAATTCTAAAGCTGAGCTAACTAAACTGATTGCTAAATCTGTTGTCATCTCTTTTCGTTGTCATTCAAGTGACAATGATAAAGCATTTTTTAAAGCCGCGCTAAAATGACAGATGAATTGAATATAAAGCGTTATCACTTTATTTATATTCAGCTGTCATTTTATATTTAGGCCTAGTTTTACCTATTAAATCTCTAACTGAACGGAAAATAGAGAGATAGAGATACATATAATTGACACACACGCAATACAAATACAGCACGGACATGCAAATACTTGTAGCAATGAAAATGCACCGAATATTTTGTCGACCCCTGTGAAGTTTACTTACTCTTTAGAGTGTTTCCAGCCACAAAAAAGTGAATAGCTCTTCCGAACTTCCGGTACAAAAGTATATTGTACAAAAGTACGTGTTTTGTACAATATTTGGTACAGAATGTTTAGTACATTGCGTCGGTTTGGCTGCAGCTTTCATCTTGCGAGATATTGCAGTTATTCATCTTGAGGAAGGATCTTCAGCGTGCAATATCATCTCATTTCTGCAGTAGTTGCCACTCTTGGATACTGAGGTCATATTTTAAAAGAAAACTGGAACAGAACGATGGTAACGAGTTTTAGCAGCTATAAATGCTCGATGGGAATTCTAGATCACGAACTAAAAATGGGTATTTCTTTTAGAGAGTGTGTTTTTGTCCCGTGTGTCAAATTTAAATAAATCTAAGCGTTTGCTATTTGTTGATTTAACACTTACCGATACTACACACGATAATGTCAGGGCTCGGACAAAATTATCGTTATCGAGCGCCGACATTGCACAGTGTAAAAGCGTCTAATATCAATAATTGTAGTAGCTGTTTTCATTTGAAGGTATCGGTGGCGGTTTAAAAACCACAATACTCAAGCAGACTAAAAAATTAAAATAAAAAAAGTTGAGTAGTCAAAGTGACGGTTAAAACACGTGGTCATACTGATTGCTATTCGGTCGCTGTACTAGTGTTAAATCAGTGTCGATCACAACACTGGAGTTCACCAACAGAACCGGCCGTTAACGGGGTTTAGTAGTTCGATGCCGACTTTCGGTATTTACTTTAATAACTCATGCGCTGTAGTTGTTCTCAGGAAGACCATTTGGTCGTGTTTGTGTTCTCAAATTTGAGTGATAAAGTAAAAAGATAGCATTTTGGGCTCATTCCTGTTTTCCCCTGCGTCAGTCCCCTGCGTGGGGGATTTCTGGAACTTTTGTCCAATAATTCCTTGGCGACCCCAGCGACTGCCGGCAGGGGAAAAATGGAATAAAATCGATGTTTCGAATACAGACGATTTTACAGCATAATAAAAGTTATAGTACTTTTCAAAAATACCCTTGAATGGGATGGCAAGCTTCAACTACTATGTACCTAATATGTCAAGTCAACGTAGCGTAGGTAGCTTACCTAATGTGCCATTTTTTCAGCTTATCACCTTACTTATCCACATGGCAAAATCAAGTAAAGTGGGAGTCAAAATGCATTGTTTTGCGCACAGAACAAATCAATTAATTTTGTACACCAGTGTAACTAATGGTTGGTTAGTAGCTGGTTAATGTGTTGGTGAACGAAGGTCTTTTTCTGACGATGGTAGAATACTGATCAACGAGCTACGCGAATAGGATTAAAACTTCTTCTGATTGACGTCGGCCATAGGGGCCTCTTCAGGGATGCACTATGACACTGTTTCTTTTTAGTAGTCTAAATCGCCACTAAGTATTTGGCCATAGTCTTTTTTATACATTTTTACTGCAATTTTGCTTCCATTGCTAAAACATAAAGTAACGATAAAAATAGTATGATAAACAAAAATCGCGCAGTGGTTGTACTACCAAGTTGTCCTACTGATAGTACATTCTCTCTAGTACTACTATATAAAAATACAAGCATATTCACTCGGGTTTTGTTACAGCTTACAGCGTATTTACAAATGATACCAGGAGATTTTTAAAGATACAAAAATCTCTAGGTACGTGTAGAGAGAGGCACATCCAAACGATATCGTGGCATGCATCATATCATACATAGAGTTCACACATTATGTATTTCACAACATAAAATTAAATATATGCCTGTAAATTGTGTAATAACTTAAACTGACTTATCGAGCCTGTTAATTATTCTGCTGAGTGGCGATGTATGCAACCCACCCCACAATCCCTCAATCAATATTTCAGAATTCAATTAATGGATTGACATTGACAGAGCCTGCGATTGGTGAAGATTGATAGGATTTCGAACAAGCTTTTGCCATTTATCTCTATCGCATGTATCTGTGGCCCCAACCATCAAAAAGAGACTGGATAATATACTCGTATCTAACTCAATTATTCTCTTATTACTTAGAAGATTTGTCCTCTTGCTAGTGGCTCAATAATGTCCGAAATTCTAGAGGCCGGTATAATAACATTTATTCAGCCTGAAAGGTGTGTTTACTAAGATTATTTACCAAAGGAAAATGGCCTAGTAATTATTCGGGTTCACTATCTTCACACTAACGTGCGACTAATGTAAGCTGCCATAGAGTCCGTAGAAGGCCACACTAGCGATGTGAAACCGCATGCCGTGCACGGGTAAAGCTCAGCTCGCCCGTTTTGTGTAGAGCTCTTTTCATTCAAAGATCAATTTTCTACTAGCCGTCGCCCGCGGCGTTGCTCGCGTTCTAGACCCTTAAGAGTGTGACTTTTCGAAATTCCTTTCTTAGTGCACCCCTGCACTATACAGGGTGTTACCAGACCACTTCCGAAAACGAAAGGGGGAGCTACAGCACACCAAAACCCAACCAAAAAAAATCAGTTATCCTGAAAAATAATTATAGCCGGAGAAAACAATGTTTAAAGATTTGTATTTATCTCGCCAGCCCGCAATGTACGCATTCACGTAGGTAAGGTCGAGGCGTAGTACTATTATTTATTCTGTGT
Source organism: Eulithis prunata (assembly GCA_918843925.1). Taxonomy (NCBI): domain Eukaryota; kingdom Metazoa; phylum Arthropoda; class Insecta; order Lepidoptera; family Geometridae; genus Eulithis; species Eulithis prunata. Next base: position 8,621,762 of record OU974020.1, on the reverse strand, counting down.
CGTAAGTGCCTACTAACGTAGGTAGGTACTAACGTAGGTCGCTCGCACGTCGCGTACTTGAATGACCCGCGATGAACTCTCAGCTGTTCATGCTGTAGTAGACGTAATCTGCGTGCTGCGTGTACATTGCTGCTTTATTAATTTTATTTGTTTTTTTGCTTTTTTAAATTAGATAATTAGATAGATATGTCTTATTATGTTGTACTGTGTGTATGTAACTAGAAAAAAAATTAAAAAGAGATAGTCAAGTCAATTTTTTTTTCGCGGTTTTTTTCGCTTAATGTTTTCAGTATCATGGTCTGATTGGAACCTCCAAGTTTTCGGAAGTGGTCTGGTAACACCCTGTATAAGGGTACTACCCTCGAAATTTCATATGGTTTAGGCTTTGGTTTAGACTTATAGTTTAGGCTGTGCGTTGATTCCCTGTCAGTTTTAAAAGAGTTTTATATATTATATTGATGATGGTAATTAAATAGCGGAACTATCCATTTATGTACGCATGGTAATATTTCGTCAGATTCCGTCGAAATATGCCACCTTGTCATCAATTCATCACATTATTTAGAATTGTTCTCTTTAGAGTGTCATTGTCAAAATGCAAGTCTGTGGTACCAGTCCAGTGTATACCCATCGTTTCTCCTGTGTCGCACCGCACCACTGTGCGTGACACGTTGCGATTACAACGCGGCACGGTGTGGTCACAGTAGCGCGTCGTGCTTGTGGGCAGAGCTTAACCTATCGACTCTCTTGGGAGCCAAAGAAAATGTATTGTGCCTGGAATCCCGCCATTCGAAAGGTTATTAGGAAAGTTATTAAGGTTAGTTAATATTATTACAACCCAGAATTTTTTGGACTGTGATTTCTAGGCATAATTTATCGCTCTAGGCAAGAATATGATTTTCTTGGTCGTTACTTCTTATGAATTTTTTAATACGTAATTATTTTTATTATAACTGAGTCCTACATATTTTTGAAATCAAAACTTTGGCTTACTTACAAAACTTTTACTTCAACATTGATGTTGCGTGGGTTCGAATCCTGATGGACCAATAATTTCGAGATCCAGAGACAGAGTAATCAGACAGCAACCAAATGAATGTTAAAAGGCGCTTCACATGTACTGACTGAGACAAAAAAAATCTACTCCTAGATGATGAGAAGTCCAAATTAAGGCTTCAGGGACGGTATGAAATGAGGGCGACAAAAAGTTCCTATACCCCGGATTCCTGAAAAGCTGACCGTCACAGTGTACGGACGTAATGAAAAGTCAATTTTAAAATTGTTAGCAGAAGGTTGCAATTTGGATGGTCTACTAATAAAGCTACCCTATAGAGTAGGTTTATCCAAGAAAGAGCCGCCACCACCGCACTCTCGTGCGTCTACCGTTAAGAGCAAAAATTCTGGGTCATACTAAAAAAAAATTTGAAAATCCAAAATACTTATTCAAGTTTTATAGATGACCCGGAACGTTTTTTTTTGGGTGTGGATTGTATGAGCAAAACTCTTAGGTAACGGAGTTTTAGACCGCTCGAAGACTATGAAACTATGTAAATAAACTCATAACTTTATTTAAAAAAAAACAATCCTCTTCGTTGCAAAAGCGTGAGGTATTTGGGAGTAAGTAGATGTATCTACATTATTTTGTCCATTGGACTAGTACTATTTGTTTTAACCGAACAATAGTGAGCGTGGAGAGTATAGAAACTCTGTTTCAGTAGCAGTTTTCTTACATCATCTATCACGTCCGTCATATAACGGTAATAGTTTTATGAACTACTGTTTCCTAATTGCTTCCCACATCATATCAATCTACTTAAGTGAACAAAGGTCACGTACGGATTTTTTCGAAGAAAGACGCAATTTTTTAACTTGTCAGAAAGAGAGGCCGAAAATAAGTTTATTACGACCAAGAATAGCGGTAATGACTTATTTATAAAACAAACTTAGCTAACGCTAGCTAAAGATTTGTGGTCTATCTTATAATAAGTTAGAGTAGACATTAGGCCTTGTTTACCATACGTAATTAGGACATTATGTCTACTCTAACTTTTTATAAGATAGGGAGGTTGTCTCGCGAACGTCACGCACAACGGTGGGGTATGCGACATGCGGTGCCGGACACATAATCGTATGAAAAACGTCTAGAATGGTCTCTTGTTCCGTCGCAGTCTGTGTCAGCGGCGAAGAGCAAACGCGGTACGCTGCGTTGAGCCGCATACCGCAGCGTTGTGTGGAGACCAAAGCTTAAGATGTTATTTTTACAAATAAAAAATCAGTTTATTAACGTTATAATTTTGCAACCAGTGTCTGTTATGTCTAGTCGTGCCTCTGATAACCCCTTCAAACACATTTTCAAACTCATTAAGTACAATTGTCAATAAAAACACTTTGGTTGTAAGTAGCCTTGCTGCAGCCTCCTCAAAAAACAATCTCTGCAAATATATTTTTGTGAGAGATTAAAACAGATTCTATTCTGAAAAACAAGCCTTCAAAGTAGCAAATAACAAGAATTTTCTTATTTCTCCAGAGACATGCCATCTTCAATTTTAGCTCCAGAATAAAATCCTGATAATAAAAGCAAAGAGCTGGATATAAAAATTCAACTACAGTCTTGTAGGCACATTGTTAGCTTGTAAGACAGGATTTTTATTGAAAACATACAGATACAGCTTCGGTTGAAGTTTCTTTGAAACTATAACCGTGATGTAGCGACCATAAGCTTGTGGTGTTGAGAGATAACGAAGTATCAAAAACCTTTCAAAAATTATAAAGATAAAGATAAAGATAATTTATTTGTAAAAACATGTGTAAAATATGGATGTTGTAGGTACATAAATTGACACAACATGTCTTGCCGATTTTGGCGTGCAAATAGAGATGACTCAAAATGTCGAAGTAATCCGAAAAGAGAAATACATATTATAACTAACTACCTATATCTTAGTCAACAGTTAAATTACAAATTAACATAATCAAATAAAAATAAAATAAAAAATCTATTATAATTTATCGTTTAGGAACTCGTCAATATGGTAGTAACATTTCTCAGTTAATATTTTTTTCAATTTGTTTTTAAATTTATTTACATTTAAATCTCTAATACAATTGGGTATTTTGTTAAAAAGGGATGAAACTAATTTAAATTAAATTCAACCCTTAATATATTCAATCCTATCGAATTCAATGCTTATCTTCTATGTCATAAAAAATATTCTTTAAAACCGATCGAACGGCCACGTTGCAGCAATTGCGTTGAACTTTGATCAATAGACTCGCTCGCTATGAACATGAACAACCTAGGCATGTACGAGTAGGCACCCTGATACTGCGTCAATTTTATTCTTACTCCGCGGTTCCTCTGTTTATTCAAAAGAAGACTAGAACCAAAAGTTTTGAACAAAGGCTTTGAGAGTCTGTAGTTTTATTAAGTTCTTAAATAGTCGGTTCTTCGGAAACTTAGATTAGTTTGCAATCTTTGGCAGATTTTGTGCATTATATTTCATTTTTTTTATTTAGCCGCTAAGCATGCACTCCAGAGACTACGATATCGATACAGTAATCTGCTAGTAGAACTATACTGCGAGTTTCCTCACAATGCATTTTATTTTATTTGGTTTACAAAATCCACCAAGCTTATCTTACGGTCAATTACCGATATACTTTTCAGCATATTTTAAGAGATCCAATTTTACCATGCAGTCTAACAGTATATATTTTATTATTAAGATTTCTCAAACCCTGCGAAATATAAAATGTTTCTACTCATTAGTTCACGCTCAATGAGCTCTCCAATAAAACGAAAAGAATGACGAGGGAGATATCCTCGATAACCTTATGATCGAGTGCTATAAAAGAAACCAGACAAATAGCCCTCACTTCCGGTGGAACCGGTCCACTTCCGGTCTGGAGAAGAGAATGAAATTAATGTTGGAATGTTGGCTTAATATTTTTTTAGTTTTCTCATAAATAATACTAGTTTTGCTATCTTACTGGGTTTGTGTAGTAAATAGGTCGGGTACATAGTCACAGCATACTTAGTACTTACCTATTTATAACTACCTACGTTACATACTGCTCGATGGGAATTAAACCCACAAAATACTAGCGCTGAAGTTAACGGTAGAGCATAAACAAGTATGTAAGTCAGACACGTAAGTGAATAAAAAAAATATAGTTATCGCATTATAATATCGAATAAGAAAGTTATTATGCAACTTAGTTTTGATACAGGTATTACATAATTTTCTTCGATTTTCCCTAAGAAAATATGAAGTGCCTTACGAAACAACTTTAGCAATTATTCACGGCGTGTGCTCGCGAGAAACTTCAGGCGCTATCTGCACGTGCCTCACGGTCGACTGACGATCGATTCGGTATAGATTCTTTGTAGCGAATACCAAATAACTTAATTTATATAAAGTACTATGAAATATAGAGAAAAATATGTTTTCTCACGATTGTAATCCCTATAGACGTAGTACCTAAATTACCTAGCGTAATAAGTCTATATAAAAGATTTTATTTTATTTTGCAAAAATAAACAATAGTTACAAACAAATGGAGTCAATGGACTGTCATGTCGTTGGCAAAGGTCAAGCTAAAATCCTCGAAGAGATAGTACAACTAAAGAGTAGGTAGGTACTTTACTAACCTATTCCTAATGTGTAATTATAATTACAAAAACATAGCTATTTTTTATAGTTTTAAAAAGAAATAAGACATTTTATGTAACCTGTGGAGTGTACATGCGGCTTTCATAAGTCGTCTTTGCACTCAGCCAGTCAGTATCACTGTATCACTGTCTTGTCCCATAAATAGGAGATTTTGGTATACCTATTGTTTATTTCTAATACCCGTTTAATGTTATTTTTCCATTTACGTTTGTATTTGGCAAGAACTTCGCAAGCTTTTATTACTTGAAATAAGAAAAACGCTGTTTACATAGGCCCAAGGACGAAAGACAGGAAAAAGAGTAAATAAAACAAAGTGGCACAAATGGACGAGTGGAATAGGTACGGAATCATACAAGATACCTTTATGCAACTTAAAACTCGTAGTATCGACATCAGGCTCGTTCCGACCCCTCGATATTGTAATGGCTCGTAATTGAATTGGACTCCCTGTCCTCTTACAATATTTATTGATTCGATTTCGCAATCAGAATACAGTGCACGGCTGTTTGTATGGCACAATGTAAAGATCACGATCTGTCTAACGCTGACACTAAAGTCGTGTTAGTGAAAGCTGGATATAAGAACAATGATCTACAATTCCCATCACATTTTCCTATCAAGTGATTATAAAAATGACCGAAAAGTACTTCCATAAAAATTGGGAAGGTTCGACCGACCAAAGGGCCACGACTCACTAGGCAGTTAGGGCGTTTGTACACTAGCCGATACCGACCCTTACACGACAATTATATGGTCAGTGGGTTAAACAAAAATATCGTTGCCGGCGCCAACACAATTAGAAGCGTTTAGACTAATGTAATTATGAGACTAGCCTACGCCCGCGGCGTTTCTCGCGTTCTACACCCTTTAGAGTGTGACTTTTCAAAATTCCTTTCTTATTGCACCTCTACACAATTATATAAGGATACTACCCTCCAAATTTCCTACCTCTAGGACTTATAAGCTGTGCGTTGATGGTTCGTCAGCTTCAAAAGAGTTTTATATATTTAGATTAGCTATCGGCCAATATCGTGTAGCTGTCGTGTCGGTCACAGTGTGAAGGCAGCTTTACATAAACGTCACACTCGTTTATTTATACTTCGAAATTATGGCTCCCTTTCGTTTGTAAAGGTTGATGGAAATCGCTGTTGAATAAAACAATTTACGCTGAAAATGCCACGTTTTATGGCATTTTCAGAAATTGACAGCTAGTTATTTTAAAACTCATAAACTATAGAGCACTAGCTGACGCCCGCAGCCTTGCTCGCGTGGTAGCAGCATACGCATTATTTGGTCAAAATCTTTGATCCTAATATTAGACCCTTTAACATGCGACATTTCAAAATTACTTTCTTAGTGCACCCCTACACTATATAAGGATACTACCCTCCATATACCTCTAAGACTTATAGTTTAGGCTGTGCGTTGATTGTTAGTAAGTTTCAAAAGAGTTTTATATATTTAGATGACCCTATAACTTATGAGTCTTAAAATAACCCATGACTGCGCCGAAGCACGGTAAATAAACTGATGATGATGACGATGATGATGACAATATTCTTTACAGTTTTACGCCGAGTAATTAAGTAGTACGATATTATGCCAATTATCCACCCTTTTGAAACTATTCCCGTACACAAACAACTACCCATCTGCTTTCACGATATCAAACTCGGCTCATTACACGAGCCCACCTGAACTCACACAAATTGAAAGCCTACTCCAACAGATTAAGACTGAAAGTGGCTTGATAAGTGGAAGCTGTTTCGGAAGTTTTAATTAACTTTTAATCCATTGGCAAAGATTTTGTTGGGCTTTACGTGAGAATGAGGTGTTTGTTGTACGAACATTTTGTTATTGTTGTTGGTGATTTGGCGCAAGCACTGTCTAATATTGGGGAGAAATGTACCTAGGTTTTGTGGATAAGTCGGACTAGGCTGAGAGGATGGTATAGGTTCTGAGCAAGCCTACTCCATCTTAAATCGTCCCAAGCATTGCAGTGTCCCGTTCAGCTTCTTCATTCTTCCACCATCTACTATAAGATGGCTGTACCTATCATTTGTTTGTTTTCTATGCTTTCTTGTCACTATGTATATAATTAACTTGCCTACTGAAATAAATTATTATTATTATTATATATTATTATTATCATCTGGAGATGCGTAAAAAGTAGCCGCTGACGCTGAATAAATCTAGATTAAATGCAAAGGCCTGATTGTTATTATTAGTTTAGGTTTTGTGTAGAACTGAGATGCCTAAGTAGTTTTTAGGTACCGAAACCTTTTCAAGTTTAAAGAGTTTTAGTAGTTTTTTGTGCTAAGTAATACCATCAAGCAGAGATGCTCACATTGGTGTGTTCCACTTTGAAGGTAGATGCTACCTCTTAACACCAATTGCGCCGTATTTCTTTCAGTTACTATCACTACTAATCAGCTATGTTCTAATAATAAAAAATTGCAGTTCGACAAAGCTACGAATTTCGTAGACGTTCGTAGCACCCCTCTACGGAAGGTAGCGATTGTCAAATCATTGGTATCGATCCTAAATGGCTGACATTACGCAAGCCCTCACGTGAACCCCCTTATGTCGTTATTCGATTACTTATTTACGATCCTCGTTAGCGTAATGTAAGCAGGTTAACCTTTTTAGATTTTATTTTGCGCAAAAAGTCAGTGCTCATTTGATAAATACAAAAGGACATCTCTCTTTAAAAAAAAACTCGGTGACATATCTATAGATTTGGGGATTTGCAAGCGGGCTGGCTCGCGGCGAGCTCGCTGTGCGCTGACAGTATTTCGTCGCAAATTCGCAGCAAGCGCGCGGTGGACTCACTGCGAGTGGACTCGTCCGGTAATCGCTAGTGTGATAAGGCCCTCAGTTTGTAGGCGACTGTTCCATACAGACAAAGTCTAGAATAATTGGCAGAAACTTACGGGCTAGTTCCTACTTCGATTTTTGGCAAGTTTGTGTACAAAAATGTTAATTTTCTTCTGTATTTGCATAAACAGCTCAAAAAATTCACAAAAGCTCTACTAATGCGATAGGATCTAACTATGCATGCACATATAATATATATAATAGCAGGAAATGAAACAGAGTATCGTCAAATGTTCATCGTATTACATCCATTAGTGCTTATTGGAAAAATGTATCGAATTTATGAAAATGTATCTCTTTTCACACCATTGCTTTTCCAATAATATCGAACACGCTATTTGCAACGCTGACTTGTTATCAATAAGGTTCGTATTCGACTGTAATTCAAAGAACCTGGTCGTGTACTCGACAGGTAGACTGATTTTCATTTATGATACTTGAGAATATTTTTATCGACGTTTATTTTTTTTATTACATTATTTAATATCTCATCACATTACCTAATTGTCACTTTTCTATTAGCAAAACCAATGAGGAGAGGTATGAGCTACTTTTAGAGCACCAATTCCTATTAGAGCACCTAATGCTATTCCACGAAGACCACCGATTCATAAGCTTCCTTGATGGACAATTCTAATTTGAATCACATTACTAAGATATTTGTAAGTATACTTTAGGATAAGGGACCTGGATACGTTTGACACCGGATAAGCTGAGAGTAGGTATTGAACGCTCCCTACTTGAGGACCCTTTAGAATAGGTCCTTACCTTTACTGAGGAAATCCTTGAAATTCTATACAGATTTTGGAGTTTCTGATGTAAAGGCGCCTTTATTATGGTATTGTGTGCTGCTTGCTGTAAGAGGTTCTTCTGCTTCTTTTATTTAATGGTTTTTGTATAGAAATTAAAAACAAAACACAACTATGTCTAGTTCTATGACTATGTCTTAGTTATATTATGGTCGTGTCAGCTATAATTGTATGGAAATTGAACACAGATACATTTTTTACGTTTTAAACCAAATACCTATGTACTTTTTTATGTGTTCAAAAATGTTCAAGGTACTACGAGTACTTATAAGCTTCCACATTTTGAAATAGTTGGGTTTTTTATCTGAGTTGGTAGCGCTTGTAGGACTTAGAGGTTCAATATTTTGAGGACTTAGAGGTTCAATATATTGAGGACTTAGAGGTTCAATATTTTGAGGACTTAGAGGTTCAATATATTGAGGACTTAGAGGTTCAATATTTTGAGGACTTAGTGGTTCAATATTTTGAGAACTTAGAGGTTCAATATTTTGAGGACTTAGAGGTTCAATATTTTGAGGACTTAGGAAATTATCTATTTATCTAAATATTTATATTTATTTAGGTAAAAAAAGTTATTGTGGAATTAAGTTATCAATAATGATAAATAAAACCAGAATAAACCCCGCACCTGCAATTCCCCTGCCATGTCAGTCACTTACTTCACCACAGGTGTCTAACCATCTACCTTAAAACTAAATACGTATAAATAGCTCACTACGATCAAAGTAACAATCTCTTACGAACGTAAATAATTACTCTCAGTGACTCTTGCCGGGATAATAAGGGGATCTGCACCATTATTTATCCCCTCCCCTTTTGCTGTGGTGGAGGGGGGTGGGAGTAAATGACAAGCTTGTGAACAAACCTAGGTGTTGTCACAGATCATATAATACTATACTGTATTGTAGAAGATTTTTGACTTGCGTCTAGTGGCTACTGCCCAGAGCCACGAACTTGATTTTTTACTTAATAATTTGCGTGATTCAGTGCTTTAATTTTTCTATGGAAAAAAGATGGTTTTATGAAATGAAAACTAATTTTCTTCATACCAGATAAAGTCTACCAAATTTTTATTGATTTTTCCCAAATGAACGCACTTCGATACAAAAATCGTTACTAAAGCATAGATTTGAGTATGAGTAATATGCTAGGTATGCTGGTTTACTGCTCAAACACTGATCCGAACTCAAGCATACATTTTTGTATGAAAATCTCTACTCAAATATATGCTTGAGTATAGATTTAATTACCAGCACACGGGCCTTAGATGCCCTCTACGACTCTACCATACGCGGTCAAGCTTAGTGTTTAGCTTTAGTGTGTTTATTCGTCCAAACTTTACCATAGTCATTTGTCAGTTTTGTCAAAATAAATTCCCCGTCCGTGTTTCTTCGTAAGAAGTGGTCTCATTTAAATAGTTTAAGGTGGGTCCACATCTGTACCTCTATCACGAACAAATCTGACAGTTGCCGCGTTATCGTATTCGAGTTATATTGCGCGTCAATGCCAGCTCGACTGCCAACCGTTGTAGTGTCACCGCGCAGTGTATCTCGGATACGCTCGCATTACGATACGTTTGCGATTGTCACATTTATTCGTGATCAAGGCATCAGTGCCTTGATCACGAATAAATGTGACAATGTGACGTACCATAGTACGGACAAAAGATCAGTCTTTCCGTAGCTCCGTATCGTATCAGCGTCGCGATCAAAGAACGCTAGTTTGGCCACCCGTTTGGTTACGGTACGGTGGTACGGCGGCGTACAAACTAGCGTTCTTTGATCGCGACGCTGATACGATACGGAGCTACGGTACGGACAAAAGATCAGATGCGGACCCACCTTTAACCTGTAATTTTGTAAAGTCGCTTTTACGTACTTTAACCTTTGAGCCGCAATGTAAGCAAAATAAAGTCACTGCGGTTGACATTTACGTAAACCCGACCATAGATTTAAGGGGATTTCCCCTTCCAGCGTGACTTTTGGGAACCGGAAATTACTTTGATGTACCGCAGGTAAAGTTTAAAATCACTTTTAACAGAAGTTCCTTTAATTAACCTTCAAACGGAATAGGAATTAAATGCTTGGGAACAAACTTTATATTATGTAGCTAGTACCTATAGCCTATAGGCCACGATAAAAGTAAGTAAGCAAATAGAGTTTATTTTAGAATGTTGTAGTTTATTTGAAGTATATAAATTAGTTTAGATGTTAATTTTCCCAATTTTTGCGCGCGCTATATATCATAGCACAAAATAATGTTTTCAAAACTCTACTTTTGGAATGTTAACTCCTATACCGCAAATATCAGCAGATCAGAGAGTATGCAGTCTGCGAGGGGTTACTCTTTGTTCTATGCATTTTAAGATTTTATTTACAAAATACGAAGCGGCCCTTCCTCACAAAGTCACAAACGTTACTAATAAAATTCTTAGAATACAGAAGTATGAATAAATTACCTGTTACGTTAAGACTGTCGCTATAAAATGGCTATTTGAGTATAAACTCGTGGTTCTAGTAGGCGTCGTTCACGCTATTCCTGTCACATTTACTAACGTGCTAATCGTGAACGTGAACTAAATCTACTATGTCAATGTAGACCAATGGCTCAATCAAATGGTATGAACATGAGATTCTGATTGTTATTGCTCGGAAGTAAGAGTGGTCAAACGACCAATCAGACAGAAAACAAACGAGAATTAAGTCATTACGCTTTCTTGTCCTTTGGCGATGTAGTCCAAAAGCAATGTAACCCCAACGCGATATAGTCATATCGCGATTTAGTCTTAAAGCGATCTAGTCATATCTGCTGCCTAGTCAAATAGAGATGTAGTCGTAAAGCTCCTAACCCCAATTTACCATTTGGACAATTTGAAATATTTTACCTGAATTAAATGAGTTAGTATTGATTGACCCCATGCTGGCTTGTCCCCGATGTTAATTATAGAATAGTTACTAAGTCGTCAATGGACGGTAAAACAGCAGACAAAAGTATTACTTATGGGTTTTTTAAACATTAACAATCTGTCTTATTAAAAATTAGAGTATGTCGTGATAACCATATTTTTTATATACACCTAAGATTAAAAGAAGTTTAATATTCTAGTACACAATCATATTTTTTACTACGCTTTGCAACTTACACAATACACTGTAAAAATGTCTAGTAAGTGATTTTGTGACTATGATGAAATATCACTAACTAGAATCAATAGTGTCAAGACTGCTCTTGGAGGTCTATTGTCGGACAACGAGAGTGGGCATGCTACGTGCAGTTTCTAATTTCCCCAGATTGTAATCTTTACAAGCGGTATACAATAGAACGATCAGATTATTTTGGTTGGCTGTGGGAAAAATCCCAGTGAATCGCAGTCGGCGAGACGAGATAGTGTTAATTAATTATGTTTTAATTGCATCCATTATTTTTAGACCAATTAAAAACGTTTTGTGAAAATTAAAAGTGCCGCTCATTGGACGTTTAGACATTTAGATAAGTAAATTTATATAATAAGAAAAAGACCTTCGGAGCAGACCACGCTCCATAGATTTGCAGGTCAAAGTATCGACATCAGTGTTACCTGTAAAAGTTATAGGTATATGGTCTCGGCACAGATCATATAATACTATGTCTCGGCAAGATCTATTTGCATCCCAAGTGAAAACCAGTATTCGTTTTCGATTGTGTCAACTCAAACTATTTCGTCTGTCTACATAAATATTTACATTCTATGCACCTAAGTACAGGGGGTTCCCAAGACGCTTGCGACTTACACAGACTTGCTCATTCTTCAATGCTAACACTTGCATCTGCTCGGGTCGTGCTTTAGTCTAGAGCTTTTGCTATTTCCAACAAAAACAAAATTAAAAGTTCAAGCATGTAGCCTCTGCCTGACGCAGGGTATTCAAGTATAGCAAGATGAATTCAGAAAAACCCTGACGTTATAATTCCATCCCATCCCACTAATCGTTATAGGCAGTGGTTACCACCATCAGATAAGCCATCGGCTTGTTCTATTATTTAGTTGTATAAAAAAAATCATCTCATCTGAAATTGTTATGGACATAGTGTTGTTTAGAGAATGTCGTATACCCTCCTTTTTGCTTCGCTGTAGTCGGCTAAAAATCTGTGTCGATGCGAACACGCTACGAAAGCCTCTAGTACTAACTGGTGGGAGAGATGGGAAAAAAATACCATCGAGCATTTGCACAGTGGGCTCGTTGGGATTTTTTTCCCATCGGCCCCACCAGTGGGCCAGCCGGTGGGCTCGATGGGAATAACCCCTAAAATGTATGAGATTAACTCCCCGATATCGTGTAGATGTCGTATCGGTGGTAATGTGAAATCAGCCGTTGAAAGGAGACATTCGCATTTGTCACTCTATTGTGTCGATGTAAATCCCTCAAGACCGACCCAAAGATTCCTTTGTAGAACGAACCACTTTTTACTCTTTTGTGGAAAACAGTGGCCTAAGAGCCCGAGGTTTGTGAGTGACTGGTACCTCACAAAACAGATTTAAACTGATTTTCAATTGTAGTTAAGTGGGATTAAAGTTCAAATCAAAACAGCACGCACTAGACGAGACTGCCCAAAAGTGTCACGTCGGCGGGTCGTTCATAGAATGAGAAAAGTGAGGATGAACAGATTTTTTTACTTAGATTACTAAAATTAATTACGTATCTTTTGATGGATTTATGGAGGATGGATGAGAATAGATGCTTCAAAGCTTAGTGTTTTGAAAAACAGCGTGATGACTTCGTTTTTCAGGAAACCCTGCCTTAAGCTAATAGCATTTGGACGTGACGGCAATTTAAATGCTGGAAAGTGATACCTGAACGGGGTTTAAGAAGCTTGAGTAGTTGATAAATAAGAATTTCTTTGATCGTAACACTTATATTTCTTTCTACTTACATTTAAATGCCTTTTTGGACTACAATTCCACTTGGTATAAAGTAAGTTCGTAGGTATTAGCCAACTCTAGTGACGCGGTTTTTAGGCCGCCTTAAGGCCTCCGTCGTGGGTTAACGACTACTAGAGCCGTGACTGTGCTCTGCGAAGCATGGAAGCGGTCAGTTTTAAATGGCACTAGCGGTCACCATTCTAAATAGTGACCGAAACCTTTATAGAACCTTGGTATAATATGAAGATTATAGATAAGACTCTAGAAGCCGAAAAACTATTTCGCTGGCTACACCAGATCTTATTTTGAAACGTTAGGCAGCATAATATTATATCGTTTAATTTTTTTTCTATGTTTTTCCGTTTTGGTACAATAAATACATCAATGTGTTTTGCACTAGTTTTCTGCAGTTCATATAAGATACTATGTATATTGTAGGTCACAAGATCACATATCTGCGTGAGGTTCTTTAAAAATCTAGATCATATTCTAGTCTTAGTACAAGTCAAACCCACCGTAAGAAATTGAGTCACAAAAAGCCAAACATCTAAACATCCAATATTAGTAAAGTTGTAGACCCAACATCCGTGCGTTTGTTTGCCGACTAGATCGGTATTGAATGAACGTGAGGGTATTCTTACTCTGTATCGATTTCTATAGAAATGTGTCTTTGGAAAATCCGGGAAAGGTGAGTTAGGTTGCAAATGCACTTGGCGGCCAATTCACAACTGAGTTCTAAACTGATTCTGGAACTGAAAATGAAGATCTTTAGCTACAGAGCTAGCGGCGACCTTGCCGCCTAGTGCGGTACGGTTGGCAGAGATCAAAGTAAAAAACTAATCATGTGGCAATATGAACTTGTTCTCTGACTAACACTTAATGGGCCTTCACAGAACTTTGTAATTAGTGTACTTATCTGTACACAAATGGAGTTGAAATAACACATCAATCCTATTATCCTTATAGGAGTGGCATCAAACAGATTATTTGAAAAAAGAATAAATAAATTATAGATAGCTTAGGCCGTATATTTGGTAGCGCGGTCAGAATAAAGTCTACGCCTGGGTCAGTGAAATAATGTAGGTAGGCGTCGTAGCGATATATTGGAAACTGTATATTCTACAGCCTTTTTTATGTATTTGACCTTTTTAGTCGACAAAATATGGAGTAAAAAGTTATTTGGCCGAGGCCAGATTTTACAATATCAGTCAACAGAAGTCCATTGTTGGACATAGACCTCTTTACATTTCTAAGGAAAGAGTTTTCACCAACAATCTGGGTTTGTTTGGGGCAAAAAATGTCACCAGTCTATCGGCCAGGAGCCTATGCTTCGCAAGTCAGTCCCTCTTCTGACTTTTGTTCCTCGATGTGTTTGTTGTACACCATTTTTGTAAGTAAAATTCCATTTACAGATATCCCATAATCTTTACATTGTGCATCGGTTTCCCATCAAATGTAAGACCATCGTTCTGACCCTAAGGATTTAGGTAATAAATATTAGTGAGCGTAATCAGCATATTAGTGAGGCTCAAGTAGTGAGCTTAGCGATGTAAATATAGCAAGCAGGTGTGCGGTAATGATAAACATTGGACACATCTCGCGACTCAGTGAGTCGACGTCAGCCGGGCGGGTGCGCTTGGCCCTGTACTGTGGGGTTGTGGCACACTGGGGGAGCTTTTTTATAGTATTTTTTTAAACCTGTTACTGTGCTGTGAAAATGAATATTGTGTGCGAGGAATGAAGGAAATATGAGAGTTTTTCCCAAAAGGTGTTTGCTTCTAGCAAAAGCAAATAATACAAAAAACTGTTTAGAGTTGCAGCTCTCTACATTAGTACAAAAAAAGAGCATCAAACACATATTTCTATTCACTGATTGGCAAGAATTGAAACAAACAAAGCAAACAAGACTTACAAGCAACGAGCACATCCCTAAAGTGGTGTCCCATCCCTAGAAGACGGCCATTTTTTCAATTCCATTGCCTTCGAACATTCTCAAGTTACGCACGAAGAAAACTAAAAAAAAAAAAAAAAAAAAAAAAAAAAAAAAAAAAAATCCCTAAAGTGGTGTCCCATCCCTAGAAGACGGCCATTTTTTCAATTCCATTGCCTTCGAACATTCTCAAGTTACGCACGAAGAAAACATAAAATAAATTAATTTGCCTGTAAAACTAATGGTATAATCATAATAATATACATATAATAAAACTACACGTTTTAACTTATTTACCAAAGACAGGCAGGAGGCACAATCATCTCCATCTCGAACCGGATTTTCCAGACTTCGAAGACAAAACGTGGCAAGGCGTGGGCGCTGGTACCCCGTTGTTGGAAGAAAAGGAGACGACAAGCACCATCAGCAACAAGTTGATCACCTCACCAACGGCCCTGGCGCGCACACCAACCAACCACATCATCAAACAGTCCACAACGCAACGTCATCATCGCCCCGAACTCGGCGAAAGTCATCCTGCACACGTGGCGAGGCATAAGAACTGGGTGAGCTCGTTCCAATTCCAAATCCTCTCACATCCCGGTACCTCGTACACGTCGTCCGTCATTCGTAACCACAATTTCCTAACCACAAATTGTGCCAAGTCATCGATTTTTCGATCATAATTCATCGTAAAAATCACCCCTATACGTCCCGTTTTCAGGCATAATTATCCTGAAATCAGGTCCTGATCCTCCAATCATTATTATTGGAGAGATCGTTACTAAATTCAGTAGCCTTAACCTATCCTACTTCTATATATTTCTTTGATCATTATTATCAAAGTTACATTATATTTCAGTAGAAAGTAGGCATAAACATATCCTATTTTGTACAAAAATTTCATAAATCTGTGTCCATAAACAGATACATCTTCGTTGTCAAATATTTCTGACAATGGATCAAGTTCTATAATTGAATATCAACAACTTCATACATTGTACCAAAAATAATAAGCCCATCCACGTAAAAAGGTCATTTCTTCATCTCACATCTCATAATTTTACATTTCAGTTCACCTGTCGCGCGGCGGCCATTTTGTGTGTTGCCACGTGCGGTCATTGACACGGCTCAGCTGACTGCGGCTGCAAGGGCCTGGAGCTTGCTTGAGGGTTATCTGCTTTCACTGCACACGCACGCTTGCAAATTTAAGTATATTTTTTCTAATCCTGAGTCATTACACTTTGATTAACCACGCTACATAATTGCAACTCGCACAACTTTCTTCAGGTTATTATAGCATCTGCTCCCACAAATACCTACAAGTAAACTTCTGCTTTGCATTTCTCAATTTTTATTTGCTCGAATACAAATAAAGATTGAAGAATTTGTCTTTGCACTGCATTGTTTCTGGTCTATTTGTAAATAAACATGTCGCTGAAGGAGCTAAAAATTAAACGCAGTTCATACAAATCAAAGTTTACTCAATTTAAAAACTATTTAAATGTTTTAATTACTTGCAACAAGCCTAGCAGTGTACAACTTGCAGAACTAAACGCAAGATTAGCTAAAATTGATGAATGTTACACCGAATATGATTCCTTACAACTTGAAATAGAAAGCTTGACCGAAATTTCAGATTCTGAGCGTGAAGTGCAGTACTCAGACAGAGAGAAGTTTGAGTCCGAGTACTTCTTAACGGTTGCCAAGGCTAGGGACTGGTTGAACGGGCATACTTCTGCGGAGCCTCAACTCGACCAATCGTCGAGCAAGTCATCGGTGGAAGGTACCGTCCTCTCAGGCAAACCACAGCTAAAGTTACCGACTATTCTCTTACCTACCTTCTCTGGACAGTCTGATAAATGGTTAGAATTTCATGACACATTCATCTCTCTCATTCATGGAAACGATAATATTCCAAAAATCAATAAGTTTCATTATCTGCGTTCATCATTAAAAGATAAAGCTGCAAATGTAATCAATTCTTTAGACTTTTCTTCAAACAATTATGATGTGGCTTGGGACCTGTTGTGTGATAGGTACCACAACAATAAACTTCTCATTACTAATCACATTCAGGCGATATTCAACATAGACACTATACACAGGGAGTCATCCCTCTCATTACGAAACATGATTGACACCGTCAACAAAAATCTTAGGTCATTAAATACCTTAAAGATTGATACACAAAATTGGGATCTACTTCTTATTCATATTGCTACAAACAAGCTAGACCCAATTACTGATAGGAAGTGGAAGGAAGAAATAAACAAAACAAAAGATCTTCCAACTTTAAAAGATTTTCTTGATTTCATAAAAGGTCGCGCTGAGCTGTTAGAGACTATTAACAATCCAAATCATAATGAAATCAAGCGCAGACATAGTGAGCCAGTCAGTGCTCGACCACGATCATTCGTGGCAAACTTCAGACCTTCTGTCAATGCTACTTCGACATTCAGTTGTCCTTTGTGTAAAGGTGATCATGCTATACATGTATGTCCCTCATTTAGGTCACTGTCCATCCAGGGAAAACTAGATAAAGTTAACAAACTTAAACTATGTGTCAATTGCTTACGCCGTGGACACGACGTAAGAACCTGCTGGATGGGTTCATGTAGAATATGTTCAAAAAAACATAACACAAGTTTACACAGATCTGAACACACATCTTCCAACCCAGCACCTGACACCTCTGTGTCAGGAGGCGACAAAAAATGTGTAGTTTTAGCTGCTCAGGAGAACAAGATCACAGAAACACCAACTTCACATCATGAAACGGTCTTGTCTTCAACCCATCACAGCTGTGTTCTATTGTCTACAGCACTAGTCAATGTGGTTGATTACAAGGGTGACACACACACAGTGCGTGCAATGCTAGACAATGGCAGCACCGCAAGCTTCATAACTGAAAACCTCAGCAAGACTCTAAAGTTGCCGATTCACTCAACATCTATAAATGTCGAAGGTCTTAACCGTGGAGCAACTCCTATCACAAGTCGGTCTAAAGTTGTCATTCATTCACGAACTGATCTTGAGTACTCCTTAAAAATTGACTGTTTCATTATTAAGCAGATCACACACATGATTCCATCCGAACACTTTGACACAAATCCACTGAACATACCAGCTAACATTAAACTAGCCGATCCAACATTCAACTCACCATCTGAAATTGATATGCTGCTAAGTGCAGACGTATTTTGGTCAATACTAAGCAATGAACAAATCTCATTAGGCAAAGATAAGCCAATTTTGAATAACACAAAATTAGGATGGTTAGTTTCAGGTTCATTGACCTTTAATAGGCACAATTCAATTCATAAATCTTTTCATTGTAGCATTGTAGAAACTGATATTCAGAGTCAGCTTAACCGATTCTTTGAACTTGAATCTGTTCCTTCAGTTCCTCAAATATCAAAAGAAGAACATGAATGTGAGCAACACTTCAAGAACACGACGACGCGTCAAGAGGACGGTCGCTTCGTGGTACAAATACCGTTAACTAAGTCCCCAGAAGTTTTAGGAAATAGCTATGATCAAGCTGTCACTAGATACCACTCATTAGAAAGAAAGTTTATCCGAGACCCTAAATTTAAAATCCAGTACTGTGCCTTTATGCAGGAATACATAGACCTAGGTCATATGTCACTTAATGAAAACATTAACGCAGATCCACATTCTTATTATTTGCCTCATCATGGGGTCATCAGAGAATCTAGCCTCACTACAAAATTAAGAGTAGTTTTTGATGCTTCCGCTAAAACCACATCTGGAATCTCATTCAACAATATCCAACAGGTAGGTCCAGTTGTACAGGATGATCTGATAAATATTCTTATTCGCTTTAGACAACATAAATATGTAGTCACATCAGATTGTGAAAAAATGTACCGATGCTGCTTGGTGAAGGAAGATCAAAGATGCCTTCAGCAAATTCTTTGGCGCTCTGATCCCTCTCAAAAATTAAACTCATACAAACTAAACACAATCACATATGGTACAGCTGCAGCACCTTACTTAGCAACACGATGTCTAGTCCAATTAGGCAAAGAGTGTAATGAACCCTTAGTAAATGAAACCATAATCCATGATTTTTTTGTAGATGATTTAATCACTGGCAATGATTCGGAAGCTACATTATTAGAAACATGTCATGGCGTCATCGATCAGTTAAAAACTGGTAATTTTCATTTGCGAAAATGGCGCTCAAATAGTTCATCAATCCTGGAAGCCATAAAAGAGGATGTTAACAAAGATAAATTATTGAAACTGATCAATGACGATCATGCCAAAACGTTAGGTATACGATGGTCATGCGAGCAAGATACATTAAACTTTGCTGTAAATCCAGTGTGCCCTAAGAGTAAACTAACTAAGCGGCTAATACTTTCAGTAATAGGGCAGGTTTTTGATCCCTTAGGCCTTGTAAATCCATGTATATTAAATGGAAAATTAATTTTACAGAAGCTATGGGCTGAGACCAAAGACTGGGATGAAGCCCTTCCATCTGAAATACAGAAGGGTTGGTCAGTTTTCTTAGATTCAATTGTACATTTAGGCAATGTAACAATTCCGCGGCGAGTACTGTGTGACTCCCCAGTAGAAGTAGAAATTCACGCCTTCAGCGACGCCTCTCAGCTAGCATATTCAGCGTGTATATACCTTAGGTCAATATCAGCATCTGGTCAGGCCACGGTACATCTCATAACAGCGAAAAGTAGAGTATCACCTCTCAAAGGCATGACCACACCAAGACTGGAACTATGTGGCGCATTGTTAGCCGTTAGGTTAGCAGTAAAAACAAAAAACGCTTTAAGAATCAAAATAAATAAGTGTCAATTTTGGTGTGACTCTACCATAGTACTGGGATGGATCAGAACCAAAAAATCTAATTTAAAAACATATGTTTTTAACAGAATTCATGAAATAACTGAAAATTCTGATCCACAGCATTGGAGATACATACCAACAGACATGAACCCTGCAGATATCGGATCTAGAGGGTGCAATGCAACTCAATTACAAAACTCAAACCTTTGGTGGTCTGGGCCACAATTTTTAACACAACATCAAACACAGTGGCCGACACAGCCAAATTACACTCACAATATTGACTTACCAGAAACCAAAATTGTATGTAATCTTACAACTGAATCAAATGACTTTACAACTCGTTTTTCTCATTTAGGTAAGTTACAACGTGTAACAGCATATTCGCTTCGCTTTGCTCATAATTCTAAAAATCCTCATAATAAGTATAAATCCTATCTAAAGGTAGCTGAATTGAACGCAGCTACTTTTGCCTTATGTAGAATCATTCAAGAAGAGAAGTTCCCAAGTGAACTTTCAGCTTTGCTTGATAAGAAGGAAATTCATCATAAATCGTCATTAATTAGTCTAAATCCTTTTTTATCAAGTGAAAACTTAATTCGTGTAGGTGGCAGATTATCGAACTCCAACTACAGTTATGAAACAAAGCATCCTATCTTACTTCACTCATCACATCACATCACAAAACTAATATTTCAACATTACCACAGAATACTAATGCATGCGGGTCCCCAGCTGCTTCTTGCAACGATGAGACATAAATTCTGGACAATCGGTGGTCGTAATCTCGCTAGAAAAATAACACGAGAGTGTGTTACATGTTGTAGATTCGCAGGAAGGTCAATACAGCCTATCATGGCTAACTTGCCTAAAGAGAGAGTGGAATCAGACTATCCATTCAGTAACACTGCAGTAGATTACGCCGGGCCTATTGTTCTGGCTGACAGAAAAGGTAGAGGTTGCAAACTAATAAAATCATACATTTGTGTATTTGTCTGTCTAGCTGTGAGGGCGGTCCACATCGAACTGGTAACTGAAATGACAACTCAAGCCTATCTGGCTGCATTAAGTAGATTTATAGCTCGCAGAGGTAGGCCCACAACTATTTACTCAGATAACGGTACTAACTTTGTCGGAGCATATAGCGAACTTTCAAAATTCTTAAAATCAAATTGTAATGACATAGGTGCGTGTGCGGCTGAACAATCAATCAAGTTCCGATTTGCACCTGCTTATAGCCCCCATTTTAATGGCTTAGCTGAGAGCTCTGTCAAATCCATAAAACATCATTTATATAGAGTCCTTTCACTAGCTCATTTAACTTACGAAGAAATGAACACCACCCTTGTTCTAATCGAGGGAATCCTCAATTCCCGACCGATCACTGCTCTTTCATCTGATCCAAATGATCTTATCCCACTAACTCCTGCTCACTTCCTATTGGGACGAACAATAAACCATTTGCCTTCTCCACAGGATCATCTCACAGACGAGAACCGCATAAACTTATTACAAAGATACCAACGAGCAAGAGCTCTATCAACTCATTTCTGGCAAAGATTCTATAAAGAATACATTTCAGAGCTCCAGCAGCGCCACAAATGGAGAACAGATGGAGGCCAGCTTCACCTTGGAGATCTAGTTCTGGTCAAAGATGATCGTCTTCAACCAAACCGATGGCTAATGGGAAGAATTACAAACCTGCACCCAGGATTGGATGGAAAATCAAGAGTAGCTGACTTGATGACCACAGGAGGAGTTATTCGACGCGCCTACAATCGCTTATGCCCCCTCCCAGTGGAAAATCAAGATAAATCATAGACCATCTCAACGCTGAATACATTAACCTTGGACCATCAATGCTCCAACCCGGGGAACTTGGCAAGAATTGAAACAAACAAAGCAAACAAGACTTACAAGCAACGAGCACATCCCTAAAGTGGTGTCCCATCCCTAGAAGACGGCCATTTTTTCAATTCCATTGCCTTCGAACATTCTCAAGTTACGCACGAAGAAAACATAAAATAAATTAATTTGCCTGTAAAACTAATGGTATAATCATAATAATATACATATAATAAAACTACACGTTTTAACTTATTTACCAAAGACAGGCAGGAGGCACAATCATCTCCACTGATATTGTTGGAAAAATATGGAAGACCATGCAAAGCTTTTACGAATATTCAAAGCTTTTACGAATATTACTTTCAATGTCTCCATTATTGTCTTTTGAACTATCGAATCAATCATTGTTTCTAGGTAATGGTGGTTTCATTGCGATATACTCGTACCTACATAAAGAAAAGATACATTAATTATTTGATTGTTCGACAGCCGTAGAAACTTTCGTCGTTATTGACCAATCCTAACACATCGCAAACATGCCAACCAATTTATTAATTTTCCACTTCCCAAAAACATTTGCATCACTCACTAATGTGCTTTAAACGTTTCTCATCGGATCAATAAAATCCAATTGCACACAGATTTCTGTAAACATTGAAAACTTCACAACTACTGAATCACTACACTTATCTACAAACAAAAACATTTGTTATTTTAAAGAGCCCTCTGTGATCCACTGCTGAGCCAAGGTCTCCCTACATTACATCCACTTCTAGGCAATTCTATGTGTATAAGTACTTTTCCAGTCTGACATAAAAAGGGTTAAGTTCGAACAAAAACATCTATGTTTAATTCAATTCTTGTCTGAACGGCCTTTGCAGTGTTGCTATTTCGTTTTTTTAGACTTTAATGACAGGTGAACATGTATGTTGAAAAAAAAAAGTAAGTGTCAAAAGTGAAATGTTTCTAAATATATCTCGTTGTGCCACTGCCTTACCGCTGAAGCCTATGTTTCAGTGTGTGCGCCGCGCAGTCCCGGGCGCTCGTGTTCCGTGCTTAGTGTTTTAATATCTCATGATGCAAGTTTGTGACTGAATGTGGATTACTCTTTGAATCGGTGAGTATTTTATACATTTCCCAGTCATATTTTATCACATAAATGACTGTTTATTTTAAATCTGCGTCTGTTTTCAAACGACTCTAAAATAACATTAAATTGCTGAAATTCGCGGTCGTATTTTCATAATGAGAGGTTTTAGAACGAAATTGTTGGATTTAATAACTGCTAAGATATCATTTTAGGATTTTTTTTGTAATAAAAACGTCTCATTATATTATTATGTTCTAACTTTAGCTACATACTGTTAGGTAGTTAGTACTAGTTAGGTAAGTACAAGAATAGCATAGTTTTGTATAAGAAGCCCTGAAGCCTGAAGGCCTGAAGTTAAAAACCGATAGATACGTACCTACATAGTGAAATAGTAATTAAAAATCAATTAAGCATTTACATAAGCCTACTTAAATACGTTACATCATCATCATATCATGTAGAAGTCCATGGTGGTCCCCCATCGATTACATAGTCAGATCTTACGGTCTGGGAGACTGGTGACTGCTTGAAGACGCTAGAGGTTCAGGTTCGATTCACAGGTAGAGACAGAAGTTCACATAAAGTGTAACAACAGTGATAGCTTTAACCTTATAGTGCTGTTTAATAAGTTTGAAAAAATGCAACAACAGAATTGACACCACTATACAAAAAAAAAAGGTTTTGACATTTTTGAACAATATAACACGTGAACATTCCAACACTTCGACGTTTTTTATTATCAATCGATGTTAGACCACTGTGGACAATGATCTTTTAATCATTGATTATAGGCATCAGTTGGGCCAATGGCTTGTTCCATCACCATCGTAATCATGTTTCGGTTGTATTAAAAAAAGTATTTAAGTACCTTTTGATCTTATTTATTCAAGTAGGTACTTTGGTATTTTCGTTTCTGTCTGCCCAAATTCAATTGAAACAAAACAATTCCCTAAGGAGTTCGTAAAAGGATTTGGTTGAAGCATTTACCTTCCAAATGTGGCATTAACTAAGTCCTTCTGCTTTGATCGATGACCTACTTTTTTGGAGTAGCTTCATGGGCGTCGCAGCTCTGCCTTCCGTGCTGTGGTCGTGGGTTCAATCCCCACTGAGAATAAACCAATGTGTGTGGCAAACATAAATGTTTGTTCTATAACTGGGTGTGACTGGGTGTTACTATTTAATATAAGTAGGTATTAGAAAAAAATATACACAAGTATTCTATTAACAATCTAATTGTCATAGTACAAGCTTTGTTTAGTTTAGGACTAGAAGGAGTTGTGTGTAATGTCCATGAATATTTACCTTAGTTAAAGCATTCCTCAGTTTTTTTTAATAGCTTCCAGTGTTGAAAATCTCCTTTTAAGTATGAAATACTTGTGAAGATACACATTCACGTTACACGTTAATTCAGTGAACGTGTTCTGTATGGTAAAGCGTGAATGACGCTTGTAAAGATACACTTTCCGCGTAATTTTATAGATCAATCAACCCCCATTTGATTAACACCATCTATCACACGATAAGGGCGACAAATTCGTCCCCATTCGACCCTAATTGCGCCGGAAGTAACGAACTTCGATCAAACACCCAACTAGGAAATGTACTGGTTCTTTTTCGTCAAACTTAGGTTATTTACTCTAGAGTTAGTGTTCTCACAACGTAAAAATGACCAAAGCTGGGCTGGAAGTACGTAGTAGTGGTGAAACCCTTATTTTAAATTGGTCTACTCTATATGAAAAAAAAATTGCAGGTTCGTTATAAATAATGACAATTAATATGGGGTACAGGTACATTGTGCGATTTTTCTTGTTTATCTGATTCGAGTTGGATTCTTTTAATTTTATGACGAATCCAACTCGGTTCTTAACTTTTGGAACACTAACTAAATACGAAAGAACGAACGAAGTCGCGGGCGGAAGCTAGTTTTGAATAAAAATTTGACCTCTGAATCTCCTTCGGGAGGAGATACTCGTAACAACACAAACTCTATTGTGTTCGAAACCCGGTATTTGAAGGTTAAAACCAACCTATTTCGTGAATACCTTCATGAAGGGAAATGCAAATCGCTCCGTTGAGGCTACAACGTTTAAAGAGGTGTCAAAGCGTCAGAAATCTCTGACGTTATTACGTCACACGACACGACAAGCGCCGGCGACGTCAATCGTATCGGCGTTGGTTCGATATGTTGTGACACTTCTGGATTCACGGTGTTTCTATGGACAATTTCTGGAAAATTCTAGATGTTGCTTACTTGTAGGGTATCAATCATCATCATCATCATCAATGTATATAAAATTCTTTTGAAGCTGACTGATAATCAACGCACAGCCTAAACCATAAAGTCATAAGAGGTATGAAATTTGGAGGGTAGTATCCTTATGTAGTTCAGGGGTGCACTGAGAAAGAAATTTTAATAGGAATAGGTAAACAAATTCTTGTGTGAATTGAGGTTTGCTCTATCATACTAGAGAGGGTATTATTTCTTTAATTTTTGTCTTGAAGCTGAGTGAGGATTTTTGAAGGTAGACTTCAAATCGATACTTCAATCAGACATGACCGCCATTGACCCAGGTCTCTATTTAAAGCGGTCTCAAAGTTATTAAGCAAAATTAGACACTAACACGATGACATAAAAGTCATTTGTCTCTACAAAATGTAAGCTTCATATTCGATCCATGTCATAGCCGCTTGTTTGATTCTTTGTACCTACGTAGTTCTTTGAGAACATCTTCCGTTGGACTTCCACGGTTTTTTTTATGGAATCTAGTGTAATAATAGTTTATAACTCGAGTCAAACTATGCCCTCGTGAGAAAACATTGAACTGAAACAATACCAAACGCACACACCGAGTAAGACATGATCAAAATTCTAAGGCTGAGTTCATAGTATACATATCGGACAAGATTTTTCAAACTGTATTTATAAGTATCTATTTAATTAGATCAATTAAAAGCGCTCATAAAAATAGTATTAAAAATATTTTCAAAGTCAAATAGTTACAAGGATCATTTCAAAATCTAAAACGATAATTTTTAATGTGTTAAAAAAAATTTGAATCGTCTTATAAACTACTAGCCGTCGCCCGCGGCGTTGCTCGCGTTCTACCCTTTAGGGTGTGACGTTTCAAAATTCCTTTCTTAGTGCATCCCTACACTATAAAAGGATACTACCCTCCAAATGTCATACCTCTAGGACTTATGGTCTATCTTATAAAAAGTTAGAGTGGACATTATGTCCTGATTACGTATGTTAAACAAGACATAATGTCTGCTCTAACTTTTTATAAGATAGGGGGTTATAGTTTAGGCTGTGCGTTGATTCTCTGTCAGCTTCAAAAGAGTTTTATATAATATTTTAGATTGATGATTGATGATGAGGTGATACTAGGTGCCACAAAACATAACGTGTTTTTTTTTTATCAACTAAGACTTCCTTTTACTTTGATACTTCTGCGTGACTATTACTCGTCGTACCACTCTGAGGACGAGATAATATATATTTTTTGTATTTGCCGTCCGCGTCCGGACTATCGTGTCGTTAGATGCATTGTGCACGTAGTCCTACAGTCACTGGTGGTCTACTTTGTAATTACCCTGTGGGAGAATGCAGGCACATACCTGTAGATACACGTTGTGATGACAGCAATAATAAATTGGAATAACATTTAAATTATACAATAGACACCGTGCACCTTTAGCATATGCTGAGCGAGTGCCTTTTTTACGCATCTATCTATAATTTAATGTTTATTTAATTGTGTCTTTGTATGTGTTTTTGCGTAAAATAAATAATTTATATTCTATTCTATACATTTTTTTTCTATTTGGTATTAGCTCTCCTTTCCGCGCTTGTAGGTCGTGGGTTCGATCTGTACTGAGAACAAACATTTTGTGTGCGGCAAACATAGATGTTTGTTCTATGTCTAGGTGTTACTATAGGTAGATTTTATAAGTACCTGCTTACCTATATATTATAACAGCAATCTAGTTTCCATAGTACAAGCTCAGGCTTTGTATAGTTTGGGACTAGATAGAAGGCGTTGTGTAAAATGTCCACGAATATTTATTATTATTATTTTATTTGCAAGTAAAATAGTGAAATGATGAAAAGATCACTAAAATATTTTGTGCGTCGAGTATTTAATTTATTCTATTGTGTTCAATAACTAATCTATCCAACTCTGATTTGTTGGTAATTAACGTTAACTTCTTGCCAATAATATACCTCAGTGCTTGACTTGGCTCTTGATTTTTTTCATAGATTTTTTCAATGAACTCTTTTTTTTTATAAAACAAAGTAGACAAACAAGCTTACGGCCCGCCTGATGGAAAGCGGTTACCGTGGTCTATGGACGCCTGCAACACCAGAGGCGCCACAAGCGCGTTGCCGACCCTTGAAGAATTGTAAAACACTTTTTTTGAAGTGCCCCATGCTGTAGTCATCACTAGGGAAAACCTCAGAAGGAAGATCATTCCACAAACGAGTGTTCGCGGGAGGAAGTTCCTTAGCGTTCTTCAACGAAGTTTAGGAATAAATATTGAAGTAAGTACGATTCCTTTACGATTTAGAAAGTGCTACTTTAAAAATTTGGTGAAGATTTTCACAAGTCGTGTCGATGCCGGGCGTAATATTGACGATTCTCATTGGAGAGCCTTGACACAAACACGTAATAGGTGGTCGTTCGTTCGTTCTAAAAGTGATATCACGATATGATAGTTAGCATGTTATAAAATACTTACAATACGAGTATTTTGTGGTTTAAGTGGAAACACAGGTGCGTGACAAAACAAGACGTACAATGTAACAAAATAATATTTGAAAAATTGTGTTTATATATTCTATAAGCAATGTAACTCCCATACAGTACCTTAGTATAATTTTTGCTTGTGAAATTTTAATGAATAATAAGTACAATTCATTTTATTTTATTAATAAATAACATACCTACGTATTTAGTTCAAACGTTTTAGGTAATTCGTTCCGACGTAAAATGCCCATTTTACGTCGGAACGAATTAAAAAGTTAAGAAGTCAGAAAAAAATATTTTTAAAATCTACAGATCTGTAGAAACATTTGTGAATATATTTCGTTTATGAAAAAGACAATTATAAATTTAATCTTAGTATCATTTTGAAACCGGAAGATCTTCATCTTTTGAAACATCTAACATACTTTCCCAGTTTTCACAAGCGTAATGTAAATATTTATACATCTTACAATTTAATCAGAGCTCACACGGTATCACATTGGTTATAGTTTTCAACGCTAGCACAGAAATAGTGTATTTACAACTTGGGAATAAGGATGGGGGAATGAGAAAACCAAATAATAGGTCCTAACTAAAGTATTTATAATTTTGTTTTAGAAAAACTATGTTTTTTAAGAGTTTACGTTCATTCCCGCTCGACCCACTAAGTCGTCTTACTGGTGGGACTGGTTGGGGTTAATATAATATTTGTAAGGCCATATTTCATTACCTCAAACAAAACATAGCCCTATAATGATTTGAAAATATCCACAGAAGTTTCCCTTTTGCGCTAATCGAGACATGTTGGAAAAAATACAATATTAGCTATTTTGTATCATCTCTGTTTCGGGAAATCTTGTGCAAGTTATTGGAAGATAAAAAATTCTAAACTGCGTTTTAATATTAAAAAGGTTTGTTCCGGACAAAGGTACAACGCCAAAAGTGGTCCAGGCACAGCCCTACCCGCGAGAGATATTCTACGGTCATTACCTTGCTTGTGGCGCAGAACGGTGGCAACGCGGGTATTTTGAGAATAACTAGCATTTTATGGGTTAATACCTTGATTATGAGTTGGAAAATATGGAATGGCTTCATAAGTAAAGGGCAATGGGCCCTTTATATTGGCAATTTTAAACAAATTTATACTTGTTAACTACCGAATTAGTGCGAACTCCTAAAGGGTTATTGTTACAACAGCAATTATATTTATCAATTACATATTTTACACAATGATAGACAATACTCTAAGTAGTGCCATTTTATCATGGATTCTGGCCGTTGAATTTTATCAAGAGATTATGTACGGTAAACATAAAAGCGTGAAAATTATACCGTCACTGTTTTACGCCGTAAAAAGTAATGGAAAAATTAATAAAAATAAAATTGTATACATTCTGTGGAAAGCAATTTTCTGCGCTCGTACAAGGTTATCAATCATGATGCGCTTCACAACACGAACAATACACTTACAGCTACCATAGTAATCCCTCTTGTACATAATGGCGGTGGTTTTAACAAAACTTACATAATTTTCCAGCAACATTTTTACAAATCTAGTACATAATGTTTTTTTTTCCACGTATGTGAGCTACAACAGTAATAAACAGAGCTTTAGTGTATTAATCATAGTATTTCCATAATAATTCGTATTTCCACATCCACACTTATTTTTCATTGTTTTCGACTAACACGTCTCGCTGCTCTCGCTCGTCGTGTCATCCATGGGTCTTCCATTTTCAAACAATGCCGGTCAGCGCGAACCAATACTCTTTATAACTCAAAGAGGTTGGTTCTACGCTGCATTGCTAACACGTAAGTAATTATTTACCTATCAATGGTAATAATTAAAAAAAAATTGGAAAAAAAATATTTGTGTACGTAGGTACTTGTTAATTTTTTTACTTCAACAGTATTATACATTGATTGAAACAATAGAAAATCAAAAGTTTTTTAACATAAGTATTGATTCTTTGATTTTAACCATCAGAACTGTTCTCATAGAAACAGCAAAGTCACACGTCTATGTTTTTTTTTTTTTTTTTTTACGTTCGATGTTCAAACAAATCTGTATTCTAAAATGCCAACATCTGTCTCACTATTTTAATAATATTCTGGCGCGGTTCAACTTTGTTGATATAAATTTGCCTTCCGTCGGGTGAAGCGGAAACCAGAGGTACCTACTTGTAACTATTTAGCTACATTGATTTGAATTTAAAAGTATTTGTATTTTTACAGACACAGTTAGCAAAATAATTAATTATCACACTTTTTTGACGTTTTTCATTCTTTAGCGACTTGAAAATGTCAAGTTGAGTATCTAGAGTCAATTAAAAATGTATTGCACATCCACGCACAGTGCATCGATGACATACGTAGCTTTTTGTTTCATTTTCTTAAACCAACCCAATTTGACAGCAGTAAAATTGTTGCAGTTATTTTTCTAAATCATAAATCATCATTTATTCATATATAGTTAATACACGTCAGAGTAGAGTTATATAAGCTGAAATGACAAAGAGAGCTATTAATTATTTCAGTGCTGTCTTTTTTAATTTAGAAAAGTGCAACAACAGAATAGGGGTCATTGTCAGGCAGGAAAAATCAACGCTACCAAAAATAAAAGCGACTAGGTATGCAATAAAAATAGCTTAAATAAACTTTCTCGGCGTGAGAATGTTAAAAATCCCGTCCATGTTTGAGTTGACGGACAGACGGACGCAATGTAAATATTTTGTGTAGATAATCTCACCTGGATATTCCGCTGTCAACGCTCGCTTCATAATGGATTTATTCGACGCATTGGATTACTTGTTCCAAAATAAATGTTGGCTTCTATTTTTTTTCAGTCAAAGAATAAGTTGCAAAAATATAGTTTACCTAACACATCCTTCAAAGTAAAACTAGTTTTTTTCCAAATCTAGGTACCTATACCCTCATTTTAAATGAATGAATAACCTATAGCTACCTAGTGCAATTTAAACTTTAACTCACAACACATTAGATATGATCAACATCCATAGGTGTAAGAAGTCCTCAAAAGCAAATAGGGGTCGTGGAGTGATAGATGTGAAATCTCTCTTAATAAGGAAGCTGAGGGCAGTACCCGGACTGAAACAAAAACAATTTTCATATTCCGCGTCACATGCCTCCTGATAAGCTTTATGGTCTGGGCTTAGGCACTTCTAGCCGCGAGCTTTGCACAAACTTTACGTGGGTGAGTTTTGCTATGAAAATGCTAAAGGAAATCTTCCAAAAATAACACAGCTTTTTTTCTTTTCATAGCGTGAAAAGTGAAGGTAGAATTATACATAAGTCTTTTACGAAATAGCTACTAGTTAGTTCCAAGTCGATATTGCATTTTTCTAAACTTAACCTAATTTGACAGCTCTAAAATTATAGCCGTCTGTGTCGTTTCAGTTTATGAGAAAGAGACGGCAACATTTTTAGTGTTGTCAAATTAGGTTAGTTTAGAAAAATGCAACAAGAGAGTCGATAGATACCATTCTAAACTAACTTAGAATTGAAAAGAAAACGTCACAAATGCGTTGGACACGTGACTTATCGTTTGGAAACGTCACTTCTACGCGTTTTGATGAGTTTTTTATTTTCTCAGCTGTGGGATTTGGCTTGATGAGGTGTCAGAGTAATATTAGTAGGAGTTTAATGGATACTGCCACAGTGTAGAGGACCAGGGTATTCACAAACTGGTCTTTTCGGTGTGTTATAAAACTATGTCTCCTATTTTAATTACAATACTTACTGTATATCAGAGACTTACTGGTAGAATATGAACAAAACCACGTCCTTTCACACTCATTTACACGAACTAACAATTTCATCCAGAAATAGAATGTTTCATCTGAAAATATACTGAAAAGGTGCAAATGAAAAACTCCCGGCAAACGCAAGATATGCAAATAGCGTTATTTTTATCAGATACCAAAGAATGCCTGTCTACGTAAGGAAATCCCCCTTACGTGTCACAGTGAACAAAAGAACAGCACAGCTGTGTTACTAGTGATAGTAGTAGTTGTACCTATAGGGATGAGCTATGATGTGCAATAAAAGATATCAAATTCATGTTTTGAACAAAAAGCGCTCCGATAACCCGTAGCATAGTTACCGCTGGGTGAAACTCAAATGTGAATGACATACTTTTGTCTATGACTTTGTATTTGTACATCTTCGTATTTATTACTTTCTCATTTCATACAACTCCCAGCTTGTCCAAAGCCAAAGCTTGTCCAAAGGGAACTAAGTGGCTGATAGAATACATTTTTTTTTGTTAATTCATATTTATAATACCTACTTGTTTAACACTAATCCGAGTAGGTAGGTAGGTGAATTTTGATGAAATAATATACGTGTTGCCTTGTTAACGCCTTTTTTTTGTAACCTTTTGAAACTAGCTGACTATATTCCCTCTGTGTCCAATGCTATCTTATCTCGTTCGCTGAGGATTAATCACGGGTGAACATCTATGAATATTAAATCGATCTACATAATAACGTGGACGTACTTTCCAATACAGGATGTGAAAAGATGTCTAACAAAACTAAGGTAGATCATCTACAAAATCTAGAAATGAAAAAAAATCCGAAGAACTTTTAGTTTGATTGATTGTCCCGAAAATGGTTTTTTCAGAAGCGTTATACCTTATGCTGTAAGATTCGAAAGAGGTATTTGTTGTCACACAAATAAAAATTTAACAAAAAAGGTTTTACTTTAATTTAAAAGCATGATATGGAAAAATAAAACCTTATTTTGTATTTTTTTTATCGTTTATGGTCTGACAACTTGGTTCAATATTTCAGCAGTCATTTTGCACTTTGTATAATCGGTGTGTACGTACACCAACGTACACGTCGTGTCAGTAATGAAATATCCTTTCATAATCAGCCAAGCATTTGCCGCAGCGACACCTGGCTTCCGTAATTCCACACTGAATAAAACTTAATTATAATGAGTACATTGTAAAACGTGCGAAATGAAACAAGTCACACAAAAACTGACATTCGCGACTTTGTCTGCGTAGACTTGGTTTTTTGTAGACAAATGAAGTTACATACCTAGATTCTAGATTGTTATACAAGCCGCGGGCAAAATTTTAACTCCAAGGAAAAAATTATAATTTGTTATTAGTATCCCGAGTGGTAGAGACGGGTGATTTCAAAAGGATTTTTTAAGAATAAGAATACTTTTTATTTACGACACATACTAGAACAGAAACAAATACAGACTAATTAAATACTAACTAAACTAGAAACTGATGTCCTCCTAGCCGATTTCGGCCATGGCGACTGCGTTTTTTCTGGACAGGCATATTTAACTCGGATTAGTAGGGCTTTGTTGTTCTGCCCGTTGATGCGCTCTAGTGTGACTTGCGTACCCGATTTTGTTGATAAATGACTATGTACTACATAATAAGTAAACTAGGTATAAGGTAATCTAGTGTGCCGTAAAAACGTACCCTGGCTCAGCATATGTTGGATGACTGGCAACCAACGCTGGTCTTCCGGCAGAGGTTTAATGGTTTTCCGTAATACATAATCATCAGTGTTTTGTAAAGGGTTACGGAAACCATTATGTTTTCATTAGTTTATTATTGAAACATGTTTTATACATCTCAGTTTACCGTTATTGTATCATTTAGAAAAACAAGTTGAATTCAACATTAACCTTTGCTGACTTCTTCTACGTTGTATAAATATATCTATTCCAGATGTTTTCCAGTTCATTAATAATAAAAACTCGGATACCGTAGGAAACTGGGTCAGTTATATTTGTACCGTTATATCTACTACAATGTCACCAACGTTTTTAACATCGTTCCAGTTAAAAGAGGTAATTTTTTCATAAAAATCTAGTTTAAATATAATTGGGGGTTTGTCGGAATGTCATAAAAGTCACGTGACTTTAGTAACATCCCAATAAAACCACAATTGTATTTATACTAGATTTTATTAAGATAATAATTATTCATAAGCTCTAAAATGAGTCTTAAAGGAATATTCTTATTGATTAGGTATTCCATAAAAATATTATTAAAATGACCAGTGATTAAATAGACATTTCGAAATTGAGGTTGCGTGATTTGTCGCGTTAGGCGTTATAGGGGGCAGTTATAGATAGAATTGAAAGTTATTATTGTCTATTGTTCTATTTTACTATGGCAATAATAGGATTTCATTTTCTAATGTTGTAGTAAAAGTTAAAACATTGAGTATGCGTTAAACGTATTCGTCTACCTATAAGCAATTGCATAATATATTCCTTACCCTTTTCTTTGATTCTATCAGAAATCAAATTATAGAACGACAAAAAAAAGAAAAGAGTTATAAAAGTGCCCGTCTGTGAGTCCGATAAAATATTGCGAGGGGAATCAATTCCCTGCACAGAAAATACCAATGTATAAATCATTTTACGGATTAGTGTTGCCAGCGTGGTCAGAAAAGTTCGGAATTTCGGACCCCCAAGTTTGAACTTCATCATAGGCTTCACTTGACAGACTTAAGTCGACATTAGGCTTGCCATCATAAAAAAAGTGTTCAGATTTTTTATGCATAGAAAAGTACATGCATGGCTGTTCCATTATATTTTTCTAATAACATTTATAACTTTGGTTTTGCTGTAGAACTTAACAATTCTGTTGGGATTTTTATTCGAATCATGGCAACACTATTGTAGGGTAGCGTTTTCCATAAAATGCTGACAAGGGCACACCTTTCTGTCTGCCCGATAAAGGTTTAACCTTTTTTTAAAAGGATGTGGGCATTTCGATTTAGGAAACTGTAAGATTGTCTATGATAGGTATTGAACTAAGCATTTTCTTTCAAACGTAAAAATCTGATTTTACGAGTCAAAGAATCTGTTTAAAAAAACTATATTACAAGAACCGATTAAAAAAAAATCTGCTCTATGGTTTTTGTATTTATTTACACAAACCTATAATGTGGTAGCTCCAATGTGTTTTACCAAATTATAATTTTCACTATATTATGTAACTCAAAATGAACTAAACCTATAGAACTAAACTAAAATCGATTTTCAAATGTCTATTAATCATTTGACACCTTGTATGTATAGCACGCTCTTTTCCCTCGTTCGATCAATAAATAACATATTATATCGCAAAAGATAATTGAAAAAAGCATTAAAATATGATCAAGTTTTCGACGAAGATATCTTTTTAGCTTTTTGTTAAAGTCGTATAATTTTACGAGACTTCAGAAACTTTAGGTATCCTGAAGAGCGAGTCAAGTTATCAAATGAAACTTATATTAAACTCGCGTTTTAGGGAATAACAGAATGAGGCAACTGTTTCTAAGCGGTGCTCATAAAGTTTATTTAAATACGAAGAAGCCTCTCAAATAGACTACGTAAGTAACTACATACTTAGATAGATATATAACCTAAGTATATAACAACCCTGCTTAATTATTTCTAATACCGTATTTTCATTATTGAATATCTCATATTGTAATCCAATCTATATCCAATCTATACCTTCATAATATTGTTTTCTTTAATTTTATGTCTATAAAATCTGTGTATTTAGACATCTAGGTATCTAGATCTAGTTGTAAATGGTCTCATCTCAGTTATTTCTGAAATATAGAATTTTGAATTTTGATATTTTTACAGGATTTGGAACTTTTAATTTCTGTAAGTAGGTATACAAAAAAGGAAATTCATCCTTCTCAGTAGGTATTTCGTACATAATAATAAGTAACAATGCTGGTAGGCAGAGCCCTACATTACCAATATCTCGGCAATGTCCGCCTGGAGCGAAATCCTTGGATTCCCAATATTTTCGTACAATTTACGTCAATCGCATAAGTGCGGGAAAGAGATACCTTATCTCTTTCTTGCGTGTGAGTGAGAAAGGTATCCGAGAAATTCAGATTTTGTTAGTCAGATTTGTTAGAGGCAAATGCAGGAATTCTGAATGTTATAGGTATTTTCGAGTTATCGAGAATACCTATTATTTTGTACTTTTACTGTTGTCACAAACAGAGAGAAACCACATTTTTTTTTACTTTTTAGGTTTAAGAATAGGTTATTTACTTGAATTGAAAAAATTCAGTTGATAATGTACGTTATAAATAACTAATTTTTCAAACAGGAAAATGTAAGATATATTATCTAAATGGATAACAAAAGTAAAGTTACTACCTAATTGACTAGGTAATAGCATTTTACGAGCAATTAGTGGTGCAGAGAAAACAATGGTGGTGATTGCTATGAAATTGATTTTTATTGCACGCCTTTGTTTACACTAGATGCAGTCTCTTCTTGCTTGTTAGAAAAATAAATGAAGAATAATAATAAGTTTAGATAAATAGATCCAAAAAAAATAACTTGTAATTTTGTTTTAACTCTAATCAATAAATTTATTTACAAAGAAAATTACAACTAATATAGGTAGTATTTACAATAATTACAAAATACACATGAAACAGTTGAGCTATAAATTCAAAAAGTCAGCTTATGTATCGTTTAGTAGTAGGTATAATTATATACTTATTATAATAATAATTATTAACCTGAGGGTATTATTTTGACCTAAAACCGGACCCTTTACTTACCATATAGAAGAAATTGTTACAAAATTGTATAATTGACTTCACAACCGGATTGTAATGAAACAGAAATATTTATTGTATTTTTTGTGGGCGCTTTTAAAAGGGTTGGTTTTTATTACGCTGTTTTGTTTTTACATGCTTTAATTTGGTTTTTAACGATACAAGTAATGTTTTTGTCGGAAAATGTGAGGAAAAAATGTTTGTCATGTTGGATAAAGATAAGATAAGATAAAGAATATTTATTTGCTAAAACCTAATGTAAAATAAATGTGTACATAAAGATGGTATGTTTTCGTAAGTGTATCACAAACATGTCTTACCGGTTACAGTGTGCTAATTGATATGACATGCTACATTAATGTCACTGCTAATAGTTTATATAACATTGGAAAATAATAAATTAGTTTGACAAATAGAAAGTTGGAAAGTTTACTCTTGAAATGGGTGAAAAGTATTACAGTAAAATTAAAATTTTATACGTTTTTTTTATTTCTTGCTAGTAACTTGACAGAGGTCTATCAAACGCTCACAAACGTGACTTTTATTGCCGAAATTGCGGGCAACACTGCAGTGGCCATAAATAAAAGAAGAAGAAAATACACGTTTTAGTTTCGTTTGTTGGTGCACAGCATCAGAAATTGGGCTTGTGTACCAAATTCGTGGCTAGACAGGTATTATTATTATTATTATTATTAAGAGCCCGTAGCGTCCCACTGCAGGGCAAAGGCCTCCCTTCCTTCTCGCCAGTCTTGTCTGTTTTGGGCAACTGTGGACCAGTCCTTGAGGTAGGCATCAAGCTCGTCCCTCCATCTTCGCCGTGGTCTGCCGCGAGGTCGTTTTCCGTTTTGAGGCAACCATTCTGTAGTGGATTTAGCCCATAACGCATCCGACATGCGGCAGACGTGGCCTGCCCAGTCCCATTTCAACTTACCCACATGTTGACCGACATCTGCGATTTGCGTTTTGGAGCGCAGTATACTGTTACGAACGCGGTCTGTTAGTTTGACTCCCAGAATACTGCGCTCCATGGCTCACTGGCAGACAGGTATATTCTAGTATATTGGAATGCATTCTCAGAAATGTACTAGTGATACACATTCTATATTTAACAATTGGAGTAAATTCTCTGAGGTGTTAGATCTTAGCTGGTGTGTGCCACGTCATAAGTCTCTTTAGATAAACTTTTTTTTAGGCATTGTTTTGTATATTGTGTGGTGAAACGATATGAAAAAAAAAATTTGATAAAGCACACAGTACAAAATAGAAAAATTAAGCAAGATAATAAGATTCATGGTAAAAACGGGCTGGAGTATGGAAACTAAATAGTATGAAAAACATTTAAAAGTGCTTTTCAAAAGTTCCTTTGAGAAATACATCACTTTGAGGATTCCAAAGTTTTCAGCTATTAGGTATAACGTATAGTATTATATTATCTGTGGTATAATAAAGAAAATACCACGACATTACTTTTCCGAACAATACCAAAAAATGCAGAATTTTATATACAGAATCTCTATAAATTTTTAAACTGGCCCTTCTTATCCTGTTATCTTTCAAACTCGCCCACAGTGGGGAAAACGCCTGAAAATTTAATAAAGCCACAGACGCTGAAATCTTAAATGAAGGTACTTTATGGGATAAAGCAGTATAATGGACGAAATTACACTGTAACAAACGGATCGGATTATTTAAATGACGTCATTATAGGTCGAGAATCCGAGACTTTTTTGCATTTGAAACTAAGTTTAATCTGTGTTATTGCTCCTAATTTAAAAATTGTTGGGTCAAGTGGAACAGAGTCTTTAGGTAAAATTGATGTGGCTAACCTTAATGTCATCACACTCACCACACGCTCGCAAAGCAATATAAATAGCTATATCATATTTTGCTTAAAAATTGTTTACCTGACTGTACGCAACAGCTTCCATTTGATGGTGTCCGAATCGTCAGTAACAAAAATATTAAAATCAAAAGTGTCAATTGGGACAATTTGTCCCAAAATATTTTGTCCGAAACGTCAGCAAGTCAAAATAAGTATTTGAGTAATTGAACATTTGCAACTAACTCTTGCATACTATCGCTACTTATAGTGTGCATCAAACCAAATAGGTAATTGGTATTTCTGCAAGAGCCACAACTCCATGTTTTCAGAACTATTTCAAATATACCTTTCGAATAACAAACGATTTGGGGTTCAAATGACCCCAATTCTGAAACGTAAAACTAATCAAATGAAGTGTGTTGTAATGTGTTGCTATGGTAACGTAGTTTATCGTAGAGGGCAACTTTAACCACGCATACGGACACGAGTTTTGACATTTTTTGAAACGACACATAGCACTTTTATTTTAATAGTTTTTCTTGTGTTATTGTGAGTATTGTTGTTTAATTTTGGTGGAATTTTAACCAATAATACTTAGGTCGTAACATAAAGTGTGAGCCATTGGAATAAATGTGCGTAAAGTGGTTTTTCTGAATGTGAAAATTCGTGTTAGGTTTTGAAGAGAAAATCCACCATTTTCTTTTCAAAGCAAACGACAGCCGACTTGACAAATGACTTGACTCGACTTATATTATTACAATTTTAACACTTGACATTGGCAAAATTGTCTGTCGAAATGACGGATAGAGGCCATTAATGAAGAGAAGAAGAAGAAGAAAAATATGTTGGATATTTTTACTTCAAAACTGAAGTAAACTCACATCATGGATTAATTTTTACAGACAAACAGACGTACCAAGGTTTTTATAAGTAGGTACTTACCTAATTGTTTTCTTCGACTCGCCTCATTAGTCATTACTCATTACTAATAACAAAACAAACCTCAAGATGTCCGTCTCCGTAACATCAAAGGCCGAACCTAACAAAAAGTGACGGTCAGACCTACAATACCTACTCATCATTGAAATCTTTACTGACACGCTGTAGTATGACGTCATTTTATTTCTAACTAGTTTCCGCCCGCGACTTCGTCCGTGTGCCGTTCGTTCCTGTTTATTTTCTGGGATAAAAGTAGCCTATGTTAATCCAGTTAACTAATGATGTTGGTATATTCCAAGTTTCATCATCTAAACTTTACATTTATAATATTAGTGGGATGGGTTTGCTGGGATTAATGAGATGGGATGGGATAGCCTTTCATCCATAAAAATTCAACCAAGTTTTTTTATAAACCTAGGTATTGATGACGTCACCAGCCAAATCCCACTTCGGCTATTGGATGAACATTTTATTACTCACCTAGTACAATCAAATCACCTTTGTTTGTCCAAGTTCCTACGGAATTTACCGTTCATAAAGATTCATAAATCTGAAATACAAGCAAGAGGCTCTCAAAGTGGGTATAGTAATTTACGAGCATTGTTATTCAGCGGTTACCTAGATTTGAGGGAAAACATCCGGGTCATCAGTATTCTTTATAAGTGCCTTCTCACATGTACTTGGACGCAAACATTTTACGCGTCACTGAAATCGCTCTACGTGCATAAAAATCAAGTCAAGTCCGCTTGAATGTTTAGAAAACACTATAATATTTTATTTTTATTATATGGTGGCTGAATAAACGGTTTTTCTTCTTCTTCTTTCAAGACAAACAAGCTTGGGACGAATTAGCTCCAACTCATTAAAAAATTCAAAACCTTATGACGATTAAAAATGATTAGTGACATTTTATTCAATGAAAGAATTGGCTTTTAATTTTTTGTCTTTGATATTTTTGACCTTATCACTTCATGCTACAACTTAATATCGCAGTTTCCATTAGGTATATATCATTACTTGGTTTTTTTTTATGAGTTTTCTTCAATGATTTTTATACGACTATCATTTAGATCAATTTTTCAGTAACACCAGAATACGCATTGCTGTTGTTATAAATCAAGATCAAACTTTCATTCGCTTGCTTGCGTAAATATTTTAATTAGACCTTTTATATGGTCTGCGAGTGCATGTGAGAAGGCAATTCGCGTGGGCAAATTGTTTATTTTCTGAGCTAAAAGTAAGAATTTGAGGTAAAATGCGTCATAGTAAGTATTCGTTTTTGCCATAAATACGTACGCGTACCTATCTACTGCCTAAACGTATTGTAGATATTAGATAGATAGATAGATATATAGATATATTCTTTACTGGCCGTCGCCCGCGGCGTTGCTCGCGTTCTACCCTTTAGAGTGTGACGTTTCAAAATTCCTTTCTTAGAGCACCCCTACACTATATAAGGATACTACCCTCCAAATTTCATACCTCTAGGACTTATGGTTTAGGCTGTGCGTTGATTCTCTGTCAGCTTCAAAAGAGTTTTATATATATTGATGATGATTGATGATGTTTGCACACCAAGAAAAGAAGAAAAACAATAAAAGAGAAATAAGTTTTAAGTATGAGGTACAATGGGCGATCTTATCGCTATAAGCGATCTCTTCCAGACAACCTTTGGATGGACAGAAGCATGCATATTAGCTTCTAGTAACAAACCTTATCGTTTTAAGAATAACCCGGGATTGCCCTGAAAACTACCTAGAGCCTAACCACGCTACGTATGCAGACCTTAATTGAAGATCTGCATACTTAGCGTGTTCAGACTCTTCATATGTACTTAGCGTGGCATCTCCAACTAGGTTGACGAGACTTGAAACCCGTCAACCTGTTGGAGGCCCTAGGAAAGCCATCTACGCTTTATTTATTTACTCCTACGTGGAAGTACACATATACAAATACAAAATCGTTTATTTATATAAAAGTGTACATGACAGGAATAGGCAATCATAA
The DNA here is from genome assembly GCA_918843925.1 of Eulithis prunata. NCBI lineage: Eukaryota > Metazoa > Arthropoda > Insecta > Lepidoptera > Geometridae > Eulithis > Eulithis prunata. The sequence goes on along the minus strand of OU974020.1, from coordinate 8,580,704 downwards.
ATAGGTAAGTAGGTACATGCATATATAATTACAAGACAAAAAAACAAATACTGCTAATGTTACCAGAAGGTAAGTATATCGTACCTACGCAAGGGGAATGGAACGCTGCCATGTACAAGCCTGTATAAAAAGCTCTGCGCTCAGCATGTGCTGGGAACGAGTTCTCAGCGCTGGTTTTCAGCACAAGGCTTCGGTAACGCACGAACTCTTTAGGCTTCAACGCAATAAAAACTAATTATAAACTAAAAGTCTTGTATAAACAATAAACCGTCAAACTTACCTCCACTCAGGCCATGAATATTCCGCCCTACGTAAACGTATAATTTAAAATTTCATCGGCGGCATACCTTTCCGAACACGCGGTTATTTCGGGCGCAAGCAGGTGTGATAGCCGGCTTACTTTCAGGGTTTCAGATAGCTTTAAGGTGAATACACACTACACTGCTTTCTTAAAAAATTGCCCCTAAGGGGACTTCCGGATTTTTTTTCCAATTTTCCCCTGCCGGCAGATGCAGCGGTCGCTATGGAGATTATTGGACAAAAGTTTCAGAAATCCCCCACGCAGGGGACTCACGCAGGGGAAAACTGGAATGAGCCGAAAAAATTAACTCAAAAGTGGTTTAGAACTTCCACATTGGTTAGCAAAACCCTTATTTTGTCTTATAAGCCATTGCATAAAAACACGCAGGTGTTTTAGATTTACATGACCACATAATCCACATTTCACGTACATGCACGTACCGAACCGTTTGCAATTTATGATTTCATGTACAGTCCATCAGTGCAGTGGAAGCACCTAGTATATACATATATATTTTTTTTTAATCAAAGATTTCTAAAATTCTTACAATTCAATCTGTCCGATGCAAATCATGCAAACAGTCTGAAAACGATTTACTGAACAATACTCGACTAGAAATAAACTCACTGGAAAAAGTGAGATTGCCCTTTACGTCAACATTTCAGTTAGAAACGATCAACTATGAAAATGTACGTAATCCTTCAAATATTGAGAAATATAATATCGAGAGAGCTGAAATTGGATTTCGATAACTCAAATTGAAACGACGTACCTTTATTCGGTGAGACGAAGATCATTTACAATTTTTACCAACATTTTCACAACGATTTATGTAAAGACAGGCATTCGCACACCTTCGCTTGCTCTCGCTAGGACATTCACTCGTTCGCTTGCTTTCGGTCGGCCTATTTGTATTCACCACCCAGCATGAGACTATACACCTAAAAAAGTTCAGAAAGCAAAGGAATGTCTAACGTGTGTTCACAGCTTAGTTCTGTAGAATGGAATGAGGGCGGTGAGATGTTCAGATGTTTCTGTTCACAATTCATTTTCGAAGTTGGCTCTACAAAGGAACCGCAATCATCAGAATTTATATTTGTTGGCTTTGGTTTGTTTAGTAAAATTTTGAGCAATCTAATTGAGGATTACTTAGAATCGTCTCTTAACTTATGACATAAGTTAATGTCTGTTTAAAATAGTGCTATCTGGGTTTAAATAATGTCATAATTAGGGACAAGGAGAACCAAGCGATACCTATTACGTAAGATTGTAGTAGTTTTAGTAGTAGTAGAGCTCTTTGTGAGAGCTCGTCCGGGTTCAGTACTACTACCGCACCTATTTCTGCCGCCAAGCAGCGATGCTCGCATTGCTGTGTTCCGGTTTGAAGGGTAAGGGCGCCGGTGTAATTACAGGCACATGAGACTTCAAGATCTTTACGTCTCAGAGTGATGGACGCAGTGCATTGCCTTACAGGGCACGCCCTCATTGGACTTGCTCTGTGGGGTAATGCATTGTTATAGGCAGTAGTTACCACTTAACATCAGGTGAGCTATCAGCTTGTTCCATTACTTTTATCATAAAAAAAAATCGTGAATCTGTTATAGCTATGGAAGAAAATTTACATGGGGAAAGTTTGGTACTCTACACTCTGCAGCGAGGTGAGTACGGTATCTGGGTTTAAATAGTCCTTATCGATTTAAATGACAGCGACTCTAACTAAAATTAAATTTACAATGATTATACCTTAAATACTTATAATCTAATACCTTGGTTTATGCAAAGCGCTTCTAATAGACAAGTTGATCTGATGTCAATAATAATAAAAATTTAAAGTTAATAATAATAAAAATTTCAGTCTAAATAATAATAAGAGAAATAACTTTAATAATCAATCTAGTCAGTCAAAAAGTAAATCTATCAAATTAAATAAATTAAAATATACCAGCTTGGTGCATCAGAACATTGAAGGTTTGCGTAGTAAAGAATTAGAGCTGGAACTGTACATGACCTCGAACAGCATCGACATTATTTGTGTCACAGAACACTGGCTGAAATGTCATGAGCTTATGTTTAGTTTCAGTGATCACCAGGTTGGTAGTGCTTTCTGCAGAGAACGCTTTATTCGAGGTGGCTCATTAATATTACTAAATAAACAAATAAAATTTAAAGAACGCAAAGATATTGTCCACCACTCTGTAGAAAGGCACATTGAAGTAGCATGCGTAGAGTTGGAGCAGTTCATTGTTATAAGCGCTTACAGCCCACCATCCGCCTCATTTGATATTTTTGAAAAAGCAATGGAAGAGATCTTGTATAAAATATGTAAAACAAATAAACAAATTATAATTGGCGGCGATTTCAATGTAAATCTGCTTGTTCAATGTTCCTTAAATACCAGACTAATAACTTTATTTAAATCATTTGATCTCGAAAATGTATTTCTGGAACCAACTAGGATAACAGCCACCTCGGCTACGTGTTTAGATAACATCTTTACCAACGTAAAAATAATAAGTAAAAATGTAATTAGTCACATCTCATCGGACCACCTTGGTCAACTTATTAAAATAGAAGCTCAAACTAGAAATAATGAAACAAGAAAAATTACTTTTGTCCCATTGACCATGCATCGCCTGGATAAGCTAAAGCTGGACCTTATCTCCAAGCTTCCCACATTAACTTACAGTAACTGTAATTCAAATAACTTGTATGAAACTTTCTTCTATAGATTCAATAACATCTTCGATTCTATTTTTACATCTAAGTCGATAATGGTCACTGGCAGTTCTAAATTCAGTGAGTGGGCAACAGCAGGTATTCATAAAAGCAGGCAAACATTGTACGATCTTTATAGTGAAAAACAATACAACTTCAGTGAAGAGTTCAAAGAAAAAGTTAGAAAATACTCGAAAATTTTCAAAAAAGTCTGCCGTATTGCCAAATCCCAATATATAAGCTCAAAAATCAAAACTAGTCAAGACAAAATCAAAGCAACTTGGAAAGTAATTAATAGTGAGACCGGAAGAGTCAAAACACATAACAATGTATTCAATCTAAATGTTGACGACACTATCATTAACCAAGATGATGATGTGGCCAAAGCATTTGAAACATTTTTTACCGACATTCCAGTCTCCACTACAAAGTCTTTAAACTCTTCGCACATAATCGCGGAGTCATTACTTAAAGAAAATATACCTGAGTTCAAAACATTATTTAATTTCGATTATGTGCAACCAAATGACATTGTCAAAGCTTTTAAAATGATAAATGTTAAAAAAACCACGGACCTCTGGGGCATTTCTGTTGCCGTCATAAAATCCGTAATTGATCTTATAGCACCAGATCTAGCTTTTATATTCAACCAATGCATTGATTGTGGTGAGTTCCCTGACTTAATGAAACATAGTAAAATAACACCTTTATTTAAATCAGGTAGTCATTCTGACCCTACTAACTTTCGGCCGATATCAGTGCTACCTACATTTAGTAAAATCTTTGAAAAACTTATGCTTAATCAGCTGCAAAGGCATTTTGAAATAAACAACTTACTTGACAATAAACAATTCGGTTTTACAAAGGGTCGCTCAACCACCGACGCGGGTGTTGAGTTAATATCACATATTTTTGAAAATTGGGAGCAGTCACATGACGCCTTGGGCATTTTTTGTGACCTATCTAAGGCGTTTGATTGCGTGCACCATGAAACGTTAGTCAGGAAACTAAACCACTATGGTGTGAAAGGGGTTGCTCTTGAACTTCTTAATTCTTACTTAAGTAACAGAATTCAAAGAGTTGATGTTAATGGAAAACGTTCTCCGGGGTCAGTGGTAAAAATGGGTGTACCACAAGGATCAATACTAGGACCGTTCTTGTTTTTAATTTACATTAACGATCTACCACGAGTAGTTAGAAACGATCATGAGATTGTACTGTTTGCAGATGACACTTCACTTGTATTTAAAGTGAAACGACGACAAACTAATTATGACGATGTAAATAATGCAATCTCTAAGGTTGTAAACTGGTTTAATGTAAACAATTTATTACTAAATGAAAAGAAAACGAAATGTATTCGGTTTATTCTACCAAACGTCAAACAAACAAATGCTAATGTAAAAATCAAGGAAAATAATATAGATCTCGTGGACACCACAGTATTTTTAGGCATAACTCTAGATAATAAACTTCAATGGGGCCCACACATAGATAAATTGTCGAAGAGACTTAGTTCTGCGGCATACGCAGTCAAAAAGATCCGCTTCCTTACAGATGTGGAAACCGCAAGACTAGTCTACTTCAGCTACTTTCATAGCATTATGTCGTACGGCATTTTGTTGTGGGGTAGTGCTGCAGATATAAACACCATATTTGTGTTGCAGAAGAGGGCTATTCGTGCAATTTATAACATGGGTCCCAGAGAATCACTAAGAAATAAGTTTAAAGAAATAAATATAATGACAGTACCTTGCCAGTACATCTATGAAAACTTATTGTATGTTAAAAAAAATATAAATCTATTCAACAAAAAAAGTGATAATCATAATGTTAACACTAGAAACAAAGACAAACTCGCTGTTCCCACCACTAGGCTCTCAAAAATTAGTAAATCTTTCAAAGGGCAATGTGTACGCTTCTTTAACAAAATCCCAAGTGATGTGTCTCAATTGTCGATTGGCAAGTTCAAAAACGTAATAAAACAAAGACTTATTTCAAAAGCATACTATAAAATATCAGATTATCTAGAAGACAAACAAGCTTGGGACGAACTAGCTCCAACTCATCCAATAAAAAAAAAAAAAAATTGTAATCATACCTAATCATACAAAACGTAATGACGATTCAAAGTGATCAGTGAGATTTTATTGAATAAAAGCTTTTTGACTTTGACTTTGACTTTGTCAAATTATCTAGAGACGCTGAAAATTTGAATGCAAAATGAAGGTATATACAAAAAATCAGCTTATTATATCTCATTTCGAGGTCGATCGCTAACTCTACTTCTAGTTTATTAAAATAAATTATTACCTTGGCTTAGAATTTACAGCGCCACATAATTACTCGGGCGCGAGTAAAGCAGCGAGCAGGTGCTAGTGGTGTAACAAAGTAGCCATATTTCGCTGGCATTTGGCACGAGATTCGTACCAAATTGCTGTAGTTAAGTGCTTGTTTCACATTGATAGTGGAACTTATCTCCTCGTAGCTTAGTTCAAGCCACTGAATAAATAAAATGTACGTCAGTTTGCCTGTTTCATACACATTTAGTCATCTAACCATAGATAAACCGCATAATATGAAACCTGTCAAAAAACCCCAGCGCATATTAAACTGTAATCGGTCGAAATAGAGATAAGATTAGCTTGGCATTACCGTAATCGATAGTGTCAACCACTAACATAATTTGCAAAAGTTTTAGAAGCCACTAATTGATAAATGGGTATTTAGAGTTTCAGGGACATTTTGTACAATAGAGGCTGTTAAGTGAAAACAAAGTTTCTGTCATAATTTTGTCGTCTGTATGTAACTTATGTAGGTACAGTCAGCGACCTATGTCGATTAGCAAATAGAGTTTTTAGAATTCAAGTAAATGCAGTTGTAAATTATAAGAAGATCTAGGTAAGTAAAAAAAAACTCGCAAACAATATTATGACAATCGTATATTGTTGATCAACGGACGTTGCTGGCTGTACCTACGAGTTCGTGTCATGGGTATCAAAAACTTCTTATCTCTGAGATCTGTGTTAAGATTGCTTTGTTAGTCGATTCTGCACCTCAGCAAACTAATCACCCACTATGCTACAGAAGTTGCACAAAATCACCCTGTAATTTGTAGTCATCAATCAAACCTACACCAAAATTCTTCCGTTTCAGTATTAAGTAACACACTGCACCGCTAAAGTTTCATCTTTCTTTTGTTTTTTTCTCAAAAGTAAGAAAAAGTTTCTCTCCTTTCTTTGACTTCAAAGAAAAAAGTAAAAACTCTTTCGTCGCATTGAACTCGAACAACTCGATAAATTCACAATCGAATTAAGACAATAAAGAGTGTCTGATGCTGGAGAGTGCTAGAATTAAAGCTTTCAGTGCAAGTCGGGGCTTGCAGTAAACGGTGACCGTTTTATGACGTAAACCAAATAATTTTCTAAAATTATGCTTCTTGCCCGTTCTTTTAGGCTCTGAATTTATTGTACCTATTCGTTTTACACATAAGTACTACAAACTTGACGTAAACTTTTTTTTTTTTTTCTAATTAATCTGCGATCGGCTACTTAGCCATAATCAGATTGGTTCGTGATATTGACGTAAACTATGTATATTTTTGTATAGAGACTGAGCAGCGCCTCTAGCGGGAAGTTTACAAAACTGTGGATCTCCTTACAAAATTATAGTTTACGTGACTTTGCAGTTAACGTCAAACGTACACACTAAGGGGTATATTCATATTGGTCTTCTAAAGCTGAGCTATATAAAATGATTACTAAATCTGTTGTCATCTCTTTTCGTTGTCATGCTAGTGACTATGATAGAGCATTTTTTAAAGCCGCGTTAAATTAACGGGTTAAATATGAATAAAGGGGTAAGCATTCCGGTCGCGAAGAACTGGCTCCTAGAATCAGTTGCAGATGCAAGTTTCCTCAGAGAGGTTTTCTTCAGTTAGAGATTGCGTCAAACGCCTGAACTACTGGTCATACCACCGTTATTTTGACGGTACCGCTATTTCAAAAATGGACTAAAAGAAAAAGAGTTAAATAAACTATTCAATGATACAAAAGTCTCGAACAGGTGCTGAGTGCGATCGATTTTGTAATCGAATCAAGATTTCATTCACAAAGAGTCTGCGATACTCAAATACTCTTCTCGATTAAATAAAGTTACTTATGGTTTGACTCCATTTACCTGCATGTTTTCACCTTTTATGTTCTAACTTTTATAAGGTTTACTTCCGTGTATTCAAACAATGTGATGCAAAAGAAATAATCGTCAAAAAAAGTTTATGATGTAGAAAATTCACTTGAATTTAGATCCTTATTGAATCTATACTAAGCGATATATTCTAACCTAAACTACTAATTCTAAGGCAGCAAAGTCAACTTCGACTAACACACATAACAATATTTTTTCTTGGAAAATAGAAAGGATATAATTAAGATTCATATCTCTTTCTAAAGTAGTAACTACTGTGGCTACACTATTATGAAAAACATGAGTATAATCGGTACCTAATAGTATAATCGAATAAAACGGGCACAAGCGGGCTGCAGCTCTAACAGTCACGTGAGGGTATCGATCCTGGCTCCCGTAATCATGCATAGAACCACTACCTTGGAAACTCAACAGGTGAACTCAAAACCAAAGTCTATCGAGTTTTATGTGACTTTGACGCTTGGCATAAACGGACCACTCGCACATTAAAAATGGTTTTACAACACAGTTCTAAGACACCAACCGGTTTTTAACCGACTTCAAGAAATAGAGGAGGTTCTCAATTCGGTTGTTTTTTTCCTAGATGTTTGTTACCTCATAACTCCGTATTTATGAACCGATTGCCACCACTTGCTACGTAAGTGTCCCTTCAAAAAGCGTCTGCGGCTGGCCACTAGTGGCTCTTAGGTACGTAAAAACAGATAAGCTATCTTATGTCGATAGGAAATTTTACCACTTAGTGGAAAGGCATTAGGTTGAATTTTGAGATATTCTTTACAAATTAAAAGATAGAAAACTTCTCTAAATTTGATGTAGGTACACGACTTGTTGTCTTGACATCTACGCCACAGATAATATAATACTATAACACCTCAACCAAAAACATAGGTGATTTTTATCTTTACAAATGGCTTTTTATTTCGACTGTACTGACCTGCGTTGTGCCACAGAATAACACAACAGTACTACGTAAGGTACAAATTGGGAAGAAAATTAGGAATTAGCATAACAAAGAGGTACCTACGAATTGGCCATAACCCGTGACCACCTTCACGCTAGTTCCACGCAACCACAAAAAACAAGGAGAGAGTTTGCACTATTTGCCACTAGTAGGGTACGAATGAAATGGGGTGTGAAACCTGCGCTTTGTCGACGGCAGGGGGCGTTGTTATAACTTCGCGATAGTGAGGTTCATTCCACCCACTCTATTGAAGCGGCCTAAAAGATGTTTGGCATTCAAGGTTAATAGATTGCGATTAGGTAGATTATAGACCTTCGCTTGTTCGGTAATGTAAGAAGTTGGCTGTTTTAGTCTGACACACGACACGATATCGTCATAAAGAACGATACCGCTAAGCGAACGACTGTGTGATTTTGATAAAACAATATATTATATATAAATTTTCTTCTAAATAATGTAAAACTCTTTTGAAGCTGACAGAGAATCAACGCACAGCCCAAACTATAAGTCCTAGAGGTATGAAATTTGGAGGGTAGTATCCTTATATAGTGTAGGGGTGCACTAAGAAAGGAATTTTGGAAAGTCACACCCCAAATAATGCGTTTGCTGCTACTACGCGAGCAAAGCCGTGGGCGTCAGCTAGTTTAATATATTAAATAGTAGTTACGTATTTACCTCTCATTAGCTTTTCTATAGAAAAGCTTTCGATGCATTAGGTACTATAGTACCTAATGCATCGAAACAATCTGTGGTAAACGGTGTAGGTGTCACAGTTAGCCATGTGCTTAATATTATTGTATTTAATTATCTGTATACTATGTAACTGTCTGTTTACCCCAATAAAAATAAAACACAAATAAATTTTGATCATAAAGCGTGATTTACGAGAGAAATTAATGTTCACTCCGGGAAGCCTAAGTCTCGAGGATCAACTTGATAATAATTTCCAACTTAAACGACTTAAGCCTGTGATTAAGTCGTACTTAAAGACGCCAAGTTCTAGTACAATATAACAATCTTCAAATAGAGAACGAGATTAAATAACCAGATGATTATCTAAGAACCAATACCGGGGTATTAGGGCGTTTTCACATTGCTACCGACACGACACGCACGACACTCACACAACACTTTTATCTAAAACTTTGGAAGTTAGTCGTTTAGTGATGGTAATTATTTTTACCTAATAGCATGAAAAATGTAAATCCGTTATTGGCTATAAGATGAATTTATAAGATACCTACTCTGTACACCCTAAGAGCTGTTGATTTTGTTAAATAAATAAAATAAAATATCGGCAGTGCTAAAAGTCATACTGAATTAATAATGCGAATTGCACTCGAAAACTGGACAGACGGAATTGCAATTGGTGGGATGAGAATTTCGAACTTGCGATACGCGGATGACACCACCTTGTTCGCCACTAGTATTCCGCACATGGAACGCCTGCTTTGCAAGATGGAGACTATCAGTCTCGAATTTGGACTAAAGATCAACCGAAGCAAAACCAAAATGATGATAGTCGACCGCGTCCGGGATAACTCGCCAGAAGTCACAAACATTGCGAACTGTGATGTGGTTAAATCATACATCTATCTCGGAGCATTGATTACTAATAGTGGTGGATGCATTGATGAAGTAAAGCGGCGTATGGCGATTTCTAGATCTGCGATGGACAAACTCAAGAAAATTTGGAGAAACCGGAACATAACCAAGGCCGCTAAAACCCGGCTTGTGAGAGCTTTAGTGTTTCCCATATTTTTGTACGCCGCAGAGACGTGGACTCTCCGAGAAAGTGAGAAGAAGAAGATAGATGCTCTCGAAATGTGGTGCTGGAGAAGAATGCTTGGAGTATCGTGGACTGAATTTCGCACCAATCAGTCTATACTTCAAGAACTCGGCATCAAGCAGCGTCTATCATCCATAGTGCAGTCGCGCATTCTCACTTTATTTGGACATGTGTTGCGTCGAGGGGAAGTCTCCATTGAACGTCTGGTGGTGCAGGGAAAGTTCGAGGGCAGAAGAGCGAGCGGCCGCTCACCGATGAGATGGACGGACCAAGTCAAGGCTGCAATTGATGTTCCTCTGAACGAATGTGCCAGAAAAGCAGCGGTTCGGGAGGAATGGCGGAAGATTGTGAGACGGGCCACTACTCCAATATGACGACCACGACCACTCTGCCAAGAGTGATACGACAAAGAAGAAGAAAAGTCATACTAAAAATTTTCACGCCCGATTGTCGTGTCTACACCCATATTGTTGTCCGAGTCAACGACATCTGTATCGTGTCGTTATCGGTCAGTGTACAAACGCTCATGCGTTGCTTAAGCTTTTGATCTGAGTTAGGTAAATTAATCTCTTGGTACCAGGTAACTATGTATATTGATATGTGCTTAGACAAGTAGATATGTACGTAGGCATACATCAATACAAAGGAGAGTAATTCATGGTCACAGAATACGTATAGAACTCAAATCACGTATAGAATACTAGCTTCCGCCCGTGACTACGTCGGTGTCCGTTTGATCATGTTGAATTTCCGGAATAAAAAGTAGCCTATGTGTTAATCTAGGTTGCGAACAATAAATATTCCAAGTTTAATTCAAATTGAACCAGCAGTTGCAGCGTGATTGTCACACAAACATCCAAACATCTAAACTTTGACATTTATAATATTAGTGGGTTGTGAAGTGGGATATTACTCAAAAAAATTATATTAATATATCAAATTAATTTTACATTGATAATAGGTACTTCTAATATTTTCTTAGTACACAATACTACATCTTTATTTTAATCCTCTCCTATGCGTCAAAGGTTTGCTGGAAGAAAACTCTTATTAGGGTTAAGCTCGCCTTTGTACCTACATGTCTTTAGTTTTAACTTGTTTGTTATTTTTTTTTTAATAAAAAATTCAAGAAACAAGTCTTAAAGTGAGGATCAAACCAGCACTTTTTGACAGCCAATCAAACGCTACGCCAGTTTCACGATACCTATCGTACAAACGTAAACATCTCCATAAAAACTTATTTCCCATCAACTCAAATTAAGTAACATTAACGTCCATCGTAACTTCACAGCCTGTAAATGTTTACTGCTTGATATTCAATAGCCCTGAAGCGGCTTGTGGTTCTCTTACGTCATACCAATGAAGGTAAATAATAAAAGAAAGTGAAATTAAAGTTATTATTAAAATATCTAGAAAGAAAATTACAACTAATACAGTATTTACAATATTTACAATATTTACAAAATACACATGGAACAGTTGAGCTATCTACAAACCGTTGCAAACGATTTATAGATAGCTCAAAAAAAGAAAGTAGAGCTAAATAATTCAAGTTTATTCTTAGGGATACAATAATGACGTGACGTTACCTCCTCTTATTCATATTGGTCACACTGGGTTGCACTAATTGAATTGACTGATAAGTCTTTGGTCATCTCTTTCTGCTGTCATGTAAGTGACAATAAAAGAGCATTTTTAGAGCTTCTTCTTCTCTTCAATAATGGCCTGTGTCCGTCATTTCGACAGACAATTTTGCCAATGTCAAGTGATATAATTGTAATAAATAAGTCAAGTCAGCTGTCGTTTGTTTTGAAAAGAAAATGGTGGATTTTCTCTTCAAAACCTAACACGAATTTTCACATTCAGAAAAACCACTTTACGCACATTTATTCCAATGCCTCACACTTTACGTTACGACCTAAGTATTATTGGTGCTATCCACTAATATTAATAATGTCAAAGTTTAGATCTTTGGATGTCAATCACGCTGCAACGATGGTACGATTTGAAAGAAACTTAGAATACATAGTTTGTAACCTGAACTACTACACTAGCTACTTTTTATCTCGGCAAATCAACAGATTCAAACAGATGCGGACGAAGTCGCGCGCGGAAGCTACTTACGAGTAAAGGTCTATGTTTTAACTTTTTTTCGCGATTTTCTTTTAGCAAACGCATTCTAAAGTTTGGATGCAGTACAATGACAACATGTTTTCGGTAGTCGTGCATGCACAATTGGTCCACTGATAGCTGGGTTTGTTTTCCACTCACATAAAGCCTTTTCACCTAGCATAGAGATAAACATAAATCTACGAGACATCCTACTTGCAGCCCCCATTTTACAGCCAACCATTAAAGCACTTACGCTATTTCACTTTCAGCAGTGATAGGTTTATAAGCTTACAAAATGTTTATAAGAAATCAATTCAATGTTTGCTTGACGTGCGTTACTAATCCAACTTTAGCGATTGTGATGAATGGGACTATATGCTAACTCCCGATCTACACCTGATATTTCAGAGAAAATATCGTCAAGCTCGTATTTATTGTTGAAATCGCTCGACAACCGCGAACGACATAAATTAATATATTAGCAAGTTTAATGAATATGAATAATCATCTTATTTTTGTCTTCTTTTCTGAATTTTACACAGGTTTCGTAATAGGTAGATAATTTTGTCATAGAAGTAACGTAGTTGTTATTGTGAGTATAGGTACTAACTTATGTAGGTATGTAGTAGGTAATGTAGGTAGGCTGGACTTAATTTTTTATTTTTTTTTGTTTTTTTTTTGTTTTTTCATTATATGATAATAGTAATGGAACAAGCTGATAGCTCACCTGACGATAAGTAAATCTTCTGCCTATGTAAATACCAAAAAACGGATTTTTATTATGAATTATTTATTTTTGCTTTGACAAAATGGTAGTAGTAAAGCGTGTGTAGCCAAGTACATGTTAAAAGGCATTCTTTCCGTCTCTGTGTTCTTGAATCTCGTTGAAATTTAATTATCTTTTATGCAATTTTCCTTCACGTCTAGACAAGCGCTTGTTATCATCTGAAAAATACTCTATTTTGCTTATCAAATGAATTCTGCTTTTGTCTTACTTTTTGCTGTACAAGAAAAATTTAGTTGTAAAACAGCTGACTTGTCTTACTGTTTTTAACCTTTCAACTTGGCACAATATACTAAATTGGCACAATATTCTTACTTGGCACAATATACTAAATTGGCACAATATACTAAATTGGCACAATATACTAACTTGGCTCTTTGGAGTAGGTATATGCGTTGGAGTAAGAAGCTAGGATCCATTTTTTGTGGCTACGAGCTACTTAATAAGCCTCGAAATTTCTTAAATGTTTTGATAAAAGCACTTCAACTTTGTTACAAGACTATTCAAAATATTTTGTAACGTCTTGATGATATCCTGAAGATGTCTTGATGATGATGATACCTATCATAATGATCAGACCGGAAGCAGCTAGAATTTTGGAATAATTTAGATAAGAAAAAAAATCTATTCGCAAAAAAAACACAGATTTGAACTTACAGCCTTAGGTTCAGAAGGCTTCCTACCACTAGACCAACAGTATCTCGTTAGGAAACAGAAGCAATTTTGCAAGTAGCTACAGCGGAACCCACAAGACAGGACGTCACAAACAGAAGCAAACGGTCCAACGGACCCGGATTAATTAATTTAACCCTATACCTACCTACGCATAGTTAATGGCTTAGTTTGGGTTAATATTTACCTTAACTATAAATTGTTCCGTTTTGGTTTAATAACTTTTAAAACTAGCTATAATGTCAGCTATCTGAAGATAAAACCTAGTTCATATAGCTAGTGTAAGCTTGTCTTAGTTTGTAGCTAAATGTCTTAGTGTGAACTGTTCACTAACACCGAACATAATTTTTTTTCCCATTTGTTAAAAAAATACATCAACATCAACATCATCATCATCATCAACCCATACCGGTCCACTGCTGAACGTAGGTCTTTCCAAAGACGCGCCATTGAGCCCGGTCTTCGTCTCTTCTCATCCAGTGTTAGCGCGACATTTCGCGGATCGTCACCCCACTTAGCTGGAGGGCGTCCTACACTACGCTTAAATAAATACAATACAGTTGCAAAATATAAAAGGTAACTAAAAAATCAAATGGAGTTGGGCAGGACATATTGCAAGGCGTGGTGATAACAGATGGAGTAAGGCGACCACTGAATGGTGGCCAAGATGCGGCTACAGAAACGTAGGACGTCCGGCAGCGAGATGGGCAGACAACATCGTCAAAATAGCAGGCCGTAAATGGGAAAGACTAGCACAGGACCGCGGTGGATGGCACAAACTTGGGGAGGCCTATGCCCAGCAGTGCGTAAGGTCGGGATGTGGATGATGATGATGATGACTAAAAAATAAACTAAATTAAACATTAACCCTCAAATAACGGTAATCAGAATCCCTGGAACAATGCTGTAACAGCTATTCAAAGACTTACAGTAATAGCATCCACTACCTTGAAAGTAACTATCGTCTTTCGATCCGGGTAGTTTTCACCCTCAGCTAAATGTAAGGTAAGGGTGCCATTAGCTGAGCCCATCGGTGGTAATTACATTTTATTAGGGGTGATGGCGTCTTCGCACTCAACTAGCGAAGTTATGGACTACCTATTATACACTTCTCGCGACTAAGCACACAATTACCATAGTGGATTAGTATGTATAACGGGGCGAACTACTAGTATAGCACTAGACAACAAAATATGTACTCGTTTATTCAGAAATTAAAAAGAATTTTAACCCCAAAACATCTACTGTTTTGGGGTTAAAATTCTTTTTAATTTCTGAATAAACGAGTACATATTTTGTTGTCTAGTGCTATACTAGTAGTTCGCCCCGAACCGAGATCTCGTGATGGTCGGAGGTTAATAAAACCCAAACAATTTTTATTGACCACTGGTTGTAATAAACTTTGCAAATCGCTTCGAAATCACCATCTAGCTATGTACCAGTCTTACTTGAACTACAAAATCATTGAAACTCCAAGAAATGGTAGCTCACGTTATACTGGGTTAGCCACTTTTATAATTTTTACAACAATTTAAAAACTATTAGACCTAGAATCAAAATAAAAACGGTTTTGGAATGTCTAAACAATACCCTATCATATGACACCCCACTTGATATTATTGTACGACTTTTTATTTTTACTTCCTTTGGACCCTCATAACTTCACGACCCACGACCGATTACCGATTTGTACGAGACATTCACGACGAAGATTTACTTCATTTAAACCAACCAGTAAAACTTAAGAGTACTATCCGTATACCTACCAAATTCTGTGAAGATCGGATAAGCGGTTCAAAAGATCTCGTCGAACAAACATACAAAGCATTTTTGTCCAAGTTGTCACTAAGATCTTCGTTCGCTTCGCTCACTCGATCAATTAAGTACTTTGTGTAATGAAATCAAAATGTATAGTGGCATTTCATATTATGTTTTAAATTGAAGAATTAAAGCCATAAAATAGCTTTTCTTAGACAAGAGTTACTGACTTAGACCATAATATCAACGCTATAAAGTCACTATTTTGAATATACACAAATACATCTATAGGTTTCAATATGAACTGTCTGTGTCGAGCCTGTGTTGAAGGCTCCGAGATATTTCCAGCCTCCTTCACAATTCTCAAATAAAGTGCGTAATGCTGTCGTTTAATGCGATCTCAAATTTGGCTAAATTGGAGTTCTGGAACGACATTATTCACTTAAAAAGTTACAATCTCTACGAGATGCGAATAGTTGTAATATAAGGCTGCGTATTCATTAAAAATTTATCACTGGTATCAATATACCAATCAATGGAGTTAATACGGACTAAATATAGTTATAATTTGGCAACACTATTTCTAGACGAATAACATAGTATTGTTCATTTTGTACAACAACCTTTTAGTGATTGGTAATAAAGCAGTTACAGTGTATGGGCATATGTTTTCACAATTATGTTTTAAAAAGGAGGTTTTCATTAATAAAACAATTTATAATAATAATATAATTATCTCTTTCAAGTTTGTTTCAGTTTTTAAATTAATATTTCTCGCAGTTTGAAGACAAGCAAGTAACGATGTTATTCCAAAACTTTATAGATAGATCTTCTAAAAATACAGCGTTATGTTAATTGTTTGATTCGGTAACGTTTTAGGCAAGTTAGATAAATGTAAATACCATTCAAAAAGTGGCGCGAGATGAATAAAGATGAGTCCTGAGAGGTACGAGTACAGTTGATTCAAAGTTTAGAGGTAAATTCAATTAGAATATTTTAATAATAGGTCGCAATTTTGTTGCGCCAACACCAACAATTTATATTAGTGCTTAGGTAAGTTTACCCAATACACTAAAAACACAAAAAAAATGAACTTGACCGACTTTTAATATTGACCATTGTTTTTACTTCATGACAAATTGGCTTACTGTTTTTTTTCTATTGGAATGTCTAAACTTTTAGGTTGGTCGGTACCTAGTTTTCTTCAGATTTTGGAGTACCTAACTGTTTTTACCTATTCGACCTACCTACGTACTAGAAGTTTCAACACTACACTAGTCTAAATCCCATTTTCTTTTTCAGATACTGCTTCCTAAGATAAGATAAGGCGTACAAACATAGCAAGGACGGATACCAACATGCATATTATTACATTATGATAATGGCTTCGGTGAAACTAGTGCATATGAGGTAACGAATCTTCTCCTAGACACAGTTCAACGCACTTAATATTGGAAAATAACTAATTATAGTTGAAGTTATGAAGAACATCGTAATAATTTATAGTGAAAACAGCAAAGATGTGCGGCTTTATCAATGGAAGTTAGAAAACTAATAGTGAAAATACTGATCAACAAAGTTTGCGTAAAACAAGTGAACCAGTTAAACAAAAACCTATCAAGGGTTAAAAGTGAACCTAAACAAAAACGTGAGTGAAACTAAAAATGTGCCAAAAATGATCCGAAAAGTGAAATTACACTTCGCCAGTGAAAACAGTGTACAGAAGTGGTGAAATAGCATGCCCTTGTGATACACCATGGGTTGTCAGTTGGGCAAGCTGGCCGCTTCGGAGCGGAGGGGTAATAACCCCCCCGCCTTGTCGGATGGGCCTCCCCCCGCTACGGATCCTCGGCTGCCACTCACGGCGAAGCAGAAATACTCCATGCTGGCTTCATGGAAGGGGATCTCCAGAGCTATGGAGAAGACAGGGATCTGTATGTTTGTGAAGTGAGTACTCTTTAGATCTTGGATCATCAATGCATTGGCTTGTGACGATATTCGGATCATATTCTCCGCGCTAGATTGCTTATTCGGTGGGGTGTAAAAGTAGATGGGTTAGGCCTGTTCTCACACGGCCCGTTCTCCCCCGATTGAAATAAAGTTTAGATCAATTTTTTTACTTGCTACTTTTCTACAGAGAGACGTTTTCAAGCTTTATAATGTTTTAAATCTAGAGCCGATAGCATTTTTATTCAAAAGGTGTTTAATAATGTGAACTTCATACATACATGAAAAGGCCAAAAAAAACAAAATAATGCAATAAACGCTTTGCATCTACATTTATTAGGCGGACAGCCCAAGAGTGGAACTAGTTGCTCGTCTGTGTTCCCGAATGACTATAATTTGGAAGTTTTCAACAGTAGATTGAATAGGTATCTTCTAGGTAAGCGTGCTACATCATCGCTTAACATCAGGTGAGATTGTGGTCAAAGGGTTACCTACCTATATTGTATTAAAAAAAAGAGCTGAAAAAACATTTATCGAGACAACTTCCCCTGACAGACATTTTTTCTATTCAGTTAAGGGACCATTTAACAAGTTATTAATATGCATCACAGTCCATTCGAGTTCATGTTCAATTTCCCAGACGGTCAGCAGTCTGTGGCCGCGCTACTAATCCCCAGAGCTACCACCTCCCGCAAGTCAGGTGGTGGTTACGTTGATAAATTGCTTTGCCGTCCGCTGGCACCGCTGTGTCTTCATTATGACTTGTGAACTTTATTATTGTTTACACAATGTCAGGCGTTAGTTAAAGAAAATGTTTACAATAGCTCTCTAAGGAAAGTTAAATGATTTAGTGTGATGAATTTTAAGAAATTAAAATCAATAAAATTTCAGATTAGAATCAATCTAAAAACCATATTTCGTTTTTAAAAACTTTGTAACTTTACTTGGTAAGTAGGTACCTACCATCAATCTTATTGATAAACAGAAATATGTATCAGAAAAACTTTGTATTAGATCTTAGAACAGCCAAAGCTGAATTTTTTGAATATTTTACTCAGTATTATAAACAGTTTAGACACTCGCGAACAATATGTAAAGTAACCTTCATAAACCATGTAGCTACAACTTCATTCGGTTATTTTTTATTAAAAATAAGTTCTGACATAGCAACGTTAGTTTCAGCGTTCTTTTTTCTAAAAGATAAACGAAACACGTAGGTAAAACCTAAATGTGCTTAAGTTTTGAGACGTTTTTTATGACGACGACGGTTTTTATGAATATCTAAATTGTAAGGTTAGAAGATTATTGGTATGAGAAAAGTAATGGGAGGTTGTAAGAGAAATTACTACCATGTACTAATTGTTAATCCATGCTTACTACCAAAATGACGTCATGATCTACTATACTCTGTCAAAAGTGCGACAACTAGAAAACGAAGCTGGCTCCAGCACGAATTTATTCAATAAAATCTAAGAAAGAATCTATGAAATGTAGGTAAAATGAAATCTAGTTTAACTTTCAATCAAAACTTAAAAATGAGTTTAATTTTTTATTTTTTATTTATTCACAAAGAAAATTACAACTAATACAGTATTTACAATATTTACAAAATACACATGGAACAGTTGAGCTATCTACAAACCGTTGCAAACGATTTATAGATAGCTCAACTGGTCCAAATCAGTACCAATCGGAAGCGTGCCCAAGACACTGGCTGCATTGCCGCGCTGAATAGCAATGCTGATACGCTGGCCTAGATAATCACCAGCCCTCGGGTCACGCGTCGCTTCGACTAGACGCCCTGAAAGAATTTTGAAAACCCGGAGGGCCTCGGTACCCCACGGACCTAAAGTTTCATTTGTTTCCAGTGACCGTGCAATAAATAAAATTCTTGTTCAAATATTTCAGTCCCAAGAAAATTATTAAAAATATGATTACAAATTCTAGATTTATGAAACACTCCTTACGGTTCGTTGAATTTAATAAGTTTAAAGCGAGCGAGCTTGCATTATATTAATATGCAAGGTGTTCTCTGAAAAGAAAATACGTATTTTCCTTGGCAACCTCAGCGCCACTCAGGTGGTAAAAGATTATCACTGATATTAGTAGAAGCAGTAGTGTCTATGAAATAAAAGGTACAGAATGGTAATTTTATACTCTTTTTACTCTTTTTAGATTTATACTACAAACCTTCAGTGAATTCACTTGAAAACCTTACAATCGATTAATCGGGATTTTTATTTTACTCGTTAGGGCGCGAGCTTGAAACTGTAAAAATGTGTTCTAGTACTGGAACCCTAAAAAGAAACAAATTTTCTCCATTTTCCACGCTATGATTAGTTCAGACGAGTTTCCTCTGAAAGTTGAATGATTGGTTGAGAATTCCAAATATAATTTTCGACTTTTTTATTCGAATTGGAAATTTCCTCGTGTAGCTGTTTATGAAGATAAAAACAGGACTCTTTTAAATTTATTCATGAGTCAATTTTATTTCGCTGTGTTTTAGAATTAAAGTTTGGGTTTCTTCTCAGAAAAACGATTTTCGCCCACGGTGATTAATAGGCTTGTTGAAATAAAATAATGGTAATAACTACTTACATTATTTTATTAGAAAGAAAATTGACTTTGGTTTGTTTATCAAATTACAAAATTTCCCGCCTGTTATAGCATTTAAGAAAAAGAAAATTAACTTTTAACTTTGACCTCGTAAAAGAGATATACCATATTTTATTTCTGTATGAACACTTAGGCAGACTTGAAACCGCGTGTAAAAAAAATACTCTCGTAAACGGAATTATAATCAAACTACCCAATCTCATAACTCATAGCCAGGATTAAAATTAAAGTAGAGTAACTTTCAGATAACTTTTAGATGTAATGAAAAATGTGTTGCTCTTCACGCACACCGTGCATGTAGGTACGTCTATTTTTTGTGGCTGTCACCATGTAGGTTTTACTCCTCCTCATGTTTTACTCCTAGAAGCCTAGGTATACCAGAACTATAACTCAAATCAAAGATCGGTTGTGAACAGTGATTGGTTTAGCACTCTAAATAATAGTCATCCCTAGAGCAGGTATTATCTTTTCTTCAATTTAACTACTATCCTGCTTTTTCTTGACACCGTAACTTGTACATCTTTTACTTTAGTGTAGTAGCTTTGCAATCTTTCAGTTTTATCATTTATTTTCACCCTGTATAACGAATTTAGGTCAAGCTAAGAGCCCTTCCTTCGCCCGGCGAAGAAAATTGTATCCGCCATTTTGCATGGAATCATAAAAAATTCAGTCTAATTTATAAAGCGAAAGTGTGTTATCAATTTAGAATATTGACATAATAAGGGTAGCTTTCTAATATAAAATAATTTAAAAAAGATTTTATATGAACTGGAGATATATTTTAGCTTTTATAGACTTTAGATAGGGTGAAAACATGGTTTAATCTTGTATAAGTACTATTTACGAGGGTGGTAAGGTAGATACGGGATTAAAGTCATGCCCTCAGTTATTGTCATCCCTTGTCATCCCTGACCCAAGGTTTCACAAACTTTAAGGTTTACGATACTTTAGTGTGAAGAATACTATGTTCAATTTCAATAGTTAAGTCACTGTAGCTTCTTGAAAAGGGTAAACCAACATATAAATAGGTTAAAGTGGTACCAAATAGTGATACCCAAAGCCACAGATCATATAATACTATACTAATACCAAAGCTAATATCTAAAGCATAGTGTTATTTTTTTTTGCTGTGGAAGAAGATTCGTCGATGGTACGTGTAAGTAAAATGATGATGATGAGAAAGTTTCAAAAATGTTTTATGTACGAAACCTACGAATTTTTCGTTTTTTAGGGCCCTTCTGATAAAGCATTACTCAAGTATTATAAATATGAGTACTTAGAGATTTTCATACAAAAATCTGTGCCCGGATTCGGCACTAAATCAACACATGGACGAAGGTAAAACAACATCGACACCTAATTATAATAATTTTACGATAAACTTACGTTTTATTTATCAAAAAAATATTAGAAGTACACGATCAGTTTCATTCAAATATTGCTTAGTCATCATATCATAAGAAAATAACTCATCCTCCAATAGACCTTTATTGCTAAAACCGTTAGTCGGCAATATCGGCCGTAATAAAATGACAGTCGCCTCAGGGAAACAACATAGGGATGAGGGAGGCTGAACTCTTCAGGGTACAACATTTTAATCCCCTACTATTGCCGACCTTTGCTATCATACCTATCAGGTATGTAGGGCACCTCTGTGAAGTTTATATCACAATTTCAATTACGTTGGGAGTAAGGGGCCACATTTTTAAAGATATATAATACCATGTATAAATTATCAAATAGAAATTGCCGTTTTAATATTTATAAAAAGTATTTACAGTCAATGACCTATTCAAATTCAAAGTCTTTATTTCAGCCATTCATACACATGAAAAATAGGTATTACAGAAATATTAGAAATAAGCATTTAACAAATTTATATTAGGATTTAACGGTGCACAAAAGTAAAACTTATGCCTGAGGCGCAAAATTTCTGAGGAGTAAAATTTTAGGCAAATAGGTACGATGCCTACTGAAAAAAATACATGCTAATTAAGCTAGGTTAATGGGCGTTTTCACATTACTACTAAAACAACAGCTATACTCAATATTTTGGGTACTTACGTAGGTATGTGTTTTACTAAGACTTGATTCGTCTTTGAATAGTCTAATGGTACTGCTTACTCGTGCTATAGGATACTTATTGTTAGGCCATTAAGTGAGACACCATTTTAGTGTGCTTTACAGTATTTTTTTCTATCAATCTCACTTGTCAGGAATAACAATACCATTGAACTATAGGTATAGAGACTAGAGTTCATAAATCTAGAGTCACTTGGCAATCAAAGTTAGTCTGATAGATGTCATTAGTAACCACAATAGACGTTAATCCGATAACAATAGCACCGTCGCTTCCCTTCGTTACTGATTAACTACTGATGGGAATGGGGTGACCACTAATTGGAAATATGTAGTCATGGAGATTGGATCCAAACGTGTAGTAGTTCAAAATGATTTATTATACGATGAATATACAAATGATCAAATAATAATACCTAGGTAGAGTCCTAGAACCGTCATTAATTATTCAAATAGACAAAATTGTCACAGAAGGTGCCTTGCCACCATTGCCAACCATGCCTTTTTCTGCCGTCAAGCAGCGTTGCTGTGTTTCGGTTTGTAGAGTGTGCTCGCCGGTGTAATTACAGGCACATGAGGCTTAACACCTGTTTGCCTCAAGTTGATGGACGCGGGGCAGTGCATCGTACGGCACGTTTCTATCGTGCATGACTACGAGGCAATGTTTTGCTGTGATGGTTACCACTTAATATCAGGTGGGCCATCTGCTTGTTTCATCAGCTAGTAGTAAAAAAAAAGTATTTTTTGTGTACGCTGTCACATGGCAATGTGGCCTACAAATAATATTTATGCGTACAATGTGGCTCTTTTGCAATTAATTTATATTCTTCATTGCGCTCTTTAGATGGTTCACTAAAAGTTCAAATGCTAAAGCTGTGAAGGGTCGCGTTCTCAAGATGAGTTTCAAATGAATGCAAATCCAGTATTAGTTCAAAGTTGCTTTTTTGAACATAACTAGAAGAGATTTTTATGATGAATTAGCCGCAACACCAAATTTCACCAAAACGCTTCGATAGCGCGATTCAGCCTACGGACAACTTTACTAGCGACATCTAGTTTGGTTTACGGTACTATCATAAGCTTCAAACAAATAACTACTTTAATGACCTAACTTAGACATACCGCCCACCAAGAACAACTGTTTTGTTCTTAACTAGAGAACTAACTGCCAATTAAACATAATACAATTCGGCTAATTTACATTGACTGCTTCAATAGCGATAACAAAACTACACAAAAAAAAAACTACGTGGACTGTATTTCAAAAATAAACTTTAACTAAACATTACTCACTAAGAACTTAACAAAAACAATAATTCAATCTCTCAAAGAGCTCACAGTTGTGAGTGAAAAGAAAACTTAAACAAAACTTAACAACTAATCAGTCACAGGCAAAACACATAACCTGGACACAGGACGTTTACATAATGTGCCATTACACTTCAAAGTTACAACTCGTGTGACCTTGTCCAAACCAGAGTGTTTCTCAACTACCTTACCCAACAACCATCGAGCAGGAGGCACATTGTCCTCTTTGACTAAAACTACATCTCCGATATTTGGTTCTGGAACAAGTTTGTTCCATTTGTATCTTTGCTGCAAATGAACCAAATACTCTTCAGACCATCGCCGCCAAAATTCTTGCAGTAAGCGTTGAGAAAACTGCCAACGCTTCAAAGAACTCGGATTACTATTTTCGTAATTGCGATCAGGCACCGTTATCAGAGCCTCGCCTATAAGAAAATGACCTGGTGTTAAAGGAGTAGGGTCATTGGGACCGTCAGGCATCATAGACAACGGACGTGAATTGAGGCATGCCTCAACTTGGATCAAAACGGTGGACATCTCTTCAAAAGTGAGAGTTGAGTTGCCTATCACGCGTTTCAGGTGATACTTAGTGGACTTCACGCCCGCCTCCCACAGCCCGCCGAAGTTCGGCGCGTGAGGTGGGATGAAGTGCCACTTCGTTCCATTATTACCTAACTATTCTCTTATGTCTGCAGCCACAGATGACTTTTCTGCAGCAACCAGATGACATAGCTCTTTGGAGGCGCCAACAAAGTTAGTGCCGTTGTCGCTCCAAATGTCGCTAACTAAACCTCGGCGTCCCACAAATCTCCTAAACCCTGCGATGAAACCTTGAGCCGACAAATCACTGACGGCTTCTAGGTGGATGGCTTTAGAAACCATACACACAAACAGGCATATGTAGCCTTTATAGGACTGATGGCCTCGACCTTTCGAAGTTCGTATGTTAATTGGGCCTGCAAAGTCGACTCCACTGTGCCTAAATGGTCTAGCTGGTGTCACTCGACTTGACGGTAACTGACCCATTAACTGGGTTTGAGCAGCTATAGAGTACCGCCGACATGTGACACATTTGCGTACGAAAGCCTTAACCACTGGTTTGGCTGAAATAACCCAATACTTGGTACGCAAATGATTTAAGACCAGGGTGGGCCCCCCGTGCAGAGTCTTCTTATGTGAATCACTAATCACTAGATTAGTGAAGTGATTGGTCTGTGGTAGTATGATGGGATGCTTTATATCTTCATCCAAGCTTGAATTTTGAATCCGACCACTAACGCGCAAAATCCCATCACTATCTATCAGTGGGCAAAGTGATTTCAGTTTGCTTCTCGCCTTGACTGTTCCTGTCTTTCTCACGTCTTCCAATTCTTCTTTGAACTCTTGCCCTTGAACCTGTCTAATACAAACTTTTGTTGCTTCTTCTATCTCATCCTTTGTTAAATAAGTTTCATACCTTTTACTATCATCTCTCTGCTTCTTCCATCTCAAAACCCTCCGGCAATATGCGACTACTCTCACTAACTTCTGTAATGTGGAATACTTTGTCCACAAAGGATCGTCCGGCGTGTTCTCAGTCACAACATGAGCCTTGATCGATCTCTGCTCCATGTTAGTAGAGATTGCTTTCGGTCTGGTGTACTCTACGACCTCGTTTCGTAGCCACGGTGGCCCCTGAGACCACAGAACATTGCACGAAAGTTCTTGTGGCGTCAACCCTCTCGAAGCAATATCTGCTGGGTTATGAGATGACTGGACATGAGCCCAGTGTGAATTTTCAAATTGCGAGAGTATGGCAGAAACCCTGTTCGCAACAAAAGTTGTCCAGCGGCTTGGGTGGCTACTAAGCCATGCTAAAACCACGGATGAATCAGTCCAAGCGTGTACATGAGTCCTTGGGATCTTCATTACTTCCGACACTTCGGACAACAAGTCTGCCAGCAACGCCGCTCCCATCAATTCAAGCCTTGGTATCGACTGCTGCTTAACTGGAGATACTTTGGTACGTGCAGTGATCAAACCGGTGGTAATGAATTTGTCTGCTTTGATTACCCTAACATACACGACCGCAGCATAAGCAGCAACTGAAGCATCTGAAAAACCATGCAATTCCACGCACAGGTCATCAGTTGATGTGTCGACCCATCTCGGAATGCTGAACTTACGCGTCTCTACAAGATTTTCTCGGTAAGTTTGCCACTCTGCCAATAACTCCGATGGCAGCTCCTCATCCCAACCTATTCCCGAAAGCCAAAGCTTTTGAATAAACATCTTCGATGTAACAACACACGGTGCTGCCCATCCCAACGGGTCGAATAGGCGGGCGATGTCCGAAATGACTCGTCGCTTTGTGATAGGAGTCGACTGTGAAGAAAGCTTTACTGAGTATTTGAACTCATCACAATCCCGATCCCATGATATTCCTAAAATTTTCATAACCTCATCCATCTTAATATCCTTTTCCTTTATCCCTTGATCCTGATTAATTTCCTCTTTGCAATCCTTTCCTTCTAACATTAATTGATTTAATTCCTTACAGCTACTCACCCATTTTTGCAACTCGAAGCCTCCTTTGGTAAGTACTTCTGTCATTTGCTTTTTTAACATTAATCCTTCATCTGCTGTTTGACAACCTGTCATCAAATCATCAACATAAAATTCCTTTTTTATTTTTTCAGCTATTTCGGGACAATGTGAGCACTCATCGACTGCTGCCTGCTGCAATGTCTTCACTGCGAGGTAAGGAGCTGCCGACGTTCCAAAGGTAACTCTTAGCATACGGAACTCTTCAATTTCGTCCATGGGATCATCGCGCCACACTACTCTCTGGAAATCTGCGTGTTCAGGTAAGACCTTTACTTGTCTGTACATTTTAATAATGTCAGCACAAATACTTATGGGGTACATTCTCCATTTCATGATTATGTGGCGCAGTGGCGGTTGCAGTGTCGGACCAACCATAAGATCGTCGTTCAGAGAGACCTTGTTCAACCCCTTCATTGAAGCGTCGAACACAATTCGAACCTTGGTGGTCGACTTGTCCTCGCGTACAACAGCGTGATGTGGTAAGTAAACCGCTGTAGATCTCCTGGCATCATCAACTGGTACGCGTTCGACATGACCAAGGTCCACGTATTCGTGAAACACTTCGGAGTATCTTTTCTTCACTTCTGGCTGCTTCTTAAACTTGTTTTCAAGAAGCTGAAATCTCTTTATTGCCAGGTCTCTGGAACTGCCATACTGACACTGTGGGTCATCGCTGCGAAATGGAAGGTGAACGACGTATCTACCACTTTCATCCTTTGAAGTGGTTTGAGAGTAGATGTCTTCGCATCGCTGCTCATCTTCGGAAAGGATCTTTGGAGATCCGGGAATGATGGACTCGATCTCCCAAAACTGCTTCAGCAGTTTGTTGTCATCGACTTGATCAGGCGCACTGATGATGGTATGATGACAATGAATATTCGAGTCTGACCTTGATGGAACTTGACCAGACAAAATCCATCCTAAGGCTGTGTTTTGAGCTACGGGAAAACCTAGGGGACCTTGGGTCACTCCGTCTCTAAGTACCTGGCCATACACTTCAGCGCCAAGCAAGATATCGATCTTGTTTGGTGTGTGATATTCTGGGTCAGCTAAAGTGAGCTGCAACTCGGGCCAGTTGAATTCGGTAAGTTTCTCAGAAGGTAAGAGCGACGTTATGGTACCTAACACGAATGCTTCTACTTGGACACTAAAAGTGGGGTCAAAGCGTGAGTGAATAGTCACTGAGACTGTAAACCTAGAGGCAAAACTGCTCTCCTCGCCGCCTATCCCTGATATGACCGTTCTGGCCGCTGTCTTCTTTAGTCCAAGCAGCTGTACTGTTGATTCGGTTATGAATGATGCCTGGGATCCCTGATCCAATAACACCCTCAACAGTTGTGTAGACCCATATCTTGTCTGTGCTTCGACAAGAGCTGTGGCCAACAAAACTTGTGTAGGTACTGACCTTTGAGAAAAATGTGACGCTACATTTGACGAAGATGATTCGCCCTCTGATAACGCTGTCTTAATAGCAGACACCGCTGATTTAACTTCAGCCGCCGTTGAATTAGAGTTTACTTGAGAAACGGCTGAGTTTGAAACTGATTTGGGATGCAACAACGAATGATGTCTTCGCTTGCATACGCGACAACAAGAACTTTGACGGCAAAACTTGATGGAGTGGCCTGAACCTAAACAGTTAAAACATAACGCGTTGGTTTGAACAAAGTCATGACGAGACTCGTAACTTTGTTTGGCAAATTGCTTACAATTTGCAATCTTGTGGCTTTCCTTACAAAAAGGACATGTTACATTTGCATTGGCATTGTTGTCGGTGCTAACTACATGATGAACCTTCGGCTTATTCAAGGACGATCTAGGTCTACTATCTTTGGAATCTAAGAACTCAAGTGCCCGAGATCTGGCTTCTAAAAACTCTCTAAATTCCGCGAGTGTGGGTAGTTTATCGTGTGAGCTTATTTTGGTTTCCCACTGTTTCCGGGACTCAACATCTAACTTTAAGCTCACAATGTGTATCACAATGATATCCCACGACTGAACCTCTACGCCTATATTTTTTAGACCATTCAAACACTCCATTGTAGTGTCTAAAAGACCTTTGATCGCGCTTGAATTTTCCGTTACAGTAGGTTGGCTCATCAACCTCTTCAATAAACAATTTGAAATAAATCGCTTGTTATCAAACCTACTACTGAGAATTGACCAACATTCATCATAGTTAGCTGACGTGATGGGAATATTCCGGACTAGCTGTTCAGCTTCGCCCGACAACAAGCCTTTCAGGTAGTGCATTTTTTGTACATTATCCAAACTATCATTTTGGTGAATTAATGACACAAACAAATCTTTGAAAGTAGGCCACTGGGTATAGTTGCCCGTAAATGTGGGAATTGATATTTTCGGTAACTTAATACTATCATTTTTACTTTTAACAGATTTATCGGAACTCGCTGGAGCTGTTATAGCTCTTTTCTCAAACACTGACATAACTTCTCTTAACTCACATTTATAATTAATGTACAATTCCTCGGATGTTTCATATACTTCGTCTTTAAAATATTTATCATCTTTATTCAATTCTGATACTCCTTGCACAATGTCTTCATGTACCTTTACAAAACTTTCCCAGGCTTGTTCTAGTGACTCTAATCTAACTTCAGCATATGAACGAGTAAGGCGTTCCTTAGGTGATTTTTTAAAGTTAATTCTGGCTCTCTCTATACGTAATTTAGTATTATTTTGCAATTTGTAAAAGACCTCCATTGTGAAATTTAAATAAAGCTAAAATTTTCTAAGTCCAAAAAAATTGTTGAAAATTTTACAAGTGTTTGAGAAATGAAATAAAAAATTAAAAATCGGGCATAGGTTCCCCGTCTCAACAGAGTTTGGGTTTCTTACAACTAGCATGCACACAAAATTACAAAATTTTCTAAGTCCAATAATCAGTAAAAAGTTAAAGTCCAAAATTCTCTATCTTCTTGCTCTATGATTCACCACACAGCTCTACACTTCAAAGTAGGTAAACAAAAATGTACTCACGATTGCACTGCACAAACTATAGGTGTTTAATATTTCTTTCAACTAATGAAAAAAACGAATAAAAAAAAATAACAATAACATTTGTTAAAAAAAATGGCGGTGTTCGAATATTTTTAATAACACATGTTATTTCACTTCAACACAAGGTGAACGTATGTAGGTAATATTTTTATTATTCACTTTCTTTACTGCATTGAAATTTGAACCTACGCTTGCTAGATATAATGAATAATTTTATAACTCACCACGAAAATTATTCTTTCATTTTAATGCATTGAAATTTGAACCTACGCTTCCTAGATATAATGAGTAATTTTCATATTTTCATTAGAGTGACCGGCCTGAAGGTATTCTTTCATTTTAATGCATTGAAATTTGAACCTACGCTTCCTAGATATAATGAGTAATTTTCATATTTTCATTAGAGTGACCGGCCTGAAGGTAGTGCTATGTGCCGGGAAGCGGCCGTTTAATTTCATTTCCGGCTTCATCTGCATTTTTGACTGTGTACTCTATTATCTATGAGATAAAGCTCAATATAGAATGAACCACTACTTACGATAATTAAGTCGTTTAGTGTATATTTAACAACATTGATCTGCTTTCAATTGTATGCTTTAAGTTGGTTAAAATAAAACACAATATAATTTTTATCCAAGGATCATGAATACAATTGTTATTTTTGGCAAATTGAATGAATGACAATGATTGAATGAATGAGACCTAAGAGACGAAAATTTATTTAGACTTGCGATTTGCATTTTTGCGCCATCGTTAGATGGAAGAAAGTGTTTGTTTCGAAGTCGTATTATGTGAAAAATGCCGAGAATAAGTTCGGATATATGGAACCATTTCGATCAATGTGCGCGCCGATGCGCCGGTACATTAGAATAGAATAGAATAGAATAATTTTTGGCAATAAAAATTATTCTATTCTATTCTAATGTACAGGCGCGGCGGCGGTGGCGTCGCAAAGTTGGCTACCTGCAAATACTGCAAGAAAAAGTTTTAATTTTATTGAAATATGAAAAGTAAACCTGTGTAAGATGCCCTTATATTTCTTATCTGTGGACCGTTCGTGTGAACGGTGAATGTTTTTGTCTATGAAAAATTGTCTGTGCTCGCTCTCTGCTAATATCAATCATTCACTCATGCGTATAAATAAATTTATCTAAGCGAGTTTATCGAATATTTATTCAAATAAAATTAATCATTAAAAATAACGATATATTTTTTTATCGTTATAACATTAACTAATAAAAAAAATTAACCGATATTGACACCTCTAGCACAAACCACAATTTGCTCCATCCAGTATTGTCTCCAATAAAGCCAGTATTGTTTCCAACGAGCCAACTGCGGTAGCGCCCTCTGGCGGCTCCACAGTACACCTCGGCTGAGGGTGCGATGCACCGACCGGGCTGATCCTTCAACCCGCGTGTGCACCAACACGCGCTTCCCACCTCGGCGTGGGGTAAGGGCACAGTGGCAATCCACCACTTGGTCCAGTGCCCGTTGTAGACAAAAAGTTTGAAACTCGCTCCAAAAAGGGGCTAGTCAAAATCCGGCTCGAAGGACCATGTAAAGGGTCGCGTTCTCAAGAGGAGTTTCAAATGAATGCAAATCCAGTATTAGTTCAAAGTTGCTTTATTGAACATAACATAGAAGAGATTTTTATGATGAATTAGCCGCAACACCAAATTTCACCAAAACGCTTCGATAGCGCGATTCAGCCTACGGACAACTTTACTAGCGACATCTAGTTTGGTTTACGGTACTATCATAAGCTTCAAACAAATAACTACTTTAATGACCTAACTTAGACAAAAGCAGTAATGCTGTACGCCGCCACTGTTATTTTGTATAATATCTTTTTCAGATTACGACTTTCTTCGTTTCACTTATTTGATCCTCTCATTTTATGAATATCATGCTACTCAACACTTGCACTTTTTACATCTAGATTGCTTATGTGATATTTTGCAAGCCTTTACTTTCTGGTATGTCGTACGGCATTTTGTTGTGGGGGAGTGCTGCAGATATAAACACCATATTTGTGTTGCAGAAGAGGGCTATTCGTGCAATTTATAACATGGGTCCCAGAGAATCACTAAGAAATAAGTTTAAAGAAATAAATATAATGACAGTACCTTGCCAGTACATCTATGAAAACTTATTGTATGTTAAAAAAAATATAAATCTATTCAACAAAAAAAGTGATAATCATAATGTTAACACTAGAAACAAAGACAAACTCGCTGTTCCCACCACTAGGCTCTCAAAAATTAGTAAATCTTTCAAAGGGCAATGTGTACGCTTCTTTAACAAAATCCCAAGTGATGTGTCTCAATTGTCGATTGGCAAGTTCAAAAACGTAATAAAACAAAGACTTATTTCAAAAGCATACTATAAAATATCAGATTATTTAGAAGACAAACAAGCTTGGGACGAACTAGCTCCAACTCATCCAATAAAAAAATAAATTGTAATCATACCTAATCATACAAAACGTAATGACGATTCAAAGTGATCAGTGAGATTTTATTGAATAAAAGCTTTTTGACTTTGACTTTGACTTTGGTATAATATTACCTAGGTTCCCTCAAGGCTTTTTCTATCCATCCGTAAATGGTAAAAATCTCATTGTTATAAAAAAATCGTGTCAGACAGTTGAGGAAGTATAACGGCTAACAGTTAGTTTGTACAGTAAGCAAAGCATAGCGAACGTGTCCATTGAAAACTAGTGGATGGCATGCGAGTCTATTGTATAAGTTGTTCAAGGTTTCGTATGTAGGCTACATGCTGACACGGTGAGACTCAAACTGTTTGAATGAGGTACTCGAATGCTTTCTCTTTATTTCTATTGTCTATCTAGACATAGAGTCTAATAAACCGTCTAGTCTTAAAACTGTACCTATACCTCTCTACTACATTGTCTTTACATTGACGTACACCTAGACATTCAGAAATGATACTTATGAAGCTTTCAATAAATAACAGTTTACTTTGAATACGTAATTTTGGGGCGTGCAGTTGTGTCGTGCAATAAGTTGTTATTTCAACAAAGGATTTTACCTTTTCGTTGAGTAAAATGTTTGGTCGCGAAACTTAGAAATTGTTATTATCTTTATAAAAATTTTTTCTTCAAATACTAAGTACATAATCTATCATAAAAATGCCTCACCTACCTTGGGGCACAGAATAGATGCTTCTAACCGGAAGCCTACTTTATTAAATTTTGCTATAAAAAATCTATTTTATTTATTTAATGAAACTCTTTCTATCCTTCATTGGTTGGCTCATTCTGAATCAGGAAGGCATTCAGTCGAATATTGACCTGAAATTGTTTCCATGAAGCAAATATTTATCATTTTACCGTTTTGCTGTATGATTTCTTCGATAAGTCTTTGTGAGCTTTTTGTGGACACAATATACCTAGGTTCCATAAGTAGCTCTGTCGTTTGGGGACCCAGAGTCCCTTATCAAGTATCAAGACTACCGGGGTGGTTTAAGTGAGTCGACAGGTCCCTCGCATCTCTCAATGCGGCAAAGGGTCTGCATGCAGATTTTCTTCATCAACAACCCAAAAGGTACGTACCATTAAGTATTTATTCACTATGTGGAATACTTAGGTATATATAAATTGAGTATATTCACTCATTGTGGAATACTTAGGTATATATAGGTTGTAAAGCTGCAATACTAGATTGCTAAGTGGAGAGTCAAAATTATACGAGGTTCTTCAGCGGACCCTATCTTTATAGGTGCATCGGATATCCAGTTAGGTAATCTATTTTTCTCAAGAACCTCACTCAGCTAGAAATATCGTGTAAACAAAAAGCCCGAAACTGAGTTGAACATCAGAATAATAGGGTATCGATGGGACTGAATCAATAGGAGGCAGTCATTCGTAATATCGTTCAGATTACATAGGCGATTTACTGAATCGATTTGTAACGGGATATCCTTTGAAAAGTTATTTGATTACGACCCGATTTTATCGATCTACCGCTCGAGGCAAAACTGATTTTACAAGAAAGAAAACATTATTTGATAGGTATAAACAGGATCTA
The DNA here is from genome assembly GCA_918843925.1 of Eulithis prunata. NCBI lineage: Eukaryota > Metazoa > Arthropoda > Insecta > Lepidoptera > Geometridae > Eulithis > Eulithis prunata. The sequence continues at coordinate 8,547,797 of OU974020.1, read as the reverse complement.
AGAAATCTAACAGCGGCCACGAGCACTCCTTAGTTAGATCAAGACAATTATCTACAAGTGTACCTAGATAATTATGACGACGACGTCTGCAGAGTCTGCACCTTCTTTTCACATTGCTTAGTTCAGGTAAATGTATTGCTGCTATATTTGTACCAGGCGTGACCGACGAGAATAATAATACTAAAGCTGTGTAACTTTTATTCTCACAAAAATTATAGTACCTACTTACGAGTAGTAAGGTATTTACATTATACATATTTCTAAATTTTATTTTATGGTTAGGAAATAATTATGGTTCCTTCGTTCCCTCACTATTTTTTTTTAATGTTAATTAAACCAATCTTTGACTTCAATCTCGCTCTTTGGACGAAAATACACTTATCTCATCTGATGAGCGACGATAGACCAAGCAAAACTAATCCACTATTTCCCGTGATCTTTACTTACAAATTACAATGCTGCAATTCTATCGATCCCATACGATTATGTTCGACTCCGGGATTTCTTTTTTTTTCACCCTTTAACGTTTCAGGAATTTCGTCTTTCATCTCAAAAGAGAAAGTTTTTTGGCTTTTCAAATAAGTTATACGCAAATTTTTGCTGGGAAATTTTTGTAAGGTTGATTTTTTTGTCGCAACGCAGGTTTTTCGCAGAAAGACCTTTTCAAAAATCGGATCCAATAATATCGGATACTTTTGGGAAAAGTTGAATACTTACGGTAGGTAGGTAGGTACTCATACTCACTCATGGTTATAAACCATATCTATCATCTTTAGTTCAAAAAAAAATTGGGTTACTTATTATGATTTAATCTGTCAGACGTATTAATTCTGAAAGCTTCTTTATCTCTCTTTGCTTTTTAGTAGGTGGATAATCTGCTTATTCTGCCACTTTTCCTTGTAAAAATTCCAGGTAGTACTTATTGGTAAGTACTCTACATATCAAATTAACTTATAAAATCAGCTTCAAAAGATTTTATTTCCTCAGCTAATAGAAATACAGAGTTCTAGCAGAGAAAATCTCGTAATGCTTATACTTAGCTCATTATCAATTTACGAAGGTAACTAATCGTGTATTTTCTAATCAAAGGTATTTGTAAACATTCAAACATTGTTATTAATATTTTACAAGAAACAGGAGTAAGTTACATTCTCTCCTTGTACCTCACGTTAACATCAGGTGAGCCATCCGCTTGTTCCACTATTTAGTTGTATAAAATACTTACTAAGAGCTCTACTGCTTTTATGGCGAAGCAAAAAGAAGGATTATGATTAATAATGATTAAGAGTAGGTACTTGTGGTATGCTGGAACGCAAATCCACGCGAGAAGCAAGAAAGATTTTCTATTGTGTAGGCATTGCTTCTCTACGATAAACCTTACTATAGCTAAATTGGTAGGTACTTGCAGATTTTCAATAATTTAAGTTGGTAATAAGATCCCGGACGACCACGGTCTCGGACGATTGCGGTTTGAAAGCTTTTTTTACACAAGTATATTATTGTATCGAAATTTATCAAAAGCTTCTTTACCTTAATATAAAGAAGCTTTCGATAGATTACGGCTCCAATCAAATCTCTAAATAAGATTTTTCTAGCCTCTTTTTACTTACTGCTGGTAATTTCAGTCAAAGAACAAAACACAGCAAGATACTCTACCTCTCAAGAGCCTACCGAGTCTAACATGTACAAAGAAACAGGGTACTACGCAAAACGATTACAAAGGTTTTTTTCGTTGTTTCGAGTTACATTGCGCGTCGGCGTAGACAAATCTGCCTATAATGGAGGGAAGTGGGAGAATACTTTGCTCAGCAAAAGTTATATAGGATAGAATAGGATAAAAAAAGAGACATATATTCACCTCCACCTTCGCTTACCTAATATCTCGTGCATCATAAAAAGGCCGCGCAGTGTAAATCAAATGTCACTAATCTTTGTTTTTCGTGGTTGTTGTACCTACTGTTACCTGGATTTAGGTCGAGGGCTCTCGTCCACAGGTTATGTAGCAGTTTCTTAAGCGGTACGGTCAGCAAATTTACTCGTCCGGGCAAATACGGACCGGAGAACACTCTAGAAACGTAATAGGTGAGTAGCTCGTACGTACTCGGGTTTGTTGTCATTTGGAGATCCGTTGTATTCTTTGAAGGGTTCAACTCATTTCTTTGAAGATTTCAAATATAATCTGAGTTTGCAGCTTGCTTTTTGACATTTAGCTAATAAAAAGACAAAGCGTCTTTTAATTTGATAATAGTTTATAGGAACTATTGAAGAAGTATTGAGAACATTGACGGTCTTATTTAGAATCGCTTCCCAACACTCCTTCTCACTATATACTCTGTCACAATTAACTTTTAACAGAAGTTGGAAGGCTATTCTAAGTAAATCCTTAGAGTGATTAATACAAGTAAAAGATATTCTTAGTGTTGAGATAGGTAGTTGTTAGTCGAACATATTTTAAATATTTTTTTAACATTTTGTTTCGTATTCCTTGAGAAAAAATACTTTGCTAGGGCAAAGTTTGTTCTAAGTACTTACTCCCTACGTCAGACCTTTTGAGCATATCTACACAGGGTAGTCAGGGTAATATCTTACAATGTATCCACCCCTAAACCCTTGTAACGTCCCAGATCTTATTACACTATCTTGCTACCCCAATAAAACAGTTGATAGCAGCCATTAAAAACACACTTAAAAGTTGCTAAGCTAAATTCATTCTTACACTTCAGGAATAAAGCTCATTGTTTAGTGAAGTTTGTATTTAAAAGACTTCAAGGGGCACTCAAAGATTGCTACTTGATTTTACACTTCGGGCATTCGGTGTTTTAGTTTTTTTTCTGCCCTAAAAATGGGTATTCTCGTAAAATTACCTAAATGTTCTTATTTTTGAGATTTAAAAACTGTAAACTTACTTTACGACACAGTTTAATAGCTCTGACCTTGAATGAAGGGGAAGTAGGAAGATGCATTGCATAGCGAAAGAGATATAGATATTCTTCTCCACACTCACAGAGAGCTATTAAAACGTGTCGGGGCATGTTCCACTACATGTCACCAAGTGCTTCTTATATTTTTTGCGAATATAGAAGCAAAACCCTTTATAAAATATTAAAAATAAAAATAAAACTATTTCTGGTGCTTCCCGATACTTGCTATAGTTGCTTTGTATTAATCTGTGGCAAGTCAAACTGTGACGTCATTATACGTCATACCATGGACTAATGTCATACCTACATATTTTGTGCGTGTATAGGTACGCTTAGCAGAGATACGTATTGAATACAAAGTACAGTCAACCGAGATAAGTTTTAGAGAAATCTTTATTAGTTCTTTGCAAATTAAGTAGGGAAGTACTTCTAAATGAAAAAGTTCTAAACATGGACTGATCTTGTCTGTACTTTTAATTAGTACGTAAGGTACCTGTGTGTATCTGTAATGGAATCTGAGCCCGACTCAAAACCCTTCTCAGTAAACATCCTTCAAAAGCAAATACTTCAAAAACAAATATTAAACTAATTAAACTAACATTCTGGAAACTAATACAACTGTCAGAAATCCAACCTTCCAAATCCTCATCATCATCAACAACTACATAGAAGTCCATTAATGTAGGTAATCTTTTAAGCCTCGAAACTCGCAAACTGTTCTAAAATAACTAAGTAGGTACAGTGTTTTTTTGCTTCGAGTGAAGGAGAAAGTTTAGTGAAAGTTAGAGAAAGTTAGGAAAAAGTTTTCATTAAATTCGTGTTGAGTCTATTTATTTATTTGTTTCTTTATTACCAACCCCCTTCGTGAAATAGAACAATATTCGAAATTAATACCTTCTTTTTTGAAAAAAAAAAACCTGCATATAGATTAGTTGACTGAAAAGTCTCATAAAAGTAGATCTCATATTATTATCCTCTATCTATCTTCTAAATATGTATATAAAACTCTTTTGAAGCTGACTAACAATCAACGTACACACGCACAGCCTAAACTATAAGTCCTAGAGGTATGAAATTTAGAGGGTAGTATACTTATATAGTGTAGAGGTGCACTAAGAAAGGAACTTTGAAAAGTCACACTCTAAAGGGTCTAGAACGCGAGCAACGCCGTGGGCGACGGCTAGTTATCTCATGAAAGCTTCATTTAGTTATTTTGAAAGCCACACAACTTTATTTTATAAAACCCTAGAACTGATATCTCCAGCAGTATTTCTTAGTTAAAGACGCCAAAGATTGTAAGTTGAAGCAAGCTCCTGCTAAGCCACACGTTCAGGAGTATTACGTGGTTCTTTCTAACATGCTTAACCTTTGTAGATATCCTTAGAGGGAGACACCAGACTCTTCCACCTTAGAGGAGATTTACTAAACTCTAAACATGACAAAATATGTTCTTCTTCTTCTTCTCTTCAATAATGGCCCGTGTCCGTCATTTCGACACACAATTTTGCCAATGTCAAGTGTTAAAATTGTAATAAATAAGTCAAGTCAAGTCACTTGTTAAGTCGGCTGTCGTTTGTTTTGAAAAGAAAATGGTGGATTTTCTCTTCAAAACCTAACACGAATTTTCACATTCATAAAAACCACTTTACACACATTTATTCCAATGGCTCACACTTTATGTTACGACCTAAGTATTATTGGTTAAAATTCCACCAAAATTAAACAACAATACTCACAATAACACAAGAAAAGCTATTAAAATAAAAGTGCTATGTGTCGTTTCAAAAAATGACAAAACTCGTGTCTGCAAAATATGTTCCTTTGCCCCCTCAAATCAAGTTGACATTTTACTTTTTTACAATAACATTAGTATCGAACTTCAACTTCTTGGTTTATATGGCTTTTGCAGCTTGTTGTTACAATTCTGCCAGTGTCTGTTTACTCTAGTGTCAGACATTGGTACCGATTTTCTTGTTTCTTTTTTTAAACCAATCTAATTTGACAGCACTAAAAATGTTACCGTCTCTTTCTTATAAACTGAAACGACAAAGACGGATGTAATTTTAGAGCTGTCAAATTAGGTTAGTTTAGAAAAATGCAACAAGCGAATTGATACCAATATCGATACCATTTTCCAAACGATAAGTCGAAGTCCCATTTATTTTTAACGTTTTCTCTTCTCTAGCGATCGCAAAATGTAAACTTTTTTTAGAGGCATTTTAGCCGTACATACGAAGGTGCTTAAACATACAAAAAGTTTTTATGATTATTTCAAAGTAGTTTTCGTGGTTTAACTGTTAACTTTTGAATTTGCATTTCACTGCATATAAATAAGCGACCATCTTTCTTTTTACAGTCTATTATTCATGATGCTTCCTATTATGTCGTCATTTAAAAAAAAACGTTGGGTTAGAAATGATTGACCCCATACTGGCTTGTCCCCGATGTAGATTACCAAATAGTATGTATTCGCTAAATAAATACCGATATGAGCGTAGGTAGGCATTTCTTACGATTTTTTTTCAGTGGGTAGACATTTGTTCATACCTTCATTTCATGACTATGGCTTACCCAGCATCCGTCTGAGGAAGGTACAGTAAGTAGGTACACAGGAGACATTCAAAGGAAATCTTTAAATCTTCGTGAAGCGGGTTTTCCAAGGCTTGCTGGAAAAGTATTTCACGTTTTCCGAATAAGGTTTTATTCGGAACGTTCTGGAACGGTCAATTTATTACATACCTAGGTTAAATTCCGTATCGTACTCTCGTACGCTTTACGTACATAATATGATCTGTGGCTTTACCAACATATAAGTTTTCCGACCAAAAAACTTGTACCAATGCGATAAATTAAAGTGCACATTTTTTGGTTAGAAAACTTTTTTGGATCAATGTGATATTTTTATTGAACCTTTGCATTGTTATTCTCTCAACCCTGAAGCTCTGCAATTTCACATAATTACAATTTAGTTATATTATAATACATATCTTCAAAATTGTTGAAATGTGCGAGCGAGAAGGTTGTCTCACATTACGCATCGCCTTAACTGAAAAACCACGCTCTCAAAAGTATGGAACAAGAAAATATTCTTATCTGAAACTGGTTATATACTGCGCTTACAAAATTGTTATAGTGTAGGTGGCATACAACTCCCAATATCGTCAAAAAGAATCAAAGTCTTCCTTTATTCTTCGCCACGAGGTTTTCGTAGAGCAGGCCATTTGGACGGCAGCAGCGTACAGGTGAAAAGGCACTAAGTTTCATCCATTTAAAGAACTTATAGAACTCATTACACGATGGAACTGTAGCGACCTAGTTTTGGAGTAAAGTTTGAACGCTTCTTTAAAAGCGTCTTAGGAAGTGTTTGCGAAGCGCTGATACTTTTTCGTTTATTGACGTACTTTTTGTACTATTTACAAGGCGGGCTTTTACAATGGAAAGAACGACGTGGGCGTGAAACAGTATTTTACTTAAGACTTTATGCGAGGATGCTGTAACAACTAAACTAATTTGAACACGTTTTGGGAATGATACCTAGATTTTGGGACTGTAATTAGAGAGGTGGAAGGTTTAATTTACCTTGATAGTATTTTTATACACTGCATTTATCTCGATACCTACTACGAGTGATGCCGCGGTAGTGTAAGAGTATAATCGTTTCAAGATCACCACAATACTTTTAACCTTAGCGCCATCGTTACAATGTGGTGCCGTGACCAGGATATGAGTTTACGTATACTTACTCGTTTTTTTTTTTCAAGTACCTCAGGAGGTACAGGAGAAACAAGTGTCTAGGAATAGAGTACTTAAGCTTAATTAATAGTAACAAATTGTATTTATTTGGGTTTTTATTTTAACTCTATTGCACAAAATTAACAAACGTACAAATAAATGGGCTTAATGCCATAAGCATTTTCTGCCTGCCAACCTTACAGGTTGGGAGAATGGTTTCTATGATGGTCAAATGATGGTTTCTTACGGTTGGTAGGTATCTAATATAGGTGCCTACTGTACTTTCCACTGTCCACTAATTTCTACAGTAAGATGTAATGTTAATTTTAAGACTATGCAATAAACAGTTACTAAATTATTGCATGAGCAAGTACCTCAATGACAATTTAGAATGATTAATTACATTATTTTCTTTGACATATTCCTACTTTTTTATTGACTTGTTAATTTATTCATGTATCCTATTTGATTTGAACTTGAGCTCTATGACATTATTAGATTTATTGATTAGTTAGGACCTTATAAATATTGCATGCTTTTAGTAGAATATGGTAGTAACCAATGTAAAACCCTGACATCCCATATCCACCCATATTGGCAATAATAAATGAATTATGAACATTTTTATCTTTATCTTTATGATGTAATGAATGTATCATTTTTTACAGACTCTTCGAAGAAAACCAAGACCTGCTCAACATGTTCGAGAAGTTCCGCCAATGCCGGACGAAGGAGGAACAAATCAACTCCATGGAGCTGGCTGAGCATGCCAACAACGTCATGAATACCCTGGACGAGGGTATCAAGGGGCTGGATGACTTGGACAACTTCTTCGAGTACATCCACCAGGTCGGCGCCAGCCACCGGAGGATACCGGGCTTCAAAGTCGAGTATTTTTGGGTAAGATAAATTCTGGTTTTTTTTTTGTTGGTAAGTTGGCTCGTGGTTATTTCCGTAATTTATTGATGGAATGGATAGCTAGAACACTTGAACTCACCTTTGATCCCACGTTATGTTGGTTTTCGTTTGATCCCAAAAATGTATAAGAACCTCCAAATTGGTGTCCACTTTGTGGAAATAGGAAGTAGCTTATCCCTACAAATTTTCTAATAATGAGCAATACAAAACTAAAAAGTACGCGAACATCGTCGCCCAAGCACATGTATTTTACGTTATATTCCCTATCAAAGAGACGATGCACAGTCCATGATAGATAATGTCACTGGTTCATCATGAAACTGTTAAACTCATAACACTCCTTTTGCCTCCGCGTAGTCGGGTAAAAAATATGATTCCCCCGGGCAATGAAATATCAACACCGAACAAGTAAGTAATACAAAATATAACTTTTTCACGGAAAATATTCTCCGCGTTAACTTTAAGTAGGTACAGTCAGCCAAATAATCTTGTACACAGGAAAATTTATTATAAGTTTTCTGTAGACTGAATCATCTGCGTATCTGTCTAGTCTAGACAAAAACGTCAGCAAGCGTTATTCACTAAAATTACAGTTCTCAGCGAATGACGTCATTTGAACCTAACGCAACAAAACACGTAGGGAAGCACTATAAGCTCAAAGTCACGCTTTTTCTGTTTATCATAGTTGATCGAGTGAGCGAAGCGAACGAGATCTTAGTGACAACTTGGACAAAAATGCTTTGTATGTTTGTATGTTTGTTCGACGAGATCTTTTGAACCGCTCATCCGATCTTCGTAAAATTTGGTAGATATACGGATAGTACTCTTGAGTTTTACTGGTTTGTTAAATGAAGTAAATCAGTCAAGGAGTCGTGAAGTTATGACGGTCCAAAGGGAGTAAAAAAAAAAGTCGTACAAAAATATGAAGTAGGGTGTCATATGAAAGGGTTTTGGTTAGACATTCCAAAACCGTTTTTATTTTGATTCTAGGTCTAATAGTTTTTGAGTTGTTGTAAAAATTATAAAATTGGCAAACCCAGTATAACGTGAGCTACCATTTCTTGGAGTTTCAATGATTTTGTAGTTCAAGTAAGACTGGTACATAGCTAGACGGCGATTTCGAAGCGATTTGCAAAGTTTATTACAACCATTGGTCAATAAAAACTGTTTGGGTTTTATTAACCTCCGACCATCACGAGATCTCAGTTCGGGGCGAACTACTAGTACCTATTAGTTATTTATGCCTAGACCCAAAGCATAATGTCAATGAAAACAAAAAATAAACGGTTTGTTCCTACGTTCCTACGTGACGTGTAGTCAGTAAAACCTCAGATCATACCTAATAGGTACTATTAAAACTATTCTGACAAAAGACCATTTTGTTTATTCATTGTGCTCGAACGTGTCAAAATAAATGCACCATTTATTTGTCTGACTGTACAATGTCAATACTTTACCATTATTGATGTATCGGGCTCCGCCGAGATAGGATCGATTTCTATTTGCGGCAATAGTATCTCACTGATGGATATTTTATTATTGCCGGCGCGAGCCTTTCGCTTCCTAAACAGCTTTCGCAAATAGGCGTTTTTCAATATAAATAGGTTTTGCAGCGTAATCCCGATACAAGCTACCGTTTTCTCCGGGGTATTTTTAGACTGATGACTTTCATTCATAGAGTTTTGAGACAGTCAATGGGATTGTGCGCCAAATTAAAATTAGGGCAAAATGGCGTCTCGGTCTTTGACAAATTGTGCTCACTCTAATGGTTTTAGTACGTACGAGCAACTTTGTCTCCGCTGATCCTTCTTCCTAACCCGCATGTCAGATCCCGCGCTTTTTTATAATATATTGTTTCCCTCATTTTTTACGTAAAATGGCAAATGCACGGACAGTGCGACGCAAATAAAAAATAAAAAAAAAACTTTGTCTCCGCAACTAATTTGTCTCTTAAATCAAGCCTGGGGTGTGTATGAAAGTAAATAAATAAATAAATAAATATTCTTGGACATGTCACACAACGCTCTGTAGTCTAACTAAGCAAAGCTCGTACCTACTATGGGAATTGCCCGCATATAGCGACGCAACAGCGGATTGAAATTGATAGAGACATAAGTTTCTAGGCAACTAAGTCGCTCGTATACGCGAGCTTTATAACGCAATTAGTTCCAATCCAATTCACATCGCTCGCTATATACACCAATTTTACCACTACGAGCTGAGCCCTGAGACTGTGCATTTGTTTTGACTTTCGAATCGAGTATAGCACACGCAAACGCATTCGCAAAGCGAGAAATTTTGTTGTGAATTGCACAATTCCCAAATCTCCCGCTAGAGGCGCTTATCCGGTTTACATAAAAAATATCTTGCTTTGCGAATGCGTTTGCGTGTGCTATACTTGAGTCGGAAGTCAAAACAAATGCACGCAGCGCAGACTCGGGGCTCCGAATGATCTCCCATCGAAGGTCATTGATGTGTGTAATTATATTGTATATTTTTGTGTGTGTGGTTTGACCATCAACTTTTAGGGTTCAGCTGCATAATTCAATGTTTACAAATCCAATGAAGTAGGTAATAATAATTTATCTCGCTAAGTTAACCTTTTTCCGCCTCTTGAGTACTGCGTTGATTTAGCGAAAACTAGCCACCGTTACTTGCCCTTCATGAAAATGGTTGACATCCCACAGAATATTAGCTCCACAGCTGTTCCAAAATGAGCTTTCTCAGTATTAAAATAAATTACATTTTACTTTGAATGACGTAAGCGGTATTTTTGTCATCATGTAGGTTACTCTATTGAAAACTTCTTTTAGGTTTTCCCTCAGAGCTTTAAAATGGGAGTCCTTCTAAGTGGGTTTAGCCCTCCAGTTATATATGGTTTAAAAGAGTCTGTTGTGTAAAAAGTTTAACACATATTAGTACTAGTAGTTACCAAGCGGAAAGTGGTAGCCGACTAAATAATCCTTCGCCGGAGAGGTTCGTCGATGTACTGGTATAGATTCATACAAAAGGTTCACAAATAGGGTGCTATATGTTATATTTCGCATTTATAACATTAAGTAGGATATGTTATGGTCGTCCTATTAATAATGACGGTGACCGCTTTTCAAGAGAGCAAACCTTTACCGAAATTGCCTTCATTTTATGGAGGTCATCGAGCAACATTGATATTCAAAAGGCCACTTCATATTCATCCTTCATTCCTATGAAATTGGTGCCCACTTCAAACTGAACTGACCCTCACTGGTATTTTAAGGCTTGTATGTTTAAAACAAACCCGTACTCAAGCGAAACTCGGGTAGGATTATGAAAATTTCTTCTCCTTCGATCGTGTTCCTCATATCTGAGGGTTGTGACCACCTCCAGTCATTATCCTCATCTTGACGATGGTACGTACGCCATTTGTTTCTATCCCCGGCTAGTTGTAGGGCATCGTAGACGGATGTGCCGAGTGTGGTGCGGATCTGATCGGACCAACGCATTGGGCTTTTGGAAATTTCTACTCAACTTGAATCTTAAGTTTCGATTCAAAATCGAGCACAATCTCCGAATACTGGCTTATTCCTGTCTTTATACTTATTCGGCGGTCACGGGCAACCCTATATAGGATATCATAATAGGTTGCGTATTCAGGTTTTAGTATTGCTAGTTGTCATAAATTGGACCAAAGGATACATCAGAATGTCGCTGAATCAGTCCGTATATCGCAAGACGACGCTTGGCCGCTGGCCCAGGGTTGCCATGTCAAAGGACAAGAAAATTGCAATCTCATACAATCGAAGTAGGTAAGTTACTTTTAAAGAAATTGATTTATAAGTATTTTAATTCCTTTCCGCAAATTCCTGAGCACAAAAAAATACCAATTCCAAAATTATGTTTTTATAAGGCCCGGAATTTATAACAAGAAATCATTGAAAATCTAATTTCCAAGCAAACTCACCTAATTAGGAAAACTTCCCAGCATTACAATTTAATTACACCTAATTTTTGCCAAAAATTTACCCAAGTTTCGAAAAAATTCGATTAATTTTTCAAGTCACTTTATTTTAGTGTTAATTTACGTAATTGTACCAACTTAATTTTTATCGATGTTTTTGCCAAAATTAAAATGATCGAGTCTAATAGCCGATGATGATGCCATGCAAATATGGACCATAATACAACGCAATAAAAGTTATCAAATCTGTGAGTATCGACGAAACTTGACAGTTGACCTTCGGCAACGATCTAAGATTACCAGGAAACTATGTTAATCTTAGGATTTCTGTGTTTCTCATTGCAGCTAAATAGGTGGTCAGAAACTTGCTATACGATTTTCATATCTATGTGCATAAATATACGGTACTAAGTTGATTGTATGACTCTACTGAGTTGACTGTAGCAAAAGCTTAGTTGGTCAGAATAATATTGCTATACGATTTTGAAGTCTAAACTACAGCGATAGGAGTAAAAATCGACTGTATTTACGAGTTCAGGTAATATACCCTTTAGACCGGAAATAGAGACGCGACGACGTCTCTTCCGGTCCTCGAAACATTTTCTCATTACTTTCTATTTGGTGTTTTGTGAATAGGTATTTTGATGACGTATTTTCTAATTACTTGAACCACAGACCATGAATAAAACCGAGCACATCCTCTCTTTTTTATTTTTTTATTGGCGTCGCACCACATCCTCTCTTGGCTTCCACCAAATTTGATCTGATTGTGTTTTGTTTTTATTATTATTTTTTTTTACTAAAGATGAATGAAAGATAAAAACGTCAGATAGATATAGATAGACATGGATAGGTAGCTTAGGTAGGTATCGAACGTGCGTGCCTTATCGTGACATTCTCTCGTTGAAGTTTATCAAGAATAGATGGCTATAGCAAAATCATACCTAATGTAAATGAATAAACGACTGATGAACGAATGATGTTCTGCCAACGATGACAGTGATTTTATAACTTTATCGCTCTTGAGTTTAAAAATACTAAAATTATCTTTTTATACCTTGTTATTTAGATATGTGTAGGTTTTTTTTTTTTTTTTTTTTATTTATTTATTGTTTTAAAAATACATTATAACTTATTTTGTACTATAGCACTAAGGAAACCACAAGGTTTATATGAATAATGCTATATTATGAGTCTTGGCGTCGATAGCCTTACATTAGGTAGGTAGTTTACTAGATTAGATAGATAGGTAGGTAGGTAGCTAGCAAAGTGCATTCCATTTATTTAGGTAAAGTAAATGTATTGTAGTTACTTATACCAATATTTTCTTCTTACTACCAGACTAACATTAAAGTTTTACGAGGTCATAACTATGAAAAAATATTGCAGCGTTTCTATTTTTGCTTTCAGAAAATCGAGGCGCCCTTCCTAGCAGCGGTCGAGGCTACACTTGGCGACCGCTACACGCCGAACGTTGAAAACATCTACAAAATAACCATAAAATTCATTCTAGAAACTCTTGTCAACGGCTACGAAAATGCTGGCAACAAAAAGTCCTGAAAAAAAAAACTCAATAAACTCAGAAATGGAACTGTCCAACACAAGTTTGATCGCGAGGTTTTGATATTCAAACTTCGGAGAACGACCTCTTTCGTTTCGAAACTTTTCTAAATTCAAACAACAAGTCAATTCTTCTAGTGAAGTTTTCAAAGTAGCTATTCTCATGTGCGTTATTATCTGAACTTTTAAAATTAAATGTCAAAATGATAATTAAATAAAATAGTATTTTGTGTTCGTCTCGCTCTATATGTAATAGATGTTTTGATGTATTTGAAAATGTTAAGGTATTTGTAAGCAGGGAACATGAATTGAATAAAGTAATGTGCTTTTAAAATAGATTTATCTATATAGAAACATTAGAATAGTAGAAATAACTAATCGTGCGTGTTCTAATTTTATTATTATTAACGTGAACGTATACCAAAAACGTTTTGTGAAGCAGCGCTTATTGTAACTAATTGTATAAATACTAACTTATTGTAATATTTTTTGCATGTTATTGTGTAAGCACTTTAAATATTTTGGCTGGTCCATTTCTAGATGTATTTTTTATAATTTTATCATATTTTATTAGTGTTTCTTTAGTGGCAATTTAAAATTTTTTTGTCTTCCCTAATGTTTTTTCGCATAGGTAATTATAAGTTCAAAAAAGCCTTGGAATTTCTTAACCTGAATATTAGAAAATATTACAAAAACTCAACTTAAAATTATAAATGTTGTTCTACACATATTTTTTTAATTTATAAATTATGAAATTCTATAAAAAAAGATCTGTTGTAAAAAATAGGAACTAACCAGATGCATATCTTTAAATAAAACCGTACTTAAGTACTATTTTCAAAACTCGATGCTATTACATACTTAACTAAATAACAGTAAAGGTAGGTATGTGCCTAAAACAGTATTATCTAAATATAATAACAGAATAGATGTGTTTTAGGTGTGTCTGCTATTTTAGAAATATTTACAAAACATATTTTTGGACTAAAACCTGATAAGAAGTTCTTATAAATATTAACACGAAAAAATCCGACATTTCTGAAATTTTCACAGTGAATATTGCTGTTACATAAAGCTGATGCCAAAAGTTACATTTGTGAATTAGTATTGGTCGAATTATTATACCAAAAGGAAGGAACAACGCTTAGCCACTAGCCATATTCATAATGCTTATACATATACACGTCGTGTTGGCTATTAGCTAAAAGCGTACCTGCCATTTAAAAAAAAAATGACTTCATGCACCTACTATGCGACATATTCTACCAAGATTTTATGAATATGGCTGGTAAAATAGGTAGTGTAATTTTTTTTTATTTATTCATTATTATACTATATTTATGTAGGTTTCTTTAGGTACCATCACCAAACCACAGATCATATAATACTATACACCAAACTAAGTAGTATCTTGATATAAAGTAAATTTTAGTGTAAACTATCTAGTTTTTATAGTTCTAGTACATTGTTTTACAATCTCCATTTTTGTTATGTTATTAGGTATAATGTGATAATTTATCTCATCCTAGGGCTCATCATCACATCCGTCATAATTAAGGCGTTTTGTCATCTTTCACATCTATCGTTCTTACTTCTACATCCACAACCTTTCTGGGTTTTGTGTTCACATCCATATCCACATCTAAACATTCACCTTGAACATAATTATGTACATGGGTAAATATAATTTGATTTTCTTAAACTTTAGGTAGGTATATTTATTTGATGAAACCTTTACTCGTTTCAAATTGTTGAAATTGTTGTCAAAGTTTCATCCATTGTTTGACCTCAAATAATGGAAACAAAGTTAAGTATTTTGTTTTAAATCTATTGTTAAATTGGAAACAGACGATGAAAGGGGCATAAATTATTAAAATAATTATAATCTTTGTATTCTATAATAAACTTTAATAATATCGAAGTTAAATTGGTTTACGTGTCTTTATAATTTATAATCAATCATCATCATCATCAATCAATATATATAAAACTCTTTTGAAGCTGACTTAGAATCAACGCACAGCCTAAACCATAAGTGTTAGAGGTATGAAATTTGGAGGGTGGTATCCTTATATAGTGTAAGGGTGCACTAAGAAAGGATTTTTGAAAAGTCGCACCCTTAAGGGTAGAACGCGAGCAACGCCGCGGGCGACGGCTAGTTAATTGACAAATTGACATAAAAACATTGATGTTTGCTATGTTTTGTCCCGAATCACAATGATTATATTTATTACGTTTTAAGGTATGAATACAATTGAAAATATTCTTATAAAAACTTGTTTTCACATTTCCTTTAATGCAAACATAATAAAATTATTTTCGTAGGTACTACCTCTATTTATCAAAGCTTTACCGTGCGTTTATTTTGCTGTTTAACGTAAACATATAACCTTCATATAATTTATTGAGATGAAATGAAATGAAATGTATTTATTGATGTTGTTCCTGTGGCAATATTTTCCAAAAAAGCCGTTAAATTAATTTTCAAATTTAGATTGAATTACTTTATGTCTGTAAATTGGAAAATAAAACATTATAAAGAAATGTGTTGTCTTCTAAAGTTAAAAATTTAAACGCTTATTTACGCTAATTAAAATATTTAGTCATTACTTATAAAGAGTATATTGTTACTAATTTACATAATATAATTCGTAAATATTTAGATTATTTATGAAATAATTTTATTATGCAATGAATGTGTTGTAACGTATTATTAAAAATTGTAAGATCGGTGTAATTAAGTGTTAATTTGGTTTTAATTAAATAATCACAAAGTAATACAGGATGTTTTATTTGTCAATAACCGCTGTTATAAGTGAAATATTTTGTAAAAATTAGTACCTTGATAATCTAACATCCGAAACAATTTGAAAAGTGTAAAAACTTTATTTTAAAGGACAAACAGAGATAGTGTTTAATCAGTAATATTTTGTAAATTTTCTTCTTCTTCTCTTCATTAATGGCCTCTGTCCGTCATTTCGACAGACAATTTTGCCAATGTCAAGTGATATAATTGTAATAATATAAGTCAAGTCGAGTCATTTGTCAAGTCGGCTGTCGTTTGTTTTGAAAAGAAAATGGTAGATTTTCTCTTCAAAACCTAACACGAATTTTCACATTCAGAGAAACCACTTTACACACATTTATTCCATTGGCTCACACTTTATGTTACGACCTAAGTATTATTGGTTAAAATTCCACCAAAATTAAACAACAATACTCACAATAACACAAGAAAAACTATTAAAATAAAAGTGCTATGTGTCGTTTCAAAAAATGTCAAAACTCGTGTCCTTTGCAAATTTTAAATAATTTTACTACCTATACCAAAAGCTTATCTTAGTTGAATATCTGTCATGTCAACAAACTTTCAAATGATATTCGCCCGACCAGTTCGAACTGAATAAGGATACGATTTCCATAAACAAAAACTCATTTCAGACAAATTCACCACGATAATACCAACAATAACAGCTTTAATACGATGCAACAAAGCTTAAAATAGCGCATAAATTTTACTTGCAACTTCATGACGTATGATTGCCATAAAGTCATAAAAGGAGACACTATTATCATACAATTGCGACGCACGTCATTAACGATGGTGCCAGCCCTGCTAGAATAGTGACGGGACCATACATTCAGTTTAATAAAACAAACAACCTTTTTTTGGTATTTTTTGTTAAATACAAATTTTTGTTAAACACATAAATAATAATTCTTTTAGTAATTTTTCATTTATTTCAAAAATATACTAGGTACTTATATTTAATTTAGTAGGTATTTAATGAATTTTAGAACGATTTTTATAAATACTTTATTATTATTGAAATACTTAATTATTATTAGATAATACTGATTATAATCTGTGATTATAAATTTTTCCCCGAAAACAAAAAAATCTTACGGTCTAAATTCCGGTTGCCTGGAAGAGATGGCTTTTGGCAATTTTAGTATATTGTACCTACTTTCTAAAACTTGTTTTTATTACCAATTTTGGTATTTTAATGTTATTTTGATTTAACATCAGGTGGGCCATCTGCTTGTTTCATCAGCTAGTAGTATAAAAAAAAGATTACTTATAAGTGGCGTACAGTAAAGAATATTCTATCATAAATCTTCCAACAGTAAAGTAGGTAAATTTAATCAGTAGGTTAGGTATAGATTGGTACTCGTACATATCCGGCAGCGGCGCCGGAACTAGCACGTTTCAACTTAGCTAAACCAATTTGGCGTCGCGTCACACATCTCTCGCATACCCTCAATGTAGCCGAACATCAACTTCCATCCACAAATTGGATTTCGTAGGTCAGCGCCCGAAATGTTCAACGGTACTAGAATAACAAAACTTCTCTGAATTCCACCAAATATTATCATTCTGTACATTACTGTACAACCATTTTGAACGGAAAAGATAAAATTTATACAATATTGTAAGTAAACGGAATATTTTCAGCCCAAGGCTTTGTTCGCTATTTTTGTAAAAAATTTACGAGACGTCAATATTGATTCTCTCCGTGGTGAAGTTATTTGTATTAATAATTTCGGAGAGCCGATAAAATGTTACACAACAAAAAGGAATTTTACGAAACAAGAGATGAATGTCAGTATATATTCATGTAAAATAATATTTTTTAAACGTAAAAAAAAGAATACCGTAGATAATATCCGATCGCGTTAGTTGTCAGAATTAAAAAAAAATTGTTGAACTATTATTTTGTATAGGTGTCCCATCACTAGTAATTGTTCTTTACAATTGCACGCCCTTAGTAACAAAAAGTACATCAACCGTGTCACAACGAAAATAGAGAATAGTTCAACGGAAAATCACTAGCCTTCGTTATTTAAAAATAACGAGTTATAGAATTAACGATAATTGAGTTTTAATTTGTGTGCAGCGAATTCTCAGACGAAACTCTACAATAATATTATTTACCTATACTCAGTTATTGAGTAAGAGTGGCTCGCGCAGAACAAAAATAGTCTAAGATTAGATCGGTCAGAATTTATTGCAATTGAATTTCTTCAGTGCTTTTGGATACTCGCTGAAACTTGAGTGGATAATTATATCTCGGCTGAAACGGTACCGAGCTGAAAACGCGCATAATAATTTCAAAAATCATTTTAATTAATAAAAAAACTCTAAAAATTCTTTTTTAAATTAATATCCACCCGCTAAATAAAAGTACGCAATAATCTACCTAAATCCAGCTCTACATTTAAAAACAAACAAGTGAGAAAAAAAGTGAGAATTTGAATTCCGAATAAACAGTGTTTAAAAACAGTTTAAACAGTTTAAAAAAATCAAAAAAATCTGATGTTTATGATCATTTCAAATCGTCCAAGGAGACCCGTTCGATCCAAAAAGGATTACTGTGATTTCTAAACTCAAATTCTGCAAAAAGTTTAACAAAGTAACTTTTCTATGCAACAATGGGTTGCAAGCTGACAAAGCTAGCAGCTTCAGAGGTGAGCCATCATGATGCCATCAACCGACCGCCTCCACCTTCGGACCCTCGATCGCCGTTGACCACAAAGCAGCAGTACTGCATGCTGGCATCTTGGAAAGGAATCTTCAGGGAGATCGAGAAGACTGGGATTCTATTGTTTATCAAGTAAGTACCTACTTGCCTACTTGCCTAATTTTGCATGATGGTTAAACTGTACTTACTACTACCATCAGGTGTGCTAACAGCCAAAAACATGTTGGTAGGACGACCGGGAAGTTGGTTTGAAATTTTCCCATTCGAACCACCAGTGGGATCACCCAGTGGGACAAACGGGAATGAACGCAAATGCTTAGCATAGCAATACTTACCTGATAAAAAAAACTAGACACAATAAAAAGCGTAGGGCAGTCATGGATTGTAGTTTCAGTTTTTTTTTAATAGAAAATGGCTTAAAGACCCATTTATTTGTATAAGAAACATCAGCAAGGAGTAAACTTTATTAGAATGATGATGACTACTGTTAAATGGTAAATGTCAACCCTATTACGAAGCTAAGTACTTTAAAAACAGTCATTAAAGCTGAAAGTTTCTAAGAAGGTTCACCTACTCTTCACTATACTTTGAAGTTTTGCAAGTAGTTAAGTATATCATAACACGTAGGAAACAGATTACCAAAATATTCTGTGAGGCAACCCTTTCTTCCCAACCAGCGGAGATCATTATAACATTATAATAAGGTCCGTATGTCTACGACATAAGGTGGTTATTTCAACTGCTTCATGCAAAAGATGACGCAGTTACCCGTGCTTTACTAAACTGATAGGGCTGCCAATTGTATAGTGCCCGTGAGTTGTACGATATAGGTCGTAAAGTGGGAACTACTGGGCCATAAACGTAAGAGATGAGTTCAGGCCTAAGAAACTTTTATGATTTAGTAGTACTGTCCACACAACAACATGGTAAGAGACAATTCTACATAATCACCCCTCGTGAAGCGCTCATAGTGTAGCTGGCTTAGTCAATCTCCTCCGAGCAACGTTCTGCGCGGTCACTATTTAGATGGGTGACCGTTAGTGGCATTTACATCTTACTTCATCCGTGCTTCAACTGTCGGTCCTGGCTCTACGGCGGCCATGGGCAGCCTAAAAACTCATTCACAAGAGTTGGTCACTACATCATACGAACTCATATAAATATCCATACTTTTTACTCATCTTCTTCTTTAAGTCTGTAAAAGTTTTTGAGGATGAAAAATGTTACGTAAATATGCAGCCCACACAAATCGGTAAAGAAGTCTACGTATAAAACGCATCACCACATCGGCATGCGTTATTGAGTGCTCAATGATTGACGGCATACTAATGGCTCTGTCTAGAGATAGCTCACTCATAATCTCGTAGAGAAACTTGCAATAGCTCAGTATTTTACGATCTTTGACGAGCTGTTGAGCAGTCAACTAGCCAATACAAAAGAATTAAATTGAAATTGTTTGATTCCCGTTCATCTCTCGTGATTTCCCGTGTAGTGTCACGGCACAACCAGTAGTGCTGTAGATTTTTCTTTCCCTTGATACTACCGATAGTGTCAGGTAAATTAGCTTCCATGACGACAGTTGTTTCATAGAAAATAAGATGATCTCCGGAAAAAGTGTTTTTAGCAGATTATCACTTGAAATCTTGTAGAAATACTAAGTAGGAAGCACCGGATAGTGTAGCTGGTAAGAGCTCTATGGAAGATAGTTCGTCCAGGGTAATACCTAAATAGCAACCATCACCCTGATTTTTCTGCCACACGCAATATTATGAAGTATAGATATAGATCTATTAGGTATGAGGACCAGTATGTTGGACCAATGTCTGATAAATGCATCGCAGGCACGTCTTCAGCGGATGTGCTCGGTGAGGCAATACACTGTTATAGGTAGGCCATAGGCTTGTTCTATCATTTAGTTGTGTAAAAAAATATTTGGTCTGTCTCAGCTGGATAGTCGCCCACCGCGGTAAATATGTCAGAGACCTTGAATAAGGTTTATTATAAGAAATCTTTGTTTATACAGAGCTTCATAATTATCAGAGCTAATAAATATTAACTGCGGATATTTTATTAAAAAGAAATAGACAAACGTTGGTTGCATAATAACTTTTTGATCTCTTGACGTAGTCTTTTACTTGTTATAATGATCTAAAAGACAAGGTCAATACGTAATAGACTGAGAGGATGGTATAGGTGCTGGGCAAGCCTACTCCATCTAAACACTGTCCTAGGCACTACAGTGTCCCGTTATGTGTAGGCATAGGTTGCCTCCTGACGCTGTATAAATCATCTTCAATAGATGTAATGATCTGAAATACAAACCTTATCACGACGGATTAAAAGTCATCGCATTTGACGCAAGTGATTTAGCTCCTATTATAGCCATAAGGTACGTAAAATCCCACTTGAGAGACTGACAGAACTTTTTTTAAAGTTAATAGTAAAGAAAATAAGAAAATTAATAGAGAATAAATAAACTCAAAACTGGAACCCCAGGAATCATAAACCACCCTCAAATATTACAACATAGAGGTAAAATAAAGTCACCTCCATCCATCATCCGGGGAAGAATGGTAATTCTGTCAGATATTCTATGATCGTGTAAGCAACCACAGAGGTTCAAACTGTATCGATCGGTCCCCTGCTACTCGTAGGTCGGTGTGAAGCTATTCAACTGTAAATGTCCACACATCTGGCTCCAGCCGTCCAATAATCATTGGAAACCAACTTGACCATTTTATAGGGATATCGCAGACGTTTTGGAATAAACACCTATCTCTTTCAAATTAATAGAATATTTCATAATAGCCACTGTGATTTAGATTCCTAATTTTCGTACTAAAACGTAAGTATCTAGTCCTTTAAAGTAATATAACTAGTCAAAATATATTTCAATATTTCCTCGATAATGTCGATATGTAATAAAAGTATTCTATCATTTTACTTTCAATTCTAATTTGCTCTACTTTTAAATGTTCGTAATACGCGCCTTAGGATGTGCCCTAGGATGTATATCATAGATTAAAATGTGCCCTAGGATGTAACACAATAAAATTACTACCACTGTAGATAAACTTCTTAATACTTATGCATGGCTTCCTTTGAAAGCGATATATCATTCTGTAAGCTAAGATAAAATAATCACAAATATCTCGAGTCACACCACACCTATCCATCTTCACCCGGGAGGCTGGAATATTTTGTTCTATTACCGCTACAGTACGGGCCATTTCATTTGACACTTTATAAAATCCAAATATATCTTAGTCTTAGAAAGATGATAGATGATACTTATTAATCACCACAAAAATAGCACAATGCGAAGAAGCAGTTACATGCAAATATAAAAAAAAAACAGAATCTTTTTCAAAAATTTGTTCAACTATGTTTATCTATGCTTATTGTAGCTGCTTAGGACCATGAAATATAGTAGGGGTTTTGAAGAAATGGTTTTGGGCCTTCTCCATTCACCGGTTTTTATAAATACCTACCTAAATCTGAACTATATCGTCAGTCTGTCAGATGAGGGGGCCACAGTAGGTACTTTATCAGTACAATAAACTCTAGTGTTATACAGTCTATTTTGAACCCTGATTAAAATAAGTCGAACCTTAATCAGCCCTTACACTTCTACAGTCTTTTCGTTTGCATAGGCTATCGGCGTATACTGTAATAGAGTTTTCAATCATTACGGCGCGCTGGAGGCATTGTGCGAACCACAAAACATCTTTGTTTCTCCACGAGTTGTATTGTTTTTGACGTCAAACGAATTCGTGCCGTCTGCCTAAATTAAATAGGTACATTTTCTTGTGTTGTATTATTTGTATTTGGCTAAGAAACGTATTTTGTTCACGAAATACGTTTCTTTTACGAAAGTGGTTTCAGTCGAGTTCTTGATCACTTAAGTTTGGTCGAAGTTTTTGTTCAATTCATGTTCCCTTTGAACGAATAAAAGCTGTTCCAAACATCAAATTCTTTCAAAATATTATGAGCTAATTCTAGAGTAAATGGTAGCTAGGTCATATCAAAATTAATCAACTAGTGGTAATAAACTAGTGTACAAAATAATAGAGAGTAGGAGTAGGATTGTAATCCTGTGAACACTTCACACCCATTCAGATCTCAATTTTAGTAGTGTAAATTGAGTTCAGTATTTTTTCAGTAAAATTGCACAAACAATTCCATTCCACTCCAATTATCCTGTAGCGAGAACAATGATTGAATCCATTAGTTGGCCGAATACAAAATACCTTGGCCATTTGGACGGTCCTTTGTGTCTTTGTATAATTATTCGGAGACAGGTACTCAGTGAATGAAACAGTACAACAGAATTCGAAAGTTATGCTTGGTAATATAATAATATGTGTAGTTTTATTTATTTATTTGTATGTAGGTTCAATTTTTTCAGTAGGTTTTTATTATTTATTTGCTATTCTTCTATCTATATGTGTTGTACACGTACCCACTTTCATTTTCCCAGGTTTGCTGGAAGAGAACTCTTTTTAGGGTTAAGCTCGCCTATATGTACATGTTTTAAGTTTAAGTTTTAAGTTAAGTATCTCTGTGTACAATAAAGAATAAAGAACAAGAACAAGAAGTCGGTAGCCTTTGTTGTGACAAAAATTTACATCACAAGAGGATAACAGACGAAGTTCCCCCGTCACGACGACGCTACGCCGTTTTTGAACGGTTACAGCTCTGCCTCTAACCTATTGCACACCTCGCGTTGCACTACATCATTGTGTCTATCACTCAGGCGTTAAGATGTTAGCTAGGTTTTTAACTTTATGACAAGACAATGACATGACATGATGCTTTTTCGAATTAGCAAAGCGAGCTTTTTTTAATTAAGCTTTAACATGGTTCTGCGGGTTAAGAAAGTACATTTTTCTAGTGCATAAACAACGTTTCAGGAAAACAACTCAATTTCTTTCAAAAACTGAAGCTAAGAGTTGTTGTGCGTGGAAGATAAATTGTGTAGCACTGTAGTTAGGTTCACCCCTCAAGTTGACAAAGGGAGATTCACGTGAAATGTCATGGCTTTAATCACAACGCTCGGGTCTGTGCGATGAACGATGATAGATCGTGGTGTTGCCGTGAACAATAATATGGTTACGTGAACTTGTTAGACTTTGATGTGGTTTTATAAAAAACGATGGCGAAAATGGAAACATTTATCCGGTTTAAGTTGAACACGACTAGAATTATGGCAATCCATAAATTACAACGATGCAAAAAAACATAGGTGCGTTTTATTCCGTCAAAATAAAAGATAATTGGTCGAATTTTCCTGTGATCCAATCACAATAATTATTAAATCCAACTTGTCAATCTTGTTTAACTACTCTTTTGCTAAAACACTTATTTAGCTAAACTTTAGATAGAATCATGTTGCAGTAGTGTCTCCATGAGAACAATCATTTTCAAACTTCTAAGATCAAGCCAAAATCAGTACTAAGTATATTTTACACACAACATTTACATTTATTCAACCCATTGGGTACAAACACATAGATACAATAGAGAGAAAAGAAAGTAAGTCAGACAGGAAGGAGCAGAACAGAGTAAGTGGTAGGACAAGTAGGTACAAAAGTATAGCAAATAATTAGTATCAGAAAACAAAAACTAATAAAAATGATGCTAGTAAATCCTGTCCAGTTCCATAAGTACCCTTGAATAAGTATTCTGACTAAGTACTTTATGTTTTGATGCAAGAACTGGGTTTCTACACTTTTTACAATGCCACAGTGGACCGCATTGGTCACAGTTGTTGCAAACTACCAGTAGGTCACGTCTACAAAGCCCAACTCAGAACAATGAGAGACACCGTGCTATTGTCAGCCCTATACGACGCGGATGTGATTCATAGATACATGTAGATAGCCATTCATGTGGAGTAGGGTTGGCAAATGTGATTTAATCACGTATGGAGGACGGACCACCTTGCTTGAACATACAAATCGGAGGCAGTCGCCAAAAGAAAAAAAGCTGGAACTGTACATGACCTCGAACAGCATCGACATTATTTGTGTCACAGAACACTGGCTGAAATGTCATGAGCTTATGTTTAGTTTCAGTGATCACCAGGTTGGTAGTGCTTTCTGCAGAGAACGCTTTATTCGAGGTGGCTCATTAATATTACTAAATAAACAAATAAAATTTAAAGAACGCAAAGATATTGTCCACCACTCTGTAGAAAGGCACATTGAAGTAGCATGCGTAGAGTTGGAGCAGTTCATTGTTATAAGCGCTTACAGCCCACCATCCGCCTCATTTGATATTTTTGAAAAAGCAATGGAAGAGATCTTGTATAAAATATGTAAAACAAATAAACAAATTATAATTGGCGGCGATTTCAATGTAAATCTGCTTGTTCAATGTTCCTTAAATACCAGACTAATAACTTTATTTAAATCATTTGATCTCGAAAATGTATTTCTGGAACCAACTAGGATAACAGCCACCTCGGCTACGTGTTTAGATAACATCTTTACCAACGTAAAAATAATAAGTAAAAATGTAATTAGTCACATCTCATCGGACCACCTTGGTCAACTTATTAAAATAGAAGCTCAAACTAGAAATAATGAAACAAGAAAAATTACTTTTGTCCCATTGACCATGCATCGCCTGGATAAGCTAAAGCTGGACCTTATCTCCAAGCTTCCCACATTAACTTACAGTAACTGTAATTCAAATGACTTGTATGAAACTTTCTTCTATAGATTCAATAACATCTTCAATTCCATTTTTACATCTAAGTCGATAGTGGTCACTGGCAGTTCTAAATTCAGTGAGTGGGCAACAGCAGGTATTCATAAAAGCAGGCAAACATTGTACGATCTTTATAGTGAAAAACAATACAACTTCAGTGAAGAGTTCAAAGAAAAAGTTAGAAAATACTCGAAAATTTTCAAAAAAGTCTGCCGTATTGCCAAATCCCAATATATAAGCTCAAAAATCAAAACTAGTCAAGACAAAATCAAAGCAACTTGGAAAGTAATTAATAGTGAGACCGGAAGAGTCAAAACACATAACAATGTATTCAATCTAAATGTTGACGACACTATCATTAACCAAGATGATGATGTGGCCAAAGCATTTGAAACATTTTTTACCGACATTCCAGTCTCCACTACAAAGTCTTTAAACTCTTCGCACATAATCGCGGAGTCATTACTTAAAGAAAATATACCTGAGTTCAAAACATTATTTAATTTCGATTATGTGCAACCAAATGACATTGTCAAAGCTTTTAAAATGATAAATGTTAAAAAAACCACGGACCTCTGGGGCATTTCTGTTGCCGTCATAAAATCCGTAATTGATCTTATAGCACCAGATCTAGCTTTTATATTCAACCAATGCATTGATTGTGGTGAGTTCCCTGACTTAATGAAACATAGTAAAATAACACCTTTATTTAAATCAGGTAGTCATTCTGACCCTACTAACTTTCGGCCGATATCAGTGCTACCTACATTTAGTAAAATCTTTGAAAAACTTATGCTTAATCAACTGCAAAGGCATTTTGAAATAAACAACTTACTTGACAATAAACAATTCGGTTTTACAAAGGGTCGCTCAACCACCGACGCGGGTGTTGAGTTAATATCACATATTTTTGAAAATTGGGAGCAGTCACATGACGCCTTGGGCATTTTTTGTGACCTATCTAAGGCGTTTGATTGCGTGCACCATGAAACGTTAGTCAGGAAACTAAACCACTATGGTGTGAAAGGGGTTGCTCTTGAACTTCTTAATTCTTACTTAAGTAACAGAATTCAAAGAGTTGATGTTAATGGAAAACGTTCTCCGGGGTCAGTGGTAAAAATGGGTGTACCACAAGGATCAATACTAGGACCGTTCTTGTTTTTAATTTACATTAACGATCTACCACGAGTAGTTAGAAACGATCATGAGATTGTACTGTTTGCAGATGACACTTCACTTGTATTTAAAGTGAAACGACGACAAACTAATTATGACGATGTAAATAATGCAATCTCTAAGGTTGTAAACTGGTTTAATGTAAACAATTTATTACTAAACGAAAACAAAACGAAATGTATTCGGTTTATTCTACCAAACGTCAAACAAATAAATGCTAACGTAAAAATCAAGGAAAATAATATAGATCTCGTGGACACCACAGTATTTTTAGGCATAACTCTAGATAATAAACTTCAATGGGGCCCACACATAGATAAATTGTCGAAGAGACTTAGTTCTGCGGCATACGCAGTCAAAAAGATCCGCTTCCTTACAGATGTGGAAACCGCAAGACTAGTCTACTTCAGCTACTTTCATAGCATTATGTCGTACGGCATTTTGTTGTGGGGGAGTGCTGCAGATATAAACACCATATTTGTGTTGCAGAAGAGGGCTATTCGTGCAATTTATAACATGGGTCCCAGAGAATCACTAAGAAATAAGTTTAAAGAAATAAATATAATGACAGTACCTTGCCAGTACATCTATGAAAACTTATTGTATGTTAAAAAAAATATAAATCTATTCAACAAAAAAAGTGATAATCATAATGTTAACACTAGAAACAAAGACAAACTCGCTGTTCCCACCACTAGGCTCTCAAAAATTAGTAAATCTTTCAAAGGGCAATGTGTACGCTTCTTTAACAAAATCCCAAGTGATGTGTCTCAATTGTCGATTGGCAAGTTCAAAAACGTAATAAAACAAAGACTTATTTCAAAAGCATACTATAAAATATCAGATTATTTAGAAGACAAACAAGCTTGGGACGAACTAGCTCCAACTCATCCAATAAAAAAAAAATTGTAATCATACCTAATCATACAAAACGTAATGACGATTCAAAGTGATCAGTGAGATTTTATTGAATAAAAGCTTTTTGACTTTGACTTTGACTTTGACTTTGAAAACATGTAGAGTCACAACGAAATTTTCAATCGTAAAACAAAAGTCATATCAGAGCTGGTAGTCTGAGTTTTAATGATATCATATGATATTGAGGTCCGAAAAACGAGCAACGAGAGACATGCAGAATTTGTATGAAGGAAAATTGTTTGTAAGTCCCCCGCTTAAGGCGCTCATGGGAAGTGTTTGTTGTGACGACACAGTGTGAGAGTCTACTTAGTACTACCTAAATGATACACGATATCGTATAAATGTTGTATCGCGTCGTTGTCAGTATTAAAATGTCCAAACATTCCATCAAAAGCAAAACGATAAATACGACTGCTTTAAAAGTTATGCGTTGCCTGTCGTTTCTCGGACGATAAAAAAGACAAGGCAAAATGTTTAAGAATACCTATAAGTAATCTAATACCTACCAACTATATACGTGTATGTACGTGAATAGGAATGAGAGGTGGTTACTGGTAACTCAAACTGTTTTCATTACAAAGTTATGAACATTGAACAGCGCTGTACCAACACAACTTTACGTAAAGTTCGTAAACCTAACTTATGAAGTTACTCTCGCTGCTGGTATCTTACAAGTAGGTAGGTACCTATGCAAGTAATTGATTCTCCATAATTGCAAACGGATGTGCCTTCATAAATTAACACTTAGTTTGAGTAACAAAGTTATGCCACACAATATGTCCTTATTTTCGAGTCTCAATCCCTCTGTTTTTTACGTCTGAATGGATTTTTTTTGTCAACTTCAACTTCTTGGTTTATGTTTTTTTTTTAATTTTGTCAATGCCAAGTAATATATTTCATCTGCGTCCCGTCTTGATGGCCTAACACGACATTATTGATTCGTTTTGGTAAAACTGTGGGCTACAGCTCCCTACAGCTACAGTAATCAAAATTATAGAAATTTGTCCCATTTTTTCATACTTTCGGCATCGAACCCACTGATTTGACAAGTGGGTTGGTTGGGAATAACTTGTATTTTCCGTCGGCTAGAGAAAGTGAAGGAAAAAATACTGTAAGCCATTAAGTTACTATTTAATTATTTATCTGTCTATTCTTTCTTATAAACATGGTAAAGGAAACGAGAGACTAAACATAAATTACGAAACGAAGATTCATCACGTTCCGTAAGTCGATGTAATAAAGTAGCTTTTATCGCTTAACTTCGAGTTGGATAATTAAGACGCAAGGTCCTGTGAATAACAAACTCCTTTGTCTAAATAAATGGTTCTTGCTATGTTTCTACGCAACTACTATGTACTGCTATGTTTCTAGCAATCTACGCGTTTACCGCACCACTATCCTACTATCCTACTCTCTCTCTCTTCCTGATTATTGGTGGTGGGGTCAGCCTTCCTTACATTCTTCCTCCACTTCGCCCTATCCATAACGTCGTTATCGTCGTTATCCTACTATCCTACTAATATTATAAATGTGAATGTAAGTTTATTTGTTACGCTTTCACGCGAAAACTACTTAACCGATCATCATGAAACTTTGTACACATATTCTTGGAGGTGTT
Source organism: Eulithis prunata (assembly GCA_918843925.1). Lineage (NCBI taxonomy): Eukaryota > Metazoa > Arthropoda > Insecta > Lepidoptera > Geometridae > Eulithis > Eulithis prunata. The sequence continues at coordinate 8,518,820 of OU974020.1, read as the reverse complement.
AGAAGTAACATAGAATATTTTTTATCCCCGAAAATTAACGGGGTCCAACGGGACGCGAACGACGTCGCGGGCGGAAGCTAGTACAGGATATTTCAGGGCGCTTTAGCTCTCTCATAGATAAGTTGACTTTTTAAAGTCGCGGGTACCTAATAACTCAACTATCTCATACCACTCTACTTAGCCAAGTTATATTTCTCTACACTTTGTAGGTAGAAAATAGTAAACTATTTGTATGAGGGGATATGAGGTATCCAGTTTCTATACTACTCATATTTATTGTTATTATTCTTACTTTTAAACTTTTTGAAGCTTTCTATATCTAGCTGTTTTTCCTGTCAAACGTAGACCGTCAACTTGGACTGATTTATTGTTAAGTTTGGTCACTGGTAGCTGTGAAAGTTCACTCTTGTGTGGTTTCAGCGAGATTAACGGCGCTGCAAAGTGGCCAGCGTTTAATTAATACTGAATACCTCTTGTCTATGTCTAGAGTTCGTCGAAAAAAAGATGTATTTTGTCGGAAGGTGTCTTGGGTCCAAAATGTGAAATGATATTTTTTTCTGAATATTTGCATTGTTCATTTCTTTATTCTATAGATCGTGAAGCATTTAGTCAGAGGGATTTTAAGTATATCTTTTTTTTTTTATTCTTATATTTGAAATATATTTAAATGTGTGAGCGAGACGGTTGATTTATGTTACTCTACGCCAAATAGATATATTGAGAATATTGAATGAAAGAATGAATCATAAATAAAACCGTTAAAAATTTCAGATTATTTGAAGAAAATGAAGAATTGCTTCATTTGTTTGATGACTTCGTGGAACTGCACAAGTCTGAAGCGCTGGCACATTCTGAGGAGTTAGCTGAACATGCTACGAAGGTACCTATACTTATATTTATTTTTTACAAGCTTCCGACCGCGACAGCATTCGCGCCCCATTGGATTCCGTTGATTTTCCGGGAAAAAAGTAACCAGGTTACGGACAATATATATTCCAAGTTTCATCCAAATCGAATCAGTAGTTTTTGCGTGAAAGAGTAACAAACATCCATACATCCTTACAAACTTTCGCGTTTATAATATTAGTGTGCTAATAAGTAATTTTTGAGTAACTGATGTGATGATGAGGAACGATGATAATTACAGGTGATGCATACATTGGACGAAGGTATAAAGAGTCTGGGAAATGTGGACGAGTTCTTGGTTTCCATCAGACACGTGGGCGCCACGCATCATCAAGTGGACGGCTTCAAGGCAGAAAACTTCTGGGTAAGTTAATCCCCTTGATTTTAAAATTTTGAAATGAGACGAAATGTCTCATAATCCCCTTGAAGGGAACGGCTTTAAGGGGATTATGAGACTAGCCAAATAGAAGCCGGATTTTCCAAATTCAAAGATGTTCTAGAATTTTATTGTGAGTTTCTTGTGATCAAAAAGTATTGGTAGATTTCTAACTAATCAAAAAAAGCTTGGATTAGGGTTGTCCAACATCATCACCATCATCATCACCATCTGATGATAATGAAACCGGAACGTAGTCCAATTTATGTCAGTTTTCGAGTTTTTAAACTCATAAATTATTTGTCGTGCTTTTTCTAGTGCTGATTTCTGCATCAGCCGAATCTTATAAGGTGGAATCAGTGGTCAAGGAATCTTTAGCTCCTGATACCCTAGATCTTATTCAAAGGCTCTGAGGTTGAAAATCAGAGCTTTGTTCTCGTTCCGGCATCAAAATTTCAAAGTAAATTGGCTTTTAATCTTCTCACGTTCCAAATTGCCTTTCGGCTTCCTAATCTTGCATAATCCCGTAGACATTTTAGCAGATAACGATGTTTGTACAAGCTTTTAAACTACCTATAAGAATACAACGTGTAATATAAGACGAAAGAGGCTTATAAGGACCCAATACGTGAATTGTTTGACGTGTGTAAAAGTTTAGTACGTAATATTTCCCATACTACAGTAAAAATTCGCGGCAACCCTAAGTAGTTACTGATTTTGTTTTCTTTGCGTAGGTAGGTATCCAGCTTGCTAGTAGATATGCACATGCATTCTCCTGTCACATTGCACTCACACGCTTAGATACTTTACTGTGTGCAATGCCATTTGTTTCTACAAACAGCATTTCATTAATTAAAATCTTCATAATTCCGAAAATCGTTGAACAAGCGCTGTTCTCCATGACATGTAGAATATACCTCTTTTTCGGGTTTATAGGGATACTATGTAACACCCTGTATGAAAATACAATTTTAAAAAGTAGCTGATGCTCTTTGCGACCTTCGTTTTACCTCGCAATATATTAACACCCACGATAACCTAGGAGTTAAGACTGCAAGCAGAGTTATTTGTACTAATATTATTATTCGTTGAGACGTATTATAATATAATCTGTGGTTGAAATAATGATGTTGCTAGAGTTTAGTTTAGAATAGTATTATATAATCTGTGGTTTGGATATAAATACGTTCTGACTTGAGGGCTAATTCATATCGAGGTCAAAATTTCGTAGAGCTTCGTAGGCGCGTAGCACGAAGCTCGCCTACGCGAGTTTCACTGCAGACGGACGAAAAAAGAATATAAGCAGTAAAGTTGGTATAGAGCAGTGTTTACTTACAGTACCTATCCGACAGAAGAAATGGGTTTGTCCCATCGAGCCCACTGGCTGGCCCACTGGTGGGGGCTGGTTCGATTTCTACTGTGTCGTGAATTATTTTGAATGGGGTTAAGTTACGCGTACACGCACTAATATCCACGCACGATACTAACTTATTATTATTAAAATGAGATTGTTCTTTTACAGAAAATCGAGAAGCCATTCCTGCAAGCAGCAAAAACGACCCTAGGCGACCGATACACACCGAACATAGAGAATATCTACAAAATGACTATCAAGTTCATCCTGGAAAACCTTGTCAAGGGCTACGAGGACGCTGGGAAAGTAAATGGAGGGTAGATCTAGCTTTGTAACAAAACAAAAATTCCAAAAAAATTCAATGGGTACCTATTTGGGTTTTATTCAACGTTCATAAATGGCCATATAAGATTAGTGTTTATTTGTATTATTCTTCGCCACTGTACTCAAACTAATTGTTGAGTGTACTTTTTATGAGTAGGTAACCTCTTGATATATTATTATTAGTGAAAGTCGTATACTGCTATAACCCCTCTGTAAATAAAATAGAGCTAGCCAGATATTTTACAAAAGTTACCTTTATAATAAATGTATACTCAAATATTTTATAATTCATTTTCTCTTCTTTAACCTAATTATATTTTTCACTGTCATAAAAAACACATAGAGTTTAAGTTGCTCGTGAGGAATCTTGTCTATCACTTACTTTTATTACTTTTATGTTTAAAACAAACCTATAAACTAAACCAGCGATAAGACCTCCTAATAGAGGCGCCACACAGTATATCCATAGCCTTGACCAATCTCTACTACTCCCATGTGATCTCTCAGACCACGCAGCAACGATACCCGGTGCCAACATCCTTACTGGATTCATACCTACCATATAAAATGAACAGGAGCATTCACAAGCGGTTATACTCAGCCCTATAGCAAAAGCAGAGGAACCTAACCCTCTCGCGCCTCGACTAAGGTCTGTCACGCTGATGGATACAGCAACGAGGATGAAACTGAAGATAAATTCAAGAACGAAGATTTCGCAATGTCCGTATTGAATGATGCCTCCGAAGTGCTCTTGTAAGCCTTTATTCAGTAGTTCGTGGGATGTCGCTGCTCCTGTAATCAGAAGTTTTTAATGATATGAATGCAGCTCCCTCCGCTCTCGCCGATTAGTCAAATAATTGAGAGGGTTACGTTAACAAAAAAAAATATTGAGTGGGTTTGTTGAAATAAGAAGGAGCTTACTTCGCTCGCGCACATCTTGGCAAAGTCGACGACAATAAGATGTCTATTAGGTATACAAATAAAATTTTCAATAATGGCTAGTTCTGCATAATATGAGAGCTCCATACAAACCATTCATAAAAATTACACAGCAAGTTCACCAGTTCAGGCTCTCATTGGATATATTTGTATGAAATCTTGTTACATAGATGTATCTTTGAAAATTTCACCATTGATATGTCCGTCGATCTGATTATACAGTGTGGTGAACTTTGAGAAAGTCATAATAAAAGGTGAAATAACAGATTCTCATGGATTTTCACTATGAGTTCAAAGTTTCGATATTCTATGCAATATGTATCTTGGTAGCTAAAAGTTCCACCTCAAGGTACCTGCAATTGCTCCCACAATCTGTACCGCGACGTAACACAAAGCCCTCAAAGCCTTGATCTGCCCACAAACCAGAGTCCCCAGCGTCACAGCAGGATTAATATGACCCCCCGACACATTCCCAATAATCTGCACAATTGAGCCGACGAGAAGCCCGTTTGAAACAGGCACTGATAACACACTGAACTCCTTGGCCTGGTCTCCGAGAGGTGCTATGGTGGTGTACAGGAACGTGCCCAGTGCTTCGGCAAAGAGTTGTTGAAGTAGAGGCTTGTAATTTCTCATTTCTTTGACGCCCAGAGATGATTTTATGTCGGACATTTTTGCTGTCTAATTACTCAAAGGCTTACGGCAGTCTGGAATCTAGATGGCTTGGTATTGCTTTGTATGGCGTGGTGAAGCTTTCGGTGAATGGTTCATAGGCAAAATGTTATTCGGTCTATCTGGTGTAAGAGTAGAGCTACGTGGAGTCATACGTTTACACTGTAATAATCGACACAGCAATAATTGACAAATGAACGTAGCTATTTATATGGAAATTAATGGATGAGAAAAGCCACAGACCCAATGGCGCGTCTTGAAAGAAACGTACGTCCAGCAGTGGACCAATATAGGTTGGTTGATTATGATGATGTACCAACCAACAAATCAATTTCACCACACGTACGGAAACGATCTAATTATTGATTTAATAAATACCTAACCTACTATATTCTGACTGTGTAGAAATGTTAACTGTGTTACCTATAGGTATTGAGTCAAATAAATATTTCATTCATTCATTCATTCATTTGGTGATAGTTACTTACCTACTAGGGAATAATAATACGTGGGCTTAGTAATAGTTTAGTAGATTATCTTGATGATAATGTACAGAATGTAGTATCTTCTCTGCTAAAGTACTACCTACCAAAGTACCTACCGACTACCATACCTATTTTTACTCCTTGATGAGCTCTGCAAAACGAGAAAAAGCTTTGACAGATAATAAGAAAAGTTTCGTCTCGTTCCTGTTAATTTTCAACGGAATGCCTTTGCCGTTCCGGTTCAACCTTATTTGAAAACTTAGCTTTAAATTTTATTTAGGTACCGAGATAGCGAGTTACTTTGGTAGGTACCTACTTAGGTATCTCATTAATGAGTCTAACCTACCTAGCTATTTGCCTACTCAATTTATGTTCCTACCTACAATGACACTTTATTGTGATGTAAGTAGGTAGGTACTTAGCTACTTTTTATAGCTCAATTTACCGGTGCAACATGTGGCATAAACATTGATATTATTTGGTCACAAAAAGTGGCATAACCCGTTGAACTAAAAATAGAAACGACAATCCCTTGTTTGGGTGACATTTTCAGACATTTACCGATACATGATAATGTACTTAACCTTTGACGCGACACAAATGGTACCACAGAGCAAGGATTTGGAAACCACGCAGCGACAACTTACGACGACGAGGCTGCGAGACTTCTGCTACAATAGAAGCTAGGTAGAAGCTAAGTACCTACGCAGTAGCCTATGTAACATTATTATATTCTTGCAAATAAACATAATACCTATATCTTATCTTATTTACTATCTTACTTACCTAGCTTCTGCATGATATAGGTAGGTACCTAGTGAGTGTAGACCTCTTGAAAACTTCAGGTTCTTTATAAAATAAGGGAGAGCGCGAAAAAAAAAACGAGGTGGCGGAACTGCAATACTAGAAGAAACAATAGCATGCATTCCGTAATCACCGTGCACAAACAGTCATAAGTTTGATGTGTGCAGCTAGAGAGGCACGTATTTATTGCTCTGTGTCTCAAATACGGGTTTCAAGTTTCAATTTACCTATTAGGTACCTACCCGAAGGTCGCGGCCTTTTTCCGTTGATTTGCCGGGATATTTTAATGGAAAATGTTTAATCTGTTTTTTCAGAACACATTTTCAAAATAGGTTGATTTATTTCCGTTCAAGATAAAGTTTAGAATTACCTTGTGTAACGTCGTCTTTTTGCACGTCACATTGTTACTTCGTAAATCAAACTTCAGTGTTCATTTAAATACAAAGGCTCTATTCGTAATAATAAATACATTTCTCTAATTAATATTCTTTTACAATATCTCATAGGTTAACCACCCAATGCTCCTTCTTCTTATTTTTTTAGGTTGTCATTCAGTTATTACTGTCACGCAGGTGACAGTTGACATTTATGACAACGTCATGTATACATGCAATAATATACTTTACAGTCGGCCATCCTACTTAGAACGAGTCTCTTCGTTCGATTCAATCGAGAGTACCTGCCATAAATACATAACAATACAAATATTTGCACAAATACAAATTAATTTGTTCACAATTCACAATAAATCTATTTTGCACCAATACATATTAACTAATTAATATATCCACATTAAGGACATCATTCATAATACTAATTTTTAAACATACATTTTCTGATATATTTCTAATCCAGCAATTATGCTAAGTTTTCTTATTTATTTATAATATCACTTTATGAAATCTTTAGTTAGTGTTAAAGTTTATTTTAGGCTAACATGCAGTTTTCTTATATCTATCAAAATTAGCGTCATTAATCAAGATTAGAACTGCGACTATCTCAAGCTTGGCGGCAAGGTCGTATGCCGGTCATGCCTTCACTTAATCGTGGAATGGGCGGCAAGGTCGTATGCCAGTCTTGCCCTCCCTCGATCATCAATTGGGCGGCAAGGTCGTATGCCAGTCATGCCCTCACTTATCGTCAAATTGGGCGGCAAGGTCATATGCCAGTCATGCCCTCACTTAATCGTCAATTGGGCGGCAAGGTCGTATGCCAGTCATGCCCTCACTTATGGTCAAATTGGGCAGCAAGGTCATATGCCAGTCATGCCCTCACTTAATCGTCAATTGGGCGGCAAGGTCGTATGCCAATCATGCCCTCACTTAATCGTCAATTGGGCGGCAAGTTCGTATGCCAGTCATGTTCTCACTTAATAATCAAATTTGGGTGGCAAGTTCGTATGCCAGTCATGTCGTCAATCAATCATAGATTGGATGGCAAGTTCGTATGCCAGTCAAGTCGTCAGTTAATCATACCTGAGCGGCAAGTTCGTATGCCAGTCACAACTGTTTTGACGACTGTGACTTCTGCTGTACCGTGCGTGACACAGCTCGGTGACTCACTGCTCACTGCATCGACTGCTTCGTCACTCTTTCAATTTCTGCTGGTGCGGCTGCAACAGCTACAGCGGTGGCTGTGGCTACCACTGCATCGTGTCTTCCCTCTGTAGCCATTGCAACGACTGCTGCTACGGCTTAGTCATGCTTTCTGTCAATTTCTGCTGGTGCGGCTGCATCAGCTACAGTGCCGGCTGTAACTGCGGCGACTGTGACTATCACTGCATCGTGTTTTCACTCTGTAGCAACTGTAACGGCTACAGCTCCGACTGCGCCGATCACTGACTTTTCACTTTGTCACTTATCCTGGAACTCAAAACATGACGTTAAATTCGTAATTTTTAAGTCCAGTTCACTTGATAACTTTAGTTTTCTCTATTAGGGATCATATGTTCTAGTGCGTCTTGGACAAAGTATTCACCTGCTTAACATTAGCAGGTCGAGTAGCTATTCAAATGAGTAGGCAAAATCAATTGTTTAGTTTAATATATACTTTTCTCCTCCTACTCTACCTCTTTCGAGCTAAGATGCTAGTCAATATTATTTTGTATTGAAATACTGTTTTCGCTAGTAGTGCAATATTATCTATCGTATAAAACAATTAGTAGGTACAACGTGTACATGTAGTACAAATAATCATATCATGTATAGTCAGCATTATCAGAATTTCGAAATTGTGTCCACAACTCATATTTTCTATTGTTCTTCTTGGATAATTTTGTCTTATTTTCCAAATCTCTCTTTGTCTTATCATCGTTATAATAATATTATAGTCTTTTATTTTCCAAATCATTCTCTGCCTCATCACCGCATTAATCAATAGTATATTATAGATCTCAAAAATGAAATAACCAGGATGTGGAGACTTGAAAGGTCTGTCTCCATCATTCCGATAGTCCTTTCCTCAAGCGGTGTTATCCCTAAGCAACTATTTCTATCACTCGCCCTTCTTGATTTGCCGAAGCATACCTTTGCACTTCTATAAAAAGCAGTTATCCTTAACACCTGCAGAATCATCCGTAAGTTTTACCTTACTTTTAGTTTTACTCTTAATCATCAGAACTCTCTGTTGATGTCCAATTAGTAACTTCCAGTTCTCAAGAACATCCACCTGGATTTAATGATGCGCACTTGAACTTTAAGTTGAGTTGATGAAAATCTAAACTCAATAATAATAATGCATTTAATTTCTAAATCACTTTTTGACTCATCATCATCATCGTCATTATTATATTAACATTCCTTATCCGTGCCCCATCGTTGGGTATCGTGAATCTGTGCAAGGAAATTTCAATTTGTGTTTTCCATCTACCACGGTCTCCGGCTTGATGGATCGCGACGTTGACTGGGGTTTCTAGCTGTTCAGACACCTGATCAGACCAGTGTTTTGGGCTCCTCCCTCTTCTTTAGTAACCTCTACTAAAGTGCTCGATGTAAAGTATTCGCTGGATGCAAATAAAAGACTGACGCTTAGTGCGTTCCAACTTAAGTTCTTTCAGAATGGAGACGTTGATTGTTTTGGCTGTCCATGAGATCCTCAGGAGCCGTCTCTAGCGGCATCATATCTAGCGGCATCACATCCAGAACGCATCGATTCACTTGCGGTAAGTGGTTTTCATGGTCCATTTTTCAGTGCCGTAAAGAGAAATGGAGAAAACCAGCGTGCACACTATGTGAACTTCGTAAACTCGTTCATCGTATCATATTATGTAACAATAGTAATAATGCCTTATATTGCCTAATATCTCCCTTAAGCGTATTAGTTCCTACATATTCAAATGATTTATAAACTATGTTAGTATTTTCTTCCAGCTTCTGATATATAGATCTCTCTTTGGGTGTAGATCTCCTGCATCTTTTCCCACTATCCTCTAGCTGATCCAGCCTTTCTCAACAATTTGGATTGGATAATATAAGTAACCAGCCAACCGGCTGCATGGTCTTCTCACATTTCTTTACCCTAATGGTTCTTTCTATCGAGTAGTATGAGTGGTCTATCTGCTGTCGTTACTACGTGAAATATGTCCCGCACATTTCCACTTTAGCTTGAAAGCTTAGTTTTTTTTGTCTCATTAAATCGCTTCGCACTTCGTGATTTTTTTTTCAATCAATCATTTATTCACAGAGATTCATTTTATGTCATTAAATTACATGATCTTATGCAATAAACGGCTCAACACATTCTGTTTTTTTTTTATATGCTCCTTTTCATTGCTCGTATGGACTTTGTTTTGTTTACGTTCATTTTGTAGGTATTTTTAAGCTTTCTCTGCAAAAGTTACACTTTACGCTCTTTTTTCCATACAAACACTAAATGATGATTACTTCACTGTTTGGAATCGTTAGGCCATCTACCCTGGCTCAGAGCCATATTTTAACAAAATATAATTTGAAAGTTACGATCTTCAAAACCAAAAATTTTTATTCGCTCAACGCTTTTCAGCGGCAATCAGCACCGTTATATTGATGGGAGTATTTTGTACTCTATACTACTCATACCTGAGTCTAGCCCACTCTCGCATAAATAGTAAGTATACAAATTGCCTGAAAAGTGTACCCTTAAGTGCACGAATCATTTCCTCGAATTCTTCAAGTTTTCTAATAGTAACATGGTAACATTATGCTATTGCATGCTTTACTACAAGGCTATTATTATAAGGAGCCTGTTGAATTCCCCGTATTTGCTGTATACCTGTTCTAAAGCTTGTATATCATCAGTTTTATTTTTATATGAATATTACGTCTGAAGTAGGTACATCATTTCTCAGGTACGGACTCTGTGTGTGTATTTTCATCTTATGTAGGTAGGTAATATGATTGAATAGTTTGATAGCTTCATTATTAAACCCATCAGATTCAAGACTTATTCCAGGTTTTAAGTTTTTAATTTCATTGAGTACCTCCAGTTCGCTTATTGATTCAATTGTGCTGCAGTTCGATGTTGTCTTTACTACTTTTCCTGTATAGCTCTTGGTAGGAAGGTGCTGCATGCCCAATCTCAATTAAATCTATCTATCTCTCTCACACATAAATAAATGAAGTTGTATGTAGGGTTCATTTTTTAAAAAATTGGTTATTTGATAGTTCCGGATTTTATAAGGTTTTCGTTTGTTTATCTGGTTGTCACATTTTATCCTTAATCGCTTAGCTCCATTCTAGTTGTTTTGTCCCTTTTATTTTGTTTAATACTCATTAGCTCTGTTTTTCTTTTATTGGTTTTCTGTACCTTCACTTATTATTATCATTTTACCTTTATTTTTGCTTTAATGCAATTGTCGTAGTATTCTTTTATACTCGAATACTCAGGTGGTTCGCATTATCAGTGTTATTCAAATTGAAATTAAAGTGTGATTTCCCCCTCTAAAAAGCTTATTTTATGCACTGAAAACAGTCGATAAATAACACTTTTAATCACTTTTTGTTTTTGAATTTAGAACACGTCAATATATTCGACTTTCATCTCAATGCTATACGTACACAACCTTCTAACGCAAAATACTCGACACAAACTCCTTGCGCAAATAACTCCTCGAGATTTGATTGGTCGACATTTTCGATAAGCATTCAATGTGTATTTTCTCTTAATCTTTCTTTAGGTCGTAGTCATGGTTTAAAGTAGAGTATAAATGTGGATAAAATGGATTACTTAAGTTACAATTACTTCACTTACAATTACTTCATATCAAGAGCCATGAATCGCTCGCGTCGCTCTTTAAATCACATGATTCGCTCGTAATTCAATTATTATGAATCACTACAAAGGTTGTCTGGAAGAAATCGCTTCGTAGAGATAAGACCGTTCATTGTACGTAATATTGCAATCTTATTTTATTTTTATTTTTTTGGTATAAGCTGTCAATAGGGTACATAATAAAGTATTTCATTCATTCAGTCATTCACTTTCTGCGATCGTCATTCAGTCGTTAGAATCCTTCACTTGGTCGTGATTCATCTATAGACATCGCGTTAAACCCGTCCTTTATTCACTAATAGTTAATATACTAGTTTCACTTATTATTTTTTTTTCGTCTTAATTTAAATTCACTCTGTAAGGTTGAATACTCTCTAATAAATTTTCACTGTATTTAGTTTTAAATTTCTATAAATGTCACTTACGTTTTAATCTCTTCATACTTTGAATAATATCCCTTTCTTCTTTTTTTTTTTTCACTCGCTCAATTCTATGTTTGCATGTAGTCTGTCATCTTTCATCGGTTTTTTTATTAAATAAAAATGTGCCTCTATACTTGTTATCAGTGTATAATATGTTAATGACACTTAAACAAATCACTTCCGACCATTTCTATGTTTCCCAAGGTTAAGTTTATAGCATTTATGTCAAATATTTTATCACTTTATAGCACCTATAGTGCTTTTTATGATTGCCACTGCATATCAGATTTGATACAAACATCAGTACTTCAAAATTATAAAAATGGTCAATCGCAATAATTAATTTTATGTAAATTGGAAATAAAAAGCTCAGAGTTGTCACTCTAGCACTCTGATATCAAAGCTCTCAACTATGTCACCTATCATACTTATTTCATTTTAATTTGTATCCTGCCACATAACACTCTTGCCCAAAATCCAAGCTCTTTAGTTATGTTACCATAACACTCATGCTCGATATCAGTGCTCTTGAGTTATGTCGCAAAATACTCTCATGGGAGCTCTAACATTCTCATATTCTTATTGAAAAATGTACCTTTTATTAATGGTTACCATGGAGATTCACTTTCCTGTAATATGTAGTAGGTACATCTCAACTCCTGGCAGCCGGTCGCTGTGGCTGTATGCGATAAGGCAGCTACAAGTCACAATTCACTTAGTCATCTCTGAGTCTGAGGATGTATCTCACTCCTCTCGTCATCTAGAACTTCATCCAGCCGTACTGATGGTTTGTCTGCAACTCAACAACAATATTTTCTATGTAATTGTTCAGTAGTCAATGTGTGGTGTACATAGTGATATGTACATAATCATATTCTCGACTTCAGTAGGTAAATACCTACTCATTTCAAGCTCAAAGTCAAAAAGCTTTTATTCAATAATTTGATGATCACTTTGAATCGTCTTTAGGTTTTGTATGATTACTGCAATAGGTAAGTACCTATAATTGTGTATCGACTATCACTACAATTCATAACTCAGAATAAAGTTTGGTCATCCGAGATGAGATTAACTTGAGGTTTTCACTAGGTTTTCACTAAAACATTACCTTCGATAGCGACATGGGCATTGGAAAAACTTTATATTTTTTTTCCATCTTTCCACTTCTGAGCTGTAACGTCGTCTTTTTGCACGTCACATTGTTACTTCGTAAATCAAACTTCAGTGTTCATTTAAATACAAAGGCTCTATTCGTAATAATAAATACATTTCTCTAATTAATATTCTTTTACAATATCTCATAGGTTAACCACCCAATGCTCCTTCTTCTTATTTTTTTAGGTTGTCATTCAGTTATTACTGTCACGCAGGTGACAGTTGACATTTATGACAACGTCATGTATACATGCAATAATATACTTTACACTTGCTTGATGAGTTTTTCAGTTTTATTTACATTAGGTAAGGTAAATCTAAAGGGCAAGTTTTGAGTGGGCGGAAACCTAAGCAATCCCTTTAAGAAAAAAGCGAAATATTTTGTTATTGTATCATCAAGTATCATCGTTAATCGTTTACCGTTTATATTGATCAGTCTTATGTAACAGTTCAGAGGAAGGTACTAGGTAGGTAGGTACCATGTTGGATAAGACCCACACGCGCTGACTTTGATTTTAGGAAGCGTTACGCACGAATTTTAAAATATTCGTATCCTTGCCGCCCCTCTCCTAGTAGGTATCATAAATAAATCACGCATAATAGACCCAATCACCTAAATAGAAAGAATCTTCACACGTGCACATTTAAAATCACGCGCCAACAAAACCAGAAACGGAAGTCGCTGAAAAAGAACGAGTAGGTAGGTAACTAAACTGCGTGTATCGGTGTCGGTCTTTTCATTCATTGATTGACGTCATCGTCATAGAGAAATTTTCCTAAAATGTCAGTCTCACTCACAAATGACGTCAAATGACGTCAATCGAATCGAACGAAATGAAAATTAGCTAGCTTCATTCATTTCATTTTGGTTCCGTGCTGAAAGAAAACAAAACTTTTCTTTATGCAAAATACTTTTAAAGTGACTGAAATCGATAAAAATGTTCAACAAATAGCGTTTATTTTGTCGGGCACCTTATGTTATATTAGTGAATAATGGAGAACAGTGATTGTGAAGAAAACGAAATACCGATATGGCAGGAACCAAGGTGCGAGCCTTTGGGGGCTCCAAAGGAAGTGTGCGACGAAGATACTACCGAACAGGTCCCAGGGGACCGCCTGCACGCCCTGGAAGAAGAACAAGAGATGCTATCATCTTCGGTTTTCTCTCTAACATCACATCTTGCGCAAGTTGAGTTCAGGCTACGTCAGATACTGAAAGCTCCTCCAGAAGAAAAGAACGATATGCTGAAGGCTTTGGAAGAGTTCACATCGCGTGGCGTGCCTGACTCACGAGCTGCGCCGCAAGGTAGCTCCGACGAACCTACATGCAGCGAGTGTTTGGAACTTGAACGCAAGATCCGAAAGCAGCAAACCCGTCAGTCACACTTCATCGAACGACTCAAAGTACAGCTGAAGGAACTTGAAAGATTCTCCGCAAATCCTTCCTCTTCCGGCGACACCACTCACAGATCCTTGATCGAGCATCTACGAACAGAAATAGATCAAAGCCTCGAAGAAGGATGCCATCAACCGCTAACAGCAGAAGAGTTGAGGCATCAAATCAACTGTGCTGTCCGGCAGTACGCTGACCGACAGCTATCCAAAGTTGAGATCATAAGCAAACTTCAAGCTCACATTGAAGACATGCAGAAGTTCATTATACTAATGAAAAATGAAGACTTAAACTCCAATAATAAAAAAGAACCCAAGAATATTGGAAAATCTGAGAAGTTTGAAAAAACATTCAACAAAAGCAAAGGGAATGATGATCTGCGAGCTGAAACTATCAACCTGATGAGAAAAGCTTCCACTCTCATACAAATATTCACTGTCTCACAGTTTGGATGTTCCCCGAATACAAACCGAAGATACGAAACAAAGTCTTCTACGACAGTCACTCACTGGGGAAACCTGCGCGCTAAGCTAGAGATGTCAGTTGATGCAGTTCTTCATCTTGTATCCAGGGAGAGACCTTCACAGACTATTATAGATAGCTATGACAGTGAATCTGAAGAAGGAGGCATCATTATTAATGATGCTCCATTGACCACAGCTGTGCGGAGACATTTAGCAGTCAACATACGTGATTTACTGCAACATGGCTTGACAGGTCCAGACTCCAGCTCCCTAGTTCCTATAATGGGCTGCTTTCCTGTTAGAAGATCTTCTTCCTCAAGAACTACGCATATTTGGGAGTTGATCCTACGTTATTATGATTTGAATGATGGAGACCAATTCAATTCCACACCAGCTCGGAAACTGAGCCAGAGTTTTAACCTTGATATTGTGGGAGGGACGGCTATAACTAACAAGCAAAGCTTGCTTAGTGCTATTGGAAGTATAGTGGCTTCGCACACCCCTTATAAAAGAAGCTATGATGCTCATTTTAAAGCTTTTGTTTGTGCAGCATTAAATGCACAGAAGTTGGTTATCTGGTTGAATATTATGCTGAAATGTAGATCTTTGATAGATTCAAACTACTCTTCAACTAGCTACATTGTAAATACTGGTTTCCAAGATGCATTGCAAAGCTTAGATCGGTTGACTCCGTACAACTTTGATCTGCCTATTGACTTGGCTGTGAAGCAGTTCCAGAATATAAAAGATGTATTTATGTAATTTAAGAGTACTTTTATACATAATCAATTAGGTTATGACGCCTTCCACATTAGCATTACAGTTTATGTACTTAGTATTATATTGAATTTAATTCTAGTCCTGCATCTATAATAGTCTACACAAGTCTCTTACAATCAAAAAGAGATTTTTTTTTTGTGAAAATCTAAAAGTATGTGTACTAGTCATTGATACAAAAATTAAATGAGTCCTAGATAAGTTTTAAATTTTAGTACAATTTGTTTTTCTGCTCTCTAACTGTAACATTCCAAAAAGATTTCTAAGTGAAAGAAATTGTGATAAACTTGTATCATATAAACCAAAGATGTACCAAAACATGTATTATGCAAATAATTATGTATAGCTAAATATACTGTAGTTGAAGCATTGAATACCTATTTATTTTATCTCAATTTATCAAAACCTTGACATACTCATCTTATGCATATTGTGTGATAATGCGTCTCACCTACTTGGGTATTATTTAGGTACCTAGACGATCAATAAGTTGATCCTAAGCTAATTCTTCAAAAATCTCTACTCAGGTATTTAGTAGGTAGGTATGCAATTATGCATACACGCACAGGTACCACGACCTGCCGCAAAATAACATGAGCGTCAAGATGGTGGGATTTCCTCACAAATTGGTTTAGTTTACATAGAGGTAACACGACTTCTTAGGCGTTGTTGGGTGCCCTGGACTTAAATTCTCAAACTTATTAAAATGCAGGATCTTTATGTAAATACTAGTAGGTAGGTAACTTACGATAGAGACGTACTCCTATACACTCATAGAAAAAAGCTAAAATTAAAACAACATGCGTAATATTTTGAACCTCGTGTATTTTACTTAAAAATAAATAACAGTCCAAAAAAGTTGTGAACATAAACATTTTGTAAAACTATGTCCGAAACAGTACATGACAACATGTGCAAAAAAACTCACAAAACATGAACTCTTACAGAAAATGTAGGTAAATGCGTTATTATCTTGTCATTTACAATACTGAGTTAAAAATCCATTCTGTGTGATCAAAACATTGCTCTAGACATCTTTATATCCTCTAAAACGTGATAAAAATATAATTTAATATTGTATTAAGTACGTACATAGGCATGATTTTTGGCACTACTATAGAACCTAGGAATACTTTAAAAATGAAAGTAGAGTTCAGAGTGAGTTTTACGCATAAACCCATGAGTTTGGTCTAAATGCGGTAGGTACCTAATAAGAGGTCATTAACTCATAGAACTTAAAAATGTTTCTGAATTTTGACATAACATTTTCCTCAATATTTGGTTACGAACATCAAGTTCGTGAGTGCTCGATGTTTTGTTACAAATAAATGCTCTAATGTATACTCATCCCTAAGTACCATAGCAATAAGTCAAAAAAACAATAGCTTTGTCACAGATAATTGATTGGGTTTCGCCGTTAGTCAGCGATTTGCTAGGTCAATGACATCAGAGACATCCGAGTACACTAAGATCACACGTGGGCTTGCAGTCTACTTGGGTCCGAGCATGTCTTCCGGCCTTACCAACTGATCGAACTGCTCCGCGGTGAGATGGCCGAGCTTGACGGCGGCGTCCTTGAGGGTTGTGCCTTCCTTGTGCGCGGTCTTGGCGATGTGAGCAGCCTGGGGATAATGCGTCGGTAAGTTTATATGAAGAAACCAACTCATAAGTGGCTCGTAATATCAAAATCAAAACGCGTCTATTTAGCAAAATCTAACGTATCATATTGAATCTTCACAGAGATAAGTGACCGTAGTACCAAGAGCTCAATTCCACCAATTCAAAACTAGTAATAGTTTACCCTTGCGTGCGAAGGGGATTTCTGGACTTTTTGTACAAAAATCCCCTTAGCGACCCCTGCGACTGCCGACAGGGGAAATTTGAATAAAAATCCCAGAAATCCCCTGATTGGTTCATTTACAACCGCCCGTCCGAAATTGGCGTTTTTTGTTGCTATCACTACAGATAGTCAAACTGACCCTTTAATTTGCCTATTTACTACCTATTTACCTACAATAAATACAGAAAAATCTATCTTTTTAAAGGGCCATAAAATATTTGATGTATTCATAATCGTAAGTCAATAAGTCAGGTTTTTACCTTATCGTATCCGATGTGAGGATTGAGAGCAGTGACCAGCATGAGAGATTCGCGCATTATCTTAGCGATCTGCGCCTCGTTAGCTACGATACCGACGGCGCAGTTCTTATTGAACGCCTGACAACCGTCACCTGGAAATAACACAATGTTACACAAATTCAAATCGTTTATTGCTTACTAGCCGTCTCCCGCGGCGTTGCTCGCGTTAGAGTGTGACTTTTCAAAATTCCTTTCTTAGTGCGCCCCTACACTATATAAGGAACCTACCCTCCAAATTTCATACCTCTAGGACTTATAGTTTAGGCTGTGCGTAGATTCTCTGTCAGCTTCAAATGAGTTTTATATATATTGATGATGATGATGATGTTGTTAGTATAGGTGCTGCACAAAAGGTAGTGTAGCAAACATAAACCCTGTTAGGCACAGCAATTTGTTAAAGTAGGCACTAGGTGGCATATTTATGTAGCAAATACTACATAAAGATGGTTTTATTACGAAGGTGAATTTGAAAAAAAGAAATCTTTACTGTAGAAAAAGTAATAGATGAAAGTGGATCGAGTTTTAACAGTGTTTTAATTCATAATAAGCACCTGTACTGTAGCAAGCGGGTTGAAAACCTGCGCTTTACATGAATTGACAAACGTTTTTCGTATTACAAAATGAAGAAAATCACTAAAAATTAATCGAACTCTGAACTGAACAGAACATGCCTACTAAAAGTAGGTAAGTACTCTTATTTTTTGCAACTAGTCATCCCCTGAAACCGTTTTGTATGACTTTATCTAGTCATTGTTATGAGATTGCTTACCAATAAGTCTGATAGAGCGTAGCACATTAGCAACTATCATGGGTTTGAACACGTTGAGCTCGAAGTGTCCATTGCTGCCACCGATGGTTGCGGCTACGTGATTACCCATCACTTGAGCGGCAATCATTGTTAGGGCTTCGCATTGGGTGGGGTTCACTTTGCCTGGAAAACGAGAGTATAAATAATAATCAATATCCTACTAGAGTACTTAATCAACATCCTATTAGCAAGAGATAAATAACAAATAATAAGCATGAAATGAATCCAAGTGTTTCAGTATTCGAGCGTAAAACACCCAATACGTTTGCTGCCATGTCCTATATTTTCGTTCTTAGAGAACAAAATTTATAATACTGCACAAAATATGAAAAAATGTAGTCCAGTAGGGCTGAGCTAAAAGTATTATTTCCTACCCGGCATAATAGAAGATCCAGGTTCGTTCTCAGGCAGTATCAGCTCTGCTAAACCACAGCGTGGTCCAGAAGCCAACAGACGAATGTCATTGCCAATCTTCATTAGGGAAACCGCTATGGTGTTCAGTACCCCTGAGACTTCAACCATTGAATCGTGGCAGGCTAGGGCTTCGAACTTGTTGGGTGCTGTTTCGAAGGGTATACCTGGAAAAAACAAAATTGGGGTGACTAAAGCTTCATTATTGTTCTGGAACTTGCATGAGGAGATGGTTCCAAATGATTCTCTTATTACATTATGATTTTCATAGTGTGAGACTCGTATGCTGATAAAGAAATGGTTACTCACGCATAGATTTGAGTAGAGATTTTCATTAAAATCTATGAGCAGTAAATCAGCATACGGTAGTACGCGTCAGTCATATTTAAGTCAGCTACTACTGCCTCAAGTTCGAGTTTAGTGGAAAATGGGTCTAAGAACTTACCTACGCTTTTAATTGCTGTCAAATTAAGTTAGTAAATAGCAAGAAAGCCGAAGCGCTCGTGACGTAGCTTGCTTAGTCAATCTTAACCGATTGTCTATGTTAAGGGACGTTCTGAGCGGTCACTACTTGTATGGGTGACCGTTAGTGTTATTTACATCTGAGCGCTTACGTGCTTCGGAGGGCACGTTAAACTTTCAGTCCCGGCTCTAGCACTCGTTAAGCCATGACGGAGGCCTTAAAGCGGCCTAAAAACTCCGTCAACAGAGTTGGCCACTAACTCATACGAGCTTGCTTGCTTTTACCACAAAGCCATCTATGTTTATATGTATCCCATGCTCTAAGGCAGGCCATCCAACAAAACTACTCACCAGTAAGACTGGCAATCTCAGAAGCACACTTCTCAGCGAAGCCAATCCTGGTGTTGAGTCCGGTACCAACAGCAGTGCCTCCGAGTGCCAGGTAATGTAATCTTGGCAGAGTTGTGCAAACGCGCTCGATGCCGTAAGTTAACTGGGTGGCGTAGCCACTGAACTCCTGGCCCAAGCTTAGCGGTACTGCGTCCATGAGATGAGTTCTGAAATATCATGAAATGGTAAATAATAAGTAAATAGATAATTGTATCGATTCTAGCATCTAAAGTGCATACAAAAAACGTTCGAAACCAAGTTCCTTCAGTCAGCAGTGATCTCACTTACGCTGCTCGTAAACTACAGAATATTAGTACGTAGACTCAAAAAACGTAACCTTCACGCTGTCAAAAGGTTGTTTACCTGCCAATCTTAATAATATTGTTGAAATCCCTGCTCTTAGCCTGCAGAGTGTCTCTCAGTGCGACTAGTCCCGGCATAAGACGATCCCGTAACTCCATAGCCACTGCGATGTGCATGGCCGTGGGGTATGTATCGTTCGAGCTTTGAGATTTGTTCACGTGATCATTTGGATGGACGGGGTCTTTTGTACCGAGCTTACCGCCCAGGATTTGGATGGCGCGGTTTGCTATCACCTGGAAAGTACATTTTTTAAAAGAATTTGTTCAGAGAAGTACTATAAGCGTACTTATTGGGCCATCTATTGTTTTGCTGTTAAATATACCTCATTAGTGTTCATGTTAGACTGGGTTCCCGACCCTGTCTGCCAGATGACCAGCGGGAAATGACCCTCGCGATACAACTTGCCCGAGATCACGTCTTCACAGGCCAACATTATCGCTTCAGCTGGAAAGATTAATTAAATTTAGACCAACAAACTTATTAGTAGGGCTCCATAGTAGTAGTTGACTTAGGAATCTTCTAAACTTATAAAACTCTTTTGAAGCTAACTGACAATCAACGCACAGCCTAAACTATAAGTCCTAGAGGTATGAAATTTTGAGGGTAGTATGCTTATATAGTGTAAGGATGCACTAAGAAAGAAATTTTGAAAAGTCGCACCCTAAAGGGTCTAAAATTAGGATCAAAGATTTTAACCAAATAATGCGTATGCTGCTACCACGAGAGCAAAGCCGCGGGCGACGGCTAGTATACTAAAAACTTAGTAGTAGGGCTCCATAGGAGTAACGTTTACCTAGTGAAATACTAGTACCCTATACTTATTGTGATCGCCAAGCAGTGATGCTTGCATTGCTGCGTTCCGGTTTGACACCCAGACATAGAACAAACATCTGCGCGTTTGCCCCACAAAGTTTTTCTTCAGACACTATCGAACCCACGACCACGGAGCGTAGATACCGACTGAGCTATAACGCCAAATCTTATTTAGTCACTTAAAAACAACGAGATATTGAAATAATACTACATAACTTACCGACTCTCTTCTCTAGCCCATAATCCATGTTAACTCTAGCGGCAGCCTTTTTCAAAATTCCGAACGCAACGATGACAGGGTACTGAAAAAAATAAAAAAATAATCTTTTAGCTTTCTGTCCAAGTAAATAGGTATACCAAGATAATTCATCATCATGTTAACCTGTACACGTCCACATCTGGACATAAAGGCTATTACAGATGTTCAGAACGATTTTGATACGCATTGCTTATGTCGTCGGTCCAGCCGGCGGGGCTAGCTAGCCTATGTGCCGCCCTCCGGTGCGTTGTCGCCATTTTTGAACTTTTGTTCTTCAACGGCTGTCACTTTTCCGTAAACTATTATGTAAAACCGGTTCATAAAGGTACCTACTAACTTACTTTACGGATTCAAGCATAGACTTTTTAAATCTCTACTTGAGTAATGATTTCTGTATCGGCATAGCCTAACACTATAATATAATTACGTAAGCTTGTAGTCTGTTTTGTGATCTCACCATCCTAGTTTCATCTCCATTCATAGGTAGGTATAGGTATACGTAAATATTATATCACAAATCAAACCAAGTTGCACAAGTAATGGCGATTCTTATTCATTGCATTGGCACAAGGTAAGACCATGACCAGAGCACGTGCCTAGTCAGAAGGCAGGTACTAAGTGTAAAGGAACTACGAGGTCAGAGAGTCGAGCCCAAACTGAATAGTACGCAGTACTCATTTTGATAGACCTCGTGTACACAATTGATTACGCAAAAATTGAAAGCAATGATTCAATTTTGTGAAAACATGGCCGCAATTGCAATGGCGGAATATGCGTAATTATGCGACGGTCGAAGTGTCGACTAATATACATACCTTTTCATAATTCAACATTTCAACCATGGCTCTACTAACGCGTTGTAATGTAGTGCCAGGAATATCTCTCTAGTCTCTATTGATTCTCGGTTGCCATAATGCTATGTTCGTATTTTTATACTTCTCAATATTCGGTCTCGCATTTGGTTAGTAACAAAAACCTATTATCGTAACGTATGTACAAAATTCTTATCAAAAAACCTCACATTAAAACAGTAAATGAGGCTGAAATTGTTAATAAAAAAATTAAATTGTTAAATTGTTATCTATAAATCGTTTGCAACGGTTTGTAGATAGCTCAACTGTTTCATGTGTATTTTGTAAATATTGTAAATATTGTAAATACTGTATTAGTTGTAATTTTCTTTGTGAATAAATAAATAAGTTGTATTGAAATTGTTAATTTAAAGTCAATAGCAATAAATTGATTACACTAATTTAGCACCCCTATTGTGTTTAGGAGGTCAATGAGAAACATTTTCGAGTTTATATTTGAATTATCGACTGAATTTTAACAATGTGGGCGTGCAATCAAAATAATGTTCACAAACAGTATTTTTTCTCGCCTGATTCATCATGCGAGCTTTCAAATATTTTAGAAAATTCCCCTGACCCAAGAACAGAAGTTCCGAGTTTCTAACTTCAGAGATTTAGATCGGAAAGTTCGACATGTACTTGTACCTACCGCATACTCCGCTATTTAAATTCTTTTCTTTAGTTATCATACATTTAATCACGAAGAAATAAAAGTTTTGGACATGAATGTACCTACTACCTAATCTACGTAGAAATAAAATCCCTAACCGACTGACGACAAATTTATGTTCCTGGTAGCTGTTAGTAGTAACTACGGAAATTATAAGCGAAACAATTCGTCCACAACCATTGTCATGTCAGAAGACATGTTTTGTGAAAGTATAACGACTGCCAATTCAAACAATGGATTACGGTTACGTAAACCTCATCAAATCATTGTCAGTTGTGTCAACTTTAGTTTACCTTCAGCATCAAATAATCAGCTCACGATTATTTGATGCCGGTGAAACTAGAGTTCTAACGCGTCTAAAAAGTATTTAGATATTTTGCACCTACCTACCTAACTACATTTGATAGTATCTTTGTGCTCATGATGCCATTTTTTGTACGTACCTATAACACCAATAGCTGAATGCAATTATATGAAGCACAGTAAGCAACTGTATACACCAAGAAAAGTTTTGAAGCAAAACTTTTTAAAACTGATCAAGAATGTTACGTGTTGTTTAGACCATGCAAGTCATTTATTGCTTTAATTTAATTGTATGCAACATAACATGTAAATTGGCCCTTACTTCTTGTATCTTATGAAAGACAATTGAAACGCTACGTAGAAAGGCTGGTATAGGCAGGCCGACTGAGCTGTGACGCCTGTCAACTTGAGACAATGGTCCCTACAAGATTCTTTGCCCCTGGCCTCTGATAGAAGTAATCTAAAGGGTAACGCTGATTGGTGGGTTCTACTCACCGGCATGCGTTCCTCGATTCCACCAATAGGGAAGTTCATAACAGACCTTACGGTCTGGGCTCCGTAGAGTTTGTCATCGGGAACGTCCAGCTCGCCGAAGGTGTCGCGTTCTCTTCTCTGGAAATAATAGATCTTATTAGAAGTGGTTACGAGTCAGAATGGTTTGATAGGATCTCTATTTTGGGTATGGCTTACGAGAGTTTTAGTGTCATGCATGAAACTCATTGGAAAAGAACTAAATAGAACATATTGGAAATTAAACTACCTATTAAAGTTTGGAAATTTTGACGCCATTCTTGAAATGTCAAGAAAAGTAGTCTTCATCGTCAATCTACCTACAGTGAGACCTAATTATAATCTTTTAAGCTTGTTTAGGTCTGGTTCTGGTACCTAGGGCATACTAGCCTCAGGCCTACTTCAGTCGGCAACAGCTCGCAAACATCGCCTTTTGAACTACGATAAAAAGTAAAATGCGAGAGGCATGAAGCTTTATGGTAACTTTTATCAGTGCAGTGGTTTTTGAAATTATTTTTGCGTGTGGTTTCGTACCCTGGGAAAAAGGCAGACCACATCATTCAGATACGCTTTTATCACCCTGTGGTTATTGTTTCAGAATTCTAGAGCAAAAACAATTTTTGCAACACACAACAAAACAAGCTTGGGACGATCTAGCTCCAACTCATCCAATAAAAAAAAATTGTAACCATACCTAATCATACAAAACGTAATGACGATTCAAAGTGATCAGTATTTTATTGAATAAAAACTTTTTGACTTTGACTTGGCTGTTGTTCGCTTTTTTTTTGCAAACTTTTATAAGATCGAGGAAGCCGTTGCAGTTTTTTTTTACATATCATCCATCACCTGACTATTTTATGGGTCTAAAATGTTCTAAGTGCGACTCTACTGCCAAAGTTTTTTAATACCGTTTTTATTAACATGGAGTAATTATTTGTTTATCAGAATAAGAGACTGCTATGTTGCTTATGTATGATGTAAATAAAATATTGAATGAGCAGTTTTCAGCGTTTCTTATCGGCAAAAGGTCGTGGTCATATCGATTATATACAGTCATTTTAAAATAATAGGTAGGTACCTTACCTAACTGTTGTAAGGTTATGAATAAGTACAGAGTTGTAGGTACATATTTTTTACCGAAATATTTCGAGATTTTTACACTTATTTAAAAACAATAGGTATGAAATAAATAAATATAGGGGAATCTACCATCCCTGTATTTGTAGGTGTGTGTACTCCGTAACACGCGGGACTCCCATTTAACCAAATTACACACTGACCATGTTGTATTGTACCTCAATTTCATGTGTGGAAAATGGAAATAGGGGTCAAAATTTGAATTGCTTTTCATTGGGAAACTCGAACTAGACTGTATTGTTAGTTTTTCAAAAGTACGAGTCTAGTTCGAGAGTTTCGCCAGGCTGGTGTAGACCTACTCGATGATAATATCTATTGGTAGGTAACTATAAAGCAAATCACAATTTATTTTTGAGCGCAGCTGATTGAACTGGAAAAACTATACAGTAGGTACAAGCCAAATGGTGAAGTTGCTAGAAAATTTGATTGAAAACTACTACAGCGCTATGTTTAACCAACTCACCATTTTAACCGGCTTCCCATCGGGATTCATGCACACCGTACACGCCATTATTTATAAAAGAATCACAAAAAATTTAGATAGGTAAATAAAATTTAAAGTACACACAGATTTTACGCCGACTTGATTTTGATTAAACGTCAATGTGACTTGCGGCCGCGCCAAAAGATCTTTTTCAATAAAACCTCCTTTGAATTTTGAAAGGAGAAATGCTGGCCAGGACTTTTTTTACTTTTTAATGAAGAATTCACTCGGTCACAAAAGGAAGCTGTGAATCGTCGCTATTTCAAGCCCGACTGCGAGCCACGTCGAGCGAATGAAAGGCAGTGGAAACCGGTCGGTGCCCCTCCACGAATGCTCAAATGAGAGCCAAAAACTGTTTTATATTATTCTGTTATCAAACTCGCAGTGTACCGTAGCACCCGCATCGAACGTCGTGTGCAGACTGATTTATACGATTAATAAAGTATGGTCAACCACAAAAGTTTGATAGATAATGATTTTTGGTTATAATATTTTTTTGCCATAAAACTACCATTTCCACGACAGAGGCCTTAAGACGGCCTAAAAACTCCGTCACCAGATTTGGCCACTAACTCATACGAGCTTGCTTGCTCGCTTGGTTAAAATATTCCTTCTTTAAATTATATCTAAATCATTAAGCCGGTGTTAATCTAGCTTTTTATACAAATAACCTTAGCTGTGAAATATAACAAAAAAAATTTAGGTACTGACTAGCTATCTGTCCGCAACTTCGTGCCCTCATATGCAAAATATAATTATAGCCTATGTCACCCGGGAATAGTGTAGGTTCCCAACGGTGAAAGAACTTTTGAAATCGGTCCAGTAGTTTCAGAGTATGCAAACAAACAATCAAATCTTTCCTCTTTATAATTATTTGTACTTATATACCTACGTATAGAAGTAGGTACCCATTTGATTCTTTAACTTGAATGTACTTTTCCATAGATTAGGAAAACATCCTATTGTATGTAGGTGCATCCTCAAACAAAGGTATTATATTTTAAACAATAAATCGCTTGAATTGATTATGTAGCTAACTGTACTTTGTTTATGAGTCTTGAACTGGTTACGTACACGTTATCAAATTCACGAGTTATTTGATTTAACTGTACCTTGCACTAATATTCTGTGACTGTAGGCACTGGCACTGGCAATTTGCATAAGGTAGTGAAAATACACTGCTGATGACTACTGCGGCGTAGCGGACGAATATTGGCGAATAGAGATGCTGGTTTGTTTTCCGCGGCAAGACAAATGTCTGCATGACCTGCCAGTTGATTCTGGTCTGAGTTTTGTGGTATTCTTAATTAGTAATTACTGATGCATTATAATAATTATTGTTATACATGTTTGGTTTGAACATCACATAGGTAGGTATTAAGTAGGTTTATAGTTCATTACTTTTGGGATATAATTAAAAATTTTCAATCAATCATTCATTCAGAAATGTGAATCATTCAATTACAGGATTTAGAAGCCTCAGTACCTACATCCTGCCAGTTATAAAGAAATAAATATTCATGGACACAATCACACAACACTCTGTAGTAGGTCTAGTCCTAAACTAATCAAAGCTACCTATTACCTCTGTATAGTATTTTTTTAGAAATTAAGTTTGAATTATGCACTTACTGTGTTTTTAGTACTCATTTTAATATAAAAGTAAAATAATGCCCTTGAAACTTTTCTGTACATAATGTTATTTTTATCTGTATAAATTCAAACAGAATAGGTACATAGATAATTTTTTTATTGTAAATACATAGTAACACCCAGACATTGAACAAACCTCTATGTTTCCCACACACAAATGTTTGTTCTCAGTGGGGATCAAACCTACGACCTACAGCATGGAAGGCAGAGCTGTGACAATTAAATCAGGTGACAAAAGATTCATCAGCCATTTTAGATGTCTAATGTGAATATTATACCACTTAGTTTGTAGGTATTTTTGCTGTCTGGAAGAGATTGCTTAAAGCTATAAGATTGCCCGTTATACCTCATAATTTAAACTTATTTCTCTTTTATTGTTTTTCTTCTTTTTCTTGGTGTGCAATAAAGATATTCTTGTATCTATTTTGTCATGGGCTGTGTGTGAACGCAACTCAAATAATGGAGCAGTATTGAATGTACCTACTGTACACACTCCTAGATGTTTTTGGCAAACAAGGATGAAAAACCCTAGAGATTATTTATATAGCTTTGAGGTCTATTTTTAATGCTTATCTGGGTATAAATGATGTCCAAGATTTAATCTTTTATGTATCTACCTCCCTACATTTATAATTTCCTATCCAGTCTCAAAGGTTTGCTGGAAGAGTTTTCTTGACTCAGTTTTACTAAACTGGTGGAGAGATAGGGCCTTGAATTTTACCTTTACACAGATAAATAATTGTGGGTCATGGTAGGCCTATAGTAGGTACGTTTTTGGTCCATTGATTAGACTAATTTGAACCGGCAAGGCGTCACTATTACCTACCTATTCCGATGACATTTATAACATAACCTATGAAACTACGATTAATATACGATGGTTGAAGCAAACTGTGACAGGATCACCGACCGATGGTTCAGGAAATACTACCAGAAACTAGGTAACTAGAGAGCACAACAACAAACCGACCGGACCGATTATGCAACTTACCGCGATGACATTTGTAGTTGAAAACTTGCAGCTATCAACAATGCGGACCACACTGCGGAAGTTCTTAGATGCGTTAACCAAAGTCGAAGATAATTTGAACATGGATGTAGCCATGATTTCTTCGCTTTTCTCAAGTAAATTAAACTTTCTTTCCGTTCCTTGCGTCCACTGTCGGCTGTCGTGTCGTATGCTTTTTTTTTGTTTGACGTTGACAGTACGATTTTGTTGACAGTCAGAACACAGCTGATCTTTTTTGTCTATGATATAAGCATAAACAATCGTTCTTGTTTGGGATAAAGCTTTCACCACACGAGAGATATTAATAACAATAAATATTTTTTATTGTATGAGTTAAATCAGACCATTATCAAATAAGTCTTTTTGCAGCAGTAACTTTGCTCATTTTTACCGTGTAAACTTTACCTTCAATGAACTACATCGACCTTGGTTATTTTATTTGCAATAAGATAGAAAATGTCAGTACATTTCCTAAGGTAAATGTACTGATATATTATGTATGTCTACACAAATATTTTTCTCGCATAAAATCTCAAATTTGTGAACGCGTCCGTTGTGAAACTACAGTGCTGCCTCTATCGGAAGACTTTCGCATTAAAACCGATTCGGGTGCATTCGGATTTGCTCGGGCCAGTCACGCCTAGACCCGTTCGAAAAGCGAAACCAAATTCATTCCACGGCGATGTACGAAGACTGATGCTCTTGTCGTGGACTTTGTGAAAGCGTGCTATTTTGTTCTTTGCAACGGGCTTTGATATTATTCGGTAAAGATATTTTTATACATTCAATGTTGTGATAAAAACCGTCGCTTGTGGTGTTTAGTGATATTTTAGCAAAACAAGTGAAATTTTACAGTGTGTTGTGCAATTTTTAGTGTCCGTTCTCATATCTGGATTCCAAAGGATTGTTTTCCAGTAAGATTATCTAAATCGAGGTAAGCTTCTTCTGTTTTACGCAACAAATTGTGAAAAAGTCATGGCGTTTGGAGGAATGGCTTCTCGTCTAACGAGTGGCGTGCGCCGCTGTAATGGCTGACTTTCTTTTCTTTGAGGGTTTTGGAGATAACGCTTACGATAAAACTGTAATTGTAGTAAATGAGCAGGCTAAATAGTGTTAAGTGGGTTAGTTTTGTGTCGTGCGTGGGTGATTGCGTGGGCGGCACAGGGAATGTAATCAAAGCAAATGGTAGGGCCAGCGGCCGATCATTGAGCGCAAAGTCCCATTCATTTTGACTGTGTAATCTTTCTGATAATATTTTGTTGCGAAGATAACGTGACATCATGAATGACCTCATATTCCTGGTAAACTTTCGACCTCCGGCACACTACTTGAATATAACGAGATAGGATTTCCTGAAAACAATGACAAATTCTCTGATAAAAAACCCAGTGCTCTGCTAGAAGTATGCAACTATTAATCTACAAATGTACACTTCAAAGCACCAGGATATCATCACTTATTAAGGCTCAGGCCTGCATTAGTCCCCTCTATTTCATACATAGGTACACTTGCTTTTGTAATCGGCAACTTCCAAATTTAGCAATTGACCTGAACCTAATTGTTGAAGAAAAAAATTCCTTAGCTTCATGATTAATTTTGGTTCAAATTGGTGTCTTATGCATGCCCACAATACTGCCCAGCTCAAAATACCTAGTTTTTCTTTATTTATTTATTCATAGGGTGTTACAATAAAACGATTGAGATGCTGTGAGGTCACTAAAGAAGTCACCGACTTGATTTTTGCATTGTTTTACTTATAAAAACATGCTAAATAATAATAATAGTGCCCAAATCTAGAATACTATCCTATTATGTCCATACAAAACATTATTTTAATCTAATTAAGCATATTAGTAGCGGCTTGTGATTATAGAATTAATCACTGTTGGTTATTGATCATTGAAGCCGTAAATATTGATGTGTTTTCGTGAATAGACAAATAAATACTTTCCTTAGGCTTTTTGAAATTACTATGACAATGTTCTATGACATTATCTCAGGTAGTAGTCACAAGACATGTCCAAATGTCCACTACATTTGGCACATAATGCTCACCATGATAGATAGATAGACAACTATTGTACACCACAAGGAAACAATAGATTAAACACCAAATTCATAATTCTTTAGTGAAATGGACGGCCTTATCGCTATGAGCAATCTCATCCAGTCATGAGCATTGTTCTGCTAAGACTAAATTATTACAATCCATGGCTATTAGAACTAAATAGTGCCTACATTATAGTATTTCGTAGAGATAATCCGGTAACGACACACTGCTTCAAGTGTATGTTTAACATTGACTCACAGCGGGATTTTGTTGGATGTAGTGTTTTAATTAGATGGTCACTACCCAAACTGTTATTTATACGCTCCATAGTTGGCAGTATTGATCTTTGTAATCGTCACGGACTAGGATATTAAGGTTCAGAATACTAATTACAACCTCTTGTAGTATCTGTGTGATGTTTGTATTGTTATTCTATGTATCCTTTCATGTCAAGTATCCTTTTGAAATGTAATGAGCTGAAGACTAAAATGGACCTAGATAATAGGTTTCACCATCAATTCCATGTTTATCTACCAAATACTGAGTTGTTACCTTGTAGGTGTTTTTGAAAAGCTACTGAGTGGTCAGATTTCAAAATTGAAATCACTTTGAAACATTAATGAATTTATAATACTTTATTGTATGTACTTAATGTACCTAAACCTACCTGACAAACTAATATGCAAAAAAGCTTAAACAGAAAATAAGATTTAATTATTACATGATCTTCCCTGTTGTAATTCGATGTAAGCTTGGAATAGTAAATAGTTACACCAATTTGTTTCTTTCATTATAATTTGAATCGGCTTGTCAATGCATAAGATGAAGCACCTTGCCTGGAAGAGATCGCTATTAAGCGATAAGGACGCCCATTGCACATTTAATGCAACCTGTTTTGTTTTATTCCATAAAAATATGTAATTTTGAGGTTTTCTATGTACAATAAAGCATTTTCATTCATTCATTCACCTTATACATGAGGACTCACCAAAAATTATTTTCGTTTCAAACATCTCAATGACAGATAAGACCAGATTTATTAACTATCTCATCTAAGAAGATGATAAAGTAATCAATATTTATAAAACACGGCACATAGCCACCTACTGAAGGTCAGGTCAAGCAATACCATGCAATGCAGTATTGCCATGACACAATAATGGCATAAGTGCCGATGCAGTTGTGATCAGCATAAACTTCAATACTGTACTGCAATATAATACTCTAATTTTCAGAACAAACTGGAGTTCAACATTTGAAATTATGTTATCTACCTATTACATGTTTCTAAGCATACAATACTTTGCACCTAGAACAATGGGCGGCCTTGTCGCTATAAGCAATCTCGGCCTCTCAAAAGTATTGTTCTGATAAAACGAAATTTATAGTACAAAATCTAGTTCAACATTTATGTGGTCTACCTATTTCATACGGGCCTTAGAGTCCAAAACAGGTAAAAAAATAATTTGTCAGTTAGATTTGTGTTTTGAACCACAACTGCGCCATCGCCGCCGCCGCCGCCGCCGCCGCCGTCGCGTCGCCAGCCGTGCCGTGTAATTCAGATACATTAGGGTGGGTCCACATCTGTAGATATTCGTGCTTGCTTATCCCGCTGCCCTGATGTCTGTTCAATACATGGGTTCTAATCTATCAAAAGTACCAAGCTCAGGATTAGTGCATGCCTTAATGCCCTGAATGTTCATAATGTACAAGCGTAACAAAACAACATAGTTTTTGGATCAAAGCCATAGAAGCTTTGCGGTTTTGCCAATGTTATGATAATAGTTAACAGTTTATTATGCTAATAAGGTGTTAATGGACCTATTTATTTTACATTCTGATGGCTTTGTGAGGTCTGTGACATTTATAACACATTATGATCGAGTGAGTTTTGTTCAAATCAACAATACTTACGACTATGCGCACTGAGCGGCTGATTTCCGCAAAATACCTAGAAAATCTTATGTTATTGTATATTGTAAATAATAATTTTGCTTTGTAATAAGTAACTATCACTGTTATTGTGTTCAGTATTAGATTAGACGATCATTCAGAGTTTATTGACCTGTTATAAAAGTATAATTAATTTCAAATTAGCAGTTTTTATTAGCAGGCTGGGTGGGTGGTTGTAGGTCTGTCATGTTTGCCGAAGAACCGAGCACCGCTAATTCTTATGAGAATAAACGACTGAACAAACAAATCCTCCTGATATTAGGCTGTGTTCTTTGCACAGTGCATGTTCAGTATGTCCACTGAAGTCGTACTCTAGGTATTGTACTGATTTGCACTACGTCCATCCGTAAAGCTCTTCAGTCTCACGTGCCACAGACACCGGCACCTTTACCCTCCAAACCGGAGCAGAACAATGCGAGCCATCACTGCTTGGTAGCAAACATAAGGGTGGTTGAGTACTGACTGCAAGAAGGGGTAATCTTAGTATAAACGCTCTCACGCTTGGCAAAAACTGTAAGGGAAGCCGAAAAAGTGGCGAAAGTTACTTTAGAAAACGAGAAATAAACTCGCAGTGTACCGTAAACTCCATGCAAGGTACTTAGGTGAACTAGATATCCTCTCTGATCTTTTATCACTTAGCTAGTAGGAAGTATCTGAATAAATGAAAAATTTATTATGCATAAATAAGTAGTTATTTGTATCTATGTAGGTATTTGTAGAGAACGTTAGTTTAGTTCATGGTGAACACCAAAAATAAAGCTAAAAAGTTTATTTTCAGTCAGTTCAACGTGAACCCTGACCTAACCTTGACTTGGTTGTCGAAAGTATTAGTCTGTCGGTATATCCACTAAGATCAATACACTGTTGTAACAAACTTATGTAGACTACACAGGTAATACAACGAATTAGTCGAGTACCTAGATTATGTAAGACAAAAGCGCAAAGTATAGATGCGTGAAGCTGGTTCAGTCGATCGGTATCATCTGAAGGTCAAAGCAGTTTCTGTACTTGCTCACCACTCACCGCTGGTACTTTGTGCAGCATTCGATAGGTCAATAACAGAGTTCATTAAAACCTGCACCGGCCATAAGCTATAAAATGTAATATTTACAAGCCCTTATGATCTGACAAAGGTCTTAGTGATGAAATAAGTTTTAGTAACCTAAAAAAATAGAACAACATGCGTCAGACAATTATAAGGAAATCAAACACTATTAAGTAATCTAGGTGGTAATTCTCCAAACTAGCAAACGAAACTGGACGAAATAATTATTAACCATTATTTTATGGGCTTTCAAAACATGATGACTCATTAAACTTATTGCTCATCGTTAGCGTTTCAAGCCTTTGTTTGTTCAATGAACTGAAGCCGTTATCTTTTACTAAGTAAAATAAAGCAGTATTTTGTTTTGTTTCAGGTCTTACCAGTTCAAACTGCCTGTGAGCGCATTATGAGAGTGCGCCTAACATTCTTATGATCCTAGTATAGTACCAACAGAGATCCTGAACCACTCAAAAATGGACTTTCTGTGAGTACTCATCATTTGTCACTATCGATGTCTTAGTTACCTAGTTGTTTATGTTCATTTTATTTATCGTTACGCTACCACGTTCACTCCCTCGTTACGAACAGCATGCCAAGTTATTGTTTAGTTATCCCTCTTTATAATGATGCTGAGGCTTTCGTCGGCGTGTGACTATTATAATCATTGCACTGACCGCGTCGGATCGCCGTGACCGCGCTATATTGGCACCAACCTATTTTTGTATTCTGCTCAGTGCGTTTTCCCAAGGATGTTTAGTTTACTTACCATACCATAAAACAAATGAATCTGCCGTAATCCTTAGTGCGCACACTCAAGACACTGATGTATTGTACACCTCGATGAGTTGATTGGCCGTACATACAGCGTTGTCAGAATCTTGTACAGTGCTTCACAATGCACTAAAAATAGGTTGGTACCGATATCGTTATCTGTGAAGAGGGTCACCGCGTGTCCTCGCTTCAGTTCGCGAATCGCTCCGATCGCACCGGACCTCTCCGATCCGAAGCGTGTTCTCGTGCGGATTCAAATTATTTGATTCGTAACACTAGCGCTAGGTCTCGCGTCGCAAACCGTCGTTAGGGGCAGGAGCTGTCACAGTATAGCTTTGTCGAGCGGCGCCTTCGGAGCGGTGCGGTGCGGTGCGATGGGAACAGAGGCGCGGGTGCGGGGCGCACTGCCCGCGCCTGACTCGGTGTCTCGCGTTGCAGATGCACGGGGCGGGCAGGCTGCGGCATGGCGAGGCGGCGGAGCGCGCGGTAGGCTGCCGGCCACATGCCCCGGCGCCATGTGGCGCGTACTGCTGGCCCTCGGGGCCGCGTGCGCCGCCGCGCGCGCCAACCAGGACGTGGTGCGGACCTTCACCGATCCGGTGGCGTCCTCCACTTCACTATTCGACCACCTTGTCGTCGACCGCAACACGGGCCGCGTCTACATTGGAGCCGTCAACAGGATCTACCAGCTCTCGCCGGATCTGGAGGTCGCCCAGTCGATCGTTACGGGCCCGGTGAATGACTCCGCCCAGTGCACCTTCGATTGCCCTTCGAACTACATTAAAAAACCAACGGACAACGTGAACAAGGCGCTTGTGATAGATTACGCGACCAGTCGGCTGATCACGTGCGGGTCGGTTCTTCAAGGATTGTGTTCGGTGCGGAATCTAAACAATATATCGCATGATGTACGCGAGGTGCGCGAACCTGTTGTGGCGAATAATGCGACGTCGTCGACTGTGGCATTCATCGCGCCGGGACCCCCAAATCCGCCGATGACCCAAGTCATGTACGTAGGAGTTACGTTCACGGGAAACTCGCCCTATCGTTCCGAGGTACCGGCTGTAAGCAGTCGGTCGCTAGAAGATGATAGGCTCTTCATGATAGCCAGAACGGCTGTAACGACTGGAACTCGAATGTTTGTCAATTCACTGTCAAGAGAGCGATATCCAATCAATTATGTCTACGGATTTAGCTCTGAAGGCTTCAGCTATTTCTTAACAACCCAGTTGCGAGGCGTGGGCTCAGATACATATTACAGCAAATTGGTCCGGGTATGCCACGACGATGAGAACTATTACTCGTACACAGAGATACCAATGTCGTGCACCGGAGAAGGCGGTGGAAATTACGGGTATAACCTAGTGCAAGCTGCGTTTGTTGGTAAAGCTGGATCTGTATTAGCCGGAGAACTCGGAATAACTGCTCAACACGATGTATTATTCGCCGCATTTAGCCAAAGCGAATCAATAAACACTAACAAGCCTTCCAATCTATCGGCTTTGTGTGTTTATTCGTTGAAAGCGATTCGACGCAAGTTTATGCAGAATATCAAAACGTGCTTCAGCGGCAACGGATCTAGAGGGTTAGATTTCATATCCCCGTCTCATGCGTGCATTGGTACGAAGTTGCAATCGATCAGTGAAGATTTCTGCGGACTGGACGTGAATACACCTCTGGGTGGAGAACAGCCTGTGGAGGCAGTACCGGTCGCGGTATTTTCAAAGAGACTGACGGCGGTGGCGGCGACAGCCACTGGCGACTATACGGTAGTGTTCGCGGGCACGGCCGAAGGACATCTCAAGAAAATCGTTGTCGAAAGTGCGACTTCCGCGTTCGAGTACGGTGATATTGTGGTCGACGAAGGCTCGCCAGTGAATAAGGACCTGTTCTTCGATACTCAATTAATGCATTTATATGTGATGACTGTACGTAAAGTGTCTAAAGTTAAAGTTCAAGAGTGCAGCGTATACAAATCGTGTTTAACGTGTCTTGGAGCCAAAGACCCTTATTGTGGATGGTGTTCGTTAGAAAATAAGTGCAGCTTACGTTCAGACTGTCAAGACGCAGCTAAAGATCCTCTATATTGGATCTCATATCGTAGTGGACGATGTACGACTATTACCCAAGTGACACCAAATCAGTTGCAGCGAACAACTGCAAGGACGCTAGATTTACTTATTGAAAACTTGCCTACTCTTAATGGACAATTCTTATGTGCATTTACAGCTTTAGATCGTACTCTTATTACTAATGCAACTAGAAAGCCGTATGGTGTAAATTGTACGACTCCGCGCACCGATACTCTCCCGTCAATCCCCACCGGTCAACATCACTTTACAGCTAAATTGTCGGTGCGCACAACTCAGGGACCTGATTTTGTAGCTACTAATTTTACGTTTTTCGATTGCAACACGTACAGCTCGTGCACTCAGTGCGTCAGTTCTTCGTTTCCATGCGATTGGTGCGTCGATGGTCATCGTTGTACCCACGATACTGCTGAAAACTGCAGAAACGATATTCTCGTCACCGGCGTCAGTCGAATCGGTCCCAGTTATCGTTCGGGCCCCGGGTTTTGCCCTACTATCAATTCCACGTCCGACGGTACGAACGAAATTTTAGTTCCATCCGGTGTAAAGAAAGCCATAAAAGTCAAAGTCCATATAATAGGGCAATTTATCGTTCAAACGAGGTTTGTTTGTCAATTCAACATAGAGGGACGCGTGACTCATGTAAATGCCCAACTTCTCGCCGATACTATTTATTGTGAAGCCGTTGAATTCACGTACACATCGCGTGCGCCTAACATTACAGCCTCTTTCGCCGTTATTTGGGGTGGTTCTAAGCCTCTGGATAATCCGGATAATACTCACATTCTCATTTACCGCTGTAACGACATGGCTGACAATTGTGGCATGTGTCTGGCGCTCCTGGAGAAATTCGGCTGCGGGTGGTGCCAAGGCTCTGACAAATGCGAAGTTCAAGAGCAATGCGGAGCTCCTAGTGTTTGGTTAAATCGTACTCAGACTTGTCCGAATCCTGAAATTCATACATTTCGACCGCAACTAGGTCCGTGGGACGGTGGCACTAACATTACCATTGAGGGAATTAATTTGGGCCGAAACATATCCGACATTTACAACGGTGTCACCATAGCGGGGATCAAATGCCAGCCTATCATAGAACTGTACGTCAAAACTAAACAGATAGTTTGCACTGTTGATGGTCCGGGTGAAGAGGTGCCTCGAGATGGCCCTGTAGTTGTTCGCGTAGCAGATTACCGCGGAGAATCCACGCACCATTACGCTTTTGTCAACCCTAAGATCAATTCTATTCATCC
The DNA here is from genome assembly GCA_918843925.1 of Eulithis prunata. Lineage (NCBI taxonomy): Eukaryota > Metazoa > Arthropoda > Insecta > Lepidoptera > Geometridae > Eulithis > Eulithis prunata. The sequence goes on along the minus strand of OU974020.1, from coordinate 8,482,078 downwards.
GAAGTACGGACCGCAATCCGGAGGTACTAAATTGCGTATCACAGGGGAATATCTAAACGCAGGAAGTAACATTCAAGCTTTTATCGACGATTTACCTTGCGCTATTCTATCAGTTTCGCACGAGGAGGCCGTGTGTAGAACTAGTCACTCTTACCAGCTCAAAATGGGAACTTTACGTATGCGCTTCGATAACGGTATGCGAACTTTAGAACGCGAAAAATTTGAATATATTGAAGATCCTGTAGTCGTGTCTGTAGAATCCGGTCCTCCACTGATAAATAATAAAAAACAACCCAAAGGTATACCCTCCGGCGGTATAAACATCAAAGTGATAGGGCGAAACTTCCACTCCATTCAATTCCCTCAAATCTATGTGTACCACGATAATCGGCCCTACATCGCGCCATGTCATAGGGTTGATTTTCAAACGCATCTCATTTGCGAATCTCCCGGTATTGAAAGCGCTGGCCTCAATCTAGATCCTGATAGGCCCTTAGAGTTAGAATATGGATTCAATATGGACGACGTACAAAGCGTGCAAAATCTCACCACCAAAAGCAACGGCAACGACGCTTTTTTGCTTTATCCTGATCCATTGTATGAGAAGTTTGATGAAGAAGTAAAGTATTATAAGTCTGAATATTTAACTATTAATGGGCAAAACTTAGATAGGGCTTGCACTGAGAGTGATGTGGAAGTTCATATAGGTGAGAGTTTTTGTAATGTGACGTCGCTATCGCGTCATCAGTTGACGTGCAAACCTCCTTCCCGCGATGAGCTTCCGGACGGTGTAGATACTCCTGATGTTGTTGTTAGAGTAGGTCGTGCACTCACATTTAAAATTGGTAGATTATCGTATTCATCACAAGCTGGTCTCCAAGCCGCCATAGGCAAACCAGTAGTAGTTGGTATAGGTATAAGTATAGGTTGCCTGATATTAATCTGTTTAGGTTTTCTTATTATGTATAGGAGAAAGTCAACAGAAAATATTCGAGTTTTAAAAAATATGCAAGAGCAAATGGATATTTTAGAGTTAAGAGTAGCTGCCGAATGTAAGGAAGCATTTGCCGAGTTGCAAACGGAAATGACAGATCTGACTGGTGAAGTGACAGGCGGTATTCCGTTCTTAGATTATCGCACGTATGCCATGAAGATATTGTTCCCCAACATTGAAGATCATGCCGTCCTGCAATGGGAACGTCCCGAGCTTAGTAGAAGAGAAAAAGGTTTAAAAATGTTCGGCCAGCTAATTATGAACAAAACATTCCTCCTATTATTTATTCGTACTTTAGAAAGTAATAGATATTTTTCAATGCGTGATCGTGTAAATGTAGCGTCTCTTATCATGGTTACTCTGCAGAGTAAGATGGAATATTGCACTGATGTTTTAAAGACTTTATTAGCCGAGTTGATAGAAAAGTGCATGGAGGGCAAAAATCATCCAAAGTTATTGCTCAGACGTACAGAAAGCGTGGCCGAGAAAATGTTAAGTGCATGGTTCACTTTCCTGTTGTATAAATTCCTAAGGGAATGCGCTGGTGAACCTCTTTACCTTCTGTTTAGGTCCATGAAAGGTCAAGTTGACAAAGGACCTGTTGACGCAATAACTTCCGAGGCACGATATTCTCTTAGCGAGGAAAAGCTGATTAGGCAGTCTATAGATTTTAAACCGATACTCGTCAACGTTTCGATATCCCAGCAGACATTCTTCGTCAGTGGACTAGAGGCTACTACAGATAATGTTCAAGTAAAAGTTCTCGATTGTGATACAATAAGTCAAGTAAAAGATAAATGTTTAGATGCTATTTATCGTGCTACTCCGTACTCTCAAAGGCCGAATCGTGATGAACTCGACTTGGAATGGCGCACGGGTGCTTGCGGTCGTATGATCCTCTATGATGAAGACAGCACAAGCAAGTGTGAAAGTGAATGGCGAAAATTAAACACTCTCAATCATTATCGCGTACCTGATGGCGCATGCCTCAATCTTGTCGCTAAACAAAGTTCGGTTTACAATCTTTCCAATATGGAGAAAAATGATAAATCACATACGTATGAAACTCTGAATCGTTGCAAATACGCCTCGGCTAGTCCACCCGCGAGCCCTCTAAAATACGATCACGGCGGTACTATAAAGTTTTGGCATTTGGTGAGGCACCACGACGATGACGCACGTAAGGAGGGAGATCGCGGCAATAAAATGGTTTCGGAAATATATCTGACGCGTCTTCTCGCCACTAAAGGCACATTGCAAAAGTTTGTCGATGACTTATTCGAGACTATTTTCAGCACAGCGCATCGCGGTTCAGCTTTGCCGCTCGCTATAAAGTATATGTTCGATTTCCTGGACGATCAGGCTCTACAGCACGCCATCTCCGATCCCGAAGTGGTTCATACTTGGAAAAGCAATTCCCTTCCGCTTCGCTTCTGGGTGAATTTGATAAAGAACCCCAACTTCGTTTTTGACGTTCATAAGTCCAATACGGTAGATTCATGCTTATCGGTAATCGCGCAGACTTTCATGGATTCTTGTTCCACATCCGATCATGTGCTTGGCAAAGACTCACCGTCGTCTAAGCTTCTTTATGCGAAAGATATACCGATTTACAAGGATTGGGTGGAACGTTATTACGCGGACATAAAGTTGATGCCCGCCATATCCGATCAGGACATGAACGCCATGCTGGCCGAAGAGTCGCGTCTCCACACGAAGGAGTTTAACACGAACTGCGCACTAAACGAGCTGTACGCGTATGCCGATAAATACAACGAGCAGCTGACGGTGACGCTCGAGGAGGACGAGTTCTCGCAGAAGCAGCGACTCGCGTACCGGCTCGAGCAGGTGCACAGCCTCATGGCGCACGACTACAACGTGTGATGCCATCGCCCTGCGCGCTGAGCCCGCTCGGCCCAGCGCTAGCGGCGTGCGAGCCTGTGACACCACTCCCACCGCGCCCTGTAAATAAAGCTCTCGCACATATCTACGCTGGCAAAATTTTGTACATATTAGATAGTGTACAGACTATTGTAATTGTAATTTTTGTATAATTTCCGCGGTCCGATGTTTTTTAATTTTATATTATGAAATATGAACTTTGTATTATTGATTTTTTTACACGACGAGCTCGGCCGACCGAGGTCGGGCAACCAGTAAGCATTAATATTGAAAATTGTGTATGTCTATGTGTGCTCGCGTCGTACGAGTTAATTGTTACGTCGATTGGTGTAAAATGTGTGTCTCAAATCGCATATGTGAGCCCGGCGGCGAGCGACAAGATCGCTCGCCGGCGGGCGATTTTTAAATTTATACTCGCATCTACTTAACGAAATAACCGACAGTGAATCCATGATCATAAATAAATATCGTCGAATGTACAATGTGTTTGAATTGGGATACGGCGGTACGACGCAGCGGCATTGTCCGCGCACGACGAAAGCCCCCGCGTCTCGGCAGCTGTCGGCAGGGAGAACGCGGTACGGATCCATGCTCGTCTCACGTCTCGCTAGCTCGCGGAACCCTCGGCGGTCACGCGCCTGTGGTGTCCAGCACGTCACATTTCATATCACCATTCATGTGTATGTCGTCGCTCTCGCTGACCCTCGAGGGTTGCCTTGCGGAGCGCGCGTGTCGTGCGGCGAGACGGTCATGGATGAAACCACGCGGCCCTGCTTTCAGCTGGTACGTGAGGATCGTCGCAAGAACCGCGTTTGCAGTCATCAACAATTTATACTGCATCCCCGCTTACGTCGTGTGGATGATGGCGCTGCGTCTCGTCAGACCCGTGTTTGCCCCCCTCTATTGGACGATCGAAGGACTCATGTATCACTGGCTGCTTGCGATGGTCTCCATGTGGTCCTGGACGGCTGGATATGACAGTAAGTACGTTTTCAAAAAACAAATACGGACGTGGCGCGTCTCATTAGTTGAAAAATCAAGCATGTCCTTGTGCCGCTGTTATGAATAGCGTAATTAGCAATGTTGTAAGAGTAAGATTGCGTTTATGATAACCAAAAGCGTTGGTAGTTTCAAATCCGAACAAACTTTTACCATTGTTCTTCTGTTAAACCTTTGAATGCACGTGTTATAAACGTATATGGCGTGCCACTCCAATTTGGTTCAAACATCTTAAACTAAATTCAATTAGCAAGAAAGAGAACTAGGTATGGTCATTACGGCTTTGAATATTAATTAACCATCCAAATCTAACGAGAACCTTACATGGAATTGGTGACTTCCAAATTAAGGCAGCCGGATGTAAGATTATGCGTAAACATGCAAAAATACCAAATACCTATCAGCGAATCTTAAGTGCCTCCTACGACGAAATCCTAAAGTATGCAGTATGTCTGAGGAACGAACGGTAAGTCTTACAAACATAGTATGTTATATCAAATTTATTTAATCGTAGGTATGAATATAAAGTACCTGGGTAGTCGTGTATACTTCATAAGCTTAATTTTTTATTGCTACGTTTATTACATGCAAAGATTTAGGCTCAAATATTATACTTTTGCTGAATAACCTTGAAGTTTTGAACATCTAGTTAAAATTTTAATGCATGCTTTATTGTAATTTAAAAAATATATTATTTAATTAAGAATAAGCTACTCATCCACGTGAATGGAGTATAAACCGAGTAAGTACATATTTTTTATTTATCTAAACATAACCTACACTGTCCTACACCGTTCTTGACCGACGACGACCTGCGTCATCGAGAAGTTGATAATATTCTACTGGATTTATTTGTCGTTGATTTTAAAACAAAATCAGTATATCATGTATCTCTGTAACGCAACACCGCTTACATGCCTATTCGACCGCGCTAATCTCTTAGTAAAAGTAGGCCTGTCAAGACACGTTCAGTCAGACACCTCTGGCGCTGCCCTGGCGAGTGGCGACAACAAAACATATTACTTTCAATCTTTTATCCTACATTGATTACACAACTCAAATTAGAACTCGTGCGTGTGTGGGTCTGAGTACGTAATTGATTTTCTAGTTCGAACAATGGCGGGTTTCGAAACGGTTTCGCCTGCGAGTGCTTTGGTGCCTGTTGAGACCGGTCTGTCTGTGGCGCGAGCTGTGTGCCTGTATTGACCTTATGCGGCTGCGTAGTTTATGTGCGGCCGGCTGAGGACGGTCGATGACCGTCTCTCCCTCCCCACGCCGCAGCGCTAGGAATGCCGGCCTCAACCCCCACACGTCATGTCATGTTGCATTTCGATTGGCGAATTTGCATGTCGCCGGGTTTCGATCGAATTTCGAAATTAATTTCCCGACGAATCGTCCGGCACGTGGTGATAGCACGTAAAAGTCCCATTGTAGGATTATTTTACGTTAAGTCGTCGCGGTGGGTAGATTTGGATCATGTGGTCGCTCTACTTTTTGCGGTGATTGATGGTTTGGTAACGGATATAACGTTCAACACATCTTCGCGTATTTGGATGGTATCGTGTTGATCACCTACTGGCTGAAGTATGTTCGACATCAATTTCGTTTTGGATAGCTAATCAATCACTATCTAAGTGGGTCGAGAGTCGCGGCAAGATCTCAAAATTGGATCTGAAGCGTTTTACAAGTAGGTATTTAGGTAGGCAAGGTTACAACCTAAAATCTACGTAAAAATGTTAACTATGTGACAGCAATGAAAGCGCGACAGACAGAGAGTTACTTTCGCACTTATAATATTGGTTAGGATATAAGCTACTATAAGAATCAGTAGGCTATATGTAACTATCGTAAATATAAAACAGTAAGTACTAGGTGTGTCTTGCCTTAATCAATGGCTCCCTCCAATGATTGGGTACCTACTTACTTAAAAATTTAAGCGAAGACTACTTCTAGTCTAGACTTGTCTTGATAAGGATAAATTTGCGCCAATGAGTACGTATTACCAGCCTAAACACACTACCGAAGCCAGTGTCATTGAAGTTAGATCATGGCTATATATAACCATAAACTTCAAACGTTATGCAAATATCTGTATCTCATTTGCACATTTTAAAGCAATATAATAAAAGAGCGAAATAAATAACTCGCTTAGCGAATATTAATGATCGGTGGCGCCCAGACCACCTTTGATTACATACAACTTGAGCCGCAAAAATTGGTTTATGGATCCAACCATTTCTGGATTTAAATATTAAAAAATTGGTATCTAAAGAACGCGTTTATAATTTTAATGTAAAAGTACCCACATCATATCACGTTCATGAACGATGTAACGTAGATAGTAGCTTCAGAGCAATCAAAATTCAAATCACACAGAAACCCTATAGATCGAATTAACATTGAAAGGGACGAGTGAGGCAAAATATATTCAAGCAATGTCTTCGATTATTACTTATCGCGTCGCTCTGTATCATACATTAGAGTTATAAAATTCCTTTTGGTTATTTTACATCCTTCGATTGTGTAGAATCGTCTTCCGGTGCATCAGGTGGGTACACAAGTTTTAAGGTCATTCGTGAACCTAATATTTAGTTAAGTAATGTTTTTGATCAGAAGCCTATGAAGCTGTTTCCTTATGTGACGTTTCTTTGCTTTGATGAGTGTTCTTGTGCTCAGGTTTATTAGTCACTATTGTGTAAACAGCTTCTATTTTCTTATTCTGTTTCAGTATCAATATCATTCTCATAATATTCTTACCTGCATAAACTAACTACAGCGAAAACGGACACTTATTGAGGTCGTGTCGCCAGATGTTAGCGACTCAGCTTTAGTTTAATTAACATGTTACGCACCATCTGCAGGACCAGTTGATTTCTCTGGAAAAGTATCGAGTAATCATTCTAAGTAGAGTCACGATCAAATTTCTGTGAAATTGTACATCGTGCTTGCAAGTTTCTTCATGCTTCGGGCTCTCGGCAACTGAACGTACCTTGTTTGTACCTATTGTATTAGTATTGCACTTAGCTGCATATTGAGTTGCGTCGGAATTCTTGGTGACATGACAGATAACACGTTTGTTTTCAAATACATTCTCTTTCGTAATGATTCATGCATCCTGTCGTTTGTATGAATAGGATCATTGATTGACTCTGTATATGTGTAAAGTTTACTACCATTTTATGAGTCAACTTTCCGGCGGCATATCTGTTCTTTTATGTACCGATAGGATACTCGACGGGTTTCGATTCGATCGGATCTGCTTTGATATACAAAGTAGGCTCCCAGTGTAGTTGCACAGTTATCCTAAGGCCATATAATTAGGTATAGGTATAGCATTCTGGAATGTAAAATGACCCAAAAAATAATCACATTAAATCGAATGTTCTATTCCGCTGATTTCCGCTGCATAAGGCAGCGTGCCAAGTATTTTACTACGGGTACAACTTGCTTTATGAATTATTGAGTACATAGCCACGATCATTTCAACGGCCTTCGCGGCTTCGTGCAGATAGAGCAGCGGCGTGTTCTATTTTATCTGCTACCATTACATTTGCAATTGAAATACTTTCGGGATCCTGTTTCCGTTTAGAAATGCTGATAAAATCTCGGAGCGTTCATACGTGTCCTCGTTCTAAAACAGTAATCTTAGCAAGGACGGTCGGCTCCGTATCGAGATCCCCAACATTGTTTACAAGCGACTCTGTCAAATACCTTCAGCATATTGCTCGTTATCTCGAACGCGTGACTAAACTTGCTCGGCTCCCCATAGCAATGTACAGGTTTAATGTTGGTAAGTTGCGCTCTCGTGGTAGAGACGAAATCGTGAGCTGGCCGGGGACTCACGTACCATGCTTACAAATACACTTGTAACAAAGAACTGGTTGTGCTGCGGTTTTATAAGCCTTTAACGAGACCAGCCAGTGCCAGTATATATACCGCTGTATGTTATGCTTGTGATATATTCATCCTCTTTGAGACACAATGTTATGTTAAACTCAACGCGGATGAATACGAACTATCGTATTCCATAAACAAAAGCATTGAAACTGAAACAATGAGAATAGCGGAGCGTAACCGTGTTGAAACACTACGTATACTTACCGACGATGAAAGCATTACGTAAGCCCGGGTGTCCACTTGAAACTTCCCAGTCTATGATAGCTAAACTTGGTAGAGAAATTCTGATACATACTTCGGGACACAACAAACGAACGCCTACATCAGACATGCATGTGCGTACATTAGTTCACCACAAAAGCACTAGAGCAGAGCGAGATCTTGCAATAAAACCACATTGCCAATGTATTTGTGGTTGTGGCCTGTCCGACTTTCTCGCCAATCGGACGCCGGTTTTGCATGTGTGAGTGGAGCATGTTCGCTTCATGTCCATTGTTTGCAACCGGCTTGCGGCGTCAATGTGTGGTATGGTATGCTGGATCATATTTTTTTGAGTGCACACTGCGCGACAAATGCTGAAAATAAGTTTGATTCCACGCTTAATCTCGGGACAGGACACGCGTTGGGGTATGCGTGCATGCGTTAGCGCGTGCAATGTATCTTTTATTATCAGATTATTTAGAAGACAAACAAGCTTGGGACGAACTAGCTCCAACTCATCCAATAAAAAAAAAAAAATTGTAATCATACCTAATTATACAAAACGTAATGACGATTCAAAGTGATCAGTGAGATTTTATTGAATAAAAGCTTTTTGACTTTGACTTTGACTTTGTAAAGTAAAAGTACCGAGAAGTTATTTACGGTGATGAAACCAGAGTGAAATGCCTAAATTTGAATCGTGGTTAACCTGCGTTCATCAACGTTAACAGCTGCGTGGCAAGTTATGTTTGCATAACGAATCAATTTTCTGATTTAATTAGAAAACTGGATTTCTAGTCAAATTACACCATCTTTGGTAAGGCCTTTGATTGAACATGGATAAAGGCTAACCACGACGGACCGAGGATCGAGGGAATAAATCCGGTATCTATTTAAACAAAATAAGGTAGGTATAACCATGCGTACATAACGTAACTCATGATGGATACATACAGTGTTATTGCTTTGACATCCATTATCCTATGCAGTTTTAAAATAGGTCCATTATTACTCAGCTCCATTAATTAGCTGACTCTCCTCTTGAATTGTTCTGGCTGAATCATTGCCACAATTTATTGCGAAAGCAAAACAACGCTTTCCTGCGCTGTCAGTGATTTGTGCCTCGCTGCACAGCCCTTGACATCGACTGATGATATATTAGTGAATGGTAGTGCCTTAGGAAATGTGGTTGTCTGGTTTAGCAGCCATTGTAACGGATAAAATTTAAATAACCTTATCACTATAGCAAAGAGAAATCGAGGGCATCAATGCAGGACGCCTACGTAAACAACTGATGGATATGTTACGGCTGTGATTTTCTAGGCAAATATACCCGCAATATTTTCATAAAATTATCTATACTTTGACACAATTATGGAAATATTACCTATAGGTATCTTTAAAGCTACTTCCGACTTTTGTAATACTAAGAGTCAATTGATGTTGTTGTCTGCCTGCTTATGTTTGTAATTCAGTACCTAACATCTACTGTAACTGTAAGACTGTTCGCTTACAATCTGCAGGGATTAGTTTAGGCAAGAAAGGTCCTTCTGAATGAATAAATTAATCTGAACCTACCGATCTACCTACCTGCCTTTCCAACTTTTGTAAACTTGGTATAGCCTCAGAATATACGTAAGTAAGTACGTATAGCGTACAACACGTGCTCATAAAGTGGTTTACACAGCAATATGTTCGGTACACAGTGTACACACGCTTCCGACACGAGTTGGAAACTACGAGTACATTGGGTTTTTATTTGGTCTGCAAGGTCTTGGAACTTCGTCGGTTTAGGAAACTAGCTGATGAAAGGTTTGTTATGAAACTACCTACTAAAGACAACACGTGAAGCATCATTCTTCAATAGGTGGGCGATTACCCTGATGCAACAACCCACACGTTAGCATAAGTAATCGCTTTCGTATTTAAAATTGTACATGCAGATAGTAGTAATGATTAATGATATGACCTTAGGGTTCGACAAGATAAGATTCCTGGTATTTACGTTTTGCTACTAATTGGTTCTTCTATCGTCACGCACGAGTGACTCTCAACAACTGGGTACCAATAACAATCGGTAATTCCACGAATCGTGTTTTTTTCTTATTCGTGAGTAACGTTTGCTTGATCGCTTGATCATGTAACATCTGAGCTGACATTAGGCTTCTCGATCTCAAAATAGCACCTCCAGATTCCTCATGAATTTCTCCAGATCCGACTTCGTCCAAACAAACATCGACATTTCATCGCGGCTATTGAGCGTGCAGTCCATACGTTAATATAATTAGTGTCTGTTTCTTTGTTGTTCAAACCAGCACCAAGCCTGGTGCATGTCTCCGGGCTTGTGATAACTGCTGTTAAAAATAGATTTTAGTTGCTCATATTTAGGCATGTGTTTCGTTTCTAAATATCTGGAGAAAAGACAAATAAAATAATAATACATAGTAAGGCGACTTCAAAATGTTTTAGAGGTGACAAAAGCGATTGAGCGTTTCAAATATGTCTACCTGCTGATGTACTCTGGGAGTAAGTAGGTTAGTTCTGTGGTAGGTAATGTATTACTTCAGAATCTTCATTCAATTTCAACGGAATAATCAGATTTTTTCCCAAGTTAACGAACTTGTAGAGCTACGAATCAGGAAGAAAATTTGAAATTAGCATAACAATAGAAGGTACGAATCAGTTATTATAACCCTCGCATTACTCGTTAACGAACAAGTTTAAACTGCCCAGCTGTTTTAAATCCGCATTCTCAATCAAAAAGAAAGCTGCATCCCTGAATTATCACGAATTTCTCCACGAACTTGCCCGCTGGCCTTTAAAACATTACACCTACGTATTTCGTAAACTGTTCACAAAAATTCATTCACGACTCAAGAGGCTAGTGTGAGATACACAACCGGTTTCTTCGGGAATTCGATCCTTGAAACTTGGCTTTTTTTGTTTTTTTTTTACGACACGATGTGGCGACGGAGCCGAGCCATGATGCCAGACGGGGATGATGGATTGTCTCCAAATGCGGACCCCTTGAAAGAGATCGTTGTTTAGTTTCTGGAAGGTCTTAATTACTTTGTGAACAGTGCGTTCGTTGTAGGGGAAATGGATGACTGTATTTCAAGCAACTTTGGACTAAACAATCACTGGTAAGTGATGACAGATAAGTATGACTCGAGCTGGGGGTGTCCAAGAAAGGACACGGACACGGTGAATGTATGGTGAGATCAGTTATTTCATTCTTATTGTACTCATTGCTACGTTTGAATTCAAAAACAAGTACAACTCATTATGCAGTTATGAGTTAAGTACTAGGTATGCTATCTACCGAAAGATCAAAATCATTAAACCAAGCATTTGTAGATTTGTCCAAGATTTGTCGACATAAGTACGCTATTGTTGAATATTTGAATTGCTCTACCAAACAAAATATATGGTTTTCCAGGAAGGAATATTGAGTGCCTATCCTGAGTTATCCTCGTATTGCCAATACTGGTTCAAGACTGAACGCAGAACAGGAATATTGAATGCCTCCAAATGAATTGTGGTCGTACTCGTACATATTGCCAAGACTTCGGGAGCAGCTCGTTCGCTTTTCAAGCCATAAACATGTTTATCCCGATTGTTTACATTACCTGCGATATTGTCCGGAAGCCAGTTCACGACCTGGGTATTGAATGAACAATAGTTTGTATACACGTAATAGGTTGTAGTGAACCTGAGGGCATTGAACGATCTAGCCGTATTGAGCGCTCCTGAAACCTATTTAGAGTAGGTTCGATAGCATAGCTGTGAAATAGGTATTGTTGGGTTACGTGACTGTTTGATTCGGTCACATGGTATAAGATAGGTAGCAGGGTCACATGACATATTAGGGCGACTTCCTAAGCGTTACAGAGAACGGGCAGTTCCATAATGTTCGCAATTTATAGTAAGAAACATTAGCTTTACATTGAGATGTTATAAAAATATAATGCAGTTTCTTTTAAGTAATTATTAAGGAACAAATAAAATTAAATAGCTCTATAAATATGTCTACTTTCTTTATTATTCAAAGTGTTTGAGATTGAGCTCTCAACAACCGACCTACCCCTCGAAAAGTCAAGATAAAGAAGACTTTGACCCTACGTTAATGGGTGCTTTTAATCAGTTTTATCTTGGCTCCGGCTATCCGAAGGTTAATTACTACGATAAAAACACGTTACGATTTGTTAGGGCCGAAGTTTGGAAATGGAGCGACGGGTGATAGAACAATCTATATATTCAGGGTCAATAATACAGAATTGGTGACAAAACATGAGAAATTTGATTTGGTTTTATCGAATCAAATAGGTACCTACTCGTCGTTTTGTATGTAGTTTACTATGACGCGTCAGATAAGCGTACCTAATTCAATAAGGTAGGTTGGTATGGTACTTAACTTATTGATACAGGGAGTATTCTGCGAGTTTGAGTTGGTATATTTTTGAATTGTCCAGCTACTACAAATAATTGATCATTTCAAACAGCGTAATCATGTACTTCGCATGAGGAAAACTTGAAAATAATGTTAGTCGGTTTCTGTTTAGAGTAGGTAAGTAAGAAACATACTAGGCTTGTTAATTAAGAGTGGATGTTGTATAATGTTGTTCGAAAATAAAAAGCCATGGCGCCAACTAATTCCTAAACCTAGTTGTGCATTGAGCAACAGATAATTGAAATAAATTAAAAATAAAAACAAAGCTATTAGCCGTAAACTGTTTACAACTTTACAACCAAGGCTTAATAAATAAAAATAAATTGCTCAATAGAATAACGAGAGTAATCGAAAGAGAAAACAGAAACCAGCTACCGAGTTCAATAACAAACGCCTTTAGTACGAATAGGTAACTCAGTTTGACTTGTGGTTTGACGGCCATGTTGCTTTGTGTATGCAGGCAAATATGCAGACAGAACCGGACAAGCATCCTGACAGGATGCATGGGAAGTGGTCAAGGGATATTTCTGGAACGTCAGGTAGGTTCCTTTCCCTCCATTTAAACTATCTATGTAGTTTTTTATAGTCTTTTAATTCTAAGAGAAAAGTATTTTATTCCGTACCAAATGTATCGTAAACCTTATCTTCCAAGATGTAAGATAACAAGATGCTAATTCTAATGTGGTCGTCGTAATTTTACGAACTAATCAGATTTAATCAAACTTGTAGTAAAACGGTAGAGCTGGTTCTGTGGAAGCTCTCACGTTCTGGTTTCAGTCTTAAATTTGATTTAAGAACAGCTTACTGGTTTATAATTTCGTATGACACACTTGATTCATGTATAACCTTCAATTCAAGCTTATGCTAGCTTAAACTAGCTACTATACCCAAAAACGGTTGTAAATATACCACAAAATGGTTGTCGCCTCCGGGAATGCGCAAGGGTTAGTTGAGGATCCAAAGGGCTTTGGGAAATTCTATATTATACTCGTTATGTAGTAGGTAAACGATTGTTGAACCTTTATAAAGAACGGAATTAACGATAGAGCTGAGACAGGTTACCTAATCTAAAGGGTCTGTGTTAAATAAACAAATGGATCTCATTTCATTTTTTCTCTACAGTTTAAAAGTATATTTTCAAAACAATAAACACAGATCTTCGTTTCTATTGATCCTTAATCTTTAATATGGATGAGCTATTCTAATAAAATTAGTAGTATCCAGCTGTGTCGAAAGCGTTATGATATTAAAGCGATATAAACTAATGACGTCCATTCACATCTACCCACACAAACCACTAAAGATACCCGAAGCCCTACCTACACACCCTTTGTCTGAATTCCATAGACAAAAGCCGTAACCTTTCTCCATGTCTCCAACCTGCCGGTTACTCCCACGCAGTCAATAGTACATAACAGGTATCGGTATTTGAATGATAAAAAGATTTTGGAAGACCCACTCCCATCCCGTTGGAATGTTACCTGTGTTGACTTTTTGAACTGGGAAAATACTTGAGCTGAGGCAAGAATGTCACTCCGACCTTCGTTTTGGATAATATTTTAACATATTCTGAGAGCAAACTAAGCGACTAAATGTCAGTTAGGTAAACCATAAGTCTGAAAAAATCCTCCTTAACATAGGTAATTTTAAACTGTTCTTTTTAGCATTTGACAAAGGTTTTATAACTATATCGGTTGTAGTGATAGCTATTCTAAAAGAAACAACAGTTTTGCAAATCAGACTGCCCAAACAAAGTCTTGTAACAACAACCTTGAATGCTGAATTGTCTTGCCATCATTTCGCATTGATGCTCGCGACGTGGGCCGTGTACAAACACGTGCTCACATTGACAATCATTGTCACAATCAGAATGTTTGTCCACACACACTTTGTCGTTTTTCCTCTCTGAATTCGTATTCTCTGGACGGCGATTCGGCCATAAGTACCTAGAAATACAATTTATTTGTTGCTATTTGCTTTATTCTTTTTATCATCTTCGAGTCTTATCAAATCGGCCCAGACTGAGATAAGATTGTGTTCGAATCACATGTAACTCAAATCCTATTTTATGTGTAACAAATACTATAAATACAACTGGTAAGTACTATATCTGATGTTATACAATATAGTCATCATATATACCGCGAATAAGGAGCTGTAGTTGGCTTTGTCGTCGATGCAGGCGGCCTAAAAACTCGATTAACAGAGTTGGCCACTAACTCATACGAGCTTGCTTGCTTGTCGCTTGTTTAAGTCACAGCAATGTGCATTGACAGTTGGGAAACCCAGAACATTAAAATAAACTAGTGAATAGTTTAGCTCTCTAAGCAACTACACCTCATTATCACATACAACTTCAGTAAGGATCATGAAAGGATTTGAATCCTTTGAAAGCATGTTGGCAGAGAAACGACCATTTGGCTGCATAACTTCAGCCATCAACACGGCTTTCGGCTAGCGTTACACTCTGTTATCTGCTCTCTACCGGATAGAATAGATACAGTGGACTGATAATGCTGCCAGTTCGTTTGATAGTGGACGTTATCAAAATGATACAACATCATGAGCTCGCTAGCACTGAATTAAAATACCAGTCATCAATCAATTTGCGTTCGAGAGTTTGTCTCTTTTTTAAGTATTTTAAACGTGAGCTAGGTGGTCTGTTATTGGCATTGGCATCCGTTTTCCATAGCGGGCTATCAGCCAGAAGGTTTCTTATTGCCGTAGTGGGAAAAAAGACTAACTTTGAATGCGCCGTATTGTTTGAACAGTCCCGAGTTTTGGCTCCTCCAATAGCTGGTTCTGCCAAAATACACCCGTGAATTTTCTTTAACTTTAGGGCTGCGTGGGATAACTTTGGGTTAAGGGCCCTTTGGAAGTTATAATACTTGATTGCCTGAGGCTAGGTCTATAAGCATTTGCCCTTTATTTGGACCTCTTTTAACTTTATGAAATAAACATTTCTTAAAAATATACCTTTTAAAGGTATTTTTTATTATCAATTCATAGTTCAATGCCGGCATATCGTTTATCAGTTTATCAACAGTAAATTATCTGAATGTAACGTCTGTATCAAAGTTGACACAATTATTTTGCATGTCTGATAACACAATACAGGTGTAGGTATAGTCAAAGTTTTATTTGATCAGGAGTTTTGTAACTATAGCTCTTTCAGTTGTTAAATATTTTATTAAGGCTTACCTATAATATTCTGTCATACTTCTGTGCATCATTGTCTAGGACTTTTTTAACAATATACTTAACATACCTAACCAAATAATTTATTTCGTCAATCAAAGATATCTCTTCCCTCCTGCCATTAATGTCAGTTTAAAACTATTAATCGGCACGTCATTGTTCCAATAGATTTTTAACCATTTCAAATTATTTACTTACCTCAAGGCAGCGATACGACGTCCCTTCCCCTTTTCGTCTTCCCCTCCACCTCCCGGATACGTCAACCTGCATGCGTGTGCGCAGGAATCCGCCCTTTACTTTGGCTTTCCACGCCGCATGCATTCTTTTAAATACTTGTACAAATGCGCTAGGGCTGCCTGCTTCAACCTACATTATAGACAGCAGATAACTGCTATAATTGTACATTTAGATAGTTTTGTCAAAGGTCAAAAAGATAATTTATTATTTTTAGTTAAGAAAAGGTCCTAGAACTTTTGTATACCTACTTTATGTTTACAAGCAGTTTGAATGCAATTAGTTGAGTCACCTTTATCCAGCAAAGAGAGAATAGTACATTCATTATGTACAAGTACGATCTACTCGTACTTATTCGTATTTGGCACGTCTGATTTTTTGCTTATTAACAGTCCCGACGCGAGGGCTTAGCCATCTCGTAAGTCTCCATTCATGAATAAATTGTGGCTCTACTAAGCCTCATTAAAACCTCCGCTCTTAATTAGTGACAACCCTAACCCAGATGCGTGTCTCGTCACGGGAGACGAGGATGTGGCATGAATGTGTAAACACCTTTGAAAAATGTGAAAGGGGTTTGTTGATTCAATATGGGATGGTTTTATGAACTGCGATCTTTTATGAATGTACTTGAAGATTTCCGACTAGTACTTTCAATATTTTGACGACTGACGATACTTCTGGGATAGGAAATACAAAATACATGCGAAATTTTTCTAAAGTTTGAAAAAAAACTAACCTTCCGTTATAAAAAATTTGATACAGTAAGAGCATTTTCAGTCGTCAGTTCATATCCTACTTCTTATGCATCCTAAGTAAGAATTAGTATGAAGCCGAGATGATAAAAAGACCGGTCGAAAGCCACGACCATTTTAAAAGAGCTTTAAGTAAATTCCCAGCACATTATGGAGATTTCGAGTGTGGGTTTAGGGACTACGGGATAAGGAACGAGGTGGAGGAATGGTGAATAAATTCAGTGACAGTGGAAGTCGTGGAAGACAATTATGAAATTGCTCTCTACTGAGTAGTTAAAGCGATTGAACGGAATATAAAGCGGCTTTTTTATTTAAAAATAAAATTCACAGGTGAGGTTTGTAAGGAGTCTGATGGTTTCTACTTCTCGACCAACCGATTTGATTCAAGCTGTTTTGTATCAAAACAAATTATAAAGACATAAGAAACTTTTTTCTTAGAGTAAGTAATGGAACAAGCCGATGGCCCACTTGATGTTAAGTGGTATCCTCTGCCTAACCCGACTGCAGACCTCTTCTGTGAGGCATCGCATTATGTTCCTCCAAGTCTCAATGTGCCTGATATTGCATCAGCGGCGGCACCCATAAGGGTATTTTATAAGCAGAAAAAGTTATTATAGTAAGAAAAAATAAAAAACTCAAAAGTCAAGAAAAAGTAGAGGACATTCAACCAGTAAAATAATAAATCTTCCAAAACTACTGTTAATCACCAGAAAATAACTCAATTAAGACGTTGAAGCTGTAGATAACCAGAGAAGTATATTTCTGTAGAAATGCCAACGTGACTATTCGTCATATAGAGCAGTTGCTTAACTATCTTTCCACCTTTCATTAACCTGGACTTAACAGGCTATCGAAGCAACGGTTGGTTTTCTCTAACATGCTCTGTGTAAAATATTAGAAACAAAGTGTATACCCGAGTGAACTCCCTCTTTTATATTTGCCACGATTTGTTACAATCGTTTTTCAAAAATTTCAGAAGAGATTCAGCCAGCAGTGTTTTACGGGTACCTAGATTCTACTTAGCGTCATGATTCTCAGTTGCAATATGATTCTAGTTCCATCTTGACGTCTGATCATGATCACTGGCTACCCTTGTGCTGATATGGCTTATTTTTAGCTATTCCTTTTAGTCATCTGCATCACGTCTTAGAACTTTGTTATTGTCTCTTTAATCTTCTAGTTAAAGTAACTTTCTCTCTTCACCAACGATAACTATCATTTACTTGGGTTACTTTTCCAAATATCTTCTTTCCTAAAATAACTTTCGAATGTCCACATAATCGCACATTTTCTCACGGAAAACATTATCTTCTAACTGCTGTAATGAGCTAGCTGCTCATTTGTGTCTATGACCTTGCTTAATAGCCCCATAATGTCTGTTATCTACCTGAGCCACTGAATTATTGTTAGCTCACCCAGCATATCTTGACCTTTACGTCTACTGTGTTATGTGTTGATGTGGATCTCTGATGTAGTGGTCAGTTCGAGGTACTTACTACCGGTATCGTATGTATAAGTGAGTAGTGTGTCCATGTAAATAATTACCTATAATATTATCGAAAATTGGACTTTGGGAAGCTGAATTTTTTTAAATCTTTCTGAAACAATGTGTGTAGTACAATAGTGACAGACTATGTTTGTTTGAGATCAAAGAGAAAAATGCAATATTGAGTACAATGAGCGGTCTTATCGCTTAAAGCGTCTAGAAACCCTCCGTATTTTTTTACTGTAGAGTTTGCTGCTAGAGTCGTCCGAATTCTTAGCATGCATTGTTATAATGTCACATGCAAATATTTTTCTTCTAATCACTTTAGTTGAACATTATACTAACGCACTACGACACAAGGAATCCTAGTGTGAGTGAGGTAGGATTGTTCGTCACATAGATTAATGTGATTAGAGAACGCTCTTTATCTAATGAGCTTCATTGGTGTTCCCATCCTTTGTCTACATCGCCTACAAAATACGGTTATATCGTAATTATTCGCCAAGTGTTTTCATCTACAATGTCGAGATAGACGGTCGGTCGGTAGGTTATCACTGGCCACCGATATCGGCGTCCGGTGGCCGACCACAGAATAAATAGTTAAGCATGCTGAAGTATTCTCCAGTGTCACCCGCTAAAGAGCCCACATACAATAATGTACTACGTTGTTGTCTGTGGACTCTTACATTCTAGGTGTAGGTATTATACGATTAAAAGTGGAATTTCGTTGAATGAAATGAATATCACTTTCATTCATCCACGAATTAGTTTCATTCAACCCTTTACATTAGAGCTTTAGAAAAGCTTATGAAAATGTAAGTTTTTCACTTACGTCTTCGCATATTCTGAAGTCTTCGGTGAAGAGGCAGGCTAGACAAGGTAAGCACACAGACCATATTAGTTCTATTACCGCGTGCACACTATGCCCATGCCGCTGCCGGCATGTATGCCGCTTAGTGAGAATAAAGGCGATGTTGCTGTGGCAATAAGTCCGCGGCATTGATGCCGCCATACGTATTCCGGCAGCGGCATGGGCATAGTGTGCACGCGGTATATTGGTGAAAAGATAAATACTCGTGCGATATTGCACCAAAAGACAGTAGTATTAAAGCTCATTTCACATTTCCAGCTAATTCAAAGTGACGAATGTCTGGTCCGAGGAACAATGACCTGCGCTATCTGCCTTGTTCGCTGCTTGCGAATGCACGACTTCTACGTAGATATTTGTGTGGTATATTGACTTTGTAGCGATTTGTTAGTCACTTTCATCTGAATGAATGAATGAATGATTTATTTGTGTGAACACGGTACATCGCAGTTTTAGTTTTACTTAAAAAACCAGAACCGCATTATAGGTACCTACCTACCTAAGTAGGTGTATTGCAGCTGGGATCAATTTCCCCACATTTGTTGTTGTTTACTTTCCTATGACTATCGATACTTTTTTTTTAAATATTTGTACATACCTACTGTATATACCTGCATGTTGGGGACAAATAAAGATTTTGCTACTATTATTATCTTATTTATGTAAATAGGTACTACATAACCTGGTTGATGACTTCTAAAGAAATAACCTCAAATTGTCAACTTAACGGTCGTAGGTATTGGACTGCAAACCTACATGGTAATAATGCCTAAGCGCTTATTAAAACAATCAGTAATTCTGAATATAAGTATGCTTTACATTACATTGCAAAATTCCTAGACTTCACATAAATTTCACCAAACAAATGTTAGTTAGGTACTAATCTAATAATTATATGCGATTAAAAAGAAGGTCAGTAGTTCAATCCAGAGCATCTGGCTTCCATTAGTAGCAATCTTATTAGGAATGTTAAAACGACACAAATCTAGAGGGCGATAACTCTATGACCTTAGTCCACAGATAAATTATAAAACTTTGGGCATTGAGGAATTTATTGCATAACTGTCGCCAAAAGATGATACTTACCACACTTACACTACATGAGCACCCTAAGTCATTGAAATAAAGGCTGTTTTCAAATACCAGGTATTGGTTATAGACAATACCGAACCACGTGTTCAGAACCAACCACCATTGAATCTTATACGACGGTAACAAAGGCTTTATTCGCATGCAAGGCTTCTGAAACGTGACGTAAGCTCTGACTGGATGACTCAGACATGCTTGACCAGTCAAAATGACGATTAAAACGATGATAAAAATACCTCTAAAACATCCACCGTGTAAATTGCACATCAAAACGACCTTTATTTTTAACGGGACAGGGTCGTTAATGGTATGGTGGATTAATTTTACTGCGAGCGTGTGGCGTGCACGTACCCGGTACTTTCGACTTTATGGTTCAATTTTCTTGTTCTTTACTCGGGAGGATGTATAAAAGTTATAGGTCTAAACAGGGTTCAAAAGATTTTGGTTTCTCGTAAAGATGTCATGAAGAAGTGTTCTCTACCAGTTTAACTTTATCGTGTCCTGTATCTGTGCTTATCTTGTAATGGTTCTTTGTAACCCTTATTTCAGCTTTAAATAATTTGGGTAATGCTAAGGTTAAAATTATGTCCATTGTTTTTGAGATGCAGTATGTACATTAAACACGAAAGTCAAAACAGTGGCACGTAAACGAATCAATTTCACTACATTCAGTTAAGCATATCAAGAACTCATAAAAGCAGTTACATTGCCGTCAATAAATAAACTTATCGTATTACTGAACGTTCAGTAGATATCCATTCATTCATTCAATTTGCATTCTTTCCACATTTCCGTCGGCGGCGGCGCGGCGTCTCTTACGAAATTCAATTTATTGTTACAGTGCATATTGATACGAATTTATAAACATGGCATTTACACTTTACACGTGGTTTTATCGTAACCCTCAACTCTACAGGCGTAAAAAACCAGCAGAGGTATAAATCAGTATTTGAAAAGATGGTAGGTAAGATAAAAAAAGTTTACTAAGATCCCTTCCTTAGGTGCAAAACAGAATGACCGTTGCACGGATGCAGACAGTCAATGGCTACTAGGAATCTGCTAGGCATTCTGAAAAGGAGTCGCTAGCAGATGACCATTCATCGATTGGTTAGCAACTCTAGCAGGACTAAATAAAAAAATTAAAAAGTACGGTCAGCGTGATCATGAGCTATCCTGTAGAAAAGTCCTATGACGTAGTGGTTCCGAGAGTTAATGATAGAGTCACAATATAAAGAACTTACGATACCTCAGAATATTTTATGAACAAACATGCCGCTGTGGATGTAGCGCCCTCCATTTCTAATGATTTATGAACGCAACACAAACTGCTGCATCCGGTCTATCTAGTCCGTGGTTCCGCAGTAATTCTGCACAATCTGTGGTACTTCCAGTCGAGAGGAAATTAATACTTCATTCATTGACATAGAAACCTAGTTATTTCCTAGAAGTGCGTACTGTCTAAACTATTGTTTGAAATTGATGAGTTCGTGTATCGGGAAAGGCTTTACGATAAGTTGGAAGTGCCAACTGAAGCACGTATTGTTTTTATTGTTACATAAACTCTAGTGTGAAATAACATAAATAAAAATAGACAGTCACAAACATGATGCGAGCACTGTTTTTCAGTATCATGGGTATCAATAAAGAAATGTTTGTGTACGCGAACCAATCCTGCCCATTTCACGGTCGTGCTGGACAGTTCCACTAAGCCACAGAGGCTGTCAATACTCCATGTCAATCTATGGAACGCTTATACTTTTGTTCCAAAACTGTTACCATCATTAAATCATTAGCGTAGTTACTTGCGCAAAACTAAAATTTATGAGCTTCGTTTACACGCTACTAATTAGAGAAAAATATCCGCAAACATTTGGTATGTGCATAGCCAATTAGGTAATTGATGTTTTTATTACGAGGATAGGCGAATTTTATTGCCTTGTACGTAACCTAAAGCTGACAAGATTGATGATGGCCCCTGAAGGAAACTTATCTAGTAGTTGGCCAGTCGTATATAATGAATTTACTTAGCCTCTTTGACTGCTGGGAACGCAGATCATCTTTAAAAGACAGAAATGTCTAAAGTACAAAAGCATTAAATTAATTATGTCTGAAACAGCAGAATTCTGTAAATTTCAGGCCTCTTTGGTTCGGCCTAAAAATTCAAGCACCACCACCACTAGTGCAAGAAGTTGCTGAATGATGACAAATAAGAAATACCCGCAAAAAATTTACAATGATGATGATACCTGAGTTATGTCCTAAGCTCCAAACAATACTTGAAAAACCACTAGGATAACATTTAAACCTTTCTAGAGTTTTTGATCTTAGGCCAGTTCAATACGATACAACTAAGCGTAAAAAATATAAATAAACTTACACATTGGTAATAATGATGCTAAGAGGGAACAATTTCGAAACCAACTACGAAAATGCTATACGTAGTTGTTAGTTTATGGCTGTATGACAAATTGGCGTGGGAAGTGGGTTATGGACATCTGCGAGAATATATTACACGTGCATAGACATGCTTTTACTAGAATCTAGCGTTTGTTATGATAATGAAGGAATTTAGATGTTGTGTGTGACCAGAATGATGAGCATAACTTGAACTTTGATCAACGAAACGATACTGAGTGGGAGTAATAGAAACCTTACTATTCACTATAGATGGATGGATACGTTGACCTCACCTGATACTGGATTTACATGTCGTGGGTAAGTATCAGAGTCTATTAGACACGATAGAATCGATATCGACAACTACAAACGAATATTTTAGTTTCCTCGGCGAATTTTTATGTCTACATTCTTCGACTTCACGAAGAATGATCCTCTAAGTGATCCTTCTTACTCCCACAGTCATAAACAGAGATTAAACATTCTGCTAAACCGTTTCAACAAGCATTCGCCTAGCGCTACACCTGAATCCGCCTCTAGAAGAGCATCTACATTGTTCATAAATTCGACATCTGATACAATACAATTTAAAAAGAAAACGCTAGGCATAACACGTGACAAAAATGAAAATATGAAATGGATGCTCGTAGGTATTTTTAAAGTTCACCGAACTATCCCATCCATTTGTCCACTATTAAAATAAACGGGTTGAAAATTACACAGGTGTGTCGGAAAAACCGCCTATAAACTGTGATACTGTGTCATTTTGTCCACGTATCTGTATAAAAGTATCAATATTTATTACCAGCGGTATCTCTTTTATCGTCACATCGGCAAGATATAATAGCTTTGTAGGGTTTACAGGCCTAATTGTGTGTACTGGCCATGGAAGGGTTAAAACCGGGGAACTATGAAAAGTTATTGGGAAGTGAGTAAAAAATAACTGAATGGATATGGATACCAATAGGCTGATAGTTTATGGAAACTGGCGTTATTATAAAAAGGTTTTGTAGTTGGGTATTTTTTTGGAAACTAGCGTTGTTTATTGTAAGAGGTTTTTGGTTAGACCAAAATGATGACAATATTATTTATAGGAAATCCCAAATAATAGTTTTAATTTGGTACACTTACTAGTTATTAATTGTCATTATAAAAACATTGTCGAAGTTCTTTGATTAGTTTAATATTCTGGCTCAAAAAACTTATTTTTGTGGTTTCTAGCTTAGCTGTTGCTAGTCGAAAGCATTTTTTTCCTTTCATTATCCTATTTCTATGTAGCCGTACCAGGTTCTGTTAATTAGTGCATCTCCGCAATAATCTTGCAAATACTGCTCCACAAAAACGGAGAGCCTTCAAGGAAAAATGCTGTACCGCAGGGTTGGCACCTGCTTGATCTATTTAGGGCTGCAACGGGCTCTGCTAATAAGGGCTAGGTTTTTTTGCTTTATAATAGCCAACGTCCTGCGCATCCTGTGATGTACTAGTAGTTGTAAAAGTGAGCTGTTTTATTACTGTAGGACGTTTTGCATTTATTCTTCCGATGTGCACAGAACTGAGTGTAGATTTATTTTATTACTAGTGAGCACGTGGGTTTACCCGCGTAGTAAAGCTCGTAGTAGCTAAAATAGTATCTTATGTCTTTAAAAATTGAAATATCTTATTATCCAACTGGGTGGGGTATGTAGAACTAGTCACTACCGTACATGGTTAAAAACTCCTGATCATGCAAATTTTATTAGACCCTAGATTAGACCTTGCAGTATGGACTTCATTAAATATGAATCAGACATGCAACGCCGTCATCCTTTTAACACCGCTTTTATTTTCAGTTAGGGGGCTAAAAATACAACCGTAGATATTACGGTAGTGGTGACGCCATTTTCCCCCATTACCCCCAAAAACGAGTAACAAACGTAGTGCCATTATTTATTTACACCGAGATTTCGTGAAAGTGTTCGTTGTACAGTGCACAATGCTTTTGTAATTTGCTCGTAAAACTCGCGTCCTGTCCACGGTCCGTTTGGCTCGACCTTTGTGCGGCGACCATAAACATATTTGGTTGAAATTCACTCGTACGATAAATTATTTTCAATTTTAAAACTGGCTCATGGCTTTTTGTGCGCATTCCCGAAATTTCGGGTAATAAGGTCTGGGCGTAATTACCGGAGTGAATAAGTTTGTATAAATAAAAACAAAAATTCATTGAATCAGGGACACCTAACCTAAAGTTTCTTCTTGAACCGCCTTTTTGTATTTAAGCAAGACTAAACTGATAATTCATGATCACAGAGTCATAGACAAAGAACTGAGACACGTAATTCATTGTTTCAATTTGTGGAATTGTGGCAAATAACAAAAAATATAACTTCATAGCAATTTAACAATTTGAAGTTGAAGCACGAAGTGATAACGCTTTCAAAGAAGCGTGCCGCGTCTGATCTGATTGAATCGTTCGGCACTCACATCTAAATTCTATAGCAATTTCACACTTGACCTAAGATTAGAAAATGGCCCTTAACTTTATTGTACAAAATTGTTAAGCCCATTTATTTGGGTTCATCCGTATTTTGAAAGTATTTACAGTACTAGGGGTCATCTTAAGTCTAGGCATGTGTCAAAATGTAGCGCTCGGATGTGCCTCTGGAAACCCTTCTAGATCTTCAAGAGTTTTTAATACAAACCAAGAGTGAATTGTATCTGGGTAAATGCTACCGTGCCTGAAGATTTCAGCTGTATTGTATATCTCTTGCCTCACCTATATTCAAATCCTCAAATATTTGAGTTCAAGAATCTTCAGGTCATTGTCCTGACCTGACGTCATGCTGAACAAACAAACATTTCAACAAACGATGTCAACTTCAATGACCTGATTTCCAAATCCTAATCCACAGTATCGTAATGTAGGTAAAATGCTACGACGCACAATCTTTACAAGGTTCCACTCACTCCCGTTACAATGCCGTCGGTCCATTTTATTGCTCAAGAACGCTGTGAGAAATGATCATCATCATTATAGAAGTCCACTGCTGGACATTCTCCATCCATCGACTTCCCGCGATCATTTACTTAAATAAATTGTTCAAATTGGATTCAGACAATTTTCAAAACTGGTTTCAACTTACGTCCAGGAATTTCGGATGAGAAACGTGATTCAATAAGCCGTTGCAATCTGCGCGAATATTATGTTCGTATATACAAAGTTATATATTATCTTCAAAATACCTGTTGTAGTAAATTAGTAGAATGATGAGAAGTCGTGGCGTAGTTTGCTTAGTCAATCTTCACCGATAATCTAAGTTAAGCGATGTTCTGCGCGGTCACTATTTGGATGGGTGACCGTTTGTAGCATTTACATCTGAGTGCTTCCGTGCTTCGGAGGGTACTTTAAACTGTCGGTCTCGGCTCTAACACGACGGAGGCCTAAACACTCCGTCATCAGAGTGGTCCACTAACTCACACAAACTTAGTAAGTACATAGAATAATGAAGTAAAAGCTTACTACTTTTTGACCAAAACGTGACTATCTAAAGCTGGTGTTTCCATTACTTACTAAGGACTTTTGATTCACATCGCCTATATTCAACTCCTCAATTACTGAACAAGTGGAACTACCATTACTCTCGGTTCAAATCGTAGCGTCTCTAATACCCGGTTAAATTAAAACGGCAATTAAACCTTAACATCGCTAACGACCACTAATGGCACTCTATTTCGTCGATTTTCGCCTCACTGGTACCAGTACCAGTCTTACTTGAACTACAAAATCATTGACACTCCAAGAAGTGGTAGCTCACGTTATACTGGGTTTGCCAATTTTATAATTTTTACAACTACTCAAAAAGTATTAGACCTAGAATCAAAATAAAAACGGTTTTGGAATGTCTAAACAAAACCCTATCATATGACACCCCACTTGATATTTTGCTACACCTTTTTTTTTACTCCCTTTGGACCCTTATAACTTCACGACCCCTTGACCGATTTACTTCATTTAACAAACCAGTAAAACTTAAGAGTACTATCCGTATACCTACCAAATTTTATGAAGATCGGATGAGCGGTTTATAAGATCTCGTCGAACAAACATACAAACATACAAAGCATTTTTGTCCAAGTTGTCACTAAGATCTCGTTCGCTTCGCTCACTCGATCAATAATTATTTCATGATGTCCTAAGGCTTCCTCTTCTGATTTCTGATCGCCATTCCAAAACCTATACTGCTCAATGGTGGTTTCAAGTAAGAACTAATACGTATTTAGTTAAATACTAGGTACCTATTTGCTCATAAGTTATACCTTAAACCATTTTCGACATAGCCCAGATAACCTCCAAAGTAAACCACAATAAATCATTTCAAGTTAACGGTAAGGTTTTACTACGTATCCGTTAAAAGACATAAATACGAAGCGTGACCGATATTTCGGCAATACGTTTGATCTTTTGTTGTCTTTTGTTAGGGCTGCCAACTCTTGAAGTAATTTCTCTTAAATCGTGTTTCGGAATGGTGAACAATTTTACGAACAATATACTTAGGTAAAGGTACTACCTACCTATCTACAATAGAGCAGGAAATCAAAGGAATAAAGAGGTACCTAGGTAGGTAAGTACAGGTACCTATAACTTTTATTTTACCATGGCTCTACTTGTAAAGATAAACTTAATTTTCATTTTCATAAGTACCTAACCTACGTAATAACTAACACAGATAATACCGCGTTCACACTATGACATTGCCATTGTCTATGCCATTGCATTCATGCCGCGGACTTATTGCCACAGCAACATCGACTTTATTCTCACCAAGGAGCTATGGCATGAACTTGGCGATGTTGCTGTGGCAGTAATTCCGGAATTAATCGCGGCAATAATTCCGGCAGCGGCATGGGCATGTGTGAACGCGGTATAAGAATAAAGGCGATGTTGCTGTGGCAATAATTCCGGAATTAATCGCGGCATTCATGCCGGCAGCGGCATGGGCATAGTGTGCACGCGCCAAGGTCGGTACACTCCGTATCAATAGGTAGGTAACAAGTACTTGGTCTCGGTGTACCTATATCAAGCCCGTAAGTAAAGTACTTAGCTGTGTAAACACTAACAAATGAGCCATTCCGGAATTATCGCAATTTTTATCGTCACGAACTTTGGCCGTCTACGTTTCAATTCTATAGAATTCATTTAAAAAATATTTCAACGATAATATTGTTACTATAGCAACTGACTGACTGACTGAACAAACCTAATTACCTACGTAGGTATTATTTCAAAAAAAAATATGTTTAGCCTACATAAGGCCTTTTGAATAATCAAACAAAGTGAAGCGACACAAGATAACGCAACTTAAGTGAGACAGGTGTATTGATAGATATTAATAAGTGTGAGCGAGAGGAAAAAAATAATCCTACACCTTCGCTTGTTTCGTTCGGAGAGCGCAGCGAGTCAAGTTCGCAACTAAAGAAAATAAGTCACGGGCGTCCACTAGTTTAAAAATAACTCTATAATTGTCGCCGAGTGCACGTATTGTAAATGCGCAATTATGCGTCAATATTTTATGAAGTAGGCTGTTCTTTTCATTGCGGCTAGTTTTACATAATTTAGTAGGCAAATGTACACGGCAGCGGTGGAGCAGGCCACGAGCGGTGAGTGACCTCTTGATGACCGTATCGAGGATTGTGCGGCTAGAATTTGTGACATAAAAAAAGTTCTTAAGTAAAAAAAAAAGGGACACCATAATTGAAAAGAATGAGGTAGCGGCATATATGAGAAAGGTAAAAGTAAAACTACTTTTGGTATATGGAATTAAATACTGCAAAATAAGTACCTACGTCGTACTTATCAAAATTAAATTAGCTGATAATGATAAAGGTGGGTTATAATCTTCTTTATAAACTGGTAAAAGTTAACAGTCTAAACGAAATGTTTAACCTCTCATCGACTACAAAAATAAACGTCTAATGTCTATAAACTTCACTCGTTAGAATTGGCCGTAAATCATTGAGCAATTCTAAAACAGCCATACCTAGTAGTTAACCGCGTTAATTATCGTTTTAAAGACTGTTTAAACATTGACGTATTGACCTTTAAGACAGCAATTAAAGCATACTTCTTTTGGACTTGACATGACGGACAAAATGGTTCGTTTACGTTCAGGTCCATTCAGTGTTGAGTGACGGTTGAATGCTGTGGGCTTGAGAGTGAGTACCGAGAACGCACCGCGTCAGTCTTCTACACTGAGGAAGAAGTAGGTACTTATCTAAGCAGGATATAATACACAGAGCACACTGGCACAGGTCGACGCACTTATGGCGAAACAAATATTGTTTCCTAGGGTATGTGTTCCTGGTATCCGAAACATTCTGAGAAAACTAAAAAAAAAAAAATCTACTATCTTTTAAAACAGTATTTACCTACTATTTAGCTAGCTTTTTGAACGGTTCTAATAATAAAGTTTTTTGGCATAATTATACGTGTTCCAAACCTTCTATGCTTATTAGTAATTACTGCGAGACTCAAGATGGTTTTCTTATTTTCGTTTTGGGCACTTCCTCTGCCACTGATATTCAAAAGGCTTTGTGTTTTTTTTGCCCTTCGAGTGGATGCTCTTTGTGCTTTGAAAGCTATACAGACACTACACCGTTGAGAACCCCGGTTCAAAGAATTGTATATAATATAGTCACTTAGAGACTTGCCTCCGCACCCATTTATTCATGATCCGTTTATAGTCAAAAGTTGTGGGAAGTCAGTTGATGGAGAAGGCTCAAACTTCGTGGTTTTGAAAATCCTCTGACATATTCTTCCCCTGCCGGCAGTCTCAGGGTCGCTAAGGGGATTATTGGACAAAATTCCAGAAATCCCCTACGCAGGCTACTCGAGGGAAAACTGGAATGAGCCTCGCGTAGCCTGTCCGTCCAGCAGAGAAAAAACACCGTTACTTTTAAGAAGATGATGTCATAATGAGAAATTGAACAGACAAAGGTATACCTACAGATAACTAAGGTATTTTCCAATCTGTATTGGAAAGTAAATGTAATGATTCTGATGAAGGTTTCTCATTACTTTTTTTTCTAATTTATCTAGTAACTACCGTGAATTACCGTATCTAGGTCGAGACATGTGAAAGGTAATACAAAGCAGGAAATTACTAATTGTTGTGTTTGGATGATGCATTCCAAGGTTGAAGCTATTTCGACTTTGGAAGCGCTGATGACACAATCTAATGACATCACAATGCACACCTAAAAACTAATTTCATTCAGACGCCTTGTAAAATTAGTCAGAATGTTGCGAGTTTATTCAAATTTTCGACTGGTTTTCTGTGTGGATTTATGCATACAAAATATACGCTGTATTCTCGTTTTTTTTAATAAGATAAGGATTAGGTTTAACAAAATACTTATTATTGTTAGATTATTGAGCACGATATCATGCGTTAGTCTGGTCGTAGAAATAAGATGTAGCAGTATTCAATTATTTTCGCATCAATTTGTCAGCGCAAGAAATATAAAGGGTAATTCAAATTTGAACACACCAATCATCCACCTCATCCCGCAAATCTGAAACTAGTGAACTACCAACAGAGAACCTGCTCATCAATTCTGAGTTACTGAAAACCCTCAGACTGCTCAGTCCAAGGCTATTGCGGCCACTGTAATATCTTCCTTTATTCCCAACGGGTCTCTTTGTCCCATATTAATTAAACCTTCAGCGTTTGCCACATCACTATAACCCTTATCACCTAAGATTTAGAGTTCAGCGGTTCTGATCGCGTCTTCAGTTCGGAGACCTCGTAGATAACTCGTTTCGTAATTCGACCCTCTGTCGTGTCAGTGGGACGGAGTCGCGGTTACTAGTTTTAGTTTGCAAGGGTTTAGGTTTCTTTGTGGTTCAATTTTGACTCTGGGATTGGGTATTAGCGTTGGGTTAGCTAAGAGAACAAAGCTGCTTTGAGTTTATAATCTAAATTTCAGTAAATCAGCCAAATTCTTTAAGTATATAGGATCGCATGACCTAGTTCCAAACGTAGTTGATAGATTTTTGTCGCCTGACTTTTGAAGAATGGTAACCCTAAAACATTCGACAAAGAAATTACCGAATGTGTTCCAGAAAATTGTCCTCTTACAAACCCATTTACAGTTCATGAATTGAGTTATTTTCCGATTATTATTGCAGTATCTGTACCTAAGTATATTTTATTTTGTTATTTGTTCAGTTACGTCAAGTATCCATTATTGAGCTATTTGTTTGGTACCTAACGTTCATGAATAAGTTCTATTCAAATTACAATAAGTTCACGGTAATTGAATCACGTTTCTCATTTTTTAACAAAGATATTACATTTTCTTAGGTTTGGATAAAAAGATTACGTTTTATATTAGATAAGTAGATACTTACTCCTTACAAATAGGTACACCTAAAATAGGTATACCTACTAAGAATTCGTTTTTATTATATTATGTAAATTCTTATCTACTTAAATTTTTTAATTGAAAACATACCGATGTTATATCAAGAAATCTTTAAATTAAAACATTAAAATCTTACTACACACATTAAAATGCACTGTAAATCACTTTGACATAAAAAATACATAACTCTACCGGTTTGGAGCTCAAATAAAAACCAAAACCGAACTTCGAAACTTTAAATTAAATACCGACGAAACCTATTCCTGTACTTCTTACCAGACCATTAGAAAAACCATGCACTGTGCGTAGACGCACTTGGTGGCGCCAATACAACGCCACGCACACCAAGACATCTCTGTCGCGATTGGCTAAACAGACACGCACACGTCGCACACGAGAAATTTAATAGTGTACAAACACAAACCGCGACCTTGTCTTGTTCCGAGCGTAGTCCGGTAACGCTGTCAGCAATCGTCAGACGATTACAACAGCATTTTAGTACGTTCGAAAAAAAAAAAAAAACTTGTTCCGAGCAAAGGCCGCTAAATACTTGGGCTTAATTTGTAATAAGATATTTTTATAAAGAGTCTAAGTTATAATACCTGCTTTGGTATACATATTCTTTAGTTTACTGATGCAAGACTTATCAGAATAATTAATAAATATCATTGGACATTACACACAACGCCTTCTAGTCCCAAACTAAGCAGAGCTTGTACTAGGAAACTTGATTGCTGATATAATACTTATATACATACTTATAGATAGATAGATAGATAGATAGAATATTCTTTATTGTACACCACAAGTAAAGAAAATAACAACAAAATACCATAATTGGTAATACGTTAAACTTATATTAGGTACATAGTAATACCCAGACATAGAACAAACATCTATGTTTTCCACACACAAATATTTGTTCTTGGTGGGGATCCAACTCACGACTCACGACCCACAGCACGGAAGGCAGAGCTACTACCGACTGAGCCATGACGCCTGTCAAATATAAAATATATGTCAAATAGGTAGTCTTTATTCTTCAAAGAAGATTCTTCAAAACTACTTGAAGTAAGCTTTAGTATCCAACTAGAGTTACTGAACTGTGACCTTAGGGGACTAGACTATTCTGATCCCTTATGCAGGGTTAGAGCAATTTGAATAAATTGAGCCTCTTCAAATGACAATAGAATCCAATTTCGTTCAATATTTTATTGGATATTTCTTTGATACTCAATACGATAGAGTTTATTGTTGAACTTTTCAAGATGATGTTTGATACGATTCAAAAGCTCTTAAAAGCTTACTAAAAATCTTTTACGATGCTTCACTAGATTCAAATAAAAAGTTTTCTCATAAATTACTTAAACCACTCTAGACGTTTTAAAAGTAACTGAAAGTAATGGCCACAAAGCGCTAGATTAAAAAAAATGTGTCTAATAGATTAAAAAAAAATCTTGTAAATTTAATTCTTTTCGATGCACTTAGAATGCATATTTTCTCTTATTTTTATTACTCTATGAAACTATACATGAGCTTAAAGGTCGCACGAAGGTACTTATAAGAAAGCAGAATCAAAAAATTATAAATTTTGAGAGTTCTATAACGATAACCTCTAAAAATTCCATAAATTTCACCGCCGATACTATAAATCACGTTTAATTTTGAAAGCGCTCGAAAGAATCAGAAATGAGACTATAAATTCGGCTCCTGCTTCCTCTAAAGCTATCTCGAATATTTATAGTCAAGATAATGTGGGTAGTTGGCTATTTAACGATGTATTTTATTCTATCGAATTTGTAAGGGATTATTATCTGTTTCTGTTTAGATATGCTGTTGATATGTTCTGTAGCTAAGACGATACAAAGTCGTTTTGATTCTATTTTTGATCTGACTCATTTCAATGTTATTCTGACTCGCATTTGTTTATTCTTATTTTTTAAACGATTTCATTATTCCAACGGTTGTTTTTATTTTATCTCCTAACTACGATTAAAACGATTAAATTGAGACCTTAGCGTGTCATCCTTTCCTTGTTTACTTAGTCCTTCTGTCAGTCAAGTTCAGTATGGTTTTTGACCTCAGATCTCCAAATTGGAAGCTCCTATTTTAATTGTTTGGTAATTGATTCTTTCTTAGCCATGTTCAATAAATTTTTCTACCAATCTTTAAGATCACCAGATCGAATAAATTAGTTTAATTATAGCCAAAAATAAAAATAAAATACTATTTGCCTTACCCGCCCCCCTCTTCATGAACAAGGACTAAATAGTCCACCGAACTAGTTTCATCCAACATTCGGCTAGCGGTTGAATTCGGCTCTAGAATTTAGGTTAGTCTTAAAACTCCCAAAGTTTTCGACCTTTGGATTAACTAATCTATCTTAATCCCTCTTCCCATTCGATATTACCTATATCATATTAAAGTTCTCATACGTCTTATCGAACATGATATTACCCTGCCTTATCTCGTACCTGCGTAAATCTCTATTATAAGATAGTGGGGCGGGCGTGTGACCTCACCCTTATCACAGTAAGTACGACATTAGACTTACACCTATTTCTACCCACATACGATCACCTTTAAGCTGTGCTAAAATATGCTATACGGCTATTGGAGGGAAGTGGTCACTTACACTCTACCGGAATGACGTGACGCTGGCAGAAATGTCCAACTCTGGACGATTGCCATAATAATAATAAAATAATTAAAAAAAACCACTACCGGGGTAATAAACTAGCAATAATTAAGGTGTGAGAACTTTGCAGGAATATTAGTTCTGTAAAACAGTTTTAGCAGTAGCAGTTTCAACCGTATCAAAAAAGCCACTAAACGCGAATTGATTTTAAGCAGTCCGGGTAGACCCTTATGTAAGCCTTCATAGTAACTACGAAATATTCTGTTGTAGGATGTTTTACGTAGTAGCAATTAAGTAAACTGTGGTAAACTTATGCTATTGGGGATATGAGCCTTAATTGTTTGGTTAGCAACATTATATAACGTCTTATTGCTATAATTGAAGTATATAGAAGTGAAGGAAAAAAACGGCAGTAAATGGCTTGAAATAACATTAATTTTACAGAATTATTGTAACTCAATAGCGGACGAGAATATTGAAAGTTTTTCTTGAAGTTTCCGACGTAATAGCCCCTCTCCTCCTTACTTACCTACCTTTTATTCGCTGCGACTGTATGCTGAAACTTACAATTTATTTGAAAATACAGAAAATCTGGTAGCTATAACAAAAAAGCTTTCATCAGAGTTCGATACAGCTTTGTCTTTGTGTTTGCTACTGAGTGCGGAGTCTGAGTTTCATTATAGAAAATCGATGATCGATTCCGAGTGTTTTGTATGAAGTTAAATTACCTCAGCGGGGTCTTTCTTTGGATGCCATCAGAACAGAATCCATCAGAATCTGATGAGTTTTAGAGATGATCTTTGAGAACCGTAAGACCTTGTAATTATATTTGACCCGTGTCCTTTTTAGCGTACGCCCTGGAGTAAGCCCAGCAATAAGACCGCAATTTCAGCGGACCCGGTTTCCGCATGACGCGGCACCACTCAAAGATTGATTTACGTGAGAAAGCACTGAATATTCAACGAGGGCCGACCGTGACCAACGTTACGTAAACGTAAGTAACCGGCTCCGACACATCCAATCAGCTGTCAAGGAAAAAATAACTTTATCACTAGGTTATAGAGTTTAGAACTAGACTCTTTATTGCGGGGATGGCGCACTATGTACTATGAGATACTAGCGAGAACAGATTTGAGCACATGTAGACGGACGTGCCCTTGACTATCTTAGAATCTTCTCTATCTACGAATCAAAGTAACATAATAATTTCATATTTAAATAATAAACAGGCTCTGATATACCTATTTAAATGATTTGTGCAGCGTCAGGAGCCACATTTTTATCCAAGTCGTTTCCACAGGGCCTCTGTCTCGTGTACTCCGTGTAACGGCTGCCTCTGAGCTTGTTTGATAGTAAGGCTTCTTTTAGCTAAATAGATAAAAGTGATGAATCGCCATATAAAATAATTTATTTATATTCTCTGCTCTACCCACAAGCGAAATTATGCCAAGTATGTTACTGTTTCCACATTCTGTGGCCACGTAGACGCAGGTACCATAGCTCCTTAATTATTAATTGTATGTGGGTTAGGCTTTTCCTTTTTATTTCTGTACAAAAATAGCGAAGTATTTTCGTCTTCAGTCAGACGTGAATTGACATCATTAGTCTTTGTGTTCAGTTCGAATGAAAGTTATGCTTGTTTAGCAAGAGTTGATACCACGACAGTTTTAGTTACAGAGGTTTTTATATTTACGTTCCTGTGTATTCTATCATCTCTACGCTTCTTAACTGTATATACTTCTATCCAATGCATTGCCTCACGTCTACAAAAGACTTTGCATTGCGTCTTATACACTATTCGTTCATTGACAAACTTCTTTTTTAGATGTTTCTTATTCCTTACACTTAATATCTAAGAATTTTCTGAAATTACAAACTCTTGGCTGTTTCTAAATGAGCTACGAGTACCTTAGCGGTAGAATTTTACACTGTTGATGGTGATAATAAGTGAGATGTAAAAACCATCATTAAAAAGTCGGAGCCAACAAATCCTGCAGAATTTTAACCTAATAAAGTCAATGAGCATAACGCCAGCTCGGAAGGTAAAGTACCTCATTACCATAGGTTCATCTCAAGCGTTTAAAGCCAGGATATTTACAAAACAGCGCACTTCGGGACAATAGCGCTCCAAGCACACCCCCCATTGTTCCTCACCTACCCTCATACACAAGTAATTTTAACTCTTATGGGGTGTCGAGGGTTGACAAGTTTATGGGAGGGTAAAGGTGGAATATGAAATTCATGGCCGGATTACGGAAGGAAGAAATGTAGGTGATTTAATTTAGTTGATGTTGGGATCGTAAATAAAGTGCTCATTGAAATTGATGAGGGAGATTTTGAGAAAGATAAACACAGGTAGTTTAGAAATCTAAGAAAAACAAGGTCATCTGTTGATCAATATTCAGTTAACATACCTAACACCTGAATAAGTCTGTGTAGGTATATATTAGTTTTTAGTTGAGGTATTAGTTTTCTCAAACTTGACAAACAAAAAAAAAGGGCACAAACTTGGGGAGGCCTATGCCCAGCAGTGGGTAAGGTCGGGCTGTGGATGATGATGATGATGATTAGTTTTCTCATTAGTATGTACATAGTTGCAAGTAGAAGTTCTAGAAAATTTTGTGAAAGTCAAAGTCACTCTAGTAGTTTTGGAAGACAGAAAGCCTTAAAAATACAGATCCAATTAATATAACACACAAGAAACATTAGATAATAAACTTGCTCTCCCATTCAAAGACAAACATACTCGTATCGCAGCCCTTATCTCAAAGCCATTAAAACAATAAAACTCCTCAGAACAAGTTACATTGCCGACTCAACTCCAACTCCTGGTACTTCCATCTAAATAACACTTCAATAGTTAGCGAAATAAGATAAAGACCCGTCACAAAGTGTAACAATGCGAAAAGAAATAATTACGACAGGCTCTTCGGAAAATGTTGGGAGTTCAAGCTTCATTCTTCAATAACGAACTTGGTTGAACATTTTCGCTGAATTGGCTAGAAAGGAATAAAGTTTAATGATTGAATGAAATATTACAAATTTTAATATATTTTTATAAAAAAGGCTAGATTTTTAAATGTCAGGCAAGGAAGTTACCAAAAATAGTACGAGTAGAGAATTTTATCATATCTAGATATCTATTTAGAATCCTTCTTGAAAATGGTCTCTTAGAATCCCTAGTTTGACCTAAGCTAGCTAGTAAGCTTAGCTTGGACTAAGGATTGATCTAAGAGAATTAGGGATTTTATAAATCTTTTTTGACCTAAAAAATACTCTTTATTTGTCTGTTATTTTTATTCCTTTGAAGCATTGCAATAACAAATGTGTTAGAAATTTATACCTTACTATTGTTTTACTTCGAAATGTCTTCAAACGTTTTGAAATTCTACAAACTAGGTATATTTACGACCCGAGAAAAATTAGCGGCGTAGTTTGGGGTCATGGCTACGCAATTTATGATAGCCTGGCATTTAATAAAAAGGACAAAGAAATACTAGACAATAAAAAAACAATCGATTCTTGCAAATGTGAATATCCAATGGGCAAATTCTGCGTCCAATCAAAATGGAATCTTAAATGAACGCCACAAAGTTCAAAAGTAAAGTATAGGCGCTGTGAGAATGGGTTTATGGTGAGTTATGCCATTGACTGGTTATTCATTACCATAAGGTATTCGATCTAGACTAGACGTTGCGTAATTCTAGACTTATGACTTATGTTTATCGACCCGATGCATTCTTGCTGACGTGCGTCATAAAAAGCTTCATCACAGAAACTAGGTAGATTAGATATCCTAACATTTTGAATAATTTCGAGAGGTATTTCTTTCTATATGTAATACCTACTTAAAAAAAAAATTGAACTTTGGAGCCGGTGAAGCTTTGGATGATCCTCCACCTGATGGACTGCATACACTCTTAAGCTTACGAAGAAACCCAGTGGTTGAAGAAAGTAAAGGATATAGAAAAAGCCTTCATTCAGTATTGAACTGTTACAGGATGATAGATAATGATACCAGTGAGTTTAAAGGAACCAAAGTTAGCGGTTTTCAAAACATTTTTAATTGTGCACCATTCGGTGGTTTTATTTCTTTCTTTGCAATGCAATATAGTGTTTTTCTTACCCAGCGCACTAAGTGCCTGTTTGTGTCCTGTTTAGTAAATCCAACGAAATGCTTAAATGAATGGCAATGAGGGTCTTAACCTTTCGTACTCGCCGGGATTTACAATCCTTGGTTAAGCGGGTCTGGAAGCTTAGTGAAAGAAAATTGGTGTTGCTGAAAATGCTGGACCATTCTTTGTCATCTACCTATAAGAAAATTTGTACCTACGGTGAAATGTTCTTATAATTGATATTACACAAAAACATACTCATATAGACCAATGGATAGAACAAAAACATAACTCCAAAATTACAAAACCTGGAGTATTATCAGTATTATCAAATTACATAGAAATTTCTCGCTTGAACCGTAAGTCTAAGTTGGTAAGTAGATACCCCATTTATAAGGATTCCGTGTGCTAAGATTTCATTCTAGTCGTGCAAACTAAATAAACATCCATCCAATGTCCCTCACAGAACACTTAGACAAATCGGACCATAAATATCTAACCAGACGCAATAAAAACCAGATAGTACACAGCCTACTAAAGTTCTGATAAAGCAATCTCAACTTTAATATCGACAGTTTGTTGCTCGATTGACCTTGGCTTCCAAAGAAAAAACACAACAGTCTTATAAAACGTTATGATCCCCGAAATGCTTTCAAAAGATAAGCCCAACCGTTCAATGAATTACAAACTCTTTCGCAAGTTTCAATGAGAAATGTATCAGTTTAAAACATGCTTAGCTCCGCCAGCCCGTATATCATTTCACCGACGACTGAGCATGGATAAAGATGGATACGAAAAAACCCGGATCACATCGGTCTCGCACAGAACACCCCATTAAGTAATTTTTTCTACCTAAATCTAATTTTGAGGGTTGGCAGCCCATATGGTCCACAGGGATTTAAGCTGCTTCAGAGAAAAATAACCGCTATTTAAATGTAGGAAAGAGAGTAATCGCTTGGGATGTCATGTCGTCATCAACCCCAAGATGGACAACGAGGCAGCTGCTGGCAAATGCACTATGCGATTTCAACCCCCAAACGCAATGTTGTATAATAATAATAAATTTCAAAGACAAGGTACTATTCCATTCGTATGGGGTGTTATAGTAAGGGTTGGCGCAATTATCAGCAAATTTTTTCGTTTGTTATGTTTCATGTTTTTTGAAACGTGAAAATATTGGATCCCATTGAAGTCTATTCCCACGAGAGCCATTGCAAAGTTTCAATTTCAAATAACAGTTGTTGCAAATTGCATATAATCAAGTTGCATTCGGTTCTTTCGAAGAGTATTGTGCTCGTATCAGTGCCAATTACGCTTCGTTCCCCGATCAAAAACTAAAATACTCCACATTCTCTGAACATCACCAAAAGTTAAAATTATTAATTCGGTTTTGCTTCAAAATATGTCTGTTCATAGATTTTAATATAATTTCTAATGAATATTTTGGCTTAGGACCACAGCGTAGGTCTACTTGTGCTATTGCTTCGAGATTTTGAGATCGTGAACTTTGAGGACGTTAAATAATGTTAGAGCTAACCTTTTTATAAATTATATAGTAAAAGAACTTTTAATGAGCTTTTAACTTAAGATGTCGTTCTGGGTCTTAATATCCGTAGGATCCTATCTCGCTTTAGTGGTAGGTACAACAAAAGAAACCACTGTCTTCGCATTCCGTGGTTTTGCGAATCCAGCCCAAAACGAGGCTTCACAAAACAATGGCCTTACTTTAAAGGCTCCCATAAAAACCTTTCGAGAGCATGGCTTACCATTGTTGGTTCTTAAGTGACAGACAGACATACCTACATAATCTATTTGCACAAAGCGGTCCTACAATACCACGTTTCACAAAAGAGTGTTTACTTAAACCCCTTTCACACCTCTATTGTTCAGCGGCCGGTTTCGGCAGACCCCTGCGCTGTCTCCTCCTTCCCCCTGAATAGACGGATAATGTATGAAAGGTTAGGGGTGAGGGAGGTTTTGGGTAGCTGGTTCAGCGTCATCTGAATAGCAGTAATGCTGAATCGAGTGGTCTTTGCCGAGTGGTAGGTGTGGAGGAATTTAAAACATGAGGTGTTTGTATAACTTTTTGCTTGCTGCCGTAAATAATGCTTTTTGAATACTAAATGAAGGGAATTAATTGTTTGTTTGTGGAAATAACACCGGAGTTTATTTGCTTGCATGATTAATTCGAATTTGCATTATTATAAATCGTGTGAGGTAAATTTTAATATACATATTTTGATACATACCATGATTAAAAGTATTATGAGTTGAGTTCATTGTGACCGTCTAGCCATATCAGTATAGTTGAAATTAAATTTAAATATGGTTTTAAACTCAAATAATATTAATAATAGTCTACAACATTCTAGCTTCACCAATTTTTCGCCAGTTGAGTTTTATATGAAACTGAAAGTAAATACTTAATCAACCATCCCATATCACGTAAGAACGTATGAGGAAATGTAAACTATTTAGTCGGAACAATGTTATAAAACGTCACGCGAACTAGCAGATACAAACTTCAGACAGACTCATACAACAACACATGTTAAGTTTTACACCAGTATCACTCTTGAGCTGCTACTTTAGCTACTTGTCAAGTATTTAAAAGGGACAATAGTAAGGGCGTTAGTTTTTGATGTCGAGAAAGAGCTGGAAGATAGCGAGGGAGTTGTCTTTTGTTTCTCTTTCTTTCAAGTTCTGCGCGTGTTTTAAAGCAACATCCATTAATGAAATCACATCCTCTCGGAGTTCAGTATTGTCTCATAGAAGATCAATGTCGCCCATTGCATTACTTTGTTTGCTATTTTAAAATTAATGTATAATCGTGTTTACCGTGGGAGTCCATAAAGTTTCTATTAATATGTGAAATGCGGTATTAGGCGGATTGAAGGAAATATTTAACCCCTACAAGAACAACTATTTACTCATGCCATACCAACGTTCTAAGTCGCTGTCACAACCACCAAAATATTAATTTGTACACACAGCTCAATGTAAACTGGTGGTCGAAACAGGGTGTGCTACTCTTGTGTATTCTGTGAATGTGCCGAGGGGTGGATTGTCCCACGTGTGGACCCCACGCGTTGAGCCGACAGTACAAGTGATTTGTGGGGTTATACAAAAAAGTTTTAAGGTCGCATGGAACATGCAAGTCTTCGGTCTTTGTTCGACGACGAATACTTTTCTCACGTGATTTCGGATATTGGGTGATGATTTGTGTGTTCTTTATATATAGGGAGTACAAAGGTTAAAAACGTAAAGAATGTGATGACTGGTTTTATGTCTAATTGGTTGCCATGCGAACTATATAACTCTTGCAAAACTATTCTTCACAATTCACCCCGGTGTTTGTTTTGTTTTCAGCATATTTTTGTTATCATGCATCATCCAAATACTGACCAGAGGGGTTTCTTTAAATATAGCCTGCACCGTTACTTTGTTCAGAAGTTTAAGATTGTCTAAGTATTTATATATAAAATTTATACAACGTGCGCTACTATTTTCTCTAACAGCAAATTCACATTGAAATATGCAATAGTCTAGAAATTACAGAACCGACGTCTAAGTACTTCGAAACACGAGTTTAAGCCAAGTCTAGACAAAGCTTACGCCCACCGGCTCTTGAGACATGACATTGCTAATTAGCGTTCATCCATCTGCACCCGACAAGCAATTAGCAAATATTGATTGTGTGTACGGTTCAAAATCGACTGTGTGGTAAATGCATAAGGCTGGAGCAGTTTCTCTTCCTGCTTTCTGCAGCAGTTACAGACAATTTGGTTTCTGTCGCTTTAGTGTTTGTGCACTCAATACATTTATTGATTGCATTTGGGTTTTTAGTTGTTACATAGTTGTTGCTATTACAGAAGGTTAATTGCTCTTACTTTTCTTATCTAAATCTTTCTTTTTGTTAAACACATTACTGAGTGTATCATCCCTTGGACTTGAGACGAGTTTTTTAGAAACTATGTCCACATTGTCCTGTCCAGTGTCGCTGTTAATATGTAGATATCTTTATACAAAAATAATGAAGCAATTACCTACTTTAAACAATTATTTATTATAAGTATTACTTTGATGTGGTTGAAAGCAAAAGTGATATGACACCCATTTAAACCTACGAGGTCTTATGGACGTAAATATTGTAAACACTGCAATCTCTTTGCTTCTCTTTAAGGGTAAGCACATTCTGTCAAAGCTTAGTACCGTTCCTTTAAACAGGCGGTGCTGAAAGCCTTAAGCTGCAGGTCTCAAGTCCCACAAGCTTGTCTCTTGGTTAATTAGCTGCAGTTCAGTCTCTGTGTGAATTCGGCAGATTTGCATCCGTGTGTGGCGTCAGCACCAAGCTAACGCTAAGCTGGATTGGTCGCAGTCACACTGATACGTAACATTGAACATTTTTCGTAGTAACTATGACCTAGTAGAATGTCTATACTTCGATGCGCAGGTTTACTTTTCTACAAAGAATTTTCTGCTACATATTTGTATCATCACCATAGGTAGTTTGATTCGACCCACAGGCATAAGCCGTCCTCACAGACGCCAAATGGTGTTTTTTTGGGCTTTTTGGATCGAGATCTTATCCTGCACAGTAACGATGTCATCCATACATCTGTCTGTAGTTGGTCTGCCAAGGCCTTTTGTTTCATATACATATTTCTTCTAATAAGATGCTGTGCGCTGAGCCTTATTTTGTGTACCTACCTAATTTCGAATACATATGTTTTATTTATACCTATGACGGAAAATAACAGACAGAAATAGTTTACATATTATGAATCAGCTTTTTATTAATAAAAGTTTGTGACCTAACTGATGATAAAGCAACATGATATTCGAAGACTGACTCATATTTTATCAGTAGAATGTTTTCACGCTAATTTTACATTAACCTTAGGTGCAATCGTTCATTGTTATCCTAAACTTACTTTAAAGTAAAACACAATCTTCAACCTTGTGTGAAATGTTATTAAAAATTACAGTAGGTAAATAGCTACATGTTAAACATTATCAACGTAATTTCAATGCTACTGTAACGTTTTTGTGTAACTAGTACCTTTTGTAAGCCGTAGGATCCTTCTCTAACTTCTGACGAAGTGTGGGGTGATGTCGTTGGTTTAAAGTTAGCACTCGTCTCTGTAGTTAGACCAATTATTATTAGGGGATAAACGAAGTTTGGATTCTTAAGTAAATAGTGCCGTCAATATGATACATGCCGTCAAGCAGCAGCGGCCGTCACCTAAACTCTAGCAAAGCGAACAGGAATCGAAATAGCTGGCAGGTTCTGACGTGCGCAGACGGGCTGTCCTTAGGTCAAACGCTCTTTTGCTGCCAGTTTGCAATTAGCACGTGCACTGCGGTGCGTCCATTGTGTATTCCAAATTGGGAAACTCTTTGTCAGGATCATAAAAAAAGCGCTCAGAACGAGGTTGCAGTTTCTCCCCGTTGTCCTCAGCTCTAGTCGCGAGGAACTGGCACCTAGAATCATGCAATTTGTAAAACGATTCTAAACCTTGTGATTTACTAAATAAAAGATATTTGACTTTGAAACATACCGTCGTCGTCATCCTTCAGCCAATCGGAGATTCCAAATACACTTTGCTATGAAACGTTCCAGCTATGCAGAATAAAAATACATGGCATAACTTGAAAATCAATCAAATATTCCCACAAAATATATTCAAAATGATTCACATTACATTCACGTATAGTCACCTTATCGGTGATCTAAGCCAATGACGCGGGCTTAAAAGTGAAACACAAACATTGCTCGTATCTACTCTGTAGACTCTACATTGTGTATGTGTGTACTCATACCAATACGTGCTTATATCTACCAGCTAACCTGCCCGCCACTTCGTTTACGTTCTTCGTTTACCATTGAGATTACGCACGTAAAACTCATTTTTATCACAATAAAATATAGCTTGTAGTACTGAAGGATAATCCGGTTATCCATCAATGAAAGAATTTTTAGAATAAGTTTAATAGTTTCAGAGATAACCTTGTTCAAAGAAACATATCTACAAACTTTACTTCTAAAAAGATGTAAAAAGATAACAATATATTTTTTCCTATAGCCACTTAACTTATACTTCTATGCTTATACAAGCTTATGTGCGTTACCTACTCTACCTAAGTACTATGCAGAGAGTGTGTACCGGTCTGTACGTATGTATAGCTTTAAGTGTGTGCGTATGACTCATCGGCAAGGCCCAATGGCCAGACGTTCTGAGAACTTGGTCAGCAGTTGACATGCCAACCGGTAACATTTTTATTATAATTCTACTTGGTACTTATACGATATTAATGTAACATCTATCTGTAAGAAAAATAAAACGATATTAGTAATCTTTTGGCTGAATGTAAGGGGATTTTGAGAATATCAAAATACCCTTAAATCTAAACCTTCAAAATCAAGGGCATTTTCCCCATACAGAGGAAAACATAAAAAGGATTTTGAAACCAACCCTATATTAAATACCATAAAAATATTGTTTGAAGGTATTTCTTGACTGTGGGTAGTCAGAGGCTCATCTAAGCTTTTAGGCACGTGTGCACATTTTGCAAGTATTCGCATGCTTAGGCATGTGCGCAATTCTATCGCCCTTGTTAGTGGCTTCGTTTTTCCCACCTTGATAGATCCATTATAGACCCACATTAACTATATATTGTCTAAATCACAACTTAAACTCGTGAGATTAAATCACGTCGGTTCTTAATATTAGAGGCTATTTTTATTTACGAAGGGCTTGCAAGGGTGCAGTACAAATAATAGCGATTAGGGAACGCGCGGCGCCTTTGAAGCGATGTGATCGGCGGCGTTTCGTTCTCACGGTTGCACGCGATTTGCGGGTTAGTGCGTGGTGCGAGCGGGTGATGTAGCGGGCAGCTGCAAGCTGTAAGCGCGTACCTCGAGCTTTAGCGTTTGGTTTATTTAAGTCGTCTACTACTGGTGGCTCTAGTAACTATGCCTAATGTATCAACAAGATTCTGGATGTCAATAAGAGGTCAATGGTCAACGCTTACCATCAGGTAAATCGTAAGCCTGTTGGCCACAAGCCAGCGTAACTAATAAACCTTGTGGTTTTCGTAGTGCTGTAGTATAAAGTATGTTTCTCGTATTTTTTAAAACAAAAACAAAAATCCTACAAATTATTTCATACAATTCTCTTGCTTTATAGTAACGTTTTATGCTTGTAAAAATAGATCTAATTTGGGTGCCTATGAAAACATTTTACTATAGGATAGTATTCTGAAGTAGGTAATTCTGAAATATAGCAGCTTTAC
Source organism: Eulithis prunata (assembly GCA_918843925.1). Lineage (NCBI taxonomy): Eukaryota > Metazoa > Arthropoda > Insecta > Lepidoptera > Geometridae > Eulithis > Eulithis prunata. Next base: position 8,437,159 of record OU974020.1, on the reverse strand, counting down.
CATAAAATAACTGTACTTTTTATAAGTTAACGCTCTCACTAAGACCCCACCTGAGATCGGCTTTTCGGGCTTAATAGAGGGGTGAGTTTTTTCTAATACTCGATTCTAGAATGCGGTTTAAAGATATATTCCTTTTGTTTATTTTGTAACTTATTGAATAACACCAATGGATTTTATTTCATGGTTTTATTTAACGTCACGTGCTTTTACGATCTAAGATAATGACCGTTGTTATTATCGAACAGAAATAATTTGATGTTGTAAATCGTTTGATTAATGCTTTTTATATTATAAGCTAATGGTATTAAAAACGTTCATTCCCATTCGAACTACTGGGTCGTCTCACATGTATTGTGAGACGAATGGGAAGATGTCAAAATTACTTTTTGTTCACACTGATAGGTGTCTATCTACTTCTTTTGCAGAAGGGCACTTGATAAAAAAGTTACATAAATAATCATTTTAGTCGTAATACTTCAAATAACCTACCCTTATGAACATTACCCCCAAATTTATAAGCAAAGGCTCAAAAGTACGCTAATCCGTTTCAACTAGCATCAGCATTTGCCTAGCTCAGTGCATAAATCTGCCTTCAAGGGTTCTAATGGGGTCTAGGAAGAATGTATTGACAGGCGTCATGGCTGCGTCGTGGCCTTCCGTGCTGTGGGTCGTGGGTTCGATCCCCACTGAGAACAAACATTTGTGTGTTATATAAACATAGATGTTTGTTCTGTGTCTGGGTGTTTCTAGGTATTATAAGTATGTATTTACAAAAAAAAAATGTATGTATGTATTCTATCAGCCATCTAGTTTCCATCGTATAAGCTTAGCTTAGTTTGGGACTAGAAGGCGTTGTGTTAAGTGTCCGTGAATATTTATTTATTGATTTATTTATTATTGGATTCTTATTTAGAATCATGAGGTATTTTCTCTAATTTCTCATTCATCAAAAAGTAACAGTATCTCACCTATCGAATCTTTTATTAAAGTAACGCTACTTCCATTAGCAATCTTCACATCAATTTTTGTACAGTCATTCACACAAATGAAAGTATAATCGTAGGTAATGTACAAGCGGCAGCGCGGTGCGATAATTTATCCATTACCAAACAAAGGCCCCAGGGACAGGAACCAGGGGACAGAGAAATTGTTAATGTATAGGGCTGTGCTACGTAGAAATAAAAATAAACATTTTGTACTGACCTGTACTATTGTAGGGATGAGATCAAAACGATGATGGAACGCAGAACTACAATGTAATGTGTAATATTACGCCAACCGACAACATTGTATTGTACTCTATGTCGGTTGCGGTAAGGCGTTCATCTTGAAAATACTTAGGTAGGTATATGAGAAGTCTAATATACTTAATGAAGTCAAGTTCAAATATGTTTTATTCAGTAAAATTATAAAATCAAACGGACTATTTAGAATGAAAATTACAAAAAAAATTATGTATGTATTCTATCAGTCATCTAGGTAGTTTCCATAGTACAAGCTTTGCTTAGTTTGGGACTAGAAGGCGTTGCGTTAAAAAAGTGTCCGTGAATATTTATTTATTGAATGGTCTTATAAAGTAGGTAATTTTTGGCGCTAGTTTATGCGACCAGAGCCTTGAACAATGGGCAAGAAACTACCTACTGGTCCCTAGCGCTTTTTTGTATGACGACAAAATTAAATAACTCTTCAGACAGTTGAATATAAGGGTTAGTTTCAAAATACTCTTTGAGTCTTCTTGAAGGGGATTTTAAGGCTTTGTCTCAAAATCCCTTGATTTCGAATATTTAAAATTAAGACGATTTTGATATTTTTCAGTCCCAAAATCCCCTTGATGCTAATGATAGTTATAACATGCATCAACTGCTTATAAAATGAGTATTTTACTATGATTCTAATCTAGTTTTAGCTTTTATCAAAGGCATTAAACTCATAAGTGAATTCATTATGTTTTTTCACTCTATTAGTCACGTGATAGAGTAATTAAACGAAACTAGTTTCTGCCCACAGATTATATTAAAATCGTTTAGGGCCTGTTTTACCATCTTTTAATGCTATTCGTAAAATAAAATATTTCATTGTTTTTGACTAGTCAAAAGTAGATATTTAAAGTTTCTTAACTAAATTAACTTAGGTACTTAGGTATACAATTCTTTTAACCGTGCCACTAAATATAATCTGCATGATCCACTATTTAATTTAATTTTCATAAAAAAAACAATTGTGCGTGGAAAAATCAATTCTTTCGTAAGTCCTCTTCCGTATTCGTTATAAAAATCTGTGAGTCGAAGTCAAGTCACTACAAAGTATCGTTCAATTTACTAATATGACTTTTATCACAATTGCTCTGTTCATGACGTGAAGTGAATGATCATTGATCATCAACCATCATTACTGACATTCTGCGCGCACGACATCATCAATCATTGGTGTCATCGACTGATCGTGATCTATCTGAGAACTCATTAAGCAATTAATTGTTTAGTTGTGAAGGCAAAGTCATCAATGTGGATTCGTTAGATGATGATGTTCTGCTTTTGCTTTTACCAATTGAAACTGCATTTTTCTAAAGAATTGCCCTTGTTTTATACAAAAGTCGCAAGGGTCGCTAAGTTCCAGAAATCCCCCTCGCAGGGGACTTACGGGGAAAACTGGAATGAGCCAAATAAGACTGTTTCTGTTCATATTAGATGAGAATTCAATTTCTCTCCGAACCTAAGATTTTGTAAACCAATATTTTACCCAAATGAAATCGGTTCGCCATAAAAGTAGAGCGTTTCTTGTCCTCTCCAAACAAACCGCATACGAACTTGACCGTCATTTTTTACAACGGTAAATCTTTAAACTGCCTTGTACCGTCACGATAATCGTGTACCCTGCGTATCGTCCATTCATCTGATAGCCCCCCAAAATTATACCTTCGACAAGTACCTGCCATCCTTGTCAAACCTTCACCAATCTACATCTAACCGTTTCACTCTGATATCATGCTGTTGAAGCGTACGTTTCTCCTCTCACGCGCATCGTGATCTGTGAAAGGAATTTGAGCCTATTCATTTTCGCAATTAAGGTCGATATTGCAATGGTCTAGATTGTAGAGATTCCGGCTTTATTTACGTCGGTCGTGACTGTATTTCCACAGTACGGTACGCCTTGATATTTCTCTGTTTTGGCTTCGAGCTTCGAGTTGTTGAAAGGTAATTGATGGCATCTTTGCACCATTCGAAACTCATCTCTGTATCTCTATCATTAGAGTGGATTTTAGGTTGTGAAGCGGGTTGGGTAGGTCGTGGGTATACCCTGGAGTGACGGTCGGACGTATGCTATTGTAAAACACCGCGGGGTTCGATTCCTTGTTTGAACTCCGTTATGAGTAGGCCCAGTTCAAAGCTTAACCCGAGTTGATGTCAATCGGGCGTGGTTTGCTGGAAAGCGGCAACTGTTTTTAAATAACGGTCTTATACGACAATTTTTAACTTTGATTTAAAAATATTGGTGTTATTGTGTTGTTGCAAGTTTTGTTCTCAAAAGGTATAAAAGAAACATCTAGGAAAATAAACACGCTCTAGCATCAATTCAAAAACGTGTGTCACTAGTAGTAACAAACGTCACTAGTAGTAAAAGAGGCCATTGGCTTACAAGCATGGTGCTTGAAGCACTGCATTCAGAATAATAATATGCAAAAAGTTGGACGACACAAAGTGATCTAGGTACACGTAATTGACAAAATAACTTACTTTTTTCGAAGGTTCCAAAGATTAATGCGTTTTGTACTACTCTTACTAAATATAATTGCGCTATACAACGACCGCTATAGCATGACGGTTATCACATTTAAAGAAACCAATGCTTTAACAGTAAATTGCGTAATACTGCAACAGACATTTTGGTTTCAAAGCTTTGTTGGTGATAGGTTATTAAACGGCTTAAGGAACCTATGTACTTTTGCAAAAGAGAATTAGGGTACGTGCTGAATGGATAAAACAAGTCTAAGCAAAAGTATTTAAAGTATAATGGTTTTAGATAATAATAATAATAATAAATATTCACTGACACTTAACACAACGCCTTCTAGTCCCAAACTAAGCAAAGCTTGTACTATGGAAACTAGATGGCTGATAGAATACATACATACATTTTTTTTTTTGTAAATACATAGAAACACCCAGACACAGAACAAACATCTATGTTTACAACACACAAATGTTTGTTCTCGGTGCGGATCGAACCCACGGCCCACAGCACGGAAGGCAGAGCTACTACCGACTGAGCCATGACGTCTGTCAAATAGATGTTGTATGGTATACACTAAAACGTTCTGTGATAAATACATTTTCTTTTGTTTCCCCACCCAAGCCAAGAAAGTTTTACCTTAGAAGCACTACCTACCATCATCTCCACACTACGCCCAGGTTAGTTGGTAGATAATGCTAAATAGCATTAAACTCGCCTCTGTACGATTTTTTTTAAAAGTGCAATAAAGAATTTTCTAATCTAATCTAATGTAAGAATCTGTTAGTCCCTTATGTTAAAGTATCAAAGTGGAATAGTTTTAAATATTTAAAATTATTTCATTTTTGCGCACCAAGCTTAAAATCGCTTGGTGCGCTGCGCATAAGTGGAATAGCGTAGGTGCGCAAGTTCTTGGTGCGCAAAAGTGGAATGCTTCATATTTATGGAAGTAAAAATATTAATTGTAATAAAAATAAGCGATGTTAGCAGATTCGTGGTCCCAGTTAATGCGGTGCCTCAGAAGACCCGTCGTCAATGGACGTGCTCTGAAAGGTAATGCAGATAAGCGACTTAAGCAAGTTCGGTCAAATTAAAAAAACAAAAAATTTACGACTTTGTTTATTATTTCTACTTACCACTTCAGTTTTTGGAAACTGTATCTTAGAACCTTATAACAATGTCAATTTTTGCATTAATGAAGTACCAAATGAATAAAACACGTAGATTTAAATTACCATTCAATGCAAAGTTATTTCTTCATAATAAAATCATCATGCACAGGTGGTCCTCATGAGCTTGACTCCATTTTTGGAAGATTAAATTATAGTGGGCCTACATACGTTTATACTAACGTAAATACAGTTAAAGCCAGTGTAAACAGACCTTTCAACCTTTACTTGTCTGCAGATCTAGAATTTGTAGTGTAGTCTTGGAGTTGGAAGGACAAACCAAACGTTATGATGAGCAGATGGAACACTCGTGAGTACCGGGCGTACCAAAACCATTTTTTTTCTATTTTGACAATATGAACCACTTGATCTATAGAAGTGAGCTCAAAAATTCTTCTACCTACCTACCTACTGCTGGTTTCAGAGAGTTGTTCATTTTGATAGGTAAGTACAATAAGAGCTTATTACACACTATACATAATGAACTCGCTTACATTGTAACTAAAGCTCTACCATTCCTTCAAGGCTTTACCTAATTATGACTCTACCATAGATAATTTAATTTTTTTACTAGGTACCTATAGTATATAGCAGGTTATATAGTAGGTATATAGGTAGTAAGTACGTCTTTCTAATGTTTTAATATACAGGGTGTTACCAGACCACTTCCGAAAACGAAAGGGGGAGCTACAGCACACCAAAACCCAACCAAAAAAAAATCAGTTATCCTGAAAAATAATTATAGCCGGAGAAAACAATGTTTAAAGATTTGTATTTATTTCGCCAGCCCGCAATGTACGCATTCACGTAGGTAAGGTCGAGGCGTAGTACTATTATTTATTCTGTGTCGTAAGTACCTACTAACGTAGGTAGGTACTAACGTAGGTCGCTCGCACGTCGCGTACTTTAATGACCCGCGATGAACTCTCAGCTGTTCATGCTGTAGTAGACGTAATCTGCGTGCTGCGTGTACATTGCTGCTTTATTTATTTTATTTGTTTTTTTGCTTTTTTAAATGAGATAATTAGGTAGATATGTCTTATTATGTTATACTGTGTGTATGTAACTAGAAAAAAATTAAAAAGAGATAGTCAAGTAATTTTTTTTTTTTCGCGATTTTTTTCGCTTAATGTTTTCAGTATCATGGTCTGATTGGAACCTCCAAGTTTTCGGAAGTGGTCTGGTAACACCCTGTATGTATTTTCTAACGGACTTAGATACTTACTGTAAACTTTACTTCTTTTCTATCACGCTGCTGCAGTCTCGTGTCAGCTGGACTTCCTTCATACTTTCGTCCCAAGGGTCAACCAAGCAGCTCGACTATCCTATATGCTGGTGATCTCTTTGACTATACAGTCCGTATTCAGTACACAGCTCTCATGAAGCTGGTCGTACATATATGGAATTCTCGCTGCAATTTCGTAAGGGCTATAGGTTAATAGTACGTCGCACCGTCCGACCTTTGTGCGGGCTATTGTGTACTGTTACTTACTAGAAGTACGGCATCTGACAGGCATCATTATCATCAGCGCACGCCTAGCATAGCTAGGCTTCATCTAGTTCATAAAGTAGAATAAGTTGCTGAATCTTTGGCTTTGTTCCATCAGATGAAAGCCCGTTAGGCTTCTAATCTATCTCTAAAGAGCACATCTTGTAGCGTGGATAAAAATATTGGATTATAAATGAATTAACATGAATAATCGCGGACTTGACTCCGACGACCCGCCGTAATGTTGTCTAGAGGGTAAAACGCATATTAAGGGGGATGTTAAAACTGTTGGATTAAGATTATTCCTGAAAATAGAGTGTAATATTTTACTCTTTTTGAAAACTTTTACCCAGTTTATCTGAATACAATAGTTTTGTCTCAGTTTTGTGGCTTTTTATGTAAGGGAAAGCAAATGATACACTTTTAGTTTTTGGGAGCTGTATTATGAGTTAGTACTTATGTATGCCAACATTTTATAACTGAAAACAATTTTTTTTGCATTGAAATAAAAAAGATTGAAAATGTAGAAAAAAGTTGTTACCTTTAAAGAAAAAAGAAAAAGAAAAAAAATGTAAGAAACGAAATACAAAGTCAATTAATGTCGTTTATTCAGTAAAATCACAAGGATCACTTGGAATGCAATGAAAAGGTTTCTTACTATGAAAATATAGGTCCAAAAATATACTCTCGGTATTTTTGAAGTCGGTCAAAAAATAATATTTGCGCGAACCTGATTAACATACTTAGATGTTCTGTAAAAGAAAACCTATAACTCATGCCCTCTAGACATCTGGAGCGGGTCGTCTGGTCAATGTCTAGAATTATGTTTGTCTTATTTAAGTTAGCCTTTCAATCCACGCTGTAAAATTATACAGGTTCTGTTAGTTGAGATTGAGATAGAGTAGACAAAAAATTGGATTTGGAAAAAAACTAATCCCAGGCATTTTTAGAAACATAAGTGAAACAGAAATGAAAAATTCATGATGGTATTTTCATAGAAGATTTTATTCTCCGTGGTTAAATAATTAAATTATAAATATCTATTAGTTATTATTTTATTATTATTATTAGTTATCTATTATTTATGCATTTTATTTTGTAACTGTGGAAAAATAAATAGGTACTCAATATATTTATTGCTCTGACATGGTTTACATAAGTACCATAAGTACTGAAACCTAAAGTATGAGCCATGGGGCTTTCAAGACATTCTAAAATTTTACCGTGCCTGAGGAGAGTAATACTGTGAGCTTGTGTTCCATTTTTATCTACGTTAATTAATAATCTTTTATTTAAAATATCGTTGACGAAAACCTAATTTTAAACTGTAGATTTTTATTAAAAAACCTAATTCGTTTCGTTAACCTTTGAAAACCTTCATTATCAGGCTCTCCCGGGAGCCAGAAACAATGGAAAATCTAAAATGTCTGGATTCCTAATTATGCCAAAGGTTAATTAAACTTTTGCAAAAACGTGGTCTCATTTTAGGATTAATATTGAAGCAAAGAAAATGAATTTATATTTATGATTTATTTGACAAAGTACCGCTAAATTGTAACGTCGGGAAAATATTCTTATAACTTCTTTTACTTTATTTTAATTTGGTAAATCAGAATCTGAGTTATATATATACGAATTGGAAAAACACAAAATAGATTTTAAAACATATTACCCAACGAAAAATGGTTTTTGCCTAGAAGGTGAATCGAAAATTATTCAAATAGGTACATATATGTATTTGTATGTAATCTAACTTGCCTATCTATTTTGTAAATTTTGTCATTTCATTTATAATTTAACATCTATTCTTTCATCAATTTCGTTATTATTTCACCAGTATTACCTACGAAATATTCTCCTATTCAATTGATCCAATTAGGGCAGTCGGCCAAATTGCAAACAAACTTACGATGAGTAATACTTAACCATTTCTAAAAACTTTATTTAATTTTCATTGTTGATAACCAACGATATTTAAATTTCATATAACAGCTATATTTCGTAAAGTGTAACTTATTATTTGCATGTGAACAAAAATATATGGCAACTTTATCGAGCGTTTTGGCTAATGAAGGCTTGGGCGAGGTATCTTGCGTCTAAACGCCCGAGAGCCACCTTTGAACTTCAAGGTACTTTAAGTCATTGCCTGCTATGTCATTGCTCCTATTTTATTAGTTCAGCTAAGCCTGTATTCTGAGAACTTTCAAAGCGATATTTAAAAGAAAGCCGATGTTATAGCGAATTCCATCGCACGCACAGAAAGGCTGCTTAGTACTAAACCCACCTAAATCCTCAATATATCGAAAGCCCTCTTGCTGACCTTACCAATACGTATGTCGAGGTATTTGGTACAGTTATCTAGAAAAACCAATCAACGAAATATTCGGACAAAAGCTAACGCAACGCTGTCATTCTGCTGTGGTAGTTAATGTTCCTAAAACTAATACCTAATAGTGTTTTTTTTACTAAATATTTGTAGATACCATTGTTTCATTCTTTCCGTGGAATTTTCCAAATAAAATACTTGAAAAGATCAATAGAAAAACCAGGAGCGACGAAATAGCTCTTAAATTTAGGCCTGTTTCTTTAGTAGGATAATCCTTTCTGTTGCCGATTGTACCGTAGAACGATGTTCTCGTTTGAAGGGCAAGGTTCGCTGTAATAAAGGGTTTTGTTGACATAAGTATACCATGACGTAGTGGGAAAATTATTTACTTGGATTAACCGGGTTATTTTTGAAATTAATCGCGTATAAAAATTCGTAGGTTGCAGAAAAAAGTGAAATAGTAAGTACATTTATATCACCAGTCGAACGATTTGATTGAAATTTTATTTTTTCTTAAAGGTCCCAGTAATTATTTGGTTCAACCCTTTATAATCCCTCCCTCTATCTATACAAAATAAGATTTGAAAGGTCCTTTTATCCTTCTTCTCCGTATAGATAATCTGTCTCTATTTTCCTCTTCAAAAACGTCAAACCCGTCCCTTAGATTTTTATGATGAAGCCGACCTCGTCCTCCGTCAGATTAGCCTGCGCAATCCAAAAATAACGTGAAAACAATGAAGCTTCACAGTACTGTGACTAGTACTAATGACGTTTGTTTCTTTTATTGGAGCAACACGATCTAGCACTTGACTCTAATGGACACTGTATTATTCATTCTAGAAAACTTTTGTTTCGGCACAATGTTAAGCGAAAATTATTTATAAGTTAAGCTCTGGTGACTGAAATGAGCGTTTATAAGCACATCTTTCAATTTTATAATAACATAACAAGTTTTTTGTGCACCTTCGACCGATCTTCCGTAACTTTAAATACATACTCTCCATCCAAAGGTTGTCTGAAAAAAATCGCTTTAAGCGATAAGGCCGCCCGTTTATCCTTTATGTATTTCTTTTCTTTGTTTGGTTTAGTGTACAATAAAGTGTTTTTATTATGTAAATAAAGTGTTTTTATTAATTCATCAACTTTATTGGATTGGTTTTAGCCTTTGACTGAATTTATCCATTTTGTCATTTTGCTGTAGGTAAAGGAAAACAGCAGAAACCTAGAACTTTGTGGCCCAAATTGGTGAATTAGGTGACGGAAATTTTTGGCTAATAGAGGGCGTGTAATTCCAATTATATCCCATACAAAACCTAAAAAATACCAGTTTTTGTGGTCTCTTCTTGTGTAGATTTACCACTAAACCTGTGTCTTACCATAAGAGTCTACCAGAAACTATAAACCCATTTGAAAGCGCAGCATTTTCTCTAAACTTTCCGCGCACGTTCCAATATATTTAATAGTTGTTCACAAGATATAAATCCATGGTATCGAGTGTGGCGGACGCGAGCGCCGTCCGACACACGCGGAGGATAATATATCTGGTAGTCCGTGTTTTACTTTACAATTGCTAGTTTCGATTTAGCTAGCAAACATAGATACCTAGTGTAAAATACTGTATTTTATATACCTGGCTCACTGATACACCGAGCTGGTTTTCCACAGTCCTTCCATCCGTGACCGTCTCCGTCGGCTTTCTCCTCGACCCCCTCGTCTTCTTCTTTACCCTATATGGCCCGTGTCCGTCATTTTGACAGACAATTTTGACAGTGTCAAGTGGTGAATTTTAAATAATATAAGTCAAGTCAAGTATTTTTGTCAAGTCGGCTGTCGTTTGTTTTGAAAAGAAAATGGTGGATTTTCTCTTCAAAACCTGAAACGATTTTTCACATTCAGAAAAACCACTTTACACACATTAATTCCAATGGCTCACACTTTGTGTTACGACCTAAGTATTATTGGTTAAAATTCCACCAAAATTAAACAATAATACTCACAAAAACTATTAAGATAAAAATGCTATGTGTTGTTTCAAAAAACCCCCTCGTCTTCTTCTTCTTCTCTTCATTAATGGCCTGTGTCCGTCATTTCGACAGAAAATTTTGCCAATGTCAAGTGTTAAAATTGTAATAAAAGTCAAGTCAAGTCATTTGTCAAGTCGGCTGTCGTTTGTTTTGAAAAGAAAATGGTGGATTTTCTCTTCAAAACCTGAAACGACTTTTCACATTCAGAGAAACCACTTTACACACATTTATTCCAATGGCTCACACTTTATGTTACGACCTAAGTATTATTGGTTAAAATTCCACCATAATTAAACAATAATACTCACAATAACACAAGAAAAACTATTAAAATAAAAATGCTATTGTGTTGTTTCAAAAAATGTGAAAACTCGCTGCCCTCACGTACGTGTGACATTGACAGGTCGGGAGCTTGACACTGACAGTTACCTAACCATAACCACACGTGCACATGAGACAGGGTAACGCTTCTACTGAATAGATGCAAACACTACACCTAGGATAGAATTGTAAATGGTAGTTACCTTTAGTCCTCTCCAAACATAGTAAAAATCATAAATAGATGGAAAAGGCACAAAATTATACTTCTTGGAAATGTATAGGGCCGTTCAGCAATGTATTTATTTACGGTGATATGCTGATGGAGCTTTCCCTCTGTGTGTGGCCACGATGTCATGCGTATTATGACATGTCACGTAGGGATTAAATTAGGATATTGTTTTCGTCGAGCATTTCTGTTTTGTATAATGTTCCAAGATCCACAAGAGCCACTTGGTGTTTTTATGTTATGTGCTCTCAGTAGTACCTAAGTACCTTCGTCTTATTTTTATGGCCTCTGTCCGTCATTTCTATATTATTTGAAATAGGTCATATCAGTCAAGTCAAATCATTCGTCATGTCTGCATGAATGACTTCGTATTACATAACTAAAACCGCCACTACAAACAACATTCAGCTGGCTGGTGACCAATATGCATATATGAATGCGTGAATGAAACTCCAAAAAATGTTCACCAATAAAAGTTACACATGCGTAATATCCAAAAATCCAAGGCTAATTATACTTTTCAATGTCGTTACATGTCATGACCGAATTCCTGGCACCGACCGCGGGCCTTGGCAATGGGAGCCGTGACCTTTGGCTGCCAATCGTAATTAATGTCAAATGCTTTGACCCTAGAGATGAAAGTCCCTTGCATGGTATGAATAGCTTTCGATATTGAATAGACAGTTTTTTTAACCTCTTCGGTATAACCACAGAATATTAGTACAAGTAGGTATACTTTAACTGAATGACGATAATAGCAAGCAAGATCGTATGAGTTAGTCGCCTGTTGACGGAGTTTTTAGGCCGCCTTAAGGCCTCCGTCATGGCTTAACAACTGCTAGAGCCGGGACCGACAGATGTAAATGCCACTAACGGTCACCCATCCAAATAGTGACCGTGCAGAACGTCGCTTAACATAGACAATCTGTTAAGATTGACTAAGCAAACTACGCCACGAGCGCTTCAATGATGAAAATACATAACCCAGAGAGTAAGTTTCAAAAATATCTCTAGTAGGTAGGTACTGGTTCATTGAGGATATCCAAGAAGAGTTATTATCTTCCATCATTTCTATTTCTTATGAAGACACTTCAATTTGCAGCCAATATTTCCTTCAAAGCCACAAACCACCTGGCAACATGTCTCGTCATGTTGGAACCAGTTGCAACATGCTGCCATATTGTTCCGGACCTTTGTCACGTGATATTTGATACCTTTTATCTGCTATTGTCTCATGTTACCATTCAAAACACGCTGGTAAACATAATGGGAGGTTTGATAGACGATAAAACTCGGTACGGACAGGGATTTTGTAAGTTTCTTAGTTTATTTATTGTCAAGAATAAACAAAGTAGGAAGTACTGGTGACTGTGTTCGAAAGGGCATGGTCAAACTAATAAAATAAAATAAGAATCGATAGGAACCAAGCTTTTTGTAAAAAAAGCTGTAAAATGCTAGTTCCTGGTGAGTCTAGAATCTAGACTCACCAGGAACTAGCATTTTAAAGAACTACCTATCTAGGACAATTTTTCAAATGATCCATGTGATTTATTAAGTAAATTATTCTAGTATTTTTGAGTTGAATCTAGGTTTTTGGCGTGGCCAAACTAAGGTTTTACTAGAAGTTACTCCTCTCGTAATTAAACCAGCTTCCCATGTAAAGGTATCAATCTTTGATCATCCCCAGAATATCTACGAGGTATCTTTGTGCCAAGTTCTAACCCGGTTTAACAGCCTAGCTGTGAATAGGTAACGAACAGGAGCACACTTTTCAATTTATAACAGTGTGGTGTGGACTAGATAAACATTATTATCAGCTGAATGGTTGCACTAGTTTCTATGCAGTTTGTCGTTAATGTTAGCTTCGGAAATATCTTTGCGGCGCCGCGACGTCTGGCGCCGTCTTTGCACAGTTAGGGCTGTCGCTGACGCTAGTAAAAAATTTAATAAGGGTAATTTTAGTCAGACCTTGTTCATCACGCTTATTTGGCCCACGCACAAATCAAACACTTGTGCGTGGGCCAAATAAGCGTAATTACTACTTAGAAAAGTTATACACGATAAATATTATTGTTTAAGAAGTACTCGTGGTCTTTGTTCAATGTCATCGTTGTATCTTCTAGTAAGAACAGAAATGCTAAAAATAATGTTTGATTCTTTGAATCAAAGCTTTCACTGGCTGATTTGATCAACAAAGCGTTCTACGTGGAGTGATTGGCCACACACTGTGTTGGATTACCTCTTGTAGCTTCTGTAGCATCGAGAATACGTTACCGTAGGCTGACGATCTATTCTCTAGCAGTCTTTGAACCATAATAGTCTTTGGTGGGTTAAAATTCCATAAAAATAGAGCTTTTATGAACCTGCTAGGTAGACAAAGCAGTTTTTTTTAATAAACCTATTTTGTCCCTTTGCAAAGGTCTCCCCCAACATCTTCCACTTTTCTCTCTCCCGGGCCTGCTCCTACCAACTCCTATCAAAGGCGTCGAGATCGTCCCGCCAACGCTTTTTGGGACGACCGCGAGATCGACTAAAAAATAAAGTACCTATTTACTATCACAGAAAAATCTAAACTGATGTTCTTAACACTTCTACTGTGTCTGTGAGAAATAAAAATAAACAACTTACCTCATCCGTGGGCAACATTGTCCCACGATGGCAACTTTGTCCCAAACATCTGTAGCATGAAAATGTACCAGCCCTACGCGGACTTATTCTCGGGACCATTTTGAGCACGTCCTAGGTGTTTTCCTTTGTATCTCTTTATTAAAACTGTAATATTACGTTCACGGTTATTTGGGCGTAGACAGGATATATTAACAACGGTGTCTCGTCTGGCGCAGTACCGGGTTTTAACAGAATTTATTTCTATGGATATCACAGCTCAGTTGACTTATTTACTGTTATTGTTTCAGGGCTGAGTACTGCGTGGTAAGAAGTACAATGAGCAATGGAAATCAATTACTTAATTATTCATCATTGAAATTAGTGTACAAATATAATGATCTAGCTAAACTCTTGCAAAAGATATACAAAACATCGATACCTACCATCGAACCTATACCTACTAGTTGGACACTAAAATGTTCATCAACTTAGTTGCAGGCTGTACATTCTACATTCGTGTCTTTTCTATGTTTTTTCTGTTCTGTGTTTGTACTTTCTACCCTTACCCTTACGCACACAGGTAAATCTTTTGTCATAAGTAGCTTCGTTTCTTTGTTAAGTATACTAGGTAGTAAAATATATGTTAAGAAGTAGGTGTTCAATTTTCAATTGTTTTTTCTCAAAACCTTTTACAAGATTTTGTCTTGACTTTCTTTAATTATTCTGTAGATTCTTGTAGTACGTTGTATGTATGATATTAGAAATTTTATTATTCAGCCAATATTATAAAGTTATTCGTAGACTTCGTCATTGGTCTGAGTATTTACTGTTTGTTACCAGAAGGATATCCTGTTTGTGTATATGTTTGTACCTCGTAGAACAGAAGTTTATTTATTTTTCTAAATTAATAACTATTATCTGCACCAGGGGCATTAATTCTTTGATATTTTTTATTAAGCTTGAATTATCTAATCAATATGGATCGGTTCTAAAACTAAGCAATAAAATACCAGAATATTAAATCAATCTAGATGCTATCATCTCCATTTAAGGTTTTTATTTTCGAAATAAAAGTAAATATAAACCTCTAGCATTAAGTATTAAGCAAACCAGTAAAATAAAACTCGGGCGAATATTAAATAAAGAATCCATACTAATTACTGGAGCATGCGCCCTACTAAATACTTTACGACGCTCGTAAAACGGATAAATGTGAGAGCAAGAAAAGTACATCTACTAGAACAGGGCCTCTACACTGTGAATAATGATTACCGAAGAATCGGTAGTGACGTTTGTGCTACACTGCGTAGTAACGCTGTGACTTTGAAAGAGCCTGGGCCATCGCTCGAGGCGACCGCGCAGTATAACACAAACGTCACTACCGAATATTCGTTAATCAATTTTCGGAGTAGAGGCCCAGAGCCTGTAGTCTGTGTTTTGTTTTGTTGATCGAAACGCAGTCTAACAACCGAATACTACCGTCACTCAAAAAACACCACTTAAAATTCTCCTGACACAACAAACCAGCCACACGATGCCGTCAATCTTATAACACCCCTTCCGTTTTTCGGTCGGGGATTAAAAAGAAGTAAAACAATTGGTGGAAATGTCCAGTAGTACAAGGAATGATGAACAGCATGCCGAGTGTGTACTGTGTACGTTTGACGTTTCCTACAAAGTCACGTAAACTATTTCATTTTGTATGGAGAATCATCGGCTTTGTAAACTACCCGCTAGGGGCGCTGCTCAATCTCTATACGAAAATGTAGTTTACGTTAACTTTTTAGTACACCTACCTACGTGAAAGAAACTAAGCATGCAGAAAATACAACAAGCGATGTTCAGTATCTCACCTCTCAGAACAGGTCTATAAACCGACAAACGACACAGAGATGACGAAGATACCGGACAGATAAAACTCGTATTTTGTTTCTACTTCAGTTTAGAACAAATTACTCTTTTAAAAGATAAAGATTTATATCTTAATGCTGCTATTTTTCATGCGTTACCTAATACTCCTACCTTTTTTTTTGACGGATTATAATAATAATGCTGGTATGATTATCTAGCGTTATGGGGTTTCTACTAAGCTTAAAGAGTCTAAAAATCCCCTTGAAAGGGACTGCTCAAAGGAGATTATGAGACTAACCCTAAAATGCCATGTAAGTTACACTAACATCTTGTATTTTATTTTTCTACCTATAACATTGCATTATCTCACAGAGCCAATTCATTTAGGACGTGTTTTGTGAGCTTACGCAAGTTAAGAAAATTTAGTTTGGTTTAGTTTATGTATATCCTGCGCCTTGATCACGAATAAATGTGACAATCGCAAACGTAACGCTAGCGTATCCGAGATACACTGCGCGGTGACACTACAGCGGTTGGCAGTCGAGCTGGCGTTGACGCACAATATAACTCGAATACGTTAACGCGACGACTGTCAGATTTGTTCGTGATAGAGATACTGATGGTCGTATTTTTAGGCCTGTTCAAAACCATTGTAACCGTTTGGAGCTAAAGTATTTAAGCGATGTTTGTCTTTTCAGGTAAGTTGTGATTTCTACTCTATGCAGCGTCCCGAGATCTATTGATCTTCAAGGTAAGTGAACTGTGTAATCGTCAAAGAGCATGAACAAAGGATGACATTTTCTTTGAACGAAACTATGGTTTTACATAGTAAACAAAATTCAAGAGAATAGTTTCTTATTTCACCGCTAAAAATAACAAAATTCCAGCGCATTTTTGTTCAAAGTTTTGAACCTAATTTGAAGTTCTACTTTGATCTACCAGGCTGAAAATAAATAAGTTTTTGCAAGTTGAATTTATTTTGCAATTTATTTAGTAAAGAGTGTTGGGAGGCTCCTACGAATACCTATGTGACAGATTGAGTGATACTACAGAAGACGGAATGTAAACAAAAGAGGCACGCACCTCAATAGCGTCGCTCGAACTTTGAGCATACATCGAACTGATAATAGGACGTAAGCATATATGGTCGAACAGCTATTTAACCCCAACGCGATATAGTCATATCGCGATTTAGTCTTAAAGCGATCTAGTCATATCTGCTGCCTAGTCAAATAGAGATGTAGTCGTAAAGCTCCTAAACCATCTCAAATTGCCAAATGTATTTTTGTATTCTGTGAGTGCTACTATACATTTTCATGAAAATCGGCGAGATATATTAAAATGTGATACGGTAAAATGCAGTCCAATATGACATTTATATTGCACGTGTTCGAGTGTAAAATTTTCTATTCACCCCGTTTCGAGCACAAAGCAAAACGGAATAGTTGAATAGTGAATAGGCTACAAATACGTACAAAATATCCAATTCTAGGGCAAAACTCGCAATACTGCTGCTTAACTTGCAAAATATTGTTGACTAGCTGACTGCGTGCAACTTCGTCTGCATTTCTTCGACTTGATTTACAAATATTGCGATTCTGGACTAAGAACCAACTAGTGTTGGACCATAGACTAAATAAAGTCTAGGGCGCAACCATCACTATAGCTCCCACCATTCTATGTGTGAGTAGGCGTTTCAGCATTTCAAAATAACCTCAAAATATAGCACAAGATTTATATAAAAACTCTATTGTTTCCTTATCTAAATACCACCGTGATTATCATCGGATATATCTCGATCGTTAGCGTCCCGTTATTTGCCAAAACCCAACGAGCCGTAATAGAGCCTTCTAAAATATAGAGTTATCGGCATCTATACCGGACGAACAGCATACACCAAACAGCTGGGTTGTTGTCGTAAAAGCAGATGATAACAAAAATATTGCATGCAAAATAAGACTTGCACACTGATACAATCTAACAGAAACACTGGCAATCATAGTCCGAGAAAAAACCTAAAATTGGGTTGAGATTATTACTTCTTTTTTTTTTTTTTTTTTTGTTGACTGGGGGAATCTGCACACAGACACCAATACCGCATTTCAGGGATGCGGCAAGGTAGTGTGGGGATGGCGTACCGACCCACTAAACCACCCCGGTGGCCGGCCTCTCTGCCTGTCACGGGGCTCCGGGACCTCTAAAGAGCCAACTAGACGTAATACAAAAAGCGTGCTACACGACTTTAAATACTGTCAGACGATATAATTTATTAGGGCACAGACTTGCTGTGGACAAGAACTGCTTGCGACCGACAGCAGTGTCAATTATGTGTCAAAAAGACACGCTGTTTGATATCCGACAAAAGCCTCTGAAATCAGAATCCTAGGTTCCTGATCTTACGATGGTGGCTGATGCGATCATGATCTGGTATTAAGTGATCGTGCTGTTCTCCAGACTGTGGTCGAAGGCTCTGCGTCCCAAATGGCCTTAGAATTCAACACCCCGTGGGAAATAACGGACGTTTCTTTTTGTTGGCGACCGTATTGGAGATTGTATCGACTGGCAGTTCGGATGTGGTCTCTAGTACGAGATTGGAGCGAGATGCTAGCAAAGTTAATTTCTAGCAAGGAAACTATATTCACCCAGACTATATAGATATAGGCAAATTAATGTACATAGCTTTACGTAGCGTGGGCCGTACGCTTGTTTGTCTACTTAGTTGTATAAAAATATCCAAACTAGGTCTGGTTTGAACCTATTACTGTCCTCTAGTGTTTTTTCCTGATTAGAATCAACTATATTCTACGCAGGTTGTTTATTATTTATATTTAAATCTAATACCTTCTAGTCAATATTCACCGATTATTTAAGTTAAGCGACGTTCTATCCGGTCACTATTTGGATGGATGACCGTTAGTGGCATTTACGTCGGAGCGCTTCCGTGCTTCGGAGGGCACGTTAAACTGTCGGTCCCGGTTCTAGCAGTCGTTAAACCATGACGGAGGCCTTAAGGCGGCCTAAAAACTCCGTCGATAAAGTTTCCCACTAACTTGTCGTAACGACCGACCGACCTAGTTAAAGTCTCTACGAACTCAAAAGCTTCTAACTTGCACGTAATCTTGATGATACAGTGTCGTGTTGTTATTATGACGGAGTGGAAGGCGAAATTATGCAATTTGCGGTTAGAATACTCTCATACGAGGCTTTACGAAGCTATCAATATAATAGTAATACTGAAACCAGTTTATAAATGCCTGTTATTGTAAATTGAGGTTTTTACAGTTGTGTCTTTGTTATCGTAATTGACTGTAACTAGAATACGGCACAATTCTTTTTGAGTTCTTTCCCACACTGGATTGGTAAAATACCTTCTTATTTCTGTCTCGTTTTTTTGAGGGCGCTAACAGTTGGGAAGTCTTTTACTGCAAACAGAGTATAAAATTAGTGTTCGTTCTTTTGCGTTATTACCATCACAACTCTTTGCAATCCCTTAAGAGCAGTTAACCTCCGGTATGCGCGGCCTCATTTAGCCCTTGTAGTAATGATGAAAAACTGAGTGTTTCACTCGGAGTTCAAGTAATGTTTGTGTTGGGCGGTTTAACCTTTAGGTTACAGAAAATGTTCGTATTTACTAGGTCTTTCGCGGACGCTAAAAATGGTATTACTCACTTCGCTCTGCTTCAGTATTTCGTAACCAAGGAAAAAACATAACTTTAACCTCTTATTTCTTATCATGTAAATAGATAGGTAAGGTAATTAGGTAAGACGTATTCCATTATTATTTTTCTAGACGATTATATTTTAGAACCGTTTACCCTGACTCTATATTTTCACTATCGTAAAAATAAAACCATTGTGACACAATGTACCATTGTTTACTAAAAATAATATTATCGCAACACTACTTTCTTAGTATAATAATATTATGCCATTCAAGTTATCCAACTCACAACCGAAAATTTCCATAAATTAAATTCAAAAACTATTGTTCCTAATATTATGCAAGTCTTAGTACTATAACTGTCATAGTCGCGTCTACCAACTTGGTGGCAACAAAGTGGATTCGCAAATATATGTACGCATTCAACTAACTTTTGTATACAGAGCAATAGTTTCAAAGCTGCCAGGACATGAACTATACTAAGCCTCAGTGCGGTGCTATTATCTTTTTCAGAGGGTTTGATGCTTAGTAACAAATGTAACTCAAACATAAAAGTTAAATATTAGACGGAATGCACGGTACGGTTATCAAAAACAAAGTGCCAAGTATAGTTAGAAACCACACAAAATAATAAAAGTAGAGACCATCCCACCATAAAAAGGTACCTATATCTAACTAGGCACTCACTTGTTTATTTATTTATTTATTACACAGCTGCTTAGATAAAACTTACAGTCTAAGACCAAAACGTTTTATGAGCCATAATAGGAGTATTTAGATGCTTAAAAAACATATACAAAGCCTAATAAATTGCCTTAAATTTGTATGAAATATATCCACCTGAGGTGTCTGAGCAATGAGCATATTCAGAAGTGTGAGTGCGTGGGGCGTCGGCGCATACCAAGCTGTGTCAGTGCGGGAGGTGAGGGGCGCGAACAGGCGCCGCATGCGTGCCGCTCGAACGTACCGGTCGGGAACGTACAGTGTACACTTTATAACACTCATGTAACTTATTCATCAAAATAGTAATAAAAAAAGTTGACTTATTCGAAAATCAAAAATATTTTCAAAAAAATACCTGCTAAGAAAACGCTAGTGAATGCTTTTAGGTGCGGGCTGACCAGTTCCGTGCATTGTAAAAGACAACGTATTCACGTTAACAATGCTATCTTTAAGTTTAATGGTATATCTGTTCACGGGATTGCATTTTACGACTTAACGTTATTATTACGTACTTATGTAATTTGTTTTGCATTTTTACGGCATTGTTCACACCTACTCACCACTACAATACAGCATGCTCTTACTGATGTTATAAACATTCTAATGTTTCATGTTTAGACCCATGGGCGTTTGAAGTTTGACAGCTGTCATCAAAAAATTAGATCTTGATTTTAAGTTCTATGATTCAAGAAAAAAATAAAAATTGCTTGTTAGGTATAATAATATAATTTCTCCCAAATTGGTAAAATAAATTAGTATGGAAATTTAACCACCTTAATGTAACCACACGCTCGCAAAGCAATTTAAATAGCTAAATCATATTTTGCTTAAAAATTGTTTACCTGACTGTACAATGCAGCTGTTTTTAATGTTGTCCGAATCGTCACAACAAAAATGATTAAAATCAAAAGTGACAATTGGGACAATTTTGTCCGTATATTTTGTCCGAATCGTCACTAAGTCCGTATGTTAATAAATGAATCGGCCCTCAAGTACAGATTTGAGTAGAGATTTTCAAACAAAAAACTATACTTGAGTTCGGATTCTTGAGCTTCAAATCAGTGTACGGGCCTTAGTCTGGAAGAAATTAACTACAATACGGCCAGCAGATTTTTATGCTACTAAATGATGGAACAAGATCGATTGCCCCATTGAGGACGCGCCCTGCAAGCATTGCACCGCACCCATCACTCTGAGAGTTAAGTCTCATGTGGAATCCACTGGGAATGATCCATACATATTTATGTCTCGATTTAAGATACTGCCTTAGGGCCTAAATAGCCTTATAGTAAACTAGGCAGACAAAGTACTATGTACTAAGTTAGGCAAATAAATAAATATTCACGGACATTCAACACAACGCCTTCTAGACGCAAACTAAGCAAAGCTTGTACTACTGGGAACTTGTACTAAGAATATTTATATTTTTTTTTTTGTAAATACATTATACTTATAATACATAGTAACACCCAGACACAGAAAGAACATCCTATGTTTGCCACACACAAATGTTTGTTCTCGGTGGGGATTGAACCCACCACCCACAGCACGGAAGACAGAGCTACTACCGACGGAGCCATAGATCTAGTTAGAAAACAATGGATGTGCACTGGAAAAAAGTGAATTCTACCAAGTGTAAAACCTGCATAAATCCATAAGGCAGAACTGCATTACATAATATAATTCTCATAATTGCAAGCTGCAGGCATTGTAACGAAGGCACGTGGGGACATGCTTGAGTAAACCCTGATGGCACAGCATATGCAGACACAGCTAGTTTAGTCTAAGCAATAAGAATTCGTGTTGCAACTCTTTTTCTTAGAGACTAATCATCTTGCTGTTCATAATGTCAGTTTCTGCATGAAAGTGAATATATTTTTGTTAGTATCAAAGTAGTAGGTCGATGTAAGGTCATAAAAAGAAAATCGCATCCTAAGAAAGTATTGTATAACATCACAAAGTACGTCTACCACGGACGTGAACTGTGGTATTGCACTGCGTCCATCACTCTGAGGGGTGAAGCTACCGTCTTTTTCACATAGTATTAGGGTGTCTTCTGGTAAGATCGGCTTAGTAGTAAGTCGGGATAAATCACGGAACTAAGCATTTCGGCGATATTTTCAAATGATGGCAACATCGCCATTTTGCTATGCCCCTGTGTAGCAAAATGGGGCGTAAGGCGATGTTGCCATCATTTAAAAATATCGCCGAATTGCTTAGCATCCGGACTTACTACTTCGCCGATCTTACCAAAAGGCACTGTATCATGTACAGTGCCTTCTGGTAAGATCGGCGAATGAGCTAGCTACTCCAAATAAGCTGTGTCCGTAGAATTCCCAGCAGTCTTCACAACAATACAAATGCTAATCAGGGTTACGTTTATTTATACTTTGATAAAGGTGCAATGACCACTGAACGGCGAGAACACTGCATTACAAACTACATCTTATGCACAGCGGATAGGGATCAAAATACAAAAGCAATCAGTTATTATTACTTGGCATTGGTTTTTATAGCACAGTGCTAGAATAGGGTTGAGATATTTTGTAAAAAAAAGTATGCATCGGGTGATAGTGGGTTACGTGCTGGTAGAGTTTTATTATTTTGCCATGATCGAGGATCTCTGATGGTATGGAAACTTCGGCATCAGAGTATGACTGCATGAAATTAGGTGAATGTCAATTTTTTTTTCTACATTATACTGGGAGTGTATAATGTCCGAAATTAAATTAATTTATAAGTTTAAAAAACTGGAATTCATATTTTTCTAGTTACACTCATTTTTCCAGTTACACACCGCCAAACTACTGAAAATATAACTGAAATGAGAACCTCCTCCATTTTTGAAGTCGGTTAAAAATAAATAGACAATGCTCTTGATTAAACTATGTATGTATGTATTTACATTTAAAGAACTTTAATGAGTATCTGGCTATTTTAGTTTATTTGGCTATATTAGTTTTGTTTGTACCTACATAAACTTAAAAGTGTACAATTTTAGGAAGCGGTCATTTTACACCGAATATTATGTTATCTCTTGGACAATCAATTAACAGACAAAGGTAAAACCGTTACAAGAATCAAGTCGCGACAAATTCAAACACTTGAAAGCATCATGAAAAACAAGTCGATGGTAAAAAAAAAACAAAAGAGTCCAAAGTTTGTAAAAAAGGTCCCATATCTTTAACAAAAGCGGTATTGTAAAACGTGCTGGCAGCTTACAGAAACCTTTTGTTATGAAGAAAAAAAAAAGGTTCGGTAATAAGTTAGTAGAAATTAGACACTGATTGTTGGATATAAGGCAATTTATTGGTTGGTGATAGCTGGTATAGTTTTTCTATCTCACGAAGGCGTCTTTGCTATGTTTGTGTGCGTAGGCTCTGGACCACTCAGCATACTGAGATCATTTTGACGTCATACCTATTAGGTTAAGATCACCTTCGTTTACATTATTGGAGTTTTAGTTAGGATCCTTAATTTTTTTGGAAAATTTAATTATAGCCTATGTTTCTGGGGATAGTGTAGTTTCGAGAAGGAATTTTTTAAATCGGTTCAGTAGTATCAGAACCTATTTAATGCAAACAAACAAACAATCAAATCTTTCTTCTTTCTTACATTAGCATAGATGGAAACATATTTTATTAGTACCTATCTGTGGGATTTTACCTGAGATAAATTTTGTATAAAGCGTGTAGATAATTAATCACTGAGATTAGTACCTAATAAGTAATTATATATTAAAGGTCACTGCACACTAAAGCCTTTACGTGCAATGCGCTCATATAAAACAAATCTACGTTCACATTATCATGTTTTTTAGAAAAAGTTTGACAAGAGAAACGGTGACAAAGTGGT
The DNA here is from genome assembly GCA_918843925.1 of Eulithis prunata. Taxonomy (NCBI): domain Eukaryota; kingdom Metazoa; phylum Arthropoda; class Insecta; order Lepidoptera; family Geometridae; genus Eulithis; species Eulithis prunata. Next base: position 8,413,178 of record OU974020.1, on the reverse strand, counting down.
TAAACAAGCAGACGCAGGTAACAATTTTAACAGTTACCTAAAACAGCATGTCTTTTGTGTCCGTGGTGGATGTCTTTTATCACATCACTAGCCGTCGCCCGCGGCGTTGCTCGCGTTCTACCCTTTAGAGTGTGACGTTTCAAAATTCGTTTCTTAGTGCACCCCTACACTCTATAAGGATACTAGCCTTAATGATGATGATGAGATGAACTTAAAGCCAGACCACCTACGGCCCTCTCCTATAACTACGTCAGTGGAGTACTGACCTGCCCCAAATGCGAGCGTACATTTACCAATAAAATCGGGTACGCAAGTCACACTAGAGCGCATCAACGGGCAGAACAACAAAGCTCTACATACCTATAACCCGAGTTAAATATGCCTGTCCAGAAAAAAACGCAGTCGCCATGGCCGAAATCGGCTAGGAGGACATCATCACTAGCCTTAAAATTTCATACCTCTAGGACTTATAGTTTAGGCTGTGCGTTGATTCTCTGTCAGCTTCAAAAGAGTTTTATATATATTGAAAATGAAAATTTGTGCTCCTAGCTACGGCCGTCTCTTTCGCATAAACTCTACCATTACCTACTAAGAAGCAAACAACCACGTTATTCAGTGCCACTCTCTGCTGAATACATCAAAGAAACCGTGAATAACATGGGACTGATACATCAATCAGAGATACAGAACGCTTCAGTGACCAGCCAGCTTTAGAAGTAGGTAGGCAATGACATAGATAATCCAATACTCAGTGAGGTTGTAGATAATCTGAAGGCGAAGCGAATTTAAATCGGATTTATTGCGGCCGTCTGGTAAGACGTACCTTACTGTAATTGGACTGCTTTTTCTGTTACTGGATTTGCTCGTAGATATTTTATCACTATTATTAAAGAACTGGCAATTTTGCAGGTCTGCGCGAGAAATATTGCTAGGCTTTTTACGAAGCTTGTCGAAATATTTTGTACGTAAAAATTCTGGCTGTTTTATATCACACATAAAAATTCAGAGTAAGTTTCAGAGTAAAGTTTCTAAAGAATGTTTGTAATAAAATTGAGTTATAGAAAATTATTATTTATTTTCTTTGACAATGCCTAAATCTAATGTAACATACGAGTTGTTCTGCGTGGTTCTCAAGTACAATAACAACAACTTAGTAGTAAAAAAGTAAATATAATTATATTTTTTGTATTTCTAAACTTTACCATAGAAAAAATGGATTAGATATTTTTACATTTGTTTAGCTATCAAGTGCCAATTTCTCTAGCAACAAACTTACTACTTTATATGGCGATATAAGTCCACAGACCTGATTAAACTCTTAATTTTGCTGACCTAACGTACGCGACATATTGTTGCACAGGTTGCAAGTGTTGAAAATGACAACTACGTTTCGGAGTCTTGAACCTTTACAGCTATGGTCACCCCGAGACCAACAAGATTCTAAGACATTGTACACTGCGTATTTGCATCGGGTAAGTCCACTGGCTTGGTCACTGAACATTGAGGCTGAAAAAAGTTTTCGGAATAAAAATTCTGAGTTGTAGTCTCGAAAATTTAAAAAATTGAGTTCGAGTCTTTTTACCGTATTATATTTCACGATATATGCCCATAGCGAACGAAATTTGCTTCATACGAACACTCCAAACGAGTCCCAGTGACTAAAGATGATTTATACAGCCTCAGGTATACCACTTTTTATCCAAGCCTCTATTAACAGGACACTGCTGTAGTGATACCCGTTTGGATGGAGTTACTTACAATCCTCTCAGACTGTCGTCGGTATCTACAGGAAAGACTTCTCTATACGTGTGTGGAGCTAAGTCACGAGTTCCTCGTTTTTCTTCGTCTTTTTAGAGCACCTGGCATCATAGTGAGCAAGTTAATAGAACGCCAGTGCTCAGTGTAAACAGATCTTCAACACTAAGATCACCAGAGACCATCCAAGACATTGTAGACAAATATATTTGCGTCGGGAGAGCACGCTATTCACTGAACGTGACTGGACGTTCCGGTTTAAAGAACATTTTTGAGATTTTATTCCGCTCTGAAAGGAATATCCTCTTGCGAATGCAGCTCACCTGAAAGTCCTGAGAGATATTCTGATAAATTTTATTTTTAGTATGGACACAAAATTACTTACAAGGAGTTTTATATAGGTGGGTACTGTGGGTAGCTTAGTAATCAGAGATCTGAAACTGGTTGCAAAGCATAATACGGCCGCGCAGAATTCAAATTAACATTATCATTAGCTAGTTCAAACAGTTATATAATTGAACTACTAATAGGACTGGATGGAATAGTAGTTCTATTTAGAATAAAATCTGCGTATAAAAAATGTTCGATTACTCAGTCTAACAATTTGGAATATTTTTGTCCAAACAGTTAGATAATCGAACTACTAGTAGTACTGGATGGAATGAACCAATTCTTTAGATTTTTGTTGCTCAGAATATTCAGCAACAGTGTAAGCAAGCAAGCTCGTATGTAAACCACAGTGTAATATTTCTTCTTCTTCTCTTCATTAATGGCCTGTGTCCGTCATTTCGACAGACAATTTTGCCAATGTCAAGTGATATAATTGTAATAAATAAGTCAAGTCAAGTCATTTGTCAAGTCGGCTGTCGTTTGTTTTGAAAAGAAAATGGTGGACTTTCTCTTCAAAACCTAACACGAATTTTCACATTCAGAAAAAACACTTTACACACATTTATTCCAATGGCTCACACTTTATGTTACGACCTAAGTATTATTGGTTAAAATTCCACCAAAATTAAACAACAATACTCACAATAACACAAGAAAAACTATTAAAATAAAAGTGCTATGTGTCGTTTCAAAAAATGTCAAAACTCGTGTCCAGTGTAATATTTGTCATTCCAACAATAAATAAACATTCCTAGACATTTCACACATCGCTCTCTAGTTTCAAACTAAGCAAAGCTCGGGACCTAGATTACTGATAAAATACTGATTTTGTATTTTTTTAAATACCCTTTTCAAAACAACAAAATGTGTGATCACAACAAAAATCTTTATTGTCAGTGGGGATGAAACCCACAATCTTCAGTGCAGAAGGCAGACCTAAACCAACTGAGCGGTCTGTGTACAGTAGTTGTCAATCCAACAATGTTAAAGCCAACTTCCTGCATATTCAGGATCTGCTGGCAGGAAGCGTTAACTTTGTTAAGTTTAGTTCAAACTACGACGAACTGTTCTTGGGAATACTGGTACTGTTGACTTTACTTATACGATGATATTTTGGTAGAATTCGGGTTATGAGGGGTAGTCCATAGAGCAATGGTATAAGGACTACTCTCCAAAACTTTGAGGGGTTAAACCCATCAACAAAAACAATTCTTTTTTTATGTCAGATGCTCAGTCGATAATAGCTCTGCCTTCCGTGCGTCGTGGGTTTGATCCGAAGAACAAACATTTGTGTGTGCTGGCAAATATTAGATGTACTCTATGTCTGAGTGTTACTATGGATTATAAGTACCTATGTATTTACAAAAAAAATGTATAAGTATAAGTATTCTGCCAGTCATTTTAGTTTCCATAGTAGGTACAATCTCTGCTTAGCTTAGAGGGCGTTGTGTTATATGTCCGTCCAAGGATATTTATTTATTTATTTAAGGATATATATTATGTCAGTGTTTTCAACAAAGGCTAGTGGCCGTGAACTAGAAGACGAAGCATAGGATGATTCTTTTCAGAATTTATGGGAGAGAACATGGCAGTGGATTTCTGCAGGCAGATGATAATATTGATATTACAATCAGAAACTACAAGAAAAGTTGCAAAAAATATCACACGCGTCCACATAATTATGACTCCATTTCCTCACGGATGGACCGGTGATGACATCCACCGATCTGAAGATTAAAGTTCCTATTACTTTCGCGATAAAGTTGAAAATTGAGTGACAAACTGTTTGTTCCAACATCCGTCTAAGTACAGTACAATCAAAAACTACTGGATCGTGTAATTGTTTTGTTCTGTAGGCTTTATTGCATGGGGATAAGATTGAATATGACTGTAAATAGTTTTTAAGGTTGTACGGACGTGAAACTATTGCGGTTATAATCAAGTACGGTAATGTTTTTTTTTTAATTTCGGATAATGACTTGTGAAGTTATTATTACTAACAGATGTTTTAATCAACTTTGTGTTTTTTTTTTACTTATAATGAATTCTTATGTCAAAATATTATTTTACTACAGTTCTCAAAGCGCACAAATAAAAAATATGTTTATATTTTAATTTCATTTTTACTGTTGAACCGTTTAAAAGGCTTGTTCCCATTGAACCCACTGACTGGCCCACCAGCCCACCACACGAAGAATAGGGACATTCCGAAAATAGAAATAGCACGGGACCGTACTCAAGATCCTTTGAAAATATTTAAAGATTACGTTCAGTTTAAACACTGCATTAGAAACATGCATTCTGCAAGAACTTATTTATTTTTGCTGTAAAATATCCTAGTCTTAAATTATAATTGTACGATGGTAGGCTATAATTTAAGCGCTGTCGAATTAAATTAGTTTAGAAAAATGCAACAGTAGAATCAACACCACACTAAGATGTTTTTATTATCTACGGTCTACACAGATGAAGTCGAGCTGAGTGAAATTCAAAATAATTTCCATAACAAAAATAAGCCTATCTGCATAGCTAACAGCGTATTTTCCACACAATTTACATACGCAGGTAAGGAACTCAGGCTGTTTGCACCTTCTGCACTAAGTGTGTTACCCTATTTCGGCCTGCTTTACATAACCTACCTGAAGTTGTGGGCGGTATTAAGCTGTTAGGTGTGATAACTTACCTAGCTGATTGCTAGACTTGATGGTAGATTTAAATCAAACAACTATCTTAAGTAAATACCTTATGAGGAAAGTAATTAGAACTGCAATTTAGGGTTAAAATGGTCTTCTCTACGGATTTTTGAAATATTTTATTCCTAAAAAAATTTGGAGAAACTATGCCCTGATCCGGACTCAAGCATAGATTTTTGTATGAAAATCTCTACGCGAATCTCTGCTTGAGTAACGATTTTCACGGCATGCGGGCCGATAGGTATCTTAAGTTTTTTTAAATTTTGGGTTTTAATAAAACGTGACTTAGTCGTTTTGTCCGTTTTCAAAGAATCTGCACCGCCAGTGCCACATAGGTCGTCATGCTCAAGAAGTCCACGAAACGTAACATCTACTTGACATTCCGGACACGGTACAGCGGAGCGACACGTAGCATCGGCATCCTTCAGATCAGGAATATCGAGCATCCAGTACAGTCTGCAGTAATATCTAGGTATGTCTCAATACCTGCACAATATAAGTCCTTATAACCTGCTCGCACTGGTAATGTTAGCCATCAGATAGATCATTATTATATCATTATTTTCAGACCCACTGCTGAGTAAAGGCCTCCCCCATTCTTTCCACACACTCCTACCATGGGCTACGCTTTGCCAGTCGGTCAAAAAATGCTCAAGGTCGTCCCGCCATCTTCTTTTAGATCTGCCGCGTCCCCTTCTTGCTGGGTCAGGATGCCACTCAGTGGTAGTCTTTGCCCACAGTTCACCTGGCATACGACAGACATGACCACTGACCAGCCTAATCCCACTTCAATTTACTTCAGATAGATCATACATGGATCAAATAGATACATACTGATCAATGATTCAATAATTGTATCATGTTTAATTGAGTTATGCTGTGAATCGGCCATAGCACAATTTGGGGGTAGGACCAAACTGCATTTAAAACAAGAAAATAAGTACATTATTATTGCAGGAGACTGTACGCGACATAGTTTTGAATATCGGAACGTTCTGACCGTTCTGCGGTATTGCGAAGAAAACTATGGTAATTGCTCTTCATTTGGTATGGGAAAGAGGTGCGTTTTACATAATAAAAAAATGTGAAATGAAATGGTTTCACGAGGGAGATCACTCTCTCAATGCACTGAACTAATATCCTATGAGTTCTTTACTTAGATGATAATAATACCAGGGTCTCTACGAGGAAGATGGCTCCGCGTGTCCGACAGTGTAGCGGAGGAAAGGAGCGCAGTTAGCAAAGATAGAAGTCAGTGAAAACAAAATGGTTCATCCTTGGAATCGATACGTATCCAAATGACTTAATTTCTACAATTTGCTGATATACATCAAGTATTTTCGAATACATAAAATAAGTCTAGGCATAAAATCTAAGCCCTAGCAAGATAAAGAATTTCCCTTTAGACAACCTCGTTTAATAAGACCCCGATCAGAAATTTTGATATTAACACCACAACTCCACGTCGGCCTTGACGTACGCAATCCCAAGAGCTGGGTACTCGATATTTCACACACGGGAACCTACTTATTTAAGGGATCAGAGGCGCCCCTGGTGATTTATTCACGGGACTACTCTCGATTGTTGTCCCGGGGCACAGGGTAGCGAGTATTAGGTGCAGTAAGTCAATTTTGGCCGGCACTACTAAACCTCCGTAGAGGTGTAGCTTGGAAAGCAACTTTTTGCGCGTCTCCTGTGCGACAGGTTTTTTGAGCGTTTCGGTACAGAATAATACAAATATCATCCGTTTTTGAGTAAAACTGTTTGAAAATCAGATTTTTTGAAGAAGCGGGTACAAATGGTAGCAGCAGAAAATGGGTAGCAGGTGTGTACATTTTTGCAGCCAAGCAGCGATGGCTCCGGTATCTGTGTTCCAACTTAATTGGTATAGAATAGACGCTGTTGAAATTACAAGCTTTTCGATGTCTCTGAGTGATGAACGCATAACGTGGACGTGCTCTGAGCCCTGAGTCTATGTCCGTGTTGTGTTTTCTTGCTATTTTTGGCATTCGGAAACGGATTCGCAAAGCGAACAATTTTGTAGGAAAACCGGATAAGCGCCTCTAGCAGGAGATTTGGGAACTATCCGGTTTTCCTACAAAATTGTTCGCTTTGCGAATCCGTTTCCGAATGCCAAAAATAGCAAGAAAACACAACACGGACATAGACTCAGGGCTCTGATAATGCATACTCGTAAAAAAAAGTAATTTCAACTTAGTCCATTACTTTTTATCACAAAAAAGTTGTAGAATTATTAGCTGAGTAAAACAATAGTTGCCGTACTGCCTCCACTGCGCCTGATGGCAAAATGGTAGGCATTCTCAGTACGATTGCGATAACGCTAGATTTAGTGCTGTTACGTCGAACACCTGCTTGGTATGCAACGAATCTTTTGATGTGTCGTGATTGGACGAGGGTGGAAATACTCTATTTATTACTTTGAATTAGGTGTCGGGTAAAATATTATTTAGGACATATTCTGACACAGCTGCAAAATAAAACAGCTATTTTGCTTCATTGCATTAATTTAATTTAGATTTTAATTTCAGAGATACAAGAAACAGTCCAAATGCTTTGAACTTTTGACAGTTTTTCCCTTGGAAACAAAATAAGCGTGACTCGTGACGGTCTCTTGATAGGTAAAGAATCTAAAGATATTTTCAAAGTCTCAAAGTCCTTTGAACATGTCTAAGGAGAGAAGTCAGAGCTACTTCTAAATACTATTATGTGTTAAATGTCTACATTAAATAAAATGACACCAGGTGTGCTGGTAGCCAAATGCTTAGCTATAGCTCATTAAAATATATATTCATGGACGCGTTATCTCTCTAGTCCCAAACTAAGCAAAGCTTGTACTATGGGAGCTAGGTTTTTGATAGAATACAGAATTATTCAACACGTTTATAAACAGGTTCGTAGGGTACCTGAACCTATTCATAGAGCATTGTCTAAAAGTTCTATCAATGTAGAAAAGAACATTTAAAATTATTCGTAAAAAGCACATCCATGGACCATCTAGTTTAATAACAAAGTTAGTGGTGACCAAGCTTGTCATCCGTCACGTCGACATAAGGGTGAGTAGCGGTCCACAGAGGTTAGGCCCCTTGGGGGAACTAGCTTAAATTATATTTATGTTATGCCAAGCACAGACTAAGCGAATGCATCCTTACCACAAATTATACCTAACCTTATACAAACTTCTAACTTTCTCTTTCCTGTAGACCAGGCTGGTGGTATATTTACATTCAATTAAAGCACGTTGGAGTATTGGTAACATCATACTTCCTCTGTTCCTGAAGTCATAAGTTCAAACGAATATTTCTTTCTATTCTAATGTTAAGTATGCTTCGATTTCTTTCTTCCTTGTCAACACACCGATAGTCTGTATCCAGCATCACGTACAATCGTAAGTGTTTTGAATTTTTCTATTCTGTATAATTGGAAGTATGCTTGCTTTTACATTCTTGTTTGCTTATTCACATGCCCGTAGTCTGTCTCCAGCTTAACGTCTATGCGTTTCAACCCTTTTATCTTCACTATTACTCTATACTTACGCTTAATGACGTAAGATGTATGCTGATAACGCAAATGTCTTCCTTTACGATTCAAATCCAGTGTATTGTGTCTAAACTTTCAAGGAATCAGATTGTGAACCCTTCGAATATTTATCTTAATTGGTTACGTCCAAGGTTACATATAAAACATTTGCGTGTAGTAAATTTCCGTCTGTCTAGATGTCAGACAATTTTTGTGATCACGTTTTTTTTTTAGCTTTTATCTCAATTCAAAGAAGGAGCAAAAGATTTCAGAAAATGAGTCTTCTATCTTGTTGAGAGCTAAAGTTGTCAGCAGTATTGTTTCTCATTGTTTTTCTAGGGCTGGACAATGTTTATTATCGGTTATAATTCAATTAAGTTTATGTTAATACCATTGTAAAATTATTATTATATCGATTTTAAAACAAAATCAAACAGATTTGATACCTGTTGTCGCGAAAACGGGTTCACAATCCGTTTCCTCGATGATACATTGTGATATGTAGGTATGTTCAATGTGCTGTATACAATGGTAATGCTCGTATTGTTGGCTTCAATGGGAGATAATGTATGCTAAGTACAAGAAACGGCGCGAAAATCTGACAATGGAATTTGGTTGGGATTCTTTTCTTAAACACTCGTTGAGATTATCTTATGATTTTATGAATAATGAAATGAATAAATGAAATGAATGAATGAAAAACTAGATGGCTGATAGAATACATACATACGTTTTTTTTTGTAAATACATAGAAAAACCCTAATAATTAATAGGATAAGCCTAGTTTAACTTTCTTATGAATGTTAGTAGCAGTATGTGTCAAATAAATCTCTCTTCTTCTTCTTTTAATTTTTCTGTTTATTTTCTTATCTAAATAAAATAAACCTCATATCCGTGATTTTGACAGAAATTCTTGTCAATGTCACGATTGACACCATGCGATCACAAATCCATGTTATAGTTACGTTGAACTCTTTTTCAACCATTGTATTTTTTACTTTATGTAATAACAACTATTCACAATAAGATAAAAGCCAACATAATAAGAAGTACCTTTATCAAAAGGTCAATAAATGTATTCTCATAGAATAAGTTACTTTGTTGAGTCAAAGGTCAGTTTCTGATAAATTGTCTTAGTATTGTTCTGGTAATTTGTATCGTACGCAACTATGATGGATGGTGTACTTTATCTCAAATATTATGCCCTTGACTTATAACGATTCGAAAGTGGACTGACTTACTGACAACTAATAGAATACTCACAACTTTTAGTCTAGAACCTTTGTGAAAGAGTTGGTCCGGTCAATTACTACCTTTTTAACCAACATCAAAAATAGCGAGGTTTCTCAATTTTTTTTAATTTTATTTAAATGTTTGTTACTTCAGTACTCCGTTATTTATGAACCGATTTGATTTTTTTTATCTAAAAGGGTATACTTACTTATTTCCAGATTGGTCCCATTAAACTTTTATCAAAATCTATTCAGTAGTTTGGCAGTAAAATAAGAATAACTGGAAGAAATCACGTCATCCACGTACACGACATTGCGTATGTAGCTTTCCTGTGACTTTTCAATGGTGTTTACGATCAATAGAACAGTTCCAATGAACTACCATCATCATTATCATCTGATGATGAAGCTGTATCAAATTGAAGTCGGTTTTTAAAAAATTTTAACTTATAAATTATCTGTCGCTAAGCAGTGATGGTCGCATACTGTGTTCCGGTTTGAAGGGTGCCGTTACAACTACTGGTAGGTAGGTACATAAGTCTTGACAACATTATGGTTGGTCCACATTTGTGACATTTCAACGCACCGTGACGCCGTGACATTGTTACGGTACTTGCTACGCTAAATGTGTAGTGTACCTTTACGTCTCAGAGTGAATCAGAGGGCGTTGGTTTTGGTGGAATTGCTCTGTGAGTTAAATAAACAGAGATTTTTATCATAAAAGCTTAATAATCTTTATTATTATATCACTTCATAGTAGACAATATCTTATCTGCATTAAATAATGTACTAGCTGGAACATTTACCATAACAGACTAATGCTCCACTAATGTTCAAAAGATAAAAGCGTGAAATTGTGCAAATTATTCTATAACCGCCAACGAATGGGTTTGTGAAATTGAAATGAGCGCAATTTTCGCAGATTTTACGAACATAATTACACAAAAAGCCATTTCGAGTTAGTGCAGCAAGCGGCTTAAACTAGTATACCTACACAGCTCCACTATTTAGTGAAGAAGTTAGTACACTGCTCGCTCGGTATCGCTTATTGCAATTTTCGAATAGTACTCTATATTGCTTTGTAAGAAAAAAGCTTCTGTGTTTTACCAACGTGCGAGTAGGTACTGATTACTCGCTTATTTTGACCTAGTGTAGGTTTTGTATTAGAATATATAAATATCTAAATTATCTTATCTTACTTAGTAAGTGTATCTACTTACATCTCGAGTAAGTGTACCTACGCTAAAGAGTCATCTAAGCATCTGTATATTTTTATACAACTAATTGATGGAACAAGCTATATCTTGGCTTACTGAGCACGTCCACGGAGGACGTGCTCTGCGATGGATTATGTTTAGCGTCTATAGCCATGCTGAATGTTATTTGGCATTTTTGATCTGATAGAAAAAAATACAAGATGTGGTTAAGAGCGCCTACGACCTGTAAGTGAGTTACTTGACTAAAATACTAGAGCAGTGTGCACAGTTTCCTAGAGCAAACTAGTTCATTTGCTACAACTGGCATGGTAAATAGCAGGAAAAATAAACTTTGAACGATGTCAGCGCGTATAATAAAGAAGTAGGACTATTTAGTTTTATTTCTGTGCATATTTGCCAACTCACAAAACAAGGATCTTTACTATTCCAAATAAGTACGTTTTATATCGTAAGTTATAGCGTCTATTACACCGATTATATTTTTTACTAGCCCTCGCCCGCGGCGTTGCTCGCGTTCTAGACCCATTAGGGTGCGACTTTTCAAAATTATTTTCTTAGTGCACCTATACACTATATAAGGATACTACCCTCCAAATTTCATACCTCTAGGGCTTATGGTTTAGGCTGTGCGTTGATTCTCTGTCAGCTTCAAAAGAGTTTTATATATATTGATGATAATTCTCCTTGATTTAGCCTAAAATGTGTATAAATATAAATATTTTATTTCAGCTTTTCCACTAGAGTACACTTACGATAACCTAGCCGGAGGATGGTTAAGGTTACACAAACCTGCTAACAGGGAAGATGCCGCTCTGCGATGCGACTCTGGTTTTCATTAACCTTTGGTATGCCGGAACTTGGAACCACGCGTGACACATTGTCTATTGTAAACATATTAAAAATAAAAACTCGAAGTTTCAGTTTTCGTTCTTGTTTTCTTCATTTATACCAAATTCAAAATTGAAAAACAAAATTAGATCGTATAGGTACGTAATTATATCGTACCTCTTTAAGTCAGTCTCTAGACTAGACTAAACTTCCTCTGATACCATTATAATTAACATTCAACAAACCGCCTACTTTATAGATTGTGCTCCTGGTAATCAAGATTCTTTTATTCATATTCCACTGTCAAAACCCCTTTATTCATATTCAACTGTCATTTTAGCGCGGCTTTAAAAAATGCTCCATCATTGTCAATTGCATGACAACGAAAAGAGATGACAACATCTTCAGCAATCATTTTAGGTATCTAGCTTTAGAAAACCAATATGAATATACCGTATGATGTCTACTCTAACTTTTATAAGATAGACCATATATTATGTCTACAAATTACTCTCTTGTTTCACAGTTTATCAGCCATTTTTTTTTTCATAATGTATAATATAAATATAAACGGACACTTAACACAACGCCTTCTAGTCCCCAGCTAAGCAAAGCTTGTACGATGGAAACTAGATGGCTGATAGAATACATACATACTTACATATTTTTTTTGTAAATATGTACATACTTATAATACATAGAAACACCCAGACACAGAACAAACATCTAGGTTAACAACACACAAATGTTTGTTCTCGGTGGGGATCGAACCCACGACCCACAGCACGGAAGTCAGAGCTACTACCGACTGAGCCATGACGCCTGTCATATCATCATAATCTTTCCATCTGTTTCCATCCTTATTAAAAATGAAAAAGTATTATCCAATCGTATTTTTTCCAATATCATTAGGTTATTGAACTCCTATTACAAAGTAACAAGGTATATAGTAGGTATCTGACCCCATTGCGGGTTTAGTTTGGTAGTTACCTCTTCGATTATTCATAAATCTATCATTAGTTTAACGTTATCTACTGTCAGGCGAGCATAATCAAAGTGGGACAGGATGTTAAGTTGGTGTGTTTGTTTTATACCCCTGATTGTTGAGTGACTGTCAGACAAACATAAGTAGTGCGGGTTCAACTACTAACTGGGTTAGGTGTAAGATGTATGGGCTACAAACTTCGTTTTATTTATGTGATTATGCAATCAAAATACAAACAAAGGATTTGATTCATAAAATTCATAAAAAATCCATCATCATCATCATCATTTCAGCCTGTTTGCCCACTGCTGAGTATAGGTCTCCTCTTTATTACGCCATTCTTTTCGGTCCCTTGCTAGTCTTGTCCAGTGATTCCCCGCCAGTTCTACGATATCATTTATTTGAAGAAAAAAGTTTGTCATATTAATTTGTGATTTTACTGTTGTATAATTATTTAAAACAGATTTTAAAATATTCTTGACATCTCATTTTACAAGGCTTGTTCCCCAAAGGTTTTTTCTCTTATAATTATAGCAAACTCATGATAAAGCTTGAGTATGCAGCCAATCAAACAAAGCAAAGCCAGGCGCAAAGCCAGTGCGGGTAAATTAACGTGGATAACATCGTTTGGACTTAGTTCATGAATAAGTAATGAAATATACGCTAATGTAGATCTCATCTACTTTGAGTAATTTGGATCAAAAGCTTTTGTTTCAAAAGTGGATTTATATCATATTTTTTTGTGAATTTAGGGCTATACTTATAAATACTTCATAGTTAATCGGTTGAATAAAATCTAGCAATGTCACTGTTTGACATTTCCTTTTAGTAAGAGACAGCAATATTTAAACCATTGAATAAAGTTATGCGATTATAAGTAAGCAGGTTAGTATATAGTTAATTTAGAGAGAAACTTGAGAGAGAAAGCGGTTAAATCTGCAATTATATTACCTCGTCAAGCTCGTTCACTGAGAATATGAGGACGTGCTCTATGTTACGTAAACTATGTTACTTCAAGATGTAGAGTCTCGTCATGACTGTGATTGTACCAGCATTCACATAGGTACTAAAGAAGTAATGAGCGATATTAAGCCAAAGCCTCAAAGAAAAGCTCCCTGCAGTCACATAGCTATATTTATCTGTGTCGTGGAATACGTATGAGTAACAATATGGGTAAAGGTTTAGAACTAATTTTGTTATACTTGAGTTTCTGATATTCTTTAAATATCCTAGAGTGACGTTCGCGACGTTGCTCGCGTTCTTAGACCCTTTAGAGTATGACTTTTCAAAATTCCTTTCTTAGTGCACCCCTACACTACATAAGGATACTACCCTCCAAATTTCATACCTGTAGGACTTATGGTTTAGGCTGTGCGTTGATTCTAAGTCAGCTTCAAAAGAGTTTTATATAGGAAGTATAGTATATTGATTTCGTAGAAAAAAAATATGTATTTCGAGCGAAAAATACCCCTGTCACAGGCATATTAATCGCACAGATAATTTAGTACATGTTACCTAAAAGGCGTGGGCCTCATAACATTTACGTGAACTTCTTTGCATAAAGCTACGTTCTTACGTTCACATGTTATAGGTAAAAAAAACTAGACACTTATTAGTCTTCCTTTGAACACAATCTCACCTAAACTGCCTAGCCATTGTCATTCGGTTTTAGTTGGCTTCATCGTCGCTTATCATCAGGTGAGATTGAAGTCAAAAGATGGTCTAATCAATATTAAAAAAAAAAGATTACCTAAGTATAAGTATATCCGTGGAGTCAACATAGGCCTCAGCTGAAAACCAGCGCTGTTATGTGGTAGCACGTGGCAGCATAATGCTGAGCTGAATGCCCATTCACGACCACTACAAGCATACATTGTTGCTTTGTAAATATTTTGTACGCTTACTTATGCTTATGTATTAGTTTATAATTTTCTTTTTTTTTATGTAATTTAAGTGGTGGTTTGAATAAATGGTTTTTCTTTCTTTAAGTATTTCTACAGTACAATTAAGTAGAAAATATAGTTTTGAATGAAATAATTTGCCAACTCGTACCAGAGCAACCCTAGAGTCCCTTGTCCTAAAGTGAGTTGCATTAATTGTCCGTTAATGAAGGTTACAAGCGCCAAAACGCCTATACATACACAGCCTAACAAACCATCCACGTTACGACCAGTCGGACCGTATAACGTCGCCGAATATAACGTTCCTACCTAACGCTATTTTCCATTTCTGGGAGATACAGTGCTACATTATTCATAATTTGTTAGCTCATAGTCGCGAAGTTCCCTTTTTGGCCGGATTCCAGATTCGGGATAGTTTTGCGTCACTGGAACAAGAAAGGTTATGAAAATGTATTAAATGAAATTTTGGTTGAAATATTTTTAAAAATTTTACCAGGAAGGGGATAAATCTTAGTTTTGCAATTTGTGAGTTTTTGTTGTTGGGCGCAGGTCGTATAGATTAATCTCTGAAAATCTGTAGCGAGACCAACTACCCCCAATTTCATGAACGCTAGATTATGAAGTTCGGGGGAAGTTGGATCCACATTATCTCAGGCGTGTATTTTCTCATTTCACCAGTAAAATTTATCGAACGCTACTGAGTGTAAAGCCCCTGAGATGATGTAAGACAAGATTTTCATGTTTTTAATATTATGAAAATCAGATCGAAGCATTCAAACCTCGGAGCCTGTCTCATCCCTAGAGGGGTCTGGGTTCAGCTTGCTGTTAAATTATTCATAACATTTGGGGTCACAATTAGTATTCGGTCAATACAGTTTTACGGTGATATGTCATCTGATTCTGTACCCGTACCTGAGTTCGAACCCACTTGGTATGCTGAGCGAGTTCTCATTTCGCTGAGTTTCGTTGAACACTAAATTTTGCACCGAGAAAAGGTAGACAATTAGATCTTCAAAGGTTTAAAGGAAGTTATTTATGCAATAGTTTTTTTTACAGGCGTACCCGGTGAAGTAAAGTTGTATATACATAGGTACTCAGAAAGTAGAACTTATGACGAACATGAGTTTTACTAAGAACGAACCGGACAAGCAGGTCGACATAGAAAAACGAAATTATTACTTATGAGTTTTGTTGGACTTGGAGCCCACAAATGTTTAAACGAAAAACTTCCAATTTTAACTAAGTAAAAAAAAACTCTTAGAATATTTTATTTATTACCCCAGTTACGGACGTCATTTTGTCTCTTCCAATAAAATTTTGACGTGCTCAAAGCAGCTACCATGCATGTTGAAACTTTTATCAATTTCCGATTGGTTCCGATCGGATTCCTGATCAAACCGCTTGTAATCAGGCATTCTGTTTAGATCACAGATATTCGGTTAATGTTGGAACGCGGAATGCCGTGGTTACGAATTCAGCGCGGCTGGAATAGCGCACATTGCCAGGTGTGTTACTTATACCCACTGCTGGTGACTGTACACTTGTACAGTACAAAGTAACGAACTGTACAGTCAGCGATATAATTTAAGTAGACTAATAGCTTTACTCAAAGGCACTGTGACTTTTGTCTGCTGTTGTACCGTCCATTGACGACGTAGTAAACTGTTCGGTAATCAGCATCGGGGACAGGCCAGTATGGGGTCGAACAATGCTAACTCGACTGTATACTAGAGTTCTCCTAGTATGCAGTCGAAAAAGTACTGATCCTATTTGGATGAAACTTGGAATATATATTGTCCGTGACCTGGATTAACACATAGGCTACTTTTTATCCCGCAAAATCAACGGGATCCAACGGGACGCGAACGAAGTCGCGAGCGGAAGCTAGTCATCTATAATTTGAAGAATACTATATATAAGTACCTACTAGGTAACATGAAACCTTTGCTATTTTATGTATTTTTTCTGGCAATTCTCAATAAATAAAATATTTTAGAATCCATTTTAGTTTTTTTTGAAAATCCGGGTAAAAAGTTTATATTCAAACATACAACCACGCTATAAGCAAAGTGCATTTCCACGTCCCCGAGGCCCGAGAGCCAATACAACGGGACGCGCCGCAGACCGCACAATCGAATTTTCACCTCGACCGAAAACTATTTGGACAGTTCTTGGAATAGTCAAGTTCTGGACGAATAAATAAACAGGTACTGTTGAGAAATGTAACAATCCTGAGTATTTCTGGGGTGGGTATTTCTGAGCTTAAAAAATATAGTCTACTTAAAATGATTATTGTGAGAATAAATATTGCAAAATAATTAAAAAAAAAAATTAAGTAAAGGCGGGTTTATCTCCTCTTAAAAGGCCGGCAGCGCACTAGCACACCTCTGGTGTTGCAGGTATCCATGGGCGGCGGTGACTATTTTCCATCAGGTGGCCCGCCTGCTCGTCTGCCAGTTATGACATTAAAAAAAAAAATTAATCCGAAAGTCAACATTTTTCAATCTATGCAAAAAGATCTAACTTACATTGAACTGTTGGCCTCTAATGTTTTTACTTAAGATATGTGCTCTAATTTTATTATTTACTAGCCGTCACCCGCGGCGTTGCTCGCGTTCTACCCTTTAAAGTGTGACGTTTCAAAATTCCTTTCTTAGTGCACCCTTACACTATATAAGGATACTGCCCTCCAAATTTCATACCTCTAGGACTTGTAGTTTAGGCTGTGCGTTGATTCTAAGTCAGCTTCAAAAGAGTTTTATATAGGTATATTGATGATTGATGATTGATATACATACTTCGATATTATAAAAATGTTACATAACTTTTTCAGTCACGTACGTTTTGTTGGTAGATTTTTTGCATAGCTATATTTTTGTTGTATTTTTCGACGCTCAATCGAGTCGCGAAGCATAAAGTTCCAAACGCGAGCCCCTGATAACTATTCCACGTGACACCGAAAAACATTCGAGCTTGCTTTATATGTCAACGTTCATTGCATATATTACAAGAGCCCACGGCGTATGCAAACAAAAAGGTTTTGTGGCTGATAAAATAAAATATCAATCACAAGTTACCTCACCAATACTTAATAGGGGTTTAGCGTGACGATTTCAGAAACTATACCAACATGACATGTCTTTTTAATGCGGACCAATGTTGTGCGTGTACTCGTATATGTAGCTTCCTGAGCCCAGAGTCTGTGCATTTGTTTTGACTTTCGACTCGAGTATAGCACACGGAAACGCATTCGCAAAGCGAGAAATTTTGTATGAATCGGATAAGTGCCTCTACCGGGAGATTTGAGAATTGTGCAATTCCCAACAAAATGTCTCGCTTTGCGCATGCTTTTGCGTGTGCTATACTCGAGTCGAAAGTCAAAAACAAATGCACAGACTCGGGGCTCTGGACTGTTGAGTTTCACATTACTTACTAGAGTCAGTCCCTGGCAAGGAAAGACGATGGGAGATGGACGAAGGTGGCTCCAGAATAGTGGTCAAGGGATGCTCGTAGACCAAGAGGCCGACCACACTTCCGATGGTCAAATGACATCGAACTGGGAAGCATGGCGCAAGCAAGAGGAGGCAGTGAGTGCAAACGGGCTAAATTGATGATTATGAGACTCTATCCTTAAGAAATCAGATTTTTATAAACTCTTTATTGTACAAAAATATTTACTAACAAGTTATAGCTTAAGATAATAAAGGAAAGTTTAACCCTTACAAGATCACAAGCTTTCATAGTACAAGCTTTGCTTAGTTTGAGACTGGATGATTGAGCTGTGATAAATGTCTACCATAATAGAAGAGGTGGAACGAAAATGCTACACAAAACTGCAGTTTTTAAACTTTCCACGTTTGAAATTTTATTTGATATGCGTTAGATATATGTATTTCAATATCGTTGCATATAATTACGTTCCCGGTGATATTGCCTGTGTAAAAACGAGCTGTTCACGACCTGAATGACTCGTGTTTTCCATTACACACAGTAAAGTGAAAATTGAATTTATTAAAAGTCACTTTATTGGCACATAACGAGTTTTCGTTAAGTCGAAATTGCCTTTTTAGGCTTTTTTTTCAGCATAAATTGCCGTATCAAACTTTTTTACGTAAATATAAAATTTGATGAAAATTTGGCTAGTTATTTTTAAGCGTTTTTGTATTCGAAAAGTGTGCATAGTTTCTGGCAAAAATAATAATAATAATAAAAATATTTTTAATACATATTTTATGTAAGTAGGTCGTAAATTTTTTGTAAGTATAATTGTCTTTTGCGAACTGAGAAATGCGAAAATCATAAATTCTGTTGTCGTGCATAAATATTATTATGGTTTCTTACTAAGGTCTTCTTACTGTACCTATTTAATGTTAAATGACAATTACTCTTAACTAAAAAATTTCAATTTTCTTCAAAACAAAACCGTGTACAACATAACACAGCTAAGCAAAATAACGGTGCCCTCTGATCTATATATTAATAAAAACTGTCATTTCTGAACCTACAGTAGCAAAGGTAAAACCTAAAAATTTCAGTTTTAACTTTGAAAATGCTATCTGCACTTTTCAATTGTAAAGCGATAAGAAAAGAAGCTGACAAGTTCCATGTGGCTGAAAACGAAATTGGAGTCCCGTATTATGAATGCGGGATACGATTTTCATTTGTGAAAATTTCGTACGGGTGTGCTTCCCGTCGCATTTATATTTCGTATTGTGAATTCAAAGAAAGGGTTTTCCGCCCTGTTACATAAATTTCTGTAAATTTTGTATGCAAATTTCTGATTTGGGCTTCCTATTATGAAACTTGTCCTGAAAACGTTATATGTTATGCATACGAGACATGGGTTTATCTTAAAACCGGCTCTTGTATCATGAATTTGATTGAAATTGTTCATATCCATAAAAAAGTCGTTACTGACGAAACGATCGAAGTAAATTTATCATTCTATGATAGTGATACGATAAATTTGTGTCATAATACCCATAAATCTGTTGTCATAAACAACGTACAAAAACAGTAGCAAGAACGGGAAGTCGCTTGGCTTTGTATTTTAAGCTATAAAGTGAATTTAAGGCTTTATAGCTGCAATTCAGAGAGATAAAGCCACAAATAGTCCCTGGAGCGTCACAGGGCGTCCGTGTTGCCGTCACACGCCTCAGACAGACGTATCGTCGACAAACGCGACGCTTCACCGAATGCCGAGCATCGGGAATCTGTTATTCCGTGACGTATTGGACCAGTGGCTTTGTGAGCTTTATTTAGACGAGTTTCGAGGCTTTAGGTGGGAATATACTGCAAATCAATGACGATGCTACTGGCTTTGATGCTTCTGATTTTGTTTGTTGGATTTTCTGAAGCTTTTGACCCGGCTCTCTTGACTTTAGTTCTATCCGAGCTATTTCTGAAGCTTACAGCAAATGCCTGTCGGAAGCCATAGATTGGTCTGTTTCTGTACATTTTTTCATATTGTAGCTGATGATAAGTACGCAGAGTGTACATGAATCTAGTTTCGAAACAGAATCTCGACCCATAAACTTAGAAAGGTGGCATTAATAAAACAAAACACCAATTTTTCAACCCCTGCCTTTATTTAAAGCTTCATATAAACGCGTTCGCATATAAATTTGTCAATGTGACATCCCAAAAACGGTGTAGCTCGCTTGTAAGTTACACGAGCCTCTTGTAAATAATAGCCCTCAGAGAATCGGGCGGCCATGACATATGGGACGTTGCCCTATTACAAAAGGGTTACGGGTCATTTTCGATTGCACGGTGACAAATTGTATTGGACATAGTTGTAAGGTTGTAACACGATAGGAATTCATTAGGCGTGAGAAAGGTCCCCTGCTAATGGCGCCGCTGAAATGTCATTTTAGAACGCATGATGGAATATTTGTTTTGATGGTAATCGAAATTATGGTAAGTGGTTGACATGTTAATGACATCTTTCACATTGCAATTTCTGTTGCGACCTAAATAATTGAATAGTATGCAAATATTTGATAGGTTTACGTGAGCATTAAACATGTTTTCTGCTGAGTCGTGATGTGTTATCCCACTGCAGTACTGAGCGCATATCAGAAGCTAATAAGACTGACCAATCTAGCCAACTTCTATATCTACAGGAAGCAGTAACAATAGCGATAATCAAATCACTCGGTCAATACGTTCTGGAGGGCCGAGGGAAGCGCCCTCTGGTAATGTGATTAGAACATACGGGCTGCGGTCATGACCTCTGCGCGATGCAGCGTGACTTGATCACTGTCGTGGCTGTTGACACGACACTTGCACCGAGCTTCACGTTGGTTAACTCTTAGAACAAGTACTGCAGGACATTTCTAACTCCAGTAGTTTGATCACGAGAAGTTGGTGCATAGATTGGTAGATGTTTAGGCGTTCCTTGTGATTTTGATGAATTTGAACTAAACTGAAAATATAATGGTGAAAAGTCGGTATGCAGAAAACAAAATAACTACACAGGACCTATAATAATTCTTCTCGATTAATTGGCAAATTTTTCTATAAACAAATCACTATCGCTTTGTAGTACGCTAGCATCGCACTTACATTGTACAATAAACCTAAACAGACGTTCCGTTTACCAGAATACCATGCAATCTACTAAATAGGCCGACCAGTGCTTACAATTAGACAATTGATAAAAACAGGATGCGTTCATTGCTCCATCTGCGGACCACCTACAGACCTGGTTATTAGGATGTGAACCGATGTGTAGGTAGCAGAGGTAGCGTCGATTGCATAAAGAAAACCGGCATTGGTCATTCATCTTAGTAAAATATTCGAGTTACAGCCTTTTGGACTTTTATACCTTTACAAGCCTTTACCAATTTACCTCATAATCCTAACCAGTAAAACTTAAGGGTACTATCCGTAGACCTATCAAATTCTATGAAGATCGAAAAGGCGGATCGGAACTTATATTCTAACAAACATACAACGTCGACTTGCCCAAGATCTTCGTCGTTGGATCTTCGTTCGCCCAGGTTTTTGCCGAGCAACAGTTTAGTCCACGTTTGGTAGACCTACCGTGGTCTACCAAACGTGAACTACACTGTTACCCACGGTTAAATGGCCTACCAAGTGTAATAAGTTAATAACTCAGGAATAAGTTCTAAATATACCTATTAAGGGACCTATTAATATACCCTAGTCCGCTTATTTCATTTTTCTTCTGTTGGTATACTGTAATGACCCAGAAAACAAGTGCTTGTAACCTGCCTTCTGTATAAATGTATTTAGGGACAGTAAATAGGCATGTAGGACATTATTGTTATGAGCTCGAGACCGGCCAGTCCAGATTTAAGTGTACCTAATTTGGCGCCGTTTTTGACAGTGATAAAGGACCATGTTATAAAATGTTACCCATCAAAGCTGAATTAATGTCACGTTCCAGTCCTAAAGCCTTTTGCACATTATAACGATATTTTTCTTGTGTCTCATGAGACCATAACATATTACAAGATATTTTTTTCTTATGTCGAATAAGTCTTGTGTTCGTGTCTTATAATGTGCAAAAGGCCTAATTTCTTCAGGAAATTATTATTATGTAATAAGGGTTTTAGTCTCAAAATCCCTTTGAGTTTTTCTCTTTGGGGATTTTTTTTTGTCTCAAAATCAATAATATTATGTGCTTTTAGTATCAGAGGTATACGTACGAAATAGTTCGGAAGGGATGAGGATATCTGAGACAGGTTTGAAACGTGCCTTCCGATGGAAAAAAACGTGCAAAGATCAAATGCCTATCGTTCAAAGAGTCTGACGACGCTATCAGCAGCCCCTGAAGTAATATAATGCCAGAATTAGTTTTTTTTTTGTAGAAAATGACCATTTGAAACGATAAAACGATTTGATAATATACCTACCTGTCTATATACCAAGAAAGTTACTGGGTACGTAAAGATATTTGTACGAAGCTTTTAAAGTTTGCTCATTATTTGGCGTGTTCAGTTCAGACTCTACTTCTAAATACTGACAGAAAATAAAAATAAAATAAAACTTCTTTATTTCGGACAACTAAAGGTCCATATACAAAACACACAAGAACGAAAAAGAAAAACAACAAGAACCTTAAAACTAAAAGTTGGATCGAGGTCGGAGGGCGATCAATGAAGATATAGGATTCCTTCATTTATCGTCCTCCGTACAAGACTTTTCCACAGCGGAGATGTCCAGCTGTCTGCAACTGTTTTCAGGATGCTGTTCAGACTGCCCCTCACTCTGCTCATCAGGGAGACAGTTTTCTTTCGTAACAGGGCATGGAAGCCATCCGTGTGGTGCTGCGCAAACATCCCTGACAGAGCTACGTCGTGTGTTTATCCTAGATGTTCTGTTAAAAACGTGGAAAGCTACATAAGCGCTTCGCCAGCATTTAATCCGCCAAAGCACTCAAGTTTGCTACACAATTTCAATCTAAAAGCCAGGAAGCGTGAGCACCCGTACCTTTGAAATGTACGAGCAGCATTGAAAATTGACAAATAAAACCGACCCGCGCTGGCCCAATCGATAATGTCTCGGACTGAGCAAACTAAATCAGCCCCCCTCTCCGACCCTTGCTGCCACAGCGCAGTAGAACGCAGGACAACAAGTCGTAGTTATGACGCATTCCAATTTTACGCACCAAAAAGATGCGTACCAAGAACTTCCGCACCTACGCTATTTCACTTTTGCACACCAATCGATTTTAAGCTTGCGTAAGGTGCGAAAAAGTCAAATAGTTTTAAACGTTATTTTGCAATGTTGTAGGTACTAGAGGCAGGCTCAAAACCTTTGCGTTTCAGAGTGATGAACACAGTGCATTGCTTTGCAAGTCCATTGAGGACATGATCTGTGATGTAATGCATTATTATAGGTAGAGGTAACCACTTAACATCAAATGATCCATCAGTTTGTTCCATATATTTTTCTTATAAGAAAATAAAATTTTATAGCAAATAAGATAAGACAAGTCCACCCTTGTAACAAATTTATAATTATGTGCAATAAAGTATTAAATAAATAAATAAGAACCAAATGAAAAATTAACCAAAATTTTTACTTAAAAACCAAATTGTTTGTAGTGTCTATTCTGTTTTCTAACACTCTGTGGCTACACTTAGATATTTTTGAGCGTTGAGAGGGGTGGTATTTACTTTGTACTTCTATTTGCGATAGAGTGGTAGATTTTGCTATTAATGAAATAAAATAAATATTTGGAATGTTTACGTGCTTGTACACTAACATTTTAATACCTTCCATTTACAGGTGTTCCATCTCTTGCAGTTTTTGTTAAAACCATTAGATCTTAGAGGCCTTATTCTTAGTTAGGCAAAGATTTTACTCTAATAGGGATGATATATCTCGGACAAAACCATCTTGGAGTAAATTTCTCGACGTTATCGTCATCCCTATTAGAGTAAAATTTCTTTCGAACTGAGAATAAGGCTCCTAGGACTGTAAGCTCCTGACACAAAAGGTGTCCCCTTAAATTACAAATTCTTCGAGAATCAATAAAAAAAAAGAACGACAGGTTCTTCTGAAATTCTTTGACAGGCATCATGGCTCAGTCGGTTCTCTGCCTTTCGTGCTGTGGGTCGTGGGTTCGATCCCAACCAAGAACCAACATTTGTATATTGCAAACATAGATGTTTGTTCTGTGTCTGGGTGTTACTATGTAGGTATTATAAGTATGTATTTACAAAAAAAAATTATATGGGTAAGTATTCTATCTAGCAATCTAGTTCTCATAGTACAAGCTTTGCTTAAAGAGCGTTGTGTAATATTTCCAAGAATATTTATTATTATTGAAATACCAATGTCTATAAAAAATGCCTGTGTAATATTGAAAGTCTGTAAGCAGGTGTGGGCAAAAAGAAAATCATTTCGTCCTCATCAAACACGCCACAAAAGTAATTTGACTCAGAGGGAGATGTCAATCAAAATATTTGTGTTACAGGTGGAAATATAACAATGTGGCGCTTTGTAAATGAAACAGACTGAGACTCGTTTACACTGTGCCAGTAGAGTTTGCACCTTAGAAATATAAGCAACCGATTGTAGTATGGTAATTATGTTTACGACTTTGATCCTTTCGTCCACGCAAGACAAATAATATTACACTAATATCTAAAATCTCGTTGATTTTCCGGGATAAAAAGTATCCTATGTTACTTCTAATACCTCCAAAAATATGTGTACAAAGTTTCATGATGATCGGTTAAGTAGTTTTTGCGTGAAAGCGTAACAAACAAACTTACATTCACATTTATAATATTAGTATGAAGTAGAATAAGACGAGAGACCGGTCGTCCGAAACTGAAATAACTCATCATCAGAAATCGCAAAATAACGCTACCGGGCCTTTTCATAATTACTACAAGAACTACAGATAATAAATATGTGTAGTTATTGGTTGTGCTTCTAAAGTTCGACAGTAAGACACTGAAAATCAAACGCGTACTACGTTTAATCACACAGACCAATAAGAGTTATTTAGAACTACATATATTTCAATGCAATAGCGAGCCAGTTCTATTTTCTATTACAAAATGATGACAGTTTATTAGACTTTAGGTTATAAGATGACGCAACAGTCAAGGAGTTAGGTGACTGACTTGATTACTCGATCTAGTAACTGTCCCATTGTAAACGAGTCATATTCCGTGATCGGTTCCGGCAAAACACGTTCCAGAGACACTTTTGGTTATTGAAATACAAATGAAATTTGTTTTCGTCTGAATGTAATTTGATTGAAACGACGATAACAATGATTGAAATTGTTTTATACATTACTTTGTAGTAACAACTGAGGGATAAAGAAATCGTAAGCAAAAACATTTGTAAGGTAAACCAGAGGTTTTAGTCTCCTTATAAAGTTAAAGCCAATATAAATAAGTAGGTAATTACTGTCAGACCTAGACGATTAATCACGTGACTAATATAAAAAAAAAATCTTTTTACTTTTTTATGCTCTGGCAAGAAAATTCCTATACAAAGCCGTGTGTAGAAAATATGAAGAACATCAAGAACGTCTACTTGGTATATCGGGATGTTTCCAAAATGACGGCCGTATTACGACGGAAACGGTTTAAAAAAAACGAAGGATGTGTAACGATAGATATATATACCACTTCCTTCCATTATCTACTTTGTGTAAACCTTATTGCGTGTCTCTATTATAAATCGATTAAATAGACTGTTTTTCATTTTTGTGTTGATATTTCAAGCTTTTGTAACTATAGGGTGAGAAATATATTAGTGGTTTTGACAACTTTCATTGTTAACATACTTTTCTGTCAATAATTGGTCTACTAGTAGTTTAGCAGCGTCTAAAGTCGTATTAGGTTCGAATCTTATGGCTATTTCTTTATTCAATTATCAAATGTCAAAGGTTATTATTAGCATAGCTTGTTGTGCGTCAGAAAAAGACATGAATACAGTTTTGGTCAAATATAGCTATGTAATATTACTTTATTCACGAAGAAAATTATTATTTTTAAAATCAAAATCAAGGATATTTTGAGACTAACTCGAAGTTTTCGGGAGATGTCTTATTTCACCCGGTATATAGCCTTAGACTAGCACGAGTAATAGAAATTTTTCGAGGCCTACAATTACATTATAAAATGTCTAGATCTCTACAGACATTGTCACCTTACAGTTTCTAGTCTCGTTGTCAAAAGCACTGCGCTATGTAAAAAAAAAATCTATGCTATAAAATGTTCATTAATTTGTTCATTTCGTTCCATAAGCTAACATAAGCCTGGCTTACAACATTCTGCTGACTTGTTACCCGCGGTATTGTTGCTGTAACAAACTCCGACCTTGAAAGGTCACCATCTCAACGACTCATCCCAGAAGTGTGCTTTGGTGTAGTCTTAAGGTGGGGTTCTGAAACTGACGACAGAATTCCACGACCGTTAGTCGCTTGATAAAAGATTTTTAGATTTACGGCGATTTCATTTTTATGGAATAACGACTTTTTTCCAATAACTTGCTTTTACAAGTTCAATCACAAGTTAAAACAGTTAGAATATTTGAGGCCTTTTTCTGATCTTGAATGTAGTGACTTACTTAAACGGCAATGTTGATATTTCACAAAATTTTACATAAATTATGCTGTTTTCCTACCGTCCCTACGTAAAGAAGTCTTATAAAACTAGGACAGTCGCGCGGAATCGAAACGCTTACCCATACATAACCCGATGGTTATTGGTTTCCCGACAGAATTGATCTCGTTCCCACAAAACTTTCCGATCTCGGGTCGCTGTCTCGAGAACGCGTATGCAATCTTTATACATCTCAATCCTCGAGTTTTTCTTTTACATTTACCTATCTGCGGCGACCAGCGTTAAATGGCCTCCCGAGACATCCCCGAGTTTTACGACCCGAGACCAAATTGGATGCTTTGCCCTTATGCCCAGAGGTCTGCGCTCACTGGACGGTGAAGTTTAGACTCGCCTATACGAAAGAGGATATGCTAGGGATCTCGGCAAATTATAGGATGACATGTTATGTTTTCTTACGGAAAGATAAAATAAATAGAATTCCGTGCCCTATCTTTCGGTAGAATTGTTTCGAAATTGTTCAGGCTATTTTTTGTTGGGTCATCACAGCCCTATTATTCTTATTGTACCTGTCGGCTCTTTCGGAGTTTGCTTTTGTGAGTGTCAATTTATGTTATTGGTTCGGAAAGGTGGGCTTTTCTTTTAGGGATTTATTGTATTGGATAAATAATGTATACTTTTATTGTGATGGAATTGTTCATATTTTAATTCTAAACGTTTTGGTACAGATGGATACTTTTGTATTTTGAATTTAGTGGTTTGCTTAACGAATGTAAACAGCCAAAATTACGCAGTACAGTAAAAAAGTGAAGTAGCTATAAAATAACAGTGCGTGGAGTTCCTCCGCGCGGAAGAAGTTATACTTCGAGTAGGTACCACGAATCCACTCTCGCTCTGTGTTTAATGTGAAATTAATTTAGTATTTATTTTTATGTACTTAACCAATATGCAGTACTTATTTAGTTAGAAAAGGTTCTATGCTCATGTTGCCTAAATCAGAACTAGATGGAGCTGCTAAGTTTGTCCGGATCCTAGAACGCGCTATCGAAGTGTTTTGGGTTTTGTGGGGGTCTCCGTATGTGATCACTCTCGCTAGTCTCTGTCTCTTTCTATTCGGGGGAATAGAATGAGACAGAGACTAACGCTTCTACTTTAACGCAATTTTGTACGCTGTCAGTTGGAAGTCGCATTAAGAAGTATAACTTCAAAAAGTAAGCTTCCAAGTCGGTTTCTTTAATTCTCTTTAACCATAAAATCGGCCATAATATCTACTCAGTTTCAATAAGACAGTCAAACGTTATCTAACGCAATCCTTCATCTAATGCAATTCTAATAGCACAACAATTAAACGCAATTAAAATAAATTAGATTACAATATCGACTAATGAATTATTTACATCGCCTGTCGCCATGTATGACAACTGTATCACGCAATGATAAGCAAAAAACTGTATACAAAATGTTGCAGCCAATTGGCGGAGGACATGAGAACAATGCTGTGTTGTGGTGCAAGTTATAAGTTTCTTTGTGAATAAATAACACATCTAATATGAAAAAAAAAAAAAAGTTATAAGATATCGTTGATTCTTAAAAAGTAACGGAAGAAAGAAAGAAAGAAAGAAAGAAAGAAAGAAAGAAAGAAAGAAAGAAAGAAAGAAAGAAAGAAAATACATTTATTTATGACACACAAACGGGCACAAACATGAAATACACAGAGAAAGTAAAACATAAAGACAACATAAAATATAAAATGTGTATCTCCCTGCACTGCCCATCTAATGGCCACAAATAGGCGTCCAACTCAGCATTTGTAGTATTTTTATATCAAATTGTAGAGTTTTTATGAAGTATTAATATAGCGAAATGATACAAAAGTATCTACTAGCTTAGTAAACGTGCTATATTATCGACCTAGACCAAAATTTTGGACCCAGACTTATTTATTCGGTTTTGAGTTCCAAAGAGTAAAATTAAATTAAATTAAATTTTAAATTTCAGAATTGTAAGATTATTGATTTTAGCTGAGATTTTTATTTACTACCGTTTTTATACAAATAATTATTACATTGATATTATCGAGGATTAATATTTTTACACAACTCTATAAATCCTGGAAACTTTTTAGTTAATTTAAGTTATTTCTGCAAAGTAAGTTTTATCAAGTTTTTCACGAGTCTCAAAACCCTTTAAGTCTTAAAAACGACGCTCATATTTCATAACTCACAACTGAGTCACGTCGAGAGTGAATGAGACATTTGCATTTCGAGTCGACGCGCGTCGCATGTTGATGTATTGAATGCGTTCACTCATGCGTGCGCGTGCGACTACAAACACGGTGCTGTGACGTCACTGAATGATCTATACAGAGTGCACTCCCGAAAAATTTGGAAGGGGGGGGAGTCGGTTAGTGTAGTATAAATTTGGAAGGGGGGGGAGTCGGTTAGTGTAGTATAGTTAAGAAACTTAGTGACTTAGCACTTAGCTTCGCACGTATTGACGTTGTGTTTCCTGTGGCTAAGGCCTGCTAATACCCCTGCTGTTTTCAACCAGCGGGGTCTGGCCTTGGGATTTTCGACTTACAAGCTTTTACTAAAAACTCTTTACAGTGTAGACAGAGCTCGTTGTAAAATGGTTGTCCGGGGAAGTACTATCAACGTAACTATTTCTGCTGCTAAGTAGTAATGGTCGCTTTGTATTGTCTAGGTAGTTGGTGCTTACTACTTTTTATTGCGTAAAATAAACAGGATCAAACGGGACGCGGACGAAGTCGCGGGCGGGAGCTAGTTGGTACTAAGTTACTAGCATGTTGTACATGAATTTTAAAAACTCAATTTGTTAATGTTTTTTTTGTTAACGTTTCCTTTTAAAATAATAAAAACCTTTTTGCACTTTTCATGGTTAAATTTAATTATGTTTTATACCGTACCCTAGACTTTTATGAGTCTGGTAATTCCACAGCCGAGGTAGCAACATTTCTTATTTATAATTCAGTGAAGATGAGTTTAAGTGGTGTTTGTTGTAAGGTGCCTAATTCGTTCATTTAATTTCCGCGGCTTGGTTACAAGGTAGAGTTGTGGTGGAAATATTTCGAACTGTGAAACGAAACATCGTAAGATACCTAATCACTTTGAAGATGGAATGATATTTATCTCGTATTGAGTATTACAATCTGACGAACGTGAGCTTGTAAATGTTTTTGGATATTTTTGTTAATATTTACTCATTTCAAAAGAGAACAAGTTATGGAAGAAAACATAAAATAGAGAAACGGAAACGCGTTAATCCTCCCTCAATCTGAAGGTGTTTCCCGTCGAGCGAAGCGATCTCCCGCGGTGTGGTTTGTCTCAATTGCCGTCATTTGACACTTAACCACCACGCGAGATTTATTTTATTCTTTGGATTTATTGCCTTTATCATCATCAGCTTGAAGAAGTCTTTCAGACAAAGGCCTTCCATATGAATTATCAAGTGAGATGTTGATATAGTAACGGTTTTATTAGTATTATAATTAACAAAAGTTGAATGCTAACGACGTAAAAAGATCGTATCTGATGGACCGATGATTGTAAAGATCGCAACAAGTGGATGAATTAATGTTCAAAATTTTATTTATTTCTAGAAATTCATTGATTTGTCCAGCTCGTATTCTTCAGGATATAATGATGGGTTATAGCCAATTTGTACCTACTTGCTATGCAAATCATAAAAACCATTTTTGAAATCCCATACATTGATATCCAATTCGTACCCTGGTCTATAAGGTTCAAATTTAAACAGAAAAACTTAGAAATGTACAGTCGATGGTAAAACGATGCAGTTCTTGTTTATTTAAAAAAAAAAATCTGTTTACTTTAAAATAATCCACATCTGATCCTAATTTCGTGCCCTTCCGTCAGTTAACTTGTTTCACCCCGATAACCCCTAAAGGGGGTAAAGCTTTCAACCCCATTCTCAAATCCCCAGAAATATTGCAACCTTCAATTACTTTGCCAAATTAAAAGCTCCTTTCAGTTTCTTTGATTACCGGTAGCCATTACATTGCTCATTTATATTTTACTGCTAAATTAGTCGCGACATGGATACAGTGCAGGGGTTATGATTGCAATTAACACCCAGCTTGAAAAATTTAAATTTTATGAAATCTTCCTCCGTACTGTGTCCACTGGTGTAACATGATTTCAGGATAAAGAAGCCTTTAGCAGCCGTTAAGCCACGACGGAGGCTTTCAGTTGGCCTGAAAACTCAGTCACCAAAATTTGCCAATAACTCATACGAACTTCCTTAATTATTTGCTTGCATTCCTTCTCAAAACTCACTAGAATGACTCTATAAAGATTTATTTGATGAGAACAATTCTGGAATCTAATCTATAATTTATTGCCTTAGACTGGTAAAGTAATTAATTAACCTGACCTATACATCATTGTTTCGGTTCTGCGTTTTTACTTCTGTTGCCGACTCTACTTACAACTGATTCACATTTCTCCGTACCGGGTGGTGCGCGAGCTCTTTGGATTTTAAGCTCCATTTGTAACGATTATACAGCTGAAAAAACGTCAGAGACTGACCGACGGACGGTTGCCGTTGTCATACAAATATCAATAACCAGCTTTATCATCTTGGAAATAAGGATCAGACTATTCTGACGGTTGAGGCTTGTCCCGGTGTCAGGACCGTCAACGTTACGTTTACCAATATTCAGCTTTATCATCTAACGAATAAAGTTCAAAGTAATTAGACGACTTCGGTCCGTCCCGGTTCCGGCTCGGTGTAGCTTGCTAGCACTTACAAGTGTTCCTGCCACCATCCATCATGGAACTAAGTGCGGTTTGGTAACTGTCGCCAAGTATTAAATACTACGGAACTGTCATTTGCAGAAGATACACTTTCAAGTGCATCTAAATTTGTATAATTATTTTTGCACACTTTGAGGTAGATTGTACTGGTCCAAATTATATTTCATGTAACAACTTTTGTACCTACATTTAGGCAAATAAATGATTTATGATTATTATTGAATAATTACAAATTCAAGTCTTTGAGATTGTCTTTCAGATGTTTCTGGAAATTTTCGACTAGGAATTGTCTGACCTCGGCTTCACGTTTTAGCACCTCGGTTTACATAATGTTGTTATTGTCAGCCCACACCTAGCTAGGCCTCGCCTCGAGTTTCCCGTTTATTCCATCCAGTCCTACTAGTAGTTCGATTATCTAACTGTTTGGACAAAAATATTCCGAAGACTGACTAATCGAACATTTTGAACACACAAATTTTATTCCAAATAGAACTACTATTCCATCCAGTCCTACTAGTAGTTCGTCCCAGACTGTGTGGTCCAATGTAGTTTATATTTAGCTTGTAAGTCCATTTCATACAATTTGACGTTTGTACGAGTAAATACGAACACCAAGTCATGGTTCCACTTCTACTTATTAAACTTTTGAAGTTGAAGTTACTGCAGGAATTTAAATCTAGAAAGTTATCCGAAGTAGCGTTTGAGTGGTATTAAGGCTCGTACACACTAGCGACACGGCAGAAACAAGAGAGAACTAGAGGCCCTTGCACAAGTTTTGATTCTTCAAGTAAATGTTACAAATCTGGGTACCACTTTGCGCCAGCAAGCAAGCAAGCTCGTATGACAGTGCTCGTCGTCAGTGGCCAACTCTGGTGACGGAGTTTTTAGGCCTCCGTCATGGCTTAACAACTGCTAGAGCCGGGACCGACAGTTTAACGTGCCCTACGAAGCACCGACGAAAATTCGACAATGAATCTTTTAGCTTGCGGTAAATGCTAAAAATAGATAGATAGATAGTTTATTTGACATACACACAGAAAAATACAGACGTAGAAAATATAGCAAACATAAACGCCTCGTTACAAGCGCAATACAATCTTATAACTATAGCTAATACATATTTACACCATATAATATTGTGTGTATATCCACTGCAGGTAAATAATACTACTCCTAAGTGAGTGCCTGACTTTATACGTGTGTTTTGTATTTCAAAGCGTTTCATGGACACGTTAAGCAATCCTGCCGCTTTAGTCTCCTTCAAGGATCTGTATATCCAGTTAACCTGGGTATTCAGAACACTACACTTGGAATGTAAAATGAGCCTTAAAGGATTGCGTTTGGATCCAATATAGCTTGCATGTTTGGTATTGGTATACTGAGACCTGTCTCATAGTGTATTCAGTTTTATTAAAATGCGCTTTATACCATTGTTGTACAATTTATTATAGCTTAAGAGTAAGCGATGCAGGTTTGGAAAATAAGTGTGTATAAATCTTTACAAAAAACCACTTAGGTATAATATTCATATTGGTCTTCTAAAGCTGAGCTGACTTCTTCTTCTCTTCGTTAATGGCCTGTGTCCGTCATTTCGACAGATAATTTTGCCAATGTCAAGTGTTAAAATTGTAATAAATAAGTCAAGTCAAGTCATTTGTCAAGTCGGCTGTCATTTGTTTTGAAAAGAAAATGGTGGTTTTTCTCTTCAAAACCTAACACGAATTTTCACATTCAGAAAAACCACTTTACACACATTTATTCCAATGGCTCACACTTTATGTTACGACCTAAGTATTATTGGTTAAAATTCCACCAAAATTAAACAACAATACTCACAATAACACAAGAAAAACTATTAAAATAAAAGTGCTATGTGTCGTTTCAAAAAATGACAAAACTCGTGTCCTGAGCTGACTTAAATGATTGCTAAATCGGTTGTCATCTCTTTTCATTGTCATGCAAGTGACAATCATAGAGCATTTAGTAAAGCCGCGCTACTTGACAAATGACTTGACTTGACTTATTTATTACAATTTTATCACTTGACATTGGCAAAATTGTCTGTCGAAATGACGGACACAGGCCATTAATGAAGAGAAGAAGAAAGCCGCGCTAAATGACGGTTATGTAAATGTTTAATAATCAAAGCTTGCGCAGATTTTTGCAGTTTTTTCATTGTCAAAAGTTCACCCTAAAATAGATAAATGATGTAATATAGGTTCTTTATATAATTTGCAAGAACCTTCAAAGCCAAAATTGGCTATTCAAGTCACCTTAGAGTCCATCATAGGCATCAAGCAGTAATAATGTCGCCGTAGCCGAAACCGGCCAGGAAGACATCATCATTATCATCATCATCATCATAATTTCTTATATTTGCGGATTCAGTTAGTGTTGGTTGAAAATGTTCAGTCTCTGTTTATAAATTCATTATTGAAAGTGAGCTTTCACTAAATTAGTTTAGGATTCAGTAACGTGCGCCAATATCTCACAAATCAATCTAGCTTTAGCGTTGTTGGAGTGAAACATCTGAATTATTTTCCTAGTATTTTCTTCTGTTCTAAAGAAATTGAATTCTTCTTTGCCGTTTGAAAATGAATTGCTGGATGAAACTAAATAATAGAAACTCGTAGTCTGCTACTAGTGTTTTTCGATCGGTAAGAAACAAAATCTTTTTGCGTTAAGCTGGGCCAATCACGACTTAGGTTTTGCTACTAATGGCCGAATACTGAAACGTCACTCAAATTTAAACACTACCTTAAATTGCTGCGCCTCTGTTTGACATTACTCATTTGGTAAGAGATGGTCATAATTTAAGCATGAACTTAATATAAGTAGCGTTTGAGTATTCGGCCGTATGCGTATTAAATAGGTACTATGTAAAATTTTAGTCATGATGATTTGACATGTGATAACTATATGTGTGTCGCTTCTATACCTATAGTTACCTACTATTATTCCCTTACTCCCATCCAACCCTATAAAAAACCAATAGCTCCTAGCCCTAAGGATACTCGTATGACGTAGCTATGTTTGCCGAACGTGACGTTTCCAAGATGAAACGAACGAGATGAATTTCACACACGTAGGTAATGGTTTTTTTACGCGAATTCTGAAATTCATCTTCCAACACAGAACGGGGATCGGTTTTTTATTTTAGCTGGTTGTGTTAGCATTCGGTGGTAGGCACATCCAGCAAGGAAAATCGAGTTTAGTATGTACCTACTCTCCCCTGCCGGCAGTCGCTGGGGTCGCTAAGGGGATTATTAAACAAAAGTTCCAGAAATCCCCTACGCAGGGGACTCACGCAGAGGAAAACTGGGATGAGCCCTATTTTCGGATCTAAAAACTATTTAGTACCTACTTACAAATATGACATGGAGTGTAATGACCGAATCTTTTGCGATGTATTTGTTGAAATGGTTTTTCATGTAGTAAATCATATAGGTACCCTCAGTATACCCTCATACTTCCAGAATTTTTGCCCGACTACGGCGAAGCAAAAACAATTAAAAATACTGAAAGTACTCCTTAAACGGGAATAGGTATGATAGATAAGGTAATATATCACCATGGAGAAATGAGCTGAAATAAAATTTGCGAAAAAGATTTCAACTTAATTATAAAAAAAGTCTTTTATAGCAGCAACTTTATCAACTCAACATAAAAATGCTTTTAATAGCGCAGTTTTAATCACACTTAAACCTGTTTTACCAAATGAAGTAATAAATTCAATCTCAGAGCTTCAGTTCCCAAATTAAAATTTAAAATCGCCGCGAACTTAAATCGTTTAAATTTTCATCACAATGAAATCCTATGCATTTTTCCCGACTTAGAATAAATGATGAGATTGTATTAAGATTCAAATTACAGTATATCTACTTAAGAGGTGCCCAGCCACCCTTAAATATACATCCCACCCCTCTATCAGTCGGAGAGGGAAAAAAAGATACCTCCGTAAAAATTATTAACATTTTCATGAATTCGTAATTGTGTTTGCTCTCTCCGTGATCTAGGAGAAACGGTTTCGAGACGTCGCTAGTTGGGAAAATACCGCAGTGTTGCCATGTTTCAAATATACGTTGGCTCAGAATAAGTTTGGAAATCTGATAGTGTAGGAAATTTTGCGGAATTTTATTGTGTTGCTTTGCGTTTAAATGAAGAATGTCAGTATACTTAATATAATGACTTAATATTTTGAATACAAAAGTAGCTGCCTAAAACAAATTTGAAATACAAAATCTAATTATATTCTATCTTGTGTTCTGTGTTTATAAAACAAAACGAGAAAGTCTGCTGTTTAAATGTTAACACTTTAATTCGGTTAAAGGTACAGTTCTTTCGGTAATTAGGTAGTTTAAATTTTGAAAATAAAGACGTATGCGCGTCTCGCGTGTACCGATCGCTGATGCTCTCTGCGCGGGCGCTGAGGTCACGGTCACTCCTTCCCTCCTTCCTCTCGCCTCTTCCCTTCCCCTCCTCCATCCTAGTGCTGTGCGTAGACATCCTCCCGGGCCTTGAAAGCTTGTGGTGCTTTCAAGGAATCACTGCCATCTACCGGTGCAGTCTCTGGCGAAGGCGGATGTTCTATAGTTCCATCGTCATTGATTGTCACCTTCACGTCTTCAATGGTAGGTATCAGGCAAAATTTATGAACTCCTCTTCTCATTATGCCCTTTGTAGTGAGGATATCGGCAACTCTGCTTACTCCGTCAGTGCCAGGATATAATTTACTGATGCGAGCTAGTCGCCATAGTAGTGGAGGAAGATTTTCTTCTTTAAGAATAACAAGGTCCCCGACCCGAAGCTCACGCTGTCTTGTTCTCCATTTGGTCCTTTGCTGAAGCTCCGCCACGAACTCCCGGCGCCACCTCTCCCAGAAGTGTTGCCTTAGTTGCTCGATGAGCTGGTATCTGTTGGGGCGCTTCGCTGTAATAGGTAGCGAGGGCACTGCAGTGAGAGGTCGTCCAATCAGAAAGTGCCCTGGAGTCAATGGAGAAGGATCATTTGGGTCAGAAGATAATGGGGTTAGCGGACGAGAATTTAATATCGCTTCAATCTGAGCGAACAGCGTAGCCAGCTCCTCAAATGTTAGGGAAGCATTACCAGCTACACGCCGTAAGTGATGTTTTGCTGACTTTACGCCAGCTTCCCAAATACCTCCAAAGTGAGGTGAATAGGCTGGACTGAACACAAATTTAATGCCTTCATTAGAGGCGAAGTCATAAACTGAGTCGCGACTGGATTTGAGTATTCTACTTATTTCATTGTTAGCACCCTTAAAATTAGAACCATTATCACAGAAAATAGTTTTAGGTTTGCCTCTCCTAGATGTAAATCTTCGCAATGACAAAATGAATGCTTCCGTACTCAAATCACTTACTACCTCTAAATGAACCGCCTTAGTAGCGAGGCATATAAATAAACATAAATAACATTTTGAGATTCGATTGCCCTTTCCCTTTCGGCTAGAAATCATAAAAGGTCCGGCAAAATCAACACCGCACGAATAGAAAGGAAACGATGCGTAGCTCCTTTCGGCAGGTAGGTTGCCCATTAAGGGCTGCAATGTTTGACCGCGCAGACGGATACAAATCATGCACTGCTTAGGCGTGCTGCGTGCTAAATGCCTACCACCTATAGGCCAAAATCTTTCTCTTATAGAAGCTAATAGATGCTGTGGGCCAGCGTGGAACAATCGTTCATGTTCAGACTTAAATATTAATTTAGTAAAATGATGCTTAGCATCTAAAATCATGGGGTGCTTCTTATCATAATCAAAATCTGAGTTTTGAATGCGACCTCCAGCTCTGAGTAAGCCATCGGTATCTACAAAACAATTTAATGACACTAATTTAGATTTACGACTCAGAGCTTTTTTATTTAATAACAATTGAATTTCTTCATTAAAACTTTCTAACTGACTACTTTTTACTAATATTATTATAGACTTATTTAATTCATCAGCCTCTAAAGGCCCAGTGACCTTCGAGCTTTTGTTCTTGCAGTTAGATAAGAAACGTAGAACATAGGCATAAATTCTTTTTAATTTATTTAGATTAGAGTATTTGTCGAATAGAATACTACTTTTTTCAGCAGCGACGTTACAAACAGTTGAGTTTTTAACTTCAGGTAAGATAGTAGAAGTAGAAGTGTGTGTTTGCTTAGGCCAACCTGATGGATCAATCGCGAGGAACGAAGGACCTTCCCACCAAAGAAAAGAAGACTGAAGATGCCTTGGACTTACACCTCGAGAAGCCATATCTGCGGGGTTTTGATCTGTGGGAACATGCTGAAAGGTAAACCCACTGGTAAGTTCATTTATCTCATTCACACGATTACACACAAATACTTTTAAATCTTTAGGAGGAGTCTTCACCCATCCTAACACAACTGTTGAATCAGTCCACAGGACTTTTCGACTTATTTCACATCTTAGTGATTTTAAAACTTTCGAACATAGACGAGCACCTAAAAGCGCGCCACATAACTCCAACCGGGGAATAGTCGTTGGGTTCAAGGGCGCGACCCGTGCTTTAGCGCACAGTAACCTGACAGTGATACTTTGGTCCTGATTTTCAGAACGCAAATACACGCAAGCCGCGTAGGCTTGTTGGGAGGCGTCAACAAAACAGTGAAGTTCTATGTTCTTCGGATTTTCACACAATACTCGGCGAGGTATCTGTATAAGGGACAAACTTGAAAATTCTTTCAATAGGCCTGACCAGTTTTTACAAAACTCAATGGGGACAGGATCATCCCAGTCAAGCTTAGACGACCACAACTCTTGTAATAGTATTTTAGCAACTATTATGCAAGGACATAGCAACCCTAACGGATCGAAAACCTTAGACGTGGTAGATATCACAGACCTCTTTGTTATTTGAGCAGAAGGCTCCAAATCTGTAGAAAACTGTAAAGAATCAGTTTTAGGTGACCAGTTTAGACCTAGAACTGAGGATTCCTTATAAAAATCCATTGATTTTGACGATTCGATTTCGTCATCAAATAATTGAGGACAATTTGTCCGAAATTTTCTAAGTGGCAGACATGCAGAATTTAAAACATCTACAACATTTTTATAAATGTATTTTAGACCACTAACCGTATCAGCTCCGGTATTTAAATCATCAGCGTAAAAATCGCTTTGAATAATACGCGCAATAGATTTATCCTCACATTCATTAGCTAGCTGCAAAAGACAACGAGAACTTAGAAATGGCGCAGACGCCGTGCCATATGTAACTGTATTTAGTTGTAAGACATCGATAGGTTGATGGCTTTCTTCACGCCACAAAATAAGTTGTAGATGGCGCTGTGAAGGCGAAATCTCCGTCTGGCGAAATTGTTTTTCAATGTCTCCTGTGAGGATATACTTATGCAAACGAAAGCGAAACAATATCGAAATTAAGTCGCTTTGCACGACTGGGCCGACCAGTTGAATATCATTAAGTGATTTCCCTGTATGAGTTTTTGACGATGCATTAAACACAACTCTTAACTTAGTGGTTTCACTTTTTTCACGAATCACTGCATGATGTGGCATGTAGTATCCAAAACCTGGCCTATCAATTTTAGTAAGGTGCCCTAACTGTGCATATTCATCTATAAACTCTTTATAGCTTACTTTTAATGTAGGAAGTTTAACAAACCTTTTCTCGAGGCTCTCCAAACATTTTTTAGCAATAAAATAAGAATCACCGAGTGCTTCCTCAGGTGCTTCTTTTAAAGGCATTTTAACAGAAAATCTGCCACTAGGCAGGCGTACAACATTTTCAACAAAATGATTTTCACAGAGTTGCTCTTCGACGGAATAAGTTTTTGTTAGTGGTAGGTCATCAATATTCCAAAACTTTTCTAAGGAATCTTTTATTTCTTGTGTGAAGTTACAATGAACCACGGGGATTGACTGACCTGTTATTAAGGGACCACCTACAAGCCAACCGAGCTTAGACTCTTGAAGAACCGGTTTATTAGAACCGAGTCTTATTATATTTGTGCCAACTATATCCCAAAATACATCCGCTCCTAAGAGGATGTCCACCTCAGAGGGGGAGAAATATTTAGGATCAGCAAGTTCAATATTAGTAGGTAATTTTAGATACTCAGTGTCAATTGCTGAGTTAGGTAAAATACCTGTGATGCGTGGAACTACTAAGCATTTAACATTAATGGCAAACGACATCACTCTTGACCTTATTTTTACATTACACTTTTGTGAAACATTACACACCACATCATTGATACCATAAATATTTACCGGATGGGAGCTATCACTCGACAACCCTATCTTTTCTTTCAGCTTTTCAGAAATGAACGAGGACTGACTTCCTGTATCCAGCAGTGCACGAGCAAGGTAAGTTTTATTATTCAACTCAATATTTACTAGAGCCGTACACAACAACACCTGACCGGAAGACGAAGAAGACGTCATAGCTACAGGCAACGAAGACGAAGTTGAAGGCTGCGGTTCTTCAGATGACGTGGGGTAAGTTTTATGAAGAAGAGTGTTATGTTTCTTCTTACATGTTAGACACATAGCTTTAAGCTTACATTGGAAGGAGTTATGACCACTGCGTAAACAATTTTTACACAGTTTTAATTTAGACGCTTCATTAACGCGGTCATCGACCTCCATACCTTTAAACTTAGGACACTCATACAGCTGGTGTCCATCATTGCACAAAGCACAACGATTTTTATTTTTATTCTCGTAAGAACTAACTACAAAACTCTTGGACTGAGCGGTAGGTTTAGGTTTATTATCAGCTGATTTATCATACCTATTGTTATTATTACTGTAGGCAGTCTCGAGTATGTCAGCTCGACTGCGCAGGAATGAATGAAAGTCACTCAACAAAGGTAAATCAGTTAGGTTACATTTATGCTCCTCCCACTTTCTACTCGTGTTAATATCTAATTTTGCCGAAACCATAAATATAATTAAAGCGTCCCACTTATCAGTAGGCTGGCCGAGAGTATCAAGTGCACGTAGATGTTTTGAAACATGATCAACAATAAAGCGCAATGCTTTGAAGGATTCCGTGCGCAAAGGTTCGATGCTAAACAAAGCTTTCAAATGATTATTAATCAGTATATTTTTATTATCAAACCTCTCGCATAAAAGATCCCAAGCTAATTGATAATTTTTCGCACTAAATTCTATGGATTTTATTACCACAGATGCACTACCTTCAAGCGAGGAGCGTAAATAATGAAATTTATTGATAGCCGGAATTCCTTCATTGCTATTTATCACTGATTCAAACGTGTCCTTGAACTCCAACCAGAGTAGGTAGCTTCCATCAAACGTAGGTAATTTAATAGTAGGCAATTTTATCGAGTTTTTAACCGCATGGGAATGGCAACTGCTAAAATCGTCCTCGGGGTTCTTTTCTCTTTGACTTTTACCAGGACGATTATCTAAAAGTTCTTGACAATTAGATATTATATTCAAAAACAAGTTTTCTAGGAGCTCACGTTCTTTGATTTGTTCACTAGAATCACTATGCAATATATCTATTTTATCTTGAAGAGCATCGTAATCATTCAATAATATTTGACATTTATTTAATTTTAACTCTAATTCTCTGTACTTTACAGGAGAAATTTCCTTTAAACCTTGTATATTAGTAATGTACTCAGAAAACTTAGTTAATCTACCTTTTATAATACCTCTTTGTTTAATTAAACTGCTCAAATCAAGCTTATCCTGGGTGGAGGTAGTAGTACCTTTTGAATCCGTTACACTCATTTTGTCAGGCAAAACTAATCACTTGGGCAAGCTAACACTAAAATAAATAAAATATGCACTCAAACCTGTGTAAAATGGGGAAGAGTAGCTCCAGATCCAGTCGCGTCAATAAACTCGAAGTTCAGGGCTGAGAAGTATGCTCCCGCCGAGCACACAGCACGGGCCAGCACTCTGGCACAGCTTGGGAGCCGCGCGGAACCGAGCACGCGAGCGCGGAAGCGAGCGTAGCGGTGTCACCGCAAAGCTTTAGCAAAGCGCTCCGGGAGCTGGAATTATTCAGCAAAATACTCTTTAAATAACTATTTTTTACCAGGTAGGTAGGTAGCTACCTATTATAAGGGCGTGGAAGCTTCTAGACTCGGCAATAGCTAAAGAACTAGAATTAATTTTATTTTAGCTTCTAATAACGCAGTGCAAATAGTAACAGGAAATAGCAGAATAGCTTTATGAAACTGAAGAATGTAGGTATTTAGGCAGATGAAACTTTAATTAAATGCAAAAGATGAACAGAATGAATAGAAAAATAAAACAATGAAACGTAACTTTGGCTTAGAAACTTTATCGCTATGAACGTGCGGTATATTAGGTATACCTAAAGCTTAGGTAAGCTTTTTTAGAATAGAAATAGGTACCTAGCACTTGAGTAACAAGGCAGCCGCTTACGCAAATATGAAGCGATATTGAATCGGAGGAATTTTAGGTTTAGGATCGGTAAGAGTGAGTTAGGACTGGGCTTACTTCCCTGGACTAGACCTCTGGATGACGTAGATGCCCCAACAGGCTCCAGAAGCAGCTTTCCTGTATCTCCTTGGCTCCAACAAGCTCCAAACGACTCCAACTTCAATTTTATAAAGTCCAAAGTTCTTTTGTGCAAAATGACACTGCACAATTTTGTACACGTCGGCACGACGACGGTTAGGAAACCAATTTTATGATTTAGCGCAAATGTCCTGTCACGGTCGCCACTTTTTGTTTATAAAACAAAACGAGAAAGTCTGCTGTTTAAATGTTAACACTTTAATTCGGTTAAAGGTACAGTTCTTTCGGTAATTAGGTAGTTTAAATTTTGAAAATAAAGACGTATGCGCGTCTCGCGTGTACCGATCGCTGATGCTCTCTGCGCGGGCGCTGAGGTCACGGTCACTCCTTCCCTCCTTCCTCTCGCCTCTTCCCTTCC
Organism: Eulithis prunata; assembly: GCA_918843925.1. NCBI lineage: Eukaryota > Metazoa > Arthropoda > Insecta > Lepidoptera > Geometridae > Eulithis > Eulithis prunata. The sequence goes on along the minus strand of OU974020.1, from coordinate 8,370,851 downwards.
CCTCCTCCATCCTAGTGCTGTGCGTAGACATTCTGTTTGAACTAAACAAGATGGCCGCTTCAAAACTTTAACGACACAACGAACCTACTTAAGTAGGTACAAACTTAGCTGTATGTCATCAGTATACCTATATAGGTCTATTATATACTGTTGATATAGCTATACTTTTTCTTAGGCTAAACAGAAACACACATTTTTTTTACATTTTTTCAATGCCACATATTTTGGGCCACCTTGTATTAATCTAGTATTTATCAGAAGCGTGTGTAAGTGTTTGCGTGACTGTTTTATTTGAACGTCTGGAATAAATTGCGATAAAAATACGAACCATTTCTTCATTACATATTTAACGCATAAGAGGCCTTAGGCAACCTAAAACCTCCTCCATTGAATAATAATAATAAATATTAATGGACACTTCACACAACGGCTTCTAGTTTCAAACTAAGCATAGCTTGTACTAATGGGTAGATATTATACTAGATTGCTATGGTAGAATACAGTTTTATGTTCCAAATTTAAACACCCAGACATGAAACCCTTATGTTTGTAATACACAAAATGTTTGTTCTGAGTAGGGATGGAACCCACGATCCACAGCACGATTGTTCGGCCCTAGTAGAGGCTGCGTATCTAATATACATGTGCGAAGCAAATGAGCGGTGTGTGATAAAAAAAAATAACCGATAATAATGTAACTTAACTTTTTGGTCGTAAAAAAAAGTTCAGAGCCCGTAGTCTGTGCATTTGTTTTGACTTTCGACTCGAGTATAGCACACGCAAACGCATTCGCAAAGCGAGAAATTTTGTATGAAAACCGGATAAGCGCCTCTAGCGGGAGATTTGGGAATTTTGCAATTCCCAACAAAATGTCTCGCTTTGCGAATGCGTTTGCGTGGGCTATAATCGAGTCGAATATAAAACAAATGCACAGACTTGGGGCTCAGTTATGTCTATTTACAAACACATAAAAATTACCATTATTTTCTATTTTACGTTAAGAAAGTACAAACTTCACTGAATAAACTCCAAGTTTACTTTGATATATCTCGGTATTTAAATAGCCGAGCATCTTCCTTCCGCTACAAAGCACGTAGCTCGCGTACAAGAAACCTATCCACGTTCTCAAAGAAACTAGATTGTTTTCAAGAGTTAGTAAACTACCTCAAAGGCTAACAGAACATTGCCCAGAGCTGGCAACATTACCCCGGGAAAGTAACGGGTAAATAGCTGGCAGCTTAGTTCTTGCGCTAAATAGGTACAAGCACTGTCTAAAATTCTGTATTCAGCTTACCTAGTTATTACTAGTTCTACCTTTTTTGTTGTCCCCTCAAGTTGACAAGTTTAGTAAACGTCAAAAAGCCTATGGAAATCAGTCATGTGACTTATCGTAGAGAAATGTCATATTGTGTCATTCTCTTGTTTTTTTATGTCATTCTCACACGCGTTATTGGTTTTCTATTGTGTAGTGTCCACCAAACATTACATCTCAGCACTGGTCATTCTCCATCGTGCTAAGGTCTAACAAAACGTGACTTTGGCGAAATTGCGGGCAACACTGCTAAGACCATAGACAAGAATTGAATTGAATTATTGTGTAGTGTTTGTGCTAATGCTGATTTGGCTGAAAGAAATACTTAACTCAAACATAGTAAATAAAAAAAAGAAATTTTTGCTTTGTTCCTATGCATTGTTATTTTCTATACTTATATTTCTTCTGCCAGAAATACACGTCCAAAAAATAAACACATACATACACCGAGATTTTTTAATTACAAGGATAAATTTATTATAATTATTTTTATTCCGTATTAAGAACGTTGTATAATTTTTTAACTTCATAAAACATATTTTTGTATAAAAAAATAAAGTTATCTTAAAACCCGCAGCATCCGTGACGCCCGAGGGTGGAGACGGCGAGTAATTAGAAATAGCCAAAGAGCCGCAAAAGGATGTGTATCCGACGTACTTCTGACGCGGTACAGGCGAGGAGGAAATACACAAAATAAATATTCATAGAAGTCATTTCTCACAAAACCATTTTTTGAACTAGAGGGCGTCTTTTGTCATATGTCCTTTTATATTTTTAACTTTTTGCGCATAATTTTGGTTGTTTTTTTGGGTTATTTCCATCGAGCCCACCGGCTGGCTCACCAGTGGGCCAGATGGGAATTTTTTTCCCATCGAGCCCACTCATTTGCATAGTGGGCTTTATCAAAGTGATATTTAAACCTTTGTATTGTTATGTATCTAGCTAGAGCGTGAAGCTTTGCGATTTTGCATAACATTAAAAAAAAATGTTAAAATGTGCGAGGGAGATGTTATTTGACGTTGCCCGTCGCGTTGATAAAGCAACGATGCTATTACGAAAACATCAGAACTGAGGTGTTAATTCAACTTAAAATGCGCTTCAGGGAGATAATTTCCTTAGTTTCTTAGAGAACCGCTGATTACAAAAGAAGGTACCAGATTTTGTTGTTGACTGTACATGTACAGAACAGCAGCTCTCAAAGGAGTTCGTTTTTATTTATTTTCATAACCCTAACGAGGTTCGGCCATCGTCGCTCATTTATGTTTTGCTTTGCTTTGGCTTTGCTGAAGACAAATTGAAAAGAGTTTCAGTTTGGAGATGCGCTGGTTAGTGGTGAAGTTATTTCCTTTCATAAAAAGAGTTGAAGTTTGATTCTCAGTCAACAGATCTTAGAATCTGACTTTGTTTTTTCATTGCTATAAAAATCTGGACCCAGCTTCAGAAAGAAGGCAAAATCTATGATTGAACGGAACGTGGTTGTATACAACCACGTTCCGTTCAATCATAGATTTTCCTGATGATGATAGGAGGAGAAAAAAACGAGGACTTGTAAAATGGCGAAGGGGTGACTAGTCGTGTTTTTTGTCGAGTAATTTTGTATTTTTGTAATCTGCGAAATAAAACACTGCATTGAACAAGACAAAAATATATTATTTCATATCCCGGCTCACATCTATGTTTTTCAGCAGGTTCGGTTCCATTTACACCATGTGTAGAATAATTGTATTAAATTGAACATAAACGTAAAGTTTGTTAATGTTTCTAACGTCCCTTAATTCCAACTTTTTTTTGAGGATAGTTTTGTTTTTCGAGTTTACGTCGACAACTTTAGGGATATTCTTAAAAAGTGATAAAAAAAATTGTATAAAGGTTTTTTAAAATATTGATGAACACTTTAGTACAAACTGTCATAGAACAAAGTGAAGAATAAAGTGTTATTGAACAAAGTGTGCCTGCTACCTTGTACTTGTGCGAATAAATATTCCACAGCATTTCAGTGTTGTATCCTGAACAAATAGAAACGAACTACATATCATTGTACGCTTCAGCCGCTATGAATTTGCATCTGATGAGCGACAGAGATGCAAGGTTTTCATTTCCGAAGCGAGACAAATGTTTGTATGGTGTACTGGGCTAGCATGCGGTACGATGAAATCTCTAGTGTTAGGTCTAGTATCTGATGTGTCTTGTATGTTAGAATCTGGTCTTAAGTTATCTTATTCAAAATATTTATTAGTTCCTTTAAAATAATAGGTCAATATCTGTATAGGAATAGAGCAAATAGTTAGCAAAAAGTGTTCTTTGGTACCGATGTTGCAAAATATACACAATATAAAGAAAAAGCAGCTCCATCTTTTAAACCACTTGTGACTTATTTACACCGACTCGTCCACTGCGGTACAAAACGCAATCGGGCCACTAGAAACAACTGTGCACTCTGCGCAGTGAGCACTAAACAGCTGCGCAGTGCTGTAGCTTGCTATGATATGCAGTTGAGCCTAGTCTCAAGAGCGGGGTAATAGTTTTACTAGCGGACATGCGATGGACTACGTTTGTCGGTTTAAAGGCTGGAATAATGTCCGTAGTCTCTCGGGACTGTTGTTTATTTCTCGTATTTTAATGTGGAAATATAGAGGCCCCAGCTGCGGTAAGATGCTGGTTTATTGTAAGGCTTTTCTACGATAGAGATACTAAAGTTTTTAATAGTTTTACTTCACTGGTTGTTTGCTAGACTGTCTCAGAACTGTGACCAGACGCTTACTGGTAAATTGGAATGGAAATCCATCTTGGACATTTATTGAATAAAGGGCAATATTTAGGACAGTTTAGCAAACTCGTTTTGATACAAACTAGATTAAGTTTAGCTTTAAAAACTAATTTAGGTACGTACGATGTCGTGGATATTTTAACAGACAATGTGGCAACATTATATTAATTATGTATTTGTAGTTTGAAGTTAGCAACCCTTCTTGTGATTTTACGTGTCCATTTTCTTGAGATCTTGTTCAGCCATCTGACATTAGGAAGTACTGTCAACGTCAAATACAAAAAGGGTTGCTAATTGTGGATATGGTGAAAACACGGCGTTTTATTTGAAGAACCTATCCACCACATACTCACGGCTGTAAGCTTGGTCTATTCTCATGTCAGTTTTGCAGCAAATTAAAACTGAACGGTCTTGGACGCTCTGAAATTAGATCAGATCTACATACTTCTTCATTTTATCTATGTTCTTTGTGTATACTCATGTAATCTTTCTTCCACAGTTGTCGAGTCCGGAGACGAGCCCGTCGCCTGCTCCGGCAGACGGACCCTAGTACTCGCGAACCACCAGAGTACGGCCGATGTGCCGATGCTGATGGCTGCGTGGAACGCGCGACCTGACGTCTTGCCCAACCTCATGTGGATCATGGACCGGGTGTTCAAGTTCACTAACTTTGGGATCGTGAGCGTGCTTCATGAGGACTTTTTTATACAAGCGGTAAGTTGTAAATTAAGAATATTCTAGCAAGAAATTGTTTAGATTTACGCAGTGTTTGTTCCTAGGTATTGGTACTGTGCATTGATTTTCTAGATAGAAAAGATGGTTCTCTTTGATCCTGGAATTTCTAGACACTTTCCTCGAATCTCTATATACAAGATTTATTGACAACTTTTACTGGTTTAGTCGAAACTCTTGATATTAGTCGATCGAGTCTAAAGCAGCAAGTTTTGGCCGAGCCATCCCACAGGTGTCAACAGTACTCCACACCAGATTTAACTTGAGCTTTGTAAGCTTGAGAGGCTGATCTCCCAATGTAAGGGGGGCTTGATTAGTTCAGCTATGAAATTTTTAAAACGCAGTTTTCTGCGACGCTAATAATAAAATAGGTACCTACTTATTAAGTCAAAAGTAAAACCCATTCTTCAGCTTACGCTAGAATGGTGTGAAATTAAGTTACTCCATGTATTTGGGTTAAAAAACTGAACGCAGTGCAACAAAATCTGCATTTTTTTAAAGCAATTTAATCCACACAATAAATCCGAGAAATAAACATCCTAATACAATTTGTTCTATTTGTTTTTACAGCTATTTGTCTGTTTTACATTACTGAAAGCTTTATTTCAGTCGTATTTTATTCAGGATTGAAATGAAGCCGGCAAACAATCGGCCTCGAGCAACCCTATCATTAGGGGTAATCTGATCTGACCTAATTACCTACGGCCCGACCTGTCAAAGCCTTGTAAACCCTTAATCACACCGTCAATAAACTTCAAACTGCCTATAAATGCCTCGCAATGGTACTTTGTCTAAAGCAAATGTTTTGAATAGTAAGGAGATATATTACATTGATTTATCTCTATACTGTATGCTCTGAAGATTTATTCCCTTCATAAAATCTAATAAAAATCTAATTGGGATTGTGTTTGGGATGTAATATAACTCACAACATGGAAGCCAAAGAGACTTTCTGATTGGCCGATCGTTTGGTCGGGATCTTAATCAGTGTGAAGATGTATGCAAATGTACGTACGAATCAGTATCGGCCCAGTTTGCCTAGCCCACCGATCAGAGAATCTGCAGTCTGCGAGGAGTCTAAGTGTGACAGTACAGTCGGTCGTGTGTCAGTCGTGTATTTATGTGATCTTGCGCCGTTTACTTGCAATTACTAGTAATAGTGGTGTGATTCACTAACGAGAGGTTACGTATTTAGACCGTACGACACGATTACGGTACAGAGCCCTGAATCTGTGCATTTGTTTTGACTTTCGACTCGAGTATAGCACACGCAAAAGCATTCGCAAAGCGAGACATTTTGTAGGGAATTGCACAATTCCAAAATCTCCCGCTAGAGGCTATTATCCGGTTATCATACAAATTTTATCGCTTTGCGAATGCGTTTGCGTGTGTTATACTCGAGTTGAAAGTCAAAACAAATGCACAGAATCGGGGCTCAGTGGTTCTATCTCACGAAGGTGGTTTAGCTGTATTTGTAGTTGTTCATGCACGTACATCAATCGAACGCCTCTTCTCTTTCTGTCTCAGTATGTCTGAATAGTAGAGAGCTCCGAGTCTGTGCATTTGTTTTGACTTTCGACTTTCGGATTTTGTATGAAAACCGGATAAGCGCCTTTAACGGGAGATTTGGGAATTGTGTAATTCCCAACAAAATGTCTCGCTTGGCGAATGCGTTTGCGTGTGCTATACTGGAGTCGAAACAAATGCACAGACCCGGGGCTCTGAGCTTACGCACACAAATATAACCGAACCGCCTTCGTGAGATAGAAAAACTATACGATTTCCGAAGCGTGAGTAGCTGCCTAGACCTGTAAACTATCTATAACCTACCTCATACAAACTTATAACATAAATCAAAGTTTATGCTACACATAACTAGGTAGGTACCTAATGTATCAGTTTCATAATGTGAAACGCTCATAATGCAAGTGCAACAAGTTTGGTAAGCACACGTCACTCAGCTTTATCCTTACAAAACTGCTGAAGGAACCACTAGCATGAGTTCAGATGATGATGACGATGAATGTCTGACTATAAGATATTAAACTAGACAAACCTTTTTGTAAGAGAAAAATAAATAAATACTTTACTAGTCTAGTCTGATTTAATGTTGAAAATTACCAAACTGATAAATAGATTCGAGCATCCACGTTCATTTGTTACTGATATCCTGCATCATTATCGGTACAGCCGCTGCCTTGGCCGGGTCTGGTTTTTTTTAGTCTGAATCTTGGGCTTTTCCTTTCTTGAGCTTCCGTTTTCCACTGATACCCTTTGTTGAATAATAATTATGATCTAGCAATGGCACTGCAGTGTTGCTAACCAAAACTACCTTTTTTTCGGAAATAGGAGTGCATGTTAGAGTTTTGCGATGTAGATTTGCGACAAGCGAGAATCTAAAAACTCGCAGTTTCTGTATGGAGAAAAATAGTTTGCGAATCCCGCTAGAGGCGTTTATCGGGTTTTCATACAAAATATCTTGCAAGTCGCTTCTCGTCTTTCTCTCTATGCGTTTCGATCAACAAAACAAAACTCAGACTACGGGCTCTGATCAACTCTACGAGCTAGAAGCGTGGAGTTCGCTCAACCAATAAAAAAGTAAATCTTCACGGGAAATTAGTGCTAACACCCCTGAACATCAAAGTTACTGAAAGTTTTATCAGCAACGTAAAGTTAGACACGTTCGCTCATAACTTGCGTTTTACAAGGTGCTAGTTCTACTTCGTGTACACATGCTTAACTTGTTCCAGTTTCACCATCGCACCTTTCAGTATCTCATCTCAGGTTAAGGCACTTAAAAGTTTTAACGAACATCCATCTAGTTAATTTAAAGTTTACCTCATCATCCTGATATCTCCCGAAGTCTGCTGTCTGGTAGATACCTGTTAAAATCTTTTTGTTTAAGTAAAACTAAGCAGACCGTCCCAGCTTCGCACGCAAAAATGTAAATTTTTTAGGTAATTTTTGACACCTTGGGTTACACTATTGGAGTTTTAATAAGAATCTCTCATTTTTTGAAGATATGTATAATAGCCTATATTACCGGGGGCTAGTGTACCTTCCCAACGGTGAAAGAATTTTTAATTTCCTATTCAAGCCTATTCAATGCAAGCAAACAAACAAACAATTAATCAAATCTTTTCTTTTTATCCCTCAAATATTATAGTATAGAAGTATAGACTAGCTGAACCTGTCCGAAAAACATGCCCAAAAATGGTAGGTTTACACTACGCAGCCACGAAGACTTGAGAGCGGAGCGCTAGTACCTTACTCAGCAGTGTAACTCTAAGTCTACATGCAGACTCACGTGAACTGTCGGATAGTATAAACAGCTTCTTCATAATTCGCCGTCGTAAAACGTCTTTGTTGTCTCGTTTAACAATTTGTCATAAAAGATTTTGTCCGCTCGTATTTTTAGTGGTTGTTTCGTTTGGCTTAACTCATTCGTCACTAGTTTCAGTTTACAACTTGTCTTACTACGCTCCATAAACTCCCAGAAAGAATAATTTTGGGCCATCGAAGTTCATCGCGTCCTACCTATTTTTCTATGGTTCTATGGATCAGAACTTTATAAAACCACTAGCCGTCGCCCGCGGCGTTGCTCGCGTTCTACCTTTTAGAGTGTGACGTTTCAAAATTCCTTTCTTAGTGCACCCCTACACTATATAAGGATACTACCCTCCAAATTTCATACCTCTAGGACTTATAGTTTAGGCTGTGCGTTGATTCTAAGTCAGCTTCAAAAGAGTTTTATATATATTGATGATGATTGATGATAGCAAAATACCTAACCATCCTGCTATACGCTCTAATAATCGCATTCTTATTTGGTATGTACAATTGTGAACAAAAGTTCGTTCATGCGGTAAATGAAAACACTTTTGTCAATGAATGCTTGTTCAGAGATTGGTTAGGTTTTAGTTTTTGTAGTTCCAGTTGTGTAAATACGAGAAAACAGATGTTATTTGTTTTTAGCGAGCGGCAGTACAGTCAAACATTTTGCTGACATCAAAATGTTCGTACTGAAAACACACGGTATACATTCATCCTTGTGTCAGCTGATTTCAAACTTTATATAACTACAGCAGGGCTGATTATCGGCATTCATGAATCCAAGTTTGTAAACACGCTTCAAAGGGCGGGCAATGAAAATACAAGGCATAATATCGCTTTAATTATGTCAAGGCCAATGCGGTATTGCAGCTTGGCGTGGAAACTAGCATGTGCCTGGTATTACCACTTCAGTGACTTAAGGAAACACAAGCAGGGCTACCAATTCCAACGGTGCAGGTAACCCGTTTCCATCTTCAGTATTGAGTACTAGTCCTGTCTGTACCGCAAGAGGGTACATGCCCAGTAAGGCACTCTGAGACCTCTTATAGCGAGTTTCATGTGCCTCTAATAGCCCCGCCACAAATGCCCTTCAGACCAGAACACAGCAATGCGAGCATCACTGCTTCGCGATAGAAATAGGTGCAGTGATAGTTCCTTCCAGCTCTTTCACAAAAAGACCTACTACTTCTGTAATAATATTGAAGCGCTCGTGGCTAGGCTTGCTTAGCCAATCTTCACTGATTATCTAAGTTAAGCAACGTTCTGTGCGGTCACTATTTGGATGGGTGACCGTTAGTGGAATTTATATCTGAGCGCTTCCGTGCTTTGGAGGGCACGTTAAGCTGTCGGTCCTGGCTCTAGCAGTCGCTAAGCCACGACGGAGGCCTTACGGCGGCCTAAAAACTCCGTCACCAGGTTTAACCACTAAACTCATACGAGATTGCTTTGCTTTACTTCTGTAATGTTAGTATGATGGTAGATAATTCTTCAGACCTATTGGTATTCAAAGTACTTACTTGAGAAAATATCGGGACCAAGTCAGACCAAAACTTGACCACATTTCAGACAATAGATATCTCAATTTCTTTGCTCTCGTTTCGAAGTTTTTAACGTATAAAAATGTATTGGTAATGTTTTTCGTATATCACTTGTGCAGCTTAAACAAATCCAAGTTGCATTATGAATTCTCTATTTACACCCAGCATTATGTAAATCCAAGGTATTAAGGCGAAGCGGAGTTCTTATTTCATGCAAATCAAAGCGTGGTTGTTTTCACTCGTGTTAAGTGGCTTTGGAAAATAAAGTTATCAAAAAAAGAAAAAACGGAACAGAAAAAGTATGGAAATCATGATCTCAGAATATCGATAAGTTGGAAGAAGTTTTTTTCTAAAAATTGATACAAAAGAAATGATGATAAATCTTGCTTTAGCTACATCCACAAAAGAGTCTCTTTTAAAAACATATTTATTCATGCTTTCATTACATAAGACGAAATGGCTAACTTAAGTATTCCGTCCAAACTATTCTTATGTACCTAATCACTGTGAGAGACTTCCAGAGGTGAGGCGGCAATATGTAATATGTAGCGCAAACTTTGAAGGAAGAGCCGAAGACCAGGCTCAGTGGCGCATCTTGCAAGAGACAGTCTAGCAGCTTACTGATACTGGTTGATGATGATGATAAATAAAAATAGTTGTGCACTAGCAAAGCTGTGAGTAGTGGCCAACTCTATTAACGGAGTTTTTAGGGCGCCTTAAGGCCACCGTCATGGCTTAACCACTGCTAGAGCCGGGACCAACAGTTTAACGTGTCCTCCGAAGCACGGAAGCTCAGTTGTGCACTGAAATAAAATTATGCTAGTGACTATACCAAAAATTGAAAAGAGAAATTCATACATTTGACTAATACCCAGGATTAAATTGTACTCCCCACAATGTGATCCCTACATTTTAAAATCAAGATTAACATTTTCTTAACTTATTCATGGTGTTCCACCCCATTGCATTACTCAGCTAATCTCCTTAAAACCCCTCTCTTTGTTAAGAATCAGTTTGGTTTGTTTGGTCGAATGATCTTTGCAGTAGTAGAGTTCTTTGTAGAACTCCTCTTTGTAGAACTATCACCGTACCTATTTCTGCCGCTAAATCAGTGATGCTCGCATTGCTGTGTTCCGGTTCGAAGGGTATGGATGGCTGCCAAGGTATCTACAGGTAAGTATTTGATACATAGAGACTCTACGTCTCTAGTGTTATAGACGCAGGGCAGTGCCACACTGAGTTTCCTGATCTTTCTCATGCTTTGGAAGCTATATTATACTGTTGTACCAAGCTAAAATAGCTAGTAAGCCAGAAGGACATCTACGAGAGGTCTAAAAACACAGTCCTTAAAGGCCCTTAAATAAGCATACTAACCTCCTTTCTCATAAGTTTTGGCATTTACAAAAATACACAAACACGAGTAAGAAACAAAATGTCAATATAAAAAAATCAATTGCTTATTAAAAATACATACAAGCTCAAAAGTAATGCACGGAAGTATACGACATGTTTATATCAGGTGCACGCTACTATGCAACTTTAGCTTTAACTGTGGTGCCACAAAGTTTGAATTTGATTGGAGGGGTGGTGCTGGCATTTGGTAGACTGGAGTGGATGAAAATTGGTACAAGTTAGATGCGAAGGCGATTTTTTAAAAAATATTTAGGGTTTTAATTAGTTTTTCGATAACATAGTTTGAGCTAGTTAGCAACTGGGCCCGGTTCACGCATTGCCACTTCAAACTGTGTAATGGTGAAGTTGTGTTTCCCCTCCTCTCTTTTCCACATGGTTGTTAGGCTATAACCAGTTAACAATCTTCAAGCGGGTAGATCTACTTAGTGTTTTTGCGGTAACTACTTACCTCAGAAAAGCAGCGGTTCGGGAGGAATGGCGGAAGATTGTGAGACGGGCCACTACTCCAATATGACGACCACGACCACTCTGACAAGAGTGATACGACAAAGAAGAAGAAGAAACTTACCTCAATTTCTTCTTCTCTCTATACCCAGGGCATCCTTTACTTTTTTCTTGTTCATGTAGCTTATTCAAGTTCTTTTGCTTCCTACCTTTCCTTCGATGATGACATAAGATGATTGTGTTGGGGAAAAATAAAAAGTTTTTCTTTCCTTCTTTCTTTCTATGTTTCTGATGAACCAGTATAAAAAAGTGGAATAGAAAGATGAATCGACACTCGCTAGTGTTTCTTCCCTTGCACCCCCACACACGGTATTAAAAACAATGTTGTTGTTCTCTCGACCGAGGGTTTACAACCCCCGCCCCTTTTATAGACGCAACTAATAAACTCCAATCGTTATACTGCTTTAGCGTAGTTACTTCTCGCTCAGGAATACCACGTATTACTGCCATAACCTAAATAGATACGTTGAATGTAGGATACTGGGTTTGTTAACTATGTACGTACGTTCGTACGAGTTAGTGGCCAACTCTAATGACGGAGTTTTTAGGCCGCATTAAGGCTTCCGTCATGGCTTAACGATTGCTAGAGCGGGGACGTGCCCGCCTAAGCGCGAAAGCGCTTAGATGTAAATGCCACTAACGGCCACCCATCCAAATAGTGATAGCGCAGAACGTCGCTTAACTTAGATAATCGGTGAAGATTGACTAAGAAAGCCTAGCCACGAGGCTTCGGGTTGTTAACCTATTTTGAAGAATGCTTTACATTACTGGTTATAGAAGGAATGTTTTTTGAGGAAACGTTTATGTCTCAGAGTGAAGGACGCAGTGAAACCCAAAACCACGTGTTCATTGAACACGCTCAATGATGTTCCAGGTCATCTCTTCCAACAGTCGAATGATAATGAGACGTATTTTAATGGGTTACGGTTCACAATGCCTTCTGATCATATCTCAGTCTGTAGTAAACGTGGTAGTCCCCAAGTTGTATTGCACTGCAGGTGGGTTTTATGACGTCATGTTATAAACAAAAGGAGGGGTTCGGGGGGGGTGAAATATGGGTCGCGTGCTATGCAGAACCGCATTCTTAATGTTATACTATACTTTAGTTAGTGTTTCGTAATTTTTTAATGTACGTACCTAATAGTGGAATTCCTATAAATTCGGTTGCAGTTTTGCTGCACTTTTTATGAGCTGAATTTGACTTATAACAAACAATTATACCTGATTTTTATCTGAGTAATTTCTTAGTCATATTTTTTGCTGAGCTGACTAAGTCGCTGATTTCCTCGCGGTGTTATTCTTTACTGTTTGAGAGTACAGACATACGCACATCATTATTTCCGTAATAAAAGAATCCATATGTACAAGATCGGTGAACCTACGACCGACGACCTACGAGCTACGGTCGAGAGGCGAGGTTGCTTCCTTGGTAATATAAATAATAAATAAATAAATATTCACGGACACTTAACACAACGCCTTCTAGTCCCAAACTAAGCAAAGCTTGTACGATGGAAACTAGATGGCGGATAGAATACATACATACATTTTTTTTTGTAAATACATACATACTTATAATACTTACATAGAAACACCCAGACCCAGAACAAACATCTATGTTTACAACACACTAATGTTTGTACTCGGTGGGGATCGAACCCACGACCCACAGCACGGAAGGCAGAGCTACTACCGACTGAGCCATGACGCCTGTCTATAGATTCTGAATATAGATTCAGTAATTAATCAATTTCTCTGTATACAGTACATGTATCTACATACATTAACTGAAGCTTGTGTAACATGGGCCTCGTTTCCAATTCACGCAACTAATATCGAATTAATGCCTGTGATCTCTGGATAAGCGCAAAATTGATTCGCAGCCGTTCGCGAAGGGACCCCTCGTCTAGTAAACAACAGCCATTTTGGAGAATTAGGCTGAAAACAAACGGGCTGCCGCCCACAACCACCAGTGGTCTGTGATAACCACTTTTTATAATTCACATGTAGCGAGTGGCCGCCACCGGTTACACGTGTGCGGTGAGTCTCTACAGAGAGTGTTTGAAGAATGAAATAAAGTCGCAGGCCACCGGTGGCTGTGGTGGGTTACCTGTTTGCGCTCTGCCTTAGACCACAGAATATATAATATGTTAACACTGAACTGGAAATATAGGTAGGTACTACTAAACTCTACAAAAGATATTTTGTGAAGAGGCAGGATAGATAACTACCTACAGCTTTCATCTAAGGTTGATAGTCCTCCTAGCACTACTTGTTTGTGTGAAATTTTTAAATAAATAAATAACCAAGAGATTTGCTTTAGTATACGAAAAATCGTCTCTTTTCAGAGATAATTCATAAGATACATAGACCGGAAAAGAAAGTGTAGGAGGCCCCTTTCTCGATGTTCTAAAGACATAAGATCGCCGGGTCTATGGATGGAAATGGTCCAAAATCGTTCCTTCTTGAATATGAGGATCAAGACTACACTATTCAAGATGTCTATCACAAAACCATCTACCGGATTCTTACTCAATGGCCGTATGTTCAGTTCGGCAGAGGTTTTACTCTAATAAGGATGACGTCAAAATGACAACAAGAACTCGTTTTACCCACTGAGGACGTGGATTCTTAGATACAGCTTGAACCCTCTAAACCAAAAGCAGCCATTTGCTACGAAGTTCATCGTAAGCTGGTTAACAGATATTTTGGTGGAAAGTTTCGCACGCGTACGAAGTCGCGGGTATCAGCTAGTGAGTACATAAAATCTTTGCTAAAGTGAGCATAAGGCTCCGATCGCGAAAAGATTATATCCTCTTTCTCATCTTCATATTATCGTTCAATTTCACCGTGCAAAAGCAATTTCGCGCGCAAAACCAGGGCGGGACAACTAGTAATTTATAATAGCAAAATGAACAACCATTCTAAACTCAACTGTAATAATCGTTTAAACTAACTATTACGTGTATAATTACAGCAAACACCTTTGCTCGGGTTATTGCAGTCTATGAATACTGTGGTCCATGAATTGAATAGTCCACTGAAATTGGGTAGTCCACAGAAATTGTATAGTCCACGGAAATTGTATATTTCGTGGGTAATAGAGAGAATAATCTTGAAATGGTATTATTGTAGGTGTTCATAATTTTTTTACAAAATTAGAGTCCACAGAGTTTTGTATAGTCCTCGGAAATTGTATATTTTGCGGATGGAAGGAATAATCTTCGAATCGTGTTATTGTAGGTGTTCATTATTTTTATGATCATTATCTTTTTTTTTATAGAAATGGGGGGAAGTTGAAATCGTATTGTCCGCGGTTATTGGAGGAAATGCGATATCTTAAATTAGTATTATTGCAGGTCTTCGCTTTTTATTTCATTTGGTGCTACCTACCGTTTGGCTATTGAAAAGTTTGGGATTATAATGTGAGATCCCTATTATATCGATGAACTTGAAGTTCAATTCAATTAAATCAATATCAAGAATGAAATTGTCTGCGGAAAAGTGGAAATTATGGACAAAAACCATGAGTGACGACATCTTTCCTAACGACATTATAATTGTACTAGCTGATACCCGCGACTTCGTACGCCTGCGAAACTTTCCACCAAAATATCTGTCAACCAACAGATATTTATTAGAACTGCTTATTTAGTTTTCCCATATCTTTAATTTTAGTTTTTGGCTTTTTTACAGTTTTATAATAGTATAGAGATGTATTTACAAAAAAAAGTATTTACGTATTCTAGCAACAATCTTGTTGCTACAAGCACGTAGTTCAAGCTTTGCTTAGTTTGTGACTAGAGAGCGTTGTGTCCATGTTTGTTTTTTTTTTTTTTTAAATGACAAAAGTTATGGAACAAGCTGATAGCTCACCTGATGTTAAGTGGTAACTTCTGCCTATAACAATGCATTACCTCACAGAGCAAGTCCAATGAGGACGTGCCCTGTAAGGCAATGCACTGCGCCCATCACTCTGAGACGTAAAGATCTTGAAGATCTTAAATTTGTTTTCACAACGTTGCACTTATATTAGCTGGGAATTAGACTTTTGCCTTAGTTTACTTTTAAAATGTCACGTTTATTTGAATGTAGAACACTGGATCAGATTTAAAATTACGTGTTGCATAACCCAACTGGCTTTTTGTTAATAAGTACGAACATTCGGTGCAGAAGGCAAAAAATTGGCACGCTCTGTTACAATAAGCAAAACTCCAATATCCTTGTCGTACAGTCAGCAACAAAGGTTGATAGTTTTATTCAGTTTTTTTTTAATTTTTATACATTTTTCGTTTTTATGAATTTTCTGATTACTTGCTAAATGGTTTTTTACAAGCTCATACAACTTTACTGAGTTTTCAGTTTAAATTATGAATTGAGAGGGATTCGAACCTTCCGCTTGATAGGATCCGTTACGCTATCGACTTTTAATTCGACTCGTAATAATACGGATGTGTTTAGACGATCTAAGCGACTGTGGCTTCATCTACAGTCTGATGATCAAGCAATTGCTTTTAATAATACTTGTAAAAATAATAAAAAGTTTTCAATTATAAAACTTTCATTTACTTTATGAAGTTGATTGTACCGGTGCGCATAACAGTGACAAAATAAGCAAAAACGTAATACCCGGCTCGTAATTTGAAAACGGTGTTTATTCTCACCGTTACAATAATTGAGTTGGCTCTGCTTCGGGTGGATTTGAATTAACAATTCTTACCGATTGAGATTGCTACAGGTTGTTAGAGATGCTGGAAGTAACAATAAATTTTAATGTACCTACTATGACCAGCAGTACCTGCTCACTAACAGTAGAATTGTGACGTCATATTGTGTCGATAATGGCACTGAGCCCGTAGTCTGAGCTTTGTTTTGTTCATCAAAACGCATAATCGAGAAGCGACTTGCGAGATATTTTGTATGAAAATCCGATGACCGCCTCTAGCGGGTGATTTCCAAACTATTTTTCTCCATACAAAACTGCGAGTTTCTCGATTCTCGCTTGTCGCAAATCAACATAACAAAACTACTATGGGCTCTGGTCCGATCAGATCAGCACCACACTTGACACATCCGTCTACGATGCCTTACAGCTAGCCGGGGATAGAAACAAATGGCGTAGAAACTATTGTCAAGAATACAATAATGACTGGAGGTGGTCACGACCCTCAGATATATGGGATTGAAGGAGGAGGAAGGGTACTGGAACCCATACCCTTCAAACTTGAACACAGCAATGCGAGCATAACTGCTTGGCGGCAGAACTGTCCGGTGGTGGTTGTATGTCCTTCACTGATGGACAAGTTTTTTTTTTTTTTTTATGCCATAGGCAGATAAGCAGGTGGTAGCTCTTTCATGGAAAACTCTACTGTTAATTCGTCTCTAGTTTTTTATGGAAAAAACATTTATTCACAAAGAAAATTACAACTAATACAGTATTTACGATATTCACAATATTTACAAAATACACATGAAACAGTTGAGCCATCTACAAACAGTTGCAAACGATTTATTTGTCTCTAGTTTTTTGACTCTCTGACAGGTTTACGTAGATACAAGTATGTCATTAATTGAGGACAAAAAATATAAGGTATATTTCAAATTACGAATCAGAAGTTTACTGAAGCTATTCACGATTCTACCCACAAACGTATACAAACACCCTTTGATATAAATTCAATAGATAGATAGGTACCTGTAGGTAGGTACAGTGCTTTGTACCCAGCCACGGTGATTACAAGCTTCAGTGTAATTATATTCAACCGCTCCATGGTTGTATTGATCAAAACATGAATTTAAATTAAACGTTATTTCGTAATATTCTGACGAGCATTCAATTAGTTGGATATTAATATCGAAGGTTTATTAGTGCTGGTATCATCATCATCATTTTAGTCGTGGGACTTTCATTGTTGTGCAAACACACCTTTCACACATTAAGTCGGTACTGCTTCAAGGACTCCTTGTTAATTCGTCTGTAAGTCTCGTACCTCTGTAAAAAATTTGCCGCCAAACAGCATAACTGAGTTCCATTCTCCAATGGAATAACGTAGACTGGAAGTCTATTTAGCCTCTATCATTATAAATTCGGCGGTAAATTAAAGTTTCGTATGTGCCTGTAATTCCACCAGCACCCATTCCCTTCAAACCGGAACACGACAATGCGAGCACCGCTGCTTGGCGACAGAGATATAGTCCTTGTCCAACGATATATTTCACGGATTCCTACTACTACTTGGGGTCGAGACTCTAGGTCCGTGGGGTACCGAAGGCCCTCCGCGTTTTCAAAATTCTTTCAGGGCGTCTAGTCGAAGCGACGCGTGACCCGAGGGCTGGTGATTATCTAGGCCAGCGTATTAGCATTGCTATTCAGCGCGGCAATGCAGCCAGTGTCTTGGGCACGCTTCCGATTGGTACTGATTTGGACACATAAAATAAATAATACTAATAAATAATAATTTGTTTTTTTTGTAAATATTGTGAGTATTGTAAATACTGTATTAGTGATAATTTTCTTTGTGAATAAAAAAAAAGTGTGGTACTACTAGGTTATATTCGTAAATCATTTCAATTTCTTAGGAACTTCCAGCAACACTTCTATCTGAGGTCATAAAATATTGGAGCGCTATCGCCGCGGCTCAGGTGGGCGGGCCCTAATTTCCCTGCCACCTGATTTCCCTGTAATTAAAGACGGGATTCAGTAGCAGCACAGAATTTATAGCAAGATACAGTTGTGTCACTATAATATTGAGATATTACTGTTTTTTCTGTCTTTTTATTGTTTTATACTGTTCTTTATATGCCCAGTTTTGTTCACATGCTGTCTAGATAAAGATAAATCTAGTCTACAGTATTTTCATTTCTAATAATCAGGCCTTTGCATCTGATTTATACAGCGTCTGAGGCCAGATTTTACCAAGCCTCTATGAACGGGACGCTGAAGTGCCTATGACATAGTTTTACATGCTGTAGTAGGCCTGCCCAGCATCTAAATACTCTCAGGCTAGTCGGATCTCTAACATCTATCTACAGGACAGACGTGGCTTTGAACTAACCTTCAAGTATCGCGGGTTCAATTTTGAGTGCGAGCGCTAGAGTGCTTACTGCTTGTGGACCCTACTGGTTCCGTGTAAGGTGGCCAGAGGATAAATTTGGTGGAATTAATTTGCCTTCTTGCAAGCGAAATTGAACCCCGTTGTGAGAAGAGTTTAATGCTTTGGACATCAGTTTTGAAGAGACCATTTAACTGAAGGATTTATGTTTTGCTGCCAGAAGTAAAAACAATTTGGAAAGCATTCAATTTAACATCATTTTGATGTATACTTTATATTGCTTTTTCAATATCAATTTCAAATTTTTGGTTTTAATTTCAATTTATTCAGATAAAAATAAAAAAAATACTAGATTTCCGCTTATTTTAAATTGACTCAGACTTTCGTAGTTTTTCAGGAATCTTGCTTGCTGTACTGAAAGTACTGTGTTTTAGCTTTATTTATTACGTTCCAAATAATGTAGGTAACCTTTGTCTTCAGTAACTAAATCCTACCTGATTAATATTTCAGCTGCCAACTAAGACAGGCTAATAGGATATACCTAATTAATATTTGATTCAATAACAACAATACGTGATGATTAATTATTAATTTGGGAGTCTACTAAACCAATTGTGGGTCTAATTAACCTGGGCTTAATGTCGGTCTAATCTAGCGTTGACGAATGTAGGGCCGCGTAACATTACATGGAATTATACACTTGACGTGAAATAGGTTAATTATCTGTCCATTTTGTCCTTCACCGTTTCAAATGTACGTCACTTTTGTAGTAACAATTGGGATAACATTGCGAATATACATTTTGTAAGGTATTAAGATGTTATTTGATGGAATAACCGAAATATGCTGAGCTGGACGCCTATTTGTGGCCATTAGATGGGCAGTGCAGAGAGATGCACATTTTATATTTTATGTTGTCTTTGTGTTTTTAATAACTGTGTCTATTTCATGTTTGTGCCCGTTTGTGTGTCATAAATAAATGTGTTTTCTTTCTTTCTTTTTTTTCAAATATTGTTTTCGCTTTTTGTACGGCTAGAGCTTGGTAATTTTAACTTTTTTCAACCCAGAGGGAGTCACGAACAAATCTGACAGTCGGTACGTAACGTAAACGTAGCGTATTCGAATAATATTGCGCGTCAACGCCAACTCAACTGCCGAACGTTGTAGTGTCACTGCGAAGTGTATCTCGGTTACGCTAGTTACGTTACGTCGTATACGTTTACGATTGTCACATTTATTCGTAATCAAGGCATACAGAGGGCCTAGTACGAGTTTTGGTGTGTAAATCTGGTGTGAAACGTCTGACGCCCAGCACACCAGTGGGCGCTGATTTGTATGGAGACACTGAGCGGATTTTTTGAGAAGCTTGGTCTACACTAAGCCCGTACTCGCATGTCGAGCTTCTCAAAAAATCCGCTCAGTGTATCCATACAAATCAGCGCCCACTGGTGTGCTGGGCGTCAGACGTTTCACACCCACACCATACACTGAAAACTCGTACTAGGCCCTCTGATAACAAATATTTTTTTTTACTCTTTATTTAGCTCCATTACCACGTATATGTATACATTGTTGCAAAAAAAATGGATTTGCCTTTTCTATCTCAGTTATATTCGTAGCCACTCGTAAGATTAGGCTTTGGTCTAAAACTAGCAAACTATTCAACATCAAAGCAACGTGTCAAAAATATTAACTTTACCAATTCATTAAATCCAAAGAGTAAAATCTCTAGTAACTTCTAGAAAAAATCCTGAATATTTATAAACAATCTCCACTAGTCCAACCGCGAAACTGCAATAAGTCGTATCGTTTATCGCTTACAAGTTACAAACGACAGCCGCTTGTTACACTGAGAGGTGTAGTTTATCCATGGAAGATACACTGTTAATGTATTGAGTCAGGAGAGCTACTGAGAAAGTCTTAACTACTAGCGATATAGTAAACGGGGTAGACCGCTGACAGCATGTTGGTTGACTTTCAGAAAATCTGCAACTATTTGACTTCTAGAGTTGAAAAAAAAAAGTTATGCTCAAATAATTGCTTAAACAAGTATAAAAAAATGCTTAAAACTAAGTCTTTTATAGGCTTTAGCTACGAGGAACTTAGTTCACCTATATCAAAATACGTTTGAAATTGACCGTTAAAAATATAAAAACAATGCGTATTGATGTGATGCATGCGGTATATTTAACCTCAGCAATGCTGAGGTTAAATCAGCATGTCTATATTTTTTATACAGTTTTTGTCTACATTTTGTTCTTCCACAGTAGCACCCGACACTATACCAACTGGCCTGTAGCCAACTCTGAGTAAAGAACTCATGAAATTTTCAGTGGGACTTGGACCTGAAACTTTTATTGTGACCTAGAATTTGGGGCTTAATACCATTTCTCTTAAAACCGATGACAGACAATGACTTCAGTATTGGTAAACACACTATTGTCAAAACTGACACAATCATCCATTCAAAAAATTTGTTTAACCTTTGTTCTTATGATGGCGTGCAATAACAGGCACATGAGACATCTCGAGGGTGATGGACGCAGTGTCATGTGTCACACATGGCACGCGGTCAATTCAGTAGACGTCCGTGGGGCATTCCATTGGATAGTCTGCTTAACCTTTATTCTCATAAAAAAATCACACTGAACTGATTAAAAAAAAGGTACTCACCTTACATTTTGGCATAATTCTTGACCTCATAATAAGCATTGACATATTTCTGACTGTTGCACGACTGATTGGCTAACTACAACGCCATCTAGTCCCAAGCTAAGTAAAAGCTTAAAATCACCGTCATGTTACGGTCACAGTTTATTGAGGATCATGTAGAACTACTCCGTCGTGCATTTGTTAAGTAAACACTCTGAATTGAGGCTTTCGGCAAAGTGTATGATATCTTTCCATTGATTTATTGATAACCTGAAGTCCATGAAGGTCTTGCAACGACTTTATAAGAACCAATTCGAGAAGCACGCCATTGATATTTTTCTATTTTGATTTTTCTTTTTACTCTAGGATCCAAACTTTAACGTTTTCAGATGCTTGACTAAATAACAACATTGTCACTGATATCGGTACATGCAGAAGGCTTAATCGTTTTTTTTGAAAAATCTTTGAACGAAGATATGTCTATCTTTTTTTTTATACTACTAGCTGATGAAACAAGCAGATGGCCCACCTGATGTTAAGTGGTAACCATCACCTATAGCAAAACATTGCCTCGTAGTCATGCACGATAGAAACGTGCCCTACGATGCACTGCCCCGCGTCCATCAACTTGAGGCAAACAAGTGTTAAGCCTCATGTGCCTGTAAATACACCGGCGAGCACACTCTTCAAACCGAAACACAGCAACGCTGCTTGGCGGCAGAAAAAGGCATGGTGGTAGTACTTCCCCGGACGAGCCCATCACAAAGAGTTCTACTACTCTTACTATCTACTGTGTGACCACGATCTTTACAATATCGTCGATCCTTTAGGTGGCCCGGACTGTGGTTTGGCTTCTGGTTCGTGGTTGCTATTCAAAAAGTCTTAGTGTATTAAATCAGGATCTATAAAAAGCTCTACAATTTTTGCATTATTCCTTAAAATGATCTAAGAAAAACATTTGTCGAATCATTGATTTTCATTACTTGAAAATGACTTTCTAATCTGTATTGTCCTGCAGCCCCCTCGGTGATTATGAGCCATTAATCTTGATTACAGTAAGGGATGAGGACTTCCTTAATTGTTTCCCGTGTTTACACCCCTTTTCGGAAACAATTCCAACTTTAATAGTCAAACTATATCCATTTAGTGAGATAGGCTTACAAGACTCACAACTGTGTAATCCTCATTTACCTACCACAGACATTGTCCCAATTTATTTCACCATCTTCATATCAGCCTCAAGACCACTGCTAAATTGTGCGATTGGCGAGTTCAAAAACGTAATATTACAAAAAATTCTTTTAAAAAGCATATATTATTATAAAATATCGAATTATTTAGAACATAAACAAGCTTGAGATGAAAATCTACAAAAATAGTTTCATAACTGGCAGTAGTTAGTTTTTTCTGATAGGTATATTAAGTCATACTACTTTATAGTAGAGCTCTTGGTGAGAGCTCGTCCGGGGAAGTACTACCACCGTACCTATTTCTGCCGCCAAGCAGTGATGCTCGCATTGCTGTGTTCCGGTTTTGAAGGGTAAGGGCGCCGGTGTAATTACAGGCACATGAGACTTAGGGATCGTTACGTCTCAGAGTGATGGATGCAGTGCATTGCCTTACAGGGCACGTCCTCATTGGACTTGCTCTGTGAGGTAATGCATTGTTATAGGCAGAAGTTACCACTTAACATCAGGTGAGCTATCAGCTTGCTCCATTACTTTTATCATAAAGAAAAAAAAAATACTTAGCCATACATTTCAATAGTAAACAGCTCATCGTGTGAAGCGGCTGTAGGTTTCTGTTGAATTCGCAAATCTGTATTTGCAGTTGACAATGCTGCTTGTTCTGCCTTGGCCACTCGCCAGACGCTTAAGCACTGGTTTCTAAACATGTAGCGACCGGTAGGTACATGTCCGAGACACTGCAGCGTCCCATAGGGGCATGTGTAAAAAGTGACTCCTGATACTGTATGAAGTACTCGTAGATGCAAAAGCCTGATTAGCGACCGATATATTATTATTTTCTTTGTGACTAAGTATAGACCTTCTGATCTGTCTGTCTATACTGAAAGGGACGAGGGGATGCTACCTTTATAATAATGCATAGTTTCGTAGAGCACGTCCACTCTAGTCGTCCGTTTTAAAGGACTGCACTGCATTCATCTCTCCGAGACGTGAAGTCCTATGTGCTTGATATTGCACTGGCAACCATACCCTTCAAAAAGGACCACTGCGATGTGAACATCGCTGTTTAGTGATAGGAGGCAGGTAACATAGTAGTACTGCCCCGGATGAGCTCTTCTACAAAAAACTTCTAGTACTTCTAATACATGGCCGCCTAGTGCGAGATATTCGGCAGTGGATACAATCACGCATTTTCTGTTGTACGGAATATAATGGTCGTCATTTCTTCAGTGCCGCAACTTTAGAAGCGGCTTCGGGCTCGTGTCACGAGGTGCATTTCAAAGGCTTTGAGAACCACCTCTTTCACTGTGGGGTATTTTATTTTCTTTTGTACCAGTAGTTGTCTCTTGCCTAGTTGAAAGTTTATCGCTGCTGATACAACAGTGATCGGAAGGTGTTTTTCTCATGCTATTGCCTCCTTTTTTAACTTTCAGTCTTTTGCAATTGGATCTTCTTTCAGAGTATTGACGAATTGTATAATTTTCGTCCTTTCGTAATGATTTCTATATCAGTTATCAAAAGACTGCGGGACATCTTCATAGATTCGCTGAACGAAGTAATTTGAAGCTTAGCCCATTCTCTTAATTCCTCTTCTTCACAGTATCATTGGTTCCACCTGTTGGATCATCGTATTAGTGACCATCTTTTAGTTAGAAAACAATTTGGCCAGACAGGTGAATGACCTACTTGCGATGCATTTCGAAATCGAAGTTTACCTGACCAGTGCGATTGGCGCTGAGCCAAGCAGGTCACTGTGCTACGCAAAACTTCATGGACCGATTGAGATTTAAGTTACGCGTCCACTGCGTCAGAATCGTGGCGTACAGAGCGAAAGGATTTGTTACTTCATTTTGAGTCTTCATCGGCATATTTACGCCTAAATATTGTAAATACCGACGCTGTAGCATTAGTGTCAACTGTCACGCGAAGGTAAGTAAAATGAGCGTTATTGCATTGGTTTAAGATTCATTGATTTGCTCTGCTAGCGGTTTGCGATCTGGCAGTCGTGCTCGGAATAGAACGTTTAAAGTAGCGGGTCTGTTTTCAGAATGTCTTTGTAGCCATAGACGAAGGATCGCTTTTGACATTTGAGGGATCTCGATTCTAAAGTCGTTTGTAAGTTCGAATCTTGTCTTAACATCATCAAAAGTCGGCGTAATCAAAACCCATTTATGTTCTCGATCAAAATGTAAGCAAGAGTTTTCATGGAATTTTGCTGAGAGGATGCCCAAGCTTCAGGTTTTAAGCCATGACAGACGTCTTCGTACGGGCTTCGGGCGGCCTAAAAGCTTTGTAGATCATACGACACCCTACCAGTTGCTCCGTAATGTGACCATGTGGTGACATAGGGGACGTTTGGACCGTAATGGCGCGTGTCATGCCAAATGACCCCATTGCATGACCAACGCGGTTTATATAGTGTTTATGTGCGGGGGAAAAATGGAAACTGCGTAATAATTAACTGTTCTCTCTTATCTCAGTTACTGAGATAAAACTGTGCGCTGATTTACATTCAAAAATCGTCAATGAACATTTTATTGATATTAGGCGTTTGCGTACTGAGACAACACCGTCACAGACAGGCAGGCAGACATGCATTTATTTGTTTCAGAGGTTCACATTATATGTATCAGTTGCTCAAACAAAAATGTATTTTAACAGCTTATTTACCTTCCTAACCTAACGTATTCGAAACGTATTGCGCGTCAACGCCAACTCGACAGCCGAACGTTGTAGAGTCATCGCGCAGTGTATCTCAGACACACTAGCGTTACGATACGCTCACGATTGTCACAATTATATGTGATCAAGACACTGTACCTCTATCACGAACAAATCTGACAGTCGTCGCGTTAACGTAGTCTAGTTATATTGCGCGTCAATGCCAGCTCGACTGCCAACCGCTGTAGTGTCACCGCGCAGTGTATCTCGGATACGCTAGCGTTACGATTGTCACATTTACTCGTGATTAAGGCACTGACATAACATATCGGTGTAGAGTTATCTACTAGAGGCAACCACAGCTGATGCAGGTAAAACATTATGGAATGTAAAAAGTATTTTGGAAGAAAACAAAGATACTTACTGAAAATTACAGTCGTGAGTTTATTTTATTTTACCACTAAAAAAATCACTTTTAACAAGACTAAAGATGATTGGAACAGGAACAGCTGGGCTCAAGCGTGTCAATCAATCATATTGAGTGGATGTACCTTTGTCTAAACGTTCTAGGAACTCTAAGTAATGAATTTAAGCAAAAGTCTTATGGGACCTCTCCGTCGTCCTGTTATTATGACGTTTATATTTTCTGTTTAATGCTCTATCCCATAACTTTTTCCATAACATACCTACCTCCTCTTGTCTAATGTACTTTTATCTCCATTAGATAGATTTGAATGAATGAATGAATGAATGAATGAATGAATGAAATGAATGAAAATGCTTTATTGTACGTAGGTACACCTTATAACTTACATTATGTTACGTACAATGGGCGGTCTTATCGCTAGGGAGCTTATGGTAGAAAATATTTTTATTTGCTAACTAGCTGATTACCGCGACTTCGTACGCGTGCGAAACTTCCCACCAAAATATCTGTCAACCAACAATATCTCTGAACCGAAGCAAATGGCTGCTTTTGGTTTAGAGAGTTCAAAGTGAATCCACGTCTTTGATTTAAATAAAATATAGCATATGCTTTAATCCGAAAAAAGGGCTTCTGAATGGTATAAGTTTCATTGAAATTCGTCCAGTAACAGGCGTGATCCGCGAACAAACATACAGACAAATTCGATTTTCGGAATCAAAATCGTTTATTTAGTAGATCTGCATGTTTAGTTTATCCATATCTTTAATTTTAGTTTTTTGCTTTTTTACAGTTTTATAATAGCATAGATATTTTTACTATTTACTTCACACGCCGTCCGTTCTTGTTCTGAAAGCCTATTAAACGTGTCAGGTTGAATTGCAATAGTTCGACTGTATTTTTCGTTTTTAATCCGTTAAAAGCATGTCCATTTGGCTTAGTATCCGCTCGCACTGCGTAAGCGGCTGTGCATGCCTAATTTATTTTATTTTAGGCTCGTGGCTGTTTTTGGGCTTTGTTAGTGAACGAAGCTCATGAATACACAAGGTTTATTCAAGTAAGTAAAGATTTATATTCAATCTAAGTAACTAAATAAAAATAATGGATAAAATTAGGATAATTTGGAAACGTTCTAGTGATCAGATGAATTCACATACCGATCACTTGGTACCGAACTGCTCGGTAATAGTAAATTGTGAGAGTTTATTGAAAAAAAAAATACACCGGTGGGTATTTTGGGAATAGATCACAATAATGTGTGACAGGTAAGAATTGATCTAAACTAATCCCTACTTGAGATCACTTCACTTAATAGTAGTTCCATGTCATGGAAAAAGTTACCCCAACGTAAGTTAAGACTGTGTATCTCGTGGTCACTCAGTTCATAAAGAGGTCGAATGTCAGGCAGTAAGCTGATCCGCTTGTTAATCGTATCGTGTGTAATGGCCTGCTCGAGATCACCTACGGCCGGTTACCGATACAAATGGACCGTGGAGGTAAGGTTTGATTAGCTTGTTGCCTGTAAGTAGTTTTTAATGCGCGTAGTTTGTTTCGTATTGTTTTGTCCGTGTTTGAAATATTGATCGTCAGTTCTTCATTCGATTAAGGCCCAAGAAAAGATGGATGGATTGTGTAAGAGATGATATGCATAGGAGAGGAGTGAACACTGAGATGACGGATGATAGGGGAGAATGGAAAAAAAGGACATTTTGTGCCGACCCCACCTAGTGGGATAAGGGCAGGAAGAAGAAGAAGAGTTCTTCGTTCTATTTTAAACACCGACTATTAGGATGGGAGGAATGTCCCAGTCACTACAGCAAAGAATATGGTAGGACATAGTCCTTACGTAAGAAGAAGCGGGACTCCCATTCTACCAAAGTTACACACTGAAAATCAAATCTCGTTTTGTATGAAATGTGATTCAAGTTTTGACCCCCGTTTCATACATTGTTCGTTTTTCGAAAGCACGAGTCTGGTTTGAGAGTTTCGCCAGTCTGAGTACAGCGTCCAAAGTTTTCTGCTTCATATGTTCTGGGCCAGTTTTGTGATATTTTGCTAAAGAGTTTTGGAATATTTTCGTAAGATTTTTCTAAATAGCAGGATCCACTAGGTAAATTGTCAAAAAGCTAGTTTAATACTTCGTTTCGTTTCGGTAAAAGTGAAATATACCTTGAGATTTATATTCTTCCAAAGATAATAGTTCTCTTATATAAATTGCTTCAGCAGTAAAAACCTTCGAAACACTCTAAATATAATTCCTTAATAGATGGCGCGTTTACTACGAAATTAAGGAAAGAGACACTTGGAAATGATTATCGCATAATATAGCAGTTTGCAGACAATGCGACGAGAAATGCTGTGTAATTTCACTTGCTGATATTTATCCGACTGCACGGAGCAAAAGACGGGTTACCTGTAGTCGTAGGTAGTATCTGAGTTTGGGGTTAAAAATTTAGTGTTGAATAAAAGTGTTTTGAAGTCACTAAAAGCGCCCCTAGCGGGTGAATTGTGTTTTTTTATACAAAAACCCGATCCCGAAATCGAACCCGATAACAAACACCGCACCGTCTGCGCTTGCCAGAGAACCACCAGCATTTAGCACTTCAAAAAAAGAATCCAGGATTTGGTAATCAGAGCTTTCAGATAGTATTTATGGCTATTAGTGTGAATGTATTCAGAGTGAACAAATTATTGTTAGATCAAAGTAATTAATTTTGGATCTTAAGGATAAAAAGTATTACCACTGGAACCAAATGGATCTTGATCATTGGGTCTACAGAAAGTAAAAGTACTTCTTAGAACCAAATCATCAAAATTGGATCTAAAGGCAAAAGGTATTCTCACTGGAACAAAATCAATTTGATCATTGGATCTACAGATGATAATAGTTCTTGTTAGAACCAAATCATCAGAAATGGATATAAAAAGAAAAAGTTTTCTCAATGGAATCAAATGGATCTTGATCACTGGATCTACAGAGAGTAAACGTATTTATGGCTATTAGTGTGAATGTATTTTCAGACGTGGCTTTAACTCGCAATCTCCTTAATCACGTCCAAATGACGCTCACCTAATTCTCACTCGAAAATAATTCATTCGCCCGTCGCAATCCCTAATGGAATATTCTCAGGGCTGTCACCTGTAAAATTACAAAGGCCGCGAAACGCGAAAGCGCATTTTTGTGAGGTATTATCGTGTCACATTGTAAAATTGGTTTTGGAGAAAAATTGCTGGTGAAAATGTTGTCGCGAATTTGAATTACAACTTTGGGGTGCTCAACTGTTTTTGTAGTGTTTCTGAGTTTTAACCAATCCTCGATCGAATTAATGTAAATATACAAAACTCTTTTAAAGATGACTGACAATCAACGCACAGCCTAAACTATAAGTCCTAGAGGTATGAGATTTGGAGGGTAGTATCCTTATTTAAGTATATTGGCCGTGAAGTGTTGAAATCTCTTCTTACTTGATACGATTGGCTATGACAAAGCATTACATAGAGTCTCTGGAAAATAATAGGGCATTACTATTAAAGTTTTAAGCTATTTTTATTTTGTAATTATCTATTTGTGATTAAACTTTACTGGCTCTAAACAATTTGATAACCCTGACAATTTCGCTCGACATTCAATTCTATCTGATGGACGTCTTACTTTACATAATACTTTAATAACAAAGTTTTCAGGTGCTCTTTTTGTTCAAGGGATAAAATAAAAAAAAAGTTTAACAGCATTTCTGTGTTTCCATGATGGAGGGCGCCGTGATGATCCTAAATTATGATCAGGTTGAAAGCTACTTACAAATATAGAATGGTTTGTCTCTGTCAGAAAGTTTAAAAACTGTTCTCTGTGACGAGAGAGAATGGTCTAAGGATCTAGAATTTTTACGTAACTCGTTTTTCTACTTACGCAACTCGTTCGGGTTCTTCAATTTAGAACTTTATACTACTTACTTTAAGAATAATTTTGTCGTAATACCTTGAAACTGCTGTAAACTAGGAATACAGGAATTCTTACGTAGTTTTCGAGTTTCTGTTTGTATTTGCGTAGCCTATTGTACAAGCACAAAGGTATAAGAATATCAGAAGAAAAGGCTAGCCTTTTCTTTTAACGAAATTCTCGGCTTAGCCAGAGCGTCTGCTTGTGTTATTAAAACTTACCGCTGACTACCCTCTGTGACATACAAAATTAAGACTGTAAAAAATAAAAATAATTCAATAAAATTTTACGGAACACTTTGAATCCATTACAATTTGTATCTTTTATGTACATCCATCTCACAAAATACAGTCAAGAGCAAAAATTCCAGGTTATCTATAAAAAGTCGAATATATTGGAATCCATAAATCCTAAAGTAGAACATTAATTGAAAACAAGGAATTGTTGAATTGAATTATTAGTTTGCATAATTTGACTAAGCTAGTATTTATGGTTTCCAAGATATCGAAGTTTTTATAACTGACCCGAAATTTTTGCTCTCGAGTGTATTTATGTAAACAACATGGATGTATTTCGGTACCGCCTTCTCACACAAACCTCTCAGAACCTTAGCAAACTTTGCAACGTCTCAACCTAAGCAAATAGCCTATCAATCCTGTCCAAATCTCAAATAAATCCCGTACTATAAAGGGCCGCAGGGCTCGCAGCCACCGAAGAGGAAAAAACCATCAAGTTACCAAGATTTACCACCAAAGGGATGAATGATAATGGAATTTCAATCAGTCGCGACACGCCGGGAGGCTTATTGCAGATTCGGGTAAAACCACTTTCAATGTTTTCAGGTGGAAAGTGTTTCAACGTCACCTAGGAGTACAAACGGCATCAATACGCTGTTCGACGTCTAAATTTTGTTCTACTTTGTGCATTGCTTTACAGAGCTCGTCCACAATGGACTGGTTCTGTGAGGCATTGTTATAAGCATTAGAGGGTTTTGGGGTTGCCTATCTATTTCTTCGTGTAATTTGCTTATTGTTACTATAGGTTTAGAGTCCGTAGTCTAAATATACAATTCTAGCCGTCGCCCGCGGCGTTGCTCGTGTTCTAGACCCTTTATAGTGCGACTTTTCAAAATTCCTTTCTTAGTGCACCCCTACACTACATAAGGATACTACCCTCCAAATTTCATTCCTTTAGGACTTATGGTTTAGGCTGTGCGTTGATTCTAAGTCAGCTACAAAAGAGTTTTATATATATTGATATCTTGAAAGTCGCTTCTCGATATGCATTGCGATCAACAAAACAAAACTCAGACTACAATGTCGGAGCTCACAGTGCGAGTTTTATTTTAGTGCTTTGCGAAAACTGATTCGCAAATTTTGTATTGAGAAAAGTAGTTTTCGTTTCGCCAAATGTTTTATATCTACACAAAAATTGCGACCACTTATTGCAGTTTAATAAAATAGAACTCGGACTATTAGGCTCTGAACCTATGGTAACACCAAGAAAATTATGCGAAGGAATGGATAGGCAACAACAAAACCCTCTGCTTATAACAATGAAGAACAAGTCCATTGAGGACGAGCTCTGTAAAGCAATGTACTGCGTCCATCACTGAGACGCAAAAGTATTAAGTCTCATGTGCCTGTAATTGCATCGGCAATTATTATTGTACCCTTCAAACCGAAACCTAAAAAAATATGTAATTTATTTCTTACTCAAGCATTCATTTTTCTAACTGTAAGTTGTCAGGGTCTGTAAAATAAATAAATATTCACGGACACTTAACACAACGCCTTCTAGTCCCAAACTAAGCAAAGCTAGTACGATGGAAACTAGATGGCTGATAGAATACACACATACATTTTTTTTTCTAAATACATACATACTTATAATACACAGAAACACCCAGACACAGAACAAACATCTATGCTTACAACACACAAATGTTTGTTCTCAGTGGGGATTGAACCCACGACCCACAGCACGGAAGGCGGAGCTACTACCGACTGAGCCATGACGCCTGTCAAAGCTGCCTGTATTTTTCATTTCTTCGTTTATTTTCATTATTCAGTCGCAGTATTGCATTCAGCCATCCTTTAACAGAAGGTTGTATACTTTGTATAGCATAAAATTTTCTGTAGGGGATGGTGGTATACAACAAAATAATGAATTCGTCCGTGCCAAAAATCGAACACAGAAAATGTAGCAAGCATAATGGATTTCTCACCCCTGCAAAGAATAATTTGTTTCTATGCGTTATTTTTGTACATTTTCGCTGGGGATGAGATAAAAGGCAGGGTAAGTACCTGAATTAATTGATTGATGTTGCGAGGGGCGAGCTTATTGGAAAAAGGTCGCATTAACAATTCCACCTTTGTTTGGTGACCCCTACCATGAGATTTTAAACTCAACATCTTTGAACTTTTTATCAGAATTAGTAATGGAACGATTGGATGGTGCACTTGATGTTAAGTGGTAACCTCTGCTTATAACTATGCATTGCATTACTGAGCATTTACTCTGAGCAAAACATGTACTTAACTAGTTATTTCAGTAAGTTTTGTTTATGTTCCTTATGTTGCACTCAAGTTTTGCTCCATCAGATCTAGTTACCTAACTTCATTAATTAACTCACCAAAGGTCAATGACCTTTGAAATTTAGAGTTAGAGGTCACTGACTTCATTTCTACAAACAAACGAGCCCCGTTCTCTCTACATCGACCGAAAAAAGACATCACCGGAAATGCTTCGACTTTCGTTCGAGAACCAGTTTACCGTAGTAGAGGTGTTCATGGCAGTAAATTCCCAGTTAGGAGATCAATCTCGAAAAGGTCCAATACAAAACGAAGTCTCATTTACTGATGGATCGCGCCGTCTCAGTCGCCCGACGAGTTTTAAATAAGGATGGAGATCTCTAGATCCTGGTCTCCTGGAGTTGGTGTAACTTTTGAAACTTACAGTCGCATTCAGAGGCGTACGTCAAAAATAAAAATAGTCCGTTGCTGCGTTACGTTTACTTAACGTTACGATACGTTTACGTTTTATGTCGGATACGCTAGCGTTACGATTGACATATTTATTCGTGATCAAGACACTGATCCGTGATTACGTATCTCGCGACAAGTCGACGACAAGCGTAAATAAATAATTGCCTAATTTTACACTATCATAAACCAGTTGAAACATACGTAACCAGAGGATTAGATATCGCAATGTGCCTAAAAAGAACCAGCGACAAAGTTGAGATAAACAAGCCCGCATCCTATCCTTCTTACAAAGTGAAACCGTTTGCAAAGGTTCTTTTAAAATTTTAAAAATATTCCTCACGTTTATTATTTTATTCTAGCGACAGACGCAGAGATTTTGTAAAGTAAATACTAGACATTTTGCAGGGAACATTTTTAGTAAGAAGAACTTAGCAGAGTTAAAATTGTTTTCTGTCTCCAGTTTCTGTGGAAGTAGCAGTATTAGTTTTAGTTTTTTTTAAATTTCGAATGAAAAGACAAAATTGGATTGGATTTGCGTCGGTTTGTCTTTTACTTGTTTATTATTTTGACGAATAGAAAAATATGTGAGTTAATGTCTGCGTGCTTTGGAATGGGAATAGAAAAAAACCCTACCGGCTTTGAAGAACCAGATAACATAGACCTTATATAGCTTTGGGTTTTGTTTTGTGGCAGGGGTTCACTTGAACTGGGTGGTGGTTGTGTTTTCTTAGTATCATTTAAACCTAACTTTGATAGATAAATCCTTATTTGTCCCCAATAGGTAGGTATATACAGATGTATAGAGGGCCTAGTACGAGTTTTGGTGTATAAATCAATATATATAAAACTCTTTTGAAGCTGACTTAAAATCAACGCACAGCCTAAACTATAAGTCGTAGAGGTATGAAATTTGGAGGGTAGTATTGTTATATAGTGTAGGGGTGCACTAAGAAAGGAATTTTGAAACGTCACACTTTAAAGGGTAGAACGCGAGCAACGCCGCGGGAGACGGCTAGTCTAGTATAAAACGTCTGACGCCCAGCACACCGGTGGGCGCTGATTTGTATGGAGACACTGAGCGGATTCTTTGAGAATTCTTTGATATGCGAGTACAGGCTTGGTGTAGATCAAGTTTCTCAAAAAATCCGCTCAGTGTCTCCATACAAATCAGCGCCCACCGGTGTGCTGGGCTTCAGACGATTTACACTAGATTTATACACCAAAACTCATACTAGGCCCTCTGTAGGTAAGTCGTTGTATTATTTTCAGAGCGTATCTAAAATAAGAGATAAAAGATTCCGCTATAAACAGTTACAATAACAAAAATTTAAAATAACAGCTGAATAAAAAACAATTCCAGAGAAAGAACCCACAATTTGACGGCCACCACTTTCTTTTTATCTCAGAATTCATTTTCCGAATATAAATTTAAGATTTTCAACATCATTACTTCTTATCGGCGATTTAAAAAGGTCCGTTTTATTCCGGCCGGAAACGGGATGAATGTAATTCCCTATATCCGGCTTCTGTCACTTCCGGTTTTCTGTGAAACGAAAAAGTTTAAGGGCAAAAGAAAAATTACGACGAAATATGAAGTATGGAGTACCTACTATAGCAAAATGTGGGAATGTTTACTTTCTATAATTACCTACTCGTTTACACTGCGGGACAAAAAATTTGCAATAAGTTTCGTGCAAAAAAACTCTTGAAACAAAACTATAAAATTCTAGGCTTCAATTGGTTCAAATATTGACATGAGTAATCGGTGACATATGATTTTGGTTCCGGTTTAGTTTTTGTCCAAAGTCCAAGTTTCAGTGTTTTTTATTAATATTTATTTAAGCAGTGAAATCGTAGTCAGCTTCTATTATTTATTCTATGTTATGATTCCGATTAGGACCTCGGATTTTTAAACACTCCGAGGACTTGCCGAAGTGAACTCGAGCGGAGTTTTTTTTTTAATTTTTCAAAGGAGTGTGTATCCGCCTGGAAACACTCGCGTGTATGATAAAAGTACCGTAACTCAGTCGTCCGAAAGGTTGTCTGAATGAAATGTTTATCTGCTGCTTTTTAGAATGAGTAGCCTTAAATAAATATTGATGAAAATGGTCATTATTATGTCCAAATGTAATAGTAAGTAGACATAAAAATACCGTACCGGTGTAATTACAGGCACATGAGACTTCAAGATCTTTACGTCTCAGAGTGATGGACGCAGTGCATTGCCTTACACGGCACGTCCTCATTGGACTTGCTCTGCGAGGTAATGCATTGTTATAGGCAGAAGTTACTACTTAACATCAGGTGAGCTATCAGCTTGTTCCATTACTTTTATCATTAAAAAAAAAAACTAAAACAGCTGATTCGATCAAAATGTCATCTCAGTGTGAAGTCATATAACCCCAAAACTGCAGATTTGTGTTATCTATGCTTTTTAAATAATCAGGTTTAAATGTTAGTTGGCTGCGCTGAGCGGTTATAATCATTCCTTAAACATTTTATTTTTTCACATAGCACGTCCAGTAAAGGTGTCACGACCAACTAATGTTTCATGTAATTACTAAGTGTATTTATATTAGTTAGAATATCCTTCATTATTAACATAATATGTTTTCTAAAATCTAAATGTATAAAACTCTTTTGAAGCTGACTGACAATCAACGCACAGCCTAAACTATAAGTCCTAGAGGTATGAAATTTGAAGGATCGTATCATTATACATATAGTGTAGAGGTGCACTAAGAAAGGAATTTTGAAAGTAGCACCCTAAAGTGTCTAAAATTAGGATCAAAGATTTTAACCAAATAATGCGTATGCTGCTACGCCTAAAGCTGCGGGCGACAGCTAGTAAAAGTATATTCTACTAAGTAAACATTTTCGAAATCTCATTTCCATAAAACCGAGCACTTTTTTACCCGACTGCCGAAAGAGAGTTATAGCTTAAAAGATATTTGGATAAAAAGTATCCTTAAAAAGTTCATCTCGTCGCAGTAAAACGTCAACAAAAGGTAAGTATCTAATTCAGAATCGATTTAGGATCTTTACGTCGGTCGGCCCCCACAACACTGTAACCTATCGCACTTTCTTATTGAAAACATAGGTGCGTCCCGAACAGGGGTGTTACCTACATAAGTAACGATCACAATAGGCTATCTAGCACTCATACTATAGCCTCAAAAAGCTTTTAAAAAAATAAGTCTGTGCAGTAACTATAAAAAAAAATACAATTAACGATATAACGATGTGGTTAAAATTATTGTCTGTAATTTAATATTTAGACATTAAATTAATTTTAACGTCCTTCTCGACACAATTGTATTATTTTTCTGAAACTAACCTTGTTTGACAGAATTTAAATGGTTGCCGGCTCTTTCTCATGAAGTAAAAGTCAAATAGGCAAATGAGTGCTGTCAAATTAGTTTCATTCTAATCTGAATAAATATGCAACAACAAAATTTGGGGTCAATACAACACATTCAAAGATATTTTACTAAATATCCAGCACGTTTATTGTTACAATACAAAAAAAAAAAAAATTACTCGCATACTTTCATAGTGAAATGTGTATTTTTTTTATAAAAAAAAGTAATAGCTGACTGCGGAAGGATACGGACGTGGTAAGGGTCAACCCTAATACATCAAAAAGGTGCGTCACTTCCACAGAGGCGCTCGTCAATCCTCCAACTTTAGGCACGTTATTCCAAAAGTATTTTGAATCTTAAAAGCAACAAGACACGATCGTAAATCGATTGCCTTCAGGCTTAGTTTTTTTGAAAGCGGCAATTGGCAAACCTGCGCTACTGTACCAACTCAGTGAAAAAAAATTATTCACTTTTTTCTTTGTAAGAGGGTAGATGGTGGCAAATCAGTTTTCCAATATCTCAGACTTAAATTCATTAATTACTGGTATTCACTTAATAAACACGTGCATAATCTGAGCTATTAAACGGTGAAGGAAAACACTACGATGAAACTAACAATTGCAGGTGGCTTTGAACTTGAATCTGACACGGAGCCAAATGATAAATTACAAAGACTACCCTCTGACAACCTGCTTAGATATACCTAATATTTTTTGGGTAATATTGCAATCCTAGGACTATTTCAATGTATTGGCTTTTAGTTTGCTACGCGCTACGAAATGCTACGAGTAAACTCGTAGCGTTCGGCGTAGCATTGCGCGTAGCACGCAATAGTGATACATACTTCTATAACATTTATCATTAATATCACTAATAGTAATAAGAATGAATGAATGAATGAATGAAAATGCTTTATTGTACGTAGGTACACCTTATAACTAATATGCGAGACAGATTAAATTACATTATGTTACGTACAATGGGCGGTCTTATCGCTAGGGAGCGATTTCTTCCAGACAACCTTTGGATGGAGTGGAGCGTATAAATGGGAAGGTTGGCTAGGGTGTACTATTAGATAAGAACATATTTTATATAATAACGAGATTAAAAGTATTAAGAGTATTGAAAGGCTGACAAATTACATTCCAGTTTATTAAAAAAAACCTAAAGAATATTTTTAATGCTGGATTTTACATACTCAGATTACCGCTATCATATAAAATACTCTACTTTGAACTTGTCAAAAACAAATGAAGGTAATATTTTAATCTAAAGAATACCTCATATTACAAGTCTCTCGGGTCCATAGTTTATTTTAAGAATTCACATAACTCCCTATCCTACGAAAAATATCCCCTTGATGTTGACACGAATGTGCCTGTACTGGGCAATAACGGTCGATAGAGGTCTGATCAGGGGGTGCTCGGGGAGGCATTACGTTTGCTGTACAACCATTTTGTCTATTGACTGAGGGCTGGGTCAAAACAACAACCACTCTACACCACACTTAATAATACTAAACATCTCACCTAACTAACACACCTATCTTAGCAAGAAGAAGAAAGAAATAATTTTTGACGCTAATTAAAAAACTCGAATTAGGTATTAAAGTGAACTTAGTAATCACATCATAACGTATAGTTCGATATGATAGAGTGGTGGAACAACGCCAACGATCGGGACCAGTGGAAAATTTTGGGGGAGACCTTTGCCCAGCAGTGGGACACAATAGGTTAAAAAAAAAACATAAACATCATTAGTAGCAAAACCAACCGAAATGTGACATGCACTCAGACTAGTACCTTTTAAAGAAAAAAAATAATAAAAAAAACACATTTATTACACATAGAGTTAGACATATTTTCAAACTTATGGTAAACATTTCAAATTAGTTCAATTATAATAACAAAAAAAAATTCATGGCAAACAATCAAATAGTGTTCCAAACTAGTCAACAAAAAACGTCAAACTAGTTAGTCAAGGGTATGAAAGAGTACAAGGGTAGTCGCTGAAAAGTCTAGAAGAGGTCTTTTCGATTTGAAGAATCGAATTGAAAGGCAAAATACTCGATGTATGAAAAACATTGAAAATCGTGAGAAGCCAGGATTAATGGGGCACAATTCGTTATTCCTCGAAATAGTCACGTAATAGCCTCCAATACACCTTACCACGAAACCCAATGGGAAATGTCCGACCCCAGTCGAAATTAATCTCCCCATTCTTCCCCTTTTTGTGCATTAAGCATTCATACCTTCACAATTTTGTTATTCCTCGCGAAGCCACAGAACAAGTAAAAGTACTTAGGGCAAATTGTAAGCAAAAGTACCGATTTTAATGCAAATATAATTTAACTAATAACTAGCTGATATCCGCGACTTCGTACGCGTTCGAAACTTTCCAACAAAATATCTGACAACCAGCATACAATGAACCTCCTAGTAAATGGCTGCTTTTGGTTTAGAGAGTTCAAGCTGTATCTAAGTATCCAGTCAGAGGAGAGTTTTTGATTTCAATAAAATATAGCCTATGTTTCAATCCGGAAAAAGGGCTTTCGAATGGTATAAGTTTCGTTGAAATTGGTTCAGCAGTTAAGGCGTGATCCGCCAACAAACAAACAGATCAGACAAACTCGTTTTTTGAATCAGAATCGTTTATTTAGTAGATCCGCATATTTAGTTTAACCATATCTTTAATTTTAGTTTTTGGCTTTTTTACAGTTTTATAATAGAAAGAACGCTCTAAGTAACGCACTTTATAAGAACTCGTTCGGGAAAGTACTACCACCGAACCTATTTCGACGCAGTGCATTGCTTCACAGGGCACGTTCTTATTGAACTTGCTCTGTAAGGTTGCATTGTTAAAGGCATATGCAACTGCTAAATATCAGGTAAGTCACCAACTTGTTCTGATAAAAAGAACGGAAGGTAAGAAATTGGGTTTGATTTCACATTAATCATCATCATTGCAGTCCTGGGATACTACTGCTGAAAACTGCCTCACTTTCCACATTTATGAGTTTGACTGTCACTTTAGTACATTATTTTTTTGTTTATTTCGCCTTTTATCTAGATACTAGAAATGGAGGTTCAAAGTACAACGCACAACAGCAAAGCATATACTATCAGAACACTGAAACAACTTGTGTATCTGAAAATCTGTGAAACTTTTCTAATTCGCCAACAAAAATAGCTTTTTATACAAATCTCGTTTCAGCATGTTTGTAAATACCACCCTAAGTAAATGATCCCTTAATTAAAACCCACTTGGGGTTTTGCTAACGTAACTTTTCAGCTTGAGGCGATTGTGTGTAGCTTTTACGGATAAATACATTCTAAGTTACTTTTAATGTAACTCTATCCTAGATTTTATTTTATTAGAAGAAATATAAAATGTGTGTTTGCGTAGGACCTGACCATACGATAGAAGTGAAAAATTAGTAAAATGTAAATGTTGATCATAATTTTCGTCTAGATTTGTAAAGAGAAGTTCAGAGGGCTTAGTACGAGTTTTCTGTGTATAGTGTGGGTGTGAAACGTCTGACGCCCAGCACACCAGTGTGCGCTGATTTGTATGGAGACACTGAGCGTATTCTTTGAGAAGCTCGACACGCGAGTACGGGATTGCTGTAGATCAAGCTTCTCAAAGAATTCGCTCAGTGTCTCCATAAAAATCAGCGCAGTGTGCTGGGCGTTAGACGTTTCACACCAGATTTATACACCAAAACTCGTACTAGACCCTCAGAATGAAGAGTTTTCGAAATATGACTAGATGTCGAGTGGAGACGAGTAAATTCGATTGAACGTCATCGACCCGAGTGTGATGGTTTATTTAAATTCACTGCCTACGCAAAACGCGCCTAAAAAAATTTACTCTTAAAAAATGGTGATTATCAACAAAATGGTTTCAATTCTGTGTTTTGGACAAACAGCGATTGGAGCAAAAACACCAAACCCTCGCCTTATCCATTATTACTGAGAAATAATGTATAATGTTGAACAAATACTTTTCGAAAGTCAGAAGTTGGGGTGGAAATGTCACAGGGAAAAATTTAATTTGCGCTTTCGCCTGAAATGTTAACCTACCAAAAACATTTTAATGTAAACACAAAAAGTTTACAGATCCAATGTATGTATACCTTATATTAATTCGGGCATTCTCAAAATCGATTTTCCACATGATTATCATTGAACTTATTTGATTTTTTGAAGTCATTCTTCTTCTAAACTATTAAATGGTCTGTGCAGCATGCATTTATACAAAACAATGTTATTCCTCTATGCGACATAACGTAACAATTGTATACTTTACGTTTGTCGACTACCAACGAGAAAACCTTTGATTAAACTTCTGCAGACTGATAATGATGATGATGGTAAACATTAATATGGATAGATAACAAAACTAATTTTCATGAAAAGTGCTATGCTTTTATGAGTAAAGTTCTTCTATACCGATTCTCCAATTCTTTGACTCTATATTTATTTTTCTCAAATCTCCAACACCTCTCGCTAGATGTAACGCCTCTTAATCTACCGATTGTTCGACAAGCGCGTGTTTGCTGAGCGTGATGGGGGTTCCGCCCCCACTTGTCTGACTCACGTGACGTTTGATTGTTAGCGTGACAAAACACGTCGCGCGCCACTTTTGTGTATGTTGAAATTGTTGAACCCTTTTTAGGGTTATTGTTAACGTAAACAAAACCTGTTCACCCGGGAAAGCATTTGTACTTTTTATTTCTGCCACCACGCAATACTATTCGATGTGCTCTGATTTGGAAGGTATGGGTAACGATGCTAATACAGGCACGTGAAGCATCTCAATGCTACTGCAAAGGTTCGGTGAACGTGCTGTTAGATACTCTATGTCCTGTCAGTAGGGTTGAATTTTCCGTGTTCTGTTACAAGCTGAGGTAACTATTATATCAAGAGAGATAACTGTTCAGTCATATTTTTTTTTAAATCTAGCGCTGTAGCGACTATGTGTGCCAATATTCCAGACGAAAACTCGTGTTTATTTATATTTAAACTAGCCGTCGCCCGCGGCGTTGCTCGCGTTCTAGACCCTTTAGAGTGTGACTTTTCAAAATTCCTTTCTTAGTGCACCCCTACACTATATAAGGATACTACCCTCCTTTCATACCTCTAGGACTTATAGTTAAGGCTGTGCGTTGGTCAGTCAGCTTCAAAAGAGTTTTATATATTTAGACTAGCTTGCGCTCGCGACTTCGTTCGCATCCCGTTGGATCCCGTTGATTTTCCGGGATAAAAAGTAGCCTATGTGTTAAACCAGGTCACGGACAACATATATTCCAAGTTTCCTCCAAATCGGATCAGTACTTTTTGAGCCAATTCGATACAAACATACATACAAATCTTTCCTCTTTATAATATTAGTGTAGATATAATATGTACGAAAACGTCGTTTCTACATACATTTTTATAAAAAAACAACATACGGAACCGTCGCTAAACTAACTGAGAATCTCCCGCACCTTTTCCTTTGAAAAGGACACGCTAACGCCCTCTGTACACATGTACATTTTGTGCTCGTAATTCTCTTATGTTGACGTGTTATTTTTAATTATGACTGTTTGTTTGGATAGGATGTTTGTACTGTGAAGAGCTGTTTTTTGAAAAGGATCGCAAATGTGATTTTCTTGTCGTTTTAATTATTTCTATGGGTGTTTGACTTTGTACGCAAATACGAGCGAAACATTCTACTGATGAAAAGATAATCTTGTAAAGCCGTGAGTTGCAAGTTCAGTCTGGAAATATGTCTTTACATATAAAAGCTTTACTTATTTTGGGACTAGAGGGCGTTGTATGAAATGTTTTAAATCTTGTTCTGTATCCTCACGGAGTAATGTTATTAGGCCGTGCTCACTTTGGACACGAATTTGTTCGTACGAATTGAGTGCTCACACTGAATACGTTTTTCTCCGTCAAATAGGCAGTGCACCGATGATATCGCGACTGAACGTACGACTGCGTGATAAATCCCAACAAATTCGGATTGTATTCAGACGTCGTAAGTAAACGTACATATACGTACGACTGATCGCATGCAGTGTGAGCGCTTCCAATAGTCCTTGGAAGGTCGGGATCATTCGTAAGCGTAGACGTACGTTTACGCGCGAATCTAATTCGGATGAAATCGTATCCAAAGTGAGGACGGCCTTATTCTATTAAATTTCTATCTTACCATCATTATTTTAATAATATTGCATTTTGTAGCTACGTATGACCTGTACAGTATACTTTACTAATAAATGCTTATGACTTATGAAGAACATTTCATACATCGAATAATATGAATATTTATTTGCTAAAAACTATTTACTAAAATAAGCATAAAATATTAAATTGAACCTTTCAGACTATTTTTCGAGAACAAGATTTACCAAGGTAACGATTTCTTTCAGTAAATAGAATGTCTACTATGCAAAACAGTTAACGAAAGTATCGTTGGTATGAATTACACTGCGCGGTATTATCGTACGTAAGTGGCCGTGCAAAACACGGCCGCGCAGTGTATCTCGAATGTCACTATCGATCGTTTTTGAACTCAGTATAAAACCAATGTAAGCAGAATGAAGGGACGAAATGAAAATGTCGTCAGAACTGTTTCATTACAACTGTAAATTAATTTTTAAATGCTTTTAACTGAGTTGTTGAGATTTTAACTTCAAATCTTGCTTTTCATTGCGACGGTACATGTACTGTCGACGGTACATGTACTGTAAAATAAACACACTGAAAAAGTGTACTCTGTGTGATTTGTTCTATGTGTAAGCTTAACATGAGGTAGGTATTTCACTTGCTTCGTCAGATAGTCTTATCATCAATATATACAGGGTGTTACCAGACCACTTCCGAAAACTTGGAGGTTCCAATCAGACCATGATACTGAAAACATTAAGCGAAAAAAATCGCGAAAAAATAAATTGACTTGACTATCTCTTTTTAATTTTTTTTCTAGTTACATAAACACAGTACAACATAATAAGACATATCTACCTAATTATCTCATTTAAAAAAGCAAAAATACAAATAAAATAAATAAAGCAGCAATGTACACGCAGCACGCATATTACGTCTACTACAGCATGAACAGCTGAGAGTTCATTGCGGGTCATTCAAGTACTCGACGTGCGAGCGACCTACGTTAGTACCTACCTACGTTAGTAGGCACTTACGACACAGAATAAATAATAGTACTACGCCTCGACCTTACCTACGTGAATGCGTACATTGCGGGCTGGCGAAATAAATTCAAATCTTTAAACATTGTTTTCTCCGGCTATAATTATTTTTCAGGATAACTGATTTTTTTGGTTGGGGTTTGGTGTGCTGTAGCTCCCACTTTCGTTTTCGGAAGTGGTCTGGTAACACCCTGTATAAAACTCTTTTGAAGCTGACATAGAATCAACGCACAGTCTAAACCATAAGTCCTAGAGGTATGAAATTTGGAGGGTAGGTTCCTTATATAGTGTAGGGGCGCACTAAGAAAGGAATTTTGAAAAGTCACACTCTAACGCGAGCAACGCCGCGGGAGACGGCTAGTAAAATATCTATCCGTAGTTTCTTGCCCGTTCTTCTAAGTCCTTAGTTTAAAAGACAATTCTAAATTAAGCTTGTAAATACTGTTGTTACTGAATAAAATAAAGTTTCAACTTTGAAAGAAGGTACATGAACCAAGATTTCGGAGTTAATCAAAATCGGTTCAGCTTTATTTTACTAGTAGTAAAACTATATTTACTTTTTAACCCTTCCTCTTTGATAAATATAAAATAACAAACCCTAATCCCCACTTCAACACAAATCACACTCTACCTACCCCTACAAATCCAATAACCCCTAGTCCACCAAGCAAACTTACAACTAGGGTCTGCGATTGTGTTGCAGCGATACACGGCTCTCGGACATTGTAACAAATGGCTGCAATTGGTCAGCTGTCGCCGTATGTTGCGGGTAGAGTTGATAGTGCGGCAGGTTCAAGAAAACCTGGGAATTTATTGCCAACATAGAAATAATAGTGTTAGTCTGTATTGTCGATTATAAAGTAAAATATTGAAATTACTGTTCTACAGTGAATAGCAGTGGTAGCTTGTAAAGTGGCTTTGTTTTTGATCACTAAAACCTTCATCAACGTTTAGAAGCGCTCGCGGCGTAGCGTGCTTAGTCAATCTTCAACGATTATCTCAGTTAAGCGACGTTCTGCGCGGTTACTATTTGGATGGGTGACCGTTAGTGGCAATTACATCTGAGCGCTTCCGTGCTTTGGAGGGCACGTTAAACTGTCAGTCCCGGCTCTAGCAGTCGTTAAGCCATGACGGAGGTCTTAAGGCGGCCTAAAAACTCCGTTATGAGAG
This sequence comes from Eulithis prunata, assembly GCA_918843925.1. Lineage (NCBI taxonomy): Eukaryota > Metazoa > Arthropoda > Insecta > Lepidoptera > Geometridae > Eulithis > Eulithis prunata. The sequence continues at coordinate 8,326,619 of OU974020.1, read as the reverse complement.
TTGGCCACTAACCCAAACGAGCTTGCTTGCTACTAAAATATTGAAACCACATAATAATACCATGGATTTTTTTTTCTATCTATTTCGTTCCACTGCTGGGCAAAGGTCTCTCTAAAGACCTCCAATGTTCCCTCTCCCGGGTCTCCTTGCCATCTCCTTTCAAAAGCGTCGAGATCGTCCCGCCAAGGACCCAAGGTGTGGTGATGTTTGCCCAACTATCGGGATACCAAATCTTCTGTTAAAGTTGGCTGACAGTAGAGGCAATGATTATTTTTTTCAAGCTTACGTTTCAAATCCAAGGAAAATTTCAATTTGTTTGTGGAAAAAAAATACATTTAATCAGTCAAGTTTATCCGAAACGAAAAAAATAACTAAGGTCTCGTTTGCGTTGCAGCGATAGCGCTCACGGACAGAGTAATAAATGAATGTAATTGGTCAGTCTGTCGTATGTTACAGACAAAGTCGAGTCTGGTGACTCCTGAAAAAGGCGGGCTTATTGGCCGGCCAGATTGATGTGTTCCGATAATGTAGGTACCTAATGATAAACTGTAACTAAAACAGCCTTTTGCTAACTAAGATGATTTTATACACTACCAGGGGTCATTTTTACGCCATACCTGTTTTTTTTTTAATTCACGGACACTTAACCCAACCCCTTCTAGTCCCAAACTAAGCAAAGCTTGTACGATGGAAACTAGATGGCTGATAGAATACATACATACATTTTTTTTGTAAATACATACTTATAATACATAGAAACACCCAGACACAGAACAAACATATACCTATGTTTTACAACACACAAATGTTGGTTCTCGGTGGGGATCGAACCCACGACCCACAGCACGGAAGGCAGAGATACTACCGACTGAGCCATGATGCCTGTCGAACTTACATCATGCTTTACATCAGATGAGATAGTGGTCAAACGGTTATCTATAAGGTACAAAAATAAATACCGCATATGAATAAGATTATGTTTATTAGATGGAGTGTATGTACCTGTTATATGCCCAGAGTGTATGCCCAGTATACCTGTTATAATAGGTATCCTCTCAGCCTAGTCAGAGTAGTCGGTTTTGTCCACAAAAAGAGGACGGTCGAAATGTGGCGTTAGCTATTACCCCGAGTCCCATGATGTTTTACTTCACTTAAATGGTGATGAAAACGATGTTTTACTTCACCGTGTAAATGGTGATGAAAATTGTAGCTAAGATGGTTTAAAATACATTATTGTCATCATTGGCAGCTAGCACCTAGTAGGTATTGCTGGTCATAAACCTTCATCATCATCAGACGGCACATTTGCCGGTTTTGACTATTTGATATTTAGTTTCAGGTTTTTATGCGTCACAAACTATCTTATTTTTTTAGGACTAAGTATACGTACTTGGAAATAATAAAAAAAATAAAACTAACGCAATATAAATCTGGACGGAGTGTTCCAGTTACAAGTTATTACTTTTGATTAAGTTTTATTTGCCTGAGAAATGTTGTTTGTAGACGAGAAAGTTTGAGATATAAACTAATAAGCAGACATTTGGAATGATGTAGGTTGTGTAAACAAAATGGCGTCCTACATAAGCGAACTTTTTACAAACAAAACCTTGTAAATATTACATTTACGCAAAGAAGTGTAATTGTCATTCTTAACGTAATTACACTTTTAAATTTACTTGTTCCTAGGTAGGCCTGAATTACAGAAAGTATCATTAACTTTTTACGATGAACAAAATGGCCGCGAGAAATGCGCGCGAATAGCCGCCGCGCGGTTTTTGCGCAAAAATGAGTTCTGACACGTTGGGTTAAGATTGATGGTGGGTGTGTAAGAAAGGTAAGTGTGACTTTATGAGATTCCTAGGATAGCCTTTAATGGTCGGCTGGGGCTCGCTACTGTTCTGGTAACGTTCGGTCGTAAAGTGAAGTTTGCGGGCTTTCGCGGCGAAACGCTTTTAGAACTATGTCGTTTATTGTACGTTGAGCTTATATTTCTTTTTTGATGTGGAACAAACCCAACTATCTTAAAATGGCGACTCGTCGGCTGAAAGATATTTTGTGCTTCGGAAGTTGAAAGGTGATTCTAAGTAAACCCTCTAGGGGTAGAAGTGTATGTGATCTAAAATGATGTCGACCTTGCTTTGAAATTGAAGTACAAAATATAATCAGTTTATTTAGGTATCTACCTTCTCTTTGATCACATCATTTATTTGTTTTTCCTGTTACAGGTAAGTCCTGCATTCAACATTGCTCTAAAAATGGTGTTCGCGGTAAGTTTAAATTTTAGAAAATGTATGCTAGGTAACAGAAAAGTAAATAAGTACGTATGAATTACCAGTGACAAAAATCAGAAGTTTGAGTATACATACCTACGCAAGTTATAGAGTATGCGAGAAGAGGAAAGCAAATAAAGGCGGAGTACGCCAAAACAGTCGATTTGAAAATGGAACTACGTTTTGGAGATTTTAAGAGCTTGCCTGTATATGTACAATTTATGTAGAAATTTACCTCCACTCCTACATTATAAAAAAAAATGAAATGATTAAATTGATCAATTTATTAAAGTAATCAAAGCGTTTATCACTAATACAAACTTACCGCTGGTTCGTATAACGGACAATATAGCTTGGCGTTCATAATTTCCAATACTCAATGTCCACCCTTTGTAACAAATTTATAATTTTGTGCAATAAAGTATTAAATAAATAAATACAAGACGTTTTCCATACGATTATGTGTCCGGCGCTGCATGTCGCATACCGCAGCGTTGCGCGTTACGATCGCGGAAACGCTGCTTTAGCAAACCAGTAAAGTGATTATTTTACGTTGTTACTGTTATTGTTTCTGTGGTAATATAAACAATGCAGATTATAAAACGTTCGGCCTCACCTCGGCACAATAAATCTGAAATCCAAACCACCTGAGCGTTCGACATCCCTGTGATTATGAATGAGGGGTGCCCTTCCCATCCCCTCTTTCTATTTCCATTTGAAAATCAACCTTAGTACCTCTATAAATTGCGTTGAAATTCGATTGGATGACAGCTTAGAGCGATAAACGAATTAGTGTTCGGAAAGCAGACCCTATTCCATGTTGCATAGCATACAAATCGCTAATTCTGCTTACGTAGCAATATGTGGTGGGGTTTTTCACTGTATTATCATGTGGTTACGAATGATTTTACCGTGGCAGATTAAAGTGGGGGTTTCAAGGGTGTTGTAAGGGTGCGTCCCGGGCTCAGCTCGTCTCCCAGGCGACCGGGCTTGCTCGTGCAGTTGCACAAAAGTGGGTAAACTATTAGTGTACTCTCGAGAGGCAACACTATGACTATTCCAGTTTGGATCGAATTCTTATCCTGTAGTACGTACCTACATCTTATTATGTTGTAGATACCTACTTGAAAATGTTGAGACTAAGGTATATCTACATTTCACTGTCTATACGATAACTTCTACCAATTACGTGCGTGTGACACCTTTGCCTCTGGTGTTGCAGACGTCTATTCGTTTATTGTTACCACTAACCATCAGGTGGGGCGTACGTCTAACTCAGTGATTATTTTAAGGGTAAATGTTCTATGTTTTGTCTTTATTCACGTAAGCGTTATCGTCATTGTGATTCATTAAGCTGTATTCCTTATTATCATATTATGTAGGTACCAAAAAAAACCAACAATATTTTTTGTAAAAAATCGTATTAATGGTTGATTGATCGAGCGAGCGAAGCGAATTAATTAATTATTTAGTTGGATCAAAAAGTGGTATAGTGAGTATTAGGTACATGTTGTAGGGTTTAAACTAAATTAATGTCACGTGTCTTAAATAAGTGATACATTTCTCCAAAAGTGGATTGTGATAGGTACTAAAAATACTTAATACATTTAATGAAGAAATTTAATGAAGATGCGGTGGTGTGAAAATACTTCAGCGGTTATAAAGTTGAGATTATTTACGACTAAAAAAAGAACTACGAAAATTTAAACAATAGTAGGACGTATTATTAAATGCAAGTAGGTTACAATTTGTATATTTCGAGATTTGGTCATTCATAGAGATGGTTTTAAAAAATCTTCATGTCAGGATCATCGAATAGTTCCGGTTTCTTCTCACATATAAAAGACAATAACAAACCACAGGGATCGTCGTACATAAAGCCATTTCGGTTCATTGTTCCGCAGTTCTCATGTCCCCCGGCGTTATTAGGCTCAGTATGGGCCCATCCAACAAAACCAGACTGTGGGAGGCTTATACCTGTAAAAAAGTTAAAATATAACTTTTAATAACTAAACAAGATATAATTAAAAACATGCCCTAAACACTAATATAAATTGTTTATTTGGTATACATAAAAAAAACACAGAACAGACACAAAAAATGTAACAAACATAAAAGTACCTAAGACAACTAACAAAAAAGTAATAATTGTGCCTTGTTCCAAATAAATTTATTTCTATTCTTAAAATAATAATTTCTGCAAGAAGACTCAATAAATATCCTAACTAATAACGATTTCATAATAATAAAGTATCAGCTAGGTAGTCTAACGTAACCAGTGGGTTCTAGTTAGTATCTAAGAGCTAAAAGCATCCTACTTGGGGTCATAAGTATAGAGTGAATATATTCTAGGCAGATCATCCAGCTTCGTCAAATGAACAGATCAAGAAACTACATAAACGCACAGCTCAGTTAGATAAACGCTGCCTTCTAGATGCACAAAGATGTGGGATCAAACCCTTTTTAACATAGATATTTTCCCTAGGTGCCACTATTTACATATTCAGCGTTAGTATACCTTGAACGGTTTTCCAAGATTCTCCGTCCAACCAATCACGTCGACCGACATACACATTGTCCTTGTAGTGACCCGTTAGTTTTTTGGCTGGATATTTTCTAAAGAGATCCATCATTGCTAAGTTTTCTACATCGCTGTTGGTTACCATCAGGTAGGCGTTTTCATCTCTGCATTTTTCATATGCTGCCTGCCACGTTTTAGGTTGGGTGTGAAATTTGTAGCAGCTTTCAGTACGTTTCTCATATGTATATCCTGTAGAATAAAAAAAAACTCTGTATGTTATTAATTAACAAAGACTGTGTAATATTATGTCTGATGTAATAACCTCCTCTTCGCATCACATTCCTCAATTTTCTCGTGATCGCTGTATATAATAGTAGGTTGTTCTGAAAAGACACATGAAGCGACGCAATATTGAGCCATCTGGATGGGAGGAGACCGCAGCGCAGCGTTCCGAGTGGCGGCGACGAATCCACCTACAGGTTAACGAGTTTGAAGAACAACGCAGACTCGATCTAGATAGAAAGCGAGATGAACTCAAAGCCAGACCACCTACGGCCCTCTCCTATAACTACGTCAGTGGAGTACTGACCTGCCCCAAATGCGAGCGTACATTTACCAACAAAATCGGGTACGTAAGTCACACTAGAGCGCATCAACGGGCAGAACAACAAAGCCCTACATATAACCAGAGTTAAATATGACTGTCCAGACAAAACCGCAGTCGCCATGGCCGAAATCGGCTAGGAGGACATCATCATCATCATCGTCAGTAGGTAAAGCAATTAAGTAGGAATATTATTCTTAAACACGAGTGGTTTTGACTGCCATATCAAAAACAAGCTCCAGCTGGTTATGTGGTTACCGTAACCTGTGGACGTTTACAACACGAGCGCGACTTTCATGTCTACAAGCGTCTTTAATTTTTTTCCAAAGCCCATCATTCAGTTGTAGTCTTACTTCGTTCTAATTCTAAATAAATAAATAATCTCAAATGTTCTACTCGAGCTCTAAAATTCGACCTACGTCATGCACCTTACTCCAATTTCTGGTTTTGGACCAGGAGTTTTGGACCATAAACTTAACAGCTTACCTGGATAACGTTTATCACATCCGTATACCATTGTCCTCTTCTTGTAGCAGACATATGGCAGCTTGTCCGTGCAGCGGACGCTCGTCACTACATCGTCAAATACACTCATCACGATGCAGCTCATAGAGTTGTCGTATTTTATGTCAGCGCCTTGGTCCAAGACTACCGACATCTTCGACAAAGAAACTCCTGGAATAATTATCCAACACATCTAAACTTTGACATTTATAATATTAGCGGGATGGGATAGGATATTCTATTCTTCTGCCGTGCAAAGATCTTTCCCATATAATTCTACTCATATTGAAATTTTAATAAGCAATTGTTTTGAAATTCAAAATAATTCTGATTTTATTTATAACAGTGTCTAAAAAGATAAAATGAGAGTAACCAGTTCCATATTAATCTTTAACCAATATAAGCAATAAGTAAAAATGAATTATGTCAGTATACTGTGGCTGGCCTGCACCTCAAACTTGACTTTATTGTATTTAGATTGTTAGGTCCATTGTGGAAGACATACAGATGTATGTTTAGTTGTGTGAAATAACCACTAATATTTCATTCACTTCAAGCTGGGGAAAATAATCCAAGACACCGAGACACACAACGCTGATTTACCTTCTGATGAAAAGAAGTCTCCGTTGCTGAAGCTAGCGTGCACTCCAGAGTATAGTTCCCTGACTGATCTATCTACTTCCGCTACGTAGTAACTTATTGCGTTGTGCAATTGAGGAGTTAGAGGTGATGCTATAACGGCTCCTGTGAACAATCATACAGACACTTTTAGTTTGTCATGACTGATGACAGTAAGAATTACAGCACGATAACGCAATTTGCAAATCATTCAAATGACAAAATGAAATATTGGATAAAAACAAATCGCAAATAATTCAACCCAGAAATTATAGATTTCTTTTTTTATTTGCCATCATCATTACAGTCTAAGAATTTCACTATTTCACTGCTGAACAAAGTTTCCGATAGATATTCACGCGGGTCACTCTTTTGCGACACTCCACGGCACTCAACCTTTACTAGGTCGTAGTTCCATCTAGCCGGAGACTTCTGCATTTTATGACGAGGGATGTTTGACGCATTAAATTAAAGGTACCTTCAGAGGCGCATCGGTTATATGCTTCATCCCACGTAGCTGGCTGATGAAATTTTAGCCAACCTTCAGCTTCTCTTTTAAACTCGTAGCCCAAATTTGTCACTGGAATAAAAAAAATATTAGGAGCGACTAATAGCCAGGACTGTTCTAACAAATAGTACAATTAGCTGTTTTTTGAGTAGACTAGGTTCCTCCCTACGACAAAATTGGTGGGTTCTGGTATTAAGATGTCAAAAACAATACAAGTATTTTTTTACTTGTTGGTTCTGTATCCGGGTGTTAATGTATGTATTCTCCAGTATATAAGAACACTCTTAGAAATATGGGGGTGCAAAAATAAATCAGGAAGGTGTGGGCGGCGATCTGCGAAATGTAGCTCGCAAACACTGGATGAGAAGAGCCAAAAGCCGGGCTCAGTGGCTCGTCTTGGGAGAGACCTACATCTAGCAGAGTAATAGAATGAAAAAAAGAATCGGTCTCTTCTATATTCAAGTAGGTAGGTATTGCATTTTGTATGGAACATGGAACAGCAGATTTTTTTTCGTGCTGTCATTGTTTCGTCATAGTTTTTGTGACCGCACGTTTACGAGAGTGAGAACTAAACTGATTGTGAGCTGGTAAAGTGTTAAAATACAAGTGTATCAATATTTTTCGCAAAACTTCAATGTCTTACTTACTCCTCACACTCGCTAGTGCCGGGTTTATTAATAAAAAATGTAGGTACTAACCCGGTTTCCTATGGTTGTTGTTTGGTGAAGATCCTGATGGCTCATTTTCATTTGTCCGTTCAGAAGGCCCATGTTGGGAAACGTCAGGGTTCCTATTATTGGGTCTTGCAGTAGGATGGTTGTCTGATTGATTTACTCGATTTGGTTGATATACCGATAAATTTCCGTGCGGTTGTGTTCCTGGGATCGATATTGTTGAGTTTACGCTATGAGGTCCATGACCTCGGCTAGCTGGTGGTACATTTCCAGTAGGACGTTGAGTTCCGTTGTTTGGTTTCAATGTAATGGAACCTGATTGTGTTTGATTTAATGGACGAGGATCTGAAAAAATACAGGGTTATGCAACGCAGTGTTCAAAACATAGTCGATTTAATGATCATAATTGCATTATGAGTAAAACTGTTTTTGTAACATTGTCAGTTCCAGTCCGTCTTATGGATACCTGCATGCCTATCGTCAACATGTCTACACTCAGAATGTCAAGATATTTTTATTTATTATTATTAATTATTAGTATCTATTAATATTTGTATTATTGTTGTTTATCACAAAATGTGTTAGCACAAATGAATAATTAAATAAATAAAATAACTGGTGAATATAATAAATAGCCGATAGAATGTTGATATTATTGAATAACTATAAAATTATGGTCTATCTTATAAAAAGTTAGGGTAGACATTATGTCTTGTTTAACATACGTAATCAGGACATAATGTCTACTCTAACTTTTTATAAGATAGGAGGTAAATGTTTACCGTCAACTTTTTTGTTTAGTTCTCGTTTTTATTTTGCCAATACCTACTTCGATAGGTACTTGCTAAAACTCAATCTTATCAATAATAAAATATCATTTACTCGTATTCTTATGTACTCGATCTAGTCGAAGCTGAACTACAAGGACCTACTTCGTCAGCTTCTCTCGCTCAATCAATACAGCTATTTCCGTTTTAACTTAAAAAAAATTACGAGCATGGTTTTTTACAATCTTAGTACTTTCCAACTTTTTCTCTTACTAGTTCTAATTCTTCAACCTTGTCATTTTACAAGTAAGTAATTTCATTACTGTCTTTTTTCAACTTTTGAGTCGTTGTTTGTGTTATAGACCGGCCAAGGGCTTGAGTTAGTATGTATTTGGTAGTCTTATTTCTTCCATTGTAGTAGTAGTTAGTCTAAGTAATGTAAAAAATAACGTTTTGTCGTGTCGCGTCGTGTCGTGAGTTGTTAGTGGTATTTTTTTGTTACATAATGTGCCATTTTTTCTACGTTGTTTTTATTTTATTTTTGTTTGTTTTATTTTTGAACTGTGTTTGCAGTAATAACTTAGTTTTCACTTATTTTCGAACCCTGTATTAACCTTTCCGGTTCATAAAATCACTTACTTTGAACAATTGATCGCCACGTGGAGTTCAACTGCTTGATATACGTAAGATTGCTGAAAATGACAGTCACGGGCGCGTTATCTGGGAGATTTCTCAAAAGAGCTACATCCATATTACTGTTGATGACAATCAACGTTTTGGCATCAGCCGTGCATTTATGAATTATTTTCTTGCGGGTCGTCTGTTGCCCTTGATTTGCTGGTAGCCGTGGCTCTGTCGGCGGACGTACGTTTGTCGGCGAGGTTTGGTTGGTCTGCGGGTGTCTGTTTGTTTGTGAGCCTGGATTCGTCTGTGGCGATTGATTTGTTGGTGGTCTCTGGTCCGGCCATCTTGGCAAGACTTCTGTAGGTTATTCAAATACGTCAGAATTAAGTATGATTAAATAACTATTGCCCTAACTATTTCGAAACTATTTTTAAGTAGGTACAGCATTTGGTCTTTCATATCAGCCAGCGCTGCTATAAAAATCTTTGAACGAAATGAATGAGTTGCGTTCCCGGATCTTCAACTGGCCCCATCATCGGTCAGTTAGTAGCAGCTGCCAGGTTTGATTCCCATTATTTTTATCACACAACGCAAGTGTAATTTGTAAAGAAAGTATGCACATAAAAATATATTCGTATTCGATGAGTGACCTACCATCTGTCCTTGGTTTTAGGTTAACTACCGCTGTGTAAAAATGTCCAACACAGATTAAAATACTATTTATTGTATATAAAATTATAATAAAGTTAACAATTCAAAGTACTTATTACAAGTTTAATAAAACTTGAGATAAACAAATGCAATGTAATGAACTTAGTAAAATATAAAACGCAGAAACTTGAGCGCGTAGACCATCTTCCGAGTTGGCAGGAGTTCCGCTATCTAAAAGTAAAAAAAAACAATGTCAATAAGGCATACCTAAGTTGTTGGGACGGATAAAACAGATCTCCAAGACGAAACATGCAAAAGGTGTTATTCTTGGACGTATAAGTTTTACTTAGCATGCCGAAAATCTACTGACTTTTTACCTCGAAAAGAGGTTGAGTGAAGATGCTGTGCATGCACCAACTTTCGTCAAAGAAAAGAAGTAGTCAAAAGTAATGGTAAATATAAAATATAAGTCATGAATTAAGCATATCAATTGAAAGCAGAAGTCGGAAGACAGTAGGTACTTACAAGAAGAAGGAACAAAACTAACCGGGTGAGGAGCAGGAGTGGGTGCGGTTTCCGTGCCAGGGCCAATAATTTCATGAGCTGTAATTTTTGATGAGTTATATGAGTGTGATGGTTAGGTGTTGAAGTAAGCGCTTTCGTAATAATAATGTAGTGGAAAGGAGACGGTAGAAGTTAATTCAAGAAAGTTTTAACATAAAACAAGAAATAAGGTTATATTAACTAAAACAATTAAACGGAAAGCTAACCACCGTATGCTAAATCAAAGTTTAAAGATTTAAGATTATACTTACGTGCTGTAGAAACACATTCATTTGAAAACGGTTAAAAAGCCGATAACACCCGCACTAGTATCATCAACATTTGAAATACAAGATTTTGCAAGACAAACTCAGCCTTTAATCTATCTTCTTCTAAATATATAAAACACTTTTGAAGCTGACTGACAATCAACGCACAGCCTAAACTATAAGTCCTAGAGGTATGAAATTTGGAGGGTAGTATCCTTGTATAGAGTAGGGGTGCACTAAGAATTTTGAAAAGTCCGTATCGTTCGCATACACTTTTGAAACCTAAGATTGAAACCTTATAAGTAGTAAATAAATAAATGTAACGTAAAAAATTTTAACTAAGAGAAGTAACTACCCACCATTCCACTAGTGGGTGTCATGTGCGTTTATGATAATAATAATCATTATAATACTATGCATTTACTATATAAGTGCAATATTGTTATTGTGTGATATTACTTATTCTGTTAAAACATGTTATATTTACAAAAGACACATTTTTATAAAAGCAGGCTGTCATATTTACATGAACACATAAGATCGCTTATCGTGATAGTAATTGCCGGGGCAGAGGCATTATCGTATTCACAGTATGCTCGTGCCCACTTCCCTGCCCAAGTCCCTGCCGACAGCGGCATAGTGTGAACGCAACATAAAGTCATTATGCCTTCCAGATGGCAAGTGGATACTGTGGCATATAAAACACTAGCAATACTAGAGTTACTCGTATGTGTGATTGTATCATTCTGATATCGAGATTTAGTCTATTAAGTCACCCAATAGTATCACCACAGTCCCTATTAACTTTTTAAATGAACGTATACTTTTTGGTGGCATAACTGCTCACTTCTGTAAAACCCACTAAGATAAGTCTTACCTCTTCAGTCACAATCAAGTAATTTTTAAACTTACCAGGAGTTATGTTTGTACTGTTTTCAAGTGGTGTAGCAGAAATCACAGGTGCACTAGGACCCTCTGGTACATTAGGACCGACTGGTCCACTAGGACCCTCTGGTACATTAGGACCGACTGGTCCACTAGGACCGACTGGTACATTAGGAACCACCGGTCCACTAGGAGCAACTGGTCCACTAGGACCGATTGGTACACTAGGACCCACTGGTAAATTAGCGTCTATCCTCTTCTTGTAGCAGATAGATGGCAGTCGAGAGTTACACTTGGCTTTCTTCAAAACGGAATAGTTCACGTCCCATGCCACACAGCTCGCTTGACTGTTGTAGCTAATGGGCTTTCCGGCACGCAATGGTACGGAAAGCTGTGCCAAATTATGTCCTAAAATAATAAGATTTCTAGGTTTATATTTAACTAAAACAAAAAAGGCGACATTCGTGTACATCAATAGTTTAGACTGAATGTGCGTTACATAGGTACCTACTTAAAGGTCGGAATCAATTACAGTAATCAATTAGTTAAATATACAAAATCACAAGCCAAAACCAACAAAAAGTACTTGAGAGCATAGAATTTCACTCTGACACAAACTAAAATTTTTAACTGCAATGCAATAAAGAAATAATTTATGAATATGAGTGGTAGATCTTATAAAAAATACATCATGTCTCTTAGTTTACCTTCGATCGAAAAAAAGTCCCCGCTTGCGAAGTCAGCATGAACGCCGGTGTATACATTGGACGCTGTTGGATCCTTTGCCAAGATGTGTCTTGTTATTACATCGCGGAGTGGACCAGTTAAGGGAGATGCTAAAACGGCTCCTGTAAACACAAATGGATCATCAATATTGACAAAGTCTTCAAGTGGAATGGCCGATAATGGGCATGTCATGCTAGGAGAGGAAAGCAATATTAATGTGGTTGGATGTAGAAGTAAAGGTAGGCGAAAGAAAAGTTGGTAGACTGTGTCAGAAAATATTATGAGTAAGAAGGAATCAACATCGAAATGACGGCTGATAGAGGAGAGTGCAAGACGAAGATATAAGATAATTTATGATATGAATATGAAGATGGATAAATTCCAAAAAAATATCGGTAGGTCAAGGCCGCACATATCGGTTTACTGGAAATGCTAATGCTGAAAGGAAGACAATGGCGAATATTAATAGTAATAGCAAAAATCGATGCACGGTTTTTTTTTGGCCTGTGCATAGTGTGCATCCAGCTTTGAAACCTGCTTGCTACGTAACTCGCGACCAACATAAATTGTTTAATCATTTCTTATACGTCATATTTTTGTACATACATACATACGTACTTTGACATAAAGGATTGCATTACACAATTATGTACCTATGCCTGTTAAAAACATAACAAGGGCAAGTATCAAGTTTTTAACCGGCTGTAGCAGTCGTTAAGCCATGACGGAAGCCTTATGGCGGTCTAAAAACTCCGTCATTAGAGTTGGCCACTAACTCATACGAGCTTGCTTGCTATCATGTTTTTTTCCTCCAACGTTGTTCAGATAAAAGAGTTGTGTGGTCCGTCGAACGGAATGTCTATAGTGCAAAACATCGCGCGAGTTGATTTTGCTGTCTGGTAATGGCCATTCCGAATACTTACTCCATCTATCTCTGGTTTTGAATAAGGTCATTAATCGACTCTTATATCGCTCACAGTATTTCACTTCATTTTTGTATTGAAACAAATTTTGGGACGAAAGCGTAATAGAAATATTAATAAAAATGAAGTTATTGTTTCGTCCCAGTGGGACGAGATACCGGTAGTCTGAAACTAGAATAACTCAAATTACCGTCAGAATCGCAACGAATTTTTGCATCTTCCCATGCAGCTGGCATGTTGTAGTACTTCAACCACCCGTCCGCTTGGTCATAGTACGTGTAGTAATCTTGGGCACCTGCAAAATAACCATGTTTTTATACAACCACCCACATTTGTAGGAACCAGTAGGTTCCTACAAATGTGGGTGTGTCCTGGCTGAATGTTATTAGGTACATACGAGCCTCTTACCCCCAAATTCATACAACAGGTCGTATCAGCACAGCACACTCCGTGAAGTTTAGTCAATTTATTTCATATGATGTACAAATAATTATTCTTTTAGTCAAAAGTAACTGTATGTAAACCGAGAAAATGATTAACCGTAAACTTACTTACAAGATCATTGAAAACATAAACAAGACAAAATGTATACCAAGATTCTATATACCTAATAGCTGATTTGGGTTTGAACTAATGTGACCTCTAAACAGATCTGATACTATAAACAAGGCTCAGTTTACGTAAGGAAATAATTTAATTGAGCTTGTAAAAGTACCTACTAGGACAAAAGTTATTGAATATTAGGTGAGTGTGTCACAAAAACAAACACATTTCTGTGTACCATACATAACAATTATGAATCACCGTTTAGGTATAAATATGAATCATAAAATAAATGTTACTAGGTAACTAGGTATATCTAAGTATAAAATAACTGTCGGTCCCGGCTCTAGCAGTCGTTAAGCAATGACGGAGGCCTTAAGGCGGCCTAAAAACTCATCCAACAGAGTTGGCCAATAACTCATACGAGCTTGATTGCTTGCAAATATAAAATACACTTTTTTAATTAAAAACTAAATCGAACACTTAAATGTGTTAAAAAGTATAAACAACAATAACCAATCAACTATCGATACATACAAAAAAGGTGACTAAATAACTGACCTTGAATCCCAGATGCACAGACTATAAGCAGTAGTAAACACAATTCAATCATTATTATGATTTTTAATAAATTTGTGAGCGAAACAGTGCGAACGCAACATCGGCGCTCACAATACTAAACTGTGGAACAGCTTGACTCGCAACACGACTCAATCATCACTCATGCCTAAAAATAGTGCGGGAAACCCACAAAAAAACTGTTCTTAGGGTTCCGTGATTCGGTAATAAAACAGTCGATAGTGGTGCTCGTAAAAAATGTGTCCGTAATAACAGTAGGTACTCAAAATCCCAAGTGATGTGTCTCAGTTGTCGATTGGCAAGTTCAAAAACGTAATAAAACAAAGACTTATTTTAAAAGCATACTATAAAATATCTGATTATTTAGAAGACAAACAAGCTTGGGACGAACTAGCTCCAACTCATCCAATAAATAAAAAATTGTAATCATACCTAATCATACAAAACGTAATGACGATTCAAAGTGATCAGTGAGATTTTATTGTATAAAAGCTTTTTGACCTTGACTTTGACTTTGAAACATTTAGCCGTCATTTTTGTTCCCGTTTATAATTCTAAGGACGACAATTTTAATGCTTTTGTGCTATTAAATTAGATATCATCATCAATATATATAAAACTTTTTTGAAGCTGACTGAGAATCAACGCACATTTATAAGTCCTAGAGGTATCAAATTTGGACGGTAGTATCCTTATATAGTGTAGGGGTGCACTAAGAAAGGAATTTTGAAAAGTCGCACTCTAAAGGGTCTAAAGCGCGAACAACGCCGCGTGCGACGGCTTGTCTAGACATATTTTAATTTGCAACCAAATTACACACAATTTCATACGGTTTACAAAGAGTTTTATATACGAAGAATTTAAAAAAATGAAAAACCTTTTCAAACTTGGTTCTGTTAATATAAAAATATAATTTATAGAACCCAATGCTGAAGTTTTAATTTCTCAGTAGCCTCAGGACTAAGGCCCGTATACTGATACAGAAATAGTTACTCAAGTATACATTTGAGCAGAGATTTTCAAACAAAAATCTATGCTTGAGTCCGAATCAGAGCTTTAGCTATATTATCACTGTTGAAAGTTGGTTGAAAGTAGTCAGTTGCAAGTTGCAAGTTTGCTTGCTTGCTTCATATTTGATTGTCAAGATTTAAGACTCCATTGTCTTGGCCGCACTCAGCGCGAAGCTTCGTTCTATCGCGGTGTAGCTACATCTTCGTGCGTCATCGGTCAATACATCGGACTCTTTCGCCGAAGTGTCTTCGCGATGAGTACCAGGGACGGAATGTACGGAACTCCCGTTCTATAATGTTCAACTGTCAGCTGTCTTATTTTATGTACCACCAGACATCTGGAATTACGGGAATAACACTGTTATCGCAACATGCGGTTTTCTCAAACTCTGATAAATATGTTTGCATAAAATTTTATTTGAATTGCTTATCATTTTGCAGTCTGGAAATAACTAATAATAATTACAGCTCTGGGGTTTTAAGAAACATTTAGCCTTGTTGACATCGGGTTCATTTTAATTATGATAAAATAGCCTTTGACAACTTGTTGACTCTTAAATACAATGATAAAATGAGTAGGTAATATTTATTATTAATTTTATAATGACAGCAATTAATTATGTTATTTTCCTAAACAATACTTTTATAAACTAAGGCCGGTATGCTGATTAACTGCTTAAGCACTGATCTGGACTCAAGCACAGATTTTTATATGAAAATCATGACTGAAATCTGTGCTTGAGTAACGATCTCTTTATCAGCATACGGGGTTAGCTTATTTATATTCGTCTTACAAAGCTACGCTAGCTGAAATGGCTGCTAAATTTTTTTTTTTTAAATCTATATATTATGTACTATTTCGAATATAACAGAAGACGAAAAAAGGGGTTATATTTTAAGTTATGTACTGTTACCTAGTTTAGGAAAATTCTATCTTGTCTTTTCAGCAAGGCTTTCCCTCGACTCACCAGACGGGCTATTTCATTACTTTATTCTCAAAAAAAAACTCTTAAACAAGGGTTTCCTCATGCTGGTCTTATGTCATCTTCAATTCTTCGAATAAGGTCTACCGTTTGTTTGTTTTCCTTTTCTGGGAAAAAATCTGCAATATCCTTAGTCCAGGTTATTCGCTTTTTACCCGACTACAGCGAAGCAACGGAGGGTCTATGATTTTGACCGGTATGTATGTCTATAGGTATGTATTTCAATATTGAAGAACCAACCTGGTTCTTTTATTTAGTCTGAATGTTACTACGAGTACTTATATTATTATATTAGCTGATACCCGCGACTTCGTACGCGTGCGAAACTTTCCACCAAAATATCGGTCAACCAGCATACGATGAACCTCGTAGCAAATGGCTGCTTTTGGTTTAGAGAGTTTAAGCTGTATCTAAGAATCTACGTCTTTGATTTCAATAAAATATAGCATTTCAATCCGGATATCAGTTTCATTGGTCCAGTAGTTAAGGCGTGATCCGCGAACAAACAAACAGACAAACTTAATTTTCGGAATCAGAATCGTTTATTTAGTAGATCTGCATTATTAGTATTATTTATTTAGTAGTTTATCCATATCTTTAATTTTAGTTTATGGATATTTTACAGTTTTTTAATAGTAGAGATACAAGTATTTGGGTTGGGATCTTCTTCTAAGTTGTTCTAACCTGTGTTAGAAGTGGAGGAAGAGTGGGAGAACGTCTGACCACCATGTGGGATAAATTAGTCGGGAAGAGAGAAAAAGAGAAAGAGTACTTATTTGGAAGCCTGACAGAAAAGAGAGTCATTAAAATGCTAGGTATTGCAAATGACCAAATACTACAGTTTAAATCACGTCATCACGTATATATTCCTAGGTATTCCTAGTAAACACACATAATTAAGGCTTTTGCTGGTCATACTCACTATTTATTTATTGACGCATACTTAATGCGAATTATATTTCATACTGCCTTAACTGTCGGCATTCAGAGAAAAATGCGTCATACATTTGTGTGGAGATTAATATAAAAGTAGCGCGATTGAGTTTTATTCACTGCGCGGCAGCAACTCGACGACTGCAGTGTGATGCTAAGTTGCCGCGCAGTGTAACAGGTATGTTACCTTTATACTAGTCAGCTGGCGTCTAGTTACTGTTAACCGATTCCTAAGATGTCTCATAGAATCTCTATATTTTGAATCCCTAAATTGATAAAAGATGGCAGTTATAAGCCCTTAGTTTCTAGTCATTGTAGGTTCAAATGCTCTTGTTAAAAATTAGATGCTACTATTCTGAAGTAGCTTTAGTTTTTAGTTAGATTATATTAGATATTAAGTAAAGGTCGTCTGGAAGAAATCGTATTAAACGATAAGACCGCCGTTTGCAGGACCTTTTCCTGTTCTTACGTAACTGTAAGTTGTACCTGTTCTCAATAAAGTTTTTATTTATTTATCTCCACAGATCATAGGTATCTCTATCGTTTGCGATTTTAAAAGTAGGTAATAATATATTATTTACAAAAAAAAAAACAGTAATATTTAGCCATTGATTCATATCGGCCTGTAGAATTCTACTGCTGGACAGCGACCTACAGATTTCCAGAAAGCACCTACGATTTTGAGCCCTGGCCAGCCGTCGGCTTCTTGCGATCCTACCCTCCAGTACATAATGGCCTGTTATGGCCGATGTTTTGCAAATTTTGCAATGCACAACTGTAGGTCATGATTACTTGGTGTTCACACAATGGCGCATGTCTCATTGCTGTCTGGCGAAACACTTGCGATGGACGTGGAAATAGAAGGTACGAATCCGCTATAACCCAAGTAATTACCGCGGCTATTTATTTATATATACTGCTTACAAGTAATCACAGAAGTGTGTACCGCCACAAAGATAATAAAAAAGTGGTGCAAAAGGCTACGGTGGATGCTGACCATTCACCAAAACAGTGCACTACCCCGGTCAGCGGTCGTTGACGAACTAATGGGCGATTGTGTGAACACCACAGGCCACGCTACGCCACGATTCCTTTGAAATGTGCCCAAAGAACCTACAACTTTCCGATTGCGTACCACGATGGCACCACGATGGACAATTCTCCGACACTGTATACCATTATCCATGTACACAAATGGCGATGGCGTGCAGTGGGCCATCATGGGCCATTGTGTACTGGAACTGTCAGTTAGGGATCATCACACACTGGGTCGGGATTAAGGAAATAATAACTTAGATGTGGTTCATGATATTTATTTATTGCATTATAGTATCGGAACATAAAAGAATGATGGCATATTCAATTCATACCTACATCTTGACACTCACCGTTAAACATAGGTTTAATAAAATAATACTTAGTAAATTTAGTCTTAATAGGTAAAATACATGGTTCTTTATCATAAATTCTAAAAAAAAATTCAACGGCCATTACAAGTACAGTATATTTTAAAAAATTACAGTAAGTCCGAAAATGCAATTTTCCTCGCACAGATTTTATGATCATAGCATCGTTGTGAGTGTAATCTGTTATAAGTGTGAAGGAACAACAAGCACTCCTCCTTGCAGAGTTTAATATAGCACCAGACTAACTACTTTATTGTCAGATGACTTACAAGCTACTTACTGCTTATATTTATTTTAAAAGAAAGATAAAGTATTCGTCTGTTCAGTGGTAAAAAGAAAGGCGCTCATGATGGGGGCAAGCACGAACAAAACGTTGTAGCGTCACCGCGCAATGTACACTAGCGTTACGATACATACGTTTACGATTATCACATTTATTCGTGCTGAAGCAGCTTGAAACCGATGAAACAAAAGAAGGTGGTGTTTGCCCAGAAGCAGTTTGATAAGATTCGGACTGTTAATCTTCAGATATCTTGGTGTACAGAATTTCTGGTTTTTTCTCACATAAGAAGATCAACGACAAATCGCAATCGTCATCGTTGTAAGTTCCATCTCGGTACATGGACACGCAATGCTCTTTTCCATTAACGTTGTTGGGTTCATATTTAGCCCATCCAGTGAATCCAGCGTCTTCCAGTGTTTGACCTGTATAGCATAAATGGTAAATTGTGATTCTAGAATTTTAAAATCTGAAGGATTATTTTGAATTTTATTATTTTACTAGGTCTTCGTGATTCGTTCTTCGGTTTGATCACGAAATCAAATCGAAAAAAATGCTCAAGATACGGCTTAGTTCTTCGTATTTTTTTACGATCTTTAAGATTATTAAGATAGGTTCATGTAAGTTTTGGCTAAATTGTCTAGTAATATATCCTTGTGCGCACTACCCTAATAAATTGTTATCCTCACTACACAAAGGTTAGCTGGTAGAGAATGCCATTTTAGCATTAAGTTCGCCTGTATACACTACTTTAAGCTGTGCAATAAAGAATTTTCTATCTATCTATCTATCTTTTTAGATTTTTTTAAAAGAGCACGAAACGAATTTCTAGTTACAATGAAATTTTAGAAACTTACCAGTGGTGGTTTTCCATGATTCGCCGTCCATCCAATCACGGATGCCCACGAACACACGGTCAAATGCAGTTGATGACGTGACGCTTTTCGGATACTTTCTGAAGAATTTCTTCATGACAACAGTCTCCAACTTGCTGTTGCTGACAGCCAAATAAGCTCCTTCAGATTTGCATTTGTTATATGCCTTTATCCAAGTCATGCCCTTTTTGTGGAATTTGTAACAGCTCCCAGATCGCTCGTTGTATACGTATTCTGTAAAAAACACAGTTGCTAAGTTATAAAGTTAAAGTTTGAGTAAAATTATCTTATCATAATTTGAACTAATATATGTTTTAGTAAGAGTCAATCAAGTTTAAATTCAGTGAATCTCCAGGACTGAAGTGTCTGTTTTTCTTTTGGTAATTTGGTTGTTCTTCTAGCTAGACCTTGAAAGAAAGCTACTCCCAAACAGACGGGGTGTGTTGTGCGTTGGTTGTCAGTCAGTCTACACATACATAATATACACATCATAAGGGATTAAGTGCTTTCAGTGACATTCCTCACCAGGATCATTAGTTTTACATCCAGCTACAGTTGACGTCAATCTCTTCCTGAAGCAAACGAAAGGCATCTTTGCTTCACACCTCTCGTATATTACTGTATCTTGGTTTGTCACCCACTTCACACAGCTCTGAGTGTCTTCGTCGTCATCTTCAGACATTTCAGAGTCGATGACAACTGGCATCTTTTGCAAATTGACATCTGAAACAGGTAGTTGCTTAGTATGTTCCTGTTTATGACACTAGAGTAAACTGACTCTGGCAGAATTTTATTGTGAAAGTTGAAAAAGCCGTACCTACACCAAGATGGTTTAAGTTAGTATATTCCTATTCTCTACGAACGGGGCGACAATCTCTCACTGGTTTATGTAGCAGAGACAGCATAGTTAACCCATAACCTAGAGAGTAGGTACCCGGCAGACAGCTATACATTGTACACTACCTACTAGTTAGTAGGTATTAGGTATTAGGTTGTAGGTTAGTAGGTGTATTCATAGTAGTTACTATGAATGAAATACTTAAGATGTAGATGTCAGTGTTCCAAAGTGACTAATCTTATTCGGCCTGCAACGAACAACTCCCAGCAAGTTTTATTAGGCCGCTTTTCTATCAGACGGGTCTTCTGCGTGTTATCCACTGAACTTCCTAGTGCACCTCGAATTCCCAATCAATGCTGCGTCAGTGGCTCTCTGGGATAGTCGCTGTCATTTGAATAAACCTACTTTCTATAGAGTAGTAGTCACCACCGGCGAACGTAGCTCGAACGCCGCTCATTACAATGTATGGTTTACTTTGTCGCTTCAGATAACTTCTCACTCCGTCGCGGATTTGACTGGTCAACGGAGATACTAAGACGGCACCTGTTAAATAAGTGAGAGTATTAGTTCCTATAAAGGTCATCCGCAATGAGATGGATGTCAGCAGAGCAGGTTCATACATCATTAAATAATGACAATAACCTTCAGAATCGCATAGTGTAGCCGCCTCCTCAAAAGTGGCACTTTTGTGCCACTTAAGCCATCCTCCTGCCAGGCTGTTGTACTTGTATTCGGTAGATGCTGCAAATTAAATTAATAAATAAATATACATTTTAGTTTATAATGTAACAAGTCCCAAAAATGAAACATCACCGAAGGTTTTGGAGCAAGATTTGAAATAAATATACGTTATAGAACTTGACACGAAAAATAAAGTGAAGTCCCTATCTAACATACTTTTTTCAAACAGACCCAAAATATGGGGAATTGGAAAAAAAGGAGGGCTACCAACACAAGTGGGGTATCATAGAAAAGGGCTTGTTTTGTACATTGTAATTTCTATTGTTTGCTATCATGCATAGTTTTTGACTTACAAAATCCATAAAATGACCTTGTCTCTATCTCCAAAGTTTATGCAGTGAAAAATTTTAAATAATTATGTGTTATAAAAAAACGCCTAAACTTTACACGAAAAATAAGCGAAGTTTTTAACTTGCATAGTTTTAGCAATAAGTAATATCTTAATCTATTTGCGACAGCTAGAAGCACTGTGTAAGATTTCCACTAATAGGTAGGTACTGATTAAAATAGTCAGTATATAAATCGTAATTACGAGTACCTAAGTAGTTCGCCCCGAACTGAGATCTCGCGATGTTTCCAAAAAGAAAAGGTTAAACGCAAAGAAATGTTTATTTCAACTATGGCTTAAATAAAGTTTATTGCATCGATCTAATAACCAGTCTTACCTGAGCTACAAAATCATTGGAACTCTAAGAATTGGAAACTCATGTTATACGGGTTTAGCCAACTTTACAGTTTTCACGATAGCTCGAAATATATTTAACCTAGTACAAAAATATAAACGGGGTTAAAATGTTTAAATAAGGCAAATCATAACGATTTTCCTGGTTATTTATTTGTATGACATTATTTTTTACAATTAAATAATTTAAAAAAAAATTGCCTAAACTTCATTTTCATCGTGTACCTAAATAACACTATAAATATCACTCACCATTTGTGTCAGTTAGGAAGATAAAGAAAAACAGAATACACGATTTAAAAACCATTTTGGCTAATCGACCTCTGTAGGTGCGCGCTGTGAAGCAACACCAACTGCACTCTTTGAATAAATCGCTCAGACGACTTAAATACGATTTGTTTGAGGAAACCCAACCGAAATACTCCAGTTTGTTTTGGGGTTGGTCAATCAACAGGAACCAATTTAATGGCACGCATTTTATCAATCATCAGCAACCAATTCAATAGTAAGCCTTCTTTTGGTCTTCAACCTAAAAATACTATAACTAACCAGCAGGTCTAGGATGTGCGGGCATTTGAGATATTTGTCATGTCGTTCTGTCAAAATGTAAGCATTTTGGACCTACTTTTTGAACTTTTGCATTATCTGTGGTAAAATGTTGTCGACAAAACGCGCCTTCTTATTGCACACTTTTGATACTTCTTAGCCGTCGATACTTAGTAGTTAATTGCTCATGAGTACCAGGGACGTAATGTACGGAACTCACGTTCTATGTTCGACTGTCAACTTCAACTTCTTGATTTATGGAGTCAGTTGTTTTATTTTATGTAAGAACCACTCCTAACATCTGGAATGGCAAGTATAACACTTGTTATTCTCGCCATTCCAGATGCGTTTTTCTCAAACTCTGATAAATACGCTTACCCTATACATATTCGATAGTTAATAAATTTTCAGTCTGGAAATAACTAAGATTGATTGCAGCTCTGGGGTTTTCAGGAAAAAAGCCTTGTTGACATCAGCTTCATGTCTGGTATCATAAATTAGCCCGTAACAACTTGTTGACTTAAATACAATGATAAAATAAGTAGGTAATATTTTATTAATAATTTTATCTCATTATAATATTTATTTATAAATTTTACCTACTCGATAAATGTTACCTACACAAATATGTTGTTTTCCTAAACGATATTTTTGTATATTCCTAGTAAATACACATAATTGATCGAGTGAGCGAAGCGAACGAGATCTTAGTGACAACTTGGACAAAAATGCTTTGTATGTTTGTATGTTTGTTCGACGAGATCTTTTGAACCGCTTATCCGATCTTTACAGAATTTGGTAGGTGGACGGATAGTACTCTTAAGTTTTATTGGTTTGTTAAATGAAGTAAATCGGTCAAGGGGTCGTGAAGTTATGAGGGTCCAAAGGGAGTTAAAAAAAAAGTCGTATAATAATATCAAGTGGGGTGTCATATGATAGGGTTTTGTTTAGACAATCCAAAACCGTTTTTATTTTGATTCTAGGTCTAATAGTTTTTGAGTTGTTGTAAAAATTATAAAAATGGCAAACCCAATATAACGTGAGCTACCATTTCTTGGAGTTTCAATGATTTTGTAGTTCAAGTAAGACTGGTACATAGCTAGAAGGCGATTTCGAAGCGATTTACAAACTTTATTACAACCATTGGTCAATAAAAATTGTTTGGGTTTTATTAACCTCCGACCATCACGAGATCTCAGTTCGGGGCGAACTACTAGTTATAGGGCTAATTAATGGTCATACTCATTATTCATTCACTGTGCGATTTTTATTTCATGCTGCCCTTACTATCGGCATTCTTCAGAAAAAATGCATCAGACGTTGGTGTTGAGATGAATATAAAAGTAGCGCGTCTGAGTTTTATCCACTGCGCGGCAGCAGCTCGCCGACTGCAGAGTGATGCTAAGTTGCGGCGCAGTGTAACATGTATGTTACCTTTATACCACTCAGTTAGCGTATAGTTACTGTAAACCGATCAGACTTCTTCGGAGATGTCTTCATCGTAACTTCCTATTTTTGATCCACAAATTGATAAAAGGCGGCTTTTATAAATCCTCGGCCTTAAGCCTTGCGACCATTGCAGGTATAGTGCAGCGTGAGCAGTGTGAGCACTATCAGTATTGATTTGTATGAGACTGCGTGCATTGCAGCGGCATTTTTGTGGCATTTTTTTGCCTATAACGGTCCATTGATCGAGCCCACTCATTTGCATAGTGGGCTCGTTGGATTTTTTTTTCCCATCGGCCCCACTAATGGGCCAGCTGGTGGGCTCGATGGAAATTACACTATTCCTTCACTGAGTACGTCTGCTGAGGACGTACCCTGTGATGCATTGCACTGCGTCCACCACTCTGAGACATATAGGTGTTAAATATCATGTGCCTGTAATTGCACCGGCGGCGGCGGTATCCGGAACACAGCAATGCACGAGCACCGTGATTTCTGTCACTGCTTAGTGGTAATACTTCTTCAAATCACGGTGGTAATACTTCTTCTAGAACTAAGGTAGACCTTACGTTTACCTACGTAAAAACTCTGTTTTCCTTCGCTGCTCTGTTTGATGCTATAACATCAAATCAAAATGAGTTTTATTATCATGTATTTCATTGTTTGTGTTATACCTAAGTGATGTTATGTAATATCTTGCTATATTTCATATCGGCCGATAGAAGTCCACTGCTGGACATCGGCCTACCTACAGATTTCCAGAAAATACGATTTTGAGCCCTGGCCAGCCATAGGCTTCTTGCAATCCTAACAATGTCGTCACTCCGTCAGTCAGGGATCATCACACACCGGGTTAGGTCAAACGAAATAATTTAGATGTGGATTATGATATTTATTTACACAAAGGCATTAAACATAATAATATTCTAAGGTTTAAAAATATAATACTTAGTATTATAGTAGTAGTCTTAAATGGCACCTACAATACATATTTGTTTAAACTCCTTTTTTGAAGTCTGTTAAAAAAGACAGCAGTTTTCCTCGCACAGATTTTATGTTACTGCATTGTTGTTGTGAGTGAAATATGAAGTGTGAAGAAACAAGTAGTATTTTTCCTTACAGAGTTAAATATAGCACCAGACTATCTACTTTAGTATCAGGTGACCTACAAGCTACTTAGGTACTGCTATTTTTTTCAGAGAGGGACAATGTATTTGTCTGTTCTTTGGTAGAAAAAAAGCGTTACCTAAGGCGCTCATGATAAGCATGATGAAGGGCAAACACGAACCAATCTGACAGTCGCCGCGTTACGTAAACGTAAGGTATTTAAGTCATATTGCGTGTCCACACCAGCTCGACTTCCAAACGTTGTATAGCGTGACCGCGCAGTGTATATCGGAACGATATCATTAGGATACATTTACGTTTGTCACACTTATTCGTGCTGAAGCATCTTGGAACCGTTGAAATAAGAAAAGGTGGTGTTTGCCCAGAAGCAGTTTGTTAAGATTCGGACTGTTAATCTTCAGATATCTTGGTGTACAGAATTTCTGGTTTTTTCTCACATAAGAAGATCAACGACAAATTGCAATCGTCATCGTTGTAAGTTCCATCTCGGTACATGGACACGCAATGCTCTTTTCCATTAACGTTGTTGGGTTCATATTTAGCCCATCCAGTGAATCCAGCGTCTTCCAGTGTTTGACCTGTAAAAAATAAATGGTAAGTATGGATTCTAGATTCATATTACACCTCAAAATCAGGAGGATTATTTAGAATTGTCTTATTTTGCTAGGTGATTCTAACTGCTAGTTTTTTGTGATCAAGATCAAACCGAGAAGAATGGTCAAGATTTGATTCTTCGTATATATTTTTACAATTTTTTTTAAAAGATCATCAAGCGAAGTTCTAGTTACATTCATAAAAACTTACCAGTGGTGGTTTTCCACGATTCGCCGTCCATCCAATCACGGATGCCCACGAACACACGGTCATATGAAGTTGATGACGTGACGCTACTCGGATACTTGTTGAAGAATTTCTTCATGACAACAGTCTCCAACTGGCTGTTGCTGACAGCCAAATAAGCTCCTTCAGATTTGCATTTCTTATACGCCTCTATCCAAGTCATGCCCTTTTTGTGGAATTTGTAACAGCTTCCAGATCGCTCGTTGTATACGTATTCTGTAAAAAACACAGTTGCTAAGTTATAAAGTTAAAGTTTGAGTAAAATTATCTTAACATAATTTGAACTAATATATGTTTTAGTAAGAGTCAAACAAGTTTAAATTCAGTGAATCTTCAGGACTGAAGTGTTTGTTTTTCTTTTGGTAATTTGGTTGTTCTTCTAGCTAGACCTTGAAAGAAAGCTACTCCCAAAAAGACGGGCTGTGTTGTGCGTTGATTGTCAGTGAGTCTACACATACATAATATACACATCATAATGGATTAAGTGCTTTCAGCGACATTCCTCACCAGGATCAATAGTTTTACATCCAGCTACAGTTGAGGTCAATCTCTTCCTGAAGCAAACGAAAGGCATCTTTGCGTCACACCTCTCGTATATTACTGTATCTTGGTTTGTCACCCACTTCACACAGCTCTGAGTGTCTTCGCCATCGTCTTCAGACATTTCCGAGTCGATGACAACTGGCATCTTTTGCAAATTGACATCTGAAACAGGTGGTTGCTTAGTATGTTGTTCCTGTTTATGACACTAGAGTAAACAGACGCTGGCAGAATTGAGACAAGTTTCAAAAGCCTTTAACCAAGAAGTTGAAACTGACATTGGCAAAATTGTCTGTCGAAATGACGGAGAGAGGCCATTAATGAAGAGAAGAAGAAGAAGTTAGCATGTTCCTATTCTCTAAGTAAAAGTCAAAAAGCTTTTATTTAATAAAATCTTACTGATCAGTTGATCACTTTGAATCGTCATTAGGTTTTGTATGATTAGGTATGATGACATATTTTGTTTTATTGAAGGAGTTCAAGCTAGTTCGTACCAAGCTTGTTTGTCTTCTAAATAATCAGATATTTTATAGTATGCTTTTAAAAGAAGTCTCCGTCTTACTACGTTTTTGAACTTGCCAATCGAGAACTGAGACACATCACTTGGGATTTTGTCTCTACGAACGGGCGACATCTCTCACTGGCTTATGTAGCAGTGACAACCTAGTTATCTGATGAGATAGAGAGTACCCATGCAGCAGATGGCTATCGCTGGAACTGATCTTAAAATACTTAAGATGTAGGTAGGTAGATGTCAGTTTATTATATTATCAGATGCCCCTGTTAAATATAGACTTCCAAACTTCCAAGAAAAGAGTTCCAAAGTGACCATACCAAAGTGAACATAGACTTCCAAACTTCCAAGAAAAGAGTTCCAACCAACAGCTTCCAGCAAGTTTTGTAGGCCTTTCCATCTGGTGGGTCTTCTGCGTCTTCTTCGCTGAACTTTCTAGTCCGTCCGCACTAGAAAGTTGCAGCTCTGCGTCGGTTTCAGCTACTACTTACTATTGCTACCGCTATCTCACTGCTCTAGTAAGTGGCTCTCTGGGATAGTCGCTATAATTTGAGTAAACTTACTTTCTATAGAGTAGTAGTCACCACCGGCGAACGTAGCTCGAACGCCGCTCATTACAATGTATGGTTTACTTTGTCGCTTCAGATAACTTCTCACTCCGTCGCGTATTTGACTGGTCAACGGAGATACTAAGACGGCTCCTGTTAAAATAAGTGAGAGTATTACGTGCCTGTAAAGGTCATCCAATGAGATAGATGTCGGTAGAGCAGGTTTATACAATCATTAAACAATTACAAAAAAATCATACCTTCGGAATCGCATAGAGTAGCCGCGTCCTCAAAGGTGGCGCTTTGGTGCCATTTAAGCCATCCTCCTGCCAGGCTGTTGTACTTGTATTCGGTAGATGCTGCAAATTAAATTTATAAATAACAATTAAGAATATTTATATTCTTGAACATTTTACACAACGCCCTCTAGTCCTAAAAGAAAGCTTGTACTATGGAAACTAGATTGCTACTATTATAAATCTGTAAAAAAGCCAAAAACTAAAATTAAAGTTATGGATAAACTAAATATTATGCAGATCAACTAAATAAACGATTCTGATTCCAAGAATCGAGTTTGTCTGTTTGTTTGTTCTAAACTACTGGATTCGTGTCACTCACCATTCGTGTCAGTTAGGAAGATGAAGAAAATCAGGATACACGATTGTAAAATCATTTTTGCTTATCAACCTCTGTACGTGCGCTCTGTGAAGCAACACCAACCACTCTTTATAAATAGATCGCTATCGGGCGACTTAAATACGCTGTGCTTGGGGAAACCCAATTGAAGTACTCCATTTTATTTTTATTAACAGTGTAGGTATCCGAAACTTCAGGAAATCCCAATTTACGTACTGACACTCCCGAATATTTGTTTTTGTAGGCAGATAACACAAAATACAGGATGGCACAAACAAGGGGTATTTTTAGATTTGATGTCATGCGTCAGTTACTATATGTTTTTTTCCTGATATATCACATTTATTAAGTGATCTCTAAAAGTTAAATTGAGTTTTTGAGACATGATTATTGAGTTTTTCTTTCATGTATAAAATAAGATAATGATTAAAATTGAGACGAATTTTCAATATCACATTAAAATTCTATATTCAGAGAGTAGGGTGAATTACTCTTGTATACATTTTTTTTTGTTATCTGTTCGAGGCGCTATGGCCAATTTGGACATTCGCATTGCGCGTAGACGTACCTACAGTTACCTTCCTACTTTATAGGTGTTTTTATAAATTTGCATGTATTTTAGCTAGCTTTTAGGTGTCATAATATCAAAAACTGCTAAAATTCGGTTAATCGAACTTAAAAATGCTAAACAATGCTAATCAATGTTTAAATGTTAGATTAGAAAATATTGATACTTGGAGTTCGTGACCAGGATTAGCATACCTACTGTTATACGGTTTATTCTACTAATCCCCGTTGACAATCCCCGTCAACGGGGATTAGTGAACTAAAAAGTTCATTAATCCCCTTTATGAAGTTAGGGTCTGGGTGGTGGTTCCTTGATCCAAAAAATTCACTCAGGAATTTAAAAATCTTATATTTGGAAGTACTGTCTGTAATGCGAAAATGATTTAACAATCTATGCTAAACTAAAAACAAGTATAAATTATGTAAAGATAATAAAAATAATATAAGTAAATAATATTGGCGGCGTCTTGGCTCAGTCGGTAGGACCTCTGCCTTCCGTTCTGTGTCTGGGTGTTACTATCCTACTAATATTATTAATGTGAATGTAAGTTTGTTTCTTACTACTACTTAACCGATCATCATGAAACTTTTTACGCATATTCTTGGAGGTATTAAGTAACATAGGATACCTACTTTTTATCTCGGAAAATTAACGGGACCCAATGGGACGCGAACAAAGTCGCGGGTGGAAGCTAGTGTATTTTAAGTATGTATTTACAAAAAAAAAATGTATATAAGTATTCTATCAGCAATCTAGTTCCCATAGTGCAAGCTTTGCTTAGTTTGCGACTAGATGGAGTTGTGTGATATGTCCAAGAATATTTATTTAATATTGTTATTGTCAGCCTGTATGTCTACTGTCTACTGTCCCACAGCTGGGCAAACGCCGCCCCTGGGGTTTTCCAGAGCGCACGGTCCAACGCGAATCGTTTCCACATGTTGGTAGAAGTGATTGTCCCGCCCCGCCCCGATTGGTAGGTACCTACCTACCTACCAATCTTTTTTGCCTAAGTATTTTATTTAGTTGCAAACTTTACCTACTTGATGTTACTAAATATATCCTACTTCGTTCCTACTAATATTATAAACGCGAAAGTTTGTAAGGATGACTGTATGGATGTACGTGTATGTATGTATGTTTGCTCAGCTTTCACGCAAAGAGTAGTAATCGGATATGTATGAAACTTGGAATATTTGTATTGTCCGTGATCTGGACATGGGCTACTTTTTATACCGGAAAATCGACGGGATCCCACGAACCGTGAACAAAATAAATAAATATATATATTAAATGTACATACATACATGCTATGATTAGTTTAGGAACAG
Source organism: Eulithis prunata (assembly GCA_918843925.1). NCBI lineage: Eukaryota > Metazoa > Arthropoda > Insecta > Lepidoptera > Geometridae > Eulithis > Eulithis prunata. Next base: position 8,296,568 of record OU974020.1, on the reverse strand, counting down.
AGGTTATTCCTAAACTAAGCAAAGCTTGTGATGGGAAATTCATTACTGATAGAATACTTAGTTATGTATCTATGTAGATACATAACTAAGTATTCTTACTTATTAATACATAATATTTATGAGAAAAAATACCAACCAGACACAGAACAAAACTTCTGGGTATTATTAAGGTGAATTCTCTTATTTAAAAGTATATCTATCTAAAACAGGGAACAACTGGGAACAGTAAGAATGCCATTCCCATTTGTCACCGGTGGGGACATCACCAGTGGTTACAAATGGGACGTATTTAAAAAAAACAATGTAACTTATGTATGCGTATCAGCATTGCTATTCAGCGCGGCAGTGCAGCCAGTGTCTTGGGCACGCTTCCGATTGGTACTGATTTGGACCAGTTGAACTATCTATAAACCGTTTGCAACGGTTTATTGATAGCTCAACTGTTTCATGTTTATTTTGTAAATATTGTAAATACTGTATTAGTTGTAATTTTCTTTGTGAATAAAATTATTTATTCATTCAAAGTGAAATTGTTATCTGCTTAATATAAATCCGAAAACTGGGATATTCCACTGATCAATAAATAGAAAATCTTGAAGTTTTTCATTTATGAAATACATTTTGTTGAAAATATTCTGGAGCTTGTGTCTACGCGATAAAAAGGTGTAACAGCAGTGTAAGTACCGTTCTTATCGATCGCTTAGTTGTCGATCGCTAAAGTCGATAAACGTATCGAATCGTATCGTTCCATGGTAGTACGGATCTCTTGTCGACAAATTTTAACGATGCCTTACGAACGTCAAAATAAGGTTCACTTTCGATTGTCAGAATCAAAACATAGTAAACATACACCATTGCCAATTCGTTAAAATTTTACGAATTTGTCTACCGATCGACTAAGTTGGTAACGTACCCGCAACTGTCGATAAAACGAATTTTGACGATTCTAAATATCAAATTATGCGATCGACAAGAACGGTACTTGGGAGGCAGTCTAGATAACTACGCAAAAGTATAGAATTTGCTAAATAGTAAGCATGTAGCTAAAAGTTTCTAGATACGATGATTTGGATAGGAAAAAAAAATAAACAAGTAGAGACTCGAAATATTTTTATTCGTAAAATACACAAAGATCACAAAAGTCATATAAACTATGAATTTTTTTTTTTTTTTTTTTTTTATATTTAAACTATGAATAGGTTATATTAAAACACAACAAAACTGTTACCTAAATTATTAATTGCGTATCTAATTAAATAACAATACCAGTAGTTTGTACTTTAAATAAATACGCAGTATATTTTTTTTTGTTTTGCGCGAGGTCCTAACGAATGTGTACATTTTACTGAAAACCAATTACTGTTGTGAAACTCAAAGTAAAAATATTATCGGGCTACAGAAGTTTTAGTTCTAAATGTAAAAGATTTGAGGTTTCTTCTCGCATATGAAAGCATATTTGTAATTACAATCTGCGTCATTGTATTTGCCCATCTTGTATATGGAGCCGCAGTGTTCGTTGCCATGTCCGTTGTTAGGTTCTCCATCAGCCCACTCCTCGTAGCCAGCTTCCGAAATTGTTTTACCTAAAAATTTTTATATTTTGTTATTATGCACAGTTACTGTTGCTTGCTATGTTAGCGAGATAGTAACCTTGTTATTAATTCGGTGTAAGCTTGGAATACTTAGACCAGCTTTTGTCTTTTGCATTGATAAGCAGGTTTAAATTAGATCGTAAGAGACGAAACACGTTGTAATTATTCTATTAATAACAGAGCACGCAGTCCGATAAGCGCCTCTAGCGGGAGATTTGCAAACTATTTTTTTCCGTACAAAAACTGCAGGTTTCTCGACTCTCGCTTAACTCAAATCAACATAACAAAACTCAAGACTACGGGCTCTGATAGTGACGCGTTTGTCGTTTCGCATCAGTTTTTGGGTACATGATCCTTTTATATATTATGACGACGCGTCACCTCGAATCAACATCTAATACCATAGCTTTGCTATGGTTTCATCAGTTGACTGGCCATCACCATCGCTGCACAAACTCCTTCAAAGATTGCAAGTGACCGGTATTATGCAGGCTGGGGAAACGGCCCAATAAGTCCTCTTGCTTCAATAGCATTCCTTATATCTGGGGTCGTATCTACCTTCAGTAATTAACATATTCCTGACAGTGGTACGCCATTTGTTTCTATCCCTGGCTAATTGCAGGGTACCGTAGACGGATGTGTCACGTGTGGTGTGGATCTGTTGATTGGACCAACACATTTTGTTTCGACCTCGTGGCCATTTTATTCCACCTTGCTCAATAAGTACCTCTACTTATACCTACTACCTATCGGATCCCATGACTTGTCTAGTTCCAATACTTATACTACATACCACATTGCATATGTTAATCAGGTAAAAATTCAAAAAACGTGTCCAATCAACAAGGACTACATACCCTTAACTGTCCTCCAACCTTCGCCATCCAACCAATCACGGATCCCCACAGATGCGTAATCGTTGTTAACAGGAGAACCAATTATACTTGTTGAATACTTTGTGAAGAGCTCATTTAGTACGACATTTTCTAGTTCATCGTTTATGATAGCTAGGTAGCCTTTCTCTCTTTTGCAAATCTTATATGCCTTTGGCCAAGTCTGAGCAGAGCGATGGAACTTATAGCAGCTTCCAGAGCGACTATCATATTTATATTCTGTAACAAATGTATTATGATAATAAAAGAATAATTATAAGAATAGTCTACCGTATTGCCAATGATCACAATGAATGCACAGATGAATCTTCTTTCTAAAGGCTTAGAGACTACCTGGATCTTTAGTTCCACATCCAGCTATCTCCATTGACTTTCTCTTCTTGTAGCAAACGAAGGGCAATACTTCATTGCAACTCACGATTCCCATTTCGGCTTTGCCAGTCATCCATTTAGCACAACTTTCTCCACTGTTGGCGTCGCTAGTTCCACCGGACTGTATGGTGACTGGCATCTGATTCAATAAAACTCCTGGAAAATTATTTAAATTGATTTGTGATTCACTAGCTGTTGCCCGCGGCTTCGCTCGTATGGTACCTTAGTTATAAAACGGCCAATTAATTATGCTTACCGTTTACTTTCGCGGTACCATACGGTCATAATAATATTAGGAAACTATATTTCAAATTTCAACTCTATAGCTATTGCTTTCGTTTCTCAAAACGAGAGGTTTTAATTATAAAGAGGGGAAGTAATATGGCCTAATTAGAGAGTGAGAGATCAATTACCTTCAACGGAGTAGTAGTCACCAGTGTCGAAGTCAGCTTGTACACCACTCATTATGGTCAAACCAGCTTTGCCCATGCTCGATAAGTAATTTTTAACGGCGTCCCGTACCTGACTGTTCACCGGAGAAACTAAGGTACCTTCTGTAAAAATCATAGAAAGCACAAACAAATTAATATCCAAAAGTATTTAATAAGTTTCTTCATTATTATCATAACAACAGCAACGTGTTATTATTGGTTTTGTCGTCAGCTTTACCGTCAGAGTCGCATCGCAGAGCGGCATCTTCCCTGTTAGCAGGTTTGTGTAACCTTAACCATCCTCCGGCTAGGTTATCGTAAGTGTACTCTAGTGGAAAAGCTGAAATAAAATATTTATATTTAGACACATTTTAGGCTAAATCAAGGAGAATTATCATCAATATATATAAAACTCTTTTGAAGCTGACAGAGAATCAACGCACAGCCTAAACTATAAGTCCTAGAGGTATGAAATTTGGGGGGTAGTATCCTTATATTAGTGTCGGGGTGCACTAAGAAAGGAATTTTGAAACGTCACACTCTAAAGGGTAGACCGCGAGCAACGCCGCGGGCGACGGCTAGTATCAAACATAACTGAATACTGCACGTCAAAACCAATCATATTATGAGCCTAAACTCCAGGTTTTTACTAGTAGCCACTGAAAAGTTCCATCCACCTCCTGGCTTAATCATAAGAAATTAATAGCGTGTGTAAGAACTTACCATCAACTCGTACGTCCAAGGAAATAAGAAGAACATAAATAAAAACTGATTTTATTATCATTTTAGTTTACAATTACTGGACAAAATGGTCCTGGACAAACGTGCTGTTCAGAGTGACAGAACTACGTAATAAAAGTAACGCTTTTCATGAATTTATATGCTGCTTTGTATCTATTTAAAGATATCAGGGAAAATCCACACGAATTTAACTCGGTAGGTACGTTGATAAATAAACAAATTATTATTGGAACCGTCATGACATACCTACTATTTGGTACGTTATGATGATAAGGCAAATAAAGTCCTCTAAAATCCCAAACAAAATAACATAGCCTTTAGTAGGTACTATACTATATACATATATATACTAATGCAGGATGGATGAAACAAAGGCAAGTCACAAGAACTATTTGTGACCCGAGTGTTAATTATGGGGAAGGGAAGGCTAAAGTAAATTAAAAAATTGCAAATTATTTTTCTTTGAAAACCAAATCTCTTATTTTTCTTGTCACATGACTCAACAATCAAAAACTTTTACCCCGCCATCCGTCACTCGCCTGCTGAAGGAGGTTTGCATCGTCTACATCCTCCCCCCCAGTGTCCCTGACGGGACGCTCTCTTCCGTAGGTAGCAGGGCTAGGCGAGCAACGGGTCTGGCTAACCGCATTCCATTTTTAGTCCTTAACTCCACAGTTCGAATACGCCCGTCATGTCCAGGATATACTTTTTCTATGATTCCTTTGGGCCATATATTTCTTGGTTGGCTGGAGTCTACCACGACCACTAAATCGCCTGGCTTTAGCTTATTTCCTTCTTGGTACCACTTTTGCCGCGGCAAGAGGTCGGGTAGTATCTCTTTAACCCAGCGTTGCCAGAATAGGTCAGCGAAGATGTAGACGATGCAAACCTCCTTCAGCAGGCGAGTGACGGATGGCGGGGTAAAAGTTTTTTGTTGTTGAGTCATGTGACAAGAAAAATAACAGATTTGGTTTTCAAAGAAAAATAATTTGCAATTTTTTAATTTACTTTAGCCTTCCCTTCCCCATAATTAACAAATGGTCCTATTTGTTAATTATGGGGAAGGGAAGGCTAAAGTAAATTAAAAAATTGCAAATTATTTTTCTTTGAAAACCAAATCTCTTATTTTTCTTGTCACATGACTCAACAATCAAAAACTTTTACCCCGCCATCCGTCACTCGCCTGCTGAAGGAGGTTTGCATCGTCTACACCGAGAATGCCCCTAAAGTTAAAGGAGAAAATCTGCAAAACATTAAATAAGAACTAGAGAGCGCTGCTACAAATTACCAATCAGTGAATCACGCTGGCCAAATGTTTTAAAATGATTCTAATGTAGGTAACTATCTTTTCCAAAAAAGATGAAGTTGTGGCAAATGGACCAGCTAGTCTCCATTAAAATTATCTGCCTATAAGTTATCTTTGTACCTACTTGATGGTGAGACCACCCAATTGCTGAAATGGTTTACGTGTCGTTGGTTCTATCGCTTTTTTTTATGTAAGTAGTAGAAAAACAAGCATACGACTTGATGGTAAGTGGTCACCGTCGCCTAGAAATACCAACAACACGCATTTAGGACTTTGTAGGGAATCCTACTTTAACAGTTAAGCCAACTAACAAAGATTACTTAATGCCAACCAAAAATGCTACTATTGTGGTTTGGGTGTTAATGACAGCAGTTTGTATTCGAGTCAAATATTCGATAAAATAACATAAGTACACCCACAGGCATTGCAATGATCTTATAAACAGGGTAAAGTAACTAAACTAAACTGTCTCAGACCCAAAAGCTATAAGTCTAATGTCACCTTTATCACACCCATAAACTCTTTGAAGGACTTCTCCTGGATTGATTGCCATGCTGCAATCCAAGCTAATACTCGAGCAAGCTGGTTTCCGTCTTGGCAAATTGGGACAAACAGGAAGTGCCAAATAAATATCATTTTTATTCCTACGAGTAAGTTATATTTAATTTTGCCCAGTCGTACACCACTGGACGGTTCAACCAGGTAAGGTAAGAAACGCAAAACTACAAATTCATAGAACCTTAAAAACTTTGAGTTTTTTAAGTATTTTCTTTTAGGTCGCAATTATATAAAGTAAGTAGTCTAACATAATATATTCCAATGTTTCTATAATCAGTAAGAGAGAGGCCTATAACTGCCCAAGTAACTTTGGGGAAAGGTATCAATTTCGAGTAGTAAAACTTACGATTGATGCAAAAGATATTTATTTAGTAAAAGTACACAATCATCTTATTAAAGTAGCTCTAAGTAGCTCTAAGTCTAGGTTTGTTAGCCAAAACTATTTGTGGAAACACATGTCTTGGAGAATTGTATAAAAATGAAGTTCATAAATATTCTTGGACATTACACACAAGGGATTGGACATTACCCTTTATTCCCGAACTGAACAAAACTTTTTGTGGATTTTAGAGCTAAAACAGGGTACCGGCTAAAACGCCACATTTATGAATATAAGATATCGGGTTGCTTCTCGCAGATAAAACCATATTTATATTCACAAGGTACATCATTAAATTGGCCCCTCCTGGATAGGGCTCCGCAGTGTTCTATGCCATTCTCGTTATTTGGTTCCCCGTCAGCCCACTCAGCGTAACCAGCATCCGCCAAGGTTTGTCCTGTAATAGAATTGGTTTTATTTATATTTATTTTAAACATTCTATAGTTAACCTTTATTGACCGAATTAGATCTTCGCTACCTTAAAACAAGAATGCTATAACCTTCTTTTGGCATTAACTACCTGAATTTACCTGAACACCGGCTGTACTAACATAAACTCTTGTCGTGGTCATGTTGGCCTTGTCACGTAATGAGGAGGGATGAAAGTCATATAACGAAGAGAGTTATGAATATGAGTGTGGCTGGGTATGCAAGTAGAGGAAGACCGAAGAAGAAGAAGTGGTTTGATTGTGTGAAAGAGGATATGAATGTGAGAGGAGTAGATTCAGAGTTGACGAATGATAGGAGTGAGTGGAAGAAGAAAAAATGTTGTGCCGACCCCACCTAGCGTGGGGTAAGGGCAGGGAAATGATGATGGTCATGTTGGCCCTAAATCATCAAATCTTTCCTAAAACCAGAGCAAGACACTTCCACTGACCTGCATCCAATAACTCCCTAAATCGAGTAGTCATAAACAAATGATTAATCTTTCTGCGGAATACTAAACTCAACAGACTCTAAGCCAACTACTTTGCTTGCTCATCGAAAAACTAAACATTTTGTATCACGATGAACAACATTTGTATCACAAATAACTAAATATTTTGTTTTAAAAAAGTACCACTTACCATTTACAGTCTTCCAGCTTTCGCCGTCCAACCAATCACGGAATCCCAACATTGCACTAAATATGTTGCTAGCGCCAGTTATTGCATTATCTGGATACTTCGCAAAGAGCTCCGTGAGTACGATATTTTCTAGGCGATTGTTTACGACAGCTAAGTAACCCTGTTCTTTTTGGCACTGTATGTTTGCTTCAAGCCAGGCCTGAGCCTCAGTGTGGAACTTGTAGCAGCTTCCAGAGCGTTCCTCGTACTTGTATTCTGTAGATAGTAACATCATTATTTTGTATCGATCCTAAATTAGGTACACATAATTTCTTAACGTATCATAACCATGACGCGACTTACACTAAGTAAACTTCTTCGATGTGAACGTTTAAGCCAACTTATAGGCAGTCGTATGGTTATACCAGTGTTTAAACAATAGAATTTTGGATACATCAGCACAAATTATTGGTTTTCCTGTAAGAGCTATGAGTTTACCTGGATCTTTAGTAGCACATCCAGCCACCTTCAGCGACAACCTCTTCTTGAAGCAAACGAAAGGCAATACTTCGGTGCACTTTACTACTGCCACTTCAGCTTCGCTGCTCATCCACTTAACACAACTCTCTCCACTGTTAGGGTCACCGGATGGCTTCGACTGTATCAGAACTGGCATCTTAGTCAAAGGAACTCCTGAAAAAGTAGTTAACAGTAACAACATTACTATACTCTTGCACATGCACGCACATTTCCACATTTTGAACAGTAATAAACCGTTACATGTTGCGAACACGTCTCTGGTGCTATGTTTTCCGGACTGTTTGCAACCGTCAACATCTGCCTAATAGCAGTGTATTTGTACTGATTTACCTATAGTGCTTAATAAAACTTTATTTGATTTGATTTGATTTATTTGATTGCTTTGCAGAGCATTTCTTACGAAGGCGTGCCCTGTGAGGGAGAGACGACATTGCGTCCAATTGCTCTGAGAAGTAAAGATATTAAGTCTAGTTCTTTTCTATTTTGAATGCACCTCTTTTCATTATTTTAACCTTCATTCTTACAAATACTCATTGATTCCTTGGAGATGGGCGTTGAGGTTGATACTCAGTTGTATAACTTTTGCAGTCTCTTCGCTTAATTTGTACCTAATGCATGTTGTGATTTGTTCTTAATAAACTATTTAACTAGTTAGGTGTAGTCTGTATATGCTCATTATATACCGGCTGTAGCTATGGTTGACTGAGTGCGGTAGATTGGCTGCTTGGCGGCAGACGGTTGTACCAAATACTTCCTCAGAAGAGCTTGTTCACAATAAATCCTTAATAGTTTACCCAAATAAATAAAAAGCTGAATGAAGTACTGTTATAGGGAAAATTTAAATTACCTTCAATGGAAAAGTAGTCGCCGCCGGTGAAGTCGGCTTTTACTCCACTCATTATAGTCAAACCTCTTTTACCCGATTGTATCAGGTAATTATTGACGGCATCTCGTACCTGGCTGTTCACCGGTGAAACTAAAGTAGCTCCTGTAAACAATAACATAAAAACAGAAAAAATAATTGATCGGCCTAAGGGTTGTAAACTTATAAGGGTGCAAAAGATATTAAAAAAATAATCGTACAAAAATCAAATAGGGTGTCTTATGATAGGGCTTTGTGTAGATATTTTAAACCCGTTTTTGTTTTTCTTCTATATTAAATAGATTTTGAACTATAGTGAAATTTGTATGTAACGTTTACAAATTTGCATGTGCCTGCATAATTATAGCATTTTACTGTTTTTGTGTATCGTCAATCTTACCTTCAGAGTCACATTGCTTAGCCGCGTCATTTCTGGCATCAGCTTTGTGCAACTTGAACCATCCTCCTGCCAAGGTATTGTACGTGTAGTCGCTTTGGCCTGAAATAAATAGGTAGGTACATATATATGTTTATGTAGTCGCGTTCACGTCCAAAGTTATAAAGGCCAGATATAGGAAACCTAATTTTAAAATCATTTTAGTTTCATCAACATCATCATCATCATCATCATCAACCTATATTGGTCCACTGCTGGACGTAGGTCTCTCCCAAGACGCGCCACTGAGCCCGGTCTGCGTCTCTTCTCATCCAGTGTTAGCGCTACATTTCTCAGATCGTCGCCCCACCTTGCCGGGGGGCGTCCTACACTACGCTTGCCTAAACGCGGTCTCCACTCGAGTATTAGTTGGCTCCAACGATTGACGGTTCTACGGCAAACATGGCCGGCTCACTGCCACTTCAGCTTACTAATCCTCTAAGCTATGTCGACCACCTTAGTTCTTTGTCGGTTAACCTCATTTCGGATTTATCTGCCTTTATATAAAGGGCACTGCCCGTTGCCATGTCCGTTGTTAGGGTTTTGTGGTAATTTTTAAACTTATTCGTATCGATTCTCGTTCACAATGAAGCTTTGCTACTACCACTTTGCTACTACTAATGGAAAAGTACTCACCGCTGGTGAAGTCGGCTTCTACTCCGCTCATTGTAGTCAAATCTTTTTTACCCCATTGTATCAGGTAATTATTGACAGCATCTAGTACAGCGTTGTTCACCGGTAAAACTAAAGTAGCTCCTGTGAACAATTACATAAAGACAAGAAAATAATTGATCGGACTAAAGTGTTGTAAAGGTATAAGGGTGCAAAAGATATTAAAAAATTTACGTACAAAAATCAAGTAGGGTGTCCTGTGATAGGGCTTTGTGGATACATTTCAAACCCGTTTTTTGTTATTCATCTAGATTAAATAGATTTTGAGCTATAGTAAAAATTATAAAGCTGCACTTCTTAGAGTTTAATTAATTCTGTAGTACGTTCATAAAAACTAGCTAGTTCGGAGTATTGACGTGATTAGCAAAGTTTTTACAAGAATAGTAAAACAAGTTTTTATGAGAATAGTAAATGTCATCTGATCTGAAGAAGACATAGAACTGCCACACACAAAATATGTTTGTGCTAAGTGGGGATCGAACTCACGACCCACAGAACAAAAGGCTGAGCTACTACCGACTGAGCTGTAACGCATAACTAAACAAGTATTAAATTGTAGTCAAATTCACAATCCTGATCCCGCACAGGCATTTTTTTTGTCAAGGGTATGAAACAATCATAACGGTAGAACCCGCTGAGCTGAAATCTAACGTTTACAAATTTTCATATTGTGCCTGCATAATTAAAGCATTTTAATCAGGCATTTTAATGTTTTTATGTATCGTCAATCTTACCTTCAGAGTCAAATCGCTTAGCCACGTCGTTTCCGGCAGCATGCTTGGACATTTTGAACCATCCTCCTGCCAAGGTATTGTACGTGTAGTCGCTTTGGCCTGAAATAAATAGGTACATATTATATATTTTTACTAGCTGATACCCGCAACTTTGTACGCGTGCGAAACTTTCCACAAAAATATCTGTCACCAGCATACGGTGAGTCTCGTAGCAAATAGCTGCTTTTGGTTAAGAGAGTTCAAACTGTATCTAAGAATCCACGTCTTTGATTTCAATAAAATATAGCCTATGTTTCAATCTGGAAAAGGGCTTCCAAATGGTATAAGTTTCGTTGAAATTGGTCCAGTCGTTAAGGCGTGATCCGCCAACAAACAAACAGGTAAACAGACAAACTCGATTTTCTATTACAGATCACCGCATGTCGTATACATGACCAATCTGACTCGATCTTTAGTAATATCTTTGAACCTATTTCTGTATTTTTGTACCTATATTAAAATAAAACTCACCCTTCACGTCCAAAGTTATAAGGGCCAGATATAAGAAACTTAATTTTAAAATCATTTTAGTGTAGTATTGCTTCTGGTGTGCAAGCAAACGTGCTGGTCCGAGTTGCAGAATATTGTGCCTATTAAAATCACTGTTTCGACTTTTATATAAAGTCAAAACAGAAGCTTATCAGAAGCTCTAAAAATAAATAAGGGTATAAAAAACACACCGGTGACTTCATTTCAGTTATCAGTAGGTATATTAAATAATGCTCGTTTCATAAATAAGGTAAAATATTATTTTAAATACGGTTAATTAGTCCATCTTTCGATACATTTTTTTGCATATTTCTATCCTCTACCAGATAAAAACAAAAGTAAGTACTGTTAAATAATCATACGTCTAATGTTGTTGGTACTATCCGTACACCTATTGAGTTTTATAAAAAATAAGTAACGAAAGCAGGCTAACGAATTCCTTAATGAAGTTCCAGATTTAATTCTATGAGATTTCGAGTGCCTTCTCGCATACGCAGGAAAAATTATAATTGCAGTCTAAATCATTATATTTGCACTCTCTTTAAACAGAGGGCAGTCACGTGCCCGTTGCCATTTCCGTTGTTAGGTACCGCGTCAACTTTACGGTTTTGTAGTAGTTCTAAAACTTGTTCGTATCGATTCTCTTCTTGCATTTTCTAAACGTACCTAATTTGACAGCTCTAAAAATGTTGCCGTCCCTGTCTCATAAACTGAAACGACAAATACGGCTGCAATTTTAGAGCTGTCAAATTAGGTTAGTGTAAAAAAATGCAACATGAGAATCGATATTATCATTATGCTAGACTTCGAAAAAGTACTTAAATTCAAATACTAAAACCCGACTACTGAAAAATCATTCTCCATTAATATTGATTGAATTCGTTCCCGACAGGCTCATGCTTGTTATATTATGCGCGAAGGTTGATCTGGCTAAGAATGTAGTCAGCCTTACTCCTCACAGAAGCTACCTGAAGGCTTCGCAGGTTTGGAAGAGTGACCTAGAAGTACTTAGAATTGGTTTTCATTGTGTTGCTACACTCTCGAATTCCAGGAAGACGTGGGCAGCTGATTCTTCCTCGGTCAATCAGTATCTACAGAGTGGACTGTCTGTTGCTCCGAATAGGTATTTGTTAATGTGACTTTGAGAGGTTTAGTACGATAATTAGTACGATAAAATAGTCCTTTTATTTCTACTAAATAACTTTTGATTCCTTAAAAATTGATAAAAACCAAGGTAATTGCAATCCTGAAACCAAGTCGATCTGCCTCAGATCTAAAAGCTAATCTTAAGATCTATAATAATAGGTATGTCTACATTTTTTTTTCTCTCTATTGTATCTGTTTGTTTGTCTCCAATGGGTTGAATAAATGTATTTCATTTCATTTTTTTTACATTATTACACCTATAAGCTCTTCTCCTGGATCGACTGATTCCTATACTGGAATCCAAGCTTAAGCAAGCTGGTTTCCGTCTTGGCAAATTGGGACAAACAGGAAGTGCCAAATAAATATCATTTTTATTCCTACGAGTAAGTTATATTAAATTCTTCCCAGTCGTACACCACTGGACGGTTTAACCAAGTAAGGCAAGAAACGCAAAACTACAAATTCATAGAACCTTAAAAACTCAAAATAAGTATTTTCTTTTAGGTCGCAATTATATAAAGTAAGTAGTCTAACATACCTAATATATTCCAATGTTTCTACAATCAGTAAGAGAGAGGCCTAAAACTGCCCAAGTAACTTTGGGGAAAGGTATCAATTTCGAGTAGTAAAACTTACGATTGATGCAAAAGATATTTATTTAGTAAAAGTACACAATTATCTTATTAAGTTCGAGTAGCTCTAAGTCTTGGCCAAAACTATTTGTGGAAATACATGCAGAATATAAAGTTAAAGTTATTTCATAAATATTCTTGGAATTTTCAGACAACGCCCTATATTCCCAATTTAAACAAAGCTTTTTGTGGATTTTAGTACATTTTACTTAAATAATCATAATGTTTAATGACTAATTCGGCAGTGTTTTCATACCATACCTGCCAAAAAGTATTAGCAAGAGATTGCTTAATTGCTCATTAAACATTTACTCCTTTATTCATATTCAACTGTCAACAAAATGGCAACTGATTTAGCAATCAATTAAGTTAGCTCAGCTTAAGAAAAGCAATATGAATATGCCCCTAAGAGTTAATTAACCGTTTGACAGATATAATGAAAGCAGGCTACCGAAATTAGCTTGAATGCAGTTTCAGGACTATGTGTATAAGATTTCGGGTGCCTTCTCGCATATGAAGGCGAAGTTGTAGTCGCAATCCAAATCATTCAATTTGCCTGGTCTGTACATGGAGCCGCAGTGTTCGTTGCCATGTCCGTTGTTGGGCTCTCCGTAAGCCCATTCATCGTAGCCTGCCTGCGTCAGCGTTTTACCTGAAATTAAATACATTTTAATTAATTACTTTTAAATACAAAAAGTATTTCTAAAAAGTTTTGACCAAAGGCTTGAACATATCACGGCTTCATACTCGTTGATGCCACGACGCCTTACCAGTGATATTTAAATCAGTTTACGCAAGAAATTATTGCTGAGTCAATTCCATCTGATCGATACTCATGAAATTTTATCAGATCTTTGTTCAATTAAAATTTGATCGTTAGCAAAAGTGGTCAATCCGTAATACCTATAGCTTTACTTAATATTTTTATTGAATTACTTTTACAAGTGGAATTATATGAAACACTATACTTGCCTGTAACGGTCTTCCAGCCTTCACCATCCAACCAATCACGGAATCCCAACAATGCATATTCTCCGTTGGAAGGAGAGCCAGTTATTGAACTTGATGGATATTTTGCGAAGAGTTCCGTCAGTACAAGGTTTTCTAGGCGATTGTTTATGACAGCCAGGTAGCCCTGCTCGCTTTTGCACATCGAGTACGCCTTAGGCCAAGTCGTAGCCGCGGTGTTGAACTTGTAGCAGCTTCCAGAGCGTTCGTCGTATTTGTATGCTGTAGCAAATTGCGTTCAGATAAATCAATAACAAATGAAGGTAGAATTAATCTAAACTATTATAAAACTGTAAAAAAAGCCAAAAACTAAAATTAAGATATGGAAAAACTAAATATGCAGATGTACTAAATAAACGATTTTGATTTCAAAAATCGAGTTTGTCTTTTTTCTGTCTGTTTGTCTGTTTATCTGTTTGTCTGTTCGCGGATCACGCCTTAACTACTGGACCAATTTCAACCAAATTTATACGATTCGGAACCATTTTTTCCAGATTGAAACTATATTTTATTGAAATCAAAGAAGTGGATTCTTAGATACAGCTTGAACTCTCTGAACCAAAAGCACCCATTTGCTACAAGGTTCATCGTATGTTGTTTGACAGATAGTTTGTTGGAAAGTTTCGCACGCGTACGAAGTCGTAGGTATCAGCTAGTCTCAACATAAAATAAATTGAAATGTATTGATCACTTATTGAAATAGGCGATAACAATTAAATTGATTCTTTTATTGTCCTTTTGAGGCATTGTCTTTACCTGGATCTTTAGTAGCACATCCAGCCACCTTAAGTGACAACCTCTTCTTGAAGCAAACGAAAGGCAATACTTCGGCGCACTTCACTATTGCCACCTCAGCTCTGTGGGTCAACCACTGAACACAACTCTCTGCACTGCTAGGGTCACCGGATGGGTTTGAGTTAATCAGAACTGGCATCTTAGTCAAAGGAACACCTGGAAATAATGTTTAAGTAGCTTAGATATAGTTTGTAGCAAGTTGTAAACTTATCTTTGTAAAAGTGCATTATTTCACAGAGCACGTCCAACGTGGACATGCACTGTGAGGCATCGCACCTCATCCAGCACTCTGAGACTATTGATACTTACTAGGGTAATTTAAATTTACAATGAATTAGGCTGATATATAAATTTACCTTCAACGGAAAAGTAGTCACCGCTGTTGAAGTCGGCTTTCACTCCACTCATTATTGTCAAACCTGATTGACCCCATTGCGTTAGGTAGTTATCTACGGCATCTCGTATCTGGCTGTTCACGGGTGATACTAGAACAGCTCCTGTAAATAAATAAATAATATATAAAGGCAAGTTAATATCAGTAGTCAGTACCTATCCCTGAATAGTAACTCCTGACCCCAACTAGCTCGATCATAAATCATTGTATGGTTACTATGATTTGTGATCGAGTTGAAATGTAACGTTTTCAAAAATTCGCCTTATGCCTGCAGCACTTAGCTTAGGCAGTTGGTTGTCATCGATGGTACCTTCAGAGTCGCATCGCATAGCGGCGTCATTCCTGGAAGCAGCCTTATGCAGCTTGAACCATCCTCCTGCCAGGGTATCGTACGTGTAGTCCGATGGGACACCTAAAATAAAACATTGCATGTGAACAAAAGCAACAAAAAAAATTTAACGGAACACTGATATTTTGATGGCGCTATTTACACAACAATCATGAGCTATTCTGGTCTAGTAGATTGATAAATGTTTCAAATGTTTTGTGTTTCATCCCACTAGCTTAGATTTGATTTGTATTATTAGTATTCTGTGGCGATTTGGCGCGTTACCGCTACCGTCTCGTTGGGTCAAGCAGGAGCCTAAACTTTGGTTACCTTTGTGAAGCATAATTTATTTTGGTCTTAATATCTAATCTAGATATACTATTAAAAAACTGTAAAAAATCCAAAAACTTAAATTAAAGATACCGATAATCGAAATATTAGCAGATCTACTAAATAAACAGTTCTGATTCCGAAAATCGAGTTTGTCTGTCTGTCTGTTTGTTTGTCTGTTTGTTTGTTCGCGGATCACGCCTAAACTACTGGACCAATTTCAACGAAACTTATACCATTCGAAAGCCTTTTTACGGGATTGAAACATATGCTATATTTTATTGAAATGAAAGACGTGGACTCTTAGATACAGTTTGACCTTAGATACAGCAAAGGCGGCTTTTAGCTTACCTCACTAAGCTAAAAGCCGCCTTTGGCACGAGGTTCATCGTATGCTGGTTGACAGATATTTTAGTGGAAAGTTTCGCACGCGTACGAAGTCGCGAGTATCAGCCAGTTACATAATATATTTTTTTTATTTTTAATAAGTAAGGAAATCAAGTGACTTAAAGAGAGGCCTAAACCCAGCAGTGGGTGAAATCAGGCAGTAAATGATGATAATGATGATGGTAAAGAGAAACAAAACTTACCCTTCGCGTCCGCAGCAATCAGGGCCAGGTATATGCAAAATGATATTAAAATCATTTTACGTTTTCTAATGTTGATGTTCAAGACAAACTTGCTGTTCAGAGAACAAACTGACTGAAAACCCAACTAACCCTTCCTTTTATAGCTGCTCACATGTATAATTATACAACTAAGTATCTGGAACTTCTTCTGTCTTATCTAGGGATTGCGTCATGATGGTTTCACAAATAAGGAAAAAAAACATGTTGGAAACTGTCAATCAAAACATTTTGCTATTTATATTCTTCAGCCGTTGCTTACCTGTTTGTTTATCTAAGTAAGTTACATAACCTTTCAGTAAGTTGGCATTTCAATACTCATTTTAAAAATGTAGGTTTGAAAAACTGTTTTTATGTAAAAAAAAAGCTTTTATTTGACGCCCATTAATAACAAAGTTTGCATGGTCACCTTACTGCATCATCAGGTCCTGAATATCATATGGGAGGACCAGCGCCAAAACTTTAGCGCTGTGGTCGGGAGAAACCTTTCCTTGCCAGCTATAGTTCAGGCTATGGTAAGTGACGAGGAAAACGTGCAAGCGGTGGCAAGCTTCTGTGAAGAAGTTCTCCTCTTAAAGGAGGCAGCGGAGAAAGCGAGAGAAAGGTTCTCGCTTGACCTATATAACTCGACGTATAGAAGTCGGTATCAATCATATTCACATTATCAACGATTTCTGAACTCTCGCCTAGGTACCTCCTTTGGCCCTAACCTTTCAGTTGATTTATTTGTCCGCGGTGGAGTCCCAATCGTCGCGACGCAGTCTCTACCGTGCGGGGTGTTCGACGACATAATATCTAGCTCGCGATGTGCCGGATGCCCAATCACTGAATGTATGTACCACGGCCCGCTACGGAGGAGTAAGATACATGATAGTGTTTAATATGGAGCTAAATCAGTCGTTATAGAAATACGATGCTAATACTATCTCAAATGTCACATGTCAACGTGGATATGTAATGGAATGAAGAATGCCTTATTACGATAAGATTGCTAGACATGCATGTGGACGGATGCAGAAGTAGAGGTTGGCCAAAGAAAAGATGGATGGATTGTGTGAAAGAAGATATGAGAAAGAAAGGAGTGAACACCGAGATGACGGCTGATAGAGGAGAGTGGAAGACGAAGACATGTTGTACCGACCCCACTTAGCGTGGGACAAGGGTGATGAATACTATCCTAAACGTCCTATCCTATAGTCGCAAGATTCCATCTGAGTCGAGAGAGCGATAGATTTGTAAGATGTTTAGAAATAGGCTTATTGTATTAAGTTGAGATGAGACATTAATTTCTGAGTATTTCGGTCAAGGGGTTGTAAAGTTACAAGGGTCCAAAAGGAGTATAAAAAAAAGTCGTACAAAAATATTAGGTGGGGTGTCATATGATAGGGCTTTGCTTAGACATTCCAAAACCGTTTTTATTTTTATTCTAGGTTGAATAGTTTTTGAGTTGTAGTAGAAAATATATCATTGGAAAACCCAGTATAACGTGAGCTACCATTTCTTAGAGTTTCAACAATTTTGTAGTTCAGGTAAGACAAGTAGATAGCTAGATGGCAGTATCGATGAAATTTGCAATGTTTATGGCAACTTTCGTTTAAAAAATCTTTGGGTTTCATTAACCTCCGACCGAAAAACGAAGGTGTGTTTTTAGTTTGACGGCGTTCGTAAGAAATATGTTTTATCTTGGATTATGTCTTGGATGGTTTTTAGTAATGTTTGATGAGAATTGGTGAAGCCGTTTCCAAGATATGAGATTATATTCATGAGCTGTGAAAACCAATTTTAAAGAATTCCAGGCATAATTGCTTAAAACATTTTATTCATCTCAAAGTATTAAAATTAGATAAACTGGGGTTCATACTCTAAGGTCTGATGATGATCAGCAATTATGAAAAGGATTTAAGGAAACTTTTATGGTTGGGTTAGTACCTATTTATTTATCGGGAACATCACAAGATCTCAGTTCGGAGCGAAGTATTATATAGTACTTATAATTCGGTATTCTACATTCAACTTGGAGGCTTGTCTTAGTTATATTTCACTCTAAAACTACTACTTATCTACTTTCTAATTTAAAGCTCTATCTACTGTTATCGGCCTAGTTTTAAAGGTCTAAAAGTGCCAAAATACTTTGGCAAAAATGTACATGACACGACAGCGTAGTACGACTTGATGAAGGTTGCCCGAGGTTCGGTTAGTGAAACTTATAATAGAAAATCAAAATATTTTTATTCAAAAAACACAAAAGTTCGATGGTCTCATAAACTAGGTACAATCATAAGCACATAATACATTATGAGTGCAGTGCAATGCATCACCGGGCTCGTCCTTAGTGCTCGGTGAGGCAATGCATCGCTATAAGCAGTATTTACCACTTAGCATCAGTTAACAGCAGCTTAAGTTTTATAAAAAAGGTAAATATAAACTTCGCCGTGTTACCCTAGTGCCTAGAAGATGCTGGATAAATATTATCGGCTATCTTAATGGTGTCTAAATGTGTCATACTTTTTTTAAATACACATATTTTGACTAAGTCGGCAGTGTTTTACGCGATACCCGTCAAAATAGCCCTGCGAAAAAATCCAAAGTTTGACAGGTACGTTAATAGCTAAAACAGGCTACAGTATAAAATTCCACATTTATGAATATAAGATATCGGGTTGCTTCTCGCAGATGAAAGCATATTTATAATCGCAAGGTACATCATTCAACTGGCCCTTCCTGAATAAGGATCCGCAGTGTTCTATGCCGTTACTGTTGTTGGGTTCCCCGTCAGCCCACTCAGCGTATCCAGCTTCCGCTAATGTTTTACCTGCAATATAATTAGTTTTGTTTATATTTATTTAAACATTCTATATTAAATCTCTAAATTGAGCGAATTAGATCTTCGCTACCTTACAACAAGAATGCTATAACCTTCCTTTTGCATTAACTACTTGAATTTACCTGAACACCGGCTGTACTAACACAAACTCTGCTCATGTTCATGTTGGCCTTAAATCATCAAATCTTTCCTAAAACCAGAACAAGACACTTCCACTGACCTGCATCCAATAACTCCCTAAATCGTGTAGTCATAAACAAATGATTAATCTGTCTGCGGAAGACTAAACTCAACAGACTCCAAGCAAACTACATTGTTCTATTTATTCTATTCTATTCTATTCTATTGTTGCTCGAAAAACTGAACATTTTGTATCAAAAAAGTACCACTTACCGTTTACAGTCTTCCAGCCTTCGCCGTCCAACCAATCACGGAATCCCAACATGGCATATAATGTGTTGCTAGTATAGCCAGTTATTGCACTATCTGGATACTTCGCAAAGAGCTCCGTGAGTACGATATCTTCTAGGCGATTGTTTATGACAGCTAAGTAACCCTGTTCTTTTTTGCACTGTATGTATGCATTAGGCCAGCTCTGAGCCTCAGTGTGGAACTTGTAGCAGCTTCCAGAGCGTTCCTCGTACTTGTATTCTGTAGATAATTGCAACATTAATTAATGTATCAGACTATGAACATAACTATGACGCGACTTACACTAAGTAAACTTCTTCGATGTGAACGTTTTAGCCAACTTATAGGCAGTCGTATGGTTATATCAGTGTTTAAACAACACAATATTGGATACATCAGTACAAATTATTGGTTTTCCTGTAAGAGCTATGAGTTTACCTGGATCTTTAGTAGCACATCCAGCCACCTTCAGCGACAACCTCTTCTTGAAGCAAACGAAAGGCAATACTTCGGTGCACTTCACTATTGCCACCTCAGCTCTGTGGGTCAACCACTGAACACAACTCTCTCCACTGCTAGGGTCACCGGATGGGTTTGAGTTTATCAGAACTGGCATCTTAGTCAGAGGAACTCCTGAAAAAGATGTTTAATTAGCTTTCTTATGATCTACGCGTGTTAACTAATTTCAAATAAAAGTACGTCTAACAAAAACTGTGTTGTCTGTAACAAGCTGGTTACTCATTTCCGCTGCTACATGTTCGAAGACCTGTCAATTTACTGATTAAAAAAGCATGTTGTAACATTTATAAGTGTATTGCTTCACAGAGCATATTACACATCGCACTGCATCCAGCAATTTGAGACTATTCATTATATCTAGGGAAATTAAAAAAAATATGAATTAGGCACGACTGTCCTTTAAAAAATAATTCAATTTACCTTCAATGGAAAAGTAGTCACCGCTGTTGAAGTCGGCTTTCACTCCACTCATTATTGTCAAACCTGATTGACCCCATTGCGTCAGGTAGTTGTCTACGGCATCTCGTATCTGGCTGTTCACCGGTGAACAGCTCCTGTAAATAAACAAATAGTAAATAAAGGCAAGTTAATAATCAGAAGTCAAATACCTATCCCTGAATAGTAACTCCAGTGTAACTGACCCTACCTGGCACTATCTTGACTCGATCACTAATCATAATAGCTAAAATCTAACGTTAACAAGATTTTGTCATACCTATGCCTGCAGCACTTAGTCCGGGGCGTTCGGGCGTATTAGCTGATCGCTAAAACGTGTTAAATATATATATTATACTAAATCGTCAACTTACCTTCAGAGTCACATCGCATAGCGGCTTCATTCCTGGCAATAGGTTTGTGGATCTTGAACCATCCTCCAGCCAGGGTATCGTACGTGTAGTCTAGTTGGACACCTAAAATAAATCCTTTAATGTAAACATGTGCAACATTAACAAAACACTGATGACTTTGTTCGCGCTATAATGAACTATTCCAACAATAAAATGTTTCTGGTCATCCTAGTATATCAGTTTTGATCTCCCCTGTTACCATCTTGCTGGGTCAAGCTATCTTTGTCCACCAGCTCACCTGCGGGGCTATAGGATGCGCACGCGAGGTATTTGTCAGGTCGTTCTGTCAAAATGCATTTTGCACCATTTTTGGAACTATTGCATTATCTGTGGTAGTCTTGTCGATAAAATGCGCCTCTTTGTGTACACTTTTGACTCTTCTTACTTGTACACTCTCTGAGAACGGGATGCAGTTTTGCGCGTCTTCTCGACCACATTACCACAGATAATGCAATAGTTCAAAATCTGGTGCAAAATGCTTGCATTTTGACAGAACGACATGACAAATATTTCGCGTGCGCATCATAGCCCCGCTGGCATACTGTAGACATGACCAAACCCAATTCGATCTTCGTCATGTTTACGATTGAAATAATTTTTTCGTATATTTGAAATTAAAAGAAAAAAGCTCACCATTCACCCCCAAAGTAACCAGAGTCAGGCATATGCCAATTGACTTTAGACTCATTATTGCTTATAATATTACAACTGTTGTTCAAGAGAAACGTGCTGTTCAGTGTCAAAGAACAAGCTGAGCCGCAAACTCACTATTCTGTCCTTATATAGCTGCCCAGCTCAGAAAAACATCACGATTAAAAATAAACCTACCTGTGACTTTGTTTATGTCATCAATACAGTTTAAGGAAAATATAGGTACCTATTTGAAAATATCAACAAATGTACTGGCGTGCATAAAATGTGTTTTTACTTCGAACAACTCGTTATATTATTCATTATCATCTACAGCCTGACTTCACCCATTGCTAGATATAGGCTTCTTTTTACCGGTACCATTCTTCACGACCCCGTGCCAGTCTTATTCAGCTTTTGCTCTCTAAAGCCCTAAAAATTACCTTAGGGTAGCTTAATTTTTATGTATGTCACTACAGTTGTGGTATCCTTCCTAATATAATATTATAAACGCGAAAGTTTGTGAGTATGGATGTTTGTCACTCTTTCACGTAAAAACTACTGATCCGATTTGGATGAAACTTGGAATAGGCATATATTGTCTATGACCTGGATTAACACATAAGCTACTTTTTAACCCAAAAAATCAACGGGATCCAGCGGGACGCGAACGAGGTCGCGGGCGGTCACATACTAAAAACATAATAATAATCAGACCTTTGTATCTAGATGATTTGTATAGCGTCAGGAGCCACTTGTCAACACGCCGACAAACGGGACGGTGCAATGTCTGATACATGATTTAAATGGACGCTTTCCAGCACCTATACCATTCTCTCAGCCTAGTCGGCGTTATGCACAGGAAAACACTTGTGGAGCTGGCTAAGCTACGGGTTTTCTAATGTTTTCCTTCACCGTTTAAGAGCATTGTGCACACTACTTGTAGAAAAATTCATAGGTTCAACTGGACTTTAAACCATGACCTTACGAATGAGAGGGGTGGTCGCTACGTCTAGACCAGGGTTTCTCAAACTTTCGGCTTCACGTACCCTGTTAAAGTTTCCAGGTGACAGCGAACCCCTTAACTAATTACTGTTGAAGAAAATAAGGTTTTTATTTCAATAAAAGGTAACAAATAAAGTGCCAAAAGAAATATATCTTTATTATTATTAATGTATGTGGTGGGTGGGCTTGTTTCTTGTCACAAATGGAGTCAATTTTAGTAGTCATTTTGGAAAATTTTAACCTTAATTCTGACTCGGCATCAAGTCGATTTCTGTATTTAGTTTAGTCATTAATCATTTAGTCATCACGCCACCATTACGTAACTCTTGTCGCGAACCCCCTGCCGTCGAATGGCGAACCCCTAGGGGTTCTCGCGTACCCCACTTTGCGAAACCCTGCTCTAGACCACTGGGGTTCTTCATTTAGTTGAGTATGCGGTGGTATATTTGGTTGTCAAGTTTATGCCTACTCTAGATTTCTGGAAAAATCCGCACGGATAAGGATAAAACGTGGTGATTTGTTTCAAGTTATCATAACATAGCAGAGTGAGGTCAATAATAGGGAAAATATAAATATCCTTATAAAACAATTTATTTATAAATAATAATATGCGTTTAATAGTCTTCTATCTATCTATCTATACCATTATAAAACTGTAAAAAAGCTAAAAACTAAAATTAATGATATGGATAAACTAAATATGCAGATCTACTAAATAAACGTTGCTGATTTTGAAAATCGAGTTTGTCTGTTTGTTTGTTAGCGGATGACGCCTAAACCACTGGACCCATTTCAAAGAAACTTATACCATTCAGAAGCTCTTTTTCCGGATTGAAACATAGGCTATATTTTATTCAAATCAAAGACTTGGATTTTTAGATACAGCTTGAACTTTCTAAACTAAAAGCAGCCATTTGCTACGAGGTTCATCGTGTACCTACTGATTGACAGATATTTAGTCGTGGTATCAGCTTATAATAAATAAATAAAATCTTTTATTTCAAGCATGATACCCATAGGTAGAGTTAGTAAACGAAACTTAAAAACGATGTATTATGCAACAAGGCGCTTCCATAGTTTACTGGACGTTTTTGGGTTTGGCTTCTCCAAATCTACGTCGTAATGTCTCGTGGTAAGCGATCCAAACATCTTTATAATTAAACGTAGAGTTGATAACCTTAAATTTTCTCTCTTGTTTGGTTAACCCAAAACTAGGCTAGTGTGTGCAATTTGATGAAAGGTTTGATCACTGTACGGGAAACCGGCCGTAAGCTTCCCGCATCCCGTAAAGACTTTTTTGTCGGACTTGCAACATACGTCTTTCCAACACTGATCCATGTCTCTAAATACAAAACTAGATCCTGAATGCTATGTAAACCTCGCTGTATTTTCCCTCGTCCTTGCCACCTTCGTATCTGTCATAAGTTTTGACAGCTTGAAACTTTGACAATCACAATTTGGTAATTTTCTCGGCGCTGCTCGAAGAGATCCTCGAGTGTCGGAGTTTTTAACACGTTTACGTGCTTCAATCGTAAGTTTGTTCTACAGAGATGATAATGTATACTGGTATTATTCAATTTTATACCTATTTATGCATATAAAATTCTAATTTGTAATTTCTTGTAGTCTATTTATATGTGGAAACTTTTAATTGGCCTTCAGTGTACTGTATTATGTCCATTTGACAGGCGTCATGGCTCAGTCGGTAGTAGCTCTGCCTTCCGTGCTGTGGGTCGTGGGTTCGATCCCCACCGAGAACAAACATTTGTGTGTTGTAAACATAGATGTTTGTTCTGTGTCTGGGTGTTTCTATGTATTATAAGTATGTATTTACAAAAAAAAAATGTATGTATGTATGTATTCTATCAGCCATCTAGTTTCCATCGTACAAGCTTTGCTTAGTTTGGGACTAGAAAGCGTTGTGTTAAGTGTCCGTGAATATTTATTTATTTATTTTCCTACTGTGAAAATACCTAGCTGTTAGTTTTCCAAAAATTATTAAAATAAAATAAAATAAAATAATAATAAAATAAAATAATAATAAAATAAAATAAAATAAATAGGTATTATTAGGTATGATCCCCGTTAACGGGGATTTTCAACGGGGATTAGTGGAATAAACCGTATTATGAAGTGTTTTTAAATAATAATAAAACTTTCATTTCAAGCATAGCTCATAGGTTAAGAAAATAAATTGCGTTCGGGAATGCATAATTCAGATAGTAGGTACTTTAATGTTTACAACTTAGTGATTTAGTTGTTTTTGGGTAACTTAACACGATTTCGGTCGGGTCGCTTGCGACGAACGATATTCCGGGTTTTTACCAAAAATGTACACTTTAGAAGCAGACCACTTTCAAGTACAGCTATTTATATAATTTAGAAGATTGTTAGATGAGCGTCTGCTCCAACATAACGACCATGGCCATTTTGTCAAGATACGATTGATAAGAATTCATAATTTAAGTCTAATTAATTAATTACAGATTATTCATCATTAATCCAAATCTCCAAATAAAAGAAGGCACATTAAAATGATTTAATTTAATACTAAAATGAAGTCAGTGTTATTAATAACTAAACGAGAACATTTTTACAGAGAGTGTCCGAAAAAAAGACCCAAAAAATAAATACAATTACGTAATTTCTAACAAAGAAAACAAGCGATCGAAGTTCTTAGGGAACAACAAAAGTTTATTTCTTTGAAGATGGACAAATTAAAACTTTCGCCCGACTGTAATACAAAGGGAACACCGAAATCGTGTCGTGCAACAAATTGGATGAAATCACAACGAGTGCCCGAACGGAACTTGGACGCGAAAAGTATTTTCGAACTGAACTGTTACTGTTTATAAAAGACTAGCCGTCGCCCGCGGCGTTGCTCGCGTTAGAGTATGACGTTTCAAAATTCCTTTCTTAGTGCGCCCTTACAATATATAAGGAACCTACCTTCCAAATTTCATACCTCTAGGACTTATAGTTTAGGCTGTGCATTGATTCTCTGTCAGCTTCAAGAGAGTTTTTTATATATTGATGATGATAGTCAGAGGCATGTCCAATCAATAACAGTACCATTATTTATTGTAAACGGATTCAATAACTAAATGGATACAATTTGCAATAGCAACTTTTACAAATTAGAGGGGTATGTCTCCATTTTCGTGATTAGGAGTAATAGAGTTCTTTGTTTATTGTTTATCCTCAGTTGGAGTTCTCTTTTTGGAAAAAGTTTTTCTCTGATAGGTTCATTGGCTAAATTAAAGTTTGGGAAAAGTTGACGTGTAAGAATCATTACGCGAAAACAAAAAGTTTTAGATAAATCATTGTTTTTAAAGATTTATAAATCTTGTAAAAGATTTTGTTTGAAAGGAAAACCGAATAGGTATGTGTAATAAGTACCGCTATACTTATAATCGTTGTTAACTTTAATCGGCTGTTAAAATCTACTATTCCTTACTAACGGGTAGTCATAAAAGCGTTTTTTTTTTTAATTTTCTTTTAAAAGCACTACCATCATCTCCACACTACGCCCAAGTTCGTTGGTAGATAATTATTTCTATTTATTTTAATTTTCTAATCTAATGGGTAATTTTTAACATGACAGAGCTTATTTCAATAAGTGTTTATATATTTCTACTTTTATGGCGCAAGTATTTTCTTACGCAAGGGCTATGTACTCGTTTGCTATCCTTATTAGGCACGACATTCCCCCATCATGAGTTTTGCAGTGCCCTATCTTAGCTAGGTCACTCAGTACACGTTTGTAATCCACAGGTTATCGGCTTTCCGGCGAGCGCGGATTTTCTCAATTCCTATGTTATTTAGTGTATGATGAATTTTTGATGAAAATTACAATTGATACTTCAGCATTTGAACTTTAAGTATTATAGATAGAGTTTATTTTCAATTTATCTCTATCTATGAGGAAAATACTGAAAAGTTCCTTCTTCTAAAACAAAATACCTACTACTACTACCAAAACTGTGGTTTAGAACCGACAATAGTAAGTTTTTATGCATGCAATGAAACATCTTTCTAGACTACAAAAACATTTTTAAACATGATAATATTCTGTGTGTAATATATAGCTATTATGTATCCACAAAAAATCAGCAATCTAGTTCCTATAGTACAAGCTTTGCTTAGTTTGAGACTAGAGAGCGTTGTGATATTTATTTATTTGTCATTTATTTATATCATCCCTCAAATAGGGTTTTACGGAGCTGAAAAACATGGAGTGACATATCTGTTCACTGCTTGCTTTGCAGATAGGTACGGATACCCAACGATCTGGTGAGATGTTCATCGGATAATATCTGCCCACGCACGCCCACAGCAAAGAGCTTTTAGCATTGGCTTATAATATGCTCTCAAAGCTAGCAAGTTAACTCGTAATAATATCACAGTGTAATTAATTCTGCTGGACATCAGTGGGCATAAGCATCTTCCTGGAAGAACGGTTTAGAAACTTGCGAAATAGGTTTTATGCGTTCATTAAAATGAGTTTACTTAAACCTCACCAAACGTAATATTCAACCCTCGGTAGAGGTTAGATTATCGTCAAAGTCAAAGTATTTTAAACTTTAGCTGTATTGCTTTACGTTACATTTAGTAAAAACCAACCAGAGATACATTGGGCGTATTGTACTTATACATATTTTATTAACGAATTGCTTACATAAATTAATTTAAAAAAAAATGCTTAAACTAGGCGTAGATCATGAGCCAGAAAACATCTATGATGATTTGTGTTTTCATCTGAATTTAAAATATTTTCATCAACTTCACTTTATGCACGCACGAGTGCAGGCAGACACCCCACATATCGACATGTCATATTATCCAATTACAGGCGTAATGTGACACGCGGACACCCCATATTGTGAGGTGAATAAAATTTGACAGCTGGAAAAATTGCCCTGACAAGGAACATAGGGCAGGAAAATATATTTGAGAAATGTGCAAATGTGAGTTGTTTGAAAGTAGAAGTGGTAGATCAGGGGTACACATTTTAAATCTGAAATAATGCGTCTGAAAAAAATGGTGTTAAAAAAAAAAAAAACTATTTTAAGTTTAGAAAAACACAAAGACCGACTGGACCGACTAGGCACGGACAGTGGACGTGCTCACTGAGGTAATGCGTCGTTTTCAATAGTTATCATTCAATATCAGGTGGGCTTGTTCCATTACTTAGTTGCATAAAAAAAACTACGAAATTTAACACAACTTTATATAAACATAATGTTGTTTAAAACCATAATTCATTTTATTGGGAAAATATTATTTATTATTAATATAGTTGTGATATTGTTAAGTTTATTTTAGACTTTGTGGTTACCTGTTTATTCTATAGTTAAAGGAAAAAACAGATTAATTATTATTATCCTATTGCAAATCTACTTATAGGTATTTTAAGGTTGGACATAATATTATTACAGTCGTTTAATTAGATACAAATATCTTTAAATAAATCAATAAATATTCATGGTATTTTCAAACAACTTCTTTTAGTATAGAAAATATTTTTTTTATAATAAATAATTATAAAACTTCAGTTTTACAAGATGGGTCGTTAGGGCTTCGAAAACCTTAAATACTTTTGTCTACTATTGTATCGTTCACTGACGACGTAGTAACTATTTGGTAATCTACACCAGGAACAAGTGTGAAGAAAAAAAACAGGAATAGAACACCATCATTGAGAAATTATATTATTTTGTGCATATCAAAACATTTACTTTATTCACAAAAGAAAATGCAGTATTAGATTAGATTAGAAAATTCTTTATTGCACTTTAAAAATCGTACAGAGGCGAGTTTTATGCTATTTATTATTTACAATATTTAGAAAGCAAGCAAGCTAGTATGAGTGGCCAACTCTCGTGACGGAGTTTTTAGGCCGCCGTAAGGCCTCCGTCATGGCTTAACGACTGCTAGAGCCGGGACGGAAACGCTCAGATGTAAATGCCACTAACGGTCACTCTCCAAATAGTAACCATGCAGAACGTCGCTTAACTTAGATAATCGGTCAAGATTGACTAAGCAAGCCACGAGCGCTCCAATATTTACAATATGTATAAAATACACATGTAACAGTTGAGCTATTTACAAACCGTTGCAAATGATTTATAGATAGCTCGACTGGTCCAAATCAGTACCAATCGGAAGCGTGCCCAAGACACTGGCTGCATTGCCGCGCTGAATAGCAATGCTGATACGCTGGACATTTTGTCATTTTGTTCATCACACTAATGCCACATTTCGATGCCGCGTGCATGTGTGCGTGCATTGCGTAGTAGGCATTTTTCTCTTACACAATGCGCCCTAATGAACAGATTCCAACGCCACGCGCCCTAGGGGCAGGAGATTGGCACAGTTAATGCAACAGTAAGTTATTATATATATTTACAATTTATGTATGTATATACTATTAACCAATCTTCTTCAAAAAATTGATTTTTTTTTCGGAAGGATAATAAAACATAGTTAATGCAACAGTATATGATATTTTTTTTTACAATTTATATACTATTTAATCAATATTAAAAAAAATCGTTTATATTTTCGGAAGGATAGTAAAAAATTTGCCAGCTAAATCAATGAAAAGTGGTTTTTTGTCTTAATTGGAATTGATATTGCTGTTAATTGGAAACCATTTCTATAGCGGTTCACGGTTCTATGAGCTTCTCGTAATAATATGAAATTACCAGATAGTCCACTTGATGTTTGTTTCCTTGCTTGCGTAACGCGTTAGAACACCTTTGAGATATTTCGATGTTTTTAACTCTATAATTCTGTTACAACAGAACTTATTTTACAAGGTTTTATTTATTAAAAGTGTTCTAACTCTTTGGTATTTTTTAAATGGTATTAGCCAACGTCTCATTGCAATAACTAAAAGGATAAGTATATTTTTGTAAATAGCTGATACCCGCGACAAAGTACGCGTGCAAAACTTTCTACCAAAGTATCTGTCACCAGCATACGATGAACCTCTTGCCAAAGGCTGCTTTTGGTTTAGAGCTGTAGATAAGAAATCCACGTCTTTGATTTCAATAAAATATAGCCTATGTTTCAATCCAGAAAAAAGCCATCTAAATGGTATAAGTTTCATTGAAATTGGTCCAGTAGTTAAGGCGTGATCCACGAAAAAACAAACAGATAAATTGTCAAACTCTACTTTAGGAATCAGAATCGCTTATATATTAGATCTGCATATTTAGTTTATCCATATCGTTAATTTAAGTTTTTGGCTTTTTTAAATTTTTACAATAGTAGAGATACCAGTACTTGGTGATAGTTTTGATGATGAGAGCATGTTCGACCGTACATCGTCACAAAAACTAATCAACTGTACACGCAAATCTAGTTGCACATGAGATATTTAGCTCATATTCGGTTAAAATGAGCTCGTCCACCCTCTGTGTGGAAACGACACAATTTAGTTATCCAATCGCCCGCAGCGACCGCTTAGGAGCTTGTCCGAGCTTGCGTGTGGACGTAGTAATAACTGTAATACGGCAAAGAGTAGGCAGACTAGAAGAGAGAGGACGACTGGTACTTTATGACTCCAAAAATAATTTTGCTCATTGTTTTGACTGAACAACTAAGTCACATATACAAGCGGTGTGGTTTAAATCCTTTTATAGAGGTCTATTTAATAAGTTAGGAATAAGTACCTACCTGTAGGTCTCTCTTAAACTAATGTATCTGTACCTACATAGTTGTAAGTGGTCATCATCTAAGTTTTTTCAGAAATAAAGAATTTGAATTTGAATTTTATTTAAAATCGTCTATTTTGCAAAACTAAAATCGTCTTATGTAACATACTTACCGATAATTCAACTGCGAAGTCAAATTGTATGAGTAGTGTATAAAATGAAAAACGAGTATTTTTTTAACGGCATGGGGAGTAGCCCTTTCCTCTATTGGGTGTGACTTGTCTATTGGGTGTGGATTCAGAAATTAAAATGGCTAAAAAACTAAAAAGGTCGCTACTTGCAAGCCTAAGTCCTAGTCTATGTACTGTTTAGTACAACACAAAAGACCAGTCAGCATCGCAGTCAATTGTTTGTCAAGATTAAAAACTCTTTAAAAAAAATTGGGGATAGAATGTCTATTCTGTTTCTTTACTCTTCATCTTTCCCTCCGGTCTATTTTAATTAAGTCTGGTAAAGGCTTCGCAACGTATCTATTTACGTGTGTTCCGTAACTTATGAGAATATTGTTTGTACTGTCCTTTGATCAAACTGTGATGTTAGTAATATTATGTTTACTTTTGACTTAGGTATTTTGCTTTCAACGGCAAATATTTGTTTACATCCTTCTGTATTACTAGATTCAGAGGTTTATTAAAATAAAATACCTAAATAAATAAAAATAAAAATTGCCCTTATTCTCTTCAATTAACAGAACCTTAATGCTATGTAGTGCTTATCTTTTCTAATTTATTAAAACTACTGTTTATGTATCTACGGCCGGAATACTGAATCGTCACTCAAATTTAAGCACCACCTAAAATTATTCTGTCTCTGTTTGACATTACTCATTTGTAAGAGATGGCAATAATTAAAGCGTGAACTTAATTTAAGTAGCGTTTGAGTATTCAGCCATAGGTATCTAATATCCTAATTATACCTAATATATCTTGCAGAGAGCACCATTTTATACATGCAGTCGGTTTCCCGTACATTGATCAAACCTCTGATCAAGTACTGAACTAACAGCATTTTCTTTTTGTTTACAGGTAAGTAATTTATCAATGGATTGAAGCAGACTCTACAATGCGTCACTATAAAAAGGTATACCTATAGTCCTACATAGCAGAGAGGTTATTTATATTGTTAACCTAAGCGGTAACTACTTGCTAAGAAAGCGACACGCACAAGTCCACAATTACGCGTCGTTTTTTCTGGAACTTTCCCTTCCAATGCCAGGAAAATCAGCTGTAGTCTTATTTTTTGGATTTCTAGTTGCATTAAAAATGTTATAGATCTTGTACAAATACTAAAAAATCTATAAAATTTAGGCCCGTTTATAAATAAGGTACTCAAGCATAGATTTGAGTAGAGATTTTGATACAAAAATCTATGCTTGAGATCTATGCTCGAGTCCGGATCAGTGGCTTAAGCAGTAAATCTACATACGAGTACGTGTGTTTTAATTCGTCCAAGACATTACGGGCATTCGAGTTCCAAACGATGAGTCACGTGACCATTTCCATAATTTTTCTGTTCTCTTCTTCTTCTTCTCTTCAATAATGGCCTGTGTCCGTCATTTCGACAGACAATTTTGCCAATGTCAAGTGTTAAAATTGTAATAAATAAGTCAAGTCAAGTCAAGTCATTTGTCAAGTCGGCTGTCGTTTGTTTTGAAAAGAAAATGGTGGATTTTTTCTTCAAAACGTAACACGAATTTTCACATTCAGAAAAACCACTTTACACACATTTATTCCAATGGCTCACACTTTATGTTACGACCTAAGTATTATTGGTTAAAATTCCACCAAAATTAAACAACAATACTCACAATAACACAAGAAAAACTATTAAAATAAAAGTGCTATGTGTCGTTTCAAAAAAAATTTAAAATTCGTGTCCTTTTTATGTTTTCTTTTCTCTAGCAATTGTAGAATGACTTTCTTCTTTTGAAACTTCAACTTCTTGGTTTATGGCTTTTTTGGCTATTTGTCACAATTTTGCCAGTGTCGAGTTCGCTAATGCTAGTGTTCATGTATGTTGAAATGACAGACAAAAGCCATATTATATAGGTAGAGAAGAAGAAACATGAGGGGAGTGCGGACTAAGAATATGGTCAGTGTAGAAAAGGAGGTAAAATTGACAATTGGATTAGGCTAAAACAAAAGACAGCACAACGTTAGTATTAGTTTCTTCTACTTTTGTTTATGGCCCCTGTCCGTCATTTTGACAGACAATGTTACCAGTGTCACTTGGTTGAACAGATATGACGGGTAGATGTCATAAATAAAAAAAAAGAAAATACACAAATCAAAACATCACCCAAATACCATAACTGCAATGAAAACAATTACTGCTATGCAAAAAATGTTTATCGCGTATTAATCATGCTCCCTCGCATTCCTGTAAGTGGGAACGAGATAGCACATCTCTCCCTGTACGGGTTGCAACGGGTGTGATAGAGACAGTGTGAATCCCGGGGTTTAATAAACAACAACGTAATTAAGCTCGAAATGGCAGCCGTAACGAGGGTGCTACTGCGAAAGGTCTTGCAAATCATACGACTAGCAAGCAAGCTCGTATGAGTTAGTGGCCAACTCTGGTGACGGAGTTTTTAGGCCGCCTTAAGGCCTCCGTCGTGGCTTTACGACTGCAAGAGCCGAGACTGACGGTTTAACGTGTCCGAAGCACGGAAGCACTCAGATGTAAATGCCACTAACGGTCACCCATTCAAATAATGACCGCACAGAACGTTGCTTAACTTAGATAATCAGTGAAGATTGGCCACGAGCGCTTCTGATCATGCGACTGATTCCCACTATAATATTATAAATGTCAAAGTTTGGGTGTTTCGATGTTTCGTTCGTAACGTAGATTAACAATTGGCTACTTTATCCGGAAAACTCAACAGGATCAAACGGGAAGCGGATGAGTCGCGGGCGGAAGCTAGTATTTTATATATGCGGGACCACGGTTATCCTCTAAACATCACTATAGTACATAGTAATTTCAGATGAGAATATTTTTTGTTTCATACTTTTTACAGTGTATAGTCGGGTTTTAGTTCTTAACTTAGTTTTTGTTTTTTTTTACATTTTTATCATCAATCATCATCATCAATCATCATCAATATATATAAAACTCTTTTGAAGCTGACAGAGAATCATCGCACAGCCTAAACTATAAGTCCTAGAGGTATGAAATTTGGAGGGTAGTATCCTTATATAGTGTAGGGGTGCACTAAGAAAGGAATTTTGAAACGTCACATTCTAAAGGGTAGAACGCGAGCAACGCCGCGGGCGACGGCTAGTAATAGTTTATAGATAGACTAGTACTAGGAACTGGTAATTTAGTTTATAAGACGCGTACCTGCCTACGTTACATAGGTATATTATGTATGTTAAAAATCCACGGTTCATTTGACTAGTTCACTAGTGGAACTGGCTTTCAAAGTAGAGCCTTATGACAGGTCTATATGTCTGACGCACGCGTGCAGGAAATGCTTCATTTGTCACAGCAAGGGATCAAATCTCTTCAGTACGTTACCTACCACAGGGGTTGAGATGTCATTAATAACTATGCTGCTTGTTGCAAAACATTTTTCATTCAGAGGTAAAGTAGATTTCTTTTTCATATGCCAAATCTTTTTCATAAAAGAACTATAAGTAATTTTTTCATAAACAACTTTAGATGACTAGCATAAATGTATATTGTAGTATTTATTTCAAAATCGTATATTAATACTCGTTGAGATATAGCCTCGTAAACCCAAGACATCGGATAGTATTTGCAATAAAACAGTAGCTAGATGGTAATTTTTTGTGTTTTTTTTTACTGAAAACTTTGGCTAAATATATTTTGTCTACTTATCATAATTGAAATCGTACTCATGTTAATCTAACTGTCTTTCGAGGCAGCTTCATTCCTTAGTCACATGTATAAAGAAAAACTGTTTAGTGAAACGAAGATTTTTCTCCATACAATATTGGCATATCACCTTTCGCAAATCGACAAAATTAAAACTCAGAATACGGGTTTTAGTCTTTGACCTAATGTCTACGACGTAACAACGTAGTGAGGGTACTTCTGTAATCGATGGTATAATTTCCCCGGGTTATTCCCCGTCGCCATCTGCATACAAATGACGTAATCCCGCAACAATGCTGAGAAGGGCAAATGTTTGGAGACAGAATCCTCTCAATCAAAACTTACCGGAGACGTTGAGTTTGTAGAACTGCGATTTGTGATTTATTTTGCTCTTTATTTTGGTAGGTAAGAATCTTTTTATTATTCACTGTATTGTATATTATAGTAGAGATTACAATTTTTTGGAACTCTCAAAAACTTTTTAGTCATTTATTTAAAAGCCGTTTTTTTATATAGAATTTCATTATGTAGAAAATATTCCTCATATTGAAATGGCTTATTACGTATTTTCTCCATCGTTTTTAAGTCTAGTTTTATCATAAAAATAAATTTTTTTGTCCAACAAGTATTCCTTATTGTAGAAGTCTTACAAAAACTGAGTTTTCTCTATGTTATATAACTAAGCAACTAAATAACACCTCTTTGGCTTTCGCCAATCTACCTTCATAAGCTTCTTCGCCATTCTTGATCATTGACGCACTAATACTGTCGGCTTCTACTCTGGTTTATTTCATGTGCTAATGAGTGGGAACCCTACGCTTTTTCGATACGCAACAATTTAGAGTCAGGGCTGTCACCAAGAAGAAGCATACATTAAAGTCCCACTTTGAAGTCAAAATTGTTATTGAAAGTGCGTGTAAGAATCTTATAATCACTGTGTGACGACTCCATTTCAATTGACATCAGCCCCACGTCTTATAAGAACTCTATCTATAGCGATTTCAAATCCTAAAACGTTGCGCTAAAGTTTATTTTCAATCGTAAACCGATTTGAAATGATCTAAAGCCAGGGCTGCCAATTTGAATTTATAAATATTTATATGACCACACGTTTCCGAGTGTCGGGTTTTTCGTTGATTGCTCATCCTTCTTTTGATATGTAAATTCGTGGTTTATAGAGAATGATTTGGTACTGGGGTGCTAAAAATTGACTGGCGATGCGCGATCAGAGACTGGCCTTTTGCGAACCCTGTTATCCAAAAGTTCGGTTTTGTGGTAGCAATTTAGAATCGTTTTATTCAACAACCAGTAGTCACATATTTCTGAATCCATAGGAATACTTACACAAGAACCTAATGCTCAGTTTGGCAGATATTTTATTCTAATAAAGATGACGTCAAAATAACGTGAGTTTTCGCCCGAGACATGACGTCATCCTTATTAAAACCAATCTCTGCAGAATTGAGCATAAAGCCTCTGGAATAATTTTGTAAGACGCCTTAAACAATTAATCTGCCATGTTCATCAAAGCCATGTAAATTATAAAATCTTTATTTTGCTACCCGCTGGGCTACCTCTGTGAGTTTCAGTAATAAGGCAAAGGTTTCAGTAAAAGTCAAAGAAAAAAAAATAACGCGCGTGTTAACAAGTCCCTTCAACTTCACTAACTCTATTTTGAGAATTAAAAAAAAACCAACAAAATTGTTGAAAATTACATTCATTAATTTGCACGTTTCAAAGCCATCAGCCGTTTGTGTTAGCCCTACCATACTTCTATACATAGTGCGTGAACACCCTATAACACTAATTCCTAAACTACACTCACAGAAGCAAAGGCAAGCAAGGCAAAGACTTCATTTCGACACGGTTCCATTCCTCTCAAAGTGGCTTAAAGATTTACAACCTCGTTAATGTAATTGAACGTGTTTCCTTAGGTACGCTTTATTTGTGAACAAGGAGACTGAACATTGAACTTGTAAGAACTTGTTTGGAGCTGGTTATGTACTGGGGGCCAGGATGGGAAGAAAATCCCATCGAGCCCACTCATTTGCATAGTGGGCTCGTTGGGAAAAAAAACAGTATTACACTATGTACTGTATCACTCGTAAACGTGTTACGTCTCATGTACTAGCACCCTTCTAACCTTTAGTAGTAGTAGAGCTCTTTGTGAGAGCTCGTCCGGGGTAGTAGGTACTACTACCGTACCTATTTCTGCCGCCAAGCAGCGATGCTCGCATTGCTGTGTTCCGGTTTGAAGGGTAAGGGCGCCGGTGTAATTACAGGCACATGAGACTTCAACATCTTTACGTCTCAGAGTGTTGGACGCAGGGCTTTGCCTTACAGGGCACGTCCTCATTGGACTTGCTCTGTGAGGTAATGCATTGTTATAGGCAGAAGTTACTACTTAACATCAGGTGAGCTATCAGCTTGTACCATTACTTTTATCATACAGAAAAAAAAACCGAAATAGCTTGACTTTGTAGCGACTAGGCATATTACAAAGTATTTGTGTCCTGGATATACAGATAGGTACTTTATACCCGAGATACGAAACGTACAAAGCCGCGGCTGAAAGCTCTTTAATTACATAATGCTGTGTTTTATGTACATAATCCAAAAACAAGCGGTCCAAAACGGTGTACAATTTATACTCTGTATCTGGTATAATTACACACTGTATATTGTACCAAATACAGGGCTGCCCAAAAAAACCCTTTGAGAATAATCGGCCGATTAATCAGAAACCCAGATGGCTCATTCAGCGAGTCCGTTTATCCTACCAATTTGTACTTTACCATTAAAATGATACCCTTTAATTTAACCCATCTTGATAACACAGGACTCAACTTTTGACGTCATAGATAAAATCTTGTCAGGGCTGTCACAAGCGGGAGCATTACAAATTGGCGTACGACTTTTTATGCGTAATTTTGTACTTTTTAATTTATCAAAGTGGCTGTCGCGCGGCGTACACGGAGAATTATAGCACCCCCAAATTTTTGGTACCTTTAGAAGGGTAGGGGTGTAAAATTCTTGACGTTGCGTAGGTGTACTTTGTAATTTGGTTAAATTAAGTCAAATTGTAATTTAGAACAACCCTTGTTGCCATAATTCAAGTTTCCGGATACTTAGTTTGAATTATTTTAATTTGACTTTTATATGGGTTTGGCTGTCTTTAGTTGATTTTATTGAACAGTCTTAAATCTTTCTTCATAAAAATGAATATTATCTATCACATTTGTGGCGTTTTGAACATACAATTATTAAACAAGATGTTTTCGGTTCTATATAGTTTAGATAATTTTTCTGTGGAATGGGCTTAATATATATATTTTTTTTTATGATAAATGTAATGGAACAAGTTGATAGCTCACCTGATGTTAAGTGGTAACTTCCACCTATGACAATGCATTACCTCACAGAGCAAGTCCAATGAGGACGTGCCCTGTAAGGCAATGCACTGCGTCCATCACTCTGAGACGTAAAGATCTTGAAGTCTCGTGCCTGTAATTGCACCGGCGCCCTTACCCTTCAAACCGGAACACAGCAATGCGAGCATCGCTGCTTGGCGGCAGAAATAGGTACGGTGGTAGTACTTCCCCGGACGAGCTCTCACAAAGAGCTCTACTACTACTATATTTACTGCCAACTTCATTATTTTTCAACTCAAACGTCATGTAAAAGCGAATTTGTGTCATTCTAGCAGTTATAGAGTTGCAACGTTTCAAAATAAAATCTGCAGCAAAATGTGGGCATGTGCTGAATAATGTTGACGACATCTGACTCCCGTAATCCAGGCGATATCAAGATCCTAAGATATCTTCAAAGGATCTTGATATTCCAATAATTACGAGTACCATCTGTGCTCAAACGTTTCATTTAAATCCGACTGAACGATCTTCAGAACATTACTAAATTAAGCGATCTAAAATGGCGTAAATGTTAGATATTCTCACACTAACCCAATAACATAGCAGGGCTGCCACGAATGTTGTGATTAGATTGTAAGCGCGAGGTCGAACAAAAGCATCTCCATAAAATAGTAGAAAGTTTTGGATAGAAACGTAACTCAGCTTTATTATTTTGTACAACAATAGTTTGGTGCTTGGGTGGGTACATCATATCGTATAATTTATCCATTAACAGTTTACCAACAATTGTGTGTGAAGCAAAATCATCATCAATATATATAAAACTCTTTTGAAGCCGACTTAGAATCAACGCACAGCCTAAACTATAAGTCCTAGAGAAATTTAGAGAATAGTATCCTTATATAGTGTAGGGGTGCACTAAGAAAGTAATTTTGAAACGTCACACTCTAAAGGGTAGAACGCGAACAACGCCGCGGGCGACGGCTAGTATATTAATAAAATATTTTTATCAATAAATTTTGTGCTATCCACGAAACAATTTAAATTAATTTAATCAAAGTCGTAGAAAATGGCTTAAAACAAATGGCGAAAAATAATTTCCTCGCCAGTTCTTGGGGTACGTACACAAAAATTACAAATGATTATAAGTTTTGCTGTCAAGTGAATCGAACCTCAAGTTGCTTTACTATCGCACTATGTTTGAATACCTATACTGTGTCGATATTCCAACGTAGATTATGCAAATGATATGAAAATCCGTGGCGATGTCGCCAGCCAACTGGTTCACGACAAGCGGGTGGCAACCCTAGATGACGTCATCTTGTTCGCGTATAATCGAGTGTCTCGGCATGTCGAGTGCGGGTGTGGTAAGGGCTTTAGAATATATTAAAATTATTTTCAGAACACTTCGCTTGCAGCTAGACGTGGAGAGTCAAGCTATGTAACTTTGAAAAATAAAATAAAAAAAGCGGAGTACGGGTAAAACCAAGTGCCATTACGAAGGAGCTTTTTTAATTTGGTATATATTTCAATAATAATTTCAGATGTTCCTGAAGATATCATAATAACAGGACAACAAACAGACACAGTAGGTGTAACATTTTCCTGTTTATGTACGGAATCCTGAAAACATTAATTAATTAATTAATAATTTACCGAAGTAGGTAGTTAGCGGACACTTTACCTCTTACAAAAATAACTTACTAATATTGTATCCTGTATTTGACAGCGCCTTTTATTTTTTTTTGTTAAACAACTTTATTGAAACATTTCAGGCTTTTCTGTAAATTGAGTTAAATAAAATAAGTTTTTTTTTTAATATCAGATTATTTATTTAGCTTTACAAACTTTATAAAAACTTTCGTTTAAAATATTTACAAAAACGTTTGGTTTTCAAATTAAATAAAAAAAACTTATTAAATTATTTCATACTTTATCAAATCACTTTTACTTTTATCGATTTATATAAATTTAATATCTTTCAAAACCAAGAAAAAAACAAAAAAATGCATAGCTCATAATATGGTGCGCCATATTAGCTTACCGTTTGAAAACAACTTGAATCAGCTCTTAAGTATTATTTATTAGCAAACTGTTTCTAGCTAATTATTTCGAGGTAACCCCCCAACTCCCCTAAAGGCCCCACTTCTGTGGGGGTGAAAGGGGGTAATGTGATGATGTATGTGTGGTTTAGGGGATGATTTACTTCGATTAAATTGAAATTTGAAACTTGTGTATTTATTGTTGCTAAGTTGTCGATTGTCTTATGCTGTTTCCTCCCCTGTACCTTTCTAGTTACTAAAAACTCTTTTGTACATTTTATAAAAAATTACAAGTAGTTTTATCGACATGCAAGTACGGGCTTGGTGTAGACCAAGCTTCTCAAAGAATTCGCTCAGTGTCTCCATACAAATCAGCGCCCACTGGTGTGCTGGGCGTTAGACGTTTTACACAAGATGTACACACCAAAACTCGTACTACGCCATCGTATCGGGCGGGACAGGTAAAAAGTCAGATACCTAGATAGATAGAAAATTGTTTATTATACTTGCACAAATGTCGTATACAAAGGCGAGCTTAATGCTAGTGCATTTTCTACTAGCTAATCTATGTGTATTGTAGATTATTTTAGTATATACAGGGTGTTACCAGACCACTTCCGAAAACTTGGAGGTTCCAATCAGACCATGATACTGAAAACATTAAGCGAAAAAAATCGCGAAAAAAAAAATTGACTTGACTATCTCCTTTTAATTTTTTTTCTAGTTACATACACACAGTACAACATAATAAGACATATCTACTTAATTATCTCATTTAAAAAAGCAAAAAAACAAATAAAATAAATAAAGCAGCAATGTACACGCAGCACGCAGATTACGTCTACTACAGCATGAACAGCTGAGAGTTCATCGCGGGTCATTCAAGTACGCGACGTGCGAGCGACCTACGTCAGTACCTACCTACGTTAGTAGGCACTTACGACACAGAATAAATAATAGTACTACGCCTCGACCTTACCTACGTGAATGCGTACATTGCGGGCTGGCGAAATAAATACGAATCTTTAAACATTGTTTTCTCCGGCTATAATTATTTTTCAGGATAACTGATTTTTTTTTGGTTGGGTTTTGGTGTGCTGTAGCTCCCCCTTTCGTTTTCGGAAGTGGTCTGGTAACACCCTGTATATACTTATACATGAAGCCTAAGTAATTAGTGTATGTATACTTCTGATCTAAAAATTTCGACGAAACTCACACCACAAATCAAGTATGTTATGGTATAATTTTTATTCAAACTTTTCAAAAACGCTATTTTTTAAAACGTTGTTATTATCACTATTATTTGCTTCAATTCCTGTGATAGATTCAACTCTTACTGTATACTATGTATATTATTGCCCCTGACACTATATAAATCGTCTAGTTTAGATGCAAAGCTGTTATTTATTGTGACAGGCGTCATGGCTCAGTCGGTAGTAGCTCTGCCTTCCGTGCTGTGGGTCGTGGGTTCGATCCCCACCGAGAACAAACATTTGTGTGTTATAAACATAGGATGTTGTTTGTTCTGTGTCTGGGTGTTACTATGTATTATTATAAGTATGTATTTACAAAAAAAAAATTATGTATGTATTCTATCAGCCATCTGTACAAGCTTTGCTTAGTTTTGTACTAGAAGGCGTTGTGTTAAGTGTCCGTGAATACTTATTTATTATTTATTATTATAATTCGTGACTGACTAGTGTGTGTATTGTCTGTGGTTATAATATTTTTGTTGAGAGTTCAATTCGTTTGAGAGTCGAAATCAATTAGTGGGACGAGCGGTCGAAGCGGATATTGCAGGACATAGCGCAGGATGATAACAGTGCAGTAATAACAATATTTTTATCTATTTGTTATGCTGACCAAATCATCATCATAATCATCATCATAACCAAATGTATATGTTTAATGATGAAGGCATACCTATATATATTACAAAATGATCTTTTAACTGTTGATTTACAAGTTATTAACAAAAAAACTCTTGGCTCTGAAAAAAAGCACAAATCTGCTTCACAATAGCTGGTCATTACAAAGACTTAGGAGTATAGACTCCACTTTATCAAGTCCGATTGCTTTGAAATAAATCCAATGCTTGAAACTGCAATTATGCCTGCGATCCTTCAAAACTGAGGTTGAGAGCTATCGAGTTATGAGTCTCTCATAGTTATGAGTCTAAGTTATCTATATAACTTAGAAAC
The DNA here is from genome assembly GCA_918843925.1 of Eulithis prunata. Classification (NCBI taxonomy): domain Eukaryota; kingdom Metazoa; phylum Arthropoda; class Insecta; order Lepidoptera; family Geometridae; genus Eulithis; species Eulithis prunata. The sequence goes on along the minus strand of OU974020.1, from coordinate 8,254,804 downwards.
AATCAGGCCTATCAGGTGAGCAATGCTTATTTTATAAAATAAATCTAGTTTTTATCACATTTTAGTGTAAAAAAGTGTTATAAATTAGCATACAAGGGCAATTCTACTAATTCAAAACAGTTTCCGTTATGTTCCATTCCAACTATAGTTCAATCGACTAGTTTCGCAGCTGAAACGTCACTGTACAGCTGGATGGTTGTTCAAAAGTAGAATACAAAATAGCGTAATCTATAATATTGTAAAACTGTAAATAAGCAAAAAACTAAAATTAAAGATATGGATAAACTAAATAATATGCAGATCTACTAAATAAACTATTCTGATCCCGAAAATCGAGATTGTCTGTATGTTTGTTCGCAGATAACGCCATAACTACTGGACCAATTTCAATGAAACTTATACCATTCGGAAGCCCTTTTCCAGATTGAAACATAGGCTACATTTTATTGAAATTAAAGACGTGGATTCTAAGATACAGCTTGAACTCTCTAAACCAAAAGCTGCTATTTCCTACGAGGTTCATCGTATGCTGGTTGATAAAAAGCTACAATTCAATTTCGTTTCAGCCGACTTAAGTGGAATTTAGTGTACTGATCAAAACACACTGTGTCATTGAACCAGCAGCGCAGCGGTTGTGCTCGACTGATAACTTTGGTACACATTCAGCTGTTAATGGAACGAACCGCAAAATTGATGGGTTTTGAGTTTAGCCATAAAGGATGCTATAATATTGGTACTAGTAGTTTAGTTCAGTAGCGAGTGTACTGTCCTTCTGTTTGAAAAAAAAAACTAAAGTACTACAAGTAACAAATAAATAACTACATTATTATGGACTACATTAATTCTGTGCTTTAGAGCTTAAGTTAAAATTAGCCCTGCAATTAGTGGTCTTATCGCGCACTGCGATTTCTACCAGACAATTAATTAACCTGACAACTTAAGAGTGACATTAATTTAATCGAAAAAAATAAACTAGACTCAATGAACTAAGTAAAAATACACAAAAAGCAAAAATAATTATTCAGATTGCTGTTCCAGACAGAAATATAATTGAGCGATATTTTCTTTTTTGAGTAAAACCTCAAAGCCGTTTCTTATTTCTCAGTATTTTAACTAGCTTTAAAAATTGTGCTTATTAACTTGATGTTGATTAATCAACCTAGTGGTATTGCTAAATTATATTTTAGTTTACAAAGTTGTTATCAAAAAATGGCAAAACTTCAGCATTTCAAATGTAGCGATGGTCGTAAGCGCTATTTCAGAGCACGTACTATTTTGAACCTTATTTCAACTCAAAAAGCGACTAATTCTCCGCGATTGCGTATCTGTAAGAAAATTTACAAGTATAAAATGTAAAAGAAAATTCTATACAAAATGATCTAAACAGTAATCTTCTTACGAAGTAATTCTTCGTAGCAACCTCCGTAGCAACGTGCTACGGTGCTACGACGCTACGAAGCTACGACAAAATGAGACGGTAAATTGGCTATAATATTGTAGGCAAAAATAATAATAATACTTACTATGTGCTCTTATTTTATTCGTTTTTAAATATAACCTTGAAAAATTATAAGCTTTTGTTATTGTCAAAATTTTAAAAGATATGAATTATTTGAAGTAGGCAGTAAAAAGTACATAAACTTGAACATGACATGTTTATTCATCTCGTAGCACCTCTACGCTTCGTAGCTCGTGCTACGCCATGTGCTACGAGGGCCGGATGTTGCAGTAACTACACATACACAATACATTCTGTATAGATGTAAGTTTCATCACTGCGAACATATTTTAATTAGCTGCGAGATGAGAAATTCCTTTGTATGCAAGTTTGATGAAACATAATTATTATAATAATGACATTATGCTTTCTATGCATATCATAGCAATGTTATGTTTCTAGAAGCATTATAAAAAAATAGGAATATTCACTTTTTGAGATGTTTTTATCCAATTTTGGCATTCTGAAATACTGTTTAATTATTACTCAGATTACCAAAATAGTCAATTATTATGAGATCTGCATAGAACTTTTTGTATTGAGACTTAAGACAATTTGAGATCTTGGTATTATACTCGTTAGACTGATCGATACTTAGTAATCTTAGCAACTACGTTTCTTTTAGATTATTGCTTAGTCTGAGATCTTGAAATCTATGTTGAGATCTTGGCATTCTATAATTTTGTCATTTGGTTACTTTGAGATCTGGACATTGAAATTTTGGGATTGTGAGAATTTGAATTGAATTTTTTGTTTTGTAAGATTATACTGGTTATTCTAGCAGCTAAATTTCTTTTTGGTTTATGCTATTCTTTGAATATTTATTAGGTACCTATGACTGTGATATTGACTTCTGTATCACCCAATTGTACTTCAAATTCAATCACACAATAAAATCTAAATACGATGCACTGAACTAAAATCATTCGATTCCCTATCGTACCATGACCTGACAAACACTACCAACTAAACAAAGCCTTATCACAAATTAGCATAAACCTTATGTTCGACCGGATAAAGCTCAAAATCAAACGCAGCGGAAACTCTAACGTTGCATTTTGGTTGACCAAAGTAATTCGAAGCTTAGTGCTCTAATCCGCTAGACTTAAAGGCTGGTTTAGATTGCTACAGGTTTAAATTAATTCCAACGATTCTCGGATTTCATATGGATACATTTCGAAAGGTTCTTACTGTGGTGGTTTTAAAGGCTAATTTCGCTTGCATTTTTTGCCTGGATTAGCTTTATTAGGTCTTTGTTTTCAATTGAAAACAGTTTCTGGTTGTCTTTGTTTTAGGTGAAAATTGCGCTGACCGGATTGTACGAGATTCGATATTGAATTATAGAGTTTTTCTAATACCTGCCGTATTTAGTAGAGTGTAAAGTTGAGTTTTGCTAGGTAAATTCAAATGCCCTACAGGCGTCAAAGGATATTGGTTTTGTCGCTTTTTACGAACTCTCGTTACGAGCTATGAATGTTTAAACATTGTGCGTTTTATCATGGCTTGTGACGTATTTTTTTACCGACGAAAAATATTTGAAAAATACATGATACAATTTTATTTTATAATTTAGTTTTTGACTACGTATGAGTTTTATCAATGCTATCCGAATTCTGTTAATATAATAAGGTACATTAAATATTCAACGTTTATTGATTACTAATAAAGATTTTTGAAATAAATCAGTAATTATATGGAAACAAAGAGGTTTATAGCGAAACGAAATATTATATTATCTTCCTTCTGCAAAAATACTAAGAACAGAGAATGGTAGGTCAAAAAGTGCCACATAATTATGTTTTTATCTAGTCATAGGCTCGTATGCAGATACAGAAATCATTACTCATTACTCAAGCATAGATTTGAGTTGACATTTTCATATAAAAATTATCAGCTTGAGTCAGAATTAGTGCCTGAACAGTAAATCAGCATAATAATATGGGCCTTAGTGCAAGATATTTTTTCACAAACAAAACCTAAACCTATAAAATACTTATCAAAACTAGGTTCTCACCATTTTATCACCGGAAGCATTCACGCTGTCAACTTCCGAGCTATTTGCAGGCTTTGTGGAGGCTTTTATACCATCAACTTTTAGCACAAAATAGACTTTATATTGCTGATGTTTAGATTCAAATTTATTTTCTTAACATAGTTCGATGTGCTCCAATTCGATATGTACTTTTTTGGCTGTGTTTTAGACTCTTATTTTTTTTTTGCATCACTATTCACAGTTCTCAATGAAACCTATAAATCCGAATCATTTTATTTGCATCCACCAAAGCACATTTTCAAAGTTCAAGTACTGAGTCTAGCAACACCGATGGTCATGTCATATGTCTCTTATTATGACTATAAGAGCCTCCTTGCTCCCCGAAAATTATTGTGGAACTAGTATACCAAAAAAAATAAACATTGTGAATCACCTTTGGACATTAGCACACTGTCGGTACTAAGACGCAATGGAGTCATTTGTTAAATTATTCTTTAAGATCATGAATATTTTAGTTGTATCTATTTATTAGCTTATGTTAAGCAAATCAATTCAATATCTAAGCGAATGTCTTCCTTGGGATATTAAAAAAGTGGGCTTATTTTTTTCTAATTCCATTTATAGTCATTCGACTAAAGGAAACTGATCTGAGAAAATAACTTTTTGATGTTCAGTTTTCATCAAACACAACATTAAGATTATCCTCATCATCCTAGGTTATACAACTAGTTTTTCAAATCGAATATCGAACTCTACACAGCTGTTATAATATTATTGCTAAAACCTTTTTATTCGTTTATATTTTTAAAAATATTTTACAAAAAAAAAATCTCTTCCGCGCAATGACGCTCAAAGGCATATTAATTTGAACTGGCACGAATGGGAAAGTAGTCTAAGAGCTAACGAGCATTAAAATTAAATAAAAAAAGTAAGTCCAAGTAGGTTAGAATCAGAATCAGAAAAGCATTATTTATTAAAATCTCAAGGATCAATTAGAATCGGCTTAAATACTATAGGTGATTCTAGTCAAAGTCAATGGCATATAATTAATTAATGTCTTGTGTTGCACCCAATTAGATGTAGTCATCTAACTATTCAGGGGGCTAATTCTATGAATTTACAGTGGTTAACGTTCAATTCAGTTTCAACTATGGTTTGATCGATTTTCAGCTTAGCTTAAAAGTGAATTATAGTGTTGTGTGCAATTATATTGCTCAAGGTTCAGCAGAATAATCCGAACAAGTATTCCGAATGAATTCTAAGTGTTTTTCACGTACCTATTGTCTACCTTTCGCTTAGAAAACTTGTTTGGATCAAATAGATAGTGACTTTATTTTTATCTAATTTTAATTTATTATTACAGTTGTTATTATTAGGTATATCAAATAAACTTTAACTTCATTGCGTGACTTTTACCTTTATACTGAGCCTTATCATGTGCTAATAAGAGATTAAAAAACTTAATTTAAAATACAATTGTAAATATTTTTTTTTTGAATGAATAAATTAATTAATGAAATATTCATGCTAAACTTTGTGCATTGTGTACACAATACTATATTAGGTGTATTACTCACCATTAGCTCTTGCTCTACAATGCGCGTCGAAGTTGGTTTTTCCGCGCGATTAACAATAGCAAACGGTCCGTTCGCGTATTATTGAAATTAACTTATATCGTTTGCAACTCCCGGTCCGATGGCCAATTCTCACTTGGAGTATTCCGCGTAAAATTTTATTTTGAGACTCAAAATTACGCTGTATGTATTTTAACTCGCTTCTTCATTTTATTTTACAAAATCTTCAAAATATATAAAACTCTTTTGAAGCTGACTGACAATCAACGCACAGACTAAACTATAAGTCCTAGAGGTATGACATTTGGAGGGTAGTATCCTTATATAGTGTAGGGGTGCACTAAGAAAAGAATTTTGAAAAGTTGCACCATAAAGGGTCTAAAATTAAGATCAAAGATTTTAACCAAATAATGCGTACCTATGCTGCTACTACGCGAGCAAACCCGCGAGCGACAGCTAGTACCTTATATTTGTACCTTATTTGACAAACTGTAGCGTGCTATCTCGATTTGTACACCGGTAGTACGTGTAATTTTTTTTTATACTAAATGATGGCACAAGCCTTTGGTCCACCTGATGTTAATGATGTTATATATCTTAGCTTACACATGTTGGCCAAATACATTACCTTTCTCTTTGTATACGCACGCCACAAAGGTCGTCTATGGGGTAGTCAGAGACGCAAAATATGAAATTTATTTTTTTCTACTTAAACATAAAAGAAGAAAAAAAAACAGATGTATTTGCGTGTATCTAAGCATATTCTTTAAAACTACTAAGGTAAAGATGAAGGCATATTTTCTTAACTTGGGATACTTACAATTTTTTTTCCATAAACTGTTTCCAATATTTTTCTGCCATGATCACGGGCCACCCTTAAACTTATGGAATGGAATGTATTGAAGACAGAACGTTTCGTTATTACTTTTATGTAGGGAACTCTAAAAACAAAAAGAAAATTTCGTGGCCCTTCACGCATAACTTTTTCTAACGGTTGATTCTCAAGCAGAAGGCGGGCGGAGTTGTCACAGACCAACTGATACCAGTAGACTAAGTTGCACAAAAACTAACGCTTTCTAATTCTATTGCCGTTTTCGTAATTAGTACCCGTTACACCAGAGCCTATAGTCTGAGTTTTGTTATGTTGATTTGCGACAAGCGAGAATCGAGAAACTCGCAGTTTTTGTATGGATATAACTAGTACAGTATTTACAATATTGACAAAATACACATGAAACAGTTGAGCTATCTACAAACCGTTGCAAACGGTTTATAAATAGCTCAACTGGTCCAATTATACTTAAATATCCTCTGAAGTAATATGCGCTAAATGTAAATGCCAAGCAACGCTAAATCATCATCATCAATACTATGTCGCGTCCTAGAGCAAAGACGTCCTCAGATTTTGACAGGCGTCATGGCTCAGTCGGTAGTAGCTCTGCCTTCCGTGCTGTGGGTCGTGGGTTCGATCCCCACCGAGAACAAACATTTGTGTGTTGTAAAACATAGATGTTTGTTCTGTGTCTGGGTGTTTCTATGTATTATAATAAGTATGTATTTACAAAAAAAAAAAAATGTATGTATGTATTCTATCAGCCATCTAGTTTCCATCGTACAAGCTTTGCTTAGTTTGGGACTAGAAGGCGTTGTGTAATTTCTTGATGGTCTATTTTAGCAAATACATGCATTTTTTATTTTTAATGGCATTTACATGAATGTGTTTTATTTCTTTATTTTCTGTACATTTATTTTACTGCTCTGTGGCACCACGCCGGCAAATATGAGGTGGGCGCGAAATTAGATTTACGATACTACTTCGGGAATTTTCGGAACTCATCGGAACTTCCCGGATCAGTTTCGAACGCCGCACCGGTCGGGTATTATCATATAAATGCGAAGTTGACGGAAAAATATTGCTTCGCCATACAATATTAGTTGGAGATTGAAACGTATAGTAATGTAATTCCCACGTTAATTGTATTCAAAATTATAGCTGACTATATTCAAACCTTATTCTTCTTTCTTTTATTTATGGCCTCTGTCTGCCATTTTGAGAGTAAATTTGTCCAATGTCAAGTGAATTACTTGAAATACTAGTATAGTTGTTTCTTAAACCATCTTAATGTTTTCACAGTCGCCTGTCATTTTATAGCTACTATAAAAATACTCTATAACTGTGACTGATCAAATTTTTTTGATAATGGAATTTCAGCAGCTACTATAAATAAAAGAATAATAAAAAATATTGAGCAAAACAAAAGGTTTTTTTAAATATTTTTATATTCAAAGCGTTAGAAAAATTACACAGAACGATATTTTACGAAATGTTATAATTTTTATATGTTCACGGTTGATGGTTTTTATCCACATCAAAGTCAAATTATATTTTATTTGCTGAATTACATAAGTATATTATACTGTAAGAATTACAAATAATTAAAATTACCTATGTATAGAAAATGATGTCACAAATAAATATAGGTAATTAATGTGAAATAGTATTTCCGAGTTTCACGTCTATTCTATCATTATGCTTTGAGGCTTAGGTGTGTAGGTGGCTCCACCTGTAGTGACTCGTGCGAAATACGTGATCCACATAATTCTCAGTGAAAAGCTTAAGCTGTAGGGTGTCATACGATGAATGGTTTGATTGTATATATCGTGTAAAATTGTTTGCAATTCTTTTAGTACAGTCAATGACAGTCAAATATACGAACTAACTGTGGCCCGCTGCTTTGAAACGCATGTCGAGTCAATTTATTTCATGAATAAATCGATAATTAATTAATTTGATAATTAAAATCTTTGATCTTAATTTACCCTTTAGGGTGTGACTTTCAAAAATTCCTTTCTTAGTGCACCCCTACACTATGTAAGGATACTACCCTCCAAACTTCATACCTCTAAGACTTACAGTTTAGGCTGTGCGTTGATTGTCAGTCAGCTTCAAAAGAGTTTTATATATTTAGAAGAAGATAGAAGAAGATTATAATTTTAACAAAATATTGTAAAAGATTTCATATAAATCCCGATGATAGCTATAGTGTTAGCTATAGTGTGTCTTGCTGTGTCAATTTTTATGAAAAGGATTTTTGGTACATCTGGATACTTTTTCTTCCTGCTCTTATCCCACAAGGTGGGGTCGGCACAACATGTTCTTTTCTTCCATTCTCCCCTATCATCTCAGTGTTCACTCCTCTCATTATGCATATCATCTTAAACACAATCCATCCATCTTTTCTTCGGCTTACCTCTTCCTTTATATCCATCCACATTCATATTTCTGGTTCATACTTTGGTACATCTGGATACATTTTTATTAAATTTGTAACCGCGAAATATTTTTGAAAATTATGATTTATATACACTTATTGCCGCTGTCTGTACGTATAATAAGCCGGCAGGAAGGTTATTCAACTCGATATGCCATGCGTTAATTGCGTGAAGCAATCATTTTTGTAAATATTTTTACACTAATAATGTGAATTTTATGTAAAAATTGATTGTGAAAATAAATCTGCTAGATAATTTTCATTTATTTAAGTTTTTTTTACTAATATATTAATTAAGGCGTGGCTGCATGCAGTGCTACAAAATAAAACTTAGCTATATCGCGATAATTAAGGTTCAGACATTAGTGTTGTTACTACATAGTCTGACTCAAAGATATAAGTTTCGTTTATAGCTCTCAAGCCGTAAGAGCCTGTCTGCTAAAGATTACTTGTTATTTTTTAACCGACTTCAAGAGAAAAGGAGGTACGGTACATACTTCAGAATTTCGTAATTTTTATAAAACATTTGAATTTTTTTTTATCTGAAAAAATATGTTTTCAGATTGGTTCCATGCCCCATAAAAAAATCATTAAAATCGGTTCAGTAGTTTGGCTTGTAAATAAGAATAACTGGAAAAAAATATGTCAGACATTGTGTAGTTTTCTTTTCTGTGACCTATCAATGGGGCTTACGACCAATAGAACAATCCCAATGGTGAGAGACTTCAGGTTGACTACAATCATCATGTTATAAACTAATTGTGTAATTTATTGTTATATTTCTGCCCTAAAACTATGTGTGTGTAAAATATATTTTTTTCTTCCACTCTCTTTATTTTTATACAGCACCCCTTGTATTATACCTTGAAGTCCTTTCCGTTCAAGGTTGTCTGGAAGAGATCGCTGCATAGCGATAAGAACTCCCATTGTACAATTAATTTAAGTTTTGTTTTTTATTTTCTTGTAATCCCTAGGTTAAGGTGTGCAATAAAGTATTTTCTATCTTCGATCTATCTTTCTATCTATAAACTATACATAAGTGGTGATCAATGGGTTAAATCTTCATAAAACCACCTCCAGGAAGGATAGTAGGACTTAGTAGGACAGAAATATAACCATTTACACATCGCTGATTGTTTTATGTTAATAAAACCGTATAGAGGATTATGTGGGACTGTTACCGGTCGGAGAAAATTGCAAGTCGGCTCTAGTAGTCCCCTGAGGCTTGAGGGGGGCGGGGCGAGAGGGGGGCGATAGTATTTATAATAGGGGGTATATTAGTATACTAGCTGATACCGCGACTTCGTACGCGTGCGAAATTTCCACCAAAATATCTGTCAACCAGCTTACGATGAACCTGAGCAAATGGTTGCTTTTGGTTAGAGAGCTGTTTATAATAGTAATATAGATTGAGGGTATATGAGTATACGTGGGGGGTGTGGTGGGTTAATTTTGTTCCGAAATATTTCTATTTTAGATGTATTAGATCGTTTATTGTTTGGTGGCGCTGAAAGTCGTTGGGCGACACTAGTGTCAGTTCGAAAAAAAAAAACTATTGGGATGACTTAAACGGTAGATAGTTTAAAAACGTGATGTTCTGTGTACTAACGGACAAAATACACAATTGTTGATTTAACTGTATCCCTAAAGTGACTATTGTTTGTTATCATCACCAACATACTAATTTTCGCACACTCGCGTAGGAAATTAATTTAGGTTTTTGAAGTTTTTGACAAAAAGTGAATCTTAGTAATAATAATCCGAAGATTCATATCAAAACACCGTACACTTGTGTAGAAAATATGTATTTTTTGGTAAATTTAAGTGTAGCGACAGTAATGACTCGAAGGTTTTCAATATCAAAAGGTATTATAGGTCATAGCTCAGTTGGTAGTAGCTCTGCCTTCCGTGCTGTGGGTCGTGGGTTTGATCCCCACCAAGAACAAACATTTGTGTGTTGTAAACATAGATGTTTGTTCTGTGTCTGGGTGTTTCTATGTAAAGTATGTATTTACAAAAAAAAAATTATGTATGTATTCTATCAGCCATCTAGTTTCCATCGTACAAGCTTTGCTTAGTTTGGGACTAGAAGACGTTAAGTGTCCGTGAATATTTGTTTATTTATTATTATTTATATCAAAAGGTATTCAATATCAAAATGCTAACTTCCGCACACTCGTACTGAAATTTGTTTGTTATGTTTTGAATATTGTCAGTTGACAAAATGCGAAGTTTAGCGACAATAATTCCGAAGGTATTCGCGCAACACGATGATGGATTGATTGTTCCCGAGTCCAAGAAGTTTATCTTTGGAAAGTTAGATTAGTTTGTTGATTACTTTGCTAACAATGCGGGTGAGTCTACCAAGAAATTTATGAAATACGACACGATTTCAATAAATACTTTTTTTTATAAAAAAAAAATCATTTTTCAATCTCCGATCATTATTGGATGATAGGACGGGTATCAAAAATATTGCAGCGAAACGAGACAAATGTTTGCTTGATATTTAAAGCAGGTACACTACGCGGTTCATGTGTGTTGTGTGACGGCTTCGCAGAGCATTCCTGTGTTGCCGAACAGTTGCAAAGGTCTAAAATCAAAATTGTCTTGTGGTCTTTTAGTAACCAGTGTCTGCCTGTCTATGATCTCGACCTAGCTCGACCTTAGCTCAAAATAAATAGCAACATTGTAATTTGATATAGTAAATACTCTTTTAATCTTAAATTCTTAATTCTTTATTGCACACAGAAACATATAAACCAGCAAGTTAAAACTAAAGATATGTACAAAGGCGAGCTTAACCCTAATAAGAGTTTTCTTCCAGCAAACCTTTGAGGCATAGGAGAGGATTAAAATAGAGAGGTAGTATTTTAATATTAATCATATTTTTTTCTTGTAATTAAATGTACCAACTAATTAGTAGACATGCACATCTACTACAAAGTTTACTTAATGCACCCGGAAATAACCTCGGCGAATCAATTCTACTAAAAGTGTACTTATTGTACCTACTCGGGTGAATTACCCCAGGTGAATTAAGTATAACGCCCCGTGTCCATCTGGCTACGGACTCGTTACGTCGCGATATTAACAAGTTTTACACTAAAGGTAGTATCCGACGAATTTGCCGTTTAAATAACTTATTGAGTTGGAATTTGCGGTTTCTAGTATTAATTAAATTGGACAATTTCACGAATTTATCGGCTCGGGCCCAAAGTCTGGTAAATTAATTCGAGTTTTCAAGTGTAATTGATTTGAGTAATGTTTTGAAGCAAAATGGTACCTAGTGGTGGCGCTGACTAAATACGAACTTAACTAAAATATTCTTTAATTAGGTATTTCACAAACGCACTTCTATCGCTGAAAGTATACTGTTAATAATTTAATTCTATTCAAGAGTAGTTTTTAGGTTATTTTGACACCACGCCTGTATTTTTCCGTCAATTGATATGTTATAATTAGTATGGATTTAGTAGCAAGATGCCTACTATAGAGCTTAGGCGACTTTTACAAATTTTCACACAATAGGTTGCATATCGCCAACTTAATGAAACCCCTGTATACTTAATCGCACTACGCCTACTTTTTTTATTTTTTCACGGTTTTATACTCGTATTCGTACATATCAATTAGTTATTTTATCATAATTTTAAATGGTTACTACTTATTTTTATGATATTTGATAAGTCGCAAACCAGTTTTTTTAAAGAACGAACATTGGATAAGTCGCATTTTGGAAACGGGTTTTTTGTATCTTATTCCTTTCGTACCCACTCAATTTCATAGGTTATTTCGCAAAAATAGATATTCTCGCCAACAGTATCCCAACTTACATTTCGGGTAAGTTATACCTCAAAATATCGAGTAGCTAATAAAGTACATAATCCCTGGTAACCTCCCGTCCCCCCCTCCCCCCTTTTCAACCTTCACGGCCTGCGTACAGCACTTTCGCATTAAAAACACACTAAATTATAATTCCGTGATATTTTAATCCCTTCTTATATACCTAAACGTTATGAGGATACGGCTTCCGAAAGGTTCAAGGTGAATGAATTTGTTCGGCTTTTGTTTCCATCCGGCAAAAAGCAAAAAGCCGTAAAAAGAACATCGATGCAAGATGAGACTCAACTTATAATAACACTGATACACGAATACTGAAACGACACTTGGGTTCGATTAATGCTTAAACCATGGCTATCTCTTACTTCTAGGTAATGTAATACAGAGACAGGGAAAGTTTAAGTGGTGTCGCGATCGAGATTTCGTTCAATTATTTTTTCTTTCCTTTCCCTAGGCCTCTACAATGATGGCCTGACCCTATCTAAACACGGTGCGATTATGAAACTGTCCCAGCGGTTGCAAAATGCCGGCTTTTTTTAATTTTCCGTGCTATCACGTCCCTTGAAGTTTCGCAAAGGGCCATTTATTAGGACCTACAACGGACTAGGGTTGGGTGATTCAATAAGCCACTCAGAGTACCTGTGCTTAGAATAAGAGTTATGAATATACCTACGAAATATTATGGCAAAGAATTTTTAATGAAAATAATCATGTGTATTTTGTAAATATTGTAATAACCGTATTTGTCATAATATTCTGTCATTGTGTGAAATGTCCGCTAATATCTATTTATTATTTGTTAATAAATCATCATCATCATCATCTTCCACAGCGCGACTTCACCCACTGCTGGGTATAGGCCTCTCTGCTTCTGTGCTGATCTCATCCATGTCCTGTTAAATGTTACATTATATGTATTGACTGCAACAGCCAGAATCATTTGCAAATATAAATATATATATATGTATATATATATATATATATTTATTGTTTACCACAGAAATCGTACTTACAGGATACAAAATAACTTAAAAAATATTTAACACAACAAGCGGCCTTGTCGCTGAGAGTGACTCTTCCAGGCAACAAACAAACGAGATAAATGTACTTAAATATGATGATAAAAAATGTTCGGTGGTGAATACACCCAGACAATTCTTTTTCATAATTTTTACATAACAAATACTTACAATATAAATACTGTAAGAATTGTTAACAACATAGACTAACGTACGACTGTAACTTTTAAGTACCTACTGGTACTTTTTTATTTTTTCGTTCGTCTCGCTTGAAGTACTAAATACAGCGTGCTATAAATAATAAACGCTTCCGCACACGTGTCTATTTAAAACCTCTCGTCTATCTGTCTAGTCTATGACCCCCGCGGGGTAGGGGCGGGAGGGGGGGTGGCAGGGGGTGAGGGGAGGCACTGTACCTGCGCCCGTCGAGCTGAACACTCGTATTGATTATTTGCGGGGCGTTCACTTTCGCCTCTGTTTTAACGCTGGCATGGAAATGTTTTTATTGCCGCGTAGATCCATCGTAGCTGAAGACGATTAGATGAATGTACGGTCTTGTTTGTTGTTTGTTATAAGGTGCATTATTGAATGACATTCAAGAAATTAAGCCATATAGAATTGCCCTAAGTCGTATCCAGGTAGATCGTGTAAAAAAAAGAAAGGAATACCATTCAAAAATAAGTAAATAAGATAAAATAAGTTTGACAACAAAAATAATTATGTTTTAGTTTGTTTATTTTTATGAATAACCGACCAAGTTATAGACGTCACTCGTAATCTTAAAGAAACGCATTAAATTGAATTGCAATAAACCTTTCGATTTTAAAATTAATTACTAACGCCCAGCTTTTGTACGGGTCAAATTATAAATTCAAACAATAATAAATATTTTTTCCGTAATTAGCCCAGACAGACAGACATAGAGTTTTCCTGTAAACTACCAGTATGTTACTGAATATCTACCTACCTTCTAATAACAAAAGATTTACCTCTAACGGAGATCGTAATCCGATAAAAGAATACCTATTTCATAGGTTCAGGTAAGATCAATCAAAGCGCTTTACCTTTTTTATCCAAGCTATCAAACAAACCCTGTACGCTTTTTTAACGTTTATTCTTTGTGAAAATAAGGGATAAATTCCTTTGAAAGAATGCACAAAGACTTCGGTCTAGTTGGTCTAATTAATCATCTGTTCGGGTGGAAAATTGTGCAGCTGTTTACGAACCACAATATCGTCTAAAAAGTTTAAAAAAAAAAACGCTTTACGGTGCTAGTGTGATATAATCTGTGCAATAACTGTATGAGAATTTGGAAACTACAACGTACGACCCAATCACCTACCATTAAATTTGAATTTTTTGAACTAATTGACAATATCAACACCTGTATTTGAAGTATTCAGTAAACGTATTGAAAACTAAAAAAAACTAACTAACTCATATGAGCTTGCCTGCTTCAGTGGACGTGCTGTTATTGCAGGCAGAGGTAACAGCTTCAGCTTCAGGTGAATTTTCTACTTTCTTTGCAGGTAATTTGATCGCTTAAGGTCCAACTAAGTCGCCCACCTTTCCTTACAAACGTGGAAGGGTAACTATTCCACTGTTTGACGTTGACCAACCAAAACTTAAGTACTGCCGGAAACTTCAAAGCACAAAAACGCTCGCATATAAATGTCACTAGCGGTCACCCATCCAAATAGTGACCGCGCAGAACGTTGCTTAACTTACATAATCGGTGAAGATTGTCTTAAGCAAGCTACGCCAAGAGAGCTTCGCGTTAAAATTGATCGTGCTTAAAATTGATCTGCTGTGTACGTAGGGGAAATACGGGCAAAACGACACAGGGCACTTTTCTCAAAATTGGTGGATTTTAGCAAACTGTCTGCATTCGTATACGGTTGCTCAAACGTCTATTACAAACCTGTCAAAACTTGAGAAGCATATAACGGGAAGATTCCAAAACAGTGTAATAAGCGTCCCATAATTGTTCTATAAAGCCTTTTTATTACTCGTACAGACAAAAATGGGTTTTCAGGGCAATAATAAGTTAAAAAACCTCCCGGTATTCCTCCCTAATATTGTCGGAGCTACTCAAAACGGGCAGAACGTGACCCGCGTCTTAATGTGGAGCCTTTTATGTACCAGTGATGTGTTGAGTCGTGGTGCGACATCTAGCGGTGATGTTGTTGATGTCTGGGTGACCTTATGTTGCGTTCACACTACGCCTCAGTCGGCAGGGACTTGGGCAGAGAAGTGGGCACGCGCATAGTGTGAACGCGAACATGCCTCTGTCCCGTCTCCGACCCAAGTTCGTGCCCTTGCTCCCTAATAAGAATAAATGCGGTGTTGCTGTGGCAATAAGTCCGCGGCAATAATGCCGGCAGCGGCATAAGCATAGTGTAAACGCGGTATTAGAAGTGGTGTTGGGCAGAAAGTCGTCGGAAAAATAAGACATATTTTTTTGGTGGGTACATTATTATAATGTATAATATATGTGTACAAAAACTCAAATATTATTGTCTCATCGTGTAGGTGAGTATTTATAATTATGAATAATGTTTGATGTAAAGATTCCTTTGTGTGTTGATTGTTCCCTATGTGTTTTATCATATTTTTCACTACTTAAATAATGAATGAATGATTAATAAAAACACTTTATTGTACATCTTAAAACTAAAAACAAGAATTAAATTAGAAAATAAATATAGCTAAACATAATATGTACAATGGGCGGTCTTACCGCTTAAAGAGCTAATAATTACAATAAATTAAGATAATACTTTAGTACAATAACTCTTTTGATTTTATCATAACATAGTTTAGGTATAGTAGTTTTCCTCCATTAGTAACTAGCTAGGTATTACTAAATAAACTATAAATGAAGCATTTTTAAGTTTTAAAATTGTAAGAACATCATCTTATCTTTCACGCGTATATCGCTAGCAGTACGACCACACCCTATTGCTTCATAGTCCACACAAGTTTTAGAAGTGCTTCTTATTCAGACGAAGAGCGAAGGTGGACAATTTAATGCTGGAAGGGTTTACTTTGGTTTCTTTCATCAAACGAATCTAATTTCTGTTAATTTGGATTTTCTTCAGGTTTTAAAGGCTTTTTTAGAATTCCGAAGTCCAACAAGATACAATGTTTTAAATGTAAAGAACCTTACCAACTCAGTGAAATTTATTGTGTTCCCGAGTTTTCGGTAGATTTTAATTTTTAATTTGATTCTCAAATCTGTTTATGAATAGATTTGCCAATGATATTAAATTATTACGAATATTATATTTATTATTATTACGAATATTATGAAGAATTTTTAAGAGTGTGCTGACAAATTATGTTAGATTATAAAACTAACATCAAAATCAAGGATTACATAGAAACTAATATTATCAGACAGTGATTATTTCGATGGATCATGTACCTAAGCTGTTACATAAGTAGGTATATAAAAAAACTGAATTTAATTGAATTTCAATAAAGTTTTATTGAAGCAATCCTCAGAGTCTCTAAGATGGCTATCAAGCTTAAATTAATCTCATCCGCCAACTTAGAGAGTTTTACATTATTTATTCCGTCCCCAAAATTATTTATTCTTCAACCTAATTCTGTACCACGTTGACTCTTAAGTTCTTGCTTATAAAGTTCAAATTACCGCTCCGTTGTCATTTTGAGTTTCAGCGTGGGTCTATTCTAGGTAATGAAACCGATTCTTAAATCTTTAATTATGCAAAAGATATAAAAGTATTCCCTTGTCGAAGGTTTGTATGATATTAAAATACTTTTTTGTTCCGTGTGATATTACTGTGGTATCGTAATTACTGCTGCTACTAAACTTGGAGGACGCAGTCCCGTGCATAAAAATAATGATTACGATATTTACAAAATACACATAGAACAGTTGAGCTATCTACAAAACATTGCAAACGATTTATAGATGGCTCACCTGGTCCAAATCAATACCAATCGAGAGCGCGATCAAAACATTGGCTGTATTGCCGCGCTGAATAGCAATATAGAATTAGTTAATTGTAGGTAGAGATATTAAGAAATTTCGTGTAGTGTTTATTTCTTTGTTTTTCAGTTTCTATATTAACTTGTGTTAGAAATAATGTTAGAATTTGTATGCAACAGCCATCTTAAGCAAGTAATTAGTGAAAGCTTTCATGTTTATAATTTTTTAAAGAGATTGTTCACATACAGTCGCATCTTAATAAACTTAATAAAAGTAATAAATAAGGCAAAATTTAATTAAGCTTCTTTGTGAATTAAAAGTAATATAATTAGGTTTAGGGAAAAACGCACGAAATTGAATAAAATAATTTTATTATCCGTTTATAATTAGTAGGATTAATCTAGAGTAAAAATATTTAGTTGCTTTGATATGAGGGTAAGCACCATCGGCCTTACTTATACTTATGAACAACTTCTGAATTGAGGCGACGATTGATAAGTATGGAAGAAAATAAAATAAAATAAGTACACGCACCCACCATCATAATTTATTTCTCCTCTCTATCGTGGAAGGTTTGCTGGTAGAGAACTCTTTTTAGAGTTAAGCTCACCTTTGTACATGACCTATCTTTAAGTTCCCGTTAGTCATTACTTTTTGTGTACAATAAATAATAAAGAATAAAAAAAGAATAAAATGTTGTAATATTATCAAAGGAGAATAAGGGCCAGAAGAAGTGATGAAAATTTAAAGAAATTAATATTAGCCTATTTGGTAATATCCATTGGTAAGATTCAAAAAAGTACCTATATTTATTTTAGGTATAAAATGGTTTCACAACATTCAAAGTCCAGTTTTTCTTTTCATTCAAGTTCATTCCACACTTAATTTCCTGGCAAAACTCATTCGAGTGGAAACCGAGACGTCCCTCAAACGGACACAAAGAGCCCCCGTCAAGAGCAAGTTACCAAAAGTAGCACTTTACAGCAGGTAGCCGTTAGTACTGGCTTGAGGGGTCAACGGGGGGCCTGTCATAGAGCAACAACTGTTTATAGTATACAGTTTAGTAAAAATATTACCTACTTGCACATTTGTTAATCGCGCGGTAGGGGTAAAACGCTTAATATTCTCTACTACAGATATTAACTATACAAAAAATACTACTAAGGAAACTAAAGGTATGCATGTATGTACCTTAAATAAATTCACACTTTAAAAAATAAACACGCTAGCTCTTCTTAAAGAACTTGATAAACATAAGCTATGAATACAAATGTCTTTATAACTAGGGATATCCAGTTTTCATCATCATCACCATGAATACCATAGTTACCAGTCGTCAGTCACTGCTAAACATAATTATAGATTTACTAAACATAATTATAGCATATGCATTATGTGGTTAATATCTATGATCCTAATTTTAGATCCTTTAAGGTGCGACTTTTCAAAATTCCTTTCGTAGTGCACCCCTACACTATATAAGGATACTACCCTCCAACTTTTATAGCTCTAGGACTTATAGCTTAGGTTGTGCGTTGATTGTCAGTCAGCTTCAAAAGAGTTAATATTTAGATAATATTTAGACTAGTGGTTGCGTTGCGCGCGAGCTGCAAGCAGCTCGCGTCTTTTTTTTATGCCGTATTTTTATCAAAAGCCCCTAAAAACCCTACTAACTCCTATAAACCCCTCAATCTCATTCGGATACCCCGTTGGAACGAAGTCAATCGGTTAAAGTTTCGCAAAAAAAATCTACATGGCCGCCATCTTGGATTATCAACCCCTTATTGCAGTAAAAATGCAGCAAAATTGAAAAAAAGTTGAAAATTCCATTTAAACCACTCAATCTCATTCGGATACCCCGTTGGAACGAAGTCAATCGGTTAAAGTTTCGAAAAACGGAAATGACACGGCGGCCATTTTGAATTTCTGAAATGTCATAATTTTTCTGAAATATACAGGATACAAGCTACCTGTCAGTGAAAAAACGGTAGTCATACCTTAAACTTGGTAGAACAAAGTAAGTCGCCAAAGTCGGGTCTGACTGAAAAATTCAAACTCCTATAGCATGCGGGGTTGCCAGCTGCGGGGAACAAAAATGATCAAATGTCATTTGGGTGGGCCCAATCTTGCCAGCTAGTGGAAATTTCGATTCAAAATGTCGTTATTTCTACTTTTCACGTTCCCGAGAGAAAGCGGGGAAACTACCCTAAAAATGGGGAAAATTTTTCAACCAGGCAACACTCCTCTACCAACTGCACAACCGGTCGATACAATTTATCCAGGTAGGGGGTTGCCAACTACCCGATATTCCGGTTTGAAAATCGTGTTTTTTTCGAAAATCGTAAACTTTTTACAAAATGGCCGCCACGCCGTTCGCCATCTTGGATTTTTGAAAAGTCATAATTTTTCTGAAATCTCAAGGATATAGGCTATCGTTCTGCATACTCGGTGTTGCCAGCTTTTGAGTTTCGTAGAACAAAGTAATCCGCCAAAGTCAAAAAGTCCCAAAAACTAAAAAGTTGCAAGTCTCTCGGGGTTGCCAACTAAAAGTTACGAAAATGGTCAAATGTCATTCGAGGGAGACCAACGCTCCTATGCAGTCCAAGTCTCTATTTAAAATGTCATTATTTCTACTTTTCATGTTTTTGGGGAAAATCTCGGAAGTTACCCAAAAAATGGGGAAAATTTCTAAACCAAGCAACACTCCTCAACGAATCACACAACTGCTCGGTACAACTCGACCCCCTAAAATGTTGCCATCTACCCTAAAAATGGTTTTGAAAATTTAGCAAAAACCATGACTTTAACAAAATGGCCGCCACAGCCTCCGCCATCTTGGATTTTTGTAAAATCATAATTTTTCCTAAATCTCAAGGATATAGGCTACCCACCTCCGTAGTCGGTGTTGCCAACTTGCGAGTTTCGTAAAACAAAGTAATCCGCCAAAGACAACCCTAAAAAGTCGAAAAATTCAAATCGAAATAGCGCGGCCGCCATCTTGTTTTTTTTTTTTTATCACCAATTCCCCAAATCCCAGCCTACACTCAGTCGGATGAACCGCTCGGACGCCCTCTATCTGTCATAGTTTGCGAACGCGCAAATCAACACCGGCGCCATCTTGGATTTCGAGAACCGCTATAATTTTCCTCTACTCGTTTGGTGTTTATACACATTTTTGTAGAACATCATTGTGGTGTAGCTCCACTCCTTCTGTCTCTCAGGGCATGTCAATCAGTCAGTCAGTGAGTGGTAATGTAGCTTTATATAACTATAATAATAATGACTAGTCTAAACTTATTCAAATTACAGTGTAACTTCTGTGCACTGCGTACTCTATGATCCTTAGGACCCCTGGACTCAAAGGGGACATTCCACGTCCCAGGAAATAGTCCTTTTATCCGTGAAGGGCCCACGTCTTGATGTTTAAGGTAATTATTGCTGGTTTTGATTTCGTCTTTGTTTGAAGACGAGAGCTTGAGTGATTGAACAGCCGTAATTATATAAATGAAACTACATATTCAGTGGTAGTATATTTTAAATGGGTTATTCCCATCGAGCCTACCGGCTGGCCCACTGGTGGGGCATGAATGTCTGTTGTTACTTTAATGTTATCTGTATTCGTACATGATTGTATTCAGTAAACAGTGGTCTTACTTAGAATCAGCTCTTAACTTACTGTTTAAGATTTTGTCACTACCTAAACAAAGCGAGATGGCACTATTTTAAAAGGTGATTAACTTGGGACAGTGTTGAGAGATTATTCTAAGTAAACCCCTGTATGTATAAAACCTACTTTATATGTATTTAATACAGCAATTTGTATTAAATACTTATATATGTATTATAGAAGGAATACTGTAAATTTGTTTATTTACCTATTGAACGGAATTAAAATCTTTTAGTGTCATCATCATCATTTCAGTCCGTTTGCACCCAGTGCTGAGTATAGGCCTTCTCTTTATTACGCCATTCTTTTCGGTCCCTTGCGACTCTTGTCCAGTGTGATTTTTGTAATGTTAGTGTAATTAGTTAAATTTATTTTCAATTATTATTTTACCTATAGCATAATCAGCAACTGTTTATTTTTGATTAATTATGATTAGATATAGCGTTGTTTTTTTTTCTTTTGAATTTTCAGTAAAAAAAAATGAAGCTGAATGTGCAGTTATTTTAAAAACGATCAATATAAATATAAGGATTATAAAATAGATCAAAACAAGAAACGAAACTTGTGTTTAAAACGGGGCCTGAGCCCCGAGTCTGTGCATTTGGTTTGACTTTCGAATCGAGTGTAACACACGCAAACGCATTCGCCAAGCGAGAAATTTTGTATGAAAACCGCATAAGCGCCTCTGGCGGCAGATTTGGGAATTGTGCAATTCCCAACAAAATTTCTAGCTTTTCGAATGCGTTTGCGTGTGTTATACTCGATTCGAAAGTCAAAACAAATGCACAGACTCGGGGCCTGATATTTCCGGCTTCGTGAACTCATGATAACTCTAAAAATCCCATCGGCTATTACGAACAATAACTTGGGGCTCGAGACGGCAAAATCGCTGGGAATCTTGAAGCGAAATCGGTTTTTATTAAATATTTCTTGTGCGAGAGTGTAATCAAGGACGGGTTACAAGGCTAACCTTTTATAATCATCACATCAGCCTGAAGAGTTTAACTGCATAAGCAAGCATCCATCATTGATGTCCTGAAAGAACATCCCTCAGAGATTTTAGGAAATAACTTTGGGTCTTTACTTTTCACCGACTTTCTCCTCAATCCTTACAGTATTATTGATTTATCATTCATTCATTCATTCATTTCTTTTAAACCATAGGATCCTAAAGAGAACATTTAGTTAGGTAAATTTTTGTACAATAAAAAAAAAAAACCTTTAAAAAATAATCGTTATCGCGCGGAAAGTTGCCTCATAATGTTTCATTAAGACTTTTTGTTAGTAATTTATATTAAATTCATATTATTATTATTTGAAGTGTTAAATACATTCAAAATGATCCCTTTCGCTGAAATGTCTGAAACAGCTCTGACAATTAGTCAAAAAAGTTAATCTTATTTTATTTTTACTTTAATCACTATTTATCTCCACTGAAATGTAACTTGCTTCACTACACTTTAGTTGATTAGTCGTTTCAACGAGTAAATTGAATTTGGAGTAGATTTCACTGTAGTGGGTATTTAGATCTTCAAAACATTTTGGGGTGCCTTCAATATGGTTCTGAATCCGCACCTGCTTCGTCTCAATAGAAACGGGGGCCGAAGCGCTAAATAACAGGAATACCTCGCGATCATAAACGGGAATTTTCAAATAAACGATAATATAAAATT
Organism: Eulithis prunata; assembly: GCA_918843925.1. Taxonomy (NCBI): domain Eukaryota; kingdom Metazoa; phylum Arthropoda; class Insecta; order Lepidoptera; family Geometridae; genus Eulithis; species Eulithis prunata. Next base: position 8,232,307 of record OU974020.1, on the reverse strand, counting down.
AATAGCTGAAAGTAATGGAAATATTTAGAACTCTACAAGAAAACGTATTAAGGATCAAAGGATGTCAATTTTGATGTTGTCAAAACCTATCGCGTCGTTCAGACATTCCTAAATATTCGAGTTTTCAAATTTTTTTAAACAACACATAGCATTTTTATTTTAATAGTTTTTCTTGCGTTATTCTGAGTATTATTGTTTAATTTTGGTGGAATTTTAACCAATAATACTTAGGTCGTAACATAAATTCACCACTTGACACTGGCAAAATTGTCTGTCGAAATGACGGACACAGGCCATATAGGTTTAAAGAAGAAGAAGAAGACACTTATAAAAAATACAACTATAAAGAGAACGAACAATTTTTCATCTCACAAAATATTGGATCTCGTTCGGGATCGAACATTCCACACAAATAGCAAAACTGAAAGACTAATTTAATGACAAAGATAAATCGCAAAACTTTTCCATTCATCATCATCAAAATCACGATAAAGTTGAAATCTGTCAAAACCTACAAAGTGACTTCATTATATCGTTTTGTTGCAATCAGTCACCATCGCGAGTCCACATGATGCTGATTACGCGCCGCCCTGGGGGCATTCCCTTTGTCTTGTTCGTGTTTCCAACGCTAATTTGTAGCGGAGTTGCGTGAACGCGTATTTGCGTTCGGCACAAGTATACAGCTTCGTCGGTTGAAAAATCTGACGTTGGAGTCCCGCGTTTTTTACGTCGGTCCAGTAAGTAGACATTTTTTCTGATCGGATGAGAGTCACCCGCGGGCTTGTTTTCATGCAGGATCTATGAGCTGTCGCGCTGGCAACACTGTAGGAAGTGGTGATAAAAAACAATATAAAACTCTTTTGAAGCTGACTGACAATCAACGCACAGCTTAAACTATAAGTTCTACAGGAATGAAATATGGAGGGTGATATCCTTATATAGTGTAGGGGTGCACCAAGAAAGGAATTTTGAAAAGTCACACTCTAATGGGTTTCATACAAAATCTTCGAACTCAATCCGCGTATCGCATAGCAATCATAAGACTGACTAAAAATAAAATTTAATTGGTTATATTTAAACGTGGATCGTATGACTTGCACCAAATAGTACGGTAAAGTACACACAATAAGGAAGACGCCGGGAGGTGTCGGTCTCTGGGGTCCCACAAGGGAGGCTCCTTGTCCCTCCTTTGATAATTTATTATTGAAACCTCGTTTTTATACCTTCCTTTGGTAATATCGTCGTCTCTTATAGCTTATTTGTTTCACAATTGTAATTTGTATTATCATTTTTCTGTTCCATCTTTGATAGACTTTTATTTGAAATTTCCATTTCAGTGAGTTGCAATTTTTTACATTTCTGTATTGCTCAAGTTCCTTGTCATAAAATTCAGATAATGAAAATTTCTGCTCGTTAATGTAAGTTATGTTTTAAAATTAAGCCGAAAGTAGTCTGCACAGTGTTTAATTAAACTTTTTTATATAATTTAAAGCGCTAGGAGTCAGTAAATTGTGTAAATACAGAGACGGAAAACCATTTCGAAATTCATTTTGATTCAGGGTGGAGCTCGCGAAAAATTTAATAAAAAAACATCACCTGCAAGCATTTTGGTATGCATTTACTGCAGGGAGGGTCGGACTGGGAACAATCACAGATTGTAGAACCGGGAAAATGTGCTGTTGAGTTTTAGATAAAATGTTTTTGCATTTTAATAATGGGATATACAAATTTTTGGTGTACTAATTGCAAAACCTGCAAACACTGCAAATTGATAGAATTTTTTCATTGTATCTTTGTATGTGTTTTTGCATAAAATAAATATTTTCTATTTATTTTTATAACTTGTTTCATAGTATAAGAAAAACCGATTTATCAAGTAACATTTGAAACATTTTTTTTATATTAACCGTACATAATGTACTTACCTAAGTCTACCCTATTATTCCTGATAAAATAAACGTGTGTACATTTCCCTCAAGTACAAGCACTTGTGCGAAATACAAACACGCAAATACGTTTACCTCTGAAGCACCATCCAAAATAATCTCACTGAATAAATCAGCAATTTCCTAGCGCTGACCCTGTCACTTCCTATGTAGATGAAAGCAGAGACAGGTACGAGGGGAGTCACAATGTAGCTCGTTTGATAAATTGCGATATTGTTACTGGATCCCTCCCTGTAAATCAACCAGATACACTTGACCCCCCGACGCTGAACAAGAACGTTTGCGGGGAAGAGGAGACGCGGCTCAGCTGTGTTTGGATGTTGTCTGATTTTTTTTTCGTCGGCAGTCAACGTATTCGGTAATTTGGAGTGGTCCATTGAATTGCATGGAGCGCCTATTGAAAGTTTCGAAGTAGTTGCATTTGTGGGGAAAACGAAATGTTAACTTGACAGTAGCTCCAGCGGTTTTAGGGAATGTGCTTTGTTAAAATTTGCTAAATTTGCGTGTCTCCCGTTGAGTTTATTTGCTTGAACAGATACTTTAGTAAAAGAAATCTGCCTATCGACATTAATGTTCGTAAGCATGCGTCTACATTTTAAAGAATAAAGATTAAAATTCATTTCTTTGTAACAAATAAGGTAGGTTTTAGTATTTTATACTTTAACCGTAGGTAGGTATTATTTCCCAATAAAATAAAACATATTAATCAGCCTCCCCTTAATTAAGGGAGAGTATCGGCCACCCGTGAACTAATGAGCATGGACCCTCGTCAAACATCTGCTGGTCATGCTGTGGTCATTCCTCGTTCCTCGTAATGATGCAATTTGTATTTAGAAAAAACCAGGCTAGCATGAGTTTCGATGCTTTGAACTGCTATCGAGATCTCACCGTCCGTTTTTCTTCTGCTAAGAAGCTAGCGTTTTTCTGTTTATATTTTTAGAAAAAAATAAAAAGCAAGTGCGCTTGTGGAATAGAGAGAGATGTGAAAAAGAAATTAAAAAGCGCTAGGAAATTGTTTAAAGTATGAAATACTTACTGTTTTTTAAGAGTTTTTAAATGAAGAGGAGGTTCTTATTTCGGTTGCATATTTTTTTTCTCAATAATAGAAAATAAAACGCAGGATATTTAATTATTTAAATTTGGAACGTCTAGTTGTAGTCAGACCTAGAACTTCCAATTGTATGTTCAAAAATGTACATACAAGTGAGTATATATTTTGTTTGAAAAGTATCAAAATACATACGAGTAGATTCAGACTCTGATTCAATCAAACACAGTAATTAATTACTTCGAAATTTCAATCACCCCAGAAGCAATTACTGTATGACAAAGCCGAAACCACGTGCACGCATCTATCTAATCGATACAGTGAACCGTCATCGAAATACAATCGAATGATTCGAATCGATACTCCAAACAACAGGGTGAGCACGAACAAATCTAACAGTCATATTGAGCGTCGACGCCAAATCGATTTTCGCACGTTGTAGCATTAGCGGGCAGTGTATTTTGGATACTGACGTAGTCTGAGTTTTCTTATGTTGATTTGCGACAAGCGAGAATCGAGAAACACGCAGTTTTTGTATGGAGAAAAATAGTTTGCATATCTCCCACTAGAGGCGCTTATCGGATTTTTATACAATATATCTCGCAAGTAGCTTCTCCATGCGTTTCGAACAACAAAACAAAACTCAGACTACGGACTCTGTTACGTTTACGATTGTCACATTTGTGAGGTCTATTCAAAATTGCAGTGAATTTAATGGCAATAGTGTAGATTTTAAAGCAATTGCGTTGACAGAATTAGGTAAATGTTTACGCGAATCGATTAGTAAGTAATCTAATTACCAACCTAATTAACGTGTTTGCAAGTGAAGTGTAATGTAAGTTATTAGATTTTTTTTCAATTCCTTTTGAATTTTCCCCTTCAAGATTTTAATTCCATCGGCTTAAAAAAATTCGAGTTTCTTTTTCTGATTCGTCTGTCGAAAAACTCTTTAAAGAATAAATCACAGATGAATAAATTCACCGTTTTTAAATATATTTTTAATATTAATTTAAGTCATAATTCGTTTTAAACCGCGTATGCGTAGTCTGGTAACTGATTATGGTGTGTTTGCATCAGACGAGTTACTAAGACCTAGTTACTGTCTTACCTCTAATTGGTTTTTATTAAAACATTTGGTTGGTCTTTATTCGTCATAGTGCGTGACAAATTTTAATGCTAACGTTGCTCTATGTCTCGTTAGCAGTATTATAAGTAGGTATGTATTTACAAAATGAATGTTAGTGTATAAAGTGTAGAACACTTATATACTAACATGAATCTAGTTCTCATAGTACAAGCTTTGCTTAGTTTGGGACTAAAAGGCGTTGTGTGAAATGTCCATGAATATAATAATATTCATTTTATTTTTAAAAAATTAGGTGTAGGTTTTCTTTCAAAGGAGTGATTTGACTTAGAAATACAAAATGTTTACCTTTACTGTTTAAAATCAATGCAAATCAGCCGTATTACAACATTTTATACAATTTGATGTGGTCCTATGTATTAAAAATATTTTGCGAACTATTTTTTTTTTTTTAGTTCGGGGATAGATTCATGACTAGATGTGACTTAGTAACTTGCTTCGTGTAAACGCACATACACTTTTCTCATTATCCCGCGCTACGACTGGATGCAAACTGATAGCAATTATTATGAAATTAATTCCTTTCATATTCAATATTAAAATATCCGGCCATGAATGTTTTATTCGATACGATGGGATAGTAAATATGTGGGACGAGTGCTTAAGTAATTATATTGATGAGTGAACCGTGCAGTTCAGTCAACATTATTTTCATATCGATAATTGCAAATAAATGAATGAATCTGTACTTTGCATAGGAATATACCACTTATAATGTTTTGAATGTAAAATCACAGTATCTATTATGTCGTTTATTGAGTATCTATTAGGTTTAAGTCATATATTTATCTATGTATACCTACTATTATAAAATAGCCAAAAACGAAACTGAAAGATATTGAAAAACTAAACAAGCAGATCTACTAAATAAACGATTCCAATTCCAAAAATCGAGTTTGTCTGTTTATCTGTTTGTTTGTTCACGGATCACGCCTTAACTACTGGACCAATTTCAATGAAACTTATACCATTGGGAAGCCCTTTTTCTGGATTGAAACATAGGCTTTATTTTATTGAAATCAAAGACGAGGATTAAAAGATACAGCTTGAACTTTCTAAACCAAAAGCAGCCATTTGCCACGTGGTTCATCGTATGCTGGTAGATAGATATTCTGGAAAGGGTCGCACGCGTACGAAGTCGCGTGTATCAGCTAGTAATTTATATACATACTAGGTACCGCCCGCGACTTCGCTCGCGTCCCGTTGGATCCAGTATTTTTTTTGGGATAAAAGGTATCCTATGTTACTTCTAATACCTCCAAGAATATGTGTACAAAGTTTCATGATGATCGGTTAAGTAGTTTTCGCGTGGAAGCGTAACAAACAAACTTACATTCACATTTATAATATTAGTAGGATACCAACCTGTTTATGAAAGTATCTATAGGAACAAGACAAATGGTGCGTGTACATAAAATTGGATGGGGCTTCGGTGTTAGGTTTCATTGGCTTCCTACTGTATGATGCTGGTGGCATAGCAGTGACGTCATTTGCTATCTGTCAATTTATATAATTTTGATAACCAGACAGGTATTAAAGGCTTTAACAGACCGGATGCGTATACGTGTGCACGTCGTAGTCACGTCACAGTCACGCGCGTAGTTACTAAGTTGTATTGTATGAAACTCTACGAGACAGGACACACTGCTTGCGTAACGTAGACGTGCGCGTCATTACGCAAGCAGTGTGTCCTGTCTCATACAGTTTCATACATTACAACTCAGTAACTACGCGCGTGACTGCGACGTGTACACGTATTATACATGTATACGTCGCAGTCACTTGTATAATACGCGTCCGGTCTGCTCGAGCCTTAATACAGAAGGGAGCTAATACCACACAGTGGCTAGACCTTGCTCTGGACCGAGATAACTGGAGAAAACTGGAGGAGGCCTATACCCGAAAGGGGTCCTAACTAATGTAAAATTTTGTTTTATATGTACCTATAAATTTAATGTAAAAATGTAGGAATAAAAGGGTTTTTTTGTTTTATTTAACCAGACATGTCCACTAATGTCCAGTATTCAAAAACGATTAGTACTTACAGGGCTTTTTTTTAAACTAAAATATGGATAAATATGGAAATATGAACAATTATAAAAACCCATCGTGATGTTATTTTCACTAAGCATTTGACACCTTTTTGAAACCATTGCTAGGCTAAAATTATTTTTTGTCGAAATGTTATAAAATCATTTAGCGAAAGTTCGCGGCAAAACTAATATTGCCACTTTTCCTTCGACAGTGTGATGTTAAAAGTGTCGTAAAAAGTAAGCTTCAAAGGTCTCCCCAACTTCCCCTTAAAGAGGAAATGGAGAACTCTAACTTCTCCCCAATTTGTTGGAGTTTCGGTTCGTTTTGAGGAAATTAACCGAGGACTTTCGCATCTTAGTTTTCGTGCTTGTTAAATACTTTGACGTGGTTTTTAGATTGGTTGATTTGATACAAGAAAAAAAGCACAAAATAAAAAAAGAGTAAAAATAATATGCAAAGACATGTTTATAACGAATTTTATAATATACACACTTCCTATAAAAAGTACATTAGTTTAATACCATCTGGTCGTTCAAAAAAAATTTTAAGGTATCCATAATATTGAGAAAAAAATATCCCTTCTGCACAAGCTGCTCTATGGCCGGATATAAGGGTCGGCGCACACGGCACGTGCGATGCGCGCGCGCCGGTGTGCGGTGAGTTCATTGTTTGGTACGCTTCGCTAATTAGAGTGTAATTTTATAAGCATCTAGTGATCGTATGTTATGGATAACTTTGTTTACATACATTTGTATAATCGTTTAGTTCTTTTTTTTTATAAACGCGTGTGTAAACAATTAACTACTTTTTAATTTCGGAACATTTTTTATATATTAATAAAAATGAGCCTAAATTTTTTTAACCAGCTTCAAATAAAGGGGAAGTTCTCAATTCGGTTGTATTTTTTTAAACCTTTGCATCTAATGATTATAGTTATTGCTACCTACGTTCATTTGCATATGAACACAAGATGCGCACGAGCCGTTTGAGGGTTCCTTGTGTGAAATATAAAATAAAACGTAACACCCTAAGGCGTGATGGGTCTAGTGCATTATTTCTCAGGGGACATTTCTAATAAACATAATAAATATCATGTAATGCAAGTATTGTAAAAAGTAGAGAGAAGCGCTAAGGTCAATAGTTGTTTTTTCATCAACTATCATTAAAAAATATGTATATAAAAAGTTTATAATTTGGTTAGCTAAAAAGAAAATGGGTGCAATCTGTGAAGTAAAACAATCTTACTATCAGTGCCTCGATCACGAATAAATGTGACAATCGCAAGCGTATCGTATCGTATCCGATATACACTGCGCGGTGACACTACAACGGTTGGCGGTCGAGCTGGCATTGACGCGCAATATAACTCGAATACGAGCGGCGACTGTCAGATTTGTTCGTGATAGAGGTACTGATTACCTATTCTGTTTCGCATTGTTTTCCCAAGTCGGTGATCACATGTGAAGAACTCGCGAGAATTTCGCATTCAATCATCGTCACAAAACTTGTTTTCCCTAAGTACAGTACAAAAGTATTATTGAGGAATTGAATTGTAGATCAAGCCTATATCTTATTTTCTTTTTAATTATTGTGTATTGAAATTATGCATGCCTTGACGAGGCAGAATGTAAGGAATGGCACTAATCTATTTAAGTATAAAAACTATTGTACCTAAATTTTTTGCAAATTAATATTATGATTATCACCTTGATTTGACCTACCTCTAAATGTGTATAATTATGTATTTGTACTTATATCAAATATTTTTTTTTTAATTAAATAGACCATAAAACCTAAAACTAAATAACGAAGAATACTTCTTGTATAAGAATAAGGTATATTTTTTTAGTTACTAAATTCATTAATTTTAAGATTAGACATTCTTTAAAACACATAATACCGCCTGCACACTATGCCCATGCCGCTGCCGGAATGTATGGCGGCATCAATGCCGCGGACTTATTGCCACAGCAAAATGGCCTTTATTCTCACTAAGCGGCATTAATGCCGGCAGCGGCATGGGTATAGTGTGCACGCGGTCTTATACATTACTTGGGCATTTTTAAATTCTTACACCTTGCTATCGTATTTTTTTTATTATTACAAAAGTACGCAATGTACGCATTTGATTCAAAAGCCTTCACAATTCGATTCCCATAAGCTACATAGCTACCTACGTTACAACCGTAATTTCACAGTCTGCGGTTATGCGGAACCCGAGTACACGGGCGGTGCTCACGCTTCACAACTTTTAACTCTAATTTGTATTACAAGGATTCGTTGGAGCGAATAGGTATTTATATGTCTTATAATATACGCGTTTGTGAATTGTGGACCACAATAATTATGTGGTAGTATATTTTGGGAATTTTCGGTTTGGGGATTCTGCGTTCCCGGTTTGTGTTTGATCCCCGGATTAGGTTTTTGAACGGAAGTATTTTTGTTAGATCCTGTTTGGTATAAAAGCTTGGTATGATTATGAAAATGGTCAAGTGTGGATCGAACTCGTGCTCTAAGAATTCCGTACTATTAAGCTACTACTTAACTAAGTAATACTAAAAGTATACTTATTTAAGTCTACCCGCAACGCATATAAAACTTATTTAATATTTTCTCATGTAAGTGACAAATTGTCTTAATGAGAATAAAGACCGAAAAGTCACCTATATTGTATGTATACATATATACATTTAATATGAGTGTGTGCTTTAATGAAATAAATTATCTAAATTATCTTATCTTATAAGTGGACTTCTACAGACTTATGATCATGATAGTTTGTAACTAGCATAAATACACAGATAAATTACTCTCTAGTAGATAAAATGTATGTAGATGGAAGCTCTATCGAAAGTTCGAGAACTCTCTCAAAATCAAACGTCGAACTGTCTGAAAACTCACGAACTCATAATTGCCTCACTGCTGATCGAGGCATCTATGTTCAGCGCCACTGCAGACAGCTTTCAATCTAAAATGAACTTTATTACTGTAAGGTATGTATCAAAATAGTGAAAGTATCACGATTTTGATGGGACTACCTCAAAGATCCACACTTAGTTTTACAATTATTTTGCTTTTGTGATTAATTATTTTTTCATCCCACCATCTCGGAAAGAGTATTTTTAATCTTCAATATCTGAGTGCAAAAGCCGTTTTTATTCTCTAGAGGATAAAGTAAATTGAATTTAGAACATCGTGTGCACTAAGTTTGTGAATTAAAAAAAACAATAAACCTATTTACTGCTACCTCTATGGTGCCGAATATATCATACAACTTTTTTTTAATTTGTTAAAAACTCAGACTCGGAACCTTCTTGGTGTTCTTTTTTCAATTTGCTTTGTACGCGGTTCTTTACGCGGCATTTTTTCACGTCATTGTTAAACCTTATATTAAAAACAAGAAACTTGAAAACAAGTGAAAAAACTAAAATGAGTGATTCTAGCGACGAGGAAGTTTGTTTGACGCCAACAGAATTGACTGAAACTGTTAATAATGCGCAAATTAGTCATTTCCTCGCTGAGGTGGAATGAAAAGTTACGTGTTGCACTCGAGTGCAAAGATTTTTCACCTCGTGCTCTTTTGATTCCCTCGCTAACGCTCAGGATTCTAATTTTGAATCACTCGCTGCGCTCGTGATTCAATTTTAGAATCCTTCGATTGCTCGGTCATCAAAATTGAACACGCGGTTAAAAAGCAACTTTGCACTCTTGTATAACAAATAACTATTATTTTGTTTTAAAATTTTTAGCTCGCTCTTGGTCTAATCTTAATAGCTTGTTGTCAGTCTCCTATAATTATTGTAACACTTGGCATGCCTCTATTTTGTTATTGTTATATTCAGTGATTCGGTGTTTATGATGTTGGGGACTCAAATAAATAAATAAACAATCGATTGAACACAAATCAGAAAAAGACAGATTAGTAAAAATTAGTTTAATTGCACCCGTTGAGCTATATATAAATCGTTTTCAACAGTTTGTAGATAGTTCAACTGTTTTATATGTATTTTGTAAATGTTGTGAATGGTAATGTATTAGTCGTTATTTTCTTCGTGAATAAATAATGTTGTCAAGTGCACTGTTCATAACTGGGAAAGGAACTGCAAGTCAGCTAGGTATAATTAAGCAACTTCTAAAGTATACCAATGTACTTATTTGCTGTCAAGCTTAGGGCCAAAATACACTAGGCGTACGCTCAATGTCAGGTGTGTCAGTAGCTTTTTTTCTCTAACCGGTCAGAAAAATGTCCATCCCCACAATGTTTAGGATGTTTTTCCACTAAAGCGTAGCTTAAACGATTCCTATAGGTGGATGTCAAACATATCTGTAGCAACATGGCTTAACTTAGCTCTGGTGTAAAAGCACCCTTATTGTTCGATATATCGATTTAAATTCTTATCGATGTATATCGATTTAAGCTTAAGAGTAGGCATTAAGCGTGTGGTACTACTATTTATTCCGTGTATGTATGCACCCTTGTTACGAACTCGACAAAGGATTGCTCAAGAGCCTGTGATCTGAACACGACAATTAAAAGCGGAAATCGAGTTATGCGGTTCCGTTGAGCGGATCAGAGCCCTGAGTCTATGTCCGTGTTGTGTTTTCTTGCTATTTTTGGCATTCGGAAACGGATTCGCAAAGCGAACAATTTTGTATGAAAACCGGATAAGCGCCTCTAGCAGGAGATTTGGGAACTATCCGGTTTTCATACAAAATTGTTCGCTTTGCGAATCCGTTTCCGAATGCCAAAAATAGCAAGAAAACACAACACGGACATAGACTCAGGGCTCTGTGCGGAGTTTTGAACTAGTGATGTGCAACTTGTTGTCGATGATTCAATAACGGATGAACTGAATATTCAAACCTCGTTGGAAGTTATTAGCCATCTGCGTCAGGATCTATCCTTTGCATCGACCAAAAATAAAATAATTTATAAAAGAAAGTTATTAGCCATCTGCGTGAGGGCCTATCCTTTGCATCGACCAAAAATAAAAGAATTTATAAAAGAAAGGACAGAAAACTGTATTGTATACCATAAGGAAACTATTACCCACAGAGTTCGTAATTCTTAAGTGAAATGCCATGGGCTATGTGACGGTATTCTTAAAAGAAAGATGTGGCCTTTACTAAGACAAAACCAGAAATACAATTGTGATAAAAATATGACATTGTATATCACAAACGAAACATAATTCATGTGGATTAAATTAGTTTATTTTTAATAGATTTTAATATTTTTTTTAAATTAGAATAATTTTATCGATATAATATGTGTTTTTCCCTTCACTAACATAACATACGTTAAAGTACACAGCATTATCATATATTTTGTTTTTGAACCGCAACACATCTCGCAGTATAAAAGTAGATTCGAAAAAGTTATAGGGTTGTCTGCTTATTGCATGTTTTTAATAAAATGTCCCTTGAGTTATTGAGGTTTTTTTTACTTTGGTGCAATCCTTGTCTTTTTACTTAGATAACCGCGTCACTCAAGCATAGAAAAAAGTCTAAGTATAACAAAAAAATTAGAGTAAATTCTTTACATTGCTTACATTATGTACGCTCGTAATGATAATGAAAAAAAGAATGGAACGACAAAATCAAAATGCCTTTATTCAATAATCTCTCAGTTAGGTATGATTATTTTTATTTTTTTTTTTTTTTTTGGAGCTAGTTTGTCTCAAGCTTATTTATCTTCTACATAATCATTTTATTTTTTGTGTTTCATATTTGGAGCCTTTTATAAGATCAACCAACCAACTTCCGCAAATTCCTAATTATCTCCCAGAAAAAATGAATTATTTCTGTATGATATTCTGAGGTCAAAGCCACATTTGCAATTAGGGGCGAATGGGGGAAACTTGGCCGCAGGTAATTAGGGTAGCATTCTGAAGAAGTGCACACGTAGCGCGTTTAGCGTACACTGCAGATCAAAATTATCACGTTATCTTTTTTTTTTATGATAAAAGTAATGGAACAAGCTGATAGCTCACCTGATGTTAAGTGGTAACTTCTGCCTATAACAATGCATTACCTCACAGAGCAAGTCCAATGAGGACGTGCCCTGTAAGGCAATGCACTGCGTCCATCACTCTGAGACGTAAAGATGTTGAAGTCTCATGTGCCTGTAATTACACCGGCGCCCTTACCCTTCAAACCGGAACACAGCAATGCGAGCATCGCTGCTTGGCGGCAGAAATAGGTACGGTGGTAGTACTTCCCCGGACGAGCTCTCACAAAAAGCTCTACTAATACTCTAATCTACTAGTACTGTTTATCATCGAAGCGCTCGTGGCGTCAATCTACGTTAAGCGACGTCCTGCGCGGTAACTATTTGGATGGGGGCCATTAGTGGCATTTACATGTGAGCGCTTCCGTGCTTCGGAGGGCACGTTTAACTGTCAGTTGCTATGAGTATGGCCATAAATGTACAGAAATAAGATTTCCTCAACGGAAAAGTTAAAAAATTTCTTTTGATATTTAATTTAATTTTTTTAAGGAGAGAGAAAAGTGAAAGATGTGGAGGGAGACCTTTGCCCAGCATTGGGACGAAACAGGTTAACAAAAATAAAAATATTTTCTTTAGTAGGGCGCCTTCTGTTGAGATCGGCGTAATATTAAGTCCGGATAAATCACGTAACTAAGCAATTATCATTTAAAAATATCGCCGAATTGCTTAGCATCCTGACTTACTATTACCCCGATCTTACCAGAAGGCACTGTACGTTTTAATTTCGGAAGAATGATATGTTAATGTCATTTTGCTAGTAAGTGTACTACCAGTGAGATGTTCCCATATCCGCGGCAGAGAGCAACCGGCTAGAGCTCGTTAGGGACGCTCGGACGTTTGTTACAGTTCTTTCGAATATTTGCCAACTTTAGCTCCAAGTTCGTTACTTTCCTAATGTTCCGTAATTGTGACTATTATGTTTCTAGTTTCATCATCATAATCATCAGTCTGGCTATGCCTCTCGCACAGATGTCCAGAGTTTTTGGTATTATCCTTTGATCGACTGTCCGTGATCTTACAATGCCACTCAAAAAAATAGAAATATTCATGGCCATTACTCACCACGTTCTCTAGTCCCAAACTAAGCAGAGCTTGTACTATGGGTACTTGCTTGTACTTCTAGATTCCTGATAGAATACTTATATACATTTTTTTTTTGTAATACTTAGTAACACCCAGATACAGAACAAACATCTATGTTTGCCACACACAAATGTTTGTTCTAGGTAGAAATCGAACCCATGACCCATAGCGCGGAAGGCAGAGCTATTACCAACTGAGCTGTGACGCCTGTGCAGTATATAAAAGTATATTTTTTAGAATATTTTTCTGGTAGGTGTATTTCCGATCTCTTTTCCCAAGACCAGAATATAAAACTTCTAACAAGAAGGCTCATGCATAATCAAGTCACAATAAGGATCTAGCTCGAGCTTCCCATGAGGTCGATGACCGTTCTAGCGATCCCCGCGATCGGATAGATCGGCAAGACTTTTGAAAACACTAACGACCGCCGGTTCAGTTGGTGCGTTTCCATTGTCACCCGACAAAATAGACATACACGTCCCAATACTAAAACTATACTTGGATTAGTTTCATGCTTAAATGATTGCTACCTCTTACTAACGGGTAATTTCTTTAATTTCATGACAAGTTTGTATAAATTATACGCGTAAACATATTTTTTTGTGGTACAAACAAGTCTTAAAATTAAATGAACAAGGTCAATAGGTAACTAAAAATACATTTATAGAACGAATTAGATACTTACTAATATAGTTCAAGTACTTTAACCAGGTTTATTGCATCGGACGGAAGATCCACTATGTTACTCCATTTTAACTTACCTATTCTTTTGACAATAGGTATAAGCGTTAAAAGAATGGGTAAGTTAAACAAGAGGCAGAGAAATAGGCAGAATGGTGCTTTGAGTGACGTTTTAGTATTCAGGCGATAGACACATTTTATTTTACATACTTAAAATAGACCTACGCTCGTACCTATTTTAAATTGAAGAGGGTTGAATGCTTGGACAAATTAGCAATAATTGATCCAAGGTTTAATGATAATGTTGCGTTTACACTCAGCTGCAGTCGGCAGGGAAGTGAGCATTAGCCTAACATATATAAACACGATCATGCCTCTGTCCCGGCATGTTCATGCCCTTGCTCCTAATAAGAATAAAGGCTATGTTTCTGTGGCAATAATTCCCGAATTAAACTCGGCAATAATGCTGGCAGCGGCATGGGCATAGTGTGCACGCGGTATATAGTGTGAACGCGACACAACATGTGAAGAGTGGAAACGCGCCTAATCGTGATCTCGCTCACGGAGCCGCGCTCAGTCGGGCGTGAGTCGAACCACCAAGGAAACGATACTCTGAACTTTTACTATAATTGCTAATCATTCCGGGTCTTTTACTCGAACGCACATACTTTTTTTATGGTCTGATTTAAGTAACGGGTCTTTTAGCATAGATATAGGTTAATTCAATTTTAAAGGGAATTGAGTATCTAAGTACCTACTCCTTTATAAATATTCACGGACACTTAACACAACGCCTTCTAGTCCCAAACTAAGCAAAGCTTGTACGATGGAAAGTGGATGGCTGATAGAATACATACATACTTTTTTTTTGTAAATACTTGTAATAGTGTAATACATAGAAACACCCAGACACAGAACAAACATCTATGTTTACAACACACAAATGTTTGTTCTCGGTGGGGATCGAACCCACGCCCCACAGCACGGAAGGCAGAGCTACTACCGACTGAGCCATGACGCCTGTCCTTTATACAGACAATCCCATCCCATCCCACTTCCCAATAATATTATAAAAGTCAAAGTTGAGATGTTTGGGTTTCTCGCGCTGCAACTAATACTGGTCCGATTTGGATGAAACTTGGAATATGCATAGTTAGTAACGTGAAAAATTGTAAATAACTAATATTTCCTTCTAGAAGAAAATAATATCAAACCCATTGAAAATAGTTACCTACTTAATAATAATAATTCCATACTTGTAGCTATGCTGGTAGCACATGCGGAAGACTGTTGCTATTCAATTTTTAATAGGCAATTCTGAAAAACATAACCCCTAGGTAGTTTATCATTTATTTTTTTCTATGTATAGTAACTAGGCTGAGTCGGGTCATAATGGGTCTCAAGGAAAACTTGTTCTGAGTAAGCTTGGAGACGTCTTAAAACTGTGACACATTTAATTGACTTAACTCTATATCTACTTCTAAAAGCTCATAAAATAGGACCAGACGGTCAAGGTGTCACTAGGTATGTCAAGCCTTGGGAATTAGTCAATTTCCTGAAGCAATCAGTATCGTGGTTAACTCAAACAAATCAGATCCAATCGATGTTTTCTAATAAAATACTGTCATCTATATACCAAACTTGTATAGGTACTCGTATATTAACGCATCATTTGTATTCGACGTAGATGAGAATCGATCGTCTGCTGATATACTTACTGCTCAAGCACTGATTCGGCCTCAAGAATACATTTTTGTATGAAAATTTGTACTCAAATCAATGCTTAAGTTACGATTTCTTTAACAGCATACAAGCCTATCTGTTCTTGATAAGATAAAGAGGCAAATTTTTGCCTCAGGACCAGAATACTACTCTTCTTCTGCCTTCACTTGTTTTACGTGATATTCTATCTGTTTAATTTCTCTTTCCCAGGGTAAATCAAAAAGAGAGCAGTCACTAGAAGAGCTACGCCAGCACATTCACAAATACTACATGCCACTAAGCCGACAGTTCATGGTGCTGTTCCCAGAAGGGGGTTTCCTGCACAAGCGGAGAGAGGTCAGCCAGAGGTCAGTGGACAAAATAAACTTACATTCACATTTTATAATATAAGTAGGATTTAGGGATTAAATACGTAATGAAACAGTTGAGCTATTTACAAATCGTTGCAAACGATTAATAGATAGCTCAACTGGTCTAAATCAGAGCAAATCGGAAGCGTACCCAAGACACTGGCTGAATTGCCGCGCTGAATAGCAATGCTGATACGGTGGGCCAGATACTCACCAGCCCTCGGGTCACGCGTCGTTTTGACTAGACGCCCTGAAAGAGTTTAAAAACCTGGAGGACCTCGGTATCCCACGGACTTAAGAGTCTCGACCCAAGAGGCACAAATGTGTAGGCTCTGTCGAGACCCGCAATGCTAGGATATAAAAATAACTACCTATATTTTTATCGGTACAGGTTTGCAGAGAAGAATAACCTTCCTAAGCTGGAGTATGTATCATTGCCAAGAGCTGGTGCCATGAAAGTCATAATGGAGGAGATTGGACCCAATAGTGACCAGGATGCCAGCACATCTAAAGACACCACCAAAAAAGGTATGTTCAGGAAACCCTATACACTCTTGTCTATAATAATAATAGGCCTTTACATGTATTGAAGATTTATACAGTGTCAGGAGACAACCTATGTCTACACTTAACGGGACACTGGTAGTGCCTGGGACAATGTTGGTCTACAATATGTATTTGTAAACAAAAAGTGGTTCTAATGGACATTTTTAGATTTGTCAACGACTTTTAAAAATCCCCAAAAATTTCAAATCTTTAGAATAAGAACTTACATAAAAAAAAAAAGAATTTCCATTTCTACTTAGTTTACTTAATTTTTAAGTAATGTAAATCATAGCTACCTTTACCTACTTGTACTTTGAGTAAATAAAATCTTGTAATATTTTCTTCTTTGCCTGAGTTTTCTCCTACAGCAGGAAAGAATTACTGTTACATTTTGGCAGTGAATTGAATAATAATAAATTGGGTCTTGATAAAATTTAAAAACAAAATAATCAATGCAAAATTATAATGTAAGCAGAGCTTTGAATTTAAACTTAGCAATATGAAATATTGTTGTCAGTTTATCACATACACTTAGAAATAATTGTTTGGTTTACACTTCTCTCTCTCTTGCTTTCGCCTCTCTCTACATCTCCCTCTCTTTCATATTTTCTTATGATAAAAAGTTAGAATATAAATAGTTTTAACGTACTTATCCTAAAATTAAATGCGGGTTCTTGAATCATACAATACTGACTATACTATTAGTAGGAATCATAATAATTAAGTATTTAATATTCTTATTTTATTGTTAGTTATTAGTACATGTTGAATTGACTTGCTGAAAATCGAACGGTAAATATTTGCTAAGATTAGTACGTAAGCACAAAGAATATTTTGACGACGGTGTAATTTGACAATGCATGACTAATTTACTGAAATTACCATTGTGATGACTTATCTTGATGAGTATATCAGGGGAAGTGTGAAAGTGGCGCCTGTTATTGAAAAGGTGAGGAGTGGTAGATTAGCCTGGTATGGACACGTAATGAGGAGGGATGAAAGTTATATTACGAAAAGAGTTATGAATATGAGTGTGGCTGGGGGGTGTGCAAGTAGAGGAAGGCCGAAGAAGAAATGGTTGGATTGTGTGAAAGAGGATATGAATGTGAGAGGAGTAGATTCAGATTTGACGAATGATAGGAGTGAATGGAAGAAGAAAACATGTTGTGCCGACCCCACCTAGCGTGGGATAAGGGCAGGGAAATGATGATGATGACCATTATGACTTGTTATTATAATATTCAGCTTACACTGTAACACAGCTTACTGCAGTAAAGTAACACCAGCAATAAGAACCCATTGACAAAAAAGACGTTACATTACAGGGTAACTTAGCTACGCTCTTCAATGGATTCATTGTTGCCACACAGTGTACCTAGCTTTACCGACTACTGTATTTTGAGATCTGGGAGGGGATCTAGTTTGTCCCTGGAAGCAAAACCGTGACCTCATTTAATTTTTTTCTAAAGTGTCAGTCAATAGTAGGTTTATTGGTATTAGAATTCATTTGGTAACGTTATTTAAATAGATAACACTAAAAACGCTACCGAGTACGCAATGTACACAAAACCACTGGTCTTCTTAGCTTGCCAACCATTCGTGTCTGGTACCTTTTGGGCAGTTTCTTCAATAACTCTTGTGGAAATACCAGCTGGAAAAAAAGAATACAATTCTATTTGGCACGTTTCCAAAACTAAAAGATTGTGTGGCGGGGAAATCCATGATATTTTTGATTCATCATCGAACCTTGCTAATATACATATTGGCTGGTCGGGCCTAGTGTCTCAGATCCGGTCATGCCACAGAAATTTATTAAACGATCCAGGAAAATAGGTGGGAAAACCAGTTAGTGTTCTATAACTGGAGATGCTTGTGCGTACATCTATAGTAGAATGATGAAGTTCATTGCTTTGGTTAACTGAGGCCGTGTTCTCTTAAAAATTTTAGTGATACGAACATAGTTTTCGTATTCGCCTTTGAATCTATTTCAAAAAATTTTGAAGTGGGATTCATTCCCTAAAACAAGGATTGCCAAGACATTTCACTGTCTCAAAGACCTTGGTTCAGCAAAGGACATTGTTAATAAAATAGAATTAAAAGATTTTTCAAAGCATAAACTTACCAGCGTTATTTGTATTATTTGCAAGAGTAGCTGGATGTTCATGAATAGTATTTTCAGTTTTCATAGATGGTTTATTTGTACTGGGCTCGTTCGGCCGTTTTTCAGGTCCAAAATGTTTGAAAATCAATGAGTTTAGTTTTGGAGATTGAGCTGTATTAATTGCATCTTGATCGGTGCTTCGTTTGTGTTTCTCATTTGTTTCATTTCTAGAATTCGCCGGTGGCTCACTATCTGTATTAAATCTATCTTGTTTTTGTGCTAAAATAGATACGGCGTCATTTACGTTGGTATTGGCCTGCAACTTTTCAGTGTTCAAACCATTCTGATCGCTAGAGTATTCAACATTGTTATTGTTTAAAACAAATTGTTTATCATTTATTTCTTTATATTGTTCATCAGTATTGTCTACTCCATCAGGGTGTTCTATCGTATTGCGTTTCAAGCGCTCTTCTATATCAGATACTACAGATACTTGCATATCAGTTGTTTGTAGATTTGGATTCTGCCGCAATCGGATGGTGTGTCGATTGATCACTTGTTGCTTTTCATTGTTAACTGTTTCTTCAGATACAGGCCTCACTTTGTGCTCTGAAAAATGTAAAGTAAGTGCTTAATATCTGAATGTTAAAGTTCTTTACCAAATGCAATACTATATAATATTTAGCAAAAATTTACGATATAGCTGATTTTTTTTTCTCAAAAGGTAAGTTGTTTATATTATTATTGAGAGTGGTCTGTTTACAATTGGTTCATTAACCAATGAAGTATTATATTATCAAGAACCGCATGCTATTAATACACTTAAAGGAAGGTAATACTGCTAGGTGAGATGATAATTGTCATATTGTGATCGACTGTACTTTATGTAAGGATTATGTGAATAAGTATAATACGGGTTTTGTGAAAAAAAAAGTACTAACAACTTTTTTTTCCGCGGCGCTAGGATTAGTAAAAACCAACCTAAAACTAGTTTATGATGACAAAGGTTTTATTGATTTTGCAAAGTACAACTTACCTTTTCTGTCATAAAGTTTTGAATTGCAAAGCACCGCGCACCCTAAAATTGTAACTACGGCGTACATTATTCTATTCATTTTTCACTTTAGTGTTTTGACACAGATCGAAATACTCAAATGACAAAATTAATGCCCGATCGTCAAGACCGGATATAGGTGCTCAAGACGGTTGCGCGTGTACTGAGAAGCGGAATGAATGAAAGGACAGCGCGTGCGCCGCGCTGAGTGGTGGGACGTGGTGGGTCCGAAGTGAAGTTATCCATCCGGCACGATCTTATGTATTTCGAGATCTGCCGCGACGAGCAATTTTTGAATGCAAGAAACGTGAGAATATACAATTTTGCCTTTGTTGATTTTTTTTTAATTCTAGAATGTTTATATAATTTGTAGAAGCTATACGAGTTTAATACATAGTTTTTTTAAATGTCTATTGGTTGTGCAAAAGTAAAATAATGTTTAACGGTGTTTTTACGAAACAAAAATATTTGTTTTGTTTCAAAAGTGGTACCACTTTCTACCATCGCACTGCTCGCCAACATGGAATTCATCCACACACAGCCTAGAGCCAGCGTGGTCGCGCACCGTCCGGTTTCAGAGGAATTTCCTCCCGCGAACACTCAGGTTGTGGAACGATCTTTCTATCGAGGCTTTCCCTAGTGACTACAATATGGGGCACTTCAAAAAGCGTGTTTTAAAATTCTTCAAGGGTCGGCAACGCGCATATGTGATACCTCTGGTGTTGCAGGCGTCCATAGGCTATGGTAACCGCTTCCCATCAGGCGGGCTTTACGCTTGTTTACCTAAGTTAATTTTCCTAGTTTGTATTACTTTTAGAAAATAAATTAAATAACACTTACACGAATTATTCCGTTGACTAGTATCACATACTGCCACCAATAATGCGATAAAAAAATACAGCAAACACATTGTAATTTTATTACAAACTTACTCTGTAGGATACTGAGGTAATACTAAAAGTCACAATGGAAATCAATATTTTATTTATTATCATCCTTGTTGCTAAATTCAATGATTACTGAACGAACGAGCGAAGCGAGCAAAAATATAAACCCGGACAAATCGGTGTTGTACCTTTGTGTGTTAGAGCATAACTTAATCGGTTAAGGGGTTGTTTTGTTTTGCCGCTAATTTCTTTTTTGACTTCATTTACTGCCAGTTTTGAGTAAATAATTTCACAAAAGAACGGGTTTAGAAAAATTTCGAAACAGTCTTTCTTAATCACGTCTCAGTTTTAGCTCGAGCTTAACTTTAGGCTGAGCCTAGCTAGGCCGGATCTAAACCCTAGTTTTCATAATGACAGCGTTAGTGTTTTATAAACAACTAGCTTCCGCTCGCGACTTCGTTCGCGTCCCGTTGGATCCCGTTGATTTTCTGGGATAAAAAGGGTTAATCCAGGTCACGGACAATATATATTCCAAGTTTTATCCAAATCGGATCAGTAATTTTTGAGCCAATTCGTTACAAACATTCGTACAAATCTTGCCTCTTTGTAATATTAGTATAGATAGAATAGACAAACCAGTTTAACATATTATAATATAATCACTATAATTCATAACCTATAATAAAACTAAGCTAGAACCTATTTTTGAGCAGCCACTGCAATTTTGATCTATGATACTAATAATATAAATAACAGCGAATAAAATAAATGTACATAAAAAATAGATTTTTGAGTACTTGAATTATTTTTACTATTTCCATTATGCGATGAGGTTAGTTGGCTTTTCTCAGTACAATCACCTGAAAATAAAAAAAATATATTAAAACTTAATCGTATTACCAATTATGGTATTTTTTGTTATTTTCTTTACTTGTGGTGTACAATAAAGAATATTCTATCTATCTATCTATCTAAAGTAGCTATCAGTTTTAATGTTTTATAAACAAATAAACCTGCACGTTCATTTGTTCTTACTAATTAGTTTTTGTTAATTATTAGGCGCATTTATCTTAATTTTGAACTCCGGTATTATTCTAAGAAGTATTGACCTGTGTTTTGCAAAAGTAATAATATATATAACGAGTATGTTCTAATTTTTATATTGTTTTCCTGCTTCGTTTAGTGCATTTATTTAGTTCATTACTATGTGTATTATTTTCCTTATATATATCCATCTTTTTTTATATTTGTCTAAAGAGACGGAGATATTTATAACTAATTGACACTTATTATTTAGAGACTTCTTGTGTTTCCATTTCATTCTTCAGTCTTTATTTGAATCTGCTCAGAAACGATTTAATTTACAGGTTTTTGATGCAGAAAAAATATTATGGAAATAATTGTTTAATTTCAAAATATACTCATAACTATAACTGATCTTAAACTGTATTTAATATATAGAGTGATTACCAATATGTCCATCGTTAGCTTTGCTTTCTTGAGGTTCACATTCAGCAGTCAAAGACGATGGTGTTCCAAAAATCGCCAAAATAGCTCGACCTGTAAATTAATTTTTAATAAAATATAAATAAATATGAATATCCTTGGACATTTCACTCAAGGCCCTCTAGATAGACACTCGATTTTCGGAATCAGAATCGTTTATTTAGTAGAAATCTGCATATTTAGAATATGAATAAGAATAAGAATAATTTTTATTTACGACACTAGAACAGAAACAAAGACAGACTAATTAAATACTAACTATACTAGAAACTATTTACTACATAATAAGTAAACTTTTTTTTTTTTTTTTTTTTTTTTTTTTAAATAAAAAAATATACATTATTAATTATTATTTATTAATTATTTATTTTATAAGTAAACTAAGTATAAAAGTATTTAGTTTTTCCATATCTTTCATTTTAGTTTTTTGGCTTTTTTTACAGTTTTACAATAGTACTAGCCGTCGCCCGCGGCGTTGCTTGCGTTCTACCCTTTAGAGTGTGACGTTTCAAAATTCCTTTCTTAGTGCACCCCTACACTATATAAGGATACTACCCTCCAAATTTCATACCTCTAGGACTTATAGTTTAGGCTGTGCGTTGATTCTAAGTCAGCTTCAAAAGAGTTTTATATATATTGATGATGATGATGATGATAGATGTTATATTCAAATACGTATTATTTTTTTTACCTGTATCGCTACTGGTATTGTATGATGGTGTAACTGGAACACGAGTATGTGATCCATGACCAAGAGATGGCGTTGGTGGTGCAGTGGGGTTTTTTTCGGTTATTACAATTGCCTTGTATCTTTTATGAAAATCACCTTTGGGTCGCAAGCGGTCGTCCAACCCTTAAAATATAATATCGTTTCTTATTTATAAGTTTTAAAACATATACATGGTAGGCGTGGAAGTAACCAATATTTATTTATTATAAATTTAACTGGAAGAAGACTTACCCCCTATCTTATAAAAAGTTAGAGTTGACATTATGTCCTGATTACGTATGTTAAACAAGACATAATGTCCGCTCTAACTTTTTATAAGATAGACCATAAGACTATAATATTTTTTTTTTTGTAAATATAAAATTCAAGAGATGATAAAGCTCTTATTAATTAGTGTCTCAACACTATTTGTTGGGGTATCGTTTGATTTTAAAAGACCTACGATACGACCAGCAGGCCTAGGATGCGCACGCGAGATATTTGTCATGTCGTTCTGTCAAAATGTAAGCATTTTGCACCAGTTTCTGAACTATTGCATTATCTGTGGTAATGTTGTCGTTGTCGACAAAACGCGCCTTGTTATTGTACACTTTTGACACTTCTTAGTCGTCGTATCTGTCTGAGGACGAGATAATAGTCATGCAGAAATGTCAAAAGTTGAATATTCAAGGCGCGTTTTGTCGACAACATTGCCACAGATAATGCAAAAATTCAAAAACTGGTACAAAATGCTTACATTTTGACAGAACGACATGACAAATATCTCGCGTGCGCATCTTAGGCCCGCAGGGGTATCGCCAGGGGTATTGTGGGTCCGTAGTGATTTTTTAGGTGAAGCCTGGATCGCGTCCCCCGGTAAAAGTGCCCGACGGACCGTGAGGTTTTAGTCAGTACAGTCTGACATAACCTATTGCTCTAACAATCAATAGGTATCCATGATGGATTTCCTCACGTTAAAAAAAAAAAAAAAAAAAAAAAAAAAAAAGGTGAAGCCTGGATAAACTTTGGAATAGTTATACAGTACTTTTTCTCTTTCAATCAAACTGGAATCTGTTTATCAACATTAAAGACAAAACACGGTGTAAAGAAAGAAAGAAGAAGAACAATTTTATTGAAATTATACTTCTAATGCGACTTCTAACTGACAGCGTACAAGGTGGCGTTAAACGGGAAGCGTTAGTCTCTGTCTCTTTCTATTCCCTCGAATAGAAAGAGACAGAGACTAGCGAGAGTGATCACATACGGATACCACCAACAAACCCAAAATACTTCGATAGCGCGTTCTAGGATCCGGACAAACTTAGCAGCGCCATCTAGTTCTGATTTAGGCAACATGAGCATAGAACCTTTTCTAACTAAATAAGTACTGCATATTGGTTATGTACATAAAAATAAATACTAAATTAATTTCACATTAAACACAGAGCGAGAGTGAATGCGTGCCACTTGAAGTATAATTTCTTCCGTGCGGAGGGACTCCACGCACTGGTTTTTTTATACGATGAACCTCGTCTCAAAAGCGGCTTTTGGTTTAGAGAGGTCAAGCTGTATCTAAAAATACACGTCTTTGATTTCAATAAAATATAGCTATGTTTCAATCCGGGAAAAGCGCTTCTAAATGGTATAAGTTTCATTGAAATTGGTCCAGTAGTTGAGGCGTGGGCGTGATCCGCGAACAAACAAACAGACAAACTTGATTTTCGGAAATAGAATCGTTTATTTAGTAGATCTGCATATTTAGTTTATCCATATCTTTAATTTGAGTGTTTGGCTTCTTTACAGTTTTATAATAGTATAGACAAGACTAAATAACTCACCTGTGTTATTTTTATTACCAGACTCGTCTGGTGCTGAACTATTTGTTTCGTAGTATGTTGTATTTCTCACAAATACAGTTGCAAAAACTTTTTCTAAGTTTGCCAAAAAACCTGGATCGCTTTTCAAGGTTTGAACGAATAGTTCGCGGTGTGTCATTAGTTTTTGCTGCTCGACTGCGGGAAGAGCTGCTTGTTGATTGGATGCCCGTTTCTGCCTTTCTTTTTTGACCAATGGCGGAGGCTCATTGTCTCTCTTATTCACTTGTAACCCTGTAAATTCAAAAAGTATTGCGTAAGCTTGTATTTGTTTTAATTCTTCGTGCCATATAAAAGTAAAATATTATACTTTTATATATTTATATAAATATATAAAAGTTTTTTCGTGGCGTTGACAAATCAATATAACTGATAAATTAACTACTATGGTTGAAGAACCCCCAGCATAGCTCTCTGAATTAGCAAGCTGATGTGGCAATGGGCAGGGGATAATTCCACTAAAGAGCTTGTCACCTGAAACGCAGCTGATCCGTAATTTTTAATCTGTTTTCGGTTATTTCGTATTCTACTATCATTGACAGTTGAAACGCAAGTGAACCGTATTTTATATCTGTTATTTTTATCCATCTGAACTCAGCTATGCCGCAGATCGCTCGAACTATTGGTACCTACTGAATTGTAGGTACGTCAACCGTTATTTAGTGGAATTAGGTCCCAGGTCAGTTTCAAAAGTGCGATAGGCACCATGTTAAAAACTTTAATTCTTTACAATATTAGTTAAATTTCAGTGTCAATTAATCCATGCTTAATAACTATGAATGCGAAAGTAACTCGGTCTGTCTGTCTGTCTCGCTTTCACGCCAAAACTACTGAACCGATTTGAATGAAATTTTGTACACAGATAGTCTAGAGCCTGAGAAAGGACACATGCTACTTTTTAATGCGAAAAAAGGGTTGTAAGGGGTTGCAAGGGGGGGGGGTTAAAGTTCCTTAACCTTTTTCATGAAAACTTTTTAATGTCACATTTGAAATAACTGTCAGTTGTTTGACAGTAAGAGTTTGAATGACAGGACAACGTCTGTCGGGTCAGCTAGTATTCTATATAAATGACTTGACTTGACTTATTTATTACAATTTTAACACTTGACATTGGCAAAATTGTCTGTCGAAATGACGGACACAGGCCATTATTGAAGAGAAGCAGAAGCAGATATTATACAGAAGGTTAAATTAAAAAAAATACATACCATTATCACGGACACCGTCAAACTGCTTAGATATATTGATTGCAGAAGTATGTGTTCTAAGACCAGCATTTTGGTTTTGTGAAAGTTCAGTAGGAAGTTTTTTGGTTATTACAAGAAATTTACAGTAAAAACGACGCATGTGATGGTTTCCACGCATAAAAACGACATCACCCATTCTGGGCTGTAATCCTGTAAATTTTAAAAGTATTGCATAAACAGCAATTTTTTTCTCTTCTTTTGTGTCATATTTGTTTTAAAAGTGTTACCCAACAAAAAAGAACAAGGAAAACACAACTGGCCAGAGTTTTTTTTTTAATGATAAAAGTAATGGAACAAGCTGATAGCTCACTTGATGTTAAGTACTAACTTCTGCCTATAACAATGCATTACCTCACAGAGCAAGTCCAATGAGGACGTGCCCTGTAAGGCAATGCACTGCGTCCATCACTCTGAGACGTAAAGATCTTGAAGTCTCATGTGCCTGTAATTGCACCGGCGCCCTTACCCTTCAAACCGGAACACAGCATTGCGAGCATCGCTGCTTGGCGGCAGAAATAGGTACGGCGGTAGTACTGAACCCGGACGAGCTCTTACAAAGAGCTCTACTACTACTGGTATACTACTGGTTTAATATGGGAATGCGTTTAAGTGGGCAACCTTATTTATTATGACTCTTTGAACTTGGGTGCGTTAGCTCCGATTCTACATAACGCAAAATTCTATTATACCTAGTGCATACCTATGACGCACTAATAAACAAGTTGCTGGCCACTTGTAACTTTAATAAAATAAAATAATATCCTTGGACATTTAATTTTCACACAACGCACTCTAGTCTCAAACTAAGCAGGGCTTGTGCTATAGGAACTAGATATCAAGTGGGTGTTTCTATGTATTATAAGTATGTATTTACAAAAAAATATGTATGTGTGTATTCTATCAGCCATCTAGTTTCCATCGTACTAGCTTTGCTTAGTTTGGGACAAGAAGGCGTTGTGTTAAGTGTCCGTGAATATTTATTTAATTATAGCTGATTCAATGCTTAGATTTGTGTGAAAGAGGATAAGAATGTGAGAGGAGTAGATTCAAAATTAACGAATGATGGGAGTGGAAGAAGAAAACATGTTGTGCCGACCCCACCTAGCGTGCGATAAAGGCAGGGGAATGATAATAAATACCTAGATGTGTGTTGTAAATACATACATACAATACAATACATAGTAACATCCAGAAATAGAACAAACATTAGTTTTTACCACACACAATAAATGTTAATTCTCAGTGTCACACAATATTTTAAATTATTATTTATTTTAAATTATTCACCTCCATTAGGATGTGAATTACACAACACCGCAAATCCAAGAACTGCAATAACTATGTTTACCATTCGTCTCATTATGGTATACTCAAAGTTATTCACGCACCAAGTAAGATTTAAGCTTATAGAACACAACCTCTTTTTCCTTCGGCAGCGCATGCACTGATTACATTTTTCCTTCGTTAACAAGTTCTTGTAAAGCTGGTCACGTGGGTGATGACGTCACTTAGATTTGAATTCCGCTGAGATCGGATGCAACTGGCGAGAAAAATTACGTAAGAACCCTACTTTGAACTTGAAGTATTCGTTACACTGCTCCGTGGAATGTGTGCGACCTCTTGCAATCGCCTACTGGCCGTGCAGTTTAAATCGAAACGCATATAGTTTTCCGGTGTATATAATCATTGTGTCATAACAGTAATAATTAAAATTATTCATTCAACTCTAATTGCCTACCTGCTCAATACGCTGTACTAGGATTAATATGAAAATGATGTTTTACGTCGTCGATAGGTGTTCGGTTGTCACCCGCACCACAAAGGAGAACAGTTGAAACTCGTTTTGTGGCGAGACAATCACTCAAACCCTCAGCTTGACAGACATAATTACTATTCTACCTACCTACGTATGTACAATGGAATAGATAGATAGATAGATAGAATATTCTTTATTGTACACCACACGTAAAGAAAATAACAAAAAATACCATAATTGGTAATACGATTAAGTTTTAGGAGGTAGGTACAATGGGCGGCCTTATTGCTTAAAGCAATCTCTTCCAGGCAACCTTTGGAAATTTGGAGTTTTCCTTTTTTTGGAATGTATTTTAACTAGTTTTCGTTTACAGACAAAAACTTCAACCGAAGTCCCACTATTATCTTGGACCACAACGTTGGTGACAGCATCGAGTGGATCCTCGACGTGACCATCGCATACCCTGACCGACTCCCATTGCATCTTGTGGATGTGGTCTGCGGAGTGCGACCGGCTTGCACCACTCACTTGCACTATCGACTTTACCGTAGCAGCGAGGTAATTTTCTTCTATAAGCATCATATCTACACTATTGTAAAACTTTAAAAAAGACAAAAACTAAAATTAAAGATATGCATTAAACGAAATAATATGCAGATCTACTAAATAAACGATTCGGATTCCGAAAATCGAGTTTGTCTGTTTGTTTGTTCGCGGATCACGCCTTAGCTCCTGGACCACTTTCAACAGAACTTATATCATTCGGAAGCCCTTTTTTCGGATTGAAACATAGGCTATATTCTATTGAAAATTGGTATATAAGTGTTCTACGAGTATCAGCAAACAAGTTTCCATAAAAAAAGCTTTGCTTAGT
The DNA here is from genome assembly GCA_918843925.1 of Eulithis prunata. Classification (NCBI taxonomy): domain Eukaryota; kingdom Metazoa; phylum Arthropoda; class Insecta; order Lepidoptera; family Geometridae; genus Eulithis; species Eulithis prunata. The sequence goes on along the minus strand of OU974020.1, from coordinate 8,203,735 downwards.
TTGTAGCTAGAGGGCGTTGTGTGTAATGATATAAAAAATATTTAAACGCTCGCGGCGTAGCTTGCTTAGCTAATCTGTATGAGTGACCGCTAGTGGCATTTACATCTAAGCGCTACCGTGCTTCAAGACACGTTAAACTGTCGGCCCCGGCTCTAGCAACCGTTGAGTCACGACGGAGGCCTCAAGGCGGACTAAAAACTCCGTCATCAGAGTTAGCCACTGGCTCATTGAACTTATTAGTCCACTACTCCACGTAAGCCATCCCTCAGGTTTCCAGAGAGCACGATGTTGGTCTTTTTATGTCGACCGGCTTTCATTGTCCGGTCCATTGGTTGCTTGATTCTATGCCATTCCTTCTGGTTTGCCTCTCGTCAGTTTTTAAAAACAAAGTCTTAGAATAAAAACTATTGTATGTTTTAAATTCTATGCAAACTCGTAAGTACAAAGAGATTGTGTACTATTGTTTTTCAGTAGGTATTCCTTATCCGGATCAGTCCGTGCGTGGATGCGCCATGAAATTAGTAGTTGATTCATAAATGTTGTTTGTTTCCTTCTAAATTACGCCATTATGGCTGGTTTTGAGATTAATATATAAATAAATTGGCTACTTTGCCTTGACTTCTTATTGAAATCGTGTTTTGGGTAGTTTTTGATCGAGTTGAGGTGAAAATTATACAAATACAAATACAAATACAAATACAAAACGTTTATTTGCAACTTAATAAATAAACTTAATAAAATACATTGTACATTTTAATTAAACACGTTTTAGGAATTGTGCCTAAATATAAAGTGTTGCAAAATGGCCCCATCTCAGCATGTGCAGGTTTTACAACCTGCGCTGGTCTTCCGCTGGGGCCGCGAGAACTTAGCTAGTTAAACTAAATAAATCAATATTAAACTAAGTGGACGTAGTTACTTATATAAGTAAGATTCATTAGAACCAGTACACTGTGATACTAAGAACGACGGTATAGTAGACAAATAAAATAAAAAAGCCAGATACAAAAACAGTGTAAATAAATTTCACAACTGATCTACATACATAATACGAGTTTAAACCTAGACTACCAACTAATAGTGCATGCATTAATAAATATACTTATGAGGTAAATGTAATGAGTGGTACCTAATGAAAGCTATTACACAAGTTTTATAGTATAGAGTATATTATAGTGAGTATGATTGCTTAATTATAACAAAAAAATATGGGTTTGAAATGGTTTGGGCAATGTTAAAACGGAAAAAAATATCATTCAAATATAATGATGCCCAGAGTAGATTTTACAGCGAATGCGTCGATCAACCAAGTATAATAAGTTAATATTATTACACAAATAAGTAGGGTCACGACTTAACCATAAGCAGGCATTTTTTGTAGTATTTTTCTGATCACAAAGAAACTTTTTTCCACTTGATTCCAGGTGCCAGCGGATACGGAAGGTATGACCCAATGGCTCTACGACAGATTTATAGAAAAGGACAAAATGCTAGAGGAGTATTACAGAACGGGCAGCTTTCCCAGTAAAGGTTCCACTCCATTTGCTATCAGGCCAGTCAGGCAAGACAATGTACGGTACCTCATGGTTCATGTGTTTTTTATATTGTCCACGTTCATACAGTACAAAATTATATGTACAGTACTAGGGTTCTTGTGGTAGAACTACTCCTAGACAATTTACAGTACAATTTAGCTTTGAAACGTTTACTAAACTGGTGTACTACTGGTCTACTTTTCTTGAAACCTTAGTCTTTATTTTTTTCGCCCTGTTCGTGTTTGTTTAATATGACAGAAATATTATATTTATCTGAAATCTGGTTTGCCTTTTTAGAAAATAAAAAGACTGGACAAACACATATGGAGAAACACAAACTAAAAACACACAAACATTTTTGTCTCCCTTTTACAGTTATGTCAAGTTACTAATTAGTATTACTATACAATACTATTTATTACACTTTTTATGAGCTATAAGAGTATTTCATTTTGTCTTATGTTATGTAAATTACAATCAATTTTGTCACAAAGAAACAGCGTTTAAACAGAGTCAGTCATTTTTAACATCAATTGCGAATGACACTGCGACAATGTTGTAGTTTTTCATGTCATTTCAAATTCTAAATAACATTATTTGTATTTATTTTTACATCAAAATGGATGGATTTGGATGACAACACATTATCAAACCATGCTGTATCACATATTTCAAGCGATTATGCCACTTACTGCCAATTAATTTTAAGATATACATTTGCGTACTTCGTCACGGTTTTGCCCTCCATATATTTTCATAAAAAAAACTTTACAGTTTCTTTTTGTTAATTGATATTAAATAAATCTGAACACGAGTTTTTTTTTTCCATCTTGATATTTTTCGGTAAAAAAAATTTTGATTCGAGTAAATTATGCGCAATGCCAGTCGGCAATCAAATGGTTAAAAAAATCTGTGACGAAATACTCGATACCTCGTAATAAGATTATGTATTAAATGTACCCGCGACAAATTTTTTAAAATGCTTGACAATCTCAAAGTTAATATCAGTCATAAAATATTCTCTTTTGTGCTTCAAAAAGGGATCAACAAATATATGTACTAATAACTACAAATCAAGTCAATATTTAAAAACTTTAGGGTGCAAGCTGAAAGTACACTTTTAATATTAACGTAGGTACTTTCTTAGTTTAAGGTTCTTTTAGGCAATTCACTTTCCTTGTCATCCTTTTTGACAGAGTGCTATGAGCACGGTTTAACTTAAACTAGCACTTTAGGGTTAAATAATTTTACTAAGTTATTGGGATTTTATACGTAACCAAATAAACCGTTACTTTTACGTTAGCTTTACCATCTTAACCTTTGGTATGGTGGAACGCGGATCGCTTTTCTATTGTCTGAAATCCAGGCAAACGAAAGGTTAAATTAACTTTTAATTTATCAATCTCTACTTGCTTAAAATGCATGGTAAAGTTACTATTCAAATTAAGCTAATAAATATTGAATACGTGTAGCTTTTTTACCTTTTCGAATTCTTTAAAGTATACTTCTAAGTCACGCCTTCGACACCACGACTATAAAAGTAGCATAAGTTTTAAAAATGAACCTTAATTACACGTATTAAAGTGCATTTTTATGATAGATAACTGCTGTCTGTTGACCAGAAATCTTGTTATAAAAATGAGCGTTACTGCGTTATGATAGAGTTTATTTTAGCATGGGCTTTAGTCGCTGTGTCGAAGTGTATCTCGCTGTCTGGTAAAATCCGCCCGAAAATGTTAATGGTTTTTGACATACTAGGTATACACTGAAGAGTAAGAAATTCGGGTCAGTAGCATAAAGTATGCAGCCACGTGCTGGCTTAAATTAAATGGCTTCCATACCATCAAATTTATAGGTTTTTTTTTAATTTTTACCTAATTCACTACTGAATACATCTTGTATTTTTGCGCTTTATGCTGGAAATATTAGATTTTTTTATATTGATTTCAATTGGATAAGGAGTGGTTGGTATTATGTACTCCCTCGTCCTTTTTTTACTAATAGGATACCAAAATTTGTGAGTTTTGTTGCTCTCCGATATTTCTAGAGCTCTTGGTTTTTTAAGTCTGTGTTGGTGATCCGAATTAATTGCTCTCAATTGTTGTTAGTTAAATGAAGATTCAAGATAGCAATTTCTGGATAGAATATTGAAATGGCTGTCAATCAATTTGTGCTGTGACGATAAAGTCAATATAAATATAAGTATTTTTAAGCTTAGGTTCTTCGTATTTCTAGTTTACTCGATACAATGGATTTGGACAAATTATAGACTTGTAGACAAAAAAAAATTAGGAGTAGTTTTATTACACTGTATATGGCGTACTGAACATAACAAATAATTCCGAACGACAATAAAATTATAGGAATACATCATTCAAGTGTCCACGTAAAAACCTGACAGTCCACACGTTAATAATGTCCAAGTTATATTGAGTAATGATGCTGCATCGTGCTGTGCCTTAACCAGGAATAAATGTGATAATCGTGAACGTATCGTAACGCTAGCGTAATATAATTTGAATACGTTAGGTTTACGTTACGCGGTGACCGTTACCACCCTGCGCGTCAATGATAATTCAACTGCAGAGGGGTTATCACGAACATATCTGACTGTCATATCACCGCGTTACGTAAACCAAACGTAAGTATTCAAAACATAACGCGTCAATCCCAGCTCGCTGTCTAGCGTTGTAGCGTCACTGCGCAGTGTATCTCAGATAAGCTAGCATTCGATACGTTTACGATTGCCATGTTTATTCGTAATCAAGGCACTGAGCGTAGTGTAACGTTAAGTTTACGTAACCCGACGAATGTGAGATTTATTCGTGCTGACCCGTAACGGGTGCTGTGTTATTCATTTAGATCACGTTTTACTTTTATATTTAAACAGTACATCTCGCTTCGAGCTTTGAATTCTGTGAAATTTAATTTTGCACGGAAAAATGTTCTAGATTTGTGACTGGAATAAGAAGTATTTGATCACAAAGTACGTTAAACTCCCTCAAAAATAGAGATTTTTTATCAATCAGATTATTTTATTGAAAAGGTATTGAATTGGTACTGGTGTCGATTCCGTTGTTCTTAAACTAACCTAATTATGTTTTTTTTTTTATGTTAAATCGTACCTTTTGAACGGTTAAAGTGTCTCGACTTGTAATGTCTACATTAGATTTAACAATGCGTAAGATACGGAAGTAGGAATGGTTCTTGAAAGCGTGGCATGTGTCATTGTTCCTTCTTTAGCGATTAAGAAAAAATCTAATTCAGTACCTCTATAACGAACAAATCTGACAGTCGCCGCGTTAACGTATTCGAGTTATATTGCGCGTCAATGCCAACTCGACTGCCAACCGTTGTAGTGTCACCGCGCAGTGTATCTCGGATACATTACGATACGTTTGCGATTGTCACATTTATTCGTGATCAAGGCGCAGTTTACGAACGTTCACTAAAACATTATCAAAATTACGATAAAACTAAATATATGTAAATACAAAATATGATAATAATGAATTTTGTACTTTAACTATAAATAATTCGTGTGCCTACATTTTATTACCAAAAATATAAACTATTTGTTTTAGTTTGATGAACATAATTAATTTTACTATTAGTTTTTGTGTAATTCAGAAATGTGATACAAAAATAACAAACTTGGTTAATGATAATGTTTTTGGTAAGTAAATGGGGTAAATCGACAACAATTTGCCATAAGTGCCTAGGCTTACTATAATAATAAAAAAATGGCTTATTATTATAACAATAACAATGCTTTATTAGTATTATAAATCCACCACAAGCAATAGTAGAATAATACGAGTAGTTATTATTAGATTCCATCCACACTTTTTTAAATAACAAACAAATCTATAGAAGTTTGGCATATCGATTTTAATAGTGCACGTCATTTTAATATAATAAATAATTTCAAAATCATAAAGTATTTTTTATTCAAATAATAAATAGATTATAATTCAAAAAATAAAAGCACTGATTCAAACCGACCAAATAGATTCAGTAACTTTTTCTTGACGTGCTAATAGACGCTTGCTTTTTTTTTAGCATATAAATATGAAGCCTCAAAATATCAATTTATACTTATTATTATACTATTTAGATTACATTATATGAAATGATGTTTGGAGCGGATTTTTTACATAAAGTACATAGAATAAAACTGTCATAATAATTGTTAGTTTTAGTTAAAATGGGTGAAAAATAATTTCAGCTGTGTGAGAATTTGTGATTAGTTTTAAGGACGAAATAATGTTGTTGTTTTTTTCTTTTTTGTAATAACGAGTTAAGTTTTTTGTTTTTTAGGTTAGTTACGTTCGATTGTAAAATGCTTTTTGTGTCATTATTTGTAATTAACCTCGCATTTCTTGCTGAAACCTATAGATATTTCCTTGCGCTAAACTTAATGTTCTAAAGCTGTTTGCTAAAAATATGATGTATTGAGCCGATGAGGTTGAATCACTGTGAGCGAATTTATTAATTGGATTTTTGAAATTTATTCATAATTGGCCATGAATTAGCTAAATGGTGTTACGTGATGTAAATAGCTTTTTGCTGAATAAGTATAATAAATATAAAATGATTTAAGAAAAATATCAGGTTATTATAATACTTCCACACTAAAAAGTATTGACTTTACTGTACCTTTTGTAAATTGGGCTGAACAATTTTTTTGGATAATTCACGTCGTCATTAAAGAAATAAATAATAAAACTGCAAAAAAAGGCTGTGACCAAAAAACAACATTAAAATATGAATTAGACTAATATTTTAAATATGTAATTGGGATGAAATATGTTGTTAAGGTCCATTTATTTGTTTATTATAAGAGTGCTATGACTGTGCGAATAGTTCGATGATGATGATAACATTTTATTTTAAATGTCATTAATATGATGATGGACTTTTCTCAAATGTAGTTTGACAGGCGTCATGGCTCAGTCGGTAGTAGCTCTGCCTTCCGTGCTGTGAGTCGTGGGTTCGATCCCCACCGAGAACGAACATTTGTGTGTTGTAAACATAGATGTTTGTTCCGTGTCTGGGTGCTTCTATGTATTATAAGTATCTATTTACAAAAAAAAAAATTATGTATGTATTCTATCAGCCATCTAGTTTCCATCGTACAAGCTTTGCTTAGTTTGGGACTAGAAGGCGTTGTGTTAAGTGTCCGTGAATATTTATTTATTTATTTATTTAATTTTTGATCCTCCTGTATCTTTCTCTTTCTGTATCCTTCCGGTCTTTCCGGTATTTGATTAATAATAATTTTAAGTCGCCATATTTAAGTTGCTTTGAAGAAATCCGGCTCGAAAAAAATATATATTAAGGATAGGTACAGCGACTTGATCACATAATTTCTATACTATATTTTATTTCAAGAAAGAAAATAATAATAATAACGCAATCCTATTAGTGTAATTATTAATAATGAGAAAAGTCCGTCTTGAGTCGCTTGTCTCACTGTATATAAAGCTGCGGATGATGTTCCCTTTTTGTCAATAAAGCACGTTTGAGGCACAAATTGTATTTTTATTTATACCAAAATAGGACTACGTTCTGGTCACGTGGTCACGTTTGGTGGGTCATGAAATCATCTTAGGCCTTGACATCTATTGAAGATTTATACAGCGCCAGGAGGCAACCTATGCCTACACTTAACGGGACACTGTGTAATGGCCCCAACCCCCCCCTTAAGATATTATTATAGTGAATTTATGAAATTTATTCTATTGTTTTAAAATATGGAATGCCTGAGGTGTGGACTGATAAGGCTCTGTGCGTTCCTCTTTCAATGACGCTAGCCTTGAACCATTGTTATGCTCTACTGCCTGAATAATGGTATTTGACTTGTCTTGAATGAATTATTCCTTGAACAATAATACTAGAGCCTTGAGTTGATACATTATCGTTCTGTTAATTAAAATCAGTGTTTATCAATCTCTTTGATATAGACAATGGATTCTCTTAATTATTTGGCGGTTCAATTATACTCAGGAGCAGAGTGGCACTTAATTGGGGGTGATCAGTCCCCGTGCATCTTCCTTGTCTAGACTGGACTTTGAAGAGGTGTGTTAGCGGATCTTTATGACAGACGTGATGGATCCGCGAGTCCGTCTAGACTTTTTCAGCTCGGAGCAATTGACCGGATTTAGATAAGAATAACCAATCGTTCATTGTATTGCTAATAGCATTAGCTAGCAGGAAAGTATTATTAACTTTATCGACTGATATCTACTCAAGACTCTTAAAAATGATATCTGAATGATCTCAATTCTATCTTCAGCTATTGATCATAAATCTCTGAACTAATTTAATCCTGTCCTAATCAGTTGAACTATAGGAAATGAACTTAAATGAGAAGGAATTAAACTTGAACGAACTCAGTAACAATTAATTTATTAATAAATCAAAAATGCAGAGTAAAACCATGTATAAACCTTTACCAACTAAACACACATCTTATGGATAAACTTAACCATTATATCTAGATTTATTCTGAGGCTTTATACTAGTATCTAGGGCCCTATAGGGGTTTTCTGGAAAGCACCTCCCTTTGCAAGCTAGTATTTTGGCCTCCTTCAAACTTCAGACAAAGTTGAATGAGGACAGAATATTACACTTTCCCATCAATCGCCTCGGGAAACCGTAACAAGATCCGAATACCTATTCGGACCCTACTAAGACTTCCGTACTCTGCAGTTCCAGGGAGAATTTAACTTTACAGGCCTTCAGGCCAAAGACTTAGACAGCCTTAGAAATTCAAAATAGAGGGCAAGGTCTCAGAATGAGACGGGAACAAATGACACATTATTACCTAGAAAATTACAATCAACATATACAATTGATTTAGGTAAACCTCTCTGTCTTCTTAGTCCAATGTACCATAAAGTAATTTGTTTATTATTCTTTTACCAAATCAATTGTATTAAAATTAACCTAAAATTAAAACTTAGCTTTTCTAGTAGCAACTCGAAACAGGCACTAAGAATAATCTACTTTACGATACTCTACTTAGAGTTCAAATCAAATAATTACACTCCTGATAAATCTTTACTCGACAGAAAACACCACGGTAATCTAATTACTTAGAACGATTGGATCGCGCCTAAACAAAAGGTCACGTCTCTCTTTCTCTGAAACTCAAACTGAACTGACTTCCTGTCTGACTCTAAGTAAAAATGCTATATGCTCGCACGACCAAAGATAGGCGACTGGGGCTGAAGACTCCCCCACCATCCCTTTTAAGCGTGTGCGCAGGTCCCATCCTCATTTTGAACTCCTGGGCGGAGCCTAGGGTCTGGTTCGCAAAATGGTTAACTCCCATCTGAGTTACCACAAGGTTTTATTTCTGGTAGGTATTTGCCAAATCTGTAAACTAAGATCACTATGTAAGTGTTTGTCGGTAACTAACAGTATTAACTGTTTTGTAAATTCATCCTGAAATATCACATTTATATAAATAGTAGCACACGGGTCTTCATTAAAATTATGTCCTTACGAATAAACCTTATATTAAAATACTAGTGTGTTATAGTTCGCGAACTATAGCCATGCTCTTAAAATTACTTATTATCCTATCATTCCTGATAATAATATCATGCATACACTTGTATATTTTTAACCGAGCAAAACACGACGAAATAGGTAGGTAGGCTTAGGTCGTTTCAACCTTATTTTTTTGTAACATATTTCAATGCCAATCTTAAGACAAAAAGCCCTTTTCAAGAACGGGTCTCGTTCTAAAATAGCTTTTGTTATCTATTTATAAAAAATGCTGGTTCCATTTGCAAGCAATACATTTGAATGATTTGTTTGACAGAAACGAAAAAAAATTCGTTAGACAAAAAATTAGTTTCGTCTTAGTGGTCCAACATGTGGCACAGCTTTAATTTCTTAGGCAGAAAAAATATGTTTATGATGTCTTGGGTCATCACATTCCACCCTCTGAAAATTTTGATATGAAGAAGATCATTGTTCTTCGAGTATAAAAACTTTTCATAAACTTCTTAAAGTCTTGATTAGTAAGTAATTGTAATGGTTAGAACCAGTTGCACTCATCATGTATCTAGTACACAAAATATTTGAAACTTCCGGCCACCCTCAGACCAAACTGAGTCTGAAAACTTAAGATTATGTAATATCTATCTATCTTCGTACCTTTATTCTCAAACCTTACTTTATCTTAAACTTATTTTTAACTATATTTACATAGTTGATAACCACGGTACCTTTACTCATTTGCAGGTGTTTTATTGTATCTCAACAAATGAATAGCATTCAAATTTCCTCTTATCAGGCCATTATCCTTTACCACTGTATAAACACCTGTGTAGGGTTTCGCACCTACTGCATACGACTCTTCAGACAACAATACAAACTTTCTTGTAAGATCCGATTCTTTTTCCAATTGGGACATTACTTTCGGCTTAACTTTATTCCCACCACATGGTAACTCATTAACCAGTCCTTATAAGTCTTATAACAATATATTTTAAATAACCTTCCTTTCCGTCTATAAAATAATGTGCTATATTTAATCATAAAACTTTACCACCTTGCCTTACGATGCAATACTATCGCTATTCCATCTATCTCCTATTGTTCATAACTATTCGGCATCGTTTTCCTGTAATGCGCTTATTTTTCCTTTCAACTGTTCGACACCTGTTTAAAGTTCTTGGCCTTGACCAAACTCAACTGCGGATGAATATTCGTGGACCTGAACATATACTTTCTCACGATGTGTGTCTTGATGAAACATCAGCAATATATAACCGTCCGATTCTTGTGTATACTCAATACCATAAGTAAATCATTCTTTAATATTATTATGAATTAACTAGATCATTTTCACACATGTTAATAGCAATTCGAATGCTATAAAGATTCAGACAAACATACTCATATACATACATTCGTATCGATCAAAATCGTAACCCTCCTTCCTTCGTAATAGTCTGATAAAACATACGGCTTACTTAATCCGCCTGGATAACCAACTTAGTAACCAACATAATAAACTTAACCTTAGTCAAAATATAAATGATAGCGAATAAATCTTACTTTGACACTATCTAATACTTCATCATCGTCCATTAACAGCTCTTTACCATAAAACTCCAAGGCCTTCGCCACCCTCCGACGGTTTATCTACTTGTAACTCAAAGTACCGATATCACTTATATTACTATTTACTTCATTCATACATCCATTCTCTTATAGGTATTTGTACACCTTGACCAATCTACCATACACTTGAAATCATCTCAATCCAAAGTATACCTGTAATAAACTGCTTTCAGCGATAGGGCCACGCAATGTACTATTCTCAATCGCTTGTTGTTCCTAGTTTAATCCATATATAAGTGTACTATAATGCATTTTCTTTCATTCATCCATTCGTCATTTCTATGTGTTTATGAATAATACCTCTCACTAAAGTCGAAATGTGCTCTAGCATAACTGTAACGGTATCTCAAATAACTTTCTATCCTGCTAAATGTATTTCGTTGTTTCTAAGATCCATTCATACTTTATCTCCTATTGTAAAAGTCTATTACTCTTACACAATGCCTTTTGTCTTTCCTCCGTACTAGCAAATGAATTTTTAAAAATAGTTTATGACACCCAAATAAACGTCTTAATTGTTTAACATTTTTAAACGCCTGGGAATCCGGTAACTGCCTTGTTCTCGCCATTTCGTCTTTATGCACACACCTTTTGTTCGTTTGGAATTTCTAGAAAACACCACTTTGTGTTCTAGTAAAACTTACAATACCGCATCACGTTGCTTCTCTGGGACATTTATTGTTTGAACATATTGCTCTATCGCTATCTCGCTTACTCCACCCTAAGCGTCTATCGCTGTTTGTTCTAAGTAATTTAGCCTTTGTTCTCAGCCTACAAACCAATCTTAACTGCCTCCTCATTTCTGAATGTTGTATGTTTAGCCTTGTCCAGTCCACAAGTACTTATACCCTTATCATCATCCTTATAAAATAATAATCATTAAAATTAACATACAATCTTCGCTCAGAACTTTCATACATCACCCGAGTACTACTTGACCGCTCACTCAAAACTTCAGTTAGTATTTCTCAAACATCAAACCAGTTTCTTGTAATAAATCGTTACCCTTTGGTACTATCTATAATCAGAAATCTATTACCGAGTTCACACTTTACTTGACTTTCATACATCCCATCTTACTTATTTATGTTATTCATGTACTTAGTTAAATGCAGCAATAATCGCATTTTTCATAATCATCAATATCAGACAGACCCTGACCATAAAGTGACTTATCCTGAATCATCATCATCCTTGTTATATCAACCTGTAGAAGTCCACATATCAATCACTCATCACCATATCAATCTGTAAAGGCCCTCATCTCGATTATTCACCCTCATCATTATTGAACTGTAAAATTCCTTATAATATCTCGATCGTTCAACATCATCATATCAGCCTGTGGAAGTCTTTATCTCAAATAATCATCATCATATCGGCCTCTAGAAGTCTTCTAATAATCGAATAACCTGGACTAACTGTACCTTAAATATAATAAGCACCTGAAATACCTATTGTCAAATCACCAGGTCGACTTTCGATGCCTTTGGGTTTCCTAACTTCTAAGAAACGGTACCTGAGCTCTCACGCACCTGCGTATTGTTACTAGTTGAAGTCACCCACCTATAACTGAATAACTCTTACACCTTTAATGTGGCTCCTGTCAGGCATCTTAAAAATAATTAAATCTCGCTACCTTGCCTGTCCACTGAATGAATGTACCTCTTTTGATTAAAAGCTAAAAGTTTCTTAATAAAATTAGCGTATCAATCGTTGGTCTTATAAAATAAACGACACCGATGTGAATTAAAAGTTCTAGTCAGTTTTGACCTGCTATCTAATAAATTATCTAATCCTGGTATATATGAATTAATCTTGCCGCTGGAAGAATCTGAAAATCCGCTAAACTCGCTATCCTCTCGTCATGTTCACATTCTCTATCTCTCTCGCTCTAACGCATTTACTCGTCGAATAATTTTATCTTATTTGTTACCTAGCATCTGAAAACCTGAAAATTCTGCGGAGTTCCTCTGTTGACTGCTTGTTGTCCTAGATCTGAAAACCTGAAAATTCTGCAGTGTTCGTCCGTTGATGACTTTGATCTTTCTTAGTATTTGATTCTACGGGACCTACGTTGTGTTTTGCTCGTTTGCGATTTAAACGTGCTACGTGCTATCAGGCATTATGCTAACTTAAATTTAACGTGCACAATAAAATAATGATTACTGAGTTATTTTCGATAAAATTTAATTTTGTGACTGAAATAAAAATGATTTTATGTATAGTTCACCCAACAAGACGGCTAATAAAATAATAAAAATATCAAGACAAAGATAGAAAATAGACAATAGAATATTTATCTGTAAAAATTCTGTTTTATATTTTTGTGATCGTCATTAATAATAAAGCTACGTTGTGTTATTTTTTTATTTAAATTTAACCCAGAAACTTTGTTTTAGTAGTAAGGCGTGTTTGCAATACTTTGAACTAAATCCTGGTCACGGCACCAAATGTAATGGCCCCAACCCCCCCCTTAAGATATTATTATAGTGAATTTATGAAATTTATTCTATTGTTTTAAAATATGGAATGCCTGAGGTGTGGACTGATAAGGCTCTGTGCGTTCCTCTTTCAATGACGCTAGCCTTGAACCATTGTTATGCTCTACTGCCTGAATAATGGTATTTGACTTGTCTTGAATGAATTATTCCTTGAACAATAATACTAGAGCCTTGAGTTGATACATTATCGTTCTGTTAATTAAAATCAGTGTTTATCAATCTCTTTGATATAGACAATGGATTCTCTTAATTATTTGGCGGTTCAATTATACTCAGGAGCAGAGTGGCACTTAATTGGGGGTGATCAGTCCCCGTGCATCTTCCTTGTCTAGACTGGACTTTGAAGAGGTGTGTTAGCGGATCTTTATGACAGACGTGATGGATCCGCGAGTCCGTCTAGACTTTTTCAGCTCGGAGCAATTGACCGGATTTAGATAAGAATAACCAATCGTTCATTGTATTGCTAATAGCATTAGCTAGCAGGAAAGTATTATTAACTTTATCGACTGATATCTACTCAAGACTCTTAAAAATGATATCTGAATGATCTCAATTCTATCTTCAGCTATTGATCATAAATCTCTGAACTAATTTAATCCTGTCCTAATCAGTTGAACTATAGGAAATGAACTTAAATGAGAAGGAATTAAACTTGAACGAACTCAGTAACAATTAATTTATTAATAAATCAAAAATGCAGAGTAAAACCATGTATAAACCTTTACCAACTAAACACACATCTTATGGATAAACTTAACCATTATATCTAGATTTATTCTGAGGCTTTATACTAGTATCTAGGGCCCTATAGGGGTTTTCTGGAAAGCACCTCCCTTTGCAAGCTAGTATTTTGGCCTCCTTCAAACTTCAGACAAAGTTGAATGAGGACAGAATATTACACTTTCCCATCAATCGCCTCGGGAAACCGTAACAAGATCCGAATACCTATTCGGACCCTACTAAGACTTCCGTACTCTGCAGTTCCAGGGAGAATTTAACTTTACAGGCCTTCAGGCCAAAGACTTAGACAGCCTTAGAAATTCAAAATAGAGGGCAAGGTCTCAGAATGAGACGGGAACAAATGACACATTATTACCTAGAAAATTACAATCAACATATACAATTGATTTAGGTAAACCTCTCTGTCTTCTTAGTCCAATGTACCATAAAGTAATTTGTTTATTATTCTTTTACCAAATCAATTGTATTAAAATTAACCTAAAATTAAAACTTAGCTTTTCTAGTAGCAACTCGAAACAGGCACTAAGAATAATCTACTTTACGATACTCTACTTAGAGTTCAAATCAAATAATTACACTCCTGATAAATCTTTACTCGACAGAAAACACCACGGTAATCTAATTACTTAGAACGATTGGATCGCGCCTAAACAAAAGGTCACGTCTCTCTTTCTCTGAAACTCAAACTGAACTGACTTCCTGTCTGACTCTAAGTAAAAATGCTATATGCTCGCACGACCAAAGATAGGCGACTGGGGCTGAAGACTCCCCCACCATCCCTTTTAAGCGTGTGCGCAGGTCCCATCCTCATTTTGAACTCCTGGGCGGAGCCTAGGGTCTGGTTCGCAAAATGGTTAACTCCCATCTGAGTTACCACAAGGTTTTATTTCTGGTAGGTATTTGCCAAATCTGTAAACTAAGATCACTATGTAAGTGTTTGTCGGTAACTAACAGTATTAACTGTTTTGTAAATTCATCCTGAAATATCACATTTATATAAATAGTAGCACACGGGTCTTCATTAAAATTATGTCCTTACGAATAAACCTTATATTAAAATACTAGTGTGTTATAGTTCGCGAACTATAGCCATGCTCTTAAAATTACTTATTATCCTATCATTCCTGATAATAATATCATGCATACACTTGTATATTTTTAACCGAGCAAAACACGACGAAATAGGTAGGTAGGCTTAGGTCGTTTCAACCTTATTTTTTTGTAACATATTTCAATGCCAATCTTAAGACAAAAAGCCCTTTTCAAGAACGGGTCTCGTTCTAAAATAGCTTTTGTTATCTATTTATAAAAAATGCTGGTTCCATTTGCAAGCAATACATTTGAATGATTTGTTTGACAGAAACGAAAAAAAATTCGTTAGACAAAAAATTAGTTTCGTCTTAGTGGTCCAACATGTGGCACAGCTTTAATTTCTTAGGCAGAAAAAATATGTTTATGATGTCTTGGGTCATCACAACTGTAGTGCCTGGGACAATGTTTAGATGGAGTAGGCTTGGGCTTATGAAAACTGCACTAAACCGTAGGGCTTTTCTAAACTACGGATATGGCCATAGTTTTACTAAGGTAAAGCTGTACAACTGCGAGTTCATTGAATTTTATTAATTTGTAGTAGTAGAGCTCTTTGTGAGAGCTCGTCCGGGGAAGTACTACCACCGTACCTATTTCTGCCGCCAAGCAGCGATGCTCGCATTGCTGTGTTCCGGTTTGAAGGGTAAGGGCGCCGGTGTAATTACAGGCACATGAGACTTCAAGATCTTTACGTCTCAGAGTGATGGACGCAGTGCATTGCCTTACAGGGCACGTCCTCATTGGACTTGCTCTGTGAGGTAATGCATTGTTATAGGCAGAAGTTACTACTTACCATCAGGTGAGCTATCAGATAGTTCCATCAATTTTATCATAAAAAAAAAAAAAAAAAATATTCTTCCAGAAATAAAGTTATTCCAAAAAAAACGGTTTTGTGACTTGGATTACCTTTTGAGAAACAACTAAAGATACGAGCGATTTAAGCAAAGTAACAACACTAGGCAGTTAGCTAGTCTTACTTAGATATAATATTACAGACAACCGGAAATTCAGCAGGTACGCACTGAAGGAAGACAAACAGACTTTCATTTCCGGTTTCGGGAGGCTGTCAGCTCCACAAAGTACCTGCGTCATATCCGGTGAAGTACTTACAAGATTTGTACAAGATTGGTTTTGTGAGTCGTTTAATACAGAAAAAATAATATTTTATATTCTAGGTTTCAAAATAAATGATTCTAGTCATACAAATTTGTGACCAACAAAATTATTACATCAGGACCTGTAGTGTAAGTCTGGCGATTATGTATCTTTATTTTACTAAGTAGTTGGTCTGCGTCCGTCCATTGCAGGCGAGTCGCTGCGCGAGCTCTGTTAGGTTATTTTCTTTGTATATGTTTGTATGGGTCTGCGTGCACTGTAGCGGCATTTTTTTGTCCTAATTTTTTGCTCCACGCGCTCCACGTGTTATCTAGACACGTTATTCTACACAGAATAAATAAAAATCTAGTTTCGTCTTGTTTTTAGTTTGCGGTCCGCGGGCGATGAGTCGTGAAGTGACGCGGCAAGGGTCTAACAAATTGATGGCCAATCACGTCATTATGCGTGACATAGAGGATTCCCTGAAAATATATAATATATAAGGGCACCCTTTGATTTGAGGGGAAATTGTTTTATGGGTCTCAAAGAATACATTTCTAATTCACGGCTCTACTTTTAGGTAGATTGAGGTTACTTAAAATCATTATGTTTAGGTAACGAATAAAATAAAATAATTAAATTTTTGGTACACGGCAGGAATATAGAGGAATATATACGTTCTGCCAATATGATTTTTTACAGAACACGTCCTCAGAGGTTATTCTATGTTACGCATTTTTTTCTACTGGTCTATATCAGCTAAGAAAAAATATGCTCAGAATACCAGCGCTGATTGAGTAGTAGAGCAAGTTAACCAAAACCAATATCGTTTGCGAGCAAATTAAAAAAGTTAGTTGATTAGACCTTTTCATTACATGGCAGGAACTAATCGGGAAAAACTCCGCTTTTACGGAACTTTCCGAAAGTTGCCGAAGTTGCCCGAAGTTGAGCGAAGTTGAGCCTTTGATACCAAACGTCCATCTTTTAAAACGGTAATTGAGGCTTTTGAAAGAATTCCAAGAAATTTCTTATGACCATTTGCCTACTTATTAAAGTTTACAGGGCACGTCCTCATTGGACTTGCTCTGTGAGGTAATGCATTGTTATAGGCAGAAGTTACCACTTAACATCAGGTGAGCTATCAGCTTGTTCCATTACTTTTATCATAAAAAAAAAGTTTGTTTGGACTTGTACCCTGCTACTATAAACTCAATGTAAAGTTATTAAGTTGTTTTACTTCTTAGAGTGACGCAGTGCATTGCACCACAGGACAAAGATTTCATAAAACACACAAGAATTTTCTATCTATCTAGCGTAGAGGCCCCCATAGATTTCAAAAACGACCAATTTTGTGTGATACAACCAACAGGCAACTTTTACAAGGTCTCATAATGATAATTTGGGAGGGTAAGAAGCAAATAACGAGAATATTAAATGATCACAGTGATTGGCCAAGAATAGTCCCTTGGGCCAAAATCACACAGTAAACGGCAAGCATCCCATTCATCAATTAGATTAGGACCTAAACAAACACGAATCAACAAAATCGCTAAGTCTATGTAGTTTAAGGACCTGTCTTAATCACGAGTAATTGCAACAATCTTACGATACGTTTACGTAAACGTTATCTTAACGGATCGTAAGTTTCGATACGTTTACGATTGTTTTTCGTAAGGGTATCGTAGCTTACGATTCGTTTACGATTGTTACAACGCAGTAACAGTAACGTATCCGAGTTACACTGCGTTCTTAACTTGTGACTCTACAATCTGGCGTTGACGCGTAATATGATTCATATACGTTAGGCTTACGTAACGCGGTGACTGTCAGATTTGTTTGTGATCACCCCTCGGTGCCCCGATATCAAATAAATGTAGCAATCGTAAAAGTAACGTAACGGTAGCGAACCCGAGGTACGCGGTGATGCTACAACGTTCAAGTCGAGTTTACGTAACGCGGCGACCGCCTGTCAGATTTTTCTGTACTTTACCCCCGGGCAAATTTTGCACAGTTGCCCAAAGTAAATGGGTCCAATTTTGTTGTGAAAAGGATAGATGGATTTTAGTGCTGTCAAATTAGAAAAATAAAACAACACAATCGGGGGCAATGAACCAATTTTTTGTAGAGGAAAAATAATAATTTTACAGTAAAAGGTTCGTCAACTAATTTATATTACAACAGCAACATTAGTAGGTACAGAACAAAAACATTGTAGGTACCTTGATTGTTCGCGTCATGTTTGCGTTCAGTCAAACCGCGGTTTAACATTAATCTGTGGCTCTTCCAACAACCGTTCTAGTTTATACAAGTCCTATTTGTCTTTGCGGCTGCTTAATTGCTGCTCTGTGTTTGTATGGGTTTGTATGATTAAAATATAAGGACTTATCGCCTTTGGGATTGACTTGCTCTATTATTTCAGAGATTAATAACGTACGTATGTACCTACATGGTTCGCCTCTTCAAACATTTTGGAAGTACTAGGAGATCAGAAGTAGGAAAAAGCTTTAGTTGCCTATGTCATTTTGACCAGTTTTGTTCTCCTGGTACCCACCGAACTATTTTAGAAGAAATAAACAAATGAATTAAAAAGGTAAGAGCCTAAAAGAAATAAAAAATCGCTATGTATTCATAATAATAATAGGCCTTTACATCTAATTGAAGACTACAACTAATACAGTATTTACAATATTCACAATATTTACAAAATACACATGAAACACTTGAGCCATCTACAAACCGTTGCAAACGATTTATAGATAGCTCAACTGGTCCAAATCAGTACCAAATTGAAGATGATTTATACAGCGTCAGAAGGCAACCTATGCCTACACTTAACACTGTAGTGCCTGGGACAATGTTTAGACATAGTAGGCTTGCCCAGCACCTATATACCATCCTCTCAGCCTAGTCAGCCACATCCACAGTAAAGACTAAGCCGCGGCTTTCCTCACGATGTTTTCCTTCCTCGCTTTGTATGTGTCGGTTTGATAAGTAACTTCTCAGCCTTTACAGATAACTATTAAGACTGAAAGAGGTGTCTGACTACAATACCTATACTTATGGGATAACTAGCCGTCGCCTGCGGCGTTGCTCGCGTTCTACCCTATATATAGTGTGACGTTTCAAAATTCCTTTCTTAGTGCACCCCTACACTATATAAGGATACTACTCTCCAAATTTCATACCTCTAGGACTTATAGTTTAGGCTGTGCGTTGATTCTCTGTCAGCTTCAAAAGAGTTTTATATATATTGATGATGATGATGATACTTATTGACCCCATACTGGCCTGTCCCCGATGTAGATTACCAAATAGTATGTGCTTATTTACAAGAAACATACTACTTACTAACATATTACCTACTCTTGATTGTATATAGGTATAAATTTTTTCCTGGAGTTTTACTTTATGTTGAAATTTTTAAAATGTAATAGTTAGATTTTTCGTGATCACTGAGTATATTATTATTAATATTAAACCTTTTGAATATACCTAAACAAAATAACGGTTCAATTATAATATTGAAAAATAACATTTATCAAGCAATACATCACCCGTAAACTGGGTTGAAAAATCCAATAACTTGGAGTAAGAAATGGGTATGCGCGATAAAGGCTCGAGCAGACCGGATGCGTATACATACATACGTGTATACGTCGCAGTCACGCGCGTAGTTACCGAGTTGTAATGTATGAAACTGTATGAGACAGGGGGTCAATCGCGCTAAGTTATAATGGCTCACCGGTCACTGTTACTCCTACGCTACGGCCGATTTTCACTGTGAAAATCGACCTTATCGGCCATAACGTGGCAGTAACAGTGACCGGTGAGCCGTTACAACTTAGCGCGATTGACCCCCAGGACACACTGCTTGCGTAATGACGCGCACGTCAACGGTTAATGTCGATGTTGATCAACAGTTCATACACGATAGCCGCTATAGTTAATTATTACTCTGAGCCAATAACTCAGGAAGCGTCGACTTTTATGAGCTTTTATTCGAACGACGGGAAATTAAGCTACCGTTTACAATCATTTTACGGAATTTTGAACCTTACTGCAAAATTCATAGAGAACATAATAGCTACCAATTATATTCTTATAAGTTATCCAATTTCTATAAAGCGGGTCTAAAGGAAAGTTTTAAACTTTTAGGAATTCATGTTATTCTTTAGAGATACCTAGGTACGTTCAGCGCAGCATCTTTTTGACGGGTGACCGCTGTGGCGTCAAGAAGTTTTTGATTAAAGCAAGTAGATACAATGTTGTGGTTTTGTGACTGTGACTAGATAGAAAATAGTCTATAGTATTTACAATTATCAACAAAGTTTGATTGTAATTAATTAAGTAAAAATTATTCATAAATTTAAAAACGTAACCCATAAGTAGGTATAATTTAATTTTAAAGGTGTAAAAAAATCTCAATTCAGTGAGAAAATCAAACTAGATTTAAATGATCTCAAGTGGCTCAAGTGTCGTAAGACGGGGTATTTCTAGAGCGTTAGGGTTCTATGCAATTTATATGCAAATTATGGGTTCCGTCCAAGTAGAACCGACGCTTTATTACACACTGGGTTAAAAACATCGCGTTTTTTTGTTTCATAAAAGTTAAGTTAACTGTAACTTGCTTGCTTTTATAAAAGTCGAATAATAATAACTTAGTAGATAGGTATAGGAAAAATGTACAGCATAAAAAAAAACAGTGTAGTGATGTCAATTCTGTTGCTGAATTTTTCTAAACGAATCTAACTTGAAAGTGCTAAATGCAATATTTGCCGTTTCAGTTTATGAGGCAACATTTTTAGTGCTGTCAATACTTATGTTTTCATCCAAGTTGGCTCTTTAGGATTATTGACGAACATCTATATACCATAGGTATCTTCTAGGTAATGCGTGCTACATCGTCGTCCACATCATCGCTTAACATCAGGTGAGATTGTGGTCAAACTGTTATCTATGACAGGCGTCATGGCTCAGTCGGTAGTAGCTCTGCCTTCCGTGCTGTGGGTCGTGGGTTCGATCCCCACCGAGAACAAACATTTGTGTGTTGTAAACATAGATGTTTGTTCTGTGTCTGGGTTTTTATATGTATTATAAGTATGTATTTACAAAAAAAAATGTATGTATGTATTCTATCAGCCATCTAGTTTCCATCGTACAAGCTTTGCTTAGTTTGGGACTAGAAGGCGTTGTGTTAAGTGTCCGTATTTATTTATTTATTTATTATTTATTTATTTATTTATATTATATATAAAAAAGAATCTTTTAGCCCTTTGCTTACAAACCATTGTGACGTAATCATTTTTGCCTGGTGGAAGTTTACCAGTGGACCTTCTACGTCAGTGTAGTAATCATCTTTGCCTGTTAGAAGTCCAATGGTGAACCTTTTCTCAATAAAC
The DNA here is from genome assembly GCA_918843925.1 of Eulithis prunata. Lineage (NCBI taxonomy): Eukaryota > Metazoa > Arthropoda > Insecta > Lepidoptera > Geometridae > Eulithis > Eulithis prunata. The sequence goes on along the minus strand of OU974020.1, from coordinate 8,182,228 downwards.
GTCCCATCTATTCTAACAATATATTTGGTCCTCCAGGACGACCTACGCATTTCTTTACAGTACATTGCCATCGAATAACTTTTTGGTATAATTTTAAATAGCAAAAAATCTCAAAATATCGCTGCGTTAAAAAACATAGTGCGTAAGCTTCCCGCCGCGCAGATAATAATATATTATTGCATTGTCGCGTCATTTACATCTGTGATTGGGAACATTTGTGACCCTCGAGATTCCAGCCGATAAATAAAGGGTTGATTGTGACATTAACAGGAATTTCTCAAGCGTGTGTTAGAGTTAAATCTTGATTTAGCCGGTCTTGTACACACATTTTCGGGGATAGGTCGGAACAACTAATTTGCGATCCGTCTTTTAGGCACGTCAAATTTATTTTTTGAAATACAACCCTTTAACTTCCTAACACTACTAGTAAGTATTAATACGCCTACCAAACAAACTGATAAGTAATGATAGGTACCTGTCGCTCACCACGGCAGAAGAGTATCCATGAGGATTTACCAACGTTAAAAAAAAAAAAAAAAAAAAAAAAAGTTAGGGTACCTATTTCGAAATCATTTGAGATATAAGAGGATGGTTAGATAGAGGCAGAGGCCAAAGGCATGTCCAATCTTCACATTTTGTTCAGTGTACCAATTTGGCCATATAATTTTTTATGACAAAACGCAATAATCCTCTAAGTTACAGGGTTACAAGCTGTAATCCTTCTTTTGATCTGTAACTTGGGTAATAAAGTACCTGTATGTACTCGTACTCTATCACACTGGTATCTTCAGTTTCTTATTAACATTGACGATATAAAGTTTTCGAGCAGAGCCAAAGGCCGGGGCTAGTAATAATTAAATTAAATCGAACCAATTCTCAATTAAAACTTTAGCAACATCAATAGCCAGTTTAATTTGTAAACTCTTTGTTCCCCTTTTATATCGAAACCGATGACATTTTGTAAGTAGACACGTCTTAGGCCTACATCACTACACCAAAAAATATAGCAAAAACAGGAAAGACCTAGTACATAAAGACGTCATAAACCTCGTCTGTTGCTAGAAAGAGATAGATTCGGATAACTGGTTGATAATATCTAGTAGATAATCACATACTAGGTGCAATTAACAGGGTGTCAATATTTATTATAAGTATGTATTTACAAAAAAAATATTAATATTATATCAGCAATCTAGCTCCCATAGTACAAGCTCTGCTTAGTTCGGGACTAGAAGGCGTTGTGTGAAATTTTCAGGGACATTTATTTATTTATTTAATTGTGTAGCCACGACGCCGCCGCTTGACGCGCGCGCTATTTGATAAACGTTGGGAAATTACCTGACTATTCTCTTGCCTTTCATAGGTTGCGAGTAACGCATCTATTACTATAAAAACATCATCAAACTGTAAGATTAATTAGAAACGTTTTAAATAACTCTGTATTTAGCCATTTACTTTGGAATGTTTGGTTTGTTTCAAACCATTATTAGAAGGTATTAGAGGAAATTAAACTCTTCTTCTTTTTAATGTTACTTAGTTTTAGTTAAATTTAACTTAAGTTTAACTCTTCATGTTTTTTTTTTAATACACTAACCGATACTGTCACGATTGCGACATTCATCTGTATTGATATTCATTTTATCCCTTTGGAAAGAAGTCAAAGTCAAATATCTTATACTCGGTAAAATCACAAAAAAAACGTTTAGAAGAAAAGTGGTCGTTTGACCTACGGTGAACTAATTGCTGGATTAGTTGGTCGACCCGTTAGACTGCTTGAAAACAGTCGTCAAAATACGTATTTGCTGAGGCTTGGGAAGTTTATCAGTTCATATACAAGCCTTGGCCACAACTAGGCAATGAGGGACTCACGTATGTGTGCCTCGTCTTCGACTCGGCCCACATTTACACGTTCTTCCCTCGTTGCCTCTGTTGCGGGCCGCTGCAGTAATGTACTATTAGTGGATTTTGTTAATACCCGACAGGCTTTAATCTGGCAGGTTTTTATGCGACAACGATTGTCCCCAAGGACACGTTCTAGGTGGACGTACTCTGTAAGGCCACAAACCGTTCAATATCAGGAAGGCGATCTGCTTGTTTCATTACTTATTCTAATAAAAAAACTTTTCTAAAACATTCGGATAAATTGAAAAAAAGGACCAATCATCCCTTAAATTACAGGCTACTTGCAAGTTACCTCGTAAATGAAGCTGAGGATCGCTTATCGGCAGGTATTAGCAATTCAGCGGCTATCCGCACTTTTTACGGATTACGTTACGGTAATTACGGATCCGAGGACTATCTCCGGTTAACGACCAACCTGTTTGAAGCACAAGCGACCCAGTTTTTTCTTGAAATTATACCTGAGTCCGTAGTCTGTGCATTTGTTTTACTTTCGACTCGATTATAGCACACGCAAACGCATTCGGAAAGCGAGAAATTTTGTTGGGAATTGCATAATTCCAAAATCTTCCGCTAGAGGCGCTTATCCGGGTATCATACAAAATTTCTCGCTTTGCGAATGCGTTTGCGTGTGCTATAATCGAGTCGAAAGTAAAACAAATGCACAGACTACGGGCTCTGGTGTTAAGACATTTTACATTTTATTCGCGTCCTGAAAATGGAGCGATGTAAATGTGTACAGAAGAGGACGTTAGAACATTTATTGGATATACATTGACAGCTTGATCATCAAATACTTTGTAGGGCTAGAGGCCCAATCTGCAATGTACGATAAATACTACCAACACATGTAATAACATTACATTTTGAAAGTGCCAATATTTTAGCGTGTTTCGTAATGAAATGCTAGTTCTCTTGTATTTGTAATTTCAATGCGTTACGATAGGAATTTATCAAAATAAGTGAAAGCACTAGTCTGCTAGTTATACCACAGACAAAAAATTCTTTTTTTTTTAAGTTTAAGATTAAAATAACTTCCCGTTGTTCGCCCCACCAAAATGCTTAGTGGAACGAACGGGGACGAACAGGATTTTGAAGAGCACAGCATCTTGGAGACTGCCTCGAAGCCTTGAAGAATTTGTATCTATACGCGTTATTTTAGGTAAATATAAGTAAGTACGTGCTTAACTTATTGAGCTTTCAGCACTAACAGGAACGCACCAGGATGACATACAAAAACAGCAGACGCGGGAAATTATTAATTATATTATACTCTGTTACATAACGCATACCTCTTCCAAGTCCCCCACAACCCTCTGCAGAAGGGGGGGGGGCTTTACTAAGTGGTCTGACCTATCTTGCATACACGTTGCACATCATCTCAAAGGATTGATTTTCCAATCGTTTTCAAGAAGAAGGATACAGAAATCCTTATAAAAACTGCATGACCGATCAATACAGTAAAAAAAAAGGCAGCGCGTTTTTCTTCTCCTTTTTTTATTTCGTGGCCTCTGTCCGTCATTTTGACAGTCGATATTGCAAGCGTCGAGTGTTGAGTAGGTACCTATATTATTATATTTGAAATAGTTTTTTGTCAAGTGAATCAATTCATTAAATCGGTTTTTCTTGGCAAAATAAGGCAAAATGGTGAATTTTCCTACAAAATACGGAAACTAATTCCATCAAATAAGGATGATAAGGATATAATAAGGTTGTTATACTTATCATTTATTCCAATAGCTTACACTTTATCGATCTGTGATTGGTAAAATCGATTAAAATTGGAAAAACTTGATAGTTTTGAAAACTTCATAAGCAAGCATGCTTATGCTTAATGCTTACCAATATTAATAAAAAAAGCGTTAAACCGTTTAAACTTTATCCGCTTAGCATTACGTTTTATATCTTTGAAGGAAATAAATATTCGCAATAGAATGTAATACTTGAAAAGGTTTATCGATTGGCAAAGCCGAGAGGGCTCAGACCTCCACGTAACACAAGGGAACCGGCACGCTAATCCCCGAAATAGCTTGTCGACACAAACTGTTCTACGTGTGTACTAGCACCATTATTACAAAACACTACAGACTAAAAATGTTGTAAGATTTTACTAAGTATTTAATTAGTTAAGTAAATCGCATTTGATAGACAGTGTAATATTCTTTAATTAAATAAAAGTACCTAATTCTTTAAATATATTATAAGCTTGCATAATTTGACTAAGTTAAAATAAGCTAATATATTTTATTTTTATTATTTTTTTAAAATTTTATTATAAGCTTGCATAATTTGACTAAACATTTGATTATAAAATTATAATTTTATATTAGTTTTTTTTATTAGCTTATTTTAACTTATAGTGAAATTATGCAAACTTATAATACATATATTTAAAGAATTACTTTTATTTAAATAAGGAATATTACACTGTCTATCAAATGCGATTTACTTAACTAAGCTAAAATTCAGGGTCGCCACAGTATAGAATTTTTTTATGGATGACTATGTGTCTCTCAGTATTAAGTATTAAATTCGGAGTTGTACCGAAAACCATGGCCACCCTACAGCGACTAAGTTTCAATTAAGCTTTCCCCTTCCATAGGCTTATTCGTACCGAGGCCTAAGCTTACATTCTAACGCCTCAAATAGATTAGAGAAACCAGCATCACTTGTGTTTTAGTAATTGCAAAATGAGCTGTATTACACTGTATTTAAGATATGAAATATATGAGCAAGAAGTGAACAAAAACTACATTCATGCGACAGCATAAACTCGTAGTTATAGTGTTGTAATACAGTGCATTATTCTATGACCACTATAAACTGCTTTTACCTAGTACTTAGTGGTATATTGAGTAGTTCCAGATTCTGTCAATACTGGATCGTGATTCAGAGGGCTTAGTACGAGTTTTCAGTGTATAGTGTGGGCGTGAAACGTCTGACGTCCAGTACACCAGTGGGCGCTGATTCGTATGGAGACACTGAGCGGATTCTTTGAGAAGCTCGACATGCGAGTACGGTGGTGTACACTGGTGCGCTGGGCGTCAGACGTTTCACACCAGATTTACAAACTAAAATTCGTACTAGGCCCTCAGATCCTGTAAATACTATCAATAATGCCTTGATTCTTGATCGTAATATTGAGCATCAAATCTAAATTCATCTCATTATATTTCTTAGATGTCTAGATCTAGATGCGAATGTTGAGATGGATGTGTGGAGTGACAAGAATGGATAAAATAAGGAATGAGTATATAAGAGGAAGTTTGAAAGTAGCGCCAATAACGGACAAGTTGAGGAGTAATAGGTTAGCGTGGTATGGGCATGTCATGCGGAGGGAAGAAAGCCATATTACGAGAAGAGTGCTAGACATGAATGTGGACGGATGTAGAAGTAGAGGTACGCCAAAGAAAAGATGGATGGACTGTGTGAAAGAAGATATGAGTAAAAAAGGAGTGAACACCGAGATGACGGCTGATAGAGGAGAGTGGAAGGCGAAGACATGTTGTACCGACCCCACTTAGCGTGGGACAAGGGTAGGAAGATGATGTCTAGATCCATATTCTGTTAGTATATTATATCGTGTAGTATATTTATGGTGTAACTGTAACATAACACAAAACGGCGTACGTCGGTCGCGCTTGTCATTTGCATGAAAATTCACAAGTCGTTACCGAACTCGACCGACCGTACGCACGCGTATATTGCTACTATCGTCAGGAACCCGATGGTACGCGCCGACGGTCGGTCGGCCTAAGAGACAGTAGGAACAAACTAAATCGAGACACATCATAAAAACCAGTATTCAGACTGCCAAACAAACCCTAGACCAATAAAACCTATATTGTTATTAAAAAAGTTTCCTTCGCCGAAAATATTAACAAAAAGCATGATGAGGATTTGTCCTGCTCCACTCTTTCGTAAGAAACTATGTTATGTAAGAAACGCAGAGTTGAAATAGGTTTACTTGAGCTCATAATAATGCCTTCTAGACATCAAATAAGAGGTTCTTTATTGGCGGTTGCCGGAAAAGAGACTTTGTGCTCAGGGGACAGTTTTTGTCTACGATGTGTGTGTTGGACTCGAAGGAACGAGATTGGAACGGTATTGAAAAAACCTATATACCTATCTAAGTCAGCCTATGCACAGTATGCACCTGGTTGATGTTCTTTGCCTAGTCCCAGTTGAGTCTATCAGTTTTGTGCATTTCAACACTGACCGATACCGATAAGATGTCGGTGCCGGCGCCGATACTAACCTCTATTTATATTCGACTGTCATTTTAGCGCGATTTTAGAAAATGCTCTGTCATTGTCAATTGCATAACAACAAAAAGAGATGACAACAGATTTAGCATTAGCAGCCATTTTAGCTAGCGTAGCTTTAGAAAACTGATGTACCTCTAAAAGTAAAATAATATTACCTTACTAGCGATATCGTGTAAGTATCAATGACAGTGTGAAAAAAGCCATCAATGGGACGATTGCCTTCACAAGGAAATAGTGGAGAAAAGTTCAGGAGTGGAACTTGTCTTTGATATCGTCTCTTTTCTTTGCCCAGCATAGGACGACGTCATTACTATTTCAGCTCGTTTGCTCAAATTCTTTGCGGCCTCTTACAAGTCTCAATCATTGATGTTCAGCTCGTTCTATGATATTTTATGACCATTATCAGGCAGATAGTCTACTTATTGATTTACAAGCCTTTGGCTAGTTTGTAACCGCCTTCGATACGACGATAATATCGTTTCAATATCGTTTCTCGGCATAGACCCATAAGCTCGGTCCGAACTCCCTAATAGGATTTTGATATTGTGCCGGCGGATTTGAGGACCGGGATTGAATTATCTGCTTTCATGGACTCGCCATAGTTACATTTGGCTGGCTTTACAGATTACACTTATGTGCTAGATATTATACAGTCTCCAGAGAGGTGAAAGCCCTCTTAAGGCGTCGAGTAACGACAAACAAGCTTCTCGCTTGTACATTTCAAAACTTATATAAAACTCTTTTGAAGCTGACTTAGAATCAACGCACAGCCTAAACTATAAGTCCTAGATGTATGAAATTTGGAGGGTAGTATCCTTATATAGTGTAAGGTTGCACTAAGAAAGGAATTTTGAAACCTCACACTCTAAAGGGTAGAACGCGAGCAACGCCGCGGGCGACGGCTAGTGAAGATATAAAATCACTGAATGTAATTATGGAAAATTGCAAAGCTTCACAATTTAGAGATTAAAAATGCAAAATAATATTATAAATACCCAAGTAGCTATTAAAAATATAAATAAGTATTTGTCTCGTTGAATTTAGCGCAAACAAAATATTTGTAGAAACATAATACAGCGAACCCCGAAGTTTCAAATCACTATTCTGTTGAGAATAAACAAAGTGAAAGTGATATCAAATATCAATTGTTTTTGAAAGGAAAGTTTCACTGGCTGTATCAAATAACTCAACATTCAATTTTACTGGCAATAATAAGGTTTTCCTTCTCAATTTCAATCGAAAACAAGATCATGAAAACAAATTGATCTATACCAAAGATGGCGGAAGTAGTTACGTACCTAGTACCAATAAGATAACCAATAGTACGTTTCAAAAATAATGTCACAAGTTCAAATAAAATTAAAAATTTTCAGTGCCGCTATTACGAACAAAAAAACCTACAGCGTTTTTGTTATCAAATTAGCTTTGCATCAGCGTTGTTATTCAGCGCGGCAATGCAGCCAGTGTCTTGGGTACGCTTCCAATTACTGATTTGGACCAGCAGTGCAAGTACCGTTCTTATCGATCGCTTAGTTGTCGATCGCTAAAGTCGATAAACGTATCGAATCGTATCGTTCCATGGGAGTACGGATCTCTTGTCGACAAATTTTAACGATGCCTTACGATCGCCAAAATAAGGTTCACTTTCGTTTGTCAGAATCAAAACATAGTAAACATACACCATTGCCAATTCGTTAAAATTTAACGTATTTGTCTACCGATCGACTAAGTTGGTAACCTACCCGCAACTGTCGATAAAACGAATTTTGACGATTCTAAATGTCAAATTATGCGATCGACAAGAACGGTACTTGGGGCGCAGTTGAGCTATCTATAAATCGTTAGCAACGGTTTTCTTTTATGAGCTAGGTATAGCTAAGCATTTGGCTGCCAGCACACCTGGTGGTAAGTGTAGCTGCAGCCTAAGATGGAGCACGCTTAGCTATAATCCACATATTCACTCTTTTCTTGAAAATTCCTAGGTTATATCTTTCAGGAAATACTGATGACGGCAGAGAGTACATAGCTCAACTATTTAATGTGTATTTTGTAAGTATTGTGAATATTGTAAATACTGTATTAGTTGTAATTTTCTTTGTGAATAAAATCATATTTAATTAGCTTGAGTATTATGTAACTTTGTATTCTCAAATACATTAGGTATCTTGAACTTGAAAATATACAAAGATAAGTATATTAAGTCTAAGTAGTGTACTTAATTCACCTAGGTGTGGTGAATTAAGTCGACAGCACCACAATTTCATATGCTCGGAATATTCGTCTAAGCTTCAAACAGCATAAACTTGTATATTACATAAAATAATGGGTACCCATGTACCATAATGTTATGTGCTCTGTGCGATTGTAAATTTCCTAAAACCAAATTGGCCATTTTTATCACAGAATTTTCTTGTGTTCTGTGATTTTTATCGATATTTCTCGTGAGCAAAGCCGTGGGTATAAGCTAGTCCTAAAATATTCTACCAAAATTATAACTTTCCTTGAGAGCTGTTGCCATCAAACGATTTGTTGGAAGTAAAATAAACTTTCGTCAACAAAATTGACAAACACCGAGGCGTGTTCGAAGACAAAATTTAAACTTGTCAAAATTGTACAAGTTTGAAGCTTTCTTGTGACGTAATCCGGGACCCTTCTGTAGCCCATTATTCATTAAAATGGAGTGGATATGCGTATAAACAAATAATAGATAAACACAAAGGGGAACAATCGACACGAAGAAAAAGAAGATAGATTGAAGCAATGCAGCTAAAATTTCTGCCTAGTTTTGAGCTTGATGTATAGGATTCCCCAGTTCAGACGCAGATATTAAAATTCAGAAATTTGGATCGAGTAGCAATAGGCAAGAAAGCCATGTCGTACTTAAAAAAAACATTATATAGTTTGACTTAGTGACGATTCGGACAAAATATACGGACAAAATTGTCCCAATTGTCACTTTTGATTTTAATCATTTTTGTTGTGACGATTCGGACAACATTAAAAACAGCTGCATTGTACAGTCAGGTAAACAATTTTTACATCAACTTTGTAGTAGGTATACGTAAAACAAACATAAGCAATAATAAGCATGCTGATGGGCAAGGGCCTACCTACCATGGGATCTCATAATTGATACAAGATACAAGATACAAGATACAAGATGTTTATTTGCATAAATAAATAATAATTAATTGGCCTTATAATATTAAAAATAAGGGTCTGAACCTAAACGTAAACAATAAAAAATAATTTAGCGCTATTACAGCTGCGCTCAAGCCTTTTCCCATAATAAAGACAGTGAAATCCCTTCAAAGGGGAGAACGGGCCAAATAACAATAACAACGAGAGGGTCAATTGTTTGCCCACTCACCCTACGGACACACAAATTAATATCATTTCCGTCGGTAACATCTGACGTGTACGAAAAACGGGAAGGAACGATTAACTGGAAAAATATTTTTACCCTATCAGGGTGTTTTCATCTGCTACACGACGCCTACACGATATCAGAGAGTTAATCTTATACATTTCGTTTAGTCTTATTTATTATTTAGTTTAGTTTTGGGCGTCTAGTCGAAGCGACGCGTGACCCGAGGGCTGGTGATTATCTAGGCCAGCGTATCAGCATTGCTATTCAGCGCGGCAATGCAGCCAGTGTCTTGGGCACGCTTCCGATTGGTACTGACTACTGATTTGGACCAGTTGAGCTATCTATAAATCGTTTCCAACGGTTTATAGATAGCTCAACTGCTGCATGTGTATTTTGTAAATATTGTAAATACTGTATTAGTTGTAATTTTCTTTGTGAATAAAATTTTCCTTTATACATTCAGTATTAGGCGTTTTTACACCATGTCGGCACTGTCCCCAATATTTATGTTCGAGCTGCCGACACGACATGTCAGTGTCGGTACCAGCCGGTGTGGAAACGCCCCTGGTGAAAAATGGTTAGACGTCGATAATATTGTAAAAAAAATATTATGCGTTTTTGTTTCTTTTTCCTTGAGTTAAATTTTCAAATAGAACTTCTATAAATTTATTACTTTACCAAGCGTTAAAAAAATTATAATTAAAATGTCCTAAAGTAAAGTGACCTAAAGATCCAAAAAGGGTAAAATGTGTTTTTAGCACGTTATAAAATTTCACAGCTAACCCGGGCCCATACGAAACACAGGTTAAATTTAATTAAAATTGTATCGTACTCAACATCTGCAGAAATTAGAATTTGATTGCATTTTAATTGGAATAATTAACTACATTCCTTTGTAACTTTTAAAAACATAAAGTAACGGATGCGGCTGTTTTGTGATGTCACTTTCAGTTCAATATAACCTTTTTTTTAAACAAAATCAGTGCATGTTTTTCATTTTCTATAATCGACAATATAGGGCGTTTATACACTGACCGAAACCGTCGAACGACACGGCAACGACAATCATTTATTCGTACAAAAATATCAGTGTCGCTGACACTCGTGTGAAAACGTCTTAGTATTAATAGTATTAAATGTGTATTAGCTATTTGAAGAAATTGTGTACGTCACGTGTAGTGTCAGTACCAATGTGAAAGCGCCTGATGTCAACTTGGATACACCATTGATAAATTATGTGATAATATCGCATAGAAGTACCCATACCACCATAACTTTAACGGCTAATACTGTTCTCAAGTACTTTTTGACCCCACTTCCAAATCCAAGGATAATTTTATGCCGTGTTCGGAATATGCCATAGAAGAATCTCCCCCTATCTCCCCCACCCTACAATAAAACTGGTATTTCAAACACGTCAGGTAATAAAGTTGAGACGTACCACAGAGTAAACTTACAGAGCAACAGCAATCATTCCGATGAACGCGCTTCAGCAAGTCACTCCTACACGTGCAGTGATAGTGTGCGTGAGCTCTCACTGACAATGGGTTATGGCCAATTCGTACAGTGGGGGTATCGTGGTCTTATGAAAACCTGCCAGGTTTAGGTTAGGTTAGCCTGCCAGGTTTTCTGAACTGTTTTCATACCAAATCATTGGTATTCTGTGACTAAATAGTGACATAAGCGCTTTTCAGCGCGTTTTTTGCCGTCTAAAGCTTCTTGTTTTGTGCAACAGTAAAATTTGACTTTTATAAATTACGCTTTCAAGTAGATGTTGCTCTGTAGATTTTCTGCTCTGTGGTCGTACTCACCTCACGGTTAGACTTAATAATGTTGAGATAGTACCTACCTAGAGTTCACGATCGTATTTTTTTGCACCTGCCTAGAAAAGTGTTTTTATTGTGTACCTTTGTGGATTATTTACTTGAAGCTTTTATTATATTCTCATTTTTACGCACAGACGTTACTTTTCCGTTATTTGTGTATGATAAACTATAATGTTTTTTCTCGCATGATCACATTTCTATAATACCTTTGAATAAAGAAAAGTTTTTTTTTAAAATTTACGGTTTCAAGATAAAAATAAGAAATGTTACCGAGTAGGCAGGCATATCTGTAATCTTTTTTTATATTATTTAGGCAGAAAAAATATGAATTATGAACAAATATACTATGCAGTAAAATTTGAAGTAATAATTACCTACATAGAATCATCTAGGTAAAGTTTTAAAAACACAGGAAACATAATTATTACACTTTGAGCAAAAACCTAAAAAAATTACTTACTAAACAAACTAGGTAAATAAGTCCTTAAAGAAATTAAAGACTTATAACGCAAAAATAATTTGTTCTCCTAGAAAAAATTTCTTATATAGGTAATTTACTATTATAGTCCGATCTAACAGTACCTAGCTCTATAAATTCTCGCATAACTTTCCCTACCTGCTATGCGGCTATATTTCTACAGCAAGCGAAATGTAATTAATCAAAAAGTTTGCAGAATCCACCCTCTGTCACCCACCACCGGTGACAGGGCTACATCAGAAGCTATGCTCTACAAACCGTTAAAAACCTTATTGATATTAAAGTTACACTGCGTAGCAACAAGGCAGATTTTCGGCAAGTATGCGCAAAGCTCATGGCGACTGCGTAGTGTGACCAAAACGTCAGTAACCAATCATTGTTTATTGATTTACGGAGTACTTCTTCTTTTTCTTGCGGCTGTTCGGTGGCTTGGACTACGGAGTACTTTGGAGACGCGTTATTTTGGAGATGTTCGAGAAATGTCAATAAGATGACGTGACATCTCGGCTCAAAAAGAATGTCACGATTATATTCTGGAAATATGTAAAGTCTTGAAGGCAGCACGAGTTTTGAATGTATTTGAAACGACACATAGCACTTTTATTTTAATAGTTTTTCTTGTGTTATTGTGAGTATTGTTGATTAATTTTGGTGGAATTTTAACCAATAATACTTAGGTCGTAACATAAAGTGTGAGCCATTGGAATAAATGTGAGTATAAAGTTGTTTTTCTGAATGTGAAAATTCGTGTTAGGTTTTGAAGAGAAAATCCACCATTTTCTTTTCAAAACAAACGACAGCCGACTTGACAAATGACTTGACTTGACTTATATTATTACAATTATATCACTTGACATTGGCAAATTGTCTGTCGAAATGACGGACACAGGCCATTACTGAAGAGAAGAAGAAGAAGAAAGTCTTGAAGATGTGAAAGGCTGAAAGTTGAAGATTAAAGGCACTGTTTCTCGACACCATTACCACAGATAATGTAATAGTTTAAAAAATGGTACTATATTCCCTCATTTTGACAGAAAGAATCGACAAATATCTCACGTCCTAGCCCCGCTGAAGTGTCATTTTCATAATTTGACTAATTTTGTTTAACCTAAATAGACTAAATTGTGCTAAAACCAAAATTGAACTAGTCAAATTGAAAACAATAAGTAGCCGTTTTTACCTAAAACCGTCCTAAATTTCATAATCCTAACAAAAGTAAATAACAGATAGATAAAGAAGCTAAGTAAGTAAGGAGGGCACTCTTTCCCGAGAGATTTAATTTAATCTTTGTAAGGAGTCGTGTTAAATTGCTGGCATCAATCCACAAGATTACTGAACTCTGTCTTGCTGAGTTGTATTGTGTGAGATAAAGTACAGATTTCTTGGAAGTTAAAAACCCAATTTGATTTTGTGCCTGCGATCCCATCATACTACCCCACGAGAACCAAAATGGCGCTTTGAAAACCTCCATTTTGGTTCTCAAGAAATCTGTAACTAGTCTATGGTCTTCTAACTGGCTCAGTCGGTAGTAGCTCTGCCTTCTGTGCTGTGGGTCGTGGGTTCGATCCTCACCGAGAATAAACATTTTGTGTGCGGCAAACCATAGATTTTGTTATGTCGGGGTGTTACTATGTATTTTTTTATTCATTTTTCCTAGCTTCCGCCCGCAACTTCGTTCGCGTCCCATTGGATCCCGTTAATTTTCCGATATTAAAAGTATCCTATGTTACTAGTAATACCTCCAAGAATATGTGTACAAAGTTTCATGATGATTGGTTAAGTAGTTTTTGCGTGAAAGCGTAACAAACAAACTTACATTCACATTTAATATTAGTAGGATTTACCTATTTCGTCCCACTGCTGGGCATAGGTTTATGTATTATAAATGTAATTATGTATCATTTACAAAAAAAATATATATAAATGCAAATGAGTGGGCTCGATGAGAATAACCCATCAGCAATCTAGTTCCCATTCAAAGCAACGCTGCTTTACGTTTAAGGCTGGAGCAGACCGGATGCGTGTACGTAGAGGTAAGCCTGAAACGTAAAGCAGCGTTGCTTTGCCAAAAAGTTAGATGATCACTCCGGAGGTCAAAAGGGTCCATCTACTATTCATAACAGCAATTTACCCAACTTTCATGAAATAAGCTAAACAAACTTCAACTTCTCAAAAGCCTTCAAAATTCCGACATGAAACGTGAGTCCATTTCCAGTGGCCATCACGAGTGGCTTCACCCCAATATGGAGGGTGGAAACTCACCCCTAACACGTAAAGTTTTCCCCCGTGCGTTGTAAAACTACCCTTTCTTATTCAAGCCTGGGGATAAAGCCTAGAGCTTGGGGAAGTCTGTCATAGAAATGAATGAAAAGATAAGATGTTGAAAAAAATACCTTCAGCTTTGAGGGCGGTGACCATGACGTATTTGACGGTTTCTGTTTGTCCGCTTAAACTAAGTAATATAATTATTGTACTTCTGTGGTGTCTACACTGCAGTAGCTAGTTCTCACTAGAGAATTACTTAGTCGTTAGCTATTTTTAAGTAGCTGCAGATAAAACCACCGTGATACTAGGCTGAAAAGATGGCATAGATATCCATGAAAAAAAAAATGCATTGGGTATGGTAATAACACCATGAAATAAGACCATAGACCGTCCTTTTTCTAAAGCTAGAACGGAGGACAAAAAAATGCGTATGAGTTAGTAGGCAACCAAAAATGCAATAAGTCGATTGAATTGATTTGTCTCATCTGTTTTCTTTATCTCGAGTCGTCATCCCCACCCGGCGCTTTACGGCCTATACGCAATGAATTCGCGTAACTGCTGTATCGTTATTTTCAGTTATTTCGCTTATAGCTGTTTTCATACTGCCACCGACACGACACCGACACGATATCGTACACAAAGTTCAACCATATTTTTGTATAGAGATTGAAAAGCGCACCTAGCGGGAAGTTTAGAAAACTTATGATTAGTTAGGGGTATATTCATAATGGTGTTCTTCTTCTTCTCTTCGTTAATGGCCTGTGTCCGTCATTTCGACAGACAATTTGCCAATGTCAAGTGTTAAAATTGTAATAAATAAGTCAAGTCAAGTCAGTTGTCAAGTCGGCTGTCGTTTGTTTTGAAAAGAAAATGGTGGATTTTCTCTTCAAAACCTAACACGAATTTTCACATTCAGAAAAACCACTTTACACACATTTATTCCAATGGCTCACACTTTATGTTACGACCTAAGTATTATTGGTTAAAATTCCACCAAAATTAAACAACAATACTCACAATAACACAAGACAAACTATTAAAATAAAAGTGCTATGTGTCGTTTCAAAAAATGTCAAAATTCGTGCCATAATGGTATTCTAAAGCTGAGCTAAAGAGATGACAACAGATTTAGCAATCATTTTAGTTAAATGATTGCTAAATCTGTTGTCATCTCTTTTCGTTGTCATGAAAGTGACACTGATAGAGTATTTTTCAAAGCCACGATAAAATGACAGTTGAATAATTTTTTTTTCTTTTTTCGCTCCTCGGAGCAGGCTTATGAATAACGGGGTAATCACAGTAAACGTCAAATGTACACACTAAGAACTTGTAGTTAGAGAGCCATACATAGTACTATACGCTTTTGGTGTTGGCGACACTAATATTTTTCGAGCCACTCGTCATCGTGTCAGTGTCGGTATCGGCCGGTGCAAAAGCCTTCTAACTAGTAATCATCAGTACTTTGTACCTGGCAATACTTTTTGAACATCTGCCTTACAATATCTCAAAGGAAGCGTAATGATATTGTTTATTTCATGGTTAGCAAATTCGGGTATTTTTGTTCTTAGGTGGATTTTCTAGGGTTCAATTGTTAAGGAGACTTAGTTTTTGTGTTATTTCTTCACGTACAAGAATAAGTAAGTCCTTTAATTTTATGAAAAGTAGAGAATCCATTTTTTTTCTAATACCTTATTTGAAGACGGTACTCTATACTGACACACAATATGCCTCTGTCATAGAAATCCAAAAAGAGCGATTTTAGGATTTAGGACTTCTAGACAATCGGCTGTCTTCCACTTTGCTCCTTGGTCTGTGGTAGCCATTCGATAACTTTTATTCTTGGACGAATTAACAGTATTCCTCTGTGGTGCTATATTTCTACAATAGTTATAAAACAATGCAGACGGAATACAAAGTCCAATTACTGTACGCAACACGTAGGAACAAGTTCATTCATGCAGGAGCTTGTTAGACGCTCGTCTGCGTGGGTTTAGCTGAAGTCTTGGAGTTGCGACTTGGTCGCGCGACATCGTCAACGTTTTTTCAACCTTCAGGATACAGTAGTAGAGCTTCTCGTAAAAGAGCTCAACCGGGGAAGTACTACAACTATTTCTGATGCATTGCTGTGCTTCGGTTTGAAGGGGGCTGCAGGCGTAATTAGGTACAGGCACACAAGACTTCAAACCTTTATGTCTTAGAGAGTGGGGGCAGTGCAATGGGCTCATCACAGAGCTCGCTCAAATTACATCAAATTACTATTTGTCACTACTTGAAGAGAACACGGTAGGGTGTGTGTGTGTGTCCTCTTACGAAAAGGGAAGATCTTCCACGTCGCGGGCGACCTTTGGCTCGGCCTCCAAGGACCAATGGATGGTATTCTGTAGTATTACTTATGTTCAAACTCCGTGATAACTTCGTTTGCGCGATCTAGGATAGATAGTTCTCATGTAGCACGCTAGATGGCGCTACACTAAATGATATCACATTTCTTGTCAAATCTAATTAATCAGTTGGTAAGTTTTGTTTTTCTTAAAACACCATTGATGTAATAACAATGGAGCTTTGACAAAATCAACATTATCTCAATCAACAACCTTAAATGTACCTTATAAATTGCCATAGAACATCTAAGTAGGTCTTTCTATTTATAATAACTTTGTGAAGAGTAAAATCGCACAAAGTGAACTTCACCTTTACCCGGGACATTGGGGGGAGCACCTGCGCGGGGCGCCAGACGTCAGCTATCGATTATTCCAGAGCGAACAAACCCAGACCCGGAGAGTGCGTTTCCTCACCGAACATCACCAACACCATTCTACACCTTACCACATACAACATACAGCTCAAACTTCTTCATCAACTCATAAATCACTCATGCTCATCCATGTATCCATAATGACATGTCAATCCGTCAATTTTGTAACTTAAATAGACGATTTAAGGTCCGCTTTCCAATGCTCTGATAATATCAATTTGCGTATGAAAAATCAGGGAAATGCTTTTTGAGATGTTATTAGACGAGTTTGAAGGAAATTAGGAGAGATGTAAAAATATTTTGCATATTTTTCGATGAAAACGTTGCATTTTTTTATACAAAAAGTTATTTAAAAAAAATTGTGAACGTAGAGTCATATTATTATAGAGGAGTGCAAAAACACCTTTAGATTTAGTCCGAGGTATTCGTACTTACCCAAAGTCGTTAAAATAAAGGCAAAACTATAAATATCTTTACCTAGGGTTTTTTGTATGAAATAAGTTTATAATTTTTTTTCTTAGCTCACTCAATTTGAAGCCCAACAAAGCGTTTTTATTGCAATGCCTTCCTATGAGTCTCAGACGAGACGACTAAGCTGCAAGCAAGTTAATGAAGCCAACTTGCGGAGGGCTCAGAGAGGATTACAGTAATTTGTGTGAGCCCTCGGTTCTGTCTGGCAGGTCCTTGTGCACCAATATCTACATGACACTAGCGTTTGAAGAGATTTAATCAATTTAGACACTAATAGGCATACAAGCATTGACAATAGTCACATAAAGGGCCGAATACTGAAGCGTCACTCAAATTTAAACACCACTTAAAACTGCTCTGCCTCTGTTTGACATTACTCATTTGTGAGAAATGGCAATATTATGCATGAACTTAATATGAGTAGCGTTTGAGTATTCGGCCATAAGTCAAATAAAAATGGACTAAAAATTAACACTAAATAAAGAAAAAACTATGTAGATTCAAACTTGATTGCAGATTGATTCTTCTTCTTCTCGTCTATAATGGCCTGTGTCCGTCATTTCGACAAACAATTTTGCCAGTGTCAAGTGATTTAATTGTAATATTAATATAAGTCAAGTAAAGTCATTCGTCAAGTCGGCTGTCGTTTGTTTTGAAAAGAAAATGGTGGATTTTCTCTTCAAAACCTAACACGAATTTTCACATTCAGAAAAACAACTTTACACACATTTATTCCAATGGCTCACACTATATGTTACGACCTAAGTATTATTGGTTAAAATTCCACCAAAATTAAACAACAATACTCACAATAACACAAGAGAAAATATTAAAATAAAAGTGCTATGTGTCGTTTCAAAAAATGACAAAACTCGTGTCTGCAGATTGATTGCGTGTTTGATTTATTCAGTCTCCGCAAAAGTCAAATAAACGTCAAGTTTATAGCAGTGTCAAAAAATATCGTAAAAAAAATTGAAACGACACATAGCACTTTTATTTTAATAGTTTTTCTTGTGTTATTGTGAGTATTGTTGTTTAATTTTGGTGGAATTTTAACTAATAATACTAAGGTCGTAACATAAAGTGTGAGCCATTGGAATAAATGTGTGTAAAGTGGTTTTTCTGAATGTGAAAATTCGTGTTATGTTTTGAAGAGAAAATCCACCATTTTCTTTTCAAAACAAACGACAGCCGACTTGACAACTGACTTGACTTGACTTATTTATTACAATTTTAACACTTGACATTGGCAAAATTGTCTGTCGAAATGACGGACACAGGCCATTACTGAAGAGAAGAAGAAGAAGATTCGATGACCAAGGTAGGTGCATAGAGAGAGGCGATCACGAACAAATCGGACAGTTACCGCGTTACGTAAACCTAACGTATTCGATTTATATTGCGCGTCAACGCTAGCTCGACTGTCAAACGTTGTAGCGTCACCGCGCAGTGTATCTCGGATACGCTAACGTTAAGATACATTTACGAATATCACATTTATTCGTGATCAAGGCACTAGGGATCAATCTTCCAAGCCTAAACTAATCAAAACTTCCTACTTTATCGATACTAATACAAAATGCATATAATTAGCATAACTCTAATAAAATTGATAGAAATGTCAATCCCAAAAACAATGACAGAAGATTTATTTACTCAACCATAAATGATAGTAATCTTGCAATCATTTGAAGAGACTAAATAAGACATTGTCTACACCTGTGCCCTATGGGGAGATAACTCATTTACATCAAGATGGGATAAATAAAACGATTTTATTCTTCATTCCCTAGACTTTACAACTCAAATACCTAGAAAATTAAAAATTCAAAGGCTAATAGAAATTGCTTCGTTATATTCATTGAAAAACAATTATTATATTTTATCCATTGAAATAGGTTTTTCCTTCGTCTACTTGATTTTGTATTGACGTTTGACGTTAACATTGTTTTTCACTTAGGAGTTCTCGACAGCGCTTTTCTGTTACGAAAATAATTTTGTATTTTGAGGGCTTTTTAGACGATCAAATTGGCTATGACGATGGACATGATTATTTAAAAGAGCTAGGGTACATATTTTAAAACTACGAAAAGAGTTGAAAACCAAATTTTCTTTAGTTAGTATTTAGTTAAATTAAAAAAAAATCTACCATCACTCTTCAGTCTTACATAAACTAAGTAAATAGCTCTAACGTTGCAAAAGGTAACTAGTTACAAAGAGGCACATAATGGAAAATTATCAAGAAAATGGCTATTGATAACAAAAAAAAACAGTTTTTAATTAATGCTATGAATAATTTGAAAAATAAACCTTAGTTTTCCGAACTTGTTTGAAATCATTGTTGGTTAACTCAGGCCGTTCATAAAAGATTTTTAATATTTTGATTGCTTGCTCGTCTAAAAAACGCTTTTCAGATATTTTACTGAAAAGTAATGAAACAATGGGTAAGAAGATAAAACTCCTACGTATTTTTTGAAACGGGTTGAGTAGCTGTCACATTAGCAACGTATTTTTGTGAAGAATCATTCGTGCTCGCCCACGTAGAATTTTGCCGATAAGCAGACAATGTGTTTACCTCAAGTAAGTACTACTTATTAATATCTTGACAAATGTTTTTAACCAGAATGTACCTATAGTGTTAAACAAAATTAGTTAGGGTAGGGTGGTTTAAGACTGCGCACTTAACTTATCAGGGGATATAATATAATCAATATGAACAGCTTTACAAAAATCAACTTTGTTTATTTATATTCCTTAGTTATCAATAAAAAATATTTTATAAAAGCACTTTGACATGAGATCAATAGTTTTAGAGTTATTTGAGCAAAATCATAAAATGGGAAATGCGCACTCTTACACTACCGGTCGTGTAAGATTGCGCAGTGGGTTCGGTAAGACTGCGCGGGTAGTTTAAGAGTGCGCAGTAGATAATTAATTCTATTTTTGGCACAGATCACACACAAAATTAGCAGTACGTACTTTGCCGTGCATTCTTCATGCCACCACTCATTACAAGCTACACACATACAATCCAGTCTTCAATTATTGGTTCCTTATAAATGTCTCCACAGCCTGGACATATCCAAGTTTTCTTAGAATCAGTTTTTGGTGTTATAATGTAAATTTTTAATTTGTCCGTCTTGTTTAGATTTTTCAACATTTTTGCGACTATAGTACTTGCAGTTGCCTCAAGCTTAACTTTCCTTACTGCACGCTTTCTTTTCTCTTCTATTTGACGTTGTAAATAATTTTTATAAGGTGAACGACTAATAATAACCTCGGACCTTGATCGCTCGGATGTCCGTTTTCTTCTCGACGTCATTCTGTAAATACGAAATACCGTAATTATAGAATGATTTCAAGTTATAAAATAATGAAAAACGGAAAAATTAAATAGGACGTGTAAGTCTGCGCGCGCAATCTTAGACGACCGTACCCTGCGCAGTCTTACACGATTGTCTATTTTCAATTGTTCATCCTGGTACCGCCATCTATGCAGAAAGACCTGAAGTAACTTCACCGGCACTGTCTTGTGATTGTGTTCGCTTGCTAAATCGATCAACATAACTTTTGATTTACTTCAATCTAGTGATTGACAACACGTTTAAATTGAAGACAAATAAGATCAATGAGTGATAAAAACTTCAAACTCACCTGGAGCATCGTATTTTCACGGTAAACCAATTATGTTCTGGAAGCGATAACAGGTGCCGTGCCACTTCAAAACAACACTGAAGTTAGCTACGAACATCACTCTGATTCTGAGTTAGGACGTCTGCGCAGTCTTTTCGACCGCGCAGTCTTATACCACCCTACTATTGTTTCCGTCCGGTTACAGTTTTATATCACCTAGTTTATAGGATTATTTTAAATTATTTTTAAATGATCCTTATGATTTTACTGACTTAGTTAAAAAACGTACAAGTAAGAATTGAAAAATATTAACAATAACGTGTTTTTACATGAACATAAAATACCTACATATTGTCTTTACGAACGTAGGTATACCTATATCGTCTGGAATGGAATTTTGTACTGATACTAAGTATTTACTTAATTACAAACAAAAGTAATTTGTAACATTCTCTAGATATCAAAAACCCTTTTTCTCCAAAAGTTTTATGGAAATACCAGTAAGTGCCTTTAGCAATATTGAATATTAAAAAAATATTGGTAAGAACTTTGAGAATTTTGCAAAAGGACTGAAAATAAAGTAGCTATCAAAATGAAAGGGTGAAGTCTATGATATTTAATTAGGTATAGATGCGTTACCAATGATCTAGAAATGGTTGGAGTAAAGCAAGGTAATTGCCTGAATTCTACTTAGTCGTGTACTTGGCAGCGTCGTGGCTGAACTTTTCTACAGCATGTCAAAGTATCATCTCTTTCTAACGTGTGATGTATGACAGTTCTTTCTTTTTCATCGCACACTGTTTATTGTATCTTATTGGTAGATAAAATATATACAAAATAATATTTGCGTCTCTTTTTGGTGCAGTGATGTTGGTAATTAATGTCACCGATAATTTTATGTGCTGTAAAGATAATTTGTATTTGTTACACCAACTGACTTGTTGGTATAGTATTATATAATCTGTGGTATAGGTTAGTCAAACAAAAGCCCGATAGCATAACGTGTCTAGTTAAAAAAATATCGCTGAATTGGGGTGGATTGAAACAATCTCTATGAAATTTAATTGAGTCAGCCAATAGATAGGCTGTCAGATTGATGAAATGTTTGCAGAGGGTTATTAATTGAAGGGCTTTCGACTGCGAAATTGAGGTTTAACTTTTTAGTTCGGAATTGGTTGAATAATATTTGAGAATGGTTAAATATTATATCACTGTCTACCACTCAAATAATTTCTTATGAGTGAGTGGTCAACAGGTAGTAACGGAGTTCTTGCCACTGAAGGAGTATCTCCAGTCAAGTGTATAATTATTTGGTTTCAGTAGGTAGGTTAAACTTTGTTTATTTGAATTGTAAGCTTTTTTAAAATTATTACTCTGAATGTTCATTTAAGCGCGGTTTAAGTGACATCTACCGAAGTTTTAGTATACTTCCGTCATGTTATTCCGGCATCTTTAGCACAGTGACTTTGTACGCTCACGCTTAGAACGTAGTTTGAGCCTTCGCTAACAGATGGCGCTGTTTCAAATTCCACAGGTTAATTATTTACCAGTGATAAAAACCGTACATTCTAATAAACGGATTTAATTAAACGTTTGACATTGTTTATATTTTCCCTGCAGGATATAAACAAAAGCGAATGTGGCATTGTTTACGTGAAAGTTAAATTGCAAACGGAATGTGGAAAGTAAGTAGACTGTTTTGTATTCAAGCTGGTGCTTCATTTGGGAATCAAACTCGCATACAAGGTACGAGGTTTTGATATCTACCGCATCTAGTTGAAAATGGTTTATGAGAACGCAGCGCAAAATGGAACAATAGGTACGTTTTTAAGTAAGTAGGTAGGTATCTTGTATATTATTTAGTACATAGCTACCTACCTACTACCCGTACCTACACGTTCCGAATACACGTTTCTTAACTTTTTTAGAAATTAAAAAATATTGGTAAGTATAATTATTATTGGATTGAAGAACTTCCTCATCGTCCTAAAGTTATAGACAAAAGATTTGTTTTTCTTATTGTTTTTACTATTACGTTAAAGATAATTATTTGTAGGTCTCTCTAGTTCGGACCACACGCGACTTTTTAGATCAAATTAAAAAAAAATTACTTACCACTAAATTAATGATGTTAACTGTACCACACTCAGAACTCTCGATTTCAATCAAAAAGTGCAACTGGATCATTAGAATCAATGATGCAGTATCGGCTCTTTCCCATGATCTGACTTGGAGGTTTACGACCAGGTTCCCATGAATGGCTAACAATCAGGAGAAAGTTAGGTTTTTATAGATCTAGGTTCATATACAGTTTTTATAATTTACTAAACTAATCCAGAATACTTGAAAAAAAATTTGCAACGATTTGTAGGTAGCTCAACTGTTTCATGTGTATTTTGTAAATATTGTGAATATTGTAGTATATACTGTAGGTATTAGTTGTAACTTTCTTTGTGAATAAATCTTATAATATTTTTATATTTAGGTATCCAAAAAACGTTTCAGATATTAAGTACCTACGTAATGTCACTAAAATGAAGGTCCTAAGACTCAATTTGCTTACTTCTATCAGTAATTAAGAATTTTTTATTCATTACTTTTGTTCATTTTTATTGATATGTTAAAAAAAACCACAAAAATTCACATTTTTAGAAAAAAATATTTTACTTGTCATTTTTATGGTACCTACTTTTGTTTAGACAATATAAATATTGTTTATTTTCAAACACAAAAATTCGGACGTTTAGAAAAAAAAATTACGTACCATTTATAATCTAAAGGGCTTTTGGTACTATTTTGTTATATTGTATTAAGAATATGTTCTGAATCTGAACTTTGTATTGACAACAGAGCATCACACAAAAAATACAGATTAAAAAAAAAAAAGTCGCAAGGAACCTCCTTCAAAGCACTTTTCTTAACTTTTACCGAGCGCAAACCCTCAATCTTTTTCATTTCTTCACGTTATTATATTAAGGTTCATTTTCCCCTAACACTGCTATGAGATCAGGCTGCATTAATGCTGTCTCTAACATTGCGCTGGAAGGAACGAAGGTGAACAGTCGCTGTTTGTGATTAAAAAAATAAGTGAAGAGTGAATGGGTTTTTACTGAAAAAAAAACAATTTAGTTGAAGAAGTGGATGCTGTGATGTGAGTAATAATTTTTTTAGTAAACTACTCTACCCACTTCCATTTTCCACCAAACCGAATATTTTTTATTCTATATTGTTTTTTGTACACAAAAATATATAAATAAACAGGAAAGATAAAGATAGGTAATTTGCAAAGGTAATTAACGCTAAAGAGAAGTTTTTGAAATTTCAGCCACATTTAGAGAACTATAATTTGGATAAGTACTCCATGTAATTAATTATTAAAATTACCACTTGCATGTAAATACAAAGGGAGGCCTATACTCAGCAGTGGGTGAAGTCGGGCTGTGGATGATGATGATGATGATGTAAATACAAATAGCCACTTGGTTTTTTTACTTATTTCTATCATCTCTATAATTTTTATTAAAAAACTATTTGACATTCAACTTAAGCCAAATTACTCAGGATCTTAACACATGCCATTAAATCAGATTTACGAAAAAAAAACAGAAATAATTTACTCAATGAAAAACTATTAGGTGTGTGATCAAAATACCTATAAAAGTGCGTTTACTTATGACAGTTTTAACGTTCTATTTTAATAACGCAAAAGGTAATTATAAATACTATAGCTTTTAATTATGCGGAAATTACAATAAATCGAATAAAAAAATTATAATAATGATTGCCTTGTAATAACCGGATGACTCATTAATTGTAGTAGCTTAATTAGTACCTACTAGGTACTTATTAGGTAAGATTCGTGATTTTTATTAATATAACATGATTTTATTTTATTCTACAATTGAGCATTTTAAAGAATGATTTATGCCTTGTTTTTAACTTTGCCAGTGTCAAAAGAATTACTGAAAAATACTTAAGTACAGTCAAGTCGAGTTCAAAATCCGATACGAACTTCGAAGCAATACGGGAGTGACATTTGGCATAACTATCGGATCGCATCATTATGCTAAATGTCACATACCTTTTATATAAAAAAAAAATAACGTGCATGGAAAATGTAGTCAATGTATGGAAATTTTATGAAATGACTAAGTAAATAAACATGTAGGTACCTACGAACAAGGGTAATGTAAACCGGGGCGGGTAAGTAGGCGCAGTAATTGTACACAATTGCTGTTATTACAAGATAAGAATCAGCACGCATTCTGGTGACAAGCTACCTTTTAAAATATCATTTTGTATTTACTTTGTTTCAGCCATGTTTGTTTGTTTTATCTTAAAACGGCTCAAGCAATGATTAAGCTACCTCTTTTTATAAAAAAAATAAGCTAAAAAAACTAAAACTTGGCTACTGAAAAATTACGCTCTAAAAAGTATTAGTAATAATAATAGGCCTTTACATCTATTGAAGATGATTTATACAGCATCAGGAAGCAACCTATGCCTATGCCTACACTTATAGACACACTGTAGTGTGTCTATAAAAAGTATTAAACAAGAAAATATGTACATAGTGTTGTTGAGAAGATAGCCCCGTGGTCATATTATCAGAGGGATAATTCTTTAAAATCCAAATCTATAACTATACTTTAATTGGGTTGTCATAAAAGCCACAACATGGCCGCCATATTTATGCCATGTATGACATCCCGATTCTCAATAACTTTCACTGTAAATAAAGATTTTAGATAGATTCGAATTTTCACACTTTTTGAAACAACACATAGCATTTTTATTTCAATAGTTTTTCTTATGTTATAGTGAGCATTGTTGTTTAATTTTAGTGAAATTTTAACCAATAATACTTAGGTCGTAACATAAAGTGTGAGCCATTGGAATAAATGTGTGTAAAGTGGTTTTTCTGAATGTAAAAAATCGTTTCAGGTTTTAAAGAGAAAATCCACCATTTTCTCTTCAAAACAAACGACAGCCGACTTGACGAAGACTTGACTTGACTTATCGATGGCCATATGTTGACACCTCGTATCTTACATTTTTTCGAAAATACGTTTTTTGCATGGAAAAATTTGAAATTTCACGCTGCACCCTGCAATAGATACCTTGTAACCATAAAAAAATGTCACTCGAACAATTATTTCCAAAGTTGACACCTAACTATTTGTAACCGCGTTCAACTCCCACTTCATGTGCAGTTACGAGGTGACAACGTTATATTTTCTACTGTTTTCCGTTATAATTTAATTTAGTAAGCTGCTATTTCGATGGTTTTCGGATTGTTATATTAAAAGTAAATTATTAAATCTGTGAAAAGTGCCTGAAAATATAAAACAACAGTCAAAAGGTAAATTGTTTATGTACAAAGTTTAAATTTAACCGTTCTTCTGCCCTCCAGTCAGTTTTTTGACTACCCTCCAAAAATATTCTAACACTTAGCTAGCAGTTGTTTTTATAGTCTTGCAAGGTGTTTTATCTTTTTGTAGGCTTCATACTTAACCATGGAAGATGACAGTGATGAGGAGATCGTCAGGCAAGGTTTGCTGATCGAAAAGAATTATACTCTTCAAATTAAAAGTGAATTTAAATGAAAGTCAATCTTAAGAGACATCCTCACAACCAGTGAGTGCAAATGATGTACAAATATTATAGCTATGAAGAAACAGAAAATGGAAAATGGAGGCAAGGTGCTATCGGTTTTCGGAAGTTAATGGCGATTCTCAGACATCGGCTTTTGTCGACTGTATATTGAACTACCTAATGATTTGATCAGGACTTGGGAAGAACATGGGTCAAAACGTATTGTGATGGTTGTATCTATCCAAACAGCAATGCGATTTTAGCAAAGGCTTAGCATCAAACTTTGGGTGTTTTGAACAAGGTGATTAACTATCAAACATAATATTTGGAGCCTGGACGAGTGGACATAGGTACACAGATGAAAGTTGATACCTAGCGTTCGTGCAAATATCGAACGTCTCCTCTAACAACATGCTATCTATGTTCCAATCCAATGCTCTGCCATTACTAAAAGTTCTCGAAAAGACCCCATTCGAAGAAAAAAACAGCGATTTCATTTGTTCATAAAATTTGATGACCTGAGAGTGAAACACTACAACAAAGAAAAAAGGAGACACTCTCGTTTTTTTTATACTTACAACTAACTAACTGAAAGTTCGAGGGCAGAAGAGCGCGCGGCCGATCACCGATGAAATGGACGGACCAAGTCAAGACTGCAATTGATGTTCCTCTGAACGAATGTGCCAGAAAAGCAGCGGTTCGGGAGGAATGGCGGAAGATTGTAAGACGGGCCACTGCTCCAATATGACGACAACGACCACTCTGACAAGAGTGATACGACAAAGAAGAAGAACTAACTGATAGAACAAACCGATGGCCTACCTGATGTTAAGTAGTAACCACTGCCTACACTTAATGGTAGTGACATAAAAACATTTTTGTACAAGCCTGATGGTTTATACTACAAGACTAGTGTTAAACCTCTGAAACTTACAATAACCAAATTTAATTTTTTTCAGGTTCTTAGGAGTGCTCTACCTGCAGATTATAATACCTTTAATGACTGCTTGCCTCATACTTAATCGAAATTAATACAACAGTTGCACTCACTGGTGTCAAATTGACTACTCGTAACATGCTATTTGTGGAACTATTTTAACATTGACACCTTGTAACTCATTACAAATTGTATTTTCTTAAGAAATCTCAAGGGGAACGTCTTATCTTTTCATATCCTTAGATAAATAAACAAAATATCTACCAACTATATTTTTGTTTTATTTTTAAAGCACTTATATCCAATTTTACGAAGTTTTTTGTCTCTCCTGTAAAATTTGGGTTTTGATAGATACGAGGTGTCAACATATGGCCATCGTTATATTATTTAAAATTCACCAATTGAAACTGGCAAAATTGTTTGTCGAAATAACGGACACAGACCATAAAGGTTTAAAATAGATATTACCCCCTGTTCAACGTAATGTTCTTACATGCTTCAATTATAAAGAAACTCCATAACTGACCACTCAGCAGCAATCATTGATCTCAGAACCATATCGAGTATTTATCTATCATACCACATTATTTACGATTTCACAATACATCATTAGCTTATTATCTAGATATAGTAGATAGTAAAAGAAGAGTTTGTGAAACTTTAATTTTCTTGTACTTACCAAGCGAACGTTACTTAGGTCAGTAATACCACAGATCATATAGGTAATACTTTGTAATACTAATTTCCACACGAAAATTTGTCACGGTAAACGTGGCTTTGTTCTTCAGTATTGGTAAAAGCTGGTTAATAAACTTATGGCTTTGCTCATATTGTTCTTTCAAAGCTACGCTAGCCAAAACGGCTGCTACATATTTAGTCATCTCAACGTCAACTTCTTGGTTTATGGGCTTTGCAACTTGTGGTACAATTCTGTCAGTGTCTATTTTAGTCATCTCTATGGAAGTGTCAATAACAGCAGTTTTAAAGCCGCGCTAAAATGACAGCAGATTCTGAATAAAAGGAGTTGACAATTTTTTTACGTACTATTTCTGAGTATGATAGTTAGGTAGGTAAATAAAACTACTTGCTAAAAAGGTTTTTTTGCTGAATTCAGAGTGAACTATTATAATAATTGAAAAAAGTGAAACTGTTCTTCTACTTTGCTGACAGTACGTTTCACTTGCTTGTTAGCTTTTGGATGCTGAACCGTGGTAGGTAAATTATATGCAAATTGTTTTGTGGTGGTTCATTCACTATTTCAATTTATTCATAATTGAAGAAGACAGTGTACTCATATAATTGGAGAGTTAAATTAGAAAAAATTGCGTCAGCAAATAAGTCACTATCCAAAAAATAGGCTTGTTACAAAGCCGCAAAGTTTCATATATTTAAAAATAAGAACCCATCCGCCACGTTTAAATAAACCTTGTACTATCTCATAAAATTTAAAGATTTATTGTGCAAGGCCAATGATATTTATTATTATTTATTATAATAAGAAAAGAAAATTTATTCACAAACAAAATTGCAACTAATACAGTATTTACAAAGGTTTTTTATTTATAAGAAAAGTAGTTCATGAATATGAAATATTGAATTATTTAATTTTTAACCCACTGAAATTTACGGTAGTGGTGCATCTGTATAACTTGGTAAATTCGATAAAACTATAACAAAAAAAATTGCAGGTTAACAAATAATGAACTTTATTTTGTGAATCAAAGGTTTGCTTTTCGTGATGCTGTACCATTTCTCCATCAAAGGTATAACAATGGATCCATGCATCAGCATAAGTAATTCACTAATCCGATAACTTACGACCTATTGTCGTCCTTAGAAAGTTGACTTTATGTAGGTCAGTGCAAGTTGCATTATTGCATAGCATAGAGAAGGGTATTACAATAGTAAAATGGCATAGAAAGTCACAAGATCCTTTGTGTTTTGTTTTGAACTGCCGTCAGTGGCAAGTATCAGCCAGCATTCAGCAAGGATAATACTTTGGCATTATCAGCTTTACCAAACTTATATAGGTACTAGCTGGCGCCCGCGGCTTTGCTCGCGTGGTAGCAGAGTACAGTTTTTAATTTTTTTGAAAATTCTGAAACACGTACCAAGTAAATTTATTTGAAGAATCTATGTACCAATTTTGAAGGGTCTATCATGTACGGTATATTAAAGAAACGCATTATTTAGTTTAAATCTTTGACCCTAATTTTGGACCCTTTAGGGTGCGACTTTTCAAAATTCCTTTCTTTGTGTACCCTTACACTACATAAGTACCTTCCAAATTTCATACCTCTAGGACTTATGGTTTAGGCTTTGCGTTGATTATCAGTCAGCTTCAAAAGATTTTTATACATTTTTGTATATATTGATGATTAGGTTTGTTATGTTGCTTCCTGTATCTTCTTCTTCGGACATTCATGATAAATCGTGGTGATGAGGGGTTCTCATTCTCAGTAATAACGGCTCTAGCGATGCGTCTTCATAGCGTTCGGTCGTGGTTGAGTCTTTGATCTATTTGAGCAGGTTTGACCTCACCATCTTGTTGGAGAAACCACGGGACCTCTATTATTGCTTGTAATGTTATACCTTTTGTTTTGTGGTTTGGACTATTTTGTTGCACGCTAATTTACAAAATAAAGTAGCTGGTTTGACTAGACGCATGCTTTTCATATCTGCTTGCAATTACACCGTTCCATAAGTTTGTCAGTCGTGCGTATCATGTCCTCCTTGTCACACGCGACTAAAATGGATGGAAAGTTATCCAAAACAAGAAGAGCTTGATGAATGTTTTCTGATTGCTTATAAACGAGCTCGGAAATCGTTTAGCTGATTTATTTTGATAGTACTTGGCAAAGGTAAAGAGGTTATGAATTCGAATGATAAAGGAAATATTTTCCAAATAGATACTACAGTAATTGTAGGAACTTTAGTTTTCAATCAAACATTATTATTAGAGCTATCTATAAATTGTTTGCAACGGTTTGTAGATAGCTCAACTGTTTCATGTGTATTTTGTAAATATTGTAAATACTGTATTAGTTGTAATTATCAAACAAAAAAGTCATAGATATCATAAGCTTCAATTTTTCTGACTGTTAAATTCACTAATAGCTCTAAAGAGTTATAAATTTTCTGTAAACGCATTGTCCTATATTTCCCATGCTCAAATACTTAAATAACAAGTTATTTACCATCATTTCAAAATATACTTTTCTCACGCTTAACAAGGTGTGAAAGTAAAACTGAACACACATGTAACTATTGTCGTTATTTCTGTTTTTATGTAACAGCTCTAATGGAGATTACATGAGTCGATAAAATACAAGATATTTAATTTAGTGAGGGTATCGACCATTTATGAGTATTAAGCGAATATCGAAAGTGCTGGAATAAAAAAAAAACAGCTGATTAATCTACTGCCACTTGTTGACATGCCAATAACAATACCGAAACCCATTATTATAATAGTTTTGGTTTACTAGTTACAAACTTTTTCACATAAAAACATGTTGCTTGTCATTGTTGCAAATATTAAACTTAGCCGTTATTTTGCAACAACATTTTACGTACAGTACTAACTAGCTAAAATTTGTGTTTAATGTAGTATTTAAGTATGCCTCTGTCTACTGTTCTTAGATATTTCTAAGGCTAAAGATCAATCTTGTGCCCTCGTGATTCCACTCAGTCCTAAGAAAATGTTCGAAAGCGACATTTCTGGGCAAACAAAACGTCCCAATTTTTACTGGCTAGGTTGAAATTACGCGAGTGAAATTCTACTAGGTTTATTTCTAAGCTAAAGACAAGTTTTATCGTGTCCAGATATTACAGTCGTGAGGTTGATAAATCTGTGAATCGCAAATCTGCGAGTAAAAGACAAATTCATGACTCTCGTAAAAACAGGCACTATTCTACAAAGCACTATCATGACGAAACAGAAAGTAAACTGACTAATCATGTGCAATTCTTTTATTTCCAGCAGTACGAGTACATACATAAACAGAGATCGTTAAGAAGTAAAACGAGATATAAATCACCGTTGGAAATCAGAGAACATTGACATTTGCTACGGAAATGTAGCTTGTTAAAACATATCAACGACGTACTAACACAAATATATAAATATACATAACATACAAAGGAAAATAATAGTGTTTGATGAGACAAATTTTCTCTACAGAGAAGAAGAAACACCTGAACAGAAACGAGCCAAAGAACTGAATAAAGTTGATGAAAGAAATAAGAGAAATAGCACAATATTGCGTCTAAAAGTATTGATTTGATTAGAGAGTACGTTTAATTACACGATAGTCACGATCAAATAACAATATGAATTAAGAATAAATACCAATTATATCTATTCACTCCATAAAGTTCTAGAAACTTCATCAAAATTGACATATGCACGTCAAAACCCATTAAATTACATCACGGTTTATATTATAACAGTAGCGTCAATCCATAATGATCGCAAAAAATGTTGAGTAATGCAGCATCACAACGACTCACAACACTATAATCAACTCGATGGAAGAAAGCAAAAGTCATATCTAAAGAAATTACTATAAACTCAAATCCGATTGATTATCCTAAAGTAACTGTACTTGAAACAAACGATAAAGATCCCAAAGATATACCCAACAAGGCTGAAAATCGCAAAGCAGTTACAGTTACGATTCAGAATAACCTTTTCAAAGGTTAGGTAAAAAATGGTGCGGTAATGGAAACATTATAATTTAATGTAAAATGTTTTTACTGAAGAGATATCCGTGGCGAAGTGCGTTGTGCAATGAAAGTGAGTTGAATTCCGATGGAGCTTGGATGAAGAACACCGGATGTCCACGGAACCAATGAAGATTCCAGGTACGTTACAAACATCTGGCTACCTAGTAGCGTTCTTGTATACGTATATTCTAGGTACTTACGTGCCTATTTCATAATTATATTTTTTGTTTTATTTCTTATTATGTAATTATTTTACTGCGTTGTACCTGTGTTGTGTTGTGTGCCAAATAAATATTTCTCTAACTATCTCTATTCGTATGTTTGCGACGATATTTTTTATTGGCATAATTTTTAAGTCCTAATTTCAATTACAAATGATTTTAGGCATAATGAGTTAGATCATAAACTACATAGTAAGATAATTACAACTAATACAGTATTTACAATATTTACAAAATACACATGAAACAGTTGAGCTGATTAATTATATTATATTTATAGTAAGATTGTTTTTTGGCATACTGCTTACATTTTGTTTTTGTTACTTTTTAACAATGAATACTTAGCAAAGGTGAATGAAATTTTTTTTTTTTGCCTTTACTCTTGGTACCATAGCAATAGTTATTTATATCAATGATTATCTTATCCCCCTGAAGTTTTTATCCTGATTACACTGTAACTTTTGTGTGTTGTAAACATATATCTTTGTTCTGTGTCTGGGTGTTTCTATGTATTATAAGTAGCTATGTATTTACAAAAAAAATATGTATGTACCTATGTATTCTATCAGCCATCTAGTTTCCATCGTACAAGTTTTGCTTAGTTTGGGACTAGAAGGCGTTGTGTTAAGTGTCCTTAGTTTCATTCCAGTCGTTTAAAAATAGTTTATTTCGTTTTAAAAAAGGTTGCCATTTGAATTTGTAACGGTGAAATAGTGTAAGATAAGTAAAACTTAAGCAGCTATCTTTTTGTATTTGTTTTAAAATCTACTTTCGTTTGATCTATAGTTTTGTTCATTTTGTAAGTTGATACGCTGCTAACTTCACGACAAGAAGGGCCTCGAATAATCTCGTCAATAAAGAGCAATCACGAAAGTTCGTTCCAAAATATGGCAGTTATTACGGAGTGTCTAATGTAATTTGCAATTACGTAGAAAATGGTTTCTGAATGCCGCAAATTATAATAATAATATAATTACGCGGGAAACGGAAAACGCAGAAAATATTAACGAGCATTTTTTTTATTTTAAACGGTAACGATGCGTCTTTTTTATTGAATGAATCACGATTTATCTTCTTAAATTATAATGTAATGTACTATAAAGTTCAAAATCAAATTATGAATTCGTTTTATCTGATTCACGATTTTTTTGGAAGCGACACATTTTATTGAGAGAAATTATTTTGACGTTTTGAAGGTTTTGTGTAAGTCATCGTAAGAAATACCCAAGTTCATAAATTAACGAATTGGATGGTAATTTAATGATTGTTTATTAAAAAAATAGGTAAAAAAGAAAACTTCCTTCAAAGAAGTAATAATAACTTGTTTTGTTGAATTTTTTATTTCAACAAATACTACAAGCGCCATCTCTGTTATGTTAGACGCCACGTTAGTCTTAAACTGCGTACAGCGCCATCTAGTAGCGCTCCGTGTAACTTTGTTGCAATGGTAAGCACATAATCTTCTAGCCAGAAGCCACCAACATCGTTCTGATAAGATATAACAGATGGCGCTATCATAAATTCTTTAAAATGTAAGTAAAACATCCTTAGCATTTTTGTCATGTAAAAGATTTCGACGCGCACCCACATCTTTGTTCTTTTTACTTTTAGCCCACCTAAAGAAAATTACAACTAATAACAGTATATTTACAAATTAAACTTAAACCAGTTGAGCTATCTACAAATCGTTGCACACCTTTTAGCTTGTAAATTATTAATTGTGAGTAGATTTAGTAGCTTTCTAAGTCATCATTCTACAATGAATTAATAAAGTACGTTATACAAAGTAACAAGTAGACAACTAAGTAAATTAAAACGTAATTATATCTATAAAAAGTTAGGTAACAACCGAAATTTTGTGTACTTAATTATGTACCCTAGGTAACAATAACAACCTAAAGCGAAAGAAAATATATTGGGAGAAGCCAGAACCATGGATAAACATAATAAAATTAGTATAGTATTATGTATTTTTATCTTAAAAAATTATGTTATTTTAAAAAAAAAAACAGTTATTTTTGATTTTATTATCTTGGAAGAAACGAAGATTCCATGTTATTCAAATTCACCTGCTTTTCTCTACTAACTAGGAACAGTGTAGAGCAAGTTGTAGAGCATTAAACTTCACACGGTGCAAGTAACTGGCTCAAGTCGTACTGTCACTCAAAATCTAAACACTACTTAGAATTGTAATGCCTCTTTTTACCTTACCTATTAGTAAGAGATGGGCATAATATAAGCACGCACTTAATTTAGGTATTCCAGCACTATTATTCTCGAGCGCTATTACCGCGTTCACACTATGCCCATGCCGCTGCCGGAATTATTGCCACAGCAACCTCGCCAAGTTCATGCCCTAGCTCCTTGGTGAGAATAAAGGCGATGTTGCTGTGGTAATAAGTCCGCGGCATGAATGCCGGCAGCGGCATGGGCATAGTGTGTACGCGCTATATAATAAAAATCGGTTATTTCAAGCATAGCTCAGAATATTATCAGAAAGATTATACATCCAGTTGTAGTAGATATCTCGTGACTTATCACAGCGAAAACTAAACTAGCACTCTGAACTTACTTCGGTTTCATTAGTAAGAACTAAACACAAATATTTGTGTGTAGCAAACATAGATGTTTGTTCTACAATTTATAGATGTAACTATTTATTATTAGTATGTATTCACAAAAAAATCTATATAAGTATTCTATCAGCAATCCAGTTTTTATTAGTACAAGCTATGCTTAGTTTGGGACTAGAGTATAGGGAGCGTTGTGTGAAATGTCAAAGGATATTTATTTATTTGGTTTAGTAGCGGTAATGCAGAAGTTAATTTAGCTACTATCCTGACCCACTATCCCCGTGTAACCCAGACTTAACCCAACAAGAACAG
Organism: Eulithis prunata; assembly: GCA_918843925.1. Classification (NCBI taxonomy): domain Eukaryota; kingdom Metazoa; phylum Arthropoda; class Insecta; order Lepidoptera; family Geometridae; genus Eulithis; species Eulithis prunata. The sequence continues at coordinate 8,146,897 of OU974020.1, read as the reverse complement.
TTAAGGAAGTGGTACGTAGCACCGTTATTCGTCTTCACTTGCCAGTACATCGGTGACCGTGGATCGAATCGCACGTATTAAGCGTTCACGCGTATCTTAATTGTGATAAGTTAAAACTAACGGTAAGTTCAATATTGGTTAAAAAACTTTCATGTAGAAAAAAGGTCAAGGTCACTTATAATTCATGTCACTAAGAACGAGAAGTTTTAGTGACTGAGATATCTTTTAGATCGTTTAGACGTTTAAAAAACTTTACAGTTTATTTTATAATGAGATTGGTTTATATTAAGGGGAAAATAGACCACAAAAAAGGGTTGGTCTATTTTGTGAACTCGACCTTACTGTATTTGAATAAGGACTAACTCAGGCTCTACCTTTATTATATAAGTTTGACTATTTTCAGTTTTCGGCGTCGGTTTTCCCTTTTTTTTAAATTAACTTTTCAGAAAAACTGAAAATATTAGTATCATTATGTTATTATAATATGTAAAAAAAATAAGTCCTAGAAAGCTTTATAAAGCTCAAAGCTCATTTCAACTTCTTGAAACAGTCAGTGTTTCTTTAGAGTTTGAGAAAGATATTCGCTAGAAATAACAGAATGTAATTTATATTTTAGAACAGGTGAAGCCAGGCGCTACAGTAGTCAATTTTATCAACACTCTTATTTCCGTAAAATATTTATAGTCAAAAACGATACCGTACGTCCCTAAATAACGTTATTTTTGCTTGCAGTCTTTTTTATATTATATTTTTTTACCGGACTGAGAAATGTATAAAAAAGATATTAAAAAATTTTATACAAAATATTATTATAAAACGCATTGCTATTGAAATTTACTAATCAACTTTTTAAGTATCTAACTAATAACTTAGATTTAGATAAAGAGTAAAGAATGGTTATGCTCTAATTTGTTTTCTGCAGTTAAGTTTGTACTCAACCGTAGATAGATTATTACTTAGCAGCATAACTTAAGGTTTTGAGTAATCTATAGAGAGATTACTACAAGCGAGTATAAATTATTGCTTAAAAAAAGGCAGGAAAAATGTCTCAGAAAATGGTTACTGAAGAAACTACAAGATTGGTCGGGTAACACTCTTCTTCTATTTATGGCCTCTGTCCGTCATTTCGACAGACAATTTTGTCAAGTGAGAAATAGAAATGGAAAAAAAAATATATACACTGACCTGCTGTTCTGTATATTTCCTTGAAAGTCGCCTTCCTTTTTGAAGTCGGTCATAAGCGTAACAATATTAGCGCGTTTCAAAATTTAAACAACTTACTAGCGACATCTAGTTTTCAGGTATAAATCAAAACGAATACAAGACAACTTAAAATAATGCAATTACGATATTTTAACTCAAACAGGATGTTATACAATTTTAAGAACATTATTATTCGCAAGGACTTCTCGCCGGAAAATCCTATTAAGTAACTACGTACTATTTTAAAATAATGATTGTTTTACAGTTGTCAATCAAGCGTGTACTTTAAAGACTCCTAAATGACGAATTTTGCGATGCATTCGCAACACGATTCAATCAGGCAATCATTGCAAATATATCCCTAATTTAGTCTAAAACTGTCTTTAAAAGCTGGATACTAGTTTTCCAAAAAAATTCAGTACAAAGCTTTTTTTTGTGTACAAAGAATTATGAAGCTGGACGTAAACATTTTTTTATACATTTTCAGTGAAACTTTTTACGTCAATCAACAGCAAGCTCTGACGGCATTGCTGGACCCTTGATTCTCAACAAAAACTTTATAAAAAGTCAAATTCAATTTAAACCCACAAGGATCAATGAGAAAAGTTTTATCAAACCCGCAGTCATTACATTTGCGCTTAATTTAAATAAACCATATTTCTTCCATTATTTTCACCCAAAGATTTTGACCTCTTTTCAACCCATTTAAAGCCAATCTAAAATCTCAGACCATAAACATAAAATCAAGGTCGTTATCATCAGAACACGAACACGTTTAACATTTTGTGAAAGTTATCGCATGCGTCACTTCTTAGCACCGCGGTCACAGCTTAGCGATAAACAGCAACCCCCCAAGTACCGTTCTTGTCGATCGCATAATTTGACATTTAGAATCGTCAAAATTCGTTTTATCGACAGTTGCGGGTAGGTTACCAACTTAGTCGATCGGTAGACAAATTTGTAAAATTTTAACGAATTGGCAATGGTGTATGTTTACTATGTTTTGATTCTGACAAACGAAAGTGAACCTTATTTTGACGATCGTAAGGCATCGTTAAAATTTGTCGACAAGAGATCCGTACTACCATGGAACGATACGATTCGATACGTTTATCGACTTTAGCGATCGATAAGAACGGTACTTGCACTACTGGTTCATTATACACATGCAGAAAGTGCATATTTTATAAATTATACATAATACGCATGACCACGTTTTGAATTTAAAATAAATAAATATTCACGGACACTTAACACAACGCCTTCTAGTTCCAAACTAAGCAAAGCATGTACGACGGAAACTAGGTGGCTGATAGAATACATACATTTTTTTTAAATACATACTTATAATACATAGAAACACCCAGACACAGAACAAACATCTATGTTTACAACACACAAATGTTTGTTCTCGGTGGGGATCGAACCCACGACCCACAGCACGGAAGGCAGAGCTACTACCGACTGAGCCATGACGCCTGTCATGCCATTTCAGTAACATGAGCATTTAAGAGTCTGGGTAATATCGATAAACAGTAGCTAGCTCACTAAACAGATGCAAAAGTGCATAAAATTATATGCATTTTATGCATGTTCGCGTATTAATAGTAACTACCATAGCCATAGATGTCCATGGCTATGGTAAATCAAATTTTAGCAATAAAATTCAATGAATGAAATAAATAGGTTTAGTAATGATTTAGAGATGCATAATTGCAGTTGAAACTGGTTATTTTATTCATTTAAACTTTTTTATTAAATATATTGCTAATTATCTACAATCGGCAGCTTTAGTGGTAAGGAAAGGGCCTACTTAAAAAAAAACGTATTGTGGGTTCGAGTCTTAGGTCAGGCTAAAGTGATGGGTTGAAGACATTATAAAACACTACTAAACCATGATTTTCTTAGGTTTTTGAATAACTCGCTACAAACTACTAACTAAACTAAAGCTGTGACAGATTACCGTCTAATTAACCACACACAAATTCTATGTTTCTGAACAACTAATTATGATTTAACCAGTTTTCTTTTACTAAGAGCCAGTTCTTTTTATGTAATGATCCAGCTGTTTACCATTACCTGTGCCTAGTGTTGTGTTTCCCGATATTGGTTTAAGTTAAGGCTACTTTCGCTCCAGATTGTTTAGTTCTCAGCATTAAGGGCACTTTCATTACTATCCGCACTCAGAAACATCACTTAAACGTAAGTATTATAAGTTTGCGTTGTACTGTTCGTACTCGTTGGTAAAAGAAGTCAATAAAATAAGGGTTTGTTATCTTTTGATATTTACGTCTCTGAATGCGGCTGCTGTTTTATGAAAAGGTTGGAAAGGAACTTTCTCTGAAAGGAATATCCTGTTAGCGCTTGATATCTTTGATGTGAGCGATTAAGAGAGATAATTTAGCGAGTGAAATCCAATTTAGATAAATTATAGATTCCAATGAATCAAGACTTTTATAAAAAGCTTACTCACAAAGAAAATTATAACTAATTAAAGTATTTACAATATTTACAAAATACTCATGAAACAGTTAAGGTGTCTACAAAGGTTTAACAAAAAAAAATTGAAAAACCATAAAATGATGAGTGTTTTAAAGCATGTTTCTTAGAACTCGGCTATTGAAGAAAAATCAAATAAACATCTGATACCTTTACAAATATAAAAGAAACAAACGAGAATCAATTTACTAAAACTAAACAGAAGACAAACTTAATTTAGGAAAAGACAGATCAAATATAAGAAATGAACTAACAAAGGTTAAGTTGAATGACGATGTTAGACAATAAGAAAATAAAATTTCACTATCATCGGCCTAGAATCTCAAAACAATGAAAAGGGAACTCCTCATTCTGAGTTGTATACAAAAGTATTCATTTAAGCGAACCGTGCCAAACGCCAATCACAAACGTACAACGGTACTTAGATGGTAGAATACAATAACGTGACTTAGTTCAATATAATCTAGATCAGATTATTGTTAAAGTTTTAGTTCATCCTAAACAAACCACTGTCTTTGTCTTGGATTTAGTTTGACTTTTATTAATTATGTTTATTGAAAACTGTTTAAACTCAGATGAAGGACGCTAGCGTGAGGTCCAAGTAATATTAAGTACATCTATTAATAGTATTTTTAAGCCTGGTAATAACTTAATATTTGGTATATTTCTTTCTTTCGAATGTAATGTTCAATTTTCTGATGTTCAGAAACAGATTGCCACATCAGTCAAATTAAAAAATAAGTAAAATGTTTATCAAAACTACTAGTCACGTTTTTTAATAGACACAATTTTAGCGTAGCACCAAAATCACACATACTTAACGAGGTTCTACTATTATTATGTGCCCTATTATTTACAGTTATAAGATTGTTAGTTGCATCAAAAAAATACGTGAAGCATAAAGTGACATAAAGTGGAAAGTGTTTCCGCCTGATGGACCAACGGTATTGCACACAAATTGTCATGAGTATTGATTCCAAGGCATCTATTACGGAGTCTTGCGTTTGTAATGTGTATGGCATTTTTATTGCTACTTCTTGTGTATTATTTGGGTTGAATTACACCATACTACTCAAAAAAGTACTTATTAGAAAAGGTCGTCTGCTTAAAGATCAGTAGGTTCATTTTGCACAGATTTAAAAGAAGCTTTTGATTGACTGACTTAACTTTTTTTACTGAAGAGAGGTCATCATCACTTCCGCAGCTAATGATTGTGAAAAATACATTAGAAGTTATTTAATAAAGAGTATTAACACGTTAATCATTATCATTGAATGATTTGCACAACTACTTTATAAGTTAGGCTTCCGCAGGGATTAGTTTTCGCCCGTGTATTTTTTAAAATCTACATCGGTACAGTTTTTTGTCGTATTCAGTAGTTTTTAGCCACATGCATTGCCAATTTAATATTGGTTTTTCCTCAGTATAAACTTATTAGACGTGGAAAGTAGCGTCCTAGCCTTATAAAAACAAGAACGTTTGTAGAAATGGGAACGAATACCGACGTGCACACGGCAGTTATATCATTAACATAATAATTATGCACAAGTTGTCTGCTTTGGAGTATCTGGTGATAAGCTGAAGCGAATATAAAAGAAACCTTAGAAATATGCATCATGCTATTAATTATTAATTTAATTAATTCTTTATTCAGGTAAAGTAAAGTAAACAAAAATGAGCGCTTATGAGCTAAAGACTACACATTACGCAGAATGTGTAGCCATTCATAAACACTATGGGGAACCCTGAGCATCGGACAAGAAATTCTGTTTCCCGATACTCAGTGCTATGTATCCAGGTAGTTAACTAGGTAGATGTGGATGTGCGTAGCTTTCTTCAAGTAAAACAGTAGGAGTTCTAACTGTTTACTCTACATCAACACCTCTATTTTCCTAATACAACACAATCATGAATGTTGAAAGACGATCTTTTTCATTAGCGTTTTAAATAAATTATGCTTAGGAAGTATATTATAATCTTTGTAAGAAATACCTACTGATTATGTGACTATAAATGAATATGCAGATGTTATTGACCGACCGACTGAACTATAAATCTATTTCAAATAGAATAATTTGAAATGGTATTATATTTTCTTGTATTCAATCTCTTGCGGCTTGGACCTGCACCAAATGTCAATGGACCTTGGAAGCAGTAATTATGTTGTTGAATGTTACGGTCAAGTACATGAACATTAATGCAAGTGCAATAAACGGGAAAATCAGGAAGATTCAAGCGAGTGACCGAGAAAATTAATTGGAGAGCTGAGTGATCTTAGGAGACCTAAGTTTCACTAAGAACGGGATTCTTAGTAGCAGTTAGGTTCATAATGGTAGAGAATTACCAAATGGCAATTTAAAAACATAGAGCAAAGTCATTGATAAAGACAAAAAAATATAGAAAAAAACAAAAGACGATAGGTACGTCAAACAAATGTTCTTTTGTTTTTCGTTTTTTTTTTTTTTTTTTTTTTTTTTTTTTATACAATACTAAAACTTAAAAACACTAATACTTAAAACAATACATACTTAATACAGAGTTTTAAAACTCTGTAGAAGGAAATTAACCTAAAAAGCGACACCACAAAAAACGTCAGCAGGTAATCCGTGGAATTCGGCAAACTTTCACTTCTGCTAAATCTTTTGTCAATATTTTCCTCTTCCACATTTATACACACGCATCCACATATCATTTCGAAAATTGTCGTAACGGAACCCAAAAAGCCAGTTTAAAAGTTTAAAACCGGGTCAGTAATGCCATGTTTAAATAAAACCTGTCGGTCATGGCCGCTCGGTCGTTTACCTCCAGCCATCTCTTTCTGATGATAAACATTGCGAGGGTATAGCACATTAACGCTTTTGTGTAAAGACGAGTAAGTTGATGGTAATTAAAGCTTCAGTGTATGTTGATGTAGTCATAGGCGGTTCGGAAATGCGAATATTTTGGTATACGTCTTTATTAAGTCAATAATAAAATTATTTGAGGTACAGAGAACAAAATGCATACCACAAAACCACCAAACAATACATGGAATATTTAATATTCTTTTGTGCTTGCAAAAAATTACTAATTCAATTTGTTAAGTTTTGTGTGGTGTGGTGGTGTGGTTTGTTGACATTTTTATTTAACATTGTCTTTCAAATAAATAGTCATATAGATATTACATTTTATGTAGTTTCTTTGACAATTATTTCTCTAAAAAGTGGTTCTCTAACTAATACAGTAGTTGTGTTACAGTCAAAGGATATAAGTTGATCTGTATACAGATCAACTTATATCCTTTGACTGTAATGTTATTACTTTAATGTTTTGATCCCTCTCGATTTTTCTAGAATGATTATCACCAGTCTTAGTAGAACTAGATACTACTGTGGATTCATTATAATTTTAAAGTACCTACAGTGTGCTTTTCAAGATTTACTTTTAAATTGTATTTTGTGTTATGTAATAATGACAATTAATTTTTTTTTCTTTCTTTGCAGGTAGAGTGAGTGTTGACCACGATGACGCGAAGAAAAAGTGCTTATCTAAAATGGACATTAGTTTTATTAGTAGTTATATTGTGTCCGTCTGTTTATACGCGACCCCAAGACACTAGTAGTGTTAAAGCTGAGATAGCAACAGAAAGTTCAACAAGGTATAGTTTTAGAAATAATAGTTTTAGCAATGTACCTTTAGTTATCGATATTGTACAAAATTCTAGTAATATAAATATGAATCCTCGTTTTATCAGTAATAAAACCAGTCGAATGATAAAAGGCATAGCAAGTAATATACCAAAGTATGAAATAGATAGAAATGGGCTATCTTCGAATAAATCAAATAAAGTAAAACTCCCAGAAATTTCGGTCTCCTATGAAAAACGTAGGCCTAATATAAAGAAAGTGTTGACTAAGTGGAAAGATGAAGCCAAATACGAGGACTTAAATTTTTCGTATGAAGCTAGCACTTCAGGTGAAAGAGATACTGTAACAACTGTTAATGTGGTACACACTGATGATACTAGTACAGAAAATGTAAAACATAAAGCTTCTGTCAAACATCAACTGTACAATCACTACAGACCAAGCTATCAACCACAGTACTCTGAAGAAACAGAGGTTTACTCAACGAATATTCAAATTGTAGATTCCTACACACCGCGGCCCACATACTTGCATACTAAGCGACCTAGTCCTACACCCATAATTACAAATGTAGGTTATCCGAAACCGTGGCCAAATTCTCAGATTTATCGAAAAACAACGACACACAAACCGGTGCGGGTGACACACCCGTTAAATTACAACTATCATAACTCTATTCATAATTACCCTGGTGAATTTGAGGTCACTACTTTCCAACCTGGGTCGGTGTATACTGAGAGGATCGTTATAAGACCAGAAGAGTATAGCGGATTACCTGATGATTGTCCCACTATTTATCTCACGTTAAATAACTCCTTCCAAGGACAAGCAAAAGAGGCTTGCCCGGATCTGAATATAGCGGTTAACACCAATGTGATAAACAAAAACGTGGTTATTGATTCTGAAGAAGAATCAGATAGCTTGTTTCCAGGCGGTTTCGGAATACCTCTTGGAGATGAAGATGATTCAAATCCTGATGATTCATCGGCTAATGATTACTTTGGAACTGAATCCACTGAAAATCAGGAAGCCGAAAGTGCTTCTATAGAGGATTCTGAATTGTTAAACTACAATGCTGCAAATGGTGTACAAAGTGTAAATTCTGAACCAGGGGGTCTGCCGTCTCCTTCATCACACCACATTTCAGCTATTCATAAACGTCCGGGACGCCCTAATAAAAATGATGACGATATTTTTAATTTCTCGTCTTTAGTGCAGTTTTTTCGTCCGGCTATTAGTGCATTAGGGTGGCTAGCAGGCGTAAATCCTTTTACAATAGGCTTGTTCCCTCTGTTTTTAGCTCCTATAGCGCTTGTGTTTGCAGGATCTGGCTTAGCTGCTTTGTTTTCACCATGGTTTTTGCCCATCGGCAGAGAGGCACCGAAAGTGGTACACGTTTACAAGCCATATTGGCATTGGGACGATACGATAAAAACCTGGCATTTACATTCTTTTCCTGATAACAGAAATTCTCAATACTCTTCCAGAAGTAGTAAAGAAGCAACAAAGGCAGAAAGCAAAACAAACTCAATAAAACCAACTTTTTTCTATAAATTAAAAGAAATTCTAAAAATAACGACTAACGTTTTGAGAGAGCGGAATAAAAACAGCCATAGTAGAAAAAAGAAAAAAAGAAAAAGGGATGTTTGGGCTACGAGAGTCAAATGAACGAAAAAACGTTTATTCGTGAAACCAAACAAATACTAAGTAAAATCTCAAGTTTTGTTATTTTCTGGCTATCTAACAAATTACTTATATCGATTGGCTCCATTTATTACATTTCATTTTGGTATATTATTTAAGGCCCTAATTGTAAGCATCTAATTTATTTGTTCGATCCGATTGTGAAATGATATTGTGTATTTTTATTAGCTTTATTGTTTGTTGCTTCTGAAATAAATTAGTATTAAAATTTAATTTTATTCATGCTTTTTAATTTATTTATTCTTCTAATAATTTATTAATACTTAGTAGCATCTACCGACTTACATCATCAGCAGTTTTTGATTATTTTTGTGTTATGAAAATATAATATTTTTATAGCTAACATCATAACTCTTTGCCATTATAATATGATGTAGGTTAGGTATAGGCACAGATCATATAATACTATACTAGTAGTATAGGTGAATAATAAACCAAGTTAGTTATTGTATCTTCTTCTGATTTCCTGATTCTAGCATTGTCATGCTCACGTTTTATGGTACGTAAAATTAAGTTATCAATATACTATAAAAAAGAGGTGGCTAAGATTATGTTGAGATTATAAAAGATTTCGTTATTTTCATCATAATTATTGAATACGCTCGTAATGATTTAATGATATAAAAAGTTTAATTTATTATTTCTCATATTTCCAGCACAACAACAAGCCAGACCAACGCTTCAGTAGAGCCCAAGCTTCCAGTCACGTCATCACCATCATCAACAACAGCAGCACAAGAATCCCCGCGAGAAGTCAAAACTAAAGTTCCCATCAGAGAATCTATAAAGTTAGTCGCCAACCAGTTGCTCGATCAACCAGATGAAAAAGACACCACAGTCACTACTGATATCAGAGTACCACCAAAGGTAAAAAATCAAGCACAAAAACACACAGTCAAAACTAGAAATGAAGATACAGAAGAAGTGGAAAATGCCCACGCGGGAATTGCAGTTCCTGTATCAATGGAGGAGTTTGAATCAGCAAATACGGTAAAAGAAAATGAATCAACCACATCGAACGAAGGCATTTCTACTTGGGTTCTTGTAAGCAGCCCGGTTAGCAGTAATTCAACCGTATCAACCGAACCGACTAAAACTGAAGAACCTAAAAAACCAAAACCTGCACCACCTAAGAACAAAAATAAAAAGCAACCAAATAAACCAGCAAAACGACCAGTTATTGGCAGCACCAACAAAGCTGATTTAATTGCTGGAGGATCAGCTATAAACGAAAACGTCTACAATAAAATTAAAGATACCGTTTTATCAAATGTTAAGAAAAACAAAACCCCTACAACTCAAAAAACAACTACGATAAAAAGCACTACCACTGCTCCAACCACTGAAATTTTAACTACCAAGAAAGAAGAAGCAAAGCTTCCGTCTAAAGTAACTTCCTCCTCAGATATAAAAGTTATATCAAAACCAAAGAGGAAAAAGAACAAAAATAAAATAAGATCCACTACTGAAGAACCATTCATTAGTGATTCAGCTTTACTACCCATGGAAGGTAAAGGACCTGAAATTGAGCTGGAAGTTAGCACACCACCTGTCACCACTAAAAAACCAAAAAGAACTGCAACCCGTAAAAAAACTAAAACAAAGAAACGCAAGACTACAAAGCCAAAGCCCGATGGAGCATCTACTAGTGTAGCAGAAATTAAGACTAGCAATAAAACAAAATCAGCCAAGCCAGCAAAAAAACCACAACCAGTTGCTATAACTTCTCAATTATACAATTATCTATCCAGAGAAGTTATGCCATCTGTTGGCGTCGGAGTACTCGGCTTGGCAAGTATTGTTGGAATAGCTAGTTACTTTTTCTATCCCTTCTCTACACCAGTAAGACGCACTTTCGAAGTTGACAAGAGAGACGATCTTTACAAAAACAACGCAGAAGATTACGCAAATGAGGGGAACGGGCAAGCTGAAGAAGATATGCTGGGAACGGTGTTGGCTGGTATGCCTGCTCATGCGAAGAATAAATTAAACCCTTATGCTGGCCAAACTGCGTATATTAACAGGTATCCTACGAAAAAGGAACAGCCACAACAAGATATAAGGTATCGCCATGTTGCTGCTAAATATGAACCAAATTACAACGTTCGCTACCCTCAGCAAAAAACTGGTTTGGCTCATGGCGTTGTTTTCCCTAAACCAGTAAACTATAGTCCTCAATACGACACAAGACATATTTATACTACAGAAGGTAAATTTAACTTCGATAAACTACCTACTTCTTATTCCCCTTATTCAGCCCCTGTAGTAGAACCAATCTATGCTGCTCCTCAAACAGGACCTTCATCTCCAGGTGTCTCGTCGTATGGAAATGATGCATCAAATTCCGTGGTTTATGGTGTTAAACCATCAGCCGAATCCGATTTCAAACCAGTCTACCCCTTTGAAGGTCACTTTTATAACGAGGCAACCAACAGCCCAGTCACCTACGCTCCTACTTCTTTATATTTAGGATCAAACGACGAAGCAGAAGAATCTATTGACGAATACTCAGAAACTTCAAGCGAAATTAATGAAACCGATGAAAATAAATTTGTAGTCGGCAATGTACCTAAAGAATTATCAGATTCTGCAACACCAGCTGTGGTACCTGAACATGGACCTCGAAAACTAAACAGAAGAAAAAGAAATACTTCAGTAAGACGTAGCATTTCAACATCTCTCGAGGAATTGTTGAGGCTGGAAAAAGAAAACAACAATTTCATAAGTAATGAGATTGATGACTCTATCGTTATTATGCCCGTAAGAAATGCAGCGCCTGATACTGAAAATGTAGCTGTGAAACAAGATCTACAAGGGCCTCCCAAACCGGAAGTCGTCACTATTTTTGCAGCCCCAGCTAACACGTTAAAAGTTGATGACGAAGCTACGACTATAAATATAAAAATTTTTGAAAGCGTATCAACCGTTCCAATAAGTGAAAAAGAAGAAAAAACTACAGAAGCAGACATGCAAAACGATGTAGAAACTACAACGAAAGCTTTCCGAGTTTACGAAGTTTTTTCGGCACCTGATGCTACATCAAGCCCCATCGTAAGCGAAGTCTCAGGTAAAGACGAAACGACTACACCAAGAAGTATAATGACTGAGACTACAACTGATTTGAGATCCGAGACGACATCAATATTGCCGTCTACTCAAACATCGTACACGGATTCAAAAGACCCAGGTTCACCTACGCTTAGACCTACGCCTATCATTCCAGATATCGGGACATATCCACCTGTGAGCGAGCCATTGGGAATCTTTTCTTTTCTAAGACGCCTGATAGATTTTAAAGTAAGGCTTGGGTTAAGTATTTTGCAGAGTACATCTGAATCTTTAAATAGATTTTTGAAAACTGTGGAAACTCCTAAGCCGTCAAACATAAGACTTGCTACAGCATCGAAAAAATTTACGAATACTAAAAAAAATATTTAAAATAATTATTAAGTATATAAGTAACTATTATGTTGCTTGTGGAAATAAATTAATTTCTTCTAAATATCTCATTATGACTGATATATAACAATAATATTTTAACTTAGGACTTAAGAGTTTATTATAAGTACAGGGAAGAAATTATATTAAGCCGTTATTTATTATAATTTTCTGAATTTATTTATATTTTCAGAATGTTTTCCTCGGATATGAAGACTGAGGGAAGCCTACTGAATTTATATTGTGATAGTTTTTTATATATTTTTTTAGTCTATATTTTATATTGTTTACTACTTTCCGACTATCAAAACAGAAATGATTACTATTAAATTTGATTAAATAATACACTTTTCAAAATAAAAACGATTGTGTATTTTACTTACGTCTAAAAATTGTATGTACTTAAGTATTATATTTTGTAAATAATAAATAAAATTTTTATACTTACACTGAAAGTTGCTTTTCCTATCTTTGACCTAAATCGTTTTGACTAGAGATTTTTACTTTTATTAAAGATCATTGGCAGATATGGTAGGTATTTTTCTTGAGTAAATTCAATTAAGTTATATTTAATAATTAATTAATTGGTAAGTTCTTGAATTAATAATGCTTTAATTAAATGATTATAAGTGGAGTGAACAATAGAATGCTAAATGAAATTTTTATACATACCTACCTAATAATATACATGGTAATAACTTTAGCCCACCTATTCTCATCAAACCCACTGGCTGGTCCATTGGTGAACCAGATAAGGCAGTAAATAAAAATTTTAATGCTCTACAACATTCAGTGCCTACGTAAATGAACAGAATTCTTGCAACGCCATCTCTATTTTGCTACCGTAACTAAAAAGCAAGTAGGGTTGAAACTGTGCAAGCTCAGCTTATTAGTTCCTTCCTTAGACAAGAGATGGCGTTATTATCACAAAGCCTAAAGTATGTACATTTTATGAAAAAAATAGATAATAGAAAAAATACTTTTCCAGTAACTTAACACGATCTTGATTACGATGGTACTCTTACTAAATAAGTTTAAAAAAAAAAAAAAACTTTATCACTCGAACTTTTTGTATACCGAACTAGCTGCCGCCCGCGGCGTTGCTCGCGTTCTAGACCCTTTAAGGTGTGACTTTTCAAAATTCCTTTCTTAGTGCACCCCTACACTATTATAAGGATACTACCCTCCAAATTTCAGACCTCTAGGACTTATAGTTTAGGCTGTGCGTTGATTCTAAGTCAGCTTCAAAAGAGTTTTATATATTTAGATAAAACCTTGAAACTTTACCAAATAAAGTTTTGAAACTGTGCCGAACCCCTGACAAAGGTATAAAGGTACGAGTGCCATTTACATTTCTTTTTTTATATTATATTCAAGGGGAAGCGAAATAAGCTCATAATATGAGCAACCAGCAATCTAATACCTCAATTCCATTCCTTGTAATAATGAAAGACGAATGTACGGCGTCGTAAAGAAAGATAAACAAAATAAACCCAAGCCACCCCTAACAAAACAGCCCTATGGCCAAACAAAATTGCATGAAACCTACCCCTGATGTTTTCGTAGAGAAAACATCTTTATAAACATCAGAGGGATGATTAACCCGTTGCCGCCCTGCAGGGACATTTTGCTCAAGGCTTTTGGTTGTAGAGGGTTGAATTGGGTCTTGTGATGTCTTGATGTACAGTGACAGTTTAGTTCAAAATTCAAATTATTATGAATAAGTTACACTTCCTTACCTTCTTAGACCATTTTGGACATCTCTAAGATGTTTGTCTTTATTCAAATTAATTAATAACAGTTAATTGTTTTTATTACATTAGTAAACAGGCACGCTCGACAAATCAATTATTATGAGAGATAATTTTTTTTATATACATATAATACATTTTGAAATAAAAAAACCTAACGTATCCATAACCTAGAAAATATTGTCTTGACAGCACTTGTTCAAAAATTATTAAAAAAGTTGTACTTACTTAATTGTCTATATTTCAACTACATTTCAAGTCAAAAAGTAAAAATATTTTAGGAAGGAAAACATAATAGTATTTTATGCAACTAGTGAATAACAGACGGATTTAAAGCGAAGGCCTTAAATTAATCACGAGCAAGTGAAAGATAGTGATAGAATCCTTAACGACGTGAGTGGTTCATGGCCCTCGGTATAAATCCGTTTTATTCAAGAGTTGCATATTATACTTTATACTATGACTACGAGAAAAAGGAAGATTGGAGATTGTATAGCCAATGCTATACAACCTCCTTGCGCAAAAACAATAATTAGATGGAGGTCAAATATATTAGTGTGTTTTAAATTCAAACACCAAAACAGTGAGTAAAAGTGCTCTTTATTCACTGTTTTCAGTGAATAAATTAAGCTTTTTAGAGGGAGGATGGTATGAAAGTTGTTTTATGTCCTTGAGCTGTATCCATCTTAAATATGTTACAAAGGTCTGAAAATAAAGCTAACTCTTACTTTTATGTTACTAAATGGGCCACGTCTAATAAAAAATATGAAATCACAATGTTTACCAAAAATTTTGCGGTAACAAAGGATTTATTCAAATTGTGTTGATTCATACAAGTTGAACAATAGTCTGTAATTTATTCTCGGGTTAATTTGGCGTTTTGTTAGCGGTCTGAGGTCGGGATATAGTACGTTTGTTTTGTGGTAGTAAAAATGTGACGTTTATTAAATTTAAATTTAGTTTTTTTGTGATGCGAAGGATATTAAGACATTATACTTTTTTATTCTATGCATTGTTATTACAACCTGTTTTTTGAGAAGATTATTAAAATCTGCTCTTTTTGTTGACTATGCAAAGAATATACAAATATTTTTATTATAAGGGTTACTGTATAAGAATTGTTTTTTCTGGGAGGGAACGGCTATAAAAGAGCCTAAGTTTTGGTACTGTGATATATATACCTCCTCTATCAGTACGATTTTCATACCAATTATGATAGGCCATTTTATTAGACTAATATATATTTTGTTTTACTTTTTAGATTTTATACCTTAAATTTTTACATTTTAAAGCATATTATTTATGGGAACCCTATGTAACTAATATAAAATTTATTTTTAACAAGAACCTAAATTTAAATTAAATAACATCAAAGTCACCACTCATCCGGAAATGTCCAATTGGTACCCATGTGAACAACTTTTAATAATTAAATCACGTTTGTACAGAGTTAATGTAGTGTGTCACAGCAACGGGCGAACAAATTGAATAAAATTATCAGTGTTGCCCGATTTGGGGTGAAATAATAACCACATTTTGATTGATCACTATTTTAAGCATATAAATGCCTGAAATTTTAATAGTTAGTGTGAAATTTTTTAATTGTGTGACAAAAATAAATATTATCTGCACGCCATTTTTAGGGTTACGATTCCGAAGGGTTTCGAAACCCTTATGGTGCGACTTTGTCGAAATTTGCGAAATTTGGAATAGTAATAGATACTATTTAATGCTGTTAAACATGCCAAATTTTAGTGGAAAAATTAAGTCGTAATGGTAACATAAAATTATATAAAAAATTAGCTATTTTTATAATAAAAAAATATTTTTTTAAATCTCTTGGTCTCAAATAAATACATTCCGTACAATAATGCAAAAAAGCAACATTGACTCAATGACCTACTTCAGTCATGAACAGTTCATTAAATCAACAAATTATGTGTCAAAAACTCGTTCAAAAAGCCATGAAAAGGGATACCCGATGAATCGGAAACAGGGTGGGGGGTTAATAAAATAAAATGAGAATATTATCGAATTGCGACCGGTAAGGTTAATGTGGCGTGATAAGGGTTAAGAAATCATCGGAGATTTATTACAAAAAAAATATTAGATGATCGTATATTTTGCTATTTAGTTGTTTTATTTAAAAGTACTTATCATTTTCTTTATTAATTTTTTCAGAAAGAATAAAACAAGACGTATGTTAAAAATGTTTTTACTAAAATGAAATGACGGGTAATCCTCAGATGCCATAGACATTATCGTTGGTAGTCCAAAGACGCTCAATACGCTCATGCTTGTGATGAAACCACGAAAAAACGCTGGATTAATATATAATACTAGCCGTTGCCCGCGGCGTTGCTCGCGTTCTACCCTTTAGAGTGTGACGTTTCAAAATTCCTTTCTTAGTGCACCCTTACACTATAATTATAAGGATACTACCCTCCAAATTTCATACCTCTAGGACTTACAGTTTAGGCTGTGCGTTGATTCTCTGTCAGCTTCAAAAGAGTTTTATATAATTATATTGAATATTGATGATACCTATGATTTACAAAAAAGTAGGTACTTATTAGTATATTATATCTGTCTTATAACACAGATCATTATAATAAATATCAATAACTTCACATCTCTTGAAAATAAATTATTTTAGCAGCTACCTATTCAATGTTTTCATGAAAATATCTGAACACAATTAATAGCATTAGGTATAGGTTTTCTTTTTGTTATTTGCAAAAAAATTATTATAAGTTTAAATAGAAGTATTAGCTCCATTCATTTCTGTGTCCACGAACAAAAATCATAAAGTCGCCCTTATAAATCAGGACGTCAATAGTCACCGACTGTTCTTGTGGTTATTCAATAACAATGTGGTCCCTCTGGTTAATGTTCACCAATCTTTTAATTACTGGTTATTTTAACCGTCGATAAAAAGTGCCTAGTTTTTGAAAAAAATTATTGTGAAACAAACTAATGAAATAAGATAAGAACTAAAAACTATTTTCAATGTTGAAAAAAATCTCAGAGGCTGTAAAAAATAAATTGTATGTTTTTTTTAATAATCACGACGTTTTAAAGCTACCAAATTAGGTTAAATTTAGAAAAATACAACAAGAGAATAGATCAATATATATAAAACTCTTTTGAAGCTGACAGAGAATCAACGCACAGCCTAAACCATAAGTCCTAGAGGTATGAAATTTGGAGGGTAGTATCCTTATATAGTGCACTAAGAAAGGAATTTTAAAAAGTTGCATCCTAAAGGGTAGAACGCGAGCAACGCCGCGGGCGACGGCTAGTACCAGTATAAAAGACTAGCTTCCGCCCGCGACTTCCAAGTTTCATCCAAATCGGATCAGTAGTTTTTGCGTGAAATAGGAACAAACATAATTATATTAATTATACCTACATCCTCACAAACTTTCGGGTTTATATTAGTAGGATTATGAGAGATTTTAACTTAGAATTGTTAAGATTACCTAATAAAAAAAAACGCCTATTTTATTAAGATGACTACAATTATAAATACTATTATATACAGTGCCTTCTGGTAAGATCCGCGTAATAGTAAGTCCGGATGCCAAGCAATTCAGCGATATTTTTATATGATGATTGCTTAGTTACGTGATTTTTCCGGACTTAATATTAGGCCGATCTTACCAGAAGGCACCTACTACAATTATATTTACTACGTTCAATATACACTTGAAAGCATTGACTCTGCGAGCCTAGTATGAGTTTTCAGTGCAAACTGTTAAAACTACTACTTTTAATGTTACTTTGTGAAATGGCTATTTCACATTTTAGAATAACCGTTTGTTTCTCAATAAAATTCAAAGCATATGGCTATTACCATACCATCCTAACCACATAGTAGATTGGTCAACACGATTCAATAGATAGACTGTGGTATATCTATAGCGTTCATGGTATTTCTATAGACTCAATGGCCCGTTAAGTGATTCCCCTGACATGTCTTGTTATTTATACCTTGTTTCATTGACTTGTGATTTAATTATCTTTTAAATCCATCTCTATTGGTTCAATTGTGTTCGGATGTTCCCATTTTTGAGTTTGTTTTGAAGTAAAATTTATTGTGAAGAGCTCGTCCGGAGAACTTCTACCACCGTACCTATTTCTACCGCCAAGTAATGATTCTCCCATTTCTGTGTGTGAATGAATTTTGATGATATAAAAAGGTTTTATTGAAACTAATGTTCGATCGCCAATAGCACTGACGCAGCAAAAAGTATGTCAGTATAGAAATAAGATCTATTAATATTCCAAATTTTAAGTCAATAGCTCTATAGTTTCTGGTTTGTAACAGACGGACGGACGGACAAAGTCGCACCATAAGGGTTTCGAAACCCTACGGGATCGCAACCCTAAAAATGGCCACTGGAAAAGGTCAGAATAAAAAAAACATATTATTTATTGTGGCTATCTACATAATTTTACTAGCTTTTACTGAACTACAAGCTTTTATGATCTGTATTGAACAGCTGTGTTTCAGTTTGAAGGGTATATGGGTGCCTAATTACACACACATGTCTGAGTCATGGACGCAGTGTGATACCTCACAGAGAACGTCCTCAGTGGACAATGTGGACATGCACGTTAAGGTAGTTCATTGTTACAAGCAGAACTTACTGTTTAATATCGGGTGGGCTATCTATTTGTTCCATTACTTTCTCTGTACCCCGAGTCTGTGCATTTGACTATTGACTCTATAGTATAGCACACGCAAAGGCATTCGCAAAGCTAAATATTTTGTTGGGAATTGCACAATTCCCAAAATCTCCCGCTAGAGGCGCTTATCCGGGTTTCATACAAAATTTCTCCGTTTGCGAATGCGTTTTGGGTGTGCTAATAATCGAGTCGAAAGTCAAAACAAATGCACATCTGATATAGGAACCTTTCTGTTATTCCGTGCAGTTGACAATAAAGCCGGTTTTTCTCCACAATACAATAAAACTGAGTCAAGTGCAAGAGAGCACTTTCCAAGGGTTCCGTAAATGCATAGAAATAGAGTTCTGTTTCTGACAGCTCGCAAATGGCTTTCAATGATCGTCAATAGAGTCTGAACACGATAAAGCAATGGAATAAATTGACACTAGAAAGATTTTTTACGTGGTTTTTACCTCGGTAACTTATGCCGTCATTAATTTTTCCAAGATCGTGTTCTTAGTGAAGACGTTTCTCGCAACTCCAGTTTTTTTAATTTTGCCATGTGTTGCAAATCCAGCGTGGCCAGACTCTGTCGTATTTTTAAAAGTAAATAAATTCTAAACGTCTATTAGAGTATTACTTTCATGAAATTCTGACAGAGCACGTTATAATTTAACAAAAATCTATAATTTACGAATCACAAAGGAGTGAAGAGATTCACGCACCATTTTGAAGCTATTATTGTTCGTACAAAGGGCCAATTTCTATTGGAAGCGTGTAAAAATAAATTCCTTTGTTTTGGGTATAATTGGCCGTATCACAATAAATTGAGATAACGAGCTACAATATTATTATTATTGAATTCTATTATTAGATTTTTATTTAGCTTAGGCCGGAATACTGAAACGTCACTCAAATTTAAACTTAAAATTGCTTTGCCTCTGTTTGACATTACTCATTTTTTTAATAATAATAATAATTTAATTCATTTACTTTCTCATCACAAAAGGTTCTTATTTACACATTTTTATCTTAGACGGGAAGCTTATAGAAAACCTGTACTGTGAGAGACTGGTGCCTGAAATAGGTTTATAAAATATATATATATTATATATAAAATATATATATTATAAATCTCATTTGTAAGAGATGGTAATAATGTAAGCGTGAACTTAATTTAAGTGGTGTTTGAGTATTCGGCCGTTAGTATCAGTAGTCTGACTATTTAGTTCTGCTCTGTATAACACATAAAAAAATTATATTGTGAAAACAGTAATGTGTGCCTATGTGATTTAAACATGATTATGTTTTTATCTTCTTTCAATTTCAATTCCATCAATTTAATTAATCATCAATTTAATGACAGGCGTCATGGCTCAGTCGGTAGTAGCTCTGCCTTCCGTGCTGTGGGTCATGGGTTCGATCCCCACCGAGAACAAACATTTGTGTGTTAAAAACATAGATGTTTGTTCTGTGTCTGGGTGTTTCTATGTATTATAAGTGTGTATTTACAAAAAAAATATGTATGTATGTATTCTATCAGCTTTCTAGTTTCCATCGTACAAGCTTTGCTTAGTTTGGGACTAGAAGGCGTTGTGTTAAGTGGCCGTGAATATTTATTTATTTATTTAATTAGAAGCGACGCGTGACCCGAGGGCTGGTGCCTTGGGCACGCTTCCGACTACTATTTCATGTGTAATTTGTGAATATTTTAAATACTGTATTAGTTGTAATTTTGTATTAGTAAAATTTAATTAGTAATTTAAAATATTTAGTGTAATTTGTTTTTTGTACAGTTCTAGTTATATAAATTGTATTTTGTGTTTCCAAAGATCAAAACAAACATTACTCTATTTGTGCGAATTCGCAAAGTACCTTGCCGTTTGATAAGTAGCACTAGCGCCTAACCCTTCTCTTAGTTGACATGTCCCTAAGTAGACCCTCAAATTGGGCATTTGGGAGATGTCCGATCACGTGGCGTAGTTGCGAACTCCAGATTTATGTTGGAGCGTAAATTATTCGAATTCTTGAGACTTTCGCACTGTTTTACGGTTGTTTTTTTTTAGTTTTTCGTAGAAAAATACGTGGATTTTCAAGATTATTTAAGTATTTTTCGGATGTGCTTTTTTTATACAACTAAATGATGGTCCATCTGATGTTAAGAGTAACCACTGCCTACAACGATGAATTGCTTCACTGAGCACATCCACTGAGGACGTGCCGAAATAAAGGATACATAAAGGTGTTAAGTATGATGTGCGTGTCATTGCACCGGCACGCATGCCCTTCAAACCGGAACACAGCAACGCGAGCATCGCTGCTTGGCGGCAGAAATAGGTACGGTGGTAGTACTTCCTTGGGCGAGCTCTTACACCAGAAGCTCTACAACATTCTTCATAGTTTTTGTTAACTAGAGCATGATTTTTATTCAAATAGACTTCTTAAGGCTTCACATGCACTTAAGGCCAACGTCTAGGCGATTGTGAAACTTAGTTTGACATTCAAAGAAGAAGAGGAAGTTGAAAACCGCGTAAGAATATAAGTTATACTATAAGCCAAGTATAAGTGAAAATTGTTCTGGGTGGCAATCGTTATCTTATAAAAACCTGCCAGGTTTAAGGCAGGTTTTCTGAACTGTTTTCATACTAAACCATATGTATTCTGTGACTAAATAGTGACAGGAGCGCGTGTCAGCGCGTTTTTTGCCGTCAAAAGCTTCTTGTTTTCGTTATCTGTAGCCACATAGCTTTACATTATGCTGGGCAGTGAAAGCAGTTCAGAGCTTACGATACGGGGGCTGAGGTCGTTTAATGAGGTTTAGGAGGCTGCCTTGAGCCCCGAGTCTGTGAATTTGTTTTGACTTTCGAACCGAGTACCTATAGCACACGCAAACGCATTCGCAAAGCGAGAAATTTTGTTGGGACTTGCATAATTCCCAAACCCTAGAGGCGCATTTCATACAAAATTTTTCGCTTTGCAAATGCGTTTGCGTGTGCTATACTCGATTCGAAAGTCAAAACAAATGCACAAACTCGGGACTCTGAAAAAAAACACCCGGCAAGAGAACATCAATTACGCTGACAAGAACAGAACTTATATTAGCAAAATCTCATATTGAACAAACTACATTAACAAGAATATAAGTAAACAATAAGTCCTTGATAAAGTAGAAATAAATCTCAGACTATTCGATTAATCAGCAAATCGCGTCGTCGGAATCGTGGAATCGATTCTCGTAAAGGTCGAGATGTCGAAAGAATACTAATAAAGAATACTAGCTATAAAGTGTCATTTAGGAATATCGATAGTCGTTACGTGGTTCAGAAATAAAATAAAACATTGCTGACGGAGAATTGTCTATTTTTAGGTATATGAAATGCTAAATTCATATAACTCTTTATGCAATGAAGCTTGCTTCGAACAAATTTTACGAACTGTATTATATAATATATTACGAAATTAAAAATCATACTAATATTATAAATGTGAATGTAAGTTTGTTTGTTACGCTATCACGCGAAAACTACTTAACAGATCATCATGAAACTTGGTACACATATTTGTTTTATTTGAGAAATATAGGACACCAATGAAACCACCATTGAAACGAGACTGACTTTTTATTGAGTACCCTCGATTTGCTAATAAACTATTAACCTACCCTAAGCTTACATATATAACATCTTCACACCTCTGTTTGAAAACAATCTTAAATCTATCCTTAAAACTATCCTAATTAATATATTTTATTAACAACAGCCAGCTGACCTGAACACCGTATCTATACAAATCTAGATATATAAACCTACACTGACAACCTATTCTACTTTTTATAACTAGACAATAAGTATGTTATACACATGATGAAATACCACTTATATAAAACCAGGTAAGCTAACGTGGTAGGTAGTTATTCTAGATAGGCATGTGTGTGTAAACACTATGAGGATTATTTGACCAGAACTTATATAAATAACCCTACTATACAATCTGCGATAATAATATAACTATGTGACAACAAAACGTTGGACCTGCCTGCGCGCCCGTCTTGGCGTAACAACTTCACTCTGATCATCAGCAGCTAACCTGTTACTACGTGATAAGGCTGATTGAGCGGTTGTAGCATCAGTACTAGGAGTATAATTCCCCGAGCTGTTTTCATGGCTGTTCGTTTCCAGGCTAATGGCTGGGTTGTTATTACTCGGAATAATGTTAAAGTCCGATATATCATTATCAATACTATTCTCACCCTCCCTAATCGATTCCTGGTCTTCTCTTCCGGTTACCGATCGCGATCGCATGAGTATGTGATCAACATGTTTCTTAAATATTTTATCATTCTGACGTATTTGATAAGAAACCGGTCCTGTTCTTCTTACTATTACGCCCTTAGCCCATGAGCTTTTATTGTTTCTAAATTGTCTAAACTGAACCTTGTCACCTATGGCGAACTGGCGCACCCTATTGTTTCTTCTTTGGTTGATGAGTTCTTGTTTGTCGCGCACTCGGTCTTCAATGCTGGGACGAATTATATCGTAATGAGTGCGTATATTACGCCCTAATAATAATTGTGCTGGTGCCTTACCCGTCAGACTGTGTGGAGTCGATCTATAGTATAATAAGAACTTATCTAAAGCTAGTTGTAAGTCTTCCTTTTCAATTATAGCTTTTTTTAAACAGTTTTTTATTATTTTAACGGTACTCTCGGCAGCTCCGTTACTACTAGGCTTATACGGTGAAACCAAAATATGATTGATATCACAGCTTTCCATGAAAACTTTAAAATCTTGACTACTAAATGGTGGACCATTGTCTGACACCAACTCCCGAGGCAGCCCGAAACGGCTCATCATACGCCTTAGTCTTGCAATAGTTATTTTTGCCGATGTTGAACCTACTTTGTGTGCTTCAATCCATTTGGAATGAGCGTCAATAAGAACTAAATACGTCTGACCTTCCAACGAAAAAAAATCAACGTGAACTCTGTACCATGGAACTTGTGGCCATGCCCATGGATGTATGGGCGCTGCAGCCGGCGACGGTCGGATGCTGGCGCAAGTCTCACACCCTTGGCATTCCCGTTCTATATCAGCGTCAATACCGGGCCAGTACACGTAGCCTCTGGCTAGACTTTTACATTTGACTATACCCTGGTGACATGCATGTAACATTTTCAATATTCCCTTTTGTAGCGAATCTGGAACAATGACTCGATGACCAAACAATATACAACCTGATTCGATATTTAGGAACTCCTTAATTGTAAAGAAGTTTTTTAATTCTTCATCTTTGCAATACACCCAATTAGACTTAATAGCCTGCATCAATTTCTTTAATGTTTTATCGTTTGAAGAATGCTTGGCCACCATTTTATAATCTATAGGAGCTTGTTCAGAAATAAAACTAATGTAAGATTCAGATCTATACTCCTTATTCTCTTCTGCAACCGGTATGCGTGATAAACTATCGGCGACACAATTATGTTTTGAACTTATACATTTCACTTGATAGTTATACGCGCTTAGTATAATGGCCCATCTTTGCAATCTGTTGCTTGCCATGGAAGGTATAGCCTTATTTTCGTGGAAAATCGAAGCTAGCGGTTTACAATCCGTCACTAATGTAAATCTATTGCCGTATAAATAATCGTGAAATCTATTTACAGCAAATATGATCGCGAGCCCCTCTCGACATATCTGTGAATAGTTCCGCTCAGCGGGCGACAGCGTGCGTGAGGCGTGCAGCACAGGCCGCAGCTCGCCACCGCCGGCCGCGCGCTGTGCCAGCACGCCGCCCACCCCGTACGGCGACGCGTCACATGTTACATATGTCGGCAAGCTGGGGTCCCAGTGAGCGAGGACTGGCGCCTCGCGTAACAACTGCTTTATTGATTGAAAGGCCTTTTCACATTCGTTTGACCATTCAAATTCGATATCTGCCTTGAGCAAACCGTACAATGGTTCTAACACGCTGCTGATATTTCGTATAAATTTACCGTAATAATTAACTAAGCCTAGGAAAGCTTTTACCTCACTCACATTTGTCGGCTGTGGCGTTCTGTTTACAGCATCAATTTTTGAAATTTCTGTTTTTAAACCGCTCGCATCAATCATGTAACCTAGATAGGAAATGGATTTTTTGAAAAAGCTGCATTTCTTCTTTTCTACCTTAAGTCCACTATCGGATAATATTTTAAAAACCTGCATTAACCTTTCCATGTTCTCCGATTCATTTACACTGCTGACCAGTAGGTCATCCTGGTACACAGCCACGTAGGGCATTCTAAATAATTTTTCCATGACTCTTTGGAACTTACTGGCCGCGCATTTAATTCCGAAAGGCAATCTGTTATATGTAAACATACCTTTATTTGTGACTATCGTGCAGTATTTTTTTGCGCTCTCGCTAAGAATCAGCTGTTGATAGGCCCTGCTTAAATCTATTTTACTGAACACTTTACCGCCTTGCAACGATGCAAAGATATCCTCGATTCTAGGAAGTGGGTATTTGTCCTCGACCAATACCGGATTAAGCGTCGTCTTAAAATCTCCACATAACCTTACCTCACCATTTTTCTTGATGACAGGTACCACAGGCGTTCCCCATTCGCTCCACTCAACGGGCGATATGACACCTTCCTTTTGTAGGCGCTCCAATTCGGCGTCGACAGCGGGCCGCAGCGCGTACGGCACGGGCCGCGCGCGCCGCCATACCGGCACCGCTCCCGCCTTCAGCTCCAATTCAATCGTGCCTTTATTGAACGCACCTATACTGCTAGAAAACACCTCAGGAAACTTACTCAATATCTGATCGCTAGCTACTGATTTATTGAAGGTGTTCACATTACCTATTACATTATTTGTATCCGGAGCAGAGGGAAATTGTATGCCAAACGCGCGCATCCATTTTCTACCAAACAACGAATTGCTGTCATCATTATCGATCACGATTAATTTTAAGTTATGTACAATCTTGTTGTTATACTGAACGCTACATTTAAATTCACCTTTCGGTAACACCTTTTCACCATTATACATTTTTAAACATGCCTTGCGCTGTGTTAATTGTATATCGTTAAAATGTTTTAGGTACGTACTTCTATTAATGATACTCATGCCCGCTCCGGTGTCACCTTCCATAGCTAACGGTTTTCCGTTGATCATCACCTTTATGATCCACCTTTTGTCCTCTTCGTTATCACTCAACTGATACACTTGGTTCTCCTCATCCTCACTAGAAGTCGGCTCCTCGTAGTCCTCCTCTGAAGCCACTTTGTGCACACTAGAGCGTTTACGGAAACGACACACTTTTGCTACGTGACCGCGATTACCGCACACAAAACACTCCACATTTACGAACGGACAGTTTTCCTGACGATGAGATTGGCCGCACCGATAGCAACTCAGCCGTTGCTGGCCGCCACCGCCGCTCCTGCTGGCGGAGGGCGCGGCCCTCTGTGGCGCCGCGCGGCCGCGTCCCCTGCCCGCCGCCGCGCGCTGGCCACGCTGCGCCCAGCCTCGGCCCGCGCCATACCCGCCTCCGTCCACCGCGTGTACCTTCTCTGCTGAGCTGGCGTTGCTGACGGCCCCTGCCGTTTCCTGTGAGTCTCGAACGGCGGCTTCTAAAGATAACGCCAACTCCACTGCTCGATCAAATGTCAATTCTTTCTCTGTCAATAACCTCTGTGTGATCTTATCGCTCCTTAACCCGAACACAAACTGATCTCGTAAATTTTCCTTGAGTATTTCCGTAGTGGTAAATACGCATGTTTTACTGAGTTTTTTTAATTGCGCAAGGTATTCTGTTACGGATTGTGACTCGCCTTGTTTGTAAGCTCTGAAAATCATCCGCTCAGCTATAATTGACCGCTTTGGTGCCAAATGAACTTCCACCAACTTGACCAACACATCAAAATCGGTATTCTCAGGTTTTTCTGGGAAACATAGATCGATCATGAGATCTAAAGGTTCCGTGCCCACCACTGCAACTAAGTACTTGGAATACTCCGCCGATTTGACGCCATTTATTGCAAACCACGCCCGCAACCTGCTGACGTACGTTGGCCAACGATCGACATTTAACTTGAATTCTTGTAATTGGTTCATATTCATAGTCACTCCTTTGTTTTCACTTGATTTGGCTTCACTTTTAACCGACATATTATACGCTGGGGTTCTTTAATCGTCGCCAAATGTTTTATTTGAGAAATATAGGACACCAATGAAACCACCATTGAAACGAGACTGACTTTTTATTGAGTACCCTCGATTTGCTAATAAACTATTAACCTACCCTAAGCTTACATATATAACAATATTCTTGGAGGTATCAGAAGTAACATAGGATACTTTTTATCCCGGAAAATCAACGGGACGCGAACGAAGTCGCGGGCGGAAGCTAGTATTATTATAAAATGTGTTTGATTATAAAAGCAGTAATCGATAACTTGCATTTTGGCACATTTTTGGACAGGAGCCTTAAATAAAAACTTTTTTTTTAATGATATAAGTAATGGAACAAGCTGATAGCTCACCTGATGTTAAGTAGTAACTTCTGCCTATAACAATGCATTACCTCACAGAGCAAGACCAATGAGGACGTGCCCTGTAAGGCAATGCACTGCGTCCATCACTCTGAGACGTAAAGATCTTGAAGTCTCATGTGCCTGTAATTACACCGGCGCCCTTACCCTTCAAATCGGAACACAGCAATGCGAGCATCGCTGCTTGGCGGCAGAAATAGGTACGGTGGTAGTACTTCCCCGGACGAGCTCTCACAAAGAGCTCTACTACTACTAAGACGTGACCTTATTCATAAAAGCTTACAAGAAAATACCTTATTGATGCTTACTCAGTTTTACCACAGAGCCATAGTTTTCCTAATGAAGTAAAAGATATTGAATACTGATTGTTGTAACTAAGTTATTCTGATTTTGATGTTTGCAATATAGAACTTTATGTGTGTACTAAAGACAAAAATGTTCTCCGAGATCATAACTTTTTGTGAAAGAATTTAGGCTTGACCAAACACAGAATATACAGTGTAGAGCAGAATTTCCCGGTCATCTATAAAAACTTGAATTTAGTAGAAACTATGAATGTTAAATTAGTGAAATAAATTGTGTTTGACAGACAGTTTATTGCTTTAATAAACTTGGACAATTTCACTAAGATAGTATTTATTGTTTCCAAGATATTTAAGTTTTCGTATCTACAAAAAATCTGGTTCATCTGAACCAGATTTCTTTTAACCATTTTTTAGATTTTACTTGTTTTTAGATTCTCTATAAATTATTTTAATGGGGAATCTAAATGTATATTATTTTATGTTTTAGCTTTAATTTACAAAATATTTCTAGATATATTTTATTACACAAAGTTAACCCTCCGCTGCTCGCTAAATTGACTAAAGTGAGAAATATCTCACTCCAGTAAACTGAAGATAATTTATTCCAAAAAAACCCCCGAAACTCCTTGAAGACCGTCTTTGTACAAAGACGTTATTAAGCTGTTATTCGAAAGTACTCATGTAATCAAAGTCTTGGCAACGTTACTGTAGTCAAAAATGCTCCGTTGTACTCTAGCTAAGTATAATATCAGCTGGTTCACTTTAGCTATGGTGTCTAGATGATGCGGACCTCAACCAACATTTTGTTATAACTTTTTGAGGAAATAATTTTATGGTGGCAGAAATAAGAAAAACTATTGAAACAGACCAGTAGAATTAATCTCAACCACCACCGTTCTTCTTCTTCTTCTCTTCAATAATGGCCTGTGTCCGTCATTTCGACAGACAATTTTGCCAATGTCAAGTGTTAAAATTGTAATAAATAAGTCAAGTCAAGTCAGTTGTCAAGTCGGCTGTCGTTTGTTTTGAAAAGAAAATGGTGGATTTTCTCTCCAAAACCTAACACGAATTTTCACATTCAGAAAAACCACTTTACACACATTTATTCCAATGGCTCATACTTTATGTTACGACCTAAGTATTATTGGTTAAAATTCCACCAAAATTAAACAACAATACTCACAATAACACAAGAAAAACTATTAAAATAAAAGTGCTATGTGTCGTTTCAAAAAATGTCAAAACTCGTCTCAACCACCACCGTTCCAAACTAGATCCATGAATTTTGACAGAAGTTATGTCATTTGGCAGTACAAAATGACATGGTTTCTGTCAAAATTCATGGATCCAGTTTTCTCTAAAAACAGATTAAATAATAAAATTAATTAAACTTATTTAATAATTTAACTTAATTGTAAATAATATTTATTCACAAAGAAAATTACAACTAATACAGTATTGTAAATTAATTATTTCTGTTTAATTTAAATTAATCTAAAATTACTAAGCTACAAAGCCATGATCCGTATAGCCTAGTCACCGGTTTGCCTCATTAACTTGTTGGAAAAAATGCTTTGCTGGCCTAAACGAGATTCCACTTTGTGAAGCACAATAATTTATTCAAAATTTTAATATCCCCCTCCCCACACAATGGCTACGCTGATGGCCACGGTGGCAAAGGCAATACTGCCAATAATACCCCGTAATAGTAGAATATCGAGAAATAGACGCAGTAATGTTCGTAGATTTCGAAACGAAAATGCAGTGAAAGGGTTAAAATAGTACTTAGTGTGACTGCAGATAAAATAGGGCAAACACTCAAAATTAAATTTTTGAATAAAATTTTGTAAAATGAAATTTAACAAAATTTTATTCAATTTTTTTTTTTGAATCATTTTCTATGAAAGAACATACAAAAGTATAGAGAAACGTAGGCAAATTGTAATCGATAAAAAAGTCTACTTATGCATTGCATATTTTTCTTGTATGTTTTGGAGGACGTGCTTTCAATTATAAGCCGCTGAAGCTACAGTGGTAACTACTCCAAATGTATAGACCACTAAATTGACTTTTCATATTAAAAAATCATCGTAATTTGAACACATCAATTTATTTTTATCGACAAACCCCATCACTACCAATAAACGCATCAAACACACGAATATAATCATTAAAACATCAAGTCAGATAAATTAACCCATTTTTGAATAGATAATTATGGTAATGATATTCATTCTCTTGTGAACACAATGCTACATTTCACTGCATCTACTAACCAAAGATGTATAATTAGGTTTTGTTCAACTATAAAAAGGTTCCGGAAACGCAACTAGATGGCGCCCCAAAAGTTTTACCGATTGTGACGCTGACGAAAACGCGCGGTCTACGATGGGTGCAAATAGAGATAACTATATAGTTATAACTGAACTGATAGTCCGGTAACGCTGTCAGCAATCGTCAGACGATTACAACACCATTTTAGGAGAAAAAAAAAAACTGAACTGAACTGTATGTACCAACAAACAGTCTTTAGGCAATAAATCTTATAGTATTGTTGTGCCTCGGTATTTTTGATATCAGATTCCTATCCTCACTCCAAATTGAAGCGGATCCTGTGCGCAAGTCGTACAGGTTTAGACGCAATCGTCCACCTCTAAATGGCAAGAGAATGTTTTGATGTATAATTCTATGAGTATAATATACGATAACTGCCTTAAGGATTCATTCATGGACATTTTACACAACGCATTCTAGCCCCAAGCTAAGCAAAGCTTGTACTATGGGAATTAAATGCTGATAGAACACTCAAATACTTTTTTGTAAATATTTACATACTTGTAATACATAGTAATACATAGTAATACCCAGACACAGAACAAACACCTGTGTTAGGCACACACAAATGTTTGTTCTCAGCGAGAATCAAACCCGCACGACCCACAGAACGGAAGGCAGAGCCAAAACCAACTGAGCTATGACGTCTGTCATAAATTTTATAGATGCAAAGAAACGTATGACACACGTGTGATTTTAGCGAAACATTATCACTACATCACTACATAGTATAAAACAAAGTTGCTTCCCGCTGTCTGTCCGTTTGTCCCTATGTATACCTAAATCTTTAAAACTACTGAACTGATTTTGATGCGGACCCTACGAGATACATCAAAATAATGTACTACAGTATTGTAACACCTTAAAAAAGTCTACAAAAAGTCTATTTAGTATCAGCATTGCCCCCGTCCAAAGCCGGAGTGAGTCGCTAGTGGGTGATAATTAAAAGGTAAATAAATACTCCATAGGTAATTCAAAAGCCCTCATCAAAAACACTTTTCAATAAATTTACATTCCAGCCCTAACAGGGTTCCGTATGTCAGTGGAATAAAACCCTCATCGCGATGGGTCCCGCATAATTTTCGTGTATTCTTTGTAAATTTACTGTGGCATTTGCAATTCTGATTGTGACACTAGCCACGGTATTTTTAGGGCCACGAAAACAGACAAATACAAAAAAGTTTATTTGCCGAAAAAAAGTACATTCTTTTACATTAGGCACACATAAAATTATGAAATCAAATTGATACTAACGTATACTAGTTTAACGTGATACTAACATCACGTAAGTAATTAAAAAAAATATGAAAATGATCAGAAAGTTACATAATTTCTTTAAACCCGCTGTTTTTTTTTCCAATATTTAGTTCTTGTAATATTTTAAGCAATGTTGAGGAGATTCAATAAGTATTATATACATGATTTGTGTATAGTAATTTAATAAAAGTGATAAAAGTATTTTTTATTATTTCTTTTAGGATGATCTTGACGCCTTTAAAAGGAGATGGTGGGAGAAAGCTTAGGATAGGTAGTGTTGGAATTCTTTGGGGGATACTTTTTTTCAGTATAAGGACGAGTAGGTGAACAAAACGTGGAAGGACCGTAACATTTCGTTAAGAACAAAGATAAACCTGGTTCGAACGCTGGTTTTTTCTATTTTTCTTTATGGGGCTGAGTCCTGGACGCTAAAAGCCGCAGACCGCAAACGCATAGACGCTTTTGAGATGTGGTGTTGGAGAAAGATGCTCAGAATCCCATGGACAGCTTTTCGAACCAACGTATCCATTCTTCGGCACCTCAAAATATCATCAAGACTATCGTCGACGTGCCTCAAGCGAATACTTGGCTATTTCGGCCACATTGCCAGAAAAGACGGAGATAACCTGGAAAAACTCATGGTTACGGGCAAGGGGGAAGGGAGAAGGTTGCGAGGTCGAAGCCCAATGCGTTGGTCCGATCAGATCAGCACCACACTCGACACATCGTCTACGATGCCCTACAACTAGCCGGGGATAGAAACAAATGGCGTACCATCGTGAAGATGAGGATAATGACTGGAGGTGGTCACGACCCTCAGATATGAGGAATACGATTGAAGGAGGGAGGTGAACAAAAAAAAAATTACTAAATTATAGTTTGTGTTTCGTGGCCGCAACTCAAGATCTCCCACAAATTGGGGATTCGTTAAATCCCAGAATATTTACGTTTTATTGAGAACAGATTTGCTTAAAATATTGCTTACGTTTGCTTGAGTCTCGTGGCCTGTGCCAGGAAATTTGGATATTTCCTTTTGTCAAAAAGTTTGCTAAAGGTTACTTTTACCTGAAACATTTGAATTGTAAGAGGATTGTGTGTACTAGCAATATTTATTAACAATCAAACGTTAACTTGAAATGATTTTCTGTATATAGTTATTTTACAAGTAAATTTGGGGGCATTCGCTATCTCATAAAAACCTGCCAGGTTTTCTGAATTGTTTTCATACTAAATCATAGGTATTCTGTGACTAAATAGTGACATTAGCGCGTTTTTTGCCGTCAAATGCTTCTTCTTCTTCTCTTCATTAATGGCCTCTGTCCGTCATTTCGACAGACAATTTTGCCAATGTCAAGTGATATAATTGTAATAATATAAGTCAAGTCAAGTCATTTGTCAAGTCGGCTGTCGTTTGTTTTGCAAAGAAAATGGTGGATTTTCCCTTCAAAACCTAACGCGAAAATTCATATTCAGAAAAACCACTTTACACACATTTATTTCAATGGCTCACACTTTATGTTACGACGTAAGTATTATTGGTTAAAATTCCACCAAAATTAAACAACAATACGCACAATAACCCAAGAAAAACTATAAAAAAAAATGCTGTATTGTTTCAAAAAATGTGAAAATTGGAATCTAAATCTGTATTCTGTGACTTAATAGTGACATTAGCGCGTTTTTTGCCGTCAAATGCTTCTTGTTTTCATGTAGCGGTATCCAATTTGCTTGACATTATGCTGCAGCGCCTTGATCACGAATAAATGTGACAATCGCAAACGTATCGTAACGCTAGCGTATCCGAGATACACTGCGCGGTGACACTACAACGGTTGGCAGTCGAGCTGGCATTGACGCGCAATATAACTCGAATACGTTGGCGCGGCGACTGTCAGATTTGTTTGTAATAGAGGTACAGTACGGGGGTATATCTAGATTACAAATCGGTATTTTAAGTCTAGTTATGGTGTCCATAAGGCTGAAAATAGCGGCAAAGTCATTACACATCAGTCAGAACACTTTATGTTAACGAAGGTAACTGTTATAGCCGCCATATCCAACGTAAAACCCTTGGGATTTTCCTCGTGGTCAAAAATACCTACAAAGACATGACGTAACCTTTTCTTCAAAGGTTCTTAACATCCTTTTGTTTAAGAACCGCCATAACTAAAGTTGTATCACACGTATATTAAAGCTTGACGTCATCATTAAGGGTCATCCTCTAACCTACAGGATGATTTTGCTGAAAAAATAATGGACACTGAAACAAACTAACACTTTATTTAAAAAAAATACAAGCTTGTTCATAATAATATGAATTTTAATTAAGGAAATAGTGTTTTGGAAAAAATAAAACAAAATAATGTCAATAGGATTCCGTTTGTGTCAAACTGAATCGTATTGAAAATGAATGATTGATTCAAATGAATGATTGTAAAAGTTTATAATGGTAGGCAAAATAAAGTGCAAAATACATATGAGGAGCCCAATTTACTTTATAAATAGAAAACATCAAAAATGTAATGGTAATGGGACATTATATATAATTATACATATACAGTACTAGCCGTCGCCCGCGGCGTTGCTCGCGTTCTAGTGTGACTTTTCAAAATTCCTTTCTTAGTGCACCCCTACACTACATAAGGATACTACCTTCCAAATTTCATACCTCTAGGACTTACTCGTATAGTTTAGGCTGTGCATTGATTCTCTGTCAGCTTCAAAAGAGTTTTATATATATTGATGTCATTTAGATCCATTAGATTTATTTAGAATAGTTTTCTACTTTGCAATTACAGGCCAGTATGCCGATACAGAAGTCGTTACTGAAGCATAGATTTGAGTAGAGATTTTCAAACAAAAATCTATGCTTGAGTCCGGATCAGTGCTTTAGCAGTAAATCAACAAACGGACTGGGCTGAATACTGAAACGTCACTCAAATTAAAACACCACTTAAAATTGCTCTGCCTCTGTTTGACATTACTCATTTGTAAGAGATGGCAATAATTTAATGCATGAACTTAACGTTTGAGTATTTCATTCATTTGTCAAAATCTAGAAATGTGAAATCTCTGCAGTCAATTTCCCATAGCAAAATCACGCTGTAACCAAAACCTAAGCACTTATAAACTGTTGTACCACTTTGATGGCGAACTATAAATAAAGGACTTTGATCGTTTCATCGGATAATGTCCGTAAAGGGTAAGGGCTAGCTTTATTAGCCTATTTTATATTATAGCATAAAATGTTTATCATATATCATAATATTAAGCTATCTAACCTATACAAATTATACAGTGTCAGGAGTCATTTTTTACCCATATGCCCCGATGAACAGGGGCGCGATCGGTGTTCTGCCTTTTTTTTTTTATTCGCGTCGCACTGTTTGTGCATTTGCAATTTTACCTGAAAAATTAGGGAAACAATATTATATTATAAAAAGCGCGGGATCTGACATGCGGGTTAGGCTTCATACTAAATCATAGGTATTCTGTGACTAAATAGTGACATTACAGCATTTCAGCGCGTTTTTTGCTGTCAAAACCTTCTTCTTCTTCTTTACCCTATATGGCCTGTGTCCGTCATTACGACAGACAATTTTGCCAGTGTCAAGTGATGAATTTGTATGTATAAGTCAAGTCAAGTCATTCGTCTAGTCAGCTGTCGTGTGTTTTGAAGAGAAAATGGTGGATTTTCTCTTCAAAACCTGAAACGATTTTTCACATTCAGAAAAACCACCTTATACACATTTATTCCAATGGCTCACACTTTATGTTACGACCTAAGTATTATTGGTTAAAATTCCACCAAAATTAAACAATAATGCTCACAATAACACAAGAAAAATTATTAAAATAAAAATGCTATGTGTTGTTTAAAAAAATGTGAAAACTCGAATCCTGCAAAAGCTTCTTGTTTTCGTATATCTGTAGCCACGTCACTTGACATTATGCTGGGCAGCGAACGCAGTTCAGCGATTGCGATCAGTGACTTGATCACGAATAAATGTGACAATCGCAAACGTATCGTAACGCTAGCGTATCCGAGATACACTGCGCGGTGACACTACAACGGTTGGCAGTAGAGCTGGCGCGCAATATAACTCGAATACGCTAACGCGGCGACTGTCAGATTTGTTCCTACTAGAGGTACAGGGGGCAGGACAATGATTGATTTGATGAGGCTGCACTGCCTGCCACATAGTTAAAGAGCTTACCCAGCCAGCACCTATACCATCTTCTCAGTCTAGTCATTTCTATCCACAGGAAAAACAATGTCAACACGTGCGTAGCCGAAACCGAGGGTTTCCTCACGATGTTTTTCTTCACAGTTACAGAGCACATATACATAACTAGCTGTCGCCCTCGGCTTTGCTCGCGTGGTAGCAGCATACGCATTATTTGGTTAAAATCTTTGATTCTAATATTAGACAGTGTGCGACTATTCAAATAAGGATATAAGGATATTACCCCCCACATACCTCTAGGACTTATAGTTTAGGCTGTGCGTTGATTGTCAGTCAGCTTTTAAAGAGTTTTATATATTTAGATTAGATGTTTACCTCACTGCTTGCGTAGTATAAAATAAGAAAACGTACTTAAATAAAATACATAAGTATTCTACAGGTAAATCAGCTTTTTCTTTGTCTTTTCGAAGGTATCTTAGGCGAGACGTAGAGCATGACTTTTGGTCTGTAGTTTTAGCCTGGATTAAACTTTCTGTTAGTTTTAGTCTAGTAAATTTCCATCCATAGTCTGATATAGTAATAATTGAGTGATCCACGCCAGTGACTTCCCAGCTTATAACAGTAGCTTAAAAAAAATATTTACCCGACAGCCAATACAAACAGACCTCCAATCTCATACCAGCCTAATTGAAAATGCGCTGAACGGAAGAGCGAAAGAGCTCTTGATTAATTGGTCACTCGTCTATGCATTGAAAGGGTATTAATAACCTTTGGTTTAAAATTTTAATTTCAATCGGTTTATAAATATCTATAAAAGTGATTGTTTGTGGTGAGTTTTTATATTTGCATCACTTCATTCTTTATTTAAAGACTTTCTTCATGATTTTCAGTATCCGGGGGTTTTTTTTTTGTAAAATTATTTTTTATTATTTTTTGCCGAACTAGACGCATTTTTGAAGGATTGGCCCGCAGCTGCACTAGATCGTGAGAGGTGGAAGGGGGATAGGGAGGCCTTTGCCCTGCAGTGGGATGAAACTGGCTGATAATAATAATAAAATTATTTTGTCTGCTTTTTTATTTTAGAACTTTTTTGCTATACATTTTTAAAAATAAGAGGGACTGGAAGTTTTCGTGGAGACTTTGGACGATATAAGTATTCATAAATTAGGAAAACAGTGTTTTATAGGTACTTTGTAACTACGAGTATACCTAATGTAAACAATAAAGAATATTAAGAGAAGAATCTGTTATTTAAATTAATATTAATACACATGAAAAAATTAAGCTATCTGCAGACCATTGCAAACGATCTACCTTATTATACTAATATATAGTACAAAACTATAAGTGGTTTATTCACAAAGAAAATTACAACTAATACATTATTTACAATATTTACAAAATACACATGGAACAGTTGAGCCATCTACAAACCGTTGCAAACGATTTATAGATAGCTCAACTGGTCCAAATCAGTACCAATCGGAAGCGTGCCCAAAACACTGGCTGCATTGCCGCGCTGAATAGCAATGCTGATACGCTGGCCTAGATAATCACCAGCCCTCGGGTCACGCGTCGCTTCGACTAGACGCCCTGAAAGAGTTTTGAAAACCCGGAGGGCCTCGGTACCCCTCGGTTCAATATTAATTGAATACGTAATTACGTTCATAGTTATTCCCTTGGAATAATAATGAATTAAAATTACTAGTTTCAACTCTGTTTTGACGAATGAAATTCATGCAAATCAGACAAAACTATTCCATTAGGATCAAATGCGACTGAATCTTGGAATATTAGGGTGCGGATATGAATAAATACCGCGATAGGATCGAGCCTCACGAATATAGCGGTATTGTGTCACAGATTGATGAAAATAGCTGAAACACTAAGAACATTTTTAAGATGGTTTGTAAAAGTAATATAAAGTTGTCTAAAAGTTTGTGAAAAGTTGACTTTAACTAGGTTGTGTTTGGGTGCAGTATAGCTTGACTTTCGTTCTTTATAACTATTAACCAACATGACATTATAATGCTTTACTTTCTCGGCAGCGCATTATTGCCTTCTCTCTCTTTACGCTAAAGCTACATAAAGATTCACCTCGTTTCAACTTCAACTTCTTGGTTTGTGGCTTTTGTGGCTAGTTGTCACAATTCTGCAGAATAACATACACTACTGTCAAAACTCTTTGTAAAGGTGTTGCGCCATCTAGTACGCTACATAAGAACTACACAGCACTGCGCCCATATAGATAGACACAAGCACGGAGTAATACTTTTGAATACCATCCATTCGCACCCCGAGTCGAAGGCCGCTCGGTGGAAAACCTTTACTTTTCGGAGGATATATTATTCTAACATAGTGTCTAATAAATGGATGATGCACCACACTCAAAGCCGTAAGAATGATCATACAAAAAAGCTCTAGGAAGCAGGCCGTAGTTTGTTCCCGTTCTTCTAGGGCCTAGAATCTAAGCTCTCGTTGCAAATAACTGGCACCTACAACTACCCATTTATAAGACGATTCTAAATAATCCTTGTTATTTTACTGAATAAAAGATATTTGACTTTGATTTCAGTGAACGAGCTATTTGACTACAGCCTGTGGTCATGTCTCAGAATGGATGTATACGATTTGTCTTGCCGATTAGGGAGATGTGTTGTGAAGGCTGGATTGTGTCGAGCAGAGACGTGTATTTACTGAGACAACGTGGAGTATTTGAAAGCTCAAAGGTTTTATAAGAGCGTCTGCTACCCGATGGAGTGACGCCATAGATCACTGGGAGCTGGTGGATGGAGAAGAACCGAGAGTGGTTTTGGAACTTTATAAGAGGTACATAAAGTAGGTATGTAATAAAAAAATATTTTACCCCCTATAAGCGTATTTTGTGTACTTCTACATGTTACACTACTGCCTGTAGATATTTCCAAAAGCCCTTATTATTTTACTTACCTAAGTTAAAAACATTTTTGTTTCATATTTAACAGACCATTTGTGACCTTTTGATTTTAATCTCACCTGATGGTAAGCGACGATGAAATCTTTTTTTTTTGCACACAAACAACAAAGCATAAGGTACTGTCTTGTTGTCCCAAATAACCTTCATTTTAAAAACTCTTTTAGAAAGTGGAAACACTAAAATCAAATGCTAATTATTCGCATAATTTGGTTCTCATACCCACTTTACAAACCCAGATTCGAGCCGAAAATGTTCTAGATTTTACTGAAATAATGTCAACTGCTTTTAACATAGGGTGTACTGTATTTATATATTTTAGTTTTCATATATTTTACAGCCAGATGGGTAAATGATATCGTCGCCTTACAGTGGAAGACCTGGATGCAAAAAGCCCAAAATAGACACGAGTGGCGTTTGAGGGAGGAGGCTTATGCCCAGCAGTGGATTACTACAAGCTACCTATGATGATGATGATGATATTTTACAAAAAAGATTTTTTGATTTAAAAAAAAAACCGTTGAATTCATTTAAATTATGTATTATTCACATTTTAGTAGTAATACTTTTTTTATATTTTGATCTTATGATGTTTCGCTAACCTATGAGCTTGAAACAAACGATTATTGTATTGTAAGTAAATAGAAAAAGTCTCATAATCCCTGTTTTGAGACGATCCCGCAAATAGGGTCACCACTTGATCAACAGCTAGCATTCATGTAGATCTGTGATAGTAATTTAGTTATTGTATATGTCTGAAGGGAGTTGTCAAAGGCACGTCTTTTTACCACCCTTTTTACCCACGGTCGTCGGTTAGTCACCCATTTCCAGTATACGGTGGTTGAAAACCTTATTCATAAAAACCAACAATTTCTAAACATTTTATAAACTTTGCTCGGGACATCCCGTAAACCTCTTTCTCCCACGGGACTAAGACAAGTTCTTTTACCGCCATAAAAAGTACAACCTTCGTTCTTTAGAATAGCTTATCCCCATCGAGCCCACCGGCCGAACCACTAGTGAGCCCACTCATTTGCATAGTGGGCTCGATGGAAATATTACAAAGGTCAGTAGGTAAGTAATATAGTAAGTTATGTATGACTAAAGTTATCAGTAACTGCGAATAACTGTGTTATCAAACCCCAAAACCAGTGATAAGTTATGGTTTGGTGTTCTGACTAACATACACAAACATCAAACTACTTGACATCATGTGGACCTTACTTGTTTGAAATTTGAAGTATTATGTAGTTCGTAACCTGGATTAACATATAAGCTACCAACTTCCGCCCGCGACTTCGTTCGCGTCCCGTTGGATCCCGATGTTTTTCCGGAATAAAAGTAGCCTATGTGTTAATCCAGGTCACGGACAATATATATTCCAAGTTTCATTCAAATCGGATCAGTAGTTTTTGCGTGAAAGAGTAACAAACATCCATCCATCCAAACTCACAAACATTTGCGTTTATAATATTATATTAGGACTATGCTGAAAAATCAACAGGATCAAACAGGACGCGGACTAAGCCACGGGTGAAAGGTAGTCAAATCTAAAATCCACTTTTGGCACCTCGGTCAGTGAACTGCCTCCAAAGTTTGGTAAAATAGATTGAATCTCGTTGACACCAGTAGGCGGTATCAAACTTGCGAAAAAGATAATTATCGCAATAATCTACGGCGAATAACTTTTTGGCAAATCTATACTTTCCCACAAAAGGAGCCGTGTTTCTTCTATCTTATCTTACAACTTAAGGATGTGACTTCAAGCACAGACCACTTTCAACCTTATCACGATCACACAAGCTCTACAATACTCTACATTAATTTGCATAACCAGTCCGCAACTTTCGTGATAGCAACAAAGCCTCTAGACTTTATCTGAATAGATTTAGAGGTTATTGTTGTTTGTTTTGAAAGAGCACACAAAAAAAGTTGGACGACAATGACACTCCGAAGCTTTTGCCTTGTTTTCTTTGACCCTTAACTCGATTGAGGTAAATAAAGGCTGTGACTTGTCATCTGTTTGGAAGAGGTGAGTAGATAAAGTAGGTATAGCTTCTGAGTAAACTTGAACGAACAGTGACTTTGAAGCTGAGTTTTTTGATAGCCACAAGTTTTTGGTTATATCTATGAGGTCACAAACAAAACACAGTCACCGCATAATGTATTTGAGTTATATTGCGCATCAACGCCAGCTCGATTTCCAATGATTGTAGCGTCTACGCGCAGTGTATCTCGGATAGGCTACCATTAATCGCTAATCTATCTTTAGATTTACGATTGTCACATTTATTCGTGCCTCTGACCAGATTTTGATCAGATGACAATCCTATGAAAATAAAAACACTCGTGAAAATGGAACAACTGAGAGTCCTTTGTGAAAAAGTAGGCTGCGTTGAAAAAGTGATGTGTTACGTGCTCTCAAAAATAAGACACAATCATGAAAAAACAAAACATATGTACCTAGAACTCCGAGAAAAATTGGAGACACGTGTCCCATAGCCTGTTAGTTTTCTGAAAACTAGATCTTTGTTCTTCTAAATTTTCTTCCTAACCCTTGAAATGTGATGTTTCTTATTCAAAGTTTTCATTATATTTATGAAGATTTTTTCCAGTAGGTACCTGACTAACGTGTTAAGCATGTTGGTTTTAAAAAAAAATCTTTTTTTATATATAGGTAGTACTTTTTTTCTCAACCTTTCAAATGTGGGGTTTCTTATTTAAAGTTTTCATGATACATATCAGGAACTTCTTCTAGCTAAATATAATGATGATGCACTCGTGAGAAACGGCCCCCAGTAGGGTTACTCTCGACACCCGTTCCAATCCGGATTCATAGATTTTGACAGAAGTCCTGTCATTTTTCAGTACAAAATGACACAAAATCTGTCAAAATCCGGATCCAATTTGGAACGGCGGTGGTCGGGAGTAGCCTTACAGATCATATTGGCGCTGGTTAATCGCACAGAAACAAAAGTTCCCGGATACTCCCAGGCTGTATTCGTATTGGCAATTTTATTCGGAAAATATCGTGTAAAATATAGAACGACCCTCCTTCATATTTTTTTTTCTGAAAAACAAGCAAATAAAATTTGGCATACAACATTTGGGGTTCGGGGAATAGTATACGATATTTGACACGTATTTTCTGTTTTGTTGTATTGATAAAAGAGTTTATTTTATTAATACAAAAAACAATTAACATGTTATAGTGAAATACTCAACCTCAGTTAACAGTATTTTCGAATAGTAATTCTAGTAGCCACAGCAAAACTACATTAAAAATAACTAACTCCTTAATAGCAAGTCACCCAATAAACAATCAAGATTAGATCTTTAAGCGATAAGATCGCCCATTTGTAAATGTTTAGCTATATTTCTTTGTAATTTTTTATTCTTGTTTATTAGTTTTAAGATGTACAATAAAATTTTCTCATTCATTCACTCAAAAAAAAATTCCAAAAATAAAATACTAGATGCCAATTTGTTCGAAATCAGCAATCAAGGGTCTCAAAATGTCCCAATTATAATCCCAAAGCTAATTACAATAGATAAAAACAAGATATTGGGTATCAAGGTATCTAAATACACTCTGCAAACAAACTGATACGACACGACATTTTCTTGTTAAATTTTCATTACCAAAAATACTGATTAATGGAAGAAGTCTAAAAAAAAACATTTATCTTCATCGGCACAATGTACGAATAAAAAATCTTCTACCAATTAATTTTCTTTTGCAATCATGAATAGGCTTAATTTTGCATTATTTAGTGTGAATGGCATTAATTAATGAATAATGGGGATTCGATAGAATCAGGCTTTGAATATTTTTTCAATTATCAGTTAATTCAATTTGTTCTGTGTTCGTTGTAATCTTTACAGTATCGGAAGTCGCAGAACTGCCCCATTTCAGCCAAGGTTGATTATCTGACAAACTTTCAAGGATATGGTGACAGACGTCATAGCTCAATCGGTATAGATTTGTCTACCGTGCTGTGGGTTTGGTTCCCACCTCTTGGTGGGATATATTATCAAAATATAAATGTTTGTTCTTACAAACATTTATATTTTGCGAACATCAAAAATGTACAAATAAAATTCAAAAATATATTAAAAAAGTATTTAATAAAAAACTGTTTTTATTCATTGCACGAGTTGCTAGATGAGAATTATTAAAATATTTAAAACTAGATACATCAATATGCCACCTAGTGCCTATCTGTACCTGAACAAATTGCTGTGCCCTAACAGGGTTTATGTTTGATACACTACCTTTTGGACAACAACTGTAAAACAACATAAGTGCAATATACGATTTTGAATTTAAATTTTGAATTAGATGTTTCTCGGTCCCACTGTGTGAAGCAGCTAGGGCTTTTTTTACACTAGTGTATGACATTGTTAAGTAGTAGATAGTAATTCTATTGTAAGCTATAACAGGGCTGACATAGTCGCTAAGCGACTCAAAGTCCTTACAAAATATAAGAATATAAAAAAAAAAACAGATGTTTGTTCAATGTTCTGGGGTTACTATGTATAATAATAAGTATATTACTAAAAAAACCCATACATATTAATAAAAATATTCTATCAGCAATCTAGTTTTCATAATACAAGCTTTTTGTTGTATCGATTGAATGTCGAGTATCGATTTTTATAGTACCTAGTGTCAAGTATATATCAAGTATCAAGTATATTTTTATTTATAGTAGTTACGCCGCGTCTCGTCGCAGTATTGCGTATGCAGTTTATATCAACGAACCAACTAATCTCTACCACTAAATTAGTATGCTATGGTATCTAGTTTTACTCATCTCCCATTCCTTGACTAAACCAGTATTATATGATCCGTGACTAAGCGTAGTCTTGTCTATAAATGACCCAATTCGTACCTCTTAAATTGGTTTATCTCGATTTGCTGAGCAAAGCCTGTTTATAAGTTACGATCCGACTGGAATAACTTGAATAGGGAGGGAATGTCGTAAATATGACGACAGAGGGACGCCATTACACCGACGCATAGAAATAACCATGGAGTGGTTGTGATTGGAATTGGACGTCATGGAACGTCTACTTAGAAGTAGACGTCTTACGGCCGAATACTCAAACGCCATCTCCAAGCCAACGCCACAAATTGTTACCATCTCTTACAAATGAGTAATGTCAAACAGAGGCAGAGTAATTTTAAGTGATGCTTAAATTTGAGTGACGTTTCAGTATTCCAGCTTTATTGTCCCAAAAGTCACGCGATCTGCGGGCCTAAGATGCACACGCGAGATATTTGTCATGTCGTTCTGTCAAAATTTAAGCATTTTGTACCAGTTTTTGAATTTTTGCATTATCTGTGGCAATGTTGTCGACAAAACGCGCCTTGAATCTTCAACTTTTGACATTTCTGCATGACTATTATCTCGTCCTCAGAGTGATACGACGACTAAGAAGTGTCAAAAGTGTACAATAACAAGGCGCGTTTTGTCGACAACATTACCACAGATAATGTAAAAGTTCAAAAACTAGTGCAAAATGCTTACATTTTGACAGAACGACATGACAAAATATCTCGCGTGCGCATCTTAGGCCCACTGGTGTGCTCCTGAATGGCTTCCAGCGACCTTCAGAAGGATTTTTTTTTGTATGATTTAAGTAATGGAACAAGCTATAGCTCACCTGACGTTAAGTAGTAACTTCTGCCTGTAACAATGCATTACCTCACATAGCAAGTCCAATGAGGAAGTGCCCTGTAAGGCAATGCACTGCGTCCATCACTCTGAGACGTAAAGATCTTGAAGTCTCATGTGCCTGTAATTACACCGGCGCCCTTACCCTTCAAACCGGAACACAGCAATGC
Organism: Eulithis prunata; assembly: GCA_918843925.1. Taxonomy (NCBI): domain Eukaryota; kingdom Metazoa; phylum Arthropoda; class Insecta; order Lepidoptera; family Geometridae; genus Eulithis; species Eulithis prunata. The sequence goes on along the minus strand of OU974020.1, from coordinate 8,102,576 downwards.
GAGCATCGCTGCTTGGCGGCAGAAATAGGTACGGTGGTAGTACTTCCCCGGACGCGCTCTCACAAAGAGCTCTACTACTACTAAAGTAGGATGTTATTTAGGTACTTCTATGATGGTTGGGAGCGCTGTTACCACGCGAGAACCTGCAGTAGCCGTCACTTCTCCGCGGTATAAAGAAAGTCGAGAAGAAGTCATTAGTGAGCTTTGCGTACTTTGCATTTTTTTTTGCTATATGTAGAGGTAACTAGGTATGTAAATTGGACTATGCTGGTGTAAACAATAAAAACAAAATTTTTTATAAATAAATATTTTTTTTTTTTTTTTTTTTATAAATAAATATTCACGGACACTTAACACAACGCCTTCTAGTCCCAAACTAAGCAAAGCTTGTACGATGGAAACTAGATGGCTGATAGAATACATACATACATTTTTTTTTTTGTAAATACATGCTTATAATACATAGAAACACCCAGACATAGAACAAACATCTATGTTTTACAACACACAAATGTTTGTTTTCGGTGGGGATCGAACCCACGACCCACAGCACGGAAGGCAGAGCTACTACCGACTGAGCCATGACGCCTGTCATAAAATATTTGTTTTTTAAACCTAACATATTTTCATAACCATGCAAAACATTCAAAAGAGCTCCAAACGCTGGTTTTTAGTACTCCGGGTAAATAAATATCTATGGGTAAAAAATACCCCGTAAACATGAATCCCTACATCGTCGACCTAAACTGCCCTAGGCGACGCAAATACGAGTTTTTGGAAATTTAATAAAAGAGGGATCTTGTTTGATTTGCGTTTTGCAAACAGATTCGGGGTGAACGTAAGCCGTGTTTACTAATAAGCAGCCAAATGATTATTTTGAACTATATCTGCGGGCTTTGTGAAAATAAAATCTAAATCAAATCACATTTTATTTTATTTCCTAAATCCAATACAATTTCATTTAATTTAAATTAAATTTAAATTTAACATTTCATTTAAATTTTATTTGATAGCCCTAGTCAAATAAAATAAAAATGTATAGTGTACTTCAATATGATTTTAGAAATAAACTTTTTGTAAAAATTTGTGTCAATCGTTTGCAACACTTGTTAAAGTACTGCTTATGGTTTATTTATAGAAAATTAACTTAAGGTAGATGGTTTCTACTAAGGTACAGTTGGCTACATAAGTTTATGAACATTTTAAGACTGTCCATCCGTGTTTTGCAAGTTTTTGTCTAAGTAACAAGTATTTGTGTAGTAACTTTTGCAAGAGTTTAGGTAGATATATATATTTTTAAACTAATTTCAATGAGAAATGTTCAATACGTTAGTTGACTTATGTCGATGACTGTCAAAATCGGAGCTTATAGGGTGCAATCATACTTAAAACATGAGCCAAGAAAAGTTATCAGAAGCTGCTGAATTTAGTCTAGACTGTAATCTTTTCGTTCGTATGCTAATAAGGTCGGTTTTTTGACTATCTGAGATAAGCGCTTATTAATACTTAACTAATTTATGCCTGCGACTTCGTTCACGTGAATTCTTTATGATATTTAATTTTGCAAGCTTTAACCATCGTTCTTTTTTTTCTGTGTCTACAATATTTATAGTCTACATATTGTCATCGATCAAAAACAAAACTTATGCTGCTGCGACGTAATTAAGTAAAGAAAAATATTAGGTACCTACTTAAATCTTTTACATTTATTATATTTATCCGGACATGCTACATTGGTTAGATAATTATTACCTAAGTATGCCCTAAAATCAGAAAAAAGCTGTTGGTTTAGACTTAGTTATAAATGTCAAAAGTGGAATCTCTTAATAAGTAATAAGGTCCCATTTCGGAAAGCAAAGAATGCATCAAACAGACGCTATAATTCGGGTCAATAATGGAAACAAATGGACATCCAGGAATTGGGTAAATGTTTGATAACTAAATCAAATATTAGAAGTGCAGCTAGTTGCGATCAAAATTTGAATCAGTACCACTAGCGGATCCAAGGGGGAACGGGAGGGGGGGGGGGGGCTCAAGCTCTCTACTTAATTTAAGTTTGATGGTAATTTTTAGTTTATTAGTTCTAATTGTTTAGTTTAGTTTCAATGATAAGTTTAATTTTATTTTATTTTTACAAAAATTTTATACCTATTATTTTATTTATTTAGTTTGTCATCTAATTAAATAATAAATATTCTCGGAAAAATCACACAACGCTCTCTAGTCCCAAAGATTGGTATAAAATTATTTTACGCTAATTTGTTAAGTTTTTTTTTTAACAATATAGGCAACCGTTTGACCGCAATCTCACCTGATGTTAAGTAATACGATGGAATAAATAAATGCCATTAAAATGCTCAAGTCAGTCTAGACTAAAGTCACCCAAGAATAGACGTTGTGATGAGGAAGTATCCAAAATTCTGAGCTTGATTTGAGCAAAACTGAAACTATTATTACACGGTCACGCAGTTTTTTTTAATTGAATTATTTTAGTGTGACTCTGTGTGATAACAATCCAAGTCTTGACTCGGTTAAGTGCACTCGCCGTTCAACTAAACTACTAACGTAACGTGAACGAGGCTTTAAGGAAGTCAGATAAGTAAATGTAACTGGCGTTAGCGTAGATTTGTAAGCCCTTAAGATTCAGAGCAAACTTGAACCCAAACATCACACAATCACTTTGTCACATATTAGATTGCGAGAAAAGTTTCATCTTGCAACACACCATCTTAAAAAGAACCTTGACTGCACGAAAACGGACTCTATCTTCATTGATATAAAGAAGAAACTCTATGGTTTTCTAGCAGCTTTAAGTTGGTTCTACTAATTCTAAAGCAAAGATAGATTTGCTGATTATATATTATACTTAAGCGATTTTAAACTCTAAACCTAATGACATAAAAGTGTATGATTATTATCGAGCGGTAAGTAATGTGGTTTTAGTATTAACTCTATGAGCGTTCGGTTAGATCGATTCGGAAACCCAATTTGCATGTAAATTCGTCGAAGTCAGTTCGGATTAACTTTAGAATAGGAATTATTCAATAACTTTGTAAAGTGACAGTAGAAGCCACCAAATACATTCGTCTTCACTAATTAAATTAATAAACTAAGTAATAGTTATACACCTGTCAAATATTTCACCTATAATTTTGTTATCGGGTAAATGGAATGAATGAATATCCTTAAAGTAATAAAAAACCTCAGTTTTGTAAGATTTTTTTCAAGAAATCTTAAAATTATCTAAACGTTAAAATTAAATAAAACATTTGCAAACTGATTTTTTTTTTATTGTAAAAGTAATGGAACAATCTTATACCTATCTCACTTGATGTTAAGTAGTAACTTCTGCCTTATAACAATGCATTACCTCACAGAGCAAACTAATACTAAGAATAGAATTCGTAAACTTCGTACTTATTTATTTTTGTGGTGTAGTCGCGATTCGTAATCCAAATACCATTGTTTACTACATCAAATAAGTGATAGCGCAAAATCAGCGACGTCATCTGATTTGTGGGTCGAAATCCTAAACAAACAGTTTGTACTCAACAAAAGGTGAGTTTTTGTTTGTGAGTGTTGATTATTGTACACTTGTACAGTTCCTGCAGCTTCTGAGAAATTGATAGTAAGACGCAAAAGGTGTGGGTTTGGTTCCAACAGAAAAAAATATGTTTCTTAATCTACAATATTAGTGAGGTTCAGTAACAGGATATCAAGGATATCCGGGATTTTGGTTTGGGGGGCTTAAACAGAATTGTCAAGGATCTAGAAGGTTCCAGGTACCAGGTCTACCCTAGGGGTGAACCAGGATTTATTAAGAAAAACTGTAGTAGCCCTTCCCAAACCTAAACCCTAGGTCAAACCCTCACTGCCCTGAACTTTATTCCTGGATCCGCCACTAGACCTAAAGCATTTTCTTTGTAGAGCGATGTCAAAATTCTTCTTCTTCTTTTTCCTGCCCTGATCCCACTAGGTGGGCTCGGCACAACATGTCCTTTTCTTCCATTCTCCCCTATCATCCGTCATCTCAGTGTTCACTCCTCTCCTATGCATATCATCTCTTACACAATCCATCCATCTTTTCTTGGGCCTACCTCTTCCTCTATATCCATCCACATTCATACTTAATGATCAAACGAACTTACCCTGTACGTGAAGTTCGATCATAATTATATGATCAGCTTCATTCGAAGCGATTTGTTTTACATGTTGTAGTGAGCCTCCTTACGTCACAGCCTTGCACGGTTTGTTTAGATTTTTTTCAAATTTTGACGTTCCTATTCCGTCCGAGCGCCGCCATCTTTACTTCATTTTGTTTGTAGAATATAAAAACAAAAAACTTTGTAGGGTCGGGATAAGTAACTATCGAAAGATCAAAAGCTTATTTTCGTAAGTTATATGGGAGGGTTAGTACAAATCGCTTCGAATGAAGCTGATCATATAATTATGATCGAACTTCACGTACAGGGTAAGTTCGTTTGATCATTAATTATATTTCACAGCTTCATTCTTTGCGATTTGTTTTACATGTTGTAGGATGTTCAGAGAAATAAGAAAATATTATAAGGAACATAAATTCAATTCTTTATTGAGTAACTAATTAGGTACATAACCATTTAAGTTTTTTTTTTTTTTTTTTTGCATGTTTACCTTGGTATAAATACTTAGTTATAAACATATTTTAATATAATTAGAAATGTAGGCATTTTTATTTTATAAATGCAGTAAGTAACCCTGGTAAGTAATTATATTTCTTACATAGATATATAGATTGACCAAAACATTCACCTAGATAGTATTTGAAAGAATCACTCTTGCAAACTGTATTGAATCTTCTGTAATTAATTCTTTATTATAGAATCTTGCAAAAACTGAGGATGATTGACTCCATCCAGCTGTTTTTCTTATAATTTCTATATTAATGCCTAATCTATTAGCAGCAGAAGTGGCCGCATGCCGAGTACTATGTGCGCTGAAAATAGTGGTGTCAACACCACTCTTCTCGAGAGTGTCCTTGATCCAGTGGCTTAATGTTTGCGCTGAAAACCTTACGATGTGGCTTTCTAAAACTAATAAATAATTGATCATGATAATGTGATCGTAATGTACTTGTACTTTCAATATAAGCCAAAAGAGTACTGGCAGGACAAATCTCGGGTCTGTCATTAAAAAATGGTAGCTTTAGGACTGGTTGTTCGGCATTTAATCTAGATGTCTTTATCAAGTCTGGAATCTTTATAATTATTTGAGATTGATCTGTTTTAATATTATTTAACTTAATAAGAGATAGCGTCTGTACTCTGTGTGCGGTTACTAATGCTAATAAGGAAACAGTCTTTTTCGAGAGTATTTCTAATTTTAGAGTATGGTTAGGCCACTGTTGTGATAAATAATTTAATACAATGGTTGGATCCCAAACTAAATCATATTTTGGAGTTTTTGGTTTCAATCTAAATACACCCTTCATGAATCGTTTCATCCGATCATCATTGATGCTAGGTCCTAAAAGCAACGATAGTGCTGATTTATATGAATTTATAGTACCGTAGCTTGCTCCTTTTTCAAAAACAGTGGTTAAAAAATTTATAATCACCACAATTGAACAATCTAAGTAATTAAGATTATTTTCTTTGCAATAGTCTAACCAGGCCTTAATGCATCCATCATACTGTTTGTATGTATTATCCGAAATAGATGCTAACATAATATCAACCGATTTCGGAGCCATAGACCTATTCAATAAAGCTTGCCGGACAACTTCACGGCAACCAGGATAAGTGTCTTGTGCAGATTGTGGGATAATCTGAAAGGAGATTTAAGTAATTTTTTATCTGGACCGAAATGTAATTGATCAGATATAGCTATTTTTTGCAAAACTGGGAACCAAGGTTGAGTGGGCCAGTATGGTACCACTACTATACCCTCTGCTTTGTCGTGAATAATTTTCTGTAACATTTTTAATATCAATGCAAATGGAGGAAAGGCGTAGAATAACATTTCTGACCAAGAAATTGTAAAAGCATCTACGGCCCATGCGTCTGGATCATTCTTCCACGAGACATAAAGTGGACATTTAGCATTACACCTACTAGCAAATAAATCAATTTTGGGATGACCGAAACAGGAAATAACTTTCTGAAATACTAAACCACATAGCTCCCACTCAGTGTCAATAAATTTTTTGCGAGACAACAAATCGGCCTCTATGTTGTCTTTGGTGTTAATGTAAGATGCGAATATTGTTATTTTACGACTTTCGCACCATTCCCATATTTCTCTAGCTATATCGTTAAGATGCGGGTACTGAACGCTTCCCATTCTATTAATGCATGATATTGCAGTTAGGTTATCAATGCGTAACAATATCTCGCTATTATATAAATCTCTAGCGAAGACTTTTAACCCGAAAAAAGCTGCTTTTAACTCGAGAGTGTTTATATGCATCTGCGTCTCGTTACTCTTCCAAAATCCGTGGGACTCGCTACTTTCACAGTAGGCGCCCCAGCCAGTTGTCGAAGCATCTGAAAATATCTCAATCTTAAACTCATTAAATCTGAATGGATTGCAATCATCTTTTATGTGTTCAATCCACCAGGATATATTACTTTTTATACAACTGGGTATATCAATTGTTTGCTCATAACTTGAATTGTCAAGTAAGCAAAGATATTTCAGTCGCTCGAGATCTTTGGTATATAGCCAACCATACTGAATTGCGGGACAGGCAGATGTCAAAAGACCCAAAAAACTTGCATAATCCCTTAGTTTACAAGTTTTTACTGTATTGAAATGTTGCAGGCGTTCTTTTATTTTAACTCTCTTATTGTCTGGTAATTTTAGTAACATATTTTTTGAATCAAAAATGAATCCTAAAAATTTACATTCCCTGTTTGGTTTTAAGCAACTTTTTTCGCGATTTATTATAAAACCCAGATTTTCTAAGAAATCTTTTGTAAACATTACATTCTGTTGACATTCTATATAGTCTCTACCGATACAAAGTATATCATCTAAGTAGATAACTGAAGTAAATTGTTTTGATCTTAAATATTCCATTACAGGTTTTAATAGTTTTGTAAAAACATATGGTGCCGTTGAAATACCAAATGGAAGACAATTAAATTCATATAGAATACCATTGTACTTGAATCTAAGAAACTTTTTGTAATTGCTGTGGATTGGAACTAAAAAATATGCATCCTTCATATCGATAGAGGCCATATAACAATTTTTGGTCATAAGTTTTGAGGCTGTCCTATAGTCCTCCATTTTAAAGTGGCACTTTTTTACGAATTTATTTAAACATTTGAGATTTAAAATAAATCTTTTATCCCCGTTCGGTTTTGGGACCAAAAACACAGACGATATGAACTCTTGTTTACTGTGTGTACATCTAGATATAGCATTAATTTTTAAAAGAGATGTAATCGATTTACTAAAATCGAGGTGCTCTTGATGGGTTTTAGGATAAACACTAGGATCATCATTTCGAGATGGTAAAGACATAAAAGGAATTTTATAACCTTCTACCCACTCTAATATGATAGGATCATCAGTAATTTGTTGCCAACTTGAAACAAAGTGACGAAGTCGACCAGAATGTTGTACCTCGATGTTTAGTATCTCCTGTGAGACCTCGTGGCTGGTGCTCGCTCCGACGTCTCCCGCGGATCCCGCTGCTCCCGCTGTTGAAAGCTGCTCCTCGTGAATGACCGCTGTGCTGGACGAGGTCTCCCTGCATCGGGCCTGGTCATCGTCTTCCGAGGCAGGGTTCTCCAGTTTAAACGTTTGTCATTTTTGTTATTTTTAATAAAATTATTTTTATTAAATACATGTGGTTTTTCGTTTCTAATCGGTTTTAGATCAGTTCCCGATTTTTTAACAGTCTTGGCTGACTTTAATTTCTCTGATATATTATCACCAAACAGCAGAACTTCTCTTTTACTCTCTAGTAATGGTTCTCTCAAATCAGCATTTATAGATGACACTACAAAACCGCGACGCGTCTTGGTTTCTGAGTGATGACTGTCACATATGAGCCGACATGCATCGCTTATAGGTTTAAGAATTTTCGTATGGTTCTCTTTAGCTATGACCAATTCAACTGCTTGTGTTAAAGCAGCTGCAGCGATACCGAGCTGCTTCTGCTTCGCCATAATGGCGGAATCTCTTTTAATCATAGGTTCCGGTAACGCTGCTTTTACTTCCGGATTGAGACTGGGTGCAACTAATAAATTGCAATTTTCGGGTATTAAATAATCGATAAATATCTTATCTTTTGTCTCTTTTGACAATCCTTTGTCAAGAATCTCCTGCCACCTCATGGCTAAGTCCTTATGAACTCTTTTCCCAAACTTGGTATCTGGTTTAGGTGCATCACCGATCAAAGAAAGTAAATCGGCATCAATCTCGGGGTCAACAACCTCTGTTTCATTTGATGTTGATGGATTTGCCTCAGATGACAGAATCGCAGTCGCACTAGGCGGGGGCTGCGAAGGGCCAGGTGACATTGAGGCCGCTTGCGGCGAAACTGGTAGCGATAACAACGGTGGTGAGTTGTATCTCGCCGTCGAATTTTCATCGTTTCCGGATTCTGGAACGAATAATGTTCTTTTTAGACCTCAATAGATCTAACATGACAGAGATAACCCTGATGGTGTCTCGCATCAAGAACATTTTCGAGGAAATATAACGTGACAGTAACAACCCTTCATGGTAGTACGCATCACATTTCCTTCGTATAACTTTATTTGAGAAGAAATATTATAGTGACAGTAACAACCCTTCATGGTAGTACGCATCACATTTCTTCAAAGTCATAGATATCCTATAAAATAAACATAAGTAGGTAACTAACCTTCTGATTCACTCTCAGAGGACAAGATCCGACGACGGCGACGTTTTATTAACTGCATTTGAAGTTTTCTTATTTTACATTTAATATCCTCTTCCTTATTTTCACATCTTCTTTTTCCCATATTGAGGTTTTAGGTTAGGTAAGTGACGGACAACTTGGAACAATACGCGTGCGAAGGTTCTGAGCACGGAAACACGAATGAAGTAAAGATGGCGGCGCTCGGACGGAATAGGAACGTCAAAATTTGAAAAAAATCTAAACAAACCGTGCAAGGCTGTGACGTAAGGAGGCTCACTACAACATGTAAAACAAATCGCAAAGAATGAAGCTGTGAAATATAATTAGCACTCTCCTCGTTACATTGTCAGAAAATGTCAGAGCGATGTCAAAATTATGAGTCATAAACACACACAGCTTTGATTATGTTCCACTACGCTAAGAAAGTCTTGAAACATAATCCATACAAAGTTATATATTTATACGGATGTTTTAATATGGGAAAAGATTTCGAGAACTCACTTAAACTTTAGCGACATGAAAGCAATTTTGTTACCTTTACATCACTCCTAATATTATAATCGTAAAAGCCTCTATAAAGCATATTACCCACCTTACGGCGTTTGCACACTGCACGACATAGCTACCTACACGATACCGATTTCAGTGGCTTGAACGTCGGGCGACGCCGCCGACTCGGGGTCAAAATGTCTGAGCTTCTACTCGAAATAAATATTCGGTGGTGATCTTTGTGTTACAATGCGCGGCTGCCTCGTGCAATGATGCAGACTCTTGCGAAGTGACAGCGTCACTGCGTAGTGTAACCTATTATTCGGGATGGAGATCCTCGTACTAAAGCCCAACACACACTAAACGCGGGCTCGGGTCGAGTGCGGTTTGGTGGCTCGTTTATTCCTTTGAATTTACATGAACAACAACACAGAACGCGCGATTGGGCGATACCAAATTCAAACACCCTATCTGTGCCCGCTTTCTTTGGGTTTTCAACATTTGACACTATATAGTTCTTTGGCGATATCCGGTAAATGTCGTCTCGTTTGCAATATAAAGAACGATGTAGGAAAGTTACGGTACTTACGTTATCTTGTAAGAGTAATTTCATAGCTGTTTTTAAATTAGATTGTTGGAAAGTTTGGGTGGTAAATAAGTCATAAAAAATTCAGCAGGTTACTGGGGATGGGCATTGCTAGGTAAAACTTTTGGATGAATAATATGAGTCATATAAAATCAAACATGGCAATCTCCACTGCATCGTATTGTTGGTAAAATAGAAAAATGCAATAAAATATGGTATGAAGTTATTATTAATATAATACCTAATTATTTACATGACAGCTCTAATGTTGACTATTATTGATCACTATTACATTGAAACGCATAATAATGGAGATTGCCGTGTTTGTATTGGAATCATAACTTTAGCAGCACATTTGAATGGGACATTGCCGACTTTGTTGAGCTAAGGTGTTTTTATTAGAATCGTAAATCACAGATAAAAAATACTGCATTCATATTTCAATTTTGACATATTATGGAGATTGCCAGGTTTGTTTTTATATGCCTCATATATAATGCTGTGGTAATTTCAGCCAAAAAGCTTGTAACAACTAACGTGTGTCCAGAAAGTCTATAAAAAATTCTAAATAGTTCTAGTTTTGTTTCGCTGAGCCTAAATTATCTAAATCAGGATTTACGATCATCCAGTCCATCCAAAGGTTGCCTGGAAAAGATCGCTCATAGCGATAAGGCCGCCCATTGTACTTCACATAAGTATTATGAACTCAGTGTTTATTTTATAATTTCTGTAAAAGTGGTGTACAATAAAGAATTTCTATCTATCTATCTACGAAATTTTTTATCAACCCTTAAAGCGTTGTTACTTTAACCGCTTAACTAACACTTGACTAATGCGAAATGTAGAGTTCTGTAGCGAAAACGTAACTGAGTTAGGTATTTAAAAAAAAAATATTATAGGTAATTGTTTGACCAACCCAAAGTACCAACAATTTAAACAGTTATTTACCAACCCAAGACAAATATTTACATTTTCATTTTACTATGCTCTATTGAATCTAAAATACAATATTATATTTGTGGTTTTATATTCCCCAGGGCGATACTACACCGATGTCCAATATGCTGATATTCTTCACATAGTAGTGTTTGCATTAAAAAAAATTTCAGGGCGTCTAGCTGAAGCGACGCGTGATCCGAGGGCTGGTGATTATCTCGTCCAGCGTATCAGCATTGCTATTGAGCGCGGCAATGCAGCCAGTGTCTTGGGCACGCTTCCGATTGCTACAGATTAATCAGTTGAGCTATCTGTAAATCGTTTTCAACGGTTTATACATAGCTCAACTTTTTCATGTAGTATTTTGCGCGGTGTCTCAGCTTTTATTATATTGTACAATATAATGCAATACAATATAATACAATATAATTAAAAAACCGTTCGACCACAATCTCACCTGATGTTAAGCGATGATGAGCTAATCGCTACAGCTCTGGGACAGACAAAAAAGTCATAAATTCGTGTCGTGTATCCCTAAAATAAAGTAACTTTGGAACTTAGAAAATCCAGGTCAGATGTTAGGATTATTTTATTTGGCTTAGAAAAATGATATTCTCTACCAAAATAATATACTATTATCCTAAGTAAGATATCCAAGAAAAAGGAATCTGAGACCTTCTTAACTCACCTAAACCCTATTCTGTAATAATGTTATGTATCTTGTTAGTACTACTACCATTTTCCTGTGCCTTTATTCACGTTAAAAAGGTATTGTTAAAATTACTTTCTTTTAAACGATAGTGATGAGATTTTTTTATTTTGTTTATCTTTATTGTTTATTGTTTAAATTGAAAATGTGTCTTGTGAAGTCATGCAATTGCTATAAGTAGTACGTTTTCTTAATTCCATTAGTTTCTCCAATAAAAAAAATATTTTAGATTATTTGTGATTTAATTGACAGACCAAATGACGCATTTTCCTTATTATTTACAACTAGCCGTCGCTCGCGGCGTTGTTCGCGTTCTACCCTTTAGGGTGTGACGTTTCAAAATTCCTTTCTTAGTGCACCCCTACACTATATAAGGATACTACCTTCCAAATTTCATACCTCTAGGACTTATAGTTTAGGCTGTGCGTTGATTCTAAGTCAGCTTCAAAAGAGTTTTATATATAGGTATTGATGATTGATGATATTGATGATGATTTAATGATTTAATATTAGACATACCACGTGCTCTTAAGTTACAGGTAATACTGGTATAATTATCATTAAAATCCCATACAAAAGCGACACGTGTCGAATTAAATGAAGAGGTCCAATTGACATTATTAATAATCCTACATACCCAATTATGTAATCTTGAAACTCTCTAATCTCAGTCGTAATTTCCCAGAAAAACGGTGACAGCAAAAACGGCCATTACCCACTCTAATTAAGGGTTGCTTTCGCATGAACAGTTCTTACTCTCAAAACGCCGGTTAACGCATTTTAAGAACCGAAATCTTTACCCCACACGTAAGATGTTATACTGAACTTTATCACGACGGAGTAAGTTTGATAATGGCATGCAATTTCGACATCTGGCGCTAAAGTGTACCCTTCTAAAGGAAATTATTTTTCCGTATCGTTTCACTCGGCTCTACATACAACGCCTTCAGGCGGTAATGTCACAGTCTTTTTAAAACAGCTTGGTCTTTTTTTAACCGTTTGGAAACTTCTGCTCCACGCCTCCTGACTATCTAAATCTGTTACTATGAGTTTATTGATACTATCGACTGACCCCTGTATTAATGGGGCAAATTAATGATGCAAATGTAACCGCGGGACGTGAGTTGACATTAGTTTTAGAAAATAATGCAATCAATTTTTTGCCATATATACGTGGTCTAAAAACGCCGTAAAAACCATTTTATCAGAGATAGATAGCGTAATTCCAAAACCACGGGTTTTTTTGACAAATATCAATAAAAATCTGACTCAGTACACACAGAATTATAGTTCGTATTGTAACCAAATTATTTATACAGCGTGTATTCATACTAATACTGACTAAATATATATAACATTCCTAATTTTCTTTTTTTATAAAATCCCTCAGTAAAGTAAGGGTTTTCCTAACATAGCAAGCTATTTGGAATAAGCTACAGGAGTGACTAAATTGAACAATGTTTTATAGAGTTTTTATGAGATTTCAACATGTAAGATCTATTCAAAGTGTTATTTGCGATGGGGTATATTGCAATCTGATGTTTGGGTTAAACTGTGCAATCTTCTTCTTCTACCTTTTTCTATAAACTCTTTTGAAGCTGACTGACAATCAACGCACAGCCCAAACTATAAGTCCTAGAGGTATGAAATTTAAGATGTAGCATCCTTACATATACATAGTGTAGGGGTGCACTAAGAAAGGAATTTAGAAAAGTCACACTCTAAAGGGTCTAGAGTGTGAGCAATGCCGCGGGCGACAGCTAGTATAAGGATATCAAACTTAAAAAAGAGGATGATTATGAAAAAAGAAATCAACGTAAGTCCATTTATGGTAGTTTTTTTAACCTCTTTACAACGCTCTGTTCTCTAAATTACTGAAGTAGGTAGGTATAGATTATAGGTACGTGCAAATAGTGTTTTTTTTTATTCGTATGTTAGTTACTGCTCAGTCGGTATAGCCTTTCTGGTTGGTCCGTGGGTTCGATCCCCACTGAGAACGTATTTTTCTGTGGTTACCATCGATGTTTGTTCTATGTCTCGGTGTTACTATGTACTGTTTAATACAATGCAATTATGAGTATTTAACAGCAATTAAGTTCCGGTAGCTGTGCTAAGTTCGGGACCTTAAGATTTAAATAAAAAAAACAGCATGGCTCATACTAGACAATGCACCACAAGTGTAATGGGCCTTTACATCTATTAGAAGACGATTTATACAGCGTCAGGAGGCAGCCTATGCCTACACTTAACGGGATACTATATTACCTGGGACAATGTTTAGATGGAGTAGGCTTGCCCAGCACCTGTACCATCCTCTCAGCTTAGTCTGCCATATCCACACGAAAGACAAGGTCAATACGTGCGGAGCTGACTAAGCCGCGGGTTTCTTCACGATGTTCACGGGTTTCCCCACAAGTGTATAGGTATTCTATGTGACTTGTAAAAAAATATTATTATTTAGCTAGTTTGCGAACACCGAAAAGATTAAAAAGTTTTACCCATTTAATAAAATAAACCGATTGGTTTGGTAACCGAATTAGAGCTTGATTGAAATTTTATGAAAAAGCAATAACAAACATTTAGATTTTTTGGTCAAAACGATTTTAGAACAATCAACGGGTCTGGATACATACAGAAACTCATTTTGAATGTTGTCGCTGGCTGAATATTCAAATAAAAATAGGCATTATTTAGAGTGAAACCACATATTATTATTTGTATACCGGTTGCAATGAAAACTTTTCAGGGGATAGGTACATAATATTAAGTGTAAACGCGAAAAAAAAAATCTGCCTTTCCATACTTTTTAACCAAGTAGGTATTGAAATATACATAATACATACATAATATAAGACGCTGATATTTTTCCTAGCTCTCGCTAATAGTTTTAGTAGATTTTTTTTTCGTTATAGTGGTTTAAATAATATTATTGGAACCTAAATCTTTTAAAAATAAAACAAAGTCTCTAACTTGCATAGTTTTTTTTAAAGTAAAAAAAACTTTTGTAAATTTTGGTTTTCTCGTCATAAAATAATATTAACTAGCTAGAAGATGGATTAGATGGGGTGTTGGGTTTTTCAATGCCGTACTTGTGCAGATTCATCACACCATTACACACACAAGCCAACGTTACCTATACAATAGACAGGTACGAGTATCTATGGTTTTCACTTCCAAAAACTCTTTTCACAATAATTGTTTTTTAACGCATACGCGCAAAAAGATAATACAATTGAAACGTCACGTTCACGAACGGTTTGTGACGTTATTGTTTGTAATATCAGCCCGTGTGTTGTCGCAGTACGCCCGGAGGCAACTCGATGCCTCTTTCATGTGCCATCGAGTGGAAAAATGAATTATTCTCCCAATTTATCGAATAGCTCCCGGTGAAGGAACCCTATTTAGTTTATTTCGATTTTGGGAGCGAACAATGGCCATTCAAAGATAAAATCACGTTTTAGTACGCCTAAATTAAAATACTGATCAAAACAAAAGAATTTATTACATTGAAATAATTTTTTTTTTTAAAATACCAGTGGAAATGAGCATAATATGCTGTTTACTGCTCAAGCACTTATCAGTACTCAAGGATAGATTTTTGTATGATTATCTCTTCTCAAATCTATGCTTGAGTAACGATTTCTGTATCGGCTTAGTGATGGGCAGACTGACATAAAACACAGTTCCGCCATTTTTTTACAAATAAAAACTAAACTGACTGGTAGAAAACTGACTGACTGAAGACTGGTAGACAATACTATTAGCATTAAGTCCTCCTAGCACTACTTGTTTGTGTGAAATTTTTAAATAAATAAACAAGCACCATATTGTTAAGTTCGGTTTGCATGAAGAAAAATACTAGGAGTTTCAAATTCAAATTCGAATCGTTACTTGCACTTATGTGGTTTTATAGATGTTGTACAAAAGGTAGTGTAGCAAACATAAACCCTGTTAGGGCACAGCAATTTGTTGAGGTATAGATAGGCACTAAGTGGCATATTTATGTATCTAGTTTTAGAGATTTTAATTATCATCTAGAAACTCGTTTCGTTTCTTAGCTACTCATCAGAATGTTGGCTGTAGGTATATAAAAGGTTCATTATTTTAAGAACAAACAATCAAGGTAAACCATAAAAAAACACTTTTTACCAGGTGCAGTAAAACACCCGTAAAATAAAACAAAATTGCCAAACCAAGTACACAACTCATCAAAACACTTACCGCGGAATTTTCCATAAAATTATGTAAACGCGTACCCCGTAAAGATCTTCCTAATAAAACGGCTTATCCACCATTGCTTGCTTAGTTTAACTATACACAAAGCATGAATCAGTACTAATACTAACTTTCTCTATAGAACAAAGTCATGCCGAGCGCTTACGATTGCAGCCGTAGTTAGACTACGGCGCATTTGACGTAAATTTACGTTTCAGAAGCGAGTTTTATATGGGATTTGATCCTGTTTAAAATTCCTAGCGAGCCTTTAACCAACGTAAACGACTGTATCTCAGCCTCTCGAATAAATCGGCGCCATTAAAAATTCATTTCTCCTCGAAACGTTTCCTTTTGTGTTAATTCAAGTAACGTTCTTAACGGTACTGCTTATTGAATTAATTTTATTCTGTTGATTGTAAATTGAAAATGGTCAAATCAGACTTGCAAATTCGAATGGCGTATTCTGAAGACCACAGGGTATGGAAGCAACTCGCTTTGAGTTTATAGAGACGCGGTGAAGCAATAACTGCTATAACATTTTCAGGAAATGGTCATGCCCAGGTTACTATGGACATATTTATGTAATTACAGGCACATGAGACTTCAAGATCTTTACGTCTCAGAGTGATGGACGCAGTGCATTGACTTACAGGGCATGTCCTCATTGGACTTGCTCTGTGAGGTAATACATTGTTATAGGCAGAAGTTACCACTTAACATTAGGTGAGCTATCAGCTTGTTCCATCACTTTTATTATTAAAAAAAAATAAAAAATATTCCTAACACTTCACCAGTGGAGGATCTAGAACTAATTTATTTATTTATTTAAAAATTTCACACAAGCAAGTAGTGCTAGGAGGACTTAATGCTAAGAGCATTGTCTACCAGTCTTCCTGGGAATTTAGGTTTGAGAGAGGCTTGAGCTTGACACCACTAGAGTTTTTTTTTGCTTCAATTAATGAGTTGTCCCAGACGCATCGTGGTCCACCCTTTAATAAACTTGCGAGCTTTTTTGAGGGAAGGGGTTTTGAATACTGAACACACTTCAAAACAGAATATACCAATTAAAAGTGAGTCAAGACACTTGGGTAAATTTGAGTTTGTGTTCGAATTTTTACAGAAGACACCAGAGACAAGTGGTTTTAGGCATGAACGTCAATTTTAGTGTAAGTTGAGAATAAAAAAAACCATGAATACGTTGTTGTTGTTGTGTAGTAAAGTAGCTTGTAATTATATTTCCATACTCTGCGCGAATCTCTGACGAATTCAGTACGTAAATGCGTTTCCGTATCGACATTCGATTCGTATGATTACTGACGTTTATTTTACGTTTAAAATTCCTTGTTATTTCGTTGTGAATGAGGTCTTCATTGATTGAGTTAAGCTTTATTATTAAAGCTCCTTTTGTTGATAATAAAGTACGCTTTCGCAATAATATTGTGTAAACTTTTGTTATTTTTATTGTTGAAGCAGAAAAATAATATTTTAAATATCAATATTTAGTGATGACTAACTTACGTGACCTTGTAGCAGTTAAAAAAAACAATTAGAATCTGTTCATGATTTGCATAATTTAGAAGTGCCACACAATTGTGGCACTTCTAAATTATAAGATAGATAGATATCTATCTTTTATTTATGTTTACATTTTATTTATATCTCCAAATCTAAGGTCACCGCCAAAACTATAGTCTAGTCAAACAACTCCGAAGAACCGTTCTACTTAGCTGATGAAACAACCTTTTGCGATGTTACAGAATTAATTGTCTTGTTTTCTTTGTTACATTTGCAATTCAAAGTCTGTGGCTCGTCTGTCTGTGGATTTGTGGAGGTTGAGCCACGGTTAACCGGCAGCCGTAATATAGCGGTGGCTGTAATAAAACGGTGACAGTAAAGCGAACGTACAACGACATCGAAGTTGGCAAAAAGTCGTGTACATAAGCCACCCCCTCTATTTTCTACTTTTTGACAATGATAATAATAATATTTTTGATATCTCTGGTGGGTTAAGAAGTTTGAAAATTATTTTCAGTTTCAAGTGGGTAGCTTAAGCAGTTACTGAAATAATCGGCCGTAACAGACAGACGGATGAAAAAGGTACCACCTTATGGGCTTTGGTACAAGATGTTTTGGAACCGTAAAGAGTGGAGCTCTTTGAACGCCTTTTACAAAAGAGTCTACTTAGATCGTCTATAAAATATTTTTTTTAAATACCTTGAGGCGCCGATAGTGTAATAGTAAATTATAAAGTATATAATTTACCTTATGAATACCACAGGCGATGAGGTAAGAGAAGTTCTATTAAAACCTAGTTTAATATTTTTGTCTAGATCATTGACACGCAAAAAGAAGACGAAGTAAATCGATTGATTCGTTACGACCAAAGCAAACCCAACGATGTTCTTCGATTTGAAGCCACTAAAACTAGTGTGAGCGGCATCTACCTTCGCAATACGCCCGCCACAATTATAGCGTTCGAGAATTTTCAAGAAACGAACGCTTGTATAGCGTCAATCAATGTGGATTGCAGTGGGATGGGTTTTAAGTTCTGTGCCACAATTTCCAGTGAATTGATACGACGCAATATCTACTACAAAAGGTTAATAAAATGAAAATGCTTTGTAGAAATAACACGGACCCATCCATGAACGGATTTATTAACTTTGTTCGTTGACGCAATTATTTTGTTGGTTAAAGAAATAGTTATTTATTTTAAAATTTTATAGAAAAATATCATCGGTTTTTTGTTGTGAAGTAATCAAAGTCTCAAAATGTTTAATTTTTTTTTATATCCCAACCAAATCTCTATGAATATCTCTAAACACGAAAAAAAATATTTTGACAACGATTAATGTGCCAGAAAAACAGGTAGAAAAAAAAAAACTCTCTATTATACAGCACAGAAGGTAGACTAACAGAGTGACAAATGATTCTTATTGGTTGGTTACTGACATTTGTGTTACACTACGCGGTCACTTTGTGCGTTGACGCAGACTCGTGTGAAGTGACAGTGTTACTGCTCAATGTACCCAAAACGATACGACGAACCTACAAATATCCTTTTGCAGATGTCACTTTGATCTAAAGATACCATTTTAGACTTCACGTTTGTTCTATATTTAAAAGATTTGTAATATACCAGCCAGCGTTGAAAAGCAAACGGCCGAGTCGGAGATATTTCTTTAAGTTTCGACTCCGATGTTCAATGTTACGACGCGAATAAATGTAGCCTGAACATTTTGCAGGTTGCAGAGCAAGTGTTACGTCATTTCGACCAGTGAACGCTGTAATATTTATAGCTACGTATATTTCTGAGAGATTAACTGTTTATTGTGTCATTTGGAAGTTTATTGATCTTAGTGACAACATGGACAAAAATGCTTTGTATGTTTCTTCGTAGAGATCTTTTAAACCGCGCATCCGATTTTCATAAAATTTGGTAGGAATACAGATAGTACTCTTAAATTTTACTGGTTTGTTAATTGAAGTAAATCAGTTAAGGGGTCGTGAAGTTATGAGGGTCCAAAGAGAGTAAAAAAATAAAATCGTCCAATAATATCAAGTGGGATGTCATATGATAGGGTTTTGTTTAGACATTCCAAAACCATTTTTATTTTGATTCTAGGTTTAATAGTTTTTGAGTTGTTGTAAAAATTACAAAATTGGCAAACCCAGTATAACGTGAGCTACCATCTCTTGGAGTTTCAATGATTTTGTAGGTCAAGTAAGACTGGTGCATAGCTAGACGGCGATTTCGAAGCGATTTGCAAAGTTTATTACAACCATTGGTCAATAAAAATTGTTTGGGTTTTATTAACCTCTGACCATCACGAGATTTCAGTTCGGGGCGAACTACTAGTATTGTAGAGCCATAGCAAAGAGCTCTGTGCTCTTATGCTCAGTTTGGCAAAGGTTTCACTCTAATAGAGATGACGTCAGATCTTTGACAAGTCAGCAGGTCCTATAGCTTGCTGTTTGATTCGTGTTTTGTTATTTTTTGAAACAACACCTAGCAATTTTCTTCAAAACAAACGACAGCCTACCTGACGAATGACTTAACTTGACTTGTGACTTATATTATTTCAAGTATATCATTTGACTCTGGAACTTGACACATCATTGCAAAATTGTCTGTTGAAATGACGGACAGAGGCCATTTTATTAAGAGAAGAAGAAGAAGAAGCTTGGTGCTTGTGCTATTTGGCACTACTAGAAGTGTTATAAATAAAACTGCCTTGAGAGTGTCACGGGTAAATGAGCTTCTCCCACGATACTACTACACTAACAGTTGTGTAGTACAGGCTTATAGCTTTAGCTTATCAGTGTGTCACAACCCTAGCACCTGCGACACAGTGTAACGCCTTCAGAATGCAAATTTTCTAAGATTTGAATACGGACGTGACAGTTGTTGTTCGGTAGTTGCTTACACTTGCACGTGGATTATGTTACAGGCGCTTTCAGCCCCCGTATCGCAAGCTCTGGTGGGTTACTCTCGACCACAGAGCCCTGAGTCTATCTCGGTGTTGTGTTTTCTTGCTATTTTTGGCATTCGGAAACGGATTCGCAAAGTGAAAAATTTTGTATGAAAACCGGATAAGCGCCTCTAGCAGGAGATTTGGGAACTGTTTCTGCGAGTCTATCTGACGTCTATAGACTCGCAGAAACAGTTCCCAAATCTCCTGCTAGAGGCGCTTATCCGGTTTTCATACAAAATTTTTCACTTTGCGAATCCGTTTCCGAATGCCAAAAATAGCAAGAAAACACAACACCGAGATAGACTCAGGGCTCTGTTCCAATCCGGATTCACGGAATTTGACAGAAGTAATGTCATTTGTCAGTATAAAATGACACGAGATCTGTCAAAATCCGGATCCAATTTGGAACGGCGGTGGTCAAGAGTAGCCCTACTGAACTGCTTTCGCTGCCCAGCATAATGTCAAGTGACGTGGCTACAGATATACGAAAACAAGAAGCCTTTGACGGCAAAAAACGCGCTGAAACGCGTTAATGTCACCAGTTAGTCACAGAATACATAATGATTTAGTATGCAGGGTTTTATGAGACAACGATACCCCAACAGAAGAGTTTTAAAACGAAAGACCTCGATGGATCGATGGCAATAATATTATAGAGGAGTTTGATAGAGAGAAAATACTTCATTGCACTCTAATTTAAGTTTTACAAAATGAAATAAAAAAAATATATGTCAGAGGTAAATTATGAAGATTACTGTTTATAGATCAATAGCTTATTGCGATCAAATATTTCGTAAAAACTTAATGTTTTTATGAGAAAAGGTGTAAAGCATAATTATTTTAAACGATTACCTCACAGAGCAAGTCCATTGAAGGCGAGGACGCGCTCTGTGAAATAATACACTACCTAATGGAGTAAGTAGCCTCGTTGTGATACGGTTTTACATAACCTATTGCTGACAGTAAGGCACGGACTGGCCGACACAACTTAATGGCGCTGCTTTGTCTCTTAAAATGTACTATAGCAATAAATACAGGAAGAAATAAGGTAGAAACGATTTTTTATTCTTGTTCCAATAGGCTTCCAAAACTTTTGTCAGTTACTCCGTCTTCGAACACGTCAGTAGGATTACCATTCATTTTTAGGGTTCAGTAAATAAATGTTAAAATATCCATTATATTGAAGTTCAAACTAAATTTTCTTACAAATATTCTATTTTATGTTGATGTTGCGGGAGACCTTTGCCCAGCAGTGGGACGAAATAGGTTAAGGAAAAAAAAAACTATTTTAACTATTTTACTACAATAAAAATTAAAACAATTTAACATAAAAAGTGCTACCTACCTATAAATAAAGAAATAAATAGCCTTGGACATATCACACAAAGCTCTCTAATCCCAAACTAAGCAAAGCTTGTACTACGAGTATGAGAACTAGATTGCTGACAGAATACTTTTATATACTTATTATATTTTTTCTAAATACATACTTATGATACATAAGTATGAATTTTAGGAACAGTTTTCTCATAATTTGCTCGTCACAACTTTGCGCCGTTTTCTCCTCTTTTTTAAAACTTCTCGGATGAGACAATTATTTTTTCGTTGACGTCTTTGATAGGGTCCCATTAAAAGTTCCGAAGAGTTCGTAATAGCTCACATGTCAGTAATATCTTTTGACAAATCATACGTTATTGAAATTATTTGTCTTTTTCTTCTACGAAGTACTGATACAGAGTCAATTTTTAAATAAACATCTTATAGTTCTTTTCGAAAATGACAGATGGCGTGCAAACCATTGGATGCACGCGCGTGCAGCCAATCGTTTAATTTCCATAAAAATGCTTTGGCTACTAGTATAGTATTATATAATCTGTTATTTGGCAAAGTTAACTAATAAAGAGGACGTAAATTTTGACAAAGGTAACTACTCAAATGTTTACAGCGCCATCTAGTAGCAAAAGCTGACTTACTGACAATAATGACAACTTGCAAACATTTTTTAAAACTCCTTTGATCAAGATTATTTTCTTTATTATTATGAAGCCTACTACAACTTTTTATACTATTCAGACGAAATGAGATTTTGTTTCTATTCAGATAATGCTTTTATTTCAATGAGTGATTTTAACTATACTAAGATTGCTACGTGCTACGCCGTAGCAACGCTACGAAGTTGTAGATGTTCTACACTCGTAGACATTGGCTAAACGAGTTTTCTTCAATTGGACGCACAATCAGATGTTTCAAAATGGTCCTTGTAGGTATAAAAATAAGTACGATTTCACTTTGAACTTTGAAAATTACTAAAGTAAAAACGTGAGATTTTAGTGATATTAGTTTGAGATTTAAACCAATCCTTTATTTGTTTTTCATTTTTTTTGTTATGTAAAATAGACAAATTCTATTATTTCATTTACATTTTTTATTACCTGAAGTGAAAGTTTCATTTAATTTGAATAACGCTAGCAAAAGTCGATGCCCGACGAATTTCTTTTCACACGAATATAGTTTCAATTTAAATGCAAATTAAGTTCATTTTTGTTTTGATCTTTTAAAAAGCAGAATGTAAGTTGATATCAAGTATCTACAAGTAAGTACAACTAATATACATACAATTTACAATTTGTATTTCACAGAAAAATATATTCTTAATTTTTGTAACTACTAGCTATTAAATGAATTAATTTACGACCATTTTTGTTCAAAAATGTATGTAATTCCATTTTTATTCAAATTCATATAACATTTTTCCATTTTTATATTTCAATCTCAAATTGTTTTTTATATTTTTTCCATGAAAAGTTTTGCAAGGTTTCTTAAGATTTGGGTAAAAATAAGCAGAATAAATAAACCGGAAGGCTTTCGATCGTTTTTCTTTAGAATTGCTTCGTAAATCACAAAAGATGCTGTATCCGACTTTTTTAAGAATACCGTGGATTCTGTTACAGATGGATAAGAAAATATTCAAAGTTTTAATTTTCCGATTTGTTTTTTGATGTGAAAATTCTAATGCGACTTTCAACCCTTGTTGGAAGTCGCATTGCGTTAAACGTTTAACGCTCCTGGGGAGGGAGAATAGAAAGACAGAGCGAGAGTGAATGCGTGGCACTTGAAGTTTCACTTCTTCCGCCCGGAGGGACTCCAGCAACTATTTTTTATTTTATTTTATGGTGCGTTTGTTATATGATGTGATAAAAAAGAAATGAAAACGATAATAAATAAGTAGCTGTGGACAAATCTAGCTGATAGTTCCGCATGCGGATTCCGCGCACGTATTTTTAGTTCATCCTAATCATTAAAAATTACGATGTATTGTTCTCCTAGACGGTGTTTATAAAACATGTCTACTTCTGCTAGAGTACTGCTAAACACATGCTAAGTTATGCGCGCGGAATTCCGCGAGATTCGTCTCAAATTTGACAGCAGAATTTCATCTCAACTCTAAAATTCTTCTATAGAACGAAAACAATTCCTTTTGAATCATCCTGTGGATTTTATTCCCATAGTCATCAGAAAATATCTGAGATAGGTTAGATTTTCCTCAAGAATTTGTATACATTGAGATGGGGTTTCAAATATCGACGCAATGAGCGCTTGATTGGTTGATTACAGATTGATGATTTTACGAAAATATTTTATTTATTCCGGTTCTCTTTTTGAATAAATCCATTGTTTTTTGAAGGGTAAAGTTGAATTAAAATGAACGGTAAAATAGACGTTGAGAATATTTAACAAAAGCTTTTACGCTAAGTACAGTCAGGAACATGTAGCAAATTGAGTTTTTAAAATCGAAACTAAATACAGCAAAATGCTATACCTAGTACATTTCTACCCATAAAATTGGTAAAAATTTACAAAACAGACGAGTCAAACAGGTACCTATATTGTTTAAAAAAAAGCTTCCAATATAAGAACCAAATTATTAAAAAAACTGACCTTAGTCTGTTTTCTTATTACTCTATCTTAAATTTTACAAAATATATTATTGTACATCACTTTATGATTACAAATGGGTTATGAACAGTAAAAAATATATATGAATATTATGACTGTGCAAAATAATAAAGGTGATAATATTATATAGAGGTGATTAGCGACATTTAAGTTACACTACTCATTAGTTCTAAGATTTTACCACGCAGTGCAACTGGAATGTCATGTTGTTGTACATTTTGTGCTTTTTCTTAGACGTGCTTTTTGACTACCCACATAAAATAAAAGATACGGATATTACTTAAGATACAGATTTAAATAGAACAAATACGTGTACTTACCTACTATCAATGGTTTATTATTGGTTTATCACCACCAGAACTACCACGTCAGCGTAGGTTTCAGTGACCTGTCAAATGAACTATACCAATATCCCTTCAAATAATGATCATGCGATACACTAGTACCAGCCTTAACATTGAGAGTATTAGGCTCAATTCAGCTTATCAAGCCAATTAATTGTTGATGCTAAAAACACTTTAGTTACGCTCTTATCCGCATATATTTAAGGTTCAATGTCGAATACCAAAATGGAAGAAAGCGGCCTTTATTTATCAGAATTGACTGAAATTAATTAATGAGACATCTGAAGGTCATTAGATGGATCTTAAGGAACCCTAAAGAACCCTTCGGTTCTTGAAGAATTTGCCCCTTGGGTGCAATAATACCGATATTTTTAACTTTTTATATATACTTTTTAGGTAATTGACTATTAAATAGTAGTAAAACGTTATTTTTTGGTATAAAATGTTTTCTATTACTACTGGGAGTAATTTAAGTATATTAAGCTTAGATTTGTTTAGAACTTTTTTGAAGGAATTTGAACAGGAAGATGCAGCGTAGGACGACCCTCGCCCAATAAAATAACGAAACTGTGAATTCTGAAATGTTCAAAATATCGTTGTCTTGGTAATACAAGGAACAGAAAAATATTCATACCCAATTCAAATAAAACAAGAATATTCTATTTTTGTACAGAAAATGGCTTCCAGCCGTTTCTTAACATAGGTGATTTTCTGATCAAGTAGGTATCCATACTCGGAGATTTGTTTTATCCATATCGATCCAGCTGTCAACGCCTTTGCTACTTGTACAGTCGACCACATAAGCAAATGATGGTAAGAAGTGATTTAAAAAACATTTAAAAAAAAACATTAAAAGTTATTTTGTGTTTAATTTTTCCGTTAATTTTTTTTTTAACTCGGACTTTGTAATCTTATCTGATGCTGATTGTACTTAGTAAAAAGTACTAGCTTTTTAGATGCACTGTTGCAAAAAATGATCCGGTTGTAGTACCTACTTTAGTCACAAATATCCAAAACATTTATGCTATTACAAAACTGAAATTTAAAATTCAAAATTTTATATCAAACTTTTTACAGCTGTTCTTGTCAAGCTTACCGGCAGATGGCGCTGTACGTAAAGGTTACATATGGTGCCATTTTCATTAGAACTTTTAATATACGACAAGAGTTTGTTCTTGGAGCAGTTCAGAAGATTTATGTAATAATTAGGTAGGTAGTATTTGAGTACCAAGAGATGACCTAGAAAGATGGAAGCTGAACGCATTTGATTGGTCTAGAAATCCTTAGGTATATAATAAAACAGTAATGTTACTTCATGCCTATTCTTAGCCGTCCTTGAGCAGCCTAAAATATACTTAACTGAAACTAATAAGCACCTACACAATATTTTTTTTATTAATAATATAAATAAATGACAGAGCAAGCAGTTGGTCTCATTAATTTACTTCTATATTGTTAGATTAGATTGTTACGTTCTATGATTTGTTTTTTGTGATGGAAAGTTTTTGTTAGATGTAATCTCACAGAGCACATCCGCTGAGGACGTGCCCAACAGTATTTCCTAAAATCAAATATAACGTTTAGTTCTAACAATATTAGCACACTTATGGTAAATTCAACCCCTATTGGGGTATTTTCCCTATCCTTATCCTCCAAAAGAGCCTTACTTAACCCCACTTCACACTATCCAAAACTTCACACGTAACCTACGTAACAGAAAGCATGCTCAGTCTGTCGAGAGCCTCGGAGGGGTGACGACGTCTGTTGGCTCTCTCGGGATTGTGCGCGCGAATGTACGAATAATGTAACCCGATTGGTGCGTGCTTGTGACACTTGAGGATTAATTGTGCCAGTGTACTTTTGAGAGGTAAGTTCAATTTAAATTATTATTCGAGTGGCTATAAAATATTCTTCGGTCTTTTTCACGATTTTTTAACCCAAATTTTTTTGGTATAGAAAATTTCTTCTACCTGTAAAAATATATTCAAATTTTACAAAAAAAAATGATATTGAAATAAATAAAAATTTCGTTCAAGCTGGTCTAAACGTGTTAATTAATGACATTTTGAAAGCTAAAACAATATATTTTGGCCACCCAATTAATAAAGTCACAATCCAAGTATAAATATAAATGGATTATATTTTTGGAAGAGTAGTAGATACTCACTACATGAAGGAGGCCTACAAGCTTTGTCAAGATCGTAATTTTTAAAGACAATGTTTTTATAGTTTCACAATAATAATTCAATATTATAATAACTCCAATACTTCAATACTTCAATAATACTTAACGAAAATAGAAAATGTTTATTCAACTTCATTATTTTCATTCATTTAAATTTTGATCAAAAACCAACCAGCTTGAACATTTCAATAAACTTACTCGTAAATAAATAAATCCTTGTAAAAGAATCTCAGCAAATAAATCAGACGAATTTCAACGTACAAGTTTATTCGTGCAAACCTCTACCGCGAATTTAGTTCCTGCATTATTCAGACACGCTGTTAGCAACCGTTTCTAACGTAATCTATTTCTGTTGAGTCCGTTGCTGACTTCTGATCAAGCAGAAAGAAGTGTCTAATCTGATTTTTATTATATTTTACATTTCATCTTGATCTCGATTCCTGGTTTTTAAAAATACAAACCTATTACCTACTTTAATTAAAAAAAAATACAATTTGGATTCAATATTTGAGAATGAAACTCTTAACTTAATCTTAACCTTAATCTCTGTTACTAAGCAACTACTCTATACCAGTGTTACAAGGCTAACTTCGGGGCGTTTTAGGAAACAACAAGATAAGAAAATCTAAATATATAAAACTCTTTTGAAGCTGACTGACACTCAACGCACAGCCTAAACTATGAGTCCCAGAAGTATGCAAATTGGAGGATAGTATCCTTATATTTATATAGTGTAAGTGTGCACTAAGAAAGGAATTTTGAAAAGTTGCACCCTAAGAGGTCTATAATTAGGATCAAAGATTTTAACCAAATAATGCGTATGCTACTACCATGCGAGCAAAGCCGCGGGCCACAGCTAGTGTTTAATAAATTATGCAATTATCTTTCAACGCATGACGCACTCGGTGCCAATCGCATAACGCTGTAGCTTGTGCTAAAGGTACACGATCCAACCAAATTTTAGTAGCATAATTACCTAGATGGTTCGTTGTTTTGCCAAAAATAGGATATTCAGTTCCAGTACTAAAGTTCAAACGAAAGTTAATAAAGTCAAGTGTAATTAATAACGAATTATTATGTAAAATATTAAACGCAAATGTTTGCATTAAAATACTACCAAACAAATCCTCGATTTACTATTTAATGAATTTTAATATACCTAAATGGAGTTTTATGTAAATAAAAAATTCTTATAGAATTAAAGTAATATTTCTGTTAGGTTTATACTTTGGTAAGTTTGTGAAGTTTAGAGAATAATTTAGAACATTAATAAAATAATTACACGTAGCTGAAATTATAAATAAGATATCAAAGAGATTCTGATACCGCAAACCATCCGAAAATTATAGGTTTTTATTGTAATTTTAAGCAAATTTTCGTCGAAACTTGAGTTTATTACCCTTTCTACGTCTTTGTCAACTCGATCACAGAATTCCTTACAAATGTATTGGAACGAAACTGTAATAAAATTTCTTAGTTCAGTGGCTTCTATTTTTTACATATTTATTAGTAAGTATTAGTTTTTTCATTACTAGCTGGTACCCGCGACTTCGTACGCGTGCGAAACTTTTCAAAAAAATATCTGTCACCAGCATACGAGGAACCTCGTTGCAAACGTAGTAGTAGAGCTCTTTGTGAGAGCTCGTCCGGGGAAGTACTACCACCGTATCTATTTCTGCCGCCAAGCAGCGATGCTCGCATTGCTGTGTCCTGGTTTGAAGGGTAAGACTTCAAGATCTTTACGTCTCAGAGTGATGGACGCAGTGCATTGCCTTACAGGGCACGTTCTCATTCGACTTGCTCTGCGAGGTAATGCATTGTTATAGGCAGAAGTTACTTCTTAACCTCAGGTGAGCTATCAGCTTGTTCCATTACTTTTATCATAAACAAAAAACGGCTGCTTTTGGTTTAGAGTTTAGAGAGTTCAAGCTGTATCTAAGAATGCACGTCTTTGATTTTAGTTAAATATAGCCTATGTTTCAATCCGGAAAAAGAGCTTCCGAATGGTATAAGTTTCATTGAAATTGGTCCAGTAGTTAAGGCGTCATAATATTATTTTAAATTTAAATTTTTGGCTTTTTTACAGTTTTATAATAGTATTGACAGTTAAAGATAGATTAGTTACCACCCACAACTTTGGCAAATGTGTGATACTGCTAAGACAAAACATTGTGTATCTTAGTATGAGTGGCTGAGGGTTCAGTGTAAGGGGTGGATTGGCTGATATACGTCCAATGCAGACATGGAGGCATCATGCATTCGTGGTAGTAACCCTAACCTAAATAGCTTGCATAAAAATGGCTTGATTTTAGGTTTCCTAGATACTATACCATCTCGTGATCTGCATCTGTACCCTTAACACCATTCATCATCATCATCATCTCAGCCCGGTATCACCCACTGCTGGGTATAGGCCTCCTTCATGTTATGCCAGCCTCCTCTGTCTTGTGCATGCCGCAACCAGGTGTTTCCTGCGACCTTTACGATGTCGTCGACCCATCGCGCTTTCGGACGACCCAGATTCCTTCGGCCTGATTTGATTTAACACCATTATAACTATCAAAAAAAGACTTAAATTTGAAATGGAATGAAATGAAATTTATTAAGAACAAAACGTCTGTTACATTGTGGTAGGTATGTGGTTTGAAAGAGTGTGGTGGTTATTAGAGAAGAGAAAAGAGGTGGCAGGGCTTCATCATTATAAGCGGCTTATGCCCACTGCTGGGCATAAGCCTCCCTTATACGCCACTCGTGTCTATTTTTGGCATTTTGCGACCATATCTTCCCCTGTAAGGCACCGATGTCATCCATCCATCAGGGCTTGGGGAAGTCTTTTACCAAGCAGGGGGACGAGATAGGGTAGAAAAAAGTATACCTATGCTTCTTTTGTTCGCAGCTGTTAGCATAGCAAGTAATAACTAACTAAAAGAGTTCAATTTACAACTTCGCAAACATAATTAACACACGTTTCAAATCAAAACTAAAATTAACTAAATAAACACTACTAAAATAAAGTAACATGCCAACAGCATGTAGTCTCTGGGGTCTCAAATTAGCAAAACACAGTGTGAAGTAGTTAATTTGCCGCCATTTTGTTTTGCGGCCATTTTGTTTTTCTGTTCTCGGCTTCGATATTAACTTAATCTCATGGGGCAGGCAAAAACCATCAAAAAGTTTTCATATTATTGCAGTTTGAAAATTTCAAGCTATAAAAGTAGTATTTATGAACCCATAACAGCTCTGAATACGATAGGTAACAGCTGAAGTACAGTTAACCATTAGATGTAGGTACGTAGTGATTTAGGTAGGAAAAATATGTTTCAAAATTAATGTTTATGAAGTACTAGCCGTCGCCCGCGGCGTTGCTCGCCTCCTACCCTTTAGAGTGTGACGTTTCAAAATTCCTTTCTTAGTGCACCCCTACACTATATAAGGATACTACCCTCCAAATTTCATACCTCTAGGACTTATAGTTTAGGCTGTGCGTTGATTCTCTGTCAGCTTCAAAAGAGTTTTATATATATTGATGATGATGATGATTGATAATTACACCCAGGCATAGAACAAACATCTACGTTTATCACACAAAAAGGTTTGTTCTTAGTGGGGATCAAACCCACAACCGACAGCATGGAAGGTAGAGCTAATACCGACTGAGCTGTGACGCCTGATACTCGAACATGAATAAAGGGGTTAAGTAAATGCATATCAGTGGTTTGTTTAGACTGTGACAGTAACATGGTCTAGCACTAGCCACTGTGTTTACAAGACGGCTTGAATTATTCAGCTCTACGCCAAATTTCACTAGACCTCGCTTGAAATGTGGTTTTAGTCAATTCCAAAAGACCTTGGAGTTTGTTACTAGATTATTCGGAAGGATTGAATTGAGTTTGTAATTAGATTTAAAACTGAATAAGTAATTATGAAATACATATTATTACTCGTTGCGTGCTTTAGTAAATTTTAATAAAGTGAGGTACTTTCAAATTTGTAAGCATTTTAAAAACTTTTTGAAGAAGACTCATAATAATATTATGTTTTAAATCATCTATCTATTTTTGAATATTCAAATGTCGAATTTTCACAAATACGTCTTCTTTTTTGTCGATAGGCCGATGGTTTTAGGTAAAAAAATACATTAGTGTGCTGATGGTTTTATTTACAGCATAGGATGTTTGTTCTGTGTGTAACTATGTATTACAAGTATGTAAAAACATTATATAATTAAGTACATGCAAGTTTTGGACTAGAAGGCGTGTGAAATGTCCATGACCATTTATTTATTTTTAGGTCTTCGGCTACGCTAGCAAAAAGAGCTCCTAAATCTATTGTCACATCTTTTTGTTGTCATTATGATAGTGACAGAGCATTTCACAAAACTCAACTAAAATGACAGCCAGCAGGTTGACTTCTTCTTCTCTTCAATAATGGCCTGTGTCCGTCATTTCGACAGACAATTTTGCCAATGTCAAGTGTTAAAATTGTAATAAATAAGTCAAGTCAAGTCATTTGTTGACTTCTTGGTTTGTGGCTTTTGTGGCTAGTTGTCACAATTCTGCCAGTGTCGAGTTCGCTAATGCTAGTGTCTTAAACAGGAGGGGAGTGCGGATAGGAATATGGTCAAGCCAGCAGGTTATGAATGAAGTGGACTTGACGTAGACTTGACTTGACTTATATTATTTAAAATTCACCACGTGACACTGGCAAAATTGTCTGTCGAAATAACGGACACAGGTTATAAGTTTAAAAGAAGAAGAAGTTGTAGGTATGTTATGAAACAAGAAGTGCAAGTTGAATAAAGTGGTAAGTGTTTAAATTCAGTCTTGGTAGTCTTCTACCAACTAGAAGTACCACCTGTTACGTTACGTTACCTATACCTAGCTGTTACTAAGCTATTGCTATTTGTTTGTTTCTTGTAGGTATCTCTATGTTTGCTATATATTCTATGTCCGTTCTTTATTATCTGTGTGTATGTCCAATAAACTATCTATCTATCTAAGTACTAGTTTACAAAACTTCTACGAGATTGCTACATCCCGAAAGCTGTAATAATTCATCGTGTGAAAGCAGCTTTATGCTTGAATCGAACAGCGTCATGCGAGACGCTCCAAGTTTCTAATCCAATATGCGGGCTTAGAGCAGATTGGTTCACGTCTTGTTTCGGGTTTTAGAACTTAGGTACATGAGTGAATACTGAAAGTGTAGAAAAGTTACTCTTGCTTAAACTTATGCCCGGATATTAACTAATAGTTTGCTTCAATTGAAATCTCGTGATATTCTCTCAAAAAAATAATACAAGTTACCTATTATCTAATTTTTAAAAGGAAAACTCTTTACCGTGAACATCTTAGATCCTCTTCATCATTGCTGATCATCCCTAAACTGCATAAATCTATCATTCTTCAAAACTGGTTATAATAGGCCTAAGGAATATCTTCATAACATAGAACCGGCTACACCAATTTTTACCAAACCCGGCTTAAACCCATTCCAAAAATCACCTTTCTTACAAAAAAGGCACTAGCAATAAAACAGAGAGAAATAATCTTATAAACTCTCTACCCTTTTTCGATCAGTGGTTAATTGAACTTAATAAAATAATGTCAAGTAATTTTTTTTTTATGAGAAAGATTGTCCTTTGGCCACAATCTCACCTGAATAATTAACTTATTATAATTAGTTACAGCTACTTACATTTATATCGATTGGAAGATACGATTTTTAATTAGTATGAACCCTTCAGAGTTCATTATTATGCTTCGTTGGTTTCGCATCGTATTAATTAATAACTATTGAGTGCTTAAGCACTGAACGGAATAAAGATTAGTCTGCATTCTTAAGAGTTCTTAATTTATTTCTTATTTTCTTATTTTCTTGGAGCGTTGTTCGAGTGAAGTGAAAAATGCGAAAGCTCATTAAGTATCTGACTAATATCTTTGAATAAGTCTTTGTAACTTTAGTCTACTACTTGTCAGGTTTCTCTAGGAATTTCCAATGAGAGCTATTATGAGCTTTTTTCCACCGACTTACTAAGAACTACACAAACACAACACAGTCGATTCAACGTGTGGGAGCTTTCTTCTCATCATCTTTTTAATTTTATTTCTACCCTTATAAATTTTGCGCTCACTGAATACATAAAGACATTGACGACAGAAGTTTTTTTTTAATAATCCAGGATTTCGTGACAAAATCATTTTAGAAGTCTTTTACACCATTAAAAGGCACGAACCACACTATCCACTTCTAATCAACCGTTCCCTCCCAAACGAAGTCAATTAAATATCGTAAAACTGCATTTGTCACAGGAATTGGAAGTTTCCGATCGAGCGAACCCCACTAGGGTCTATAAAAGCATCACACAAGATGTCAAAAACTCACGCTTCTAATCTGCCCCTGCAAAGCAGGGTAGCGTACCCTAAAGTCCTTTTATTTTATTAACGAGGGTCTTGGGGCACCCTGGCTATTAGATTTGGATAAAGAATGGCGTTTTAAGATTTACTTCGTATTTTTATGTTGAGAGCAAATAAGGGTTTTGATGTGTTGGATATGAAGGAATAATGACAATCAGAAACTAATATAAAAACATTTTTTATTATAAGGCTTATAACTAGGATGTAATTAACTTTATTTGCAAAAGTCAAAAAGCTTTTATTCAATAAAATCTCACTGATCACTTTGAATCGTCATTACGTTTTGTATGATTAGGTATGATTACAATTTTTTTTTTTTTATTGGATGAGTTGGAGCTAGTTCGTCCCAAGCTTGTTTGTCTTCTAAATAATCTGATATTTTATAGTATGCTTTTGAAATAAGTCTTTGTTTTATTACGTTTTTGAAGAAAATAACGACTCATACAGTTCTTACAATATTCACAATATTTACAAAATACACAACACATGAAATATTTCAGAACAAGCATTTCATCTACAAACCGTTGGAACCAATTTATATAGATCGTAGGTAGCTCATCTGTTCCAAATAAATACCAATCGGAAGCGTGCCCAAGACACTGGCTGCATTGCCGCGCTGAATAGCAATCCATAAACGCTGGGCCAGATAATCAATCCTTGGATGTAATTATAGATTTTCTAGATCAATGGGTGTGTTAGAGTATCAATAAAACCTGCCTCCCGGTCACGACTTACAGTGGGCACCTTGAAAGTCTTTAAACCAGCTGAGAACCCAGATTGGTCGAGCTAAGTGGGGTTACACCGACCCAACCGAGTGAGTCTAACTGCGGAGAGGCACAGACCATGGAGCACCTGCTTTTTTGTTCTCTCTGTCCTACCAGATGTACACAAGAGAACTTGAACCAAGCAACGGAGCGGGGTACTGTAGTTGCCTCTTACTGGCACGTCTAATATAAGGTCATGGTCAATTTGACTCGAAAGAAGAAGTATCAATAAAGTCGTGGTATCAAAAAACTTATGCTATCAAATTTAGACAAACAGGGATAATTTAAGGTGCATACTTTTTCCAGTTTTATGTGGTCCATTAAAATCATCCCCCTTGTAAACTTATTTAATCTTTACAAACGCCCATGCCCTTACCCTTTTCACAATCTATGAATGCTATGAGCGGAATATTAGGGTAAACGAATAAATTCACGTCCTTATATCCGGGGTCCTATCGAATGCATTCGTAAATAATATAAAATATTCCAAGGTTTTGCGGAATAAACCTCCTTAAGCTTTTTAGTTTTTATATTTACCTAAGGAATATTGTTTAGTTAGCAAATTTTTGGGAATTTTTTGGTATAGAAAGGGTTGTAAGTATAGATTTATGTCATATTTTTTTAAAATTAAATATTAATCAATTTATCTTCCTACAATGAAACTAATTTCTTTAACTTTCAAGGTAAAAATGAGGATTTTTAAAATCAGCACCTCAACTTCCCTGAAAAATATTCCTTGAAAGTCACCAAAACTGACGTTAATCTCGCAAAGTGTGCCCGCAAAAAAGCTAATTCCCACAATAAATTGAATACCGTCGTATCTCTGCGAGGAAAGTTTTCACTGAAAAAGAAATTAAACCATAAATCTTTGTCATAATGTCGCATCTTGTTAGTTTGAATAAATAATACCGCTCCCTGACGACTAAGTAGCTTTAATAAGCTTAAGACGGACTCTGATCATAAAAAATCTGAAATGAGTTGTAATCCGGGCACACCACAGCCTTAGAAAAAAAACTGAGAAATCTTTTAAGGATACCTACCATGGTCAATGATATTCACGGCCCAACTTTCTGTAATCTGATTTTAGTATCATACAAGTTCAGCGAGATATTATCAACAAATCGGCCAATCGAGATCAAAATTATATATCATTATTTCTGTCACTAGATTTTAAATTCTGGTACCCTTATCTTAAGTACCGTATCTTATGTCCATTCCAAAGTTTTTGATCATTTTATTTATATAATGTTCAGTATTGGTGGTATGAGTATCAGTCTGAATGTTGTATTGGCAACCAAGAACATTTTAACAACGTCACGTGCCATATTGGTACTAAAAGGCCTAAATCTCAAGGGTGTCTGGAAAGGACAAATCTATTTCATAGCAGAAACATTTAAATATGTAATACCAAAATAATATCTAAGAATTTTGAAAAGACGTCTTTCGTACCAGGGGACTTTTGCAAGCCTATTTATTTTTTCGATTATTTATAAAGGCTTTTTCGGGCACAAATTAATTTTAGTTTAAATATTTGAGTTTTGGGGCACAGTTCAATTCATCCCACAGAACATTCCTCAATCAAAAATTTTCCCTTCGCCAAAAAAACTCTTTTCATTTGACCGGAACAAAGAGGCTAATTTGTCGACCGACAAAGGGTTGGAAACTTATTATTCGTTCGAAAAACAAAAATCTTTTCATTTTTCTCGTCGAAGCTGAAGTGACAAATGCTCTGAGACGTCGGCAGGCAAATGGCGTGAAATTATAGCGTAATTCTTTAAACCCATTGAAATGACTTTCAAACGATCAAGATTTGAATCAAATCGAGGCAGAATTTTGCGTTCTTCTTCTTCTCTTCATTAATGGCCTCTGTCCATCATTTCGACAGACAATTTTGCCAATGTCAAGTGATATAATTGTAATAATATAAGTCAAGTCAAGTCATTTGTCAAGTCGGCTGTCGTTTGTTTTGAAAAGAAAATGTTGGATTTTCTCTTCAAAACCTGGCAAAGCTTTAAAAAATGCTCTATCATCGTCACTTGCATGACAACGAAAAGAGATGACAACAGATCATTTTACTTACTTAGTTTAGCTTTAGAAAACCAATATGAATAGGTATACCTCCTAGCTAGCTTATAAAGATGCAGTTTGTTAGTCATACTAACTGACAAGTATAAAATAATGACATTTCAAAAGTACCGAAGACTTTCTCAATGATTTGATCCTTTGGCTATTCCCATTGTGGATCAAGATTTAAAAAAATTAAACTGTATATAAAACTGACCGTGAAACGGCACCTTAAGACTCATTTCTAAAAATGTGTTTTTAAGCGGTTGAATCTTAATTAGAATCCTTTGCTAATTCATCGTTTAAATTTGGCCCATTTTGTTAATGTTAATCTAAGTTTAAACGGGTATGTTAAAGATAACGTTCCGTTATGGATTAAGTAATTTGGGTTTGAATACCTTAAAATATAATCTCTGGTTTTATTCTTATACTAGCCGTCGCCCGCGGCGTTGCTCGCTTTCTAGACCCTTTAGAGTGCGACTTTTCAAAATTATTTTCTTAGTGCGCCCCTACACTATAAGGGTACTACCCTTCAAATTTCATACCTCTAGGACTTTTAGTTTAGGATGTGCGTTGGTTCTATGTCAGCTTCAAAAGAGTTTTATATACGTATATTGATGATGATAGTTGCTTTATTTTTTATATCTCGTAATTACTATCTTTATAGACTTGTTAACTACTTATAGGCCAATAAATTCTTGAGACGATACTAAAGTTTTTATTAGAGGTCACCAAGGTCACCGATATAGCTCTCAGAAGTAGCAACTTAAAGGAGCAGATAGTTGGTTAGGTATGTAATTAGCTCGCATACCTCTAATACCGCGTTCACACTATGCCATTGCCGCTGCCGGCATGAATGCCGCGATTAATTCCGGAATGATTGCCACAGCAACATCGCCTTTATTCCTACACCGCGTTCACACATGCCCATGTCGCTGCCCGAATTATTGCCGCGATTAATTCCGGAATTATTGCCACAGCAACATCGCCAAGTTCATGCCCTAGCTCCTTGGTGAGAATAAATGCGATGTTGCTGTGGCAATCATTCCGGAATTCA
The DNA here is from genome assembly GCA_918843925.1 of Eulithis prunata. NCBI lineage: Eukaryota > Metazoa > Arthropoda > Insecta > Lepidoptera > Geometridae > Eulithis > Eulithis prunata. The sequence goes on along the minus strand of OU974020.1, from coordinate 8,065,504 downwards.
TCGTGGCATTCATGCCGGCAGTGCGGCATGGGCATAGTGTGCACGCGCTATAACTGAAAACAGCTGGTGAACAGAATTTCGAATCGACACCATTTGGCTTTCTAACATTCGAGTGACAACCGATGTAAGCCGTGGCCGATCGAATCCTGCAATTATAATATCGATGTAATTTCAGTGCATTAGTGATATTAGTTTGATTGTAATGACATTGCTGGTATGTAGCTGAAAATGAACTATATTAGCAACACACATACTAGAGTTTTCTATGTATTATAATTAAATAAATATTCTTGAACATTGATCACACAACGCTCTCTAGTCCCAAACTAAGCAAAGCTTGTACTATAATTATGTATTTACAAAAGAAATTATATCAGCAATCTAGCTCCCATGATACAAGTTTGCTTAGTTTAAGACAAGAGGGCGTTGTGTGACATGTTCTAGAATATTTTTTTAATGTTTATTCTCAGTGGAAATCGAACCCACGACTCACAGCAGAACTTATACCGACTTAGCTGTGACGCCTGTAAATTATATCCAAAACCTTCTCAGATATTCACCTTAATACTAAAACCTGTACTTAAAACTTACTTAAACCTAGTTCAAAAGCAAAGTTTGTACAGAGAGCGCTTTTGTTGGAATTCGTTAAACTTATCGCGCTCAAAGAGATGGAGAGCGCTTGTCCACAGATTTTCCGATTCAGGGGAGCTGTTTAATAAAAAACTTTCTAAGTAGTATCTTCTAGTAGGTATTGCTTATTTATAAAGTTCTAAAAGTCTGGTGGTTACCCCGTTTCTGGGAGTTTGCACACTGGCCGTTACCGACACCTACACGATATCGTCATGACCCTTTTAACTCATGACTAGAGGCGCTGCTCAAATATGTATACAAGATATAGTTTACGTAAACTTTTAGCACACGTAAAATGTACATTATTGTACATACTATAGTAATGAAGATCCAAGGACGAATTAATAATTCGTCGTTCTGAAGATTTTTTGACTGACAAGACCCGTTAGGATAGATCCATACATTTTGACACTATGATAATTTGTTACAAATAGTTTGAATTCTATTGTGATTCTTTATCTCTGTATTAAAAATGTTTTTCTTTTACTTTTTTTATGAAAAACCTGTTTTATATTGGTCTTAAAAACGATTTCTGATAGCAGTACAGAACCCTAAATATGTTTATTAACCTGTTAAAAACTCTGTTGTAAATTTCTTCACAAAATTACTTTACGGCAGCCTTATTTATCACATCCACCAAAATTACAAACATGTAAAAACTCTAAGAAAAAAAATTTAAAATAACTTCGGACCCTTCTTTTTATGGCTCTTTGTAAACTCTTAACTTATTTACTGAGTTAATTTATTAGGAAGAGTATCTTTACTATACAAGGTGCTTGTAAAACTAATGGTCTATTTTTGTCCTGAAGTAGAAGTTGTAGTAAAAAGAATTGTATAGGTAGTCAATATGAAATTATGATGAGACAAAGTTTAGAAAATGTTTAATGAAAACTAGGAACTTGCAATATTCTTTTTCTATCTTTGATTTCAATACAGTTCAAGGTTTATCAATACAGTATTATTTATGAAATCTTTTTTTATTAACGTAGCTTACTTTCCGGACTCATTTAGGTTTTTTTTCATTGAGCTACCTTCCCATCTTTAATATTTTAATTAAAAAATACCGGTGCACGTCACTTTAACATCACCCTGTAGAAGAAGCCTAAAGATTATTAATGTCCTGAGTTTGAGTAAAAGTAAGGTTATTATTTCGTAAACGGATTTTTCATTTAGATTCTTGGGCGGGTCGTTTTGCGGCAAAAGTGGCTTGCCAGAAATTATTAAAATTTTATGGGAGTAATTTATTTTAATTTATTGCAATCGGGATGCGTTGGATGAGACAGGCTAAAATAATTAATAAATAAATAAATATTCATGGACATTGTTACACAACCGGAAATAACCGAGATTCGTTAAGTTACATGTAAAGCCATGCATTCAAAGTATCTACTTATCAAAACATGAAAAAATACGTATTAAACGAAGTTTTTTATAGTCAAACATGCATTACGGCATACCTGATAGTAAGCGGTCACTGTCATCTGTATACACCGATAATACTAAGAGCGTTGTCGGTGCGTTGCTGATCCCAAAAGATTCTAGGGACATTTTTTGTTGGTTCGAATCGCAGCTTCATTTGAAAAAAAAAAAAAAAAAAAACGATCTTAGTAAAGATTACGCTAAATTTTTAAAACAAAATATAATCGTACATACATAGGGTAGCAACCCGTGTTTAGTTAAAAAAAAGTCTCTTATGAACAACGTTTTTCTATAGGTACAACAGTTTAACTGTCCAGTTTGAAAAGATCCAACCTGTATAATTTAGTATAATTGTTTTATTATTAATGGGAATTAAACCCGTAACCTAAAAGTGAAGAAAAAAGCCTGCTAAAATGAACCTTATAGGTGTAAAAAGTAGAATATATTATTATGTATAAACAAGAATTTGACCACGAAACTATAAAAAAGCAAACCCACAAGTAGAAGCTACTGTAAAGTTTGCAACTCATTTTATTCCAAGCTGCGGCGGCTAAAAGGGTCATTAGAACCTAAACGCCACATAAGGGCCTGGCCACATTGCCCAAATACCACAATATCATTATTGAACCTTTGAATGTACAGTCAACGTCATAAGTTGATTATCTAACAATAGAAAATTGTCTATGTCGAAGTGTGATTATCTATGTCTCAGAATAACAGCGGCTAAATACCTATGAGTGGTGAGGCGTTCGCTGAATCGAAACTCTTTCACTGCTGTAAAAGCAAGCGTGTATAAGTTAGTGGTCAACTCTGGTGACGGAGTTTTTGGCCGCCGCTCTGAACGTTTTGCGACTGCATTTATTTTAGTTTGATAATCGACTTATGTTGCCAAGTGTACTTCCTATGTCACGAGGTGTTTGAGTTCTATTAGGATGAGCTGTGGTCAAACCTTTTGTCGTTTAATTACTGAAATGTGAAGATTGACACCCTTCAAGTAAAATAGTTTAGAATATGACTGGAAATAATTTTTATTACAATATAAGTAACGTTTACTTACTTAAGTAAGCTTGTACGATGGAAACTAGATGGCTGATAGAATACATACATACATTTTTTTTTTGTAAATACATACTTATATTACATAGAAACACCCAGACACAGAACAAACATCTATGTTTACAACACACAAATGTTTGTTCTCAGTGGGGATCGAACCCACGACCCACAGCACGGAAGGCAGAGCTACTACCGACTGAGCCATGACGCCTGTCATGAAAAAAATTTAAAAAAAATCTGAAAAATTTACTAAACACTTTCACATCATTTAAGCGCCAGTAACGATTATTATAATATTATTATTATTATTAGTATTATTGTTCAAGCAATTGACATTATCGGTATTGTGTATGTGGGTGTCGGTCGGTCGGTATGGACGAGAATATACCTACTAAACTACCTCAAAGAATCTCTGATTTGTTAAATATAAAAGTTGTATAGGGTGCCTTCTGGTAAGATCCGCCTAATATTAAGTCCAGATAAATCAAGTAACTAAGCAATCATCATGTAAAAATATCGCTGAATTGCTTGGCATCCGGACTTACTATTACGCCGATCTTACCAGAAGGCACTGTACTTTTTTTTGACATGCTTGACATGCGCGTACGAACTTGGTGTAAACCAAGCTTCTTAAAGAATACGCTTAGTGTATCCATACAAATTAGCCCACACTGGTGTGCTGGAGGTCAGACGTTTTAAACCAGATTTACACACCAAAACTCGTACTAGGCTCTCAGTAGTGCGTCTCGGAAGAGACCTGCGTCCAGCAGTGGACTGATATAATGTTGATGATGATGCTGAGGCGCCAGATTACGAAATGTCATTACGAATAAAGCTTAGGACCTTGAGCTGAGAAAATGACAGACACCCTTAATTCCAGTCGTAAAGCAGTAACTCCCTGGTTTTATTCGTGACGTCAGCCAGGCTAAGGTTACCCTAACATTTTATTACGGAAATGGGCCCGTAGTGTAGCTTACTTCATTTGTAGCGGAACTAGGTTAGGCAATAAACGTTATGGTCTCTGTGACCTTGGTTGACCCCTATTATCATTATTTTTGCGAAAATATTATGTTCAGATGACCAAATTTTGGTAACAAGATTGTTAGACCAACCCGGGTATATTTTAGTGAAAAAAATCCTGTTCGTTTTATCAAATTCTGTCGAGTCTGCCCCCCAAGTACCGTTCTTGTTGATCGCATAATTTGACATTTAGAATCGTCAAAATTCGCTTTATCGACAGTTACCAACTTAGTCGATCGGTAGACAAACTCGTGAAATTTTAACGAATTGGCAATGGTGTATGTTTACTATGTTTTGATTCTGACAAACGAAAGTGAACCTTATTATGACGATCGTAAGGCATCGTTAAAATTTGTCGACAAAAGATCCGTACTACCATGGAACGATACGATTCAATACGTTTATCGACTTCAGCGATCGACAACTAAGCGATCGATACGAACGGTACTTGCACTGCTGTTTTTAAACCAATCAACGTCTAGATTTGTGGATACTAAGGCCGTAATATTAGCGTTAAAACTTTCTCACTATAAGTATCAAACTACTAATACTTTTGCACTATGATTTTACTATAGTAATTGTTTTTTTTTTATGTTTTGATGCAAAAGCCAAAATTAGATACTCAGCGCTACAAATTTTATAGCTATTTTATCATGGCGCCCTGACGTTATCTAGGCCGTAAAAGTGGCTCTAACATTTGACACTGTCTTGTACCACTACAAGAATCAAACCCGTACCACGAACGCGTCACTAGTAATATAAGTCACCAATTAGACTGTCTACAAACGCAAGAAAAATTACGGAATTAACGTTACCGTCTTGTTGTGAAAGAAGAGTTACTCTTGTGCTACAACCAGTTGCAGGTAAGAAACATATTTCCGCATTCGCAACTGGTTACGAAAATTAGTTGCGAAAACGGCCGGAAGGAAAATGGTATTGATCACATGGGTTTTGGTTCAAAAAGGTCATTTCCATACATTTGGATTTGCTTTTTACTAGCAACTTTAAAATACCAACTTCTCCAGGACTTGGCCCTCATAGCTCACTTACCCTGACGACGCTATGACGTCACCTAGCCCGTTAAGGTGGCACTAACCTTTTATTACTGGAACAAAATAAATACCTTGTCGGCCTTAACTGGTCTTCCTTAATTAATTTAATGGATACTGCCTTGCCTTCCAGTGATAATATCAATTTAAGGGACGGACAACTACCGCACAGTGAAGATAGAACAGCTATCTAACTTCTACATGGGGTGAATCGAGCGAATTAATGAAAAATGAATAAGTGTTACTATGTGTTATAAATAAATAACCAAGCAGAGCTTGTATTATGTATTTACAAAAAAAATGTATATAATGTACTCTATCAGCCATCTAGTTCCTATTGCACAAGCTTTGCTTATTTTGGGACTAGAAGGTGTTGTGTTAAATGTCCGTGAATATTTATTATTACTTATTAACCTATAAAAAAGAATTAGTTTTTTTCATGCACATTAGACCCATATCACACAAAATAAAGCAAAATAGTAAAAAAAAAAAAAATAAACAACTTGTACTAAAAACCTAAAAACACCTTCCAGTGTTTTTCATTTGGTCCTAGAGTTTGCAAACTGTTTTAAATGGACTGTGACAGCCGCCTTGCGCATAAGCTTGCCCTAAACTGCCTGATGCGGTTTGGTTAATATCTAAAGGTCTCTAAGGACTAAGGGTAGATACTTATACAACTGTAGTCCTGACTTTATAGAGCATTGTTCTTGAGGAATACGAACGCAGACTAGAGTTATCAGGGAATTAATCTTGGAGACTGTTATCAGTTTCATAGTTTTCATTTGATTAGGAAAGTTACACCAATTTTAATTTTTATACTAAAAAACCATGCTATTAGTTTCCATAACTTTGTTTAGTTTCTGGCCAGAAGCTTGTCTGTAATATCCATGAATATGAGCAAAATATGGAATTTATACGTAGTCTCAGTTTTTGTATGGAGAAAAATAGTTTGCAAATCTCCCGCTAGAGGCACTTATATGATTTTCATACAAAATATCTCGCAGGTCACTTCTCGATATGCGTTTCGATCCATGAAACAAAACTAAGACTACGGACTCAGACCTTTTTATCGGAGCCGTAGCAACCTCTACGAGCGTAGCATCGCGTAGAGCTCTACGGCACTGCTACGATTAAGAAAAGCACGTCTCCGAGTTGAGCTTGGTGAATTATAATGACAATTCAAAAAAAATTGGACCCGAATTACCAAAAGAGAAGGAATGACCAGAAAAATTACAGCATCCAACGCGTTATTATAACATTTACATTATTATGTTTCTTCTTACCAATTATTTCTAAGTAAAATCCGTGTCCGTCGCAAAAAAACCATCAACTTTTCCTTATTTACTAAATTAAGTTTGTACACACTTTGACCTTAGAGGCAAATAAATCACGTTATTTGGTTCTAAAAATTCAGTATCACTCCGCAAAACGATCCAACAAGGAGTCAAATTTAATTTTGAACTTACACTGCGCGCCCGCTTCTACATTTTACATAACTGTGAAGAAATCACCCGTATCGCCACGCAGTGTACCTTGAAATATCAATTTGATCCTTTCGTTTACTATTTGAGGAGTAGGTATAGCTTCTGTGTACAAGCTCGATCCTTCTCGACATTCTATTAAACGTGTACTCGAAACACATTCGCTTTTTTGCCAAGGAAATTGGTTCTAGAGCTTATCTTCTGTGGGAATTGGGGTGCGGGGGTTGTATTTCGCTGTTGGGTTGCGTATAACTGAAATCACGGCTGTAATATTACATGTAGAAGGTTACCACGAAACAACGTCATCATAGCGTTGCTTATAAGTACAGTATTCGACAAAAGAAAATCGAAAATTATGCTTCACTTTGAAAACTATGTAACCACCATATCAAAAACTAGCCGTCGATCGCGGCGTTGCTCGCGTTCTATACCCTTTAGGGTGCGACTTTTCAAAATTCCTTTCTCAGTGCACCTCTACACTATATAAGGATACTACCCTCCAAATTTCATACCTCTAAGGACTTATAGTTTAGGCGGTGCGTTGATTCTCTGTCAGCTTCAAAAGAGTTTTATATATATTGATGATGATGATGATGATAAGAAATTCTAGAGAACTACAAAAACCTAGCTAGAATACTTTAATGTTTTTAAGCCACCGTTTCTATGTCCGTCTTTATATCCTTAGTTGTATACAATATCATGTATTGAACCCCAAAAAATATATATTCGCCATCGCAGTAACGGTTTAGTATATCCACGTGCGGAACCCTAAGAGCCTATTTTGCGTGGCCCTGGGTTTACGCAAGTAATTGAATGTGACTTCTAAAGAGTACTTCACGGATATAATAAGTCATTTGTACGACTTTGTTATGTCAGCACCAAAAGATTTTGCGAGAAAATATTACGGTTTTACATTTAAGTGGTTTTTCTGTGAAAACATAATATATTATAATGATTGAAGAAAAAACAATCTTTTTACTAAACTATTTATAAAAAAACTAATCTAAATGTACAGAAAATATAAATAGTCAAGAGCACAATATTATAGTTGGCGTGCCAATTAATCTTCAATAGTCAAGTGGTCAATATCGACTCGTATTGAGATTAGAAGTTTTGACAAGGTACGAGTATGTAAGTATTTTGTATGCTTACAGCGCCATCTAGTAACATGAAGTCGAACCAGTATTATTAAGGCTTCAATACTTTTACTAATAATACTTACATGGTTTACCATTATAAAAGAGACACTATTAAAAACACCAACCTTTTTTATTTTGTTTATTAAATTTTCATCTAATTATTGTTGTCTCAGTGCAGTACAAAGACTCCTCTCCGTCCTTCAAAAATATGTCATTGAGTAATTAAAAATGCAATAGGCAACAAATAAAAGCAAACATATAAAAAATGTAATACTTATTTATACTTTTACCAATTTATATTTTATATTAAAACCTCAGCATGGTTTTTGCATTTCTTCCTTAGAAAATGCAAGAACCGTGTTACTCTAAGTGGCACTTACTGCGTTCTACTTCGTGTCAATATTCAATTGATACCTAAGTGAGGTATCGCAATTCAATATTTATTGGTGTTTGTTTGCGAATAAGAATGCGACGCTTTATTCATCCATTTTATTTATATCACAAGGTCATCCATCTTAGTATACCTAAAGTACTAGTACCATTATTATTTCGTTTTATTCTTCATTTCGTCTTCGTTTTTGGTTCTAATACCGCGTTCCCACTATGCCATTGCCGCTGCCGGCATTCATGCCGCGGACTTATTGCCACAGCAACGTCGCCTTTATCACCAAGGAGCTAGGGCATGGACTTGGCGATGTTGCTGTGGCAATTATGCCGGAATTAATCGCGGCAATAACTCCGGCAGCGGCATGGGCATGTGTGTACGCGGTATAAGAATTAAGGCGATGTTGCTGTGGCAATAATTCCGGAATTAATCGCGGCATTCATGCCGGTAGCGGCATGGGCATAGTGTGCACGCGCTATAATACCATCTCTCGTATAGGTAATGTCGGCTAGGTAGATCTAAATTAAAAGTACAAAAATAAAGATAAAATATGACATAAGAAACTGCGGCGCGATCGGTGTGCTGCCTTGCTTAAGCCCTGACAGGTTTTCTGAACTGTTTTCATACTAAATCATAGGTATACTGTGACTAAATAGTGACATTGGAGCATTTCAGCGCGTTTTTTGCCGTCAAAATCTTCTTGTTTTCGTATATCTATAACCACGTCGCTTGACATTATGCTGGGCAGCGAAAGTACTTCAGAGGGCCTAGTACGAGTTTTCAGTGTATAGTGTGAGTGTGAAACGTCTGACGCCCAGCGCACCAGTGGGCGCTGATTTGTATGGAGACACTGAGCGGATTCTTTGAGAAGCTCGACATGCGAGTACTGGCTTGGTGTAGACCGAGCTTCTCAAAAAATCCTCTCAGTGTCTCCATACAAATCAGCGCCTACTGGTGCGCTGGGCGTCAGACGTTTCACACCAGATTTACACACCAAAACTCGTACTAGGCCCTCAGAGCTTGCGATACGGGAGTTTCGTAAATATACCTAAAAGCAGTAATATATTTCGTCAGAAATGGTTACATTGGTTACTGAGCGTCCACGTCGTGTAGCTAGTGTTTTTTTACGCTTTGCATTCGTAGGTTTCAAATATGATGCAGATTTTATACAAATAAATTGTATCCTTCCAAGTCTTCTTTGAAGGGACCACAGAAATATCGACTTTGATAAAAAAAAACATCAAAGTCGTACTATTCGCCAAACACGACAGAAAATATATCATCATCTTCTTATCCTTGTCCTACGCTAAGTAAATATGTTTTTTTTTAATGTTTATTTACTACAAGATGAATTACAGTTCCTATAAAATAAATATAATTCAGCCAGACTTAAAAGTTGACAATAACTATGCTATTACTGTATACTTGTTGTTTACATACATTTTTTTTGTTGAACTTGAAGTTAAAACAGATTTTGATGAAACTTTAAATAAATAAAGTTCATAACCTAGATTGACACATAAGCTACTTTTTACCCCGAAAATCAACAGGATCAAACGGGACGCGGACGAACTCACTGTCAAAAGCTGGTTTATAATAAGCGATGTTTATAAGTAAGGCTTACATTGTAGAAGACTGGCTTAGGGAAGATATCTACCTTGTATTAGTGCCGGACATCTGGCCATGAATCCTTTAATCTCACAGGGTTTGCAACATCTTATGAACCCTCTCGGACCAGGGGTTCCCTACTTTGCTTTTATAATCGCATCAAATATGCTATTCTGATTCGGGTTCTAATTGAAAACCTTATTTTGAAAGGTTTTCTGGTATTTCGGTTGGAAAAAACTTTTGAATGGCCGGATATTTTCTACATAATTTATAAGTAACATTTTGAAGGGCTAAGTTACTATAAATAAATAAAAATAAAATAAAATTCGTTTATTGCAGGGGCACGGTACGGGTATTGTGTAATTGTCAGCAATCAACCACACAAATGAACTATTTAGTATGTCAACAAATTAAAATTAAAACAAAAGCAAGGTTTCAACGTCACACGTTTCGGAATGAGCATTTTCGGCCTTAAAAAAATTAAATTTATATAAATTAATTTAAAAAAAAATTAAATTTTAAATTTTAATTTAAAAAAAAAATTAATTTATATAAATTAAATTTTTAAATTAAATTTATATTAAAAAAAAAAATTAATTTATAAGTTTAATTTTTTTGGAGCCGAAAGTAAATATTATTGGACATTTTACACAACTACCTTAGTACTGGCAGCTTGTACTATGGGAACTAAATTGCTGATTAATACTTGTTTATACTTATCATATATTTCGTTTAGCGTTTTCGGCCTCAAAAAATTTTAAATTAGGATTTTTGAACGCTATATTATTATTGTTTTATATTTGGTAGAAATTATTATATATATATTATATATGTATATTTTTATGATAGTAGTAATGGAACAAGCTGATAGCTCACCTGATGTTAGGTAGTAACTTCTGCCTATAACAATGCATTACCTCACAGAGCAAGTCCAATGAGGACGTGCCCTGTAAGGTAATGCACTGCGTCCATCACTCTGAGACGTAAAGATCTTGAAGTCTCATGTGCCTGTAATTACACCGGCGCCCTTACCCTTCAAACCGGAACACAGCAATGCGTATACCAAATTGGTTGAAGATTTGGTATTTTCATATACCAAATCAAAACTATTCATACTCTGTATTCTAAGTGTATCTTTGTACCCACTATACAAAACTTTCGGTAGAAAAACAAACATTTTGGTACATAAATAGACCTTTTAAATAAACGTAGAAAAAACAAACTACTCCATCACTTTGTTCCACAACGAAACCTGTCGATCCGCGAAAGGAAATTTTAAGTTTAGCTACTTCCTGTAGTGTTTGACAGAAAGTTTTTTGTCGAAAACTAAGTTTCTTCTGTTTGTTTGTAAATAGTTTAGGTACAGCTTTTTTTTCTTTTTTTTTTCTTGTTGAATATAGGTACCATCTTTTGACTTCAATCTCACCTGATGGTAAGCGACGATGGAGCAAGACGGTCTAAAAGACACTTATTCACTCTTTCCTTGAAGACATTCAGATTATATTATACTTCGTTTTAAACTTGTAGTTATAGATTAGAACGGTCACCCATCCAAAATAGTGACCGCGCGGAACGGTGCTTAACTTAGATAAATAAATAAATATTCATGGACACTTAACACAACGCCTTCTAGTTCCAAACTAAGCAAAGCTTGTACGATGGAAACTAGATGGCTGATAGAATACATACATACATTTTTTTTTTGTAAATACATACTTATAATACATAGAAACACCCAGACAAAGAACAAACATCTATGTTTACAACACACAAAATGTTTGTTCTCGGTGGGGATCGAACCCACGACCCACAGCACGGAAGGCAGAGCTACTACCGACTGAGCCATGACGCCTGTCATGGGCGGTGAAGATTGACTAAGCAAGCCTAGTCACGAGCGCTATATAAAGTTTGTTCTTAGATTTCATTCAAAGTAAGATTCTATACAAAGAATTAGTTTAAATTCAACAAAATTCACTGCACCGTGCAAGTCTGGATTTTACGTTACGGGGTGAATGGAAATCGAGGAGAAAACAACGTTTTCCCGTGTTATACAGAGTGATTCACTTAAACCAAAGGGGTATATTATTTTACTTAGCAACATGGTAGATTTTTCATTTGTTATACTATGTAGGTGCTTTGGTTTTCTACGTTAAGCGTCTTACTCGTTTGTTAATAAGTTAAAGAGTTTTAATATAATCTGAGCATTACAATGATAATGAATAATAAATAACAAAAAACTTTATTTTGCTAATAATATTTTTTTACTAGCTTCCGCCCGCGACTTTGTTCGCGTCCCGTTGGATCCCATCGATTTTCCGAAATAAAAAGTAGACTATTGTGTTAATAGTTCACGGACAATAATATATATTCCAAGTTTCAACTAAATCGGATCAGTAGTTTTTGCGTAAAAGAGGAACAAACATACATCCATACAACCTTACAAACTTTCACGTTTATAATATTAGTACGACATAGATAGATAAATTGATAGATAGATTATTATATATGTATTGTACACCAAAATATGTTGGTACTAAATATCTCTTTCGTCATACACATGTCCTATGTTTTGAATCAACCTGTGTTTCAAAAACACACTGTGTTTTCCAGCGCGAAAGGGATTTCGTTCATTCTTTCAAAAGTTTCAGGGTTGCTCGGATTAAATTTCAAAGTTTATTACACTTTATAATCTTGAATAACTTTAGGCCGTGCTGATTAAACTGCCACCTGAACTTGTTAAGATACGTACTGATGGAACTCTATCTTTTTACGTGTTACTTTTCTAAGTAGCTCTGGCTTAGGCATTTATTCACAAAGAAAATTACAACTAATACAGTATTTACAATATTTACAAAATACACATGAAACAGTTGAGCCATCTACAAACCGTTGCAAACGATTTATAGATAGCTCAACTGGTCCAAATCAGTACCAATCGGAAGCGTGCCCAAGACACTGGCTGCATTGCCGCGCTGGATAGCAATGCTGATACGCTGGTTTAGTAAATATGAGGAGAACACGGTAGGATATGTGTCCCCCTACGAAAAGAGAAGATCTTCCACGCCGAGTAACCTTTGGCTCGGGGTCCGAGGACCAATGGATGGTATTCGGTAGTATTATACTTATGTTCAAACTCCGTGATAACTTTGTTTGCGCGATCTAGGATAGTTCACATGTTGCGAGATAGATGGCGCTACAAATATTTTATTCCATTTTCAATTAGTTGAAAAAAATCATTGTTTGAGTTTTGAATTTAATGAGGCACTTAAAATTGCCTTGCCTCTATTTCACATTACTTATTAGTAAGAGATAGCAATAATTCAAGCAGAACTATATATCGTTTGACAGGCGTCATGGCTCAGTCGGTAGTAGCTCTGCCTTCCGTGCTGTGGGTCGTGGGTTTGATCCCCACCGAGAACAAACATTTGTGTGTTGTAAACATAGATGTTTGTTCTGTGTCTGGGTGTTTCTACGTATTATAGGTATGTATTTACGACAAAAAATGTATGTATGTATTTTATTAGCCATCTAGTTTCCATCGTACAAGCTTTGCTTAGTTTGGGACTAGAAGGCGTTGTGTTAAGTGTCCGTGAATATTTATTAATTTATTCGGGCAGAAACAAATTATCTGCCAACAAAGCCGCGAGCTTTCCAACAATATACAAAAACTAGCTGTCGCCCGCGGTTATGCTCGAGTGGTAGCAGCATACGCATTATTTGGTTAAAATCTTTGATCTTAATTTTATACCCGTTAGTGTGCGATTTTTCAAAATTCCTTTCTTAGTGCACCCTTACACTATATAAAGATACTATCGTCCAAATTTCATACCTCTAGGACTTATATTTTAGGCTGTGCGTTGATTCTAAGTCAGCTTCAAAAAAGTTTTATATAATTATATTGAAGAAGATATTTGTTTCGTGCATTGCTGTTTTTTTAATTTGACATGAAGCAAACGCGACAGCCCTACTCGGAGTGAAAATGTTGATTTGATTAGATTCGCTACAATGTGACTCTGAATTCTTTCTTCGAGTTGAGTAATTGTATTAATCACCGCTTCCGTGGAAATAGGGACTTCAGCGCGAAGAAATTGGCTTGACTGTTGCCTGTACATTACTGTACTTTATAAACAAATTTGTTTGTTACTGCCTGACTGGTAGGCAATGTATATTGCACAGAAATTCTGTTTACCTATACCAAAACATAGATAACTTAATAATTATCTAGCACGCCTTATTTCTATATAGGTACGTAATTATATCCATTACGTACTTTAGACTTTTTAAATTTGTTTGTTTATTCGTATGGCGTTTTAAATGAAAATAAGTGATAGCAGGTGACCCACCTGATGTTAGTAGTATCCTCTGCATCTAACAATGCATTGCTAGAGTGACTCGGCTCAGATTCTAGATCATACAAATCATAGCTATAAAAGTATGGTATTATACTGAGTATGCCATCAAGAGTAGAATACATGGTTTTTTTTTTAATTATTAATCAAATATCAGATAATTTAACTTTTACTAAGCATTTTTTTATAACTGCACCCAACTTGACGAATGCCTTGACTTGACTGATATTGTTCAAATGTCTCACTTGACACTGGACAAATAATTGTCTGTCGTAATAACGGACAGAGCCCATATAGGTAGAAAAGAAGAAGAAGAAGAACACTTTGGCGACCAAAGTCACCGGAGTTGCTGACGTCACACGTTCGTGGAAATGTGTGATCTTTCGTATCACCAAAGTAAAGCCAACTCGGCTGCGAGAGATTACGAAGAAAAATTGGGGAGTTGATGAGAACGAATATTTGATTAGAGCAACTTGTTTGTTCCTGAAATGGAGACGTCCTTCTCAAGTTAGCCTCATTAATTTTTGTAAGTAAACATTATTGTTGCTATAAAAAAAAAACAACTATGCTATTTGTTTTAATATGTTGTTGGTTGGGTCTTTTTAAACTATATACCTAAATCTTAACCTTTCTCTTTTTCTAAAATATGAGAAATCATTATTATTTTGATCAAATGTGCATAAAAATAGTGACATATTGCGTAGCTAAATATAAGCATCTAGATTTAACCACCGTGCTTAGCACTGCCAGTAGTGTCACAGTAGTGTCACGGGAAAGTAAAATGTCCCTTCAGCCTACTAAATAGTAGTAGGTACCTAAGAAAATAAAGGGTTATAAAACATACTTTATTCACAAAGAAAATTAAGATTTAATAAGGTATTTACAATGTTCAAAATATGAAATACAAAAAATAATCATATATTTTTGTATTTGGTAAAAAATACACACTGCGATTCGAGGTCCATCAAATTCATGCTCCTTAGACGCAGGTGACCGATCAGCATATTACGTTTAGCTTAGTAGTTATTGGAATGTGAACTGTATCACAACAGCATAAGGCTCATTGAAATTCAAATGGAAAACTGAAAAGTTTAAAATTCAAATCCTTGGCCGTAGCGGCATACCTTCACAGCGCATAACTTAGTGATTATAGCAATATGAACTGTATAACAACAGCATAAAAGTCATCGATTCTGTGAAATGGAAAACTAAAGAAAATTCGAATATAGAATTCTCGGTCGCTGTGTGATCCCTTTTATAGCAGCTTCTATGGTTACTGCAATATGAACTGTATATACATCTACATAAAGATCATTGAATTTGTCAAAATAAAAATTTATGAATTTAAAAATAGAATCTTTGGTGCTGGCCACTTTTCTGACTTTATAAAAAGTACAAATATATGATTTTTTTTTAAGAAAAGATTTGTCTTGTTCCCATCGAGCCCACCGACCGGCCCACTGGTTGGCCGCAGATGAGAAAAAAAAAACCATCGAGTCCACTCATTTACATAGCGGGCAAAGCAAATTACGCACCTGATGTTAAGCAGCGAAGTAGTTAAATCGCATAAAACAGAAACACGCTTAACTTATTCATAAAGAACCCTTCATTTAACTCATTTCGCGCGTGAATAGAAAATAAAATAATTTGTATGAAAACTTAAAATAAAAGGTTTTTCATAAAAACTGGCTTCACCTTAAAAAGTACGCCTTTCAAGTTTACAAGCATGTTCGCAACTAAAGGTATGTCCAACAAAGAGTTGCTAACTTTATCTACCCATTTACTTGCTGAATGCAACACGAAAAACTTTGCACTGGAACCGGCAAAGTAAATTTAAAGTTGGCAGTACGACGTATCTTGCAGAATATTGCAAAATACAGTCTTCACACTGTCACCGATACGACACTTAAGGCCCAATTACACCATACCATTTTCTTGTACGTACGAGTGCAATAATTGAATGCAATAAATTAATTGCATGGTGTAAACAACATGTAACATTATTTGATCAAGTTTTGCTTCAAAATATTCCTTGGTGGTGGTCAATAATTGCATTCAACTTTATTTATTATATCCGGGTGTAAACAGTTGCTTACAATTCTTGCGCTTCAACTATTGAACTCAATTAATGCACTGGTACGTACGAGAAAATGGTATGGTTTAATTGGGCCTTGACACGATATCGAAAAGCAAATAAATAAATAAAATAATAAATAAATATTCACGGATGTTTAACACAACGCCTTCTAGACCCAAACTAAGCAAAGCTTGTACGATGGAAACTAGATGGCTGATAGACTACATACATACATATTTTTTTTTAACAATTCTAGCAGTAGTAGACGCTGCGACGTCTTTGTTGACGATTACAATACTTTGTTCAAGCAACCCGTAGCCTATGTTGTTTTTTCTGTTGATAAGCAAAAAAAATTGATTTTTTTTTTGACAAGACGCGAGTAGCACCTCTGATGTTAGTAGGCATCCATAGGCTACGGTAATCACGTATAATCAGGTGGGCCGTACGCACGTTTGTCTAGTTAGTTGACTGACTACTTACTTATATGATTATGATTTGCAAATAGGACTTAAAAAGTTAACTTTTTACCAAACTGTTTTTTCCATACAAAAATTGCGACTCACGAAGTTCACGATTATATCACGAAAATTCAAGCCGATGTCGTGTCGGTGTAGTGAAGATGTCGGTACAGGCCGGCGTGCAAGCGTCTTATCTCGCAGAGTATTGCAAAATAGTCACTAGTATGCAGTCTCGCTTTCAACTTTATTATTACTTCTAAAAAGGTAAGTAAAATAGAATGTGGAAACTTTGAGGATGAAAAACTTAACATCACATACGTTGAGTTGAATTTTTGTATAGTGAAACTAGAACTTTATTTTTTTCTTATTATGTAAGTATGTCATGAGAATGTGATACCTCACTGAGCACGTCCACTTAGGACGGATCATAATATTAACTTTGATATTCTTCCCGGCTGGATGGGAATAACCCCATAAAAAGAAACGTCGCGTGCTTTTTAATGACGCAAGCCTATAAGATTATTTTTACAATAAATAATTTTGAAACTGAAATTACTTTAATATATTGTAACTATGAGTTTGCGTATAGGTATCTTTTCTCGCAAGAATATCTCGGAAACCTTCCCATTGTTTGAGCTTTGAAAATAATTTCAGTCGAATTATATTGAAAGGAATTTTCTTCGGGCACAAAATAATATAAAAAATTAAAAAGACCAAAATTGACCTAACAAAATGTAAAAGATAAAATAAAATCTATACTATATTCTGCAAAAATTATGACAAAAATCAACTATCATTATGGAGAATACTACTAAATGAAAAATTCCACACAAAGAGGTAGAAACTAACCTGTGCAAAAATTACAACAATGATAGATACATTTTCATTTGCCAAAAGCCACGGGTTCTTGTTCTCGGATCGCCCAACAATAGGGGATTTCCTTCAGGGAAGGTAAAACTGTCTTCACATACCCTCCGACACAACACCGGCCCACGAGTCCGTCGTCGATATAACAGAGAGAAGAAAAGTAAATCAGACAGGAAGGAGCAAAACAGAGTAAGTAGTAGGAAAGTAGGTATAAAAGTATAGCAAATATTTAGTATCAGAAAAAAAAACAATAATAAATTATGCTAATTAGTCCTATCCTGTTTTTTGGGAAGAGTGAATATACGTTGACATCAGTTGAGCGTACGAATACAGGGCACGTCCTCATTGGACTTGCTGTGAGGTAATGCATTGTTATAGGCAGAAGTTACTACTTAACATCAGGTGAGCTATAAGCTTGTTCCATTACTACTATCATAAAAAAAAATACACACTATTGACTTCTCGTCTCGACTCGACCTCGAAATCGTGCTTTAGCAGTCGACAACTAGAACTACCCCAAGCACAATTTCGAGGTCGAGTCGAGGTGAGGATAATTCGAGGTTACTACTAAGAATATGGTGATATATGAGGCTCCGCACTGCGACGCTAAAATTGGTGAATGATGCTTCTTTCTATTTTAGTAGTAGAGCTACTTGTAAAAGAGTGATCTGGAAAAGTCTACTACTATCGTACCTATTTCTGCCGCCAAACAGTGATGTTTACATTACTCTGTTTTGGTTTGAAAGGCCAGTGCTATTATAGGCACTTGAGACTTAACATCTTTATGTCTCAGAGTGGACGCAGTGCAATGCATCACAGGGCACGTTCTCAGTGCACATGCTCAATGCGGCAATGCATCGTTATAGGCAGTAATACCTTAGCATCTGATATTAGGTCATCGGATTGTTCCATTATTTAGTTATATCGACATCAGACCTTAGGAGTAAGCCTGGTACTGGACAATTTCATTACATAATATATTTTTGATCGAATTATGCCGATATCCCACTTTGTTCTTAGTTTTTTATTGTATATCTAGTTCCGGTTTAGATACCTACTTACTATGCATTATTGCATAATGTAATACGACTGTATTAGGCCTACTACTTACTGTTTTTCTGCAACACACTATTAACTAACGCAGACTAAAACAGTGGTAATAACTAAAAATTGTCATGATATTTTTTTTTTTTTTATACAATATAGGCATCCGTTTGACCACAATCTCAACTGATGTTAAGCAATGATGGGGTCGACGATGTAGCACGGTTACCTAGAAGATACCTATTCACTCTACTCTTGAAAACTTCCAAATTATGAACACAGACGCCGGCAACGAGTTCCACTCTTTCACTAGCATCACCTCTGGTGTTGCAGGTGTCCATGGGCGGCGGTGACTACTTTCCATCAGGTGGCCAGCCTGCTCGTCTACCAGTTATAACATAAAAAAAAAACATATTAACATTGTGGAATAAAGAATTTGTATTTGTATTTGTATTGGTATATCGTGTCGGTGTCGGAGAGTGTGAACTAAGGTATTTCTTCAGGAAACAGGAAGGTGGGAGCAGACGTTACGGAATATCCTTGTTCGGAGATACGTTTGGAAAGATTGCGGTATAAATTAGTTTTTCATGAAATACGCGAGTTTTTATATCTTTTTCTGGTTTTTCATTTTGTTGGTTTTAATGCCTTGTTGCGTTGAATATTTTATTAGCAAGAAAGCAGATTTTTTTATTTATGTAAAAAGAAATGTATTGTAAGAATGTAAAAATAATCACTGTTAATCACTTTTGGTTTGTCAGAATCAAAACATAGTAAAAATAACACCATTGCCAATTCGTTAACGATAAATTTTACGAATTTGTCTACCGATCGACTAAGTTGGTAACGTACCCGCAACTGTCGATAAAACCATTTTTATCGAATTTTGAAGATTCTAAATGTCAAATTATGCGATCGACAAGAACGGTACTTGCACTGCTGCTTGGTGAATTGTTAAACTTCTATTTAGTTTGAAGAAAATCAGTAAAATTTATTGATTTAGCAACTTTGAAAATATAAAAACCATTACACAACACTAAAATACACATCTTTATCTTCTCCCACATGCAACCAAAGCAACGGGTGAGCGCTTGTGAATACGCATTTGTTTAACCCTATTCATGTATGACCTTCCATTTTAGATATCAATTTTATTATAATTGAGCTCGGTTTGTGAACAATTTCAACTTAAAATAACATGGATCGGTTTACGTTTTTATTATTTATTTTTATTTTGAAGTGTAATTGGTTGCAAACTTTTAACGAAGGCCTACCATCAACTATCCAACAGGTTGGTTTCTGATCGAAAATAAATTTAAATGGAGTTATTAAATGTAGTGTTATTAAAACTTTCCAGTGCCAGAGTTATTTGGGTAACAGAAACGTAAATCAAAACGAATATTATCAAAACGAATTATCATAGATGGGTTACAAATTATCTACAGATATATTTTTGTGTAAAAGCTACCTACTTTTTGTATGTTATGCACATTACTTACTACCTATAATTAAGACTACTACTAACGTTAAATTACTTTTTTACCTTCTTACTAAAATTATAATTTAAGCTCATTATAAGCGGACTGTAAGGTTCTTTTATGAGTAACTAACCGTCGCCCGTAGACCGTAGACCCTTTAAAGTGTGACTTTTCAAAATTCCTTTCTTAGTGCGCCCCTACACTATATAAGGATACTACCCTCCAAATTTCATACCTCTAGGACTTATAGTTTAGGCTGTGCGTTGATTCTCTGTCAGCTTCAAAAGAGTTTTATATATATTGATGATGATGATGATGATTGATATTGATAATATTAGCGAATATCACCCTTCAAACCGGAAAACAGCAATGCGAGCATCGCTGCTTGGCGGCAGATATAAGTAAGTAGGTAAATAGGTTTAAAATTAGGATCAAAGATTTTAACCAAATAATGCGTATGCTGCTACCACGCGAGCATAGCCGCGGGCGACAGGTAGTTAAGTATAACACCTTAGTACTAACAAAAGTTTATTGTTTTTTTTTCAGTTATAGGTAGGTACACCAATGTATAATTGAATCTCTCTTCAACAAAGACAACCAGACAGTAGCTAGGGAGAAAAAACTCTCTATATGCTAATAAATACGAAGAACTGATTTGACGGTGAATGTTGCCTCAGAAAAAGCCGATGGAAAACCAATTATCGCATTTTACCTCCTCTTCAATAAACGAATTAATTTGCCGCCAGTAACCTCCGATTGGTATAGACAGGCTTGAAATGTACTGTGAATCTGTATTTTTCCTTATTTTTGTTTGTACTTCCAATTTTGCTTTCAAACAGTTTAGGAAAACACTGTGAGGAAATATGCGATTTAGTTTTCTTGTGGGTAAAAAATGTCTAAGCTGCAAAATTAGTGTTCTAGGAAAAGCTTAATAATCTAAACAGTGTTAGCGAGTACCTGGCATGACGTGTAAGTAGAGGCATAGGTGACAGCTTGACTCGTAGTACTTCACGAAGCAGGCAAATAAATCCCTGGACACGAGTTTTGACATTTTTTGAAACGACACATAGCACTTTTATTTTAATAGTTTTTCTTGTGTTATTGTTAGTATTGTTGTTTAATTTTGGTGGAATTTTAACCAATAATACTTAGGTCGTAACATAAAGTGTGAGCCATTGGAATAAATGTGTGTAAAGTGGTTTTTCTGAATGTGAAAATTCGTGTTAGGTTTTGAAGAGAAAATCTACCATTTTCTTTTCAAAACAAACGACAGCCGACTTGATAAATGACTTGACTTATTTATTACAATTTTAACACTTGACATTGGCAAAATTGTCTGTCAAAATGACGGACACAGGCCATTATTGAAGAGAAAAAGAAGAAAGAAATCCCTTGCAACTGGAAAATAATTGACGGCCTTGTGGGTTTATATGTCTGTGGACTCGTAATTATGAAAATACTGAAATGTCACTCAAATTTAAGCACCACTTAAAATTGCTCTGCCTCTGTTTGACATTACTCATTTGTAAGAGATGGCAATAATTTAAGCGTGAACTTAATTTAAGTGACGTTTGAGTATTCGGCCGTAGGTCTTTTTTTTTTTATACTACTATTTAGGCAAACCAGCGTACGGCCCGCCTGATGGGAAGCGGTTACCGTAGCCTAAGGACGCCTGCAACACCAGAGGCATCACATGCGCGTTGCCGACCCTTGAAGAATTTACACACAGAGATGAGAAGTCTCTTCTCAGACTTAAGGTCTCTTACTTAGATGCTATTCTTGTTTTTTAAACTATTAACATTAGGTAGGTAAATATACTTGAAACGTCAGACTTAAAAAGATTCTACCCAAAATCATCATGGAAATCTATTTAGATAGAAAAAATATTTTTTTAAATTAAAAATTGGGCAAAACGATGGAAAGGCCCAAATAATTCTAACCCCAGGCTAAAATTATACAAGACGGTATCATTTATTTTATCATAATGATGGCAAAGAGTTGGTAAATACTGCTCTCTCTGAGGGTTCCGTCAAAATATTTAGCATTTAATTATTCATTTTAGCGAAAATGAGTCTTATGTGGTTCTACTAAGGGGAAGTCTCCAGCCTTTATGACTACGTTGTTATTCTACAACTGCTATTATAGTAGAGAACTTATGACATTTCTGAACGAAAAGTCACGTGACCAATGTGACCATACATTAATGGCTATTTTTTATACTACTAGAGAAGAGAACTATATAGGTACGATATTTCTGAATGAAAAGTCACGTGACCATACTTATACTTACATTAATGGCAATTTTTTTAACTACTAGAGAAGATAACTTTGATATTTCTGAACGAAAAGTCACGTGACCATACTTATACATTAGTGACGATTTTTTATTTTCTAGCCATAGTAGAATATTCATTTGGCTAGTTAAGCAGATTGCGTTTACTAAATAACTATTAAGTAAGTAAGTGCTGTTTTTTTCTCCTCTGGTTTGAATTAGATCCTATTATTTCTGAGAATTACAGAAAATTGTATCTGGCTTATTTAAAAAAGTCTCATACAATATTACGACCGGCAGAAATGTTAGCCCGTTTTCTGTTCTCATTATAGAGCGGAATCCGAAAACCGTGGAATAAAATCACCCTTAGCCTCAAAAGAACTGCAATTTTCGCTTCCGCGCTGTTTTTAAGAGGTATTTACATTATAGCGAGTGTTGAACGCGCATTAAATGAAAATCAGGAATGTAAACGACCGAGTGGAAAAAGTAGTTTTATAAAAAGGTGTGCTAATAGCCAGTGGTCTTATGATTTTGTCGGGTAATAGTAAAATTTTATTATCGCTCTCATTTCCAAACGATAGTTAAAGCAAAACAATGTCGAAAATCAAATTATTGCGTTGTATTTTTTTATTTACAAGCCTTTTTTGTATAATGTCAATAAGTATCTTAGAAAAATTAGCTCTATAGAATTTTTTACACCAGCTAAACTTCAAAATGAAAATAGCACAACTTTTTTTTATTTTGTAAATATTGTAAATACTGTATTAGTTGTAATTTTCTTTGTGAATAAATACTTCAAAATTTTAGAAAAAAAAATTGTATAATTTTTTATTAGATTGTTATAAAATATCATTTTTAATTAATTAATTTTATTACTTTTTTCCAAAAACTACAATTTCTTAGACATAATTATTGTCATTTAATACGAAAACTACAAAATATTTACGAAGATTTTTAATAAACTCTATTTTCAAAATTCGGGAAGGACGTAGAATACACTCATACAGTTATTTCAGTCTTTATTCTTTTATTCTTTCATCAAATTAATTTATAAACAATAGCAAACTATTTCAATACTATTTCAACGGAAATATTAGGTATTTGATAATCTTTATTAAAAACACGCGTTTTATATTGCTATTGCTACTGGGTGCTGTATTGTTTGTAATAACTTAATTGACATGCCTATTTTATCTAACTTAGTATCTACCTACTTACCTTATAATAACTACATCTTAAATGTTTGTACGCTAATGAGCAGGATCTAGAGATTCCCTTTTCTCTACTTACCACCGTTATTGTACCTACCTAGATTCACAAACAATAAAATGATTTATGATTTTATAAAATGACTTAGAAATAAAATGTTAAATTAGAATTAACTCCTCTTCTGCTCAATCGTCAAAACTTAATCTTGTTAATCATTAGAATAGAAAAAAAAGTTTGAAATAAATACTTTCTTTTTCTCGCGACGTTCTGAAGTTCATCACTATGATAAAGCAGTAAATTCACTTACACCTGATTGAAAAAGTTTTAAAAGGTCCGGGAAACGAAAGCAGTTCTTTCAAAATGAATTCTTTTTTTAAGAACCTTTGAGTGTCTTTTCACGTGCACACGGTGGCCGACTGAACGGCTGCAGGCGGGTGTACCTTTAGAAGTTTAAAAATTCATAGAATTTAATGCCTTCTTAGTGCTACTCTTGCTTTTCCTCGCTAAGGGAAGTATATAAATTCACATCACATTTGTGGTTTTTTTTTTTAACACAATTTAATTTTGTACTTTAGCAATAGGGAAACCACAAGGTTTATAAGGATAATACTACTGGAGTCTAAGCGTTAGACCTATTAGATTAGATAGGTAGGTAGGTAGCTTTATAAATAATTGTCTAAAAATAATAATTATTGTAATGGCAAGTACCTCTCGTACTCGAGATCTTAAATACCTAGTGTAATTTTTTTCTGGATTTAGCTCTAGTAAAAAACTATCGTAGCTTATGAAGAAAAACTTGTCATGTGAAAATGCACTAAGATTTTTCTAGGCACGAATAGAAATTTTCTTTTCATTGAAAACTCTTTTTCTCTGATCTTGAGCTTTAAGCGCACTTCAACGTTAAAGAATCATTCTTGGAATTCTTATTTTAGGTAGCGCTTAGCAAAATTGACGAAAGCACGGTTCATTCATAAAAGTGACGAGCTAATACGTGCTAATACTTAATTAATTGTACATCTTTACCATGATCTAAAAACTATTAAATTTTATATTAACCTCCTTCGCGTACTATTATATAATAGTACGCGCCTAGAGATTAATATAAAAATTAATAGTTTTTAGACTATGGTGTAAAATATTCATAACATTAGAATATTATAATAATATATCTGTAAAAGCCTACTCACCTACTAGGGGTTAATTAGCAGTGACTTTTTTCATATTTTGCCACAAAAAGACTGTTTTTTCATATCTTTTTGATAATTTGCATATTTAGAAAATAATTATGTAATAGCATTATTTTTTATTTAATAGAACTATCCGATTTTTTTAGTTTTCTAAATGCTAAAGCATTTTTATATATTTTTAAAATAGTAAAAAAATATCAATAAAAGCTAAACCAAATTCAAACTATTCACTCTCAAAATTGGTGCCAAAAATATCTCCTAGTCCATAAAATCAGGAGGTATTGAGAATTGCCGACTACGGGATTGAGGTAAGCCGTGTTGAATTATTCGCCTATTTCACGTATTTTCATACGATTTCGGAGACAGCGATAAGGCGGTGAGAATTATTGGGGAATCCCCCGAAGAAATTAAAACCTCGAACGATTGATTCTAGATTGGAGGCTGAGTTTTTTATGGGATGAGATATGCTTTTAGACGACTTTGATTTAATAGTAGTAGAGAACTTGAGACGGCGCGTGGTTTTATTATTTACCTACCTTTTTTTGATATACTGCGTGTAACAAAATATCCATATTAATTTAAAACCTGTATTTTACACGTTTTGGCGAACAGCGATTTTATAATCATCATCATCATCATTATCAATGACTGGAAATTTCCAAGTTTTTCATTCACAAATGGTGGTCGGTGGCTCGTTTGCGCTCAGCCTTAGTTCACGTCAAAATATACAGGTGCTTAGTCTGAATAATCCACCTTTCCGGCTTATATTATGTAACAAATTGTAATTTTGGTTTATTTCTAATAACAAACCCATTATCTCTCCAAATATTTTATAATCACGTTGTAAAACAATTTAATAACAGAATATTTAGACAGTTAATGAGACAAGCAATTAATCTCAGTCGCTAAATATTTTTAGATCCGAATTACAAGAGGTTTCACAAACGCTATTGGTATTGTTACGTTTAAGTTATGGTTATAAAAGCAGTAAAAATTAGTAACAACGGTTGTAAGATTTCAACCAACTTGTAAAACTGTTACCTACGTACTAATTGTGAAAAACTACTACATTAAAACATGTGTACGAGGTCGCGGGCGGAAGCTAGTTTTTAATATATTCATTGGATGTGCCTCTGACTATCCCGGATGAGCGTAAACTGTCAGAACCGACCAAGCCTCCAGTGGCCTGCGACAGCCATTTTTTATAGTTCTGCCACCGACCACACGCGTTTGACGAGTTCCTATAAAATGCGTAAAAAGCCACCGGTGGCTGTGGTGTGTAGCTCGTTTGCACTAAGCCTTAGAGGTTTATAGCCAATTCGTACCTTTTATTGTTATGCAAATTTTGAATTTTCTATACAGAATGTACCTAGCAAGTACCTATTGTGTTATTCTGTGGCACAACGCAGGTCAGTACAGTCGAAGCAAAAAGTAATTTGTAGAGACAGGATAGATATATTAAGGGTACGCATTATTTTCTACTATAGAAATTGAACACACAGTATATAACTTGCTAAAAATATTCAATAAGCTTACAGTTCTAACATTTGAGAAGCTCAAAACTGATTTAAGTATTATTACTCTGAATTTAATAACGTTTCGTTCCGCAATTAAATAAATATAAATAAATATTTTTGGACATTACACACAACGCCCTCTAGTCCCAAACTAAGCAAAGCTTGTACTATGGGAACTAGATTGCTGATATAATACTTATATACATTTTTTTTTTTTGTAAATACATACTTATAATACATAGTAACACCCAGACATAGAACAAACATGTAGGTATGTTGCCACACACAAATGTTTTGTTCTTAGTGGGGATCGAACCCACAACCCACAGCACGGAAGGCAGAGCTACTACCGACTGAGCCATGACGCCTGTCAAAAATTGCTCTCATGAACGACATGATTTCATTTTATGTTCATGAAATTTGAATTACATATTCTCAAAAGGGTTACCTGTTATAGAAAAGTATTTAAGGTTACATAAAACCAAAGAGTTTTAGGGTTATTTATAAAAAAATGGGTTATATTAAAATACATATTTTTTTAGTTAGGTACTCCTAAATTTTTTTTGTATGGTTTTATAACTGGAAAGATTTTTAACCCTCTTAAGCAAGAGATGGTCGCTGCGACCAACATCCATAAATATCTCATCCTAGCAATATTCAAATAACATGTTTACGCTGTTTACACCCCTTTATTCCCCTTCAAAACAAAAATGTTGTTAACCCTATAACAGAGTAATAAAATTAGCGATCAAAAAGGTACAAATTGTACAAACAAGCACTTACGAAGACTCATGTCGGGGTTAAAATGAAGGGGTCTTTTGATGTGCCCTTAAATGGGTCTAAGTATAGCACAATGTAACATGTATACAGGGTGTTACCAGACCACTTCCGAAAACTTGGAGGTTCCAATCAGACCATGATACTGAAAACATTAAGCGAAAAAAATCGCGAAAAAAAAAATTTACTTGACTATCTCTTTTTAATTTTTTTTCTAGTTACATACACACAGTACAACATAATAAGACATATCTACCTAATTATCTCATTTAAAAAAGCAAAAAAACAAATAAAATAAATAAAGCAGCAATGTACACGCAGCACGCAGATTACGTCTACTACAGCATGAACAGCTGAGAGTTCATCGCGGGTCATTCACCTACGTTAGTAGGCACTTACGACACAGAATAAATAATAGTACTACGCCTCGACCTTACCTACGTGAATGCGTACATTGCGGGCTGGCGAAATAAATACAAATCTTTAAACATTGTTTTCTCCGGCTATAATTATTTTTCAGGATAACTGATTTTTTTTTTGGTTGGGTTTTGGTGTGCTGTAGCTCCCCCTTTCGTTTTCGGAAGTGGTCTGGTAACACCCTGTATAGTTAAAAAACGATTTCAATTTTTAAATAAATATAACATAAAAATAAATATTTTAATCAATCAACCAATCAATCAAGTCATTTATTTGCATAAGAATGGTAATATAAGTACAAACATGTAAAAATATAAATAAGTGCCGTTATATTTTAACCAAAGTGATTAGCGTGCAAAAGATTCTAGGTCATCAACTATTTACTAGCTATAACAATTTGAACAATAAAAATACGGGTTTCTTAGACCTTATTTATTTTATGGCTTAGGTCCAGCAGTGGACTTCCATGGGTTCATATTATTACGATAGTTTTTTTCTCTTTACTGTCAAATTGGGAGGATTGAACATTTCATTTAAAAAAGTTTACATTAAAAAAAAAATTAAACTTATTATTCGAGGTCACTGATTTCACTTTTTTTTTTCAACCTAAGCTACGTACTAAATTACAACGTAGTTATAACGAAACTTGTTTCATCAATGTAGTTAAATAAAAAAGATTTTAAAACTTTGATTTGTATGAACTGACCTAGCTGTGATAATGCAGCTATGAATAAGGATATGTAATTTATTTATACGTATTAATATCAAGGGGTAACGGAAAATAATATTAAAGTATTTACTTCGTGTATTTAACAAGAGTTATACCAAATTTAATTATGAGTTTTGTAAATATGATGTAAAACCAAAACTCGAAACTGAGGATTTAACCTTTTCAGTGTCATTATAAATGGGTTAATTTCATTCGTTGAAAATGGTTTCGGTAAATCTTGTTTGTATAAGATTTTCTACTAAGCTAGTATTTAGACAGGAATTCTAAGAACCTGAAACTTGAACTAAGTGGCCAGAAGCGAACTATTTAGAGAACCAAAAAATTTTTACCTGACCTTTTTTTAGCTCACGGTATTTTCTTCAAATAAAAAAAAATTATAGGTACCTATGTGACCAAATTTGAACGCATGACCTTAGGATTGAAAGGTGGAGTTGCTACCACTGTAACAGAGGTGCTATTTGAAACCGTACGTAAACTCATACAACCACTTTTCGATATTTAGGACGTTTGTCAGTAATTTACGATTCGTGAGTTTCCCAAAACATGTTTATGTAACTGAGTTTTTCCACAGATGCCTTTTATACGTGAATGTACTCAAAAATTACGCCAAAACCAACCTTAAATGGGTGTTGTAAGGTTCAATGAATCATTTGTTTGCGTTAGTTATGGGTTTTCCTATCTCTATATTTCTTTATCAGAGGATATTTTTTTTGTATTTTTTCAAACAATTGCATCCCAAATGGATCGTAACTTACAGTAAATTGATTATTAATGATTTATTTCTCATACTATCTTACTTAAGTTGTATTTTTGATCTACCTACTTACAACCGAAACTATATACTAGAATTGATTTACAAAATAATATTTCAGTTCTCTCAAATACATACTTTGAAAAACCTAGTGAATTTATCTACAGTAAGAATTTGGACCAGTTGAGCTATCTATAAATCGTTTGCACCGGTTTGTAGATAGCTCAACTGTTTTATATGTTTTTAGTAAATATTGTAATTACCGTATTAGTTGTAAAACTTTAGTAGAAATTGTCTAACTGCCTTGCGTTATACTCATACAACCTATGTAGTTTCTAGATTAAGTAATAGAATTTCTGTAATAATAAAAACCTCTCAAAATATTTCATTTACAATCACTCAAATTAGAACACCTTATTACAATGTTAGTTAACAGTTATGTGGAATTGAATCTGAGTAATCTCTCAATCCAGATGGATTGAGTCTTATATTTGACTAGCCGTCGTCCGCGGCGTTGCTCGCGTTTTACCCTTTAGAGTGTGACGTTTCAAAATTCCTTTCTTAGTGCACCCCTACACTATAAGGATACTACCCTCCGAATTTCATACCTCTAGGACTTATAGTTTAGGCTGTGCGTTGATTCTCTGTCAGCTTCAAAAGAGTTTTATATATATTGATGATGATGATGATGATGATTTGAGTCTTATTTAACTTTTCAAATACCCACCATTTTTTTTAATTCAAAATTGGAACTAGAAACTAGAATACTCGCGCACACACTCGTTTATTTAAATGTACTCTCAGTGAACAAGTCAAGCGTGTAACTTCATTTGGAACTTACACAAGGACTGCGAGAGTGTAGAACTAAGCTGAATATTATTTAATTTGAATGCTCTGAACAGTTCTACGAGCTGTGGGTATTAACTTGATATATACAGACATTATAATCATGCAAGCATTTAAAAATAAAGTAAATGGCACTTCATTATGTTAGCTAACTACTACAAAGTTTATTCACAAAGAAAATTACAACTAATACAGTATTTACAAAATACACATGAAACAGTTGAGCTATCTACCAACCGTTGCAAACGATTTATAGATAGCTCAACTGGTCCAAATCAGTACCAATCGGAAGTACCCAAGACACCGCGGCTGCATTGCCGCGCTGAATAGCAATGCTGATACGCTGGCCTAGATAATCACCAGTGTTAGCTAACTTACCTGCGTAGTTTTATAAGTACGTATTGGTTTTATAGGTTTAAACTATCAAAATAATTTTGCTGACATTTTGAAACTAATCTGTATGTACCTTTGACTGAGTATACTGAATAAAATCTTGCGACCAGTGTTCAGGTAAATAATTTGCTTCATTTTGGTGTCCAGCTAAAATTCTTCTTCTTCTTCTATTATGACCTCTGTCCGTCATTTTGACAGACAATCTTGCCAGGTAAAATTTACCAAAATATTTGTATTTATATTTCTTAGACTTGTTACATCTTTGCCAGTGTCTAGTTACTCTAGTGTAAAAAACGAGATAGAGATAAAAAAAACAGTCTGATCATTTAGAGCTATGACCAGTTCTGTGTGGTCCATTATTGTCAAGAGAAGTGCCGTCTCTCCTTAAAATACTACTGTGCTAACATTTAGGCTGGTGTCTGGTAAGGCTTCTTCTTCTTCTCTTCAGTAATGGCCTGTGTCCGTCATTTCGACAGACAATTTTGCCAATGTCAAGTGTTAAAATTGTAATAAATAAGTCAAGTCAAGCATTTGTCAAGTCGGCTGTCGTTTGTTTTGAAAAGAAAATGGTGGATTTTCTCTTCAAAACCTAACACGAATTTTCACATTCAGAAAAACCACTTTACACACATTTATTTCAATGGCTCACACTTTATGTTACGACCTAAGTATTATTGGTTAAAATTCCACCAAAATTAAACAACAATACTCACAATAACACAAGAAAAACCATTAAAATAAAAGTACTATGTGTCGTTTCAAAAAATGTCAAAACTCGTGTCCTCTGGTAAGGCTGGTTTTGTTAAGTCCAAACTTTGACACATCGCAAAGCAAATTCCATGTTACTCGTCAAACTTTCAGTCCGTGTGTCACTCTGCTTGAATTAAACATAGAACGAGGTTCGTTGATAACAAGTTGGCCACCATGGCGAATTTTACGTAATAGTTTAACAGGCAGTTTTCAGTAATGCTTGTGTTCAATAAAAGATTCGGTTTCGGCTTTTATTCGGCTTTATTATGTAAGGTTAGTTCTTATAACTAATTAGTTCAATGTACCAACTTTTAAGTGGTATAATGGTTGGTAAAAATAGCCTTTGTAGAATGGTCTTTACTTTAATCCTATTACAGCATCAGTCTGAAAAAAAAAATGGTTGTAAGCCTCTTATCTACAAGTATCTTTACTGCTAGTAGATAAATCTATATATTATATGACATCAATATTATATAAAACTCTTTTGAAGCTGACTTAGAATCAACGCTCAGCCTAAACTATAAGTCCTAGAGGTATGAAATTTGGAGGGTAGTATCCCTAAATAGTGTAGGGGTGCACTAAGAAAGGAATTTTGAAACGTCACACTCTAAAGGGTAGAACGCGAGCAACGCCGCGGGCGACTGCTAGTATATTATAAGAATAGTAACTTTTTACTCTTTACTGAGTTCACGCAATCTTCACACAAAGTAAAAATCAATACATAATCCTAAATAATTGAATAATTCATAAATTGTAATTTTTTCAGCACGTTTTCGGCTTAAATTTTTCAAAACGTTCCAACTCTATTCGATCGGCAGTTTGTATAGATTTTAGTTGTTTGAGTGTAATGAGTCTGTGATTGGTTAGAAAAGTTTTACCACGTAGCAAGAGGTTGCGAAGGGTTAAATACTAACGAATACAGGGTGTAAATTATAATACCCGAAAACTTAAGGGGTATGTACGCACAGTAAGCTTCTTTCCAAGACATCACATCGAGACAAAATGGTCTGATGGGGTCTGTTCAAATATAGTTGTTCTTACTTTTTTTTTCATGTTTACAAATTTTCTAAATAAAAAAAAACTTATCATAGCATTCCGCTTTTAAGGCGACATCTGAACACAACAATAAGCTACTTCTCATGAAATCCACCACATTTAAAATAATGGAAATCATTATCCAAATAAATTCATAGTGAACTCATAAACGTTCCTTTCATGCGGTTAAAAAATAAGAGGAAATACCACACAATGAGTTCATTATTTAAAAATACACATTCGTTTTAACCTTTCAATCGTTCACATCATGGAAGTTTTCCACAACGAAAATGGGGACGCAAATTGAGTACTTTATTTCGAACGACTTTCAAATATAGGTACAAATTTTATACCTACTTGGAAAGTTTGAAATTTTGATTTCAGGAATTCTACAGATTGCTAAAATGTCAGTTTCTTGGTTAAAAAATGCTATTGCTGCAATTAAGCTGCCTCCGTTGAAAGTACTACTATTCCCTGTAGCATAGTATTAATAGACTAGCCGTCGCCCGCGGCGTTGCTCGCGTTCTACCCTTTAGAGTGTGACGTTTCAAAATTCCTTTCTCAATGCACCCCTACACTATATAAGGATACTACCATCCAAATTTCATACCTCTAGGACTTATAGTTTAGGCCGTGCGTTGATTCTAAGTCAGCTTCAGAAGAGTTTTATATATTTAGAAGATCTGTGCCTGTAGTAATAATGATTAACACACCATCAATCTGAAATGCCTTTCCTCTCCAAGGTCTCCAAAAATTCTAGATATTATGCTAAGTAGGTACTGCAAGAAGGTAGATATACCTAATTCAACATAAGTACTTATTTATTTTACCTCATTTATTAATATAGATAGATAGATAGAAAATTCTTTATTGCACAACTTAAAGTAGTCTATACAGGCGAACTTAATGCTAAAATAGCATTCTCTACCAGCATTCTAATTTGTACTTTTTATCTAAATATTTTTTTATTAATTTGGACTCCTTATCTAAATTATGTAATTAATTTCAATTTCTTATTATCTATACAAAAGTTAATCTATCTACTTACCTTATCTAAGTTTCTAAAAAGCTTATTGATATCGCAAGTCATTTGATCCTTACTTTACAATCGCTTTAAATTTTGGTATCCAAAAAGTCAAACCTAAATCAATTAATTTGTAAGTTATTCAATTACTGTTGAAACTTTTCGAATCGTAAGCAAGTTTGGCAATTTTAGCAGGTAGGGCTCGATAAGCAAAACTGGAAGTGACATAGATTGTTGATAAAGCCCTTAAATAAGGGCCCAGACCCTTTACAGTGAAGTTATATAGCTAGAAATGTACCTTCCTACTTAATACATTCGAGAGCAAAAGTTGTATGTCATCTATGTATTATAAGTATGTATGACAGGCGTCATGGCTCAGTCGGTAGTAGCTCTGCCTTCCGTGCTGTGGGTCGTGGGTTCGATCCCCACTGAGAACAAACATTTGTGTGTTGTAAACATAGATGTTTGTTCTGTGTCTGGGTGTTTCTATGTATTATAAGTATGTATTTACAAAAAAAAAATGTATGTGTGTATTCTATCAGCCATCTAGTTTCCATCGTACAAGCTTTGCTTAGTTTGGGACTAGAAGGCGTTGTGTTAAGTGTCCGTGAATATTTATTTATTTATTTATCTATAAAAACTTGAATATCTTGATAACCATTTCATGATAAGTACAATTTTTATTTTGTAATTTTTTTAACCAATATTTTTACGTTTTCTAGTCCCAAACTAAGCAAAGCTTTTACTGTACTATGGGAACTAGATTGCTGATAGAATAATTAATATTTTTTTTTGTAAATACATTCTTAAAATACATAGTAACACCCAGACACAGAACAAACATCTATGTTTGCCACACATAAATGATTGTTCTCGGTGAGAATCGAACCCAAGACCCACAGCGCGGAAGGCAGAGCTACTACCGACTGAGCCATGACATCTGCAAATGTGGTTCTACCTTTACTTCAAAAAGCTCACACCCTTTCAGATCCACCGTTTGCGGCCGACCGACAAACATTGCCATAATATGAGTACGTGTAATGTCCAAAGACCCAAAAAGCTATCTGCAAAAGACCAAACTCAGTAAACAGTCACGTTAATACGTTTATCGTTTTGTTTAGGGGTCAAAGAGCGCTTGGTGAATATTCTGTGGTCAGGACCCAGTCAAAAATTTGGGGGGTAGAAGTGAAACTGTAACGTAGCAGTAGTGATTTTTAAAGAAAACTGAAATCCCATTGGTAGGGATTTTCTGGATGGGATTTCTGGGATATATCAAATATAATAACTTTAGTAAAAAAAATTCTTAAGTTAAAATTAGCGGTGGATTTTCTATCCAGCAGTGAAAAAATAAAGAATACAATTACTGGTGGACTCGCATTATAGAGAAAAGAAAATGTACTGGTAACATAGGTTTTTATGAAAACATTTCATTTGACGTTTGATGGATCGTTCGTTTTCCAGAAGTTCGAGTGATTTAAACATAATTTTATAATAAAAATCAGTTATTAGGGTCCGTGTAAGTGCTTATTCGCTAGTTAAACTGGTTTGAAAACCTACAAAAAGATTATTTTATATTATACAGATTACTAAAAATTGTGCTGTACACGAGTTGCGTTACTATACCCCAGCATTAAGTTATTAGCCTTATCACTGCTATTGCCTATTCTATGGTCCAGTGTAATAACATTAGGTAACTTCGTATTTAGTTTTGCTAAAAGCTTACGCGTAAAGTTAGCAAGTTAGCGTTATTTAATGTAAGAACTGCTGAGTGACAAACCATGTTTATGGAAGTATCTAGACTCGCCCTTAATTTAATTATTTACTTTAAAATAAAACACGACTCTGACGTTCATCAAAAGGTAAGGTAAACATGCTTTCAAATTAGATAAGTAGTCTAACAATGTTTACGGATTGGTCAAAATCGCGTCCAAGAAAATATTGAATTATTTTTTCTTGAAAAGTTTTTTATCACAGTTTAAAGACACGTTCTTACCTTGGCATAGCTTGCTTAGTCAATCTTCACCGATTATATAAGTTAAGCGATGTTCTGCGCGGTCATTATTTGGAAGGGTGACCGTTAGTGGCATTTAAATCTGAGCCTTTGCGTGCTTCGGAGGGCACGTTTAACTGACGGTCCTGGATCTAGCAGTCGTTAAGCCACGACGGAGGCCTTAAAGCGGCCTAAAAACTCCGTCACCAGAGTTGGCCACTAACTCATACGAGCTTGCTTGCTTACCTTAGGCTATCCTTTTAGACAAAGAAATTCTTAAGATAATTTTACAGCGTAAAGATCTAAATGGTGTACTTATTTTAAGAGATAGTTTTTTTTTAATTATGTAGGTATAGCTCTAAGCGTTCGGCTGCTAGCACACCTGATGGTAAGTGTAGCTGCAACCCAAGGTGGAGCACGCTTAGCCATAATCAACCTATTCCTTCTCTTAACCTTTTTTTTGTACCTATACCTTACTTTTAACAAATACCTATAGGTCTTTTATTTTCAGAATTTTCAAGAAAAGACTAAATAAGAATAATTTGTTATTCTCATTCAGTATTTTCTTGAAAATTCCTATTATAATTATGGATAATTCATTTCAGACACCGTCTTATTTTTACTTTACAGCAAAAGCTCAATAAAATGCTAATGAATACCATCACTCAACGTAATGCTCAAAAATGCTAATAAGTACCGCAATAACTTTTTATGACACTTCGAGAGTAGAATATGATAATAATGTGGGAAAAACCGCAGATGAATTCATTTAGTATTTCGTTCGTGAACCAGTACTTCTATCACGAACAAATCTGACAGTCGCCGCGTTAGCGTATTCGAGTTATATTGCGCGTCAATGCCAGCTCGACTGCCAACCGTTTTAGTGTCACCGCGCAGTGTATCTCGGATACGCTAGCGTTACGATACGTTTACGATTGTCACATTTATTCGTGATCAAGTCACTGCTCTTTGAGTGGAAAGTCTGGTTCATGAACGAAATAATATTTAAATTGTTTATTTTTCCATGAATATTTTATTTGTTTGTTTTTTACATTTTTAAATATTCTCAGTAGTTCGAGGGCTCAATAATATAGAGTTAAATATAAAAATAAACTTTATAAAACCTGTTTTAAATTACAAATTATTTTTTCCTGGGATTATTATGGTGTCTAGACAGCTGACATGCAATATATGCTGGTTTGATTACCGCGGCGAGACAAAATATTTGTTTTTGTTTGAAATATTTTACGTCGATAAATTTACGACTCGTAACTTGCAATTAGTCTGCGACTAGTAAATAAGGTTTGTGACAGACGGGCGGACAAAGTCACACCATAAGGGTTCTGAAGCCCTACGGGAACGAAACCCTAAAAACTACTTATATAGTAGGTACAAAAAATGTTATTCACTATCAATATTGTTTTTTCATTATTATTTATGTCACAATGTACTTAAAAAAAAACAAAGGTCAAGTCTAAATCTTCCGCCTACTGATCTTATAAAACATGTTTTTTTTTCTAAAGGTTACTGCCTCCTTCACCGAGTTCGAAGAATAATTATTCTTAAATAAAGATGTCTAATTTTCTGGAAAAGGTTATTGTTAGTACAAATTGAATAATTTTTTCAAGAAGGTCGCGAGATTAGAGCTAACTCGTTTTCTTTTCTGTGCGAAATGTCAGTAATCTCAAACGGTGAAGGAAAATATTGTGAACAAATCAGTATTCTAGGTTCTTGAGTCTAAGGATACCTATATAATATAGTTATTTAATACTTTATTGCACAAAATTATAAATTTGTTAATTTAATGCTAGGTAATTAACCATTTGATTAAAGAAGTTTTGTATGACGATAAGAGTATATTGCAACGGTTTGTAGATGGCTCAACTGTTCCATGTGTATTTTGTAAATACTGTATTAGTTGTAATTTTCTTTGTGAGTAAGAGTGTTTTTCTGAAGATATCTTTTGTCAATTTTCACAGCGTAAACACAGCTTTTAGTTATAACATTGAAATCAATCTATCTCTTTCTCATTCACTGCAACACTCTCTTTCTGTTTCACCAGTATTATCATTTTGTTTATAGATGACCAAACCATTTCAACACGGCCGGATTCGAGTCTCACCAACTCCACTACGCCACTGACATACGTATTCAGCGATTTCTGCATTTTCCATACACAGTTCATGACACACAGCTGGCATACTTGAAAAGCAATAATATAGGTACAGGGTGGGGATGAACCGTACAACATTTACAAATTAAAAATAAAACATTTATTAATTTTTGTATTTACTTCTGATTGTTTTTATTATTTATCTTCTCATCTGGTATGTATGTATAAAAAGTATATGTTTCTTACTAAACAATCATGCAAATATGATTTGAGTAAAATGCTACTGAAAATGACTTATTACCATCGAGCCAACTCATTTGCATAGTGGTCTAGTTGGGAATTTTTTTCTCATCTGGCCCACCAGTGGGCTGTACAATTATCATAGAGATCCCAAAATGGTGTTTCAGTCTGTTGAAAATGGAAACGTAGGTACTTTGTGTTTTTTTTGTTTACATTATGATAACTATGAATGAAGGCAATCACAAAGTGTACCAGCGGCTATCATCTGCCTATACCAGCACACTCAACCAGCTTAAGCCTAAATGGATGCAGCTCAAATTAATACGTGCAACACTCGTGCGAACGCGAACTTTTATACATATTAAAGGACGGAACCCGCGCTCTGAAAGCATGACGTCACTGTCGAGAGCTCCTACCATTAAGCTAAACTTGATTTTATTTTAGACTGTTCGTATGGAGAGAAGTTTTATATAATAAGTGAGGTTTAGTGTGCGTACGCACTGGGCGACCAGATAAGAAGATAATCGACCTGGAGTTTTATCGGGATGTCGGCTGTTTGATTATGATTCCATTTTATATTTGACAGATTTATTATTAGTTGGTGATTGAGTGATTTGTCCTACTAATATTCTTAACGCGTATATTTGTGAGGATGTATGAATGTATGTTATATGTATGTTGGTTCCTAATTCACGCAAAAACTACTGATTAAATTTGGATGAAACTTATAATATTATCCGGGACCTGGATTAACACATAGGCTTTTTATCCCGGAAAATCAACGGGACGCGAATCATTCAGAAACGCCTAGAAGATGTCGCATAGCAAATTGCACTTCTAATCCTGCGTTGACAAAATCACGGGCACCAGTTACCATTAGTCAATATCTTCTTATCATCATCATCATCAATCATCATCAATATATATAAAACTCTTTTGAAGCTGACATAGAATCAACGCACAGCCTAAACTACAAGTCCTAGAGGTATGAAATTTGGAGGGTAGGTTCCTTATATAGTGTAGGGGCGCACTAAGAAAGGAATTTTGAAAAGTCGCACTCTAAGGGGTCTAAAACGCGAGCAACAACTGCGACGGCTAGTTTTGTATAATTTGGAGGATGCTTTGGTTAGCTTTGGATAACACAATTGTGTGTTTAATGCCAATTGCACACTTTGAACAATAATATTGCAATTGAACAATAATAATTGTTAGCCACAACTGTGTGTTTAGTTTTATTTCATAATGCCACCAATAGAGAACTTTATTACGTTTTTCGTTTTACAAGCAAAGTCCAAGAAAACTTATTTTCGAAAATGCCTACTTATGTTATAAAACCAGAGTAGGTACCTCGCAGTAAGTGATTCAGCCACCAGCTAAGTTTGAAGTAGCACATAAAAAAGTACGATCACTATGCAAAAACTCTTGTCTGAAACTGAATTTTCGCACCAAAGTTTCCCCTCACTAGTGTATGACACTCGACATTCTAAACTCTAGTGCGCGTGCCACTCGACGCTTTAAAACTCTTTCAGTGTTGTAAAAATAAAGTTTTACACGGTACGTAAACTACGTAGGTACGTAGGAATTTGTTACAGTTTACACACGTAAAGTGTATGTATTTTTTGGCATGTTTATACTATACCTAGGTTTTACATTTTTCATACCATGTGCCAGCATTTAGCAATTTGCTTCAACTTTTATGACGCGGACAGCAAAAATGTGGATTTTTTTGCCGTTTCTGAATTCCAAAAAATTTGTCATAATTATATAAAAAATTCCAAAGCTGAATGAAAATCTGAACTTACTGTACCTACTTACGGTATTTTTCTATTCTAAATATATAAAACTCTTTTGAAGCCGACTGACAACCAACGCACAGATTAAAGTATAAGTCCTAGAGGTATGAAATTTGGAGGGTAGTATCCTTATATAGTGTAGAGGTGCATTAAGAAAGGAATTTTGAAAAGTCGCACCCTAAGGGGTCTTAAATTAGGATCAAAGATTTTAACCAAATAATTCGTATGCTGCTGCTACCACGCGAGCAAAGCCGCGGGCGACAGCTAGTTTACGTATAATGCTAAAAGTTTAATAAACATGCGATTAAACTAAAATGTTTCAAAAGGAAAAACGAGTAATTAAGTGCACTCTACCGACAAAAACTCAAGAGTGGTTTTAGCAAACTATGCAAATTAGGTATGAACAAACATGTTACAACTCTATCGAAATCCGTGAGCAAAACTATAGCACCTACCTACTTACATAGGGGTACTAAAAATCGTGAGTTCATAACGCATGGATCAGTTCAGTCTGACCGTTTGGTGTTTTTTTGTGATTAATTTTTCATTGAGATAGTTTAGCATGATATATAATAGCCTTCATTATTTAGATAATTTTATGATGCTAAATAAAAACAAATAATCTCTGGTGATTATCGTCACTTGAACTGTTTTGTCATTAAGTACCTATTCTTTTTATTTTTAAGTACATTATTGGGGTAAAGATTTCAATTTTTTTTAAATATAATTTATCCTATGTCACCCGGGGATAGCGTAGCTTCCCAAAGGTGAAATAATTTTTCAAATCGGTCCAGTAGTTTTGGAGCCTATTCAATGCAATCAAACAAACAATCAAGTATCTTTCCTCTTTATAATATTAGT
Source organism: Eulithis prunata (assembly GCA_918843925.1). Taxonomy (NCBI): domain Eukaryota; kingdom Metazoa; phylum Arthropoda; class Insecta; order Lepidoptera; family Geometridae; genus Eulithis; species Eulithis prunata. The sequence continues at coordinate 8,025,542 of OU974020.1, read as the reverse complement.
ATAGATCGTATAGATAATCTTTTTGAGAACTATAAATGAACTCCCAAAATAATTTAATTCTTTTGAGGTTCGGATTTTAGTATTTAAATAGTTGCTTTCGCTCACACTGCAGCCAAGTACTAATGAATTACTATTCTTAGAGTAAGTAATGCTTTACCAACCGGTGAAAGGTACTCGGAAGCTTAATACAAAACAAATGTTTTTCACTGAAAACCCCGTTTTGTAGGTTATTCAGTCTAAAGCCTTGGTCTCGCGATCGCAACACAACACGCCGCGGTATGCAGCATGCAGCGCCGGACACATAATTGTATGGAAAACGTATAGTATGGTCTTTTGTTACGTCGCAGTGTGCGTCAGCGGCGAGGAGCAAACGCGTTACTCTGCGTTGTGCTGCACACCGCAGCGTTGTGCGTTACGATTGTGTTAAATAAAAGGCTAATTATATTTGATAATTATAAAAAGGTTTTATTGAAACCAATGACCGCCATAGCACGGACCGTACGAAAGTAAAAAGTGTCAAAACACAAAGATGGCCACCGGAAGTGGCAGAATAAAAAAAAACATATTTTCAGTGTTGCTAGTTGCTACCTAGAATTATTTATGTTCTGTATTGAACAATTGCGAGACCAAGGCGTAATAGTGTGTGCCGTTGCTACAAAAATATACTTAGTGTAAAGTTTAGTATACAAAAAAGTTGATATAACAAAAAGCTTCTAAATCATCTTTTATAAAGTAGTAGGTCTTAATTTAGGGTGTTTTTTTGTTTTTTTTTCTGTCAGTAAAAATATTTACGTCTTTATCGTCAGTTTCACAAAGTATATTGAAACTATCATCACCACAGGAACTAAAACCCAAGTTCCTTTGACATTGGACGATGCATCGATGTTTGAGGGTCAAACTGAATTACTGCATTTTTCAGCATGGCTTGTAAGAAGAATTTAACGTGCATTTAATAGTTTAGTTTTGGTGTGTATTATGTGAAAAACATATCTTCTATTCTAAATATATCAAACTCTTTTAAGGCTGACTGACAATCAACGCACAGCCTAAACTATAAGTCCTAGAGGTATGAAATTTGGAGGGTAGTATCCTTATACAGTGTAGAGGTGCACTAAGAATGAAATTTTGAAAAGTCACACTCTAAAGGGTCTAAAACGCGAGCAACATCTGCGACGGCTAGTTAGGTAAAGTTTTTTTTATAATTGTTTTTTTAAACTATGACTATGACTTTTGAATAGAATAGATATAAACCTGAAGCATGCTGTGATGTGAAGTTTCACCCCGAGCCTTTGTAACGTTGTTTCGAACGCTCTTTAGCGAATATTTGGGTAAGTTCGCTTAGAAATTTGCATAGAGGTTCAGTTAAGTTGGAGTGGTGATATTTTAGCTGTGGCCCCACAAAGTTGGAGTAGTCGTTTGGAAATACTCAAGTTGGTAGTAAATTACGGGTTGACTTTATGGAGAACTAGCTTTTGCACGCGGTTTTATAGACATATTATATCCATTTTTTCTAAAATATCTCCAAAAACAAAGTGCCCCCTTTTTTTCAAATATCCGGTCAGTGGATCGGAATTTATAACTGTAAAATCCTTAAGGCGGAGTAAAAACTCCGTCACCAGAGTTGGTCACTAACTCATACGAGCTTTCTTGCTTATACTGTAAAATCGAATACATTTTTTAAGGGTAGGTTTTCACAAAATGGTTCACAATTCATCCGCTAGGGGTACTTATCATGACTTCATAGAAAAGTATGCAAGTGAAACTAAGTATGTAAAACAAAGGCTACTCAATTTACCAGTTATCATTCGTAGTTCATGTTCAATCATTTTGTGAGTCAACATTGACAGAACAGTCGAACCAGAATCACGCCAATTTCCACCTTTGCCCGCTTTTTCCGGCGTACTCTGTATTTACCGACATTAACTTAGCATTAGTTTATGTAGTTTTGATAATGCTAGTCAGTCCATTGATTTTTTTTTAATCACGAAACTATTTGATGATCATGTGAAAATTGAGGGTATCGAAACCCTACGGGATAGTAACCCTAAAAGTCAAGTCAAAATGGCGTAGTGTTAAATAGACAAGAAAGATCATGTTTCAAAAAAATAAGGAAACTACGGTGTTAAATCATATATTTTAATGAAGCGTTTCATATGAATTATTTATAATTAGTAAGTACCCTAAGTAAGAGCTAAGTAGTAAGTAGTATGTTTACAAACTTAGTGCATGCCTAAAGGTATGTACCCAAAATTAATGTTAATAATTACCTACCTAAATTTAAGCGCCCAAAACATTTGCGATACCTGGGAAAGGTGAATAAGTTGTAAAGTGCCTCCTACAGTTAAGACCAAATTGTAACACTTATTTATGCAAATAAACAACTTGTATCTTGTATTTATATAAACTACACTTAGAAGTTTATTTAATTCATATAAGTTTTTTGGTTCATGGTTCATAAAACAAAATTGGTGCTTTACAGCGTTGTATGCTGTATAACCTCTGTTTGGGGGGTCAGGTATTTATTTACACTGATTTATGGAAACATTCGCTTTTATTTTCCTTAATAATCGTTTATATCGAACATAATTATATTTATTTTGTAATTTGCAAGTAATTCGTTGAAGATTGTGTTGAGGTGGCTTGCTGTCAGGCGTGATGCTTGAAACGTCAAACGTCAGACGTCACCCCACTTGTCAACGTCATCGATGGAGGCCGTAGTTTCTGGATGGAGGGAGCTGTAGTCGGCAACAACCTCAAATTAAAGGAGCTTGTCTAGGGACAGCTTAGACTTCAACTTCTTGAAAATTGGTTGGAAAACTAAGCTTGTTGTTAGAAATAAACTAGTGCTAAGCTCCCGGCTTCAATATGCTATGATCGAGGGCACAGCTGCGACAAAAATACACAATGACTTTTGTCCTACATCTCCATTTTGCACTAGTCCTTTTTTGGTTCAAAACTTACTTTTGTATTCTGAACTTATTAACTATACAAAATCATCCTGATACTCTATGAAACTTTTCTCGAGGCGAATCTCAAAGCTCAGAGTGGAGATACAGTGCAATGCCTTACGGTGCAATGCCTCACGTCCTCACGTCCAGAGAAGTCTTCATAAGACAAAATAAAAAAAAAGCAAACGATACCGTTTTATCAATTCCCACAAAAAAAGTAAAATATAAATTGAAAAAAAAAGAAATAGCACAAATAAAATGTTGCCGCTGCTGATTGGTAGATTGCGAATAATTCTTTTTTTTGTATTAAAAACATAAAATAAATTGGAAAAATAATGCTGCCGTTCAATCCCAATTTTAAATGTATTTTTTCAGTTAAAATAAAATATCTGAAATCATCGTCTGAGGATCTCATCTCCATACAACATAGCTCAAGTAGATTATGCAGCCTTTCCTTCGAGTCAGACAGAATAACATTTAAATAAAGTATTTTCTAAACCAACTTTCCAATACCATGGAAGGAATCCAATTCGATTCTCATGGGTTCCGATCTCCACAGCGCATTACCTGTACAATAACCGTAGTCATCGATATAACAATACAGTAAAGATTACATAGCACGGTTCTAGTTACTAGTCTCATGCGATTCTGTCAACATCGAATAACTAATGGGTTTGCGGTTTAGGAGTTATTTTTTAGAGGTTATTCCCATCGAGCCCACCGGCCGGTCTACTGGTGGGTCAGATAGGAATAAAAATCCTACGAGCCCACTCATTTTAGTACCTACGACCTACGCATTGCGTATACGTATTAACGTGTATTACGTATTTGACGTAGCTAAGCTGACACTGGCCAAATTGTCTGTCGAAATCACGGACAGGAGCCATAATTGAAAAAAAAAGAAATATTAGGTATGTACACTTGTACAGTGTTTTTTTTTCGAAAGTGGTATTAATAGTCAAAACTAAATAGTACTTGCTAATTTATTCATAAAGAAGTTACATTTAATACAGTATATACAATATTCACAATATTTACAAAATACACATGAAACAGTTGAGCCATCTACAAACCGTTGCAAACGATTTATAGATAGCTCAACTGGTCCAAATTAGTACCAATCGGAAGCGTGCCCAAGACGTATATAAGTACTTGCTGACTGTTTAGAGGTTCAAACTAGTGCTAAAGGTACATGTGGATTCCACGAGTGTCGTTGAGCGTGCTCACATTATCTGTAACGATATGTATTGTTCAAGATATTTCTGAATCTTGTTATCTTTGAGCTTTGCGAATGTCCTTTGTTTTACAAATGTCTCAAAGTTTTGTAAATTAACAGAAAGGGTCACTGCAATGAGGATGAAAAGTTCGGTTAGGATTTCTAATTCAATGATCATAATTTAATATTTATTGTGGTACTTGTTAAATTATTTTAATATTAAAATTTAAAAAAATTAAGTACAATAAAATAAATTTTCCAAAATTTTAAAAGGTACTATTCTTTGATACATCTCATAAAGGCACAAAATTGAATATCAGTGTCTCAGTTGGGTCATCTAAATCCTGATTATAATAATTCATTTACATCTACTACACAGTTGATACCAATATGACAGTCTTGTTTTAACATTAATTTTTTTTTATTATACAAGGTGTAACATAATTACCCTATAAGACCGAAGGGGGCGTAATCAGACCGATCACCGGAGGTCTTGGACATGTGCAAAGGGTCAATAAATCGTAATTGAAATGTTCATACATTTTGAGTCAAAGTTACGAACGCATTTCATGAATGAAAAACTTCGAAATTTCTAAAGTCGTAGAACAAACACTGTTCGCCATGACCTGTGAAATAACCCCCTTTCGGACTTATAGAACAATTATGTTACACCGTGTATATTATTTTCTAGGTACTAATATTTGTTAACACGGTTATATCCTATTTCAAGAATATTTTCATTTTCCATTATTTTTACAAAACGAAACCCTATTGTAACCCTTTTGTATCAAGATAACAAAGAATAAAAATTCTGTACCGTAAGCCAAAACATCCATCCGAAACTTCAATAAATCTTTGAAAAGAATACATTTCATAAAACTCAAGTGCAAACTTCAATTTAGTTCAAAAGCACAGTATGAAATATCTTCCGAACTTTATTCTGCACCCTTTTCTTTTGTTTGTTTACTTTTTGCAATATCTCGCTTAAAATATTCTCTGTATTGCAATAACTTGAATAACATTGCGAATATTATTACGCTCAGCTATGAGTTTGATAACAAAAAATACTGTACTGAGGAGCAAAATACAGTAACTGGTATTGGTACCTTTAGGCACCTCTTCTTCTTTATCTCTTAATTAATGGATTCTGTCCGTCATTTCGACAGACATTGTCCAGTGATCTATTTGAAATAATATAAGTCAAGTCATTCGTCAAGGCTTATTAATAATATTAATACTTTTCAATTTAGGCACGGTAACTTACCCAAGTGTTAATATGTCATATATTTAACTAGCTTTCGTCTGTGACTTCGTCCGCGTCTCGTTTGTTTCTGTTGATTTTCTGGTATAAAAAGTAGCAGTGATAATCCAGGTTAAGAACTATAATATTTAAAGATAATTATACCATACCTCTTTTGCAAGTTTATAGTTTTAGTCAAAATTATAGTCTACATTTTCAGCCTATCAAAATATAATAACGAATATAGCGCCTTAAAATTAGGTTAGCAATAACGCAACAAAGGAATAAAATTGACACTAGCATCGTTCATAAAGGCACTTCTCATACGATTACGCAAAATAGAATCATTTGCTTGACACGACACGTTTTGCCTATAAAGATTGGGCCATCGAAACTACGATTGACTATGCGACCGTACTTAGTACCGTACATGGATGTTAGAATATTTGTAGGTGTTTCACTGTTCTTATAATAATTATAAGAACAGTGAAACACCTTGTAACTGTATTGTTACCTTTCCTGGAACTGGATTTTTAGAGCAGCGCTTATTCTATTTACGTTATTTCACAATAAACTTATCTCCTTTTGTGTTACTATAGGCACAGATCATTAGCTATAGGTATTTGCAGATATGGGTACCTACAAACACAGTTAAATTTGTCAAAAATAGGTTTTGATGTGGCTTCAACGCAGATAGCTACCTAAAGCTTTGGTCTTGCAGTTTTAACGCACAACGCTGCGGTATGCGGCTCAACGCAGCGTACCGCGTTTGCTCATCGCCGCTGACGCAAACTGAGACGGAACAAGAGACCATACTCGATGTTTTCCATACGATTATGTGTCCGGCACCGCATTTTGCATACCGCAGCGTTGTGCGTTACGATCGCGAGACCAAAGCTTAAAATAAACAGAGAGTTGAGCATTAGATTCGGTTATTATAACACAGCGTATTTCACTTATTTGTGATTTTGATAAGATTAAAGTCGGCGTTATCTTAGTTATTGAGCAGCAGTGCATTTTTGTGCTCGTAAAGGGACAACGGTCATGTATTTGCTTTTGTCGGTTTTTAATATATGTAGGTATTTTCAAAAACTATTCTGAATTTTTCCATAAAAAAAATACAGGAACATTATCTTTCTAGATCAATGCCATTAATCAAATTTGAATGAATGTTGCAGTGAATATCGAAATACGATGCTCCATAAAACAATTTGCTATTTTGTCGTATCGAATCGTATTTTGCAAAGTCCCACCCAAGTAGATATTTGAATGAATAATAAACGCGTATTTTCTTAGAAATGCTTCTCATAATACTCTCGATTTTGACTGTATCCATTCGGGTATAATTAATTTCCTTTTCATCTGTTTCAGGTGAAATTTTGACGGAGCTGCGACGAAAGAGGTATTTATTTTGACACCAAGATATTTCGTTCGATACCCACGATAAAGCAATTTATACCTTACCGCCTTTGATTTAAGTCCGAAATTGCGATAAGTAAGGTCATTTATTTTGACAACGTGAGATTTTCTTCGATGATCATGACGAAGCAATTTGCACTTTAGTTCCCATGGTTTAAGGCTGAAACTTCAGTATAAAATCTATTCTTCCGCAAGTCGCCTAAACGTTGTAATCTTGCTTTGAGATTGATTCCAAAGGAATCAAAGATTGAATTCTTATTAAAATGTCAAAAATGTTTGTATATTATTTTCTCTACGAAGTCGTGCAGGTACATGCCACGTCAATTAAAAAAATTAGTTTTTTTTATACAATTTGAATTCTATTTATGATACACTTATGGGTCACTTACCAATTTTTTGTTTATGCCATTTCATAAAGAAACAAGCTTTCGCCTCTGCCGGTAACTAAGAAGGTAACTGCAATTTCCAAGGTTTCCATTTAGTACACTTTAAAACTTTTACCAACTCCCGTTTCTAGGGTCGGTTTTGTTATTAAATAAAACTCACCGCATTTTATACCATAACATCTAAGACCGAAAGTTCAGAAAAGACTGGCTTTTCGCTTCGTCCAAAGTTTATATTATTAATCAAGACATCTTTTTGTGAACCCTGTTTTATATTAAAAGGTAAAGAAATACAGTTTAAGGCTAAAGGGGTCAAGCTATATACAATATCATGCTTCAGTTATATAAGAAAAGTTTTATCTATGGGCTAGATTGCATGTAAGTGTGTGCTAATTCTGAAACTTCGAAGTGTTCAATCCAAGTTATCAGTTTTACGAAACTGCAAAGAAAAAGTTTTCTAGAAAGTTCTTGTTAGTCAATAATCCGTCTCGATTGGAACTAGACTAGAATTGTACCGTTATACCTTGAAAAATAAATTTATTTTATCTTATCTTACCTCTACTATTCGGTACAGTGACGTTTGCGTTACACTGCGCAATGACGCTGTAACTTCGCAAGAGCCCGCGTCATCGCACGAGGCGGCCGCGCAGTGTACCACCACTACCGAATCTTCGATAATCATTATTCGTAATAGTAGCGTACCGAGAATATTCACGACTAGCGGACCGTCCCGGCTTCGCACGGGTATAAAACAAAAATGAAACATTTTTTAGGTAATTTTTTACACCTAGGGTTACATTATTGCAGTTTTAGTAAGGATCCCTAATTTTTATGAAAATATAATAATATAGCCTATGTACAATATATACAGGGCGTCCCACGGCCATGCCACATGGAGGGAAAGAACGTTAAATAATGTAGACAGAACATTTGACTGCAATAAGACTTTAATTAGATTTTAAAAACAATTTAATCTGCATTCAAAGAATTTTGAATAATCGCCTGTCTGAATCAGGCCGTGGGACGCCCTGTATAGCACTTAGTAGTTTCGAAGCCTACTCAATACAAACAATCACATCTTTCTTCTTTATAATATTAGTATACCTAGATAAAGATCACAAATTAATATACCAGTTGAGCTATCTTTAAATCGTTTGCAACGGTTTGTAGATGGCTCAACTGTTTCATGTGTATTTTGTTAATATTGTGAATATTGTAAATACTGTATTAGTTGTAATTTTCATTGTGAATAAATTTATTTTATATATTCCAACAACCCGAACTAAATAACGAGACGTCTGAAATTGTATGTAAATATTGAAGGCCTAATTCTAGGAGGCATTATTTTCTGATCTAAAGGGACAGTATTCCTTTACACAATTAGGCCCAGTCTGTCAATAGACGCAAATCAAAGGAATTTTGTAAAGGTCCTCAGGATCTGATCTCATTGTGATTTTAGGCGTTGATTACACGATTTACCCGTGATACTACCGTTGGTGAAAAATAATTGGGGCTACAGTTACTGGGGGCAATAGTTGTCTGTCAGGTTTTTGAACTGTTTTCATACTAAATCAAAGGTATTCTGTGACTAAATAGTGATATTAGCCCGTGTCAGTTATTATAATTATTATTTTTTTTTTAATTTATTTATTGTTTTAAAAATACATAATAACTTATTTTGTACTATAGCACTAAGGAAACCACAAGGTTTATATGAATAATGCTATATGAGTCTTTGCGTCGATAGCCTTACATTAGGTAGGTAGTTACTAGATGAGATAGATAGGTAGGTAGGTAGCTATAAGTAGGATCTAGCAAAGTGCATTCCATTTACTTAGGTAGCTTGTTTTAGTTAGTTTGGTAATTAAGTAGGTATTGATTAGCTTTTTTAAATAGTAGGTAAGTATTATTGATACTTTTTAATATTAGCTAGAAAGCCATACTACAGAACCGATTTTAATATAGAAGTATAGGTATACCCTTACAGATAAAAAAAGAGTTTTTCAAATCGGTTAACAAATGACACAGCTGTGGGTTATGTGAGGGAACAAACATTAAAAAAAAATACAACTGGATTGAGAACCTCCTTCTTTCTTGAAGTCGGTGAAAACTGTCTTATTATCTCACCTACTTTGTCACTTTTTGAGTCACTTCTGAACGTCACGTCAACCCACCTCCCAATAACTCCCAATATAACAGCTGTTCCCAATAGACCTATAACTTTTGGCCCAAACCGTAGTAACTGTTATTTAATCTGTGCTCTGAACTGGCGGGGCCAGTACTTTTTAGTCCTCTTAAATGACGTCACCGTCATCGTAATTTTTTTATACACGGTGTTTTTTTCGTAACTCGAAAATAGATCATGATGCTGCTCTTCGGTGTCACATTTGCACATAACAATGGTTTCTATAATATAAATTTACTTCTAATCAAGAAATTACCACAAAACCAGTGTACTATCATAACATTTTCTGATTCTGACAACCCTATTAATTAGCTATATACATCTGTGAAAGTGTTGATGCAAATATTTATATATAGAGTTGTGAAAACTTTGAAACTAAAAAAAAATGAAGCAGTACGGTATTAAAAACTAAATTTCGAAGAAATTCAACTGTGTTTGATGGAGATTTTGAAACCAAACCTTCGACGTCAGAATCGGCTTAGTCTCAAAACTTAAGTTCGTGTGACACGTCTGTCACAAAGCGGTGCCCGCTGTATAAAAATCCAAGTTCCAGCTATAATTAGATTCGAAACCCCAGGGGTCCGTCTAATACCAGCTAAGGGTATCCATGTTCGAGTATTTGTTATCGTTAAAATTTAATACGTCAGTATCGATAGGCTTATGGAACTCCCAGTGGCTTTCAATGTAAAATTAGTTTTTTTTGTACTATATTTAGATTTATTATTGCATGGCATTATTGGAGAAAACTTGTAAAACATGATGATGATGTCTTCGTGCCGGTTTCGGCTACGGCGGCATTGTTGCTGCTTGATGCCTGTGGCGGGCTCTAAGGTGACTTGAATAACCAATTTTAGCTTTAAAGGTTCTTGCACACAATGTGCATGTATGTGGTGTAATTACAGGCACATGAGACTTCAAGATCTGTATGTCTCAGAGTGATGGACGCAGTGCATTGCCTTACAGGGCACGTCCTCATTGGACTTGCTCTGTGAGGTAATGCATTGTTATAGGCAGAAGTTACCACTTAACATCAGGTGAGCAATCAGCTTGTTCACTTACTTTTATCATTAAAGAAAAAAAAAAAGAAAAAAAAGAGAACATAGTTGTTGGAAATAAATGTTGGTCCAGCTGACATCTTACAATCTTTAGAGAATAAGGCCCGTATGTTGACTTACTGCTCAGGCACTGATCCGGACTCAAGCTTAGATTTTTGTATGAAAATGTCTACTCAAATCTATGCTTGAGTAACGATTTTTGTATTACTATATGGACCCTAGAGAATAACAATCTAATCAAAGTTATAGAAATGACCAAAAGAAAGGTCACGTGACCACTCACTACGAGAGTTACTTAGTACGTTGCTCAACTTAGAGACTAGTACCTACTTATTAATCTCAGAATGTTTATTAGCATGCCTGATTAGTCTAGCAATATTATCAGAAAAGCTCGGTTCAAACTTAGCCTTGTCTAAACTTTATAGACATCATAAGTTTCGTTCGTTTGAACCTTCACTTCATACCTTTAAGTTTCAATTTAGATTTCACAATTTCGCTCTTGGAATTTTGAAACTACCGTACATTAATTTTCTGCTTTTGTATTGATATACCCTCAGGGTAATAGCGGTTGTGAGAATTTGGTGCTTATTACCAGGGATTAAGGTTTAATTGCTTTGCACGATTAAGGTGCGATTTGGGACTAGGGCTTATTATTGTGTTGGTAATTGTGTTGGATTTTCGATTATTAGGTTTTGTTATGTTGGTAATTAGTAATTTGGGTTAAACCATAGACACGTGAGGCATTTATGCTAAAGATGGTGTTGAATGTTTATTGAAATTAATGTGGTATTCTGAAATCACGCTGTTTGAATAATACTTACAAGAATGTAGTCACAAAATACTATGCCCTAAATATTTAAACCACTAAAGAAAATTTCTAGGTTATTTTGAGACTCTCAAGAGTATTATTATAATCTATTACTTGACTGTCAAGTTTTCTTTTGACAATCAGTATTCTCTTTAGGGACAAAAATTTCAAACAATCTTATCGTAATTTTTTTCTTTCCACTAGCAAGATATTATACCGTAAGTGCTCACTACTTTCTTTATTTTCTTAAGCTTGTTTGCCGATACAGAAATACTCAAGCATAGATTTCAGTCGACATTTTAATACAAAATGTATGCTTGAGTCCGGATGCGTGAGCAGATCAGCATACGGGCCTAAGAGGTTGAAATTCAACGAATTCTAAGTACTAACGTCATATTCATAATTATTTATGAGTCATGCATTCTTAATAGATTGATAGATACTGTAAGCTCCGGTTGTGTATAAGAAAAAACAAAGAAAATAATTATAAATAAGAGCAACATCCGCCTTCAAGTCACAAATCAAAAAAGCCTGAAACAGATGCCCACCAAATGCGACCGAAGGAACGTTTTGCAAATTAAAATCGGAACTTGGAGTTTCAGAACCACTCCGGGATCACCCCACAGTAATTTGAACAAGTTTCGAATACAAACCTTGACTGAAAGTATGCCAATTAAATATAAATAAATAAATAAATAAATATTCACGGACACTTAACACAACGCCTTCTAGTCCCAAACTAAGCAAAGCTTGTACGATGGAAACTAGATGGCTGATAGAATACATACATACATTATTTTTTTTGTAAATACATACTTATAATACATAGAAACACCCAGACACAGAACAAACATCTATGTTTTATAACACACAAATGTTTGTTCTCGGTGGGGATCGAACCCACGACCCACAGCACGGAAGGCAGAGCTACTACCGACTGAGCCATGACGCCTGCCGAATATTGTTAAATTTTTGAAACAGGAAGTTTCAGAGGCTTTTAATTCAAAATTATGTCTTAAATTCATTGGTTATTTTGGCGATAGACTTGAATAAAATTTAAATAAGTACTTTACATAGGCTACTTTTTATCCTGGAAAATCAACGAGATCCAACGAGACGCGAATGAGGTCGCGGGCGGAAGCTTATCTGATATATTCAGTTGTGTTGTGTGTCTATTTTTGAACTGTACTGAAAGCGTATCTATAAAATCCAACCATACTCTAGCCTGCTATAGCTGAAACCACTCGTACAAAAGCCAAACGATACTGATACAAGCCAAAAGCATACATAATCAATGTATCGGGTTGTATCGGAACCATATTCAAAACAATGTTCACGCTCACTGCTCTTGCTTGCTAACACCTCTTTCAGGAAATCCACTCGGATATGATATTTTAACAAATACAGATATTGTAAGTACTTATAATAATAAATATTGACGGACACTTAACACAACGCCTTCTAGTCTCAAACTAAGCAAAGCTTGTACAATGGAAACTAGATGGCTGATATAATACATACATACATATTTTTTTGTAAATACATACTTATAATACATAGAAACACCCAGACACAGAACAAACATCTATGTTTACAACACACAAATGTTTGTTCTCGGTGGGGATCGAACCCACGACCCACAGCACGGAAGGCAGAGCTACTACCGACTGAGCCATGACGCCTGTCACTTTCTCTAAGTACTTAGAACGTACTTAAAGAATATCTAGCTTATCCAGCATAAGGAGGCAATCGTTGTTTTATAAAAACCTGGCAAGTTTTCTGAACTGTTTTCATACTAAATCACTAATTCTGTGACTAAATAGTGACATTAGCGCGTTTCAGCTGGTTTTTTGCCGTCAAAGGGTTCTTGTTTTCGTATATCTGTAGCCACGTCACTTGACATTATGCTGGGCAGCGAAAGCAGTTCAGAGCTTGCGATATGGGGGCAGGTAAAGAAATATTTTTCTTTCCTCTGTTCAAATGACTATTACTAGAAGCGATAGGGATATATAAGTTTACGGCCCGTAGACTGATTTACTGCTCAAACACTGATCCGGACTCAAGCATAGATTTTTGTATGAAAATCTCTACTCAAACCTATGCTTGAGTAACAATTTTTTTATTAGCATGCCTACATTTTTTTAAATTTAAATTCATGACCTTTATACCATTGAATTAGAGTCCATAACTTGATACAATAAAATGATCGCTTATTATTGATCAATCACAAAAAACGCGTATAACCGCTTGTATAGACGAACATAGCGGTCGCTAAATAACGGTCGCCGATAGACGAAAAACAGGAAAACCCCAGTACTATCGTTGCCAAAACAAATAATAAAGTGAAATAGTATTTCATAATTAAACAAAGTTTAACGATGTTGGCAATGAACGCTGGTTAAAAATAAAAATAAATATAATAAGGACTCTATAGACTCTGTATTAAAGTAGATATTTAAAGAGCTATTTCAATTTGTACTGATTTTAAAATATCTTCTCTAAATATATAAAACTCTTTTGAAGCTGACTAAAAATCAACGCACAGCCTAAAGTATTAGCCTAGAGGTATGAAATTTAGAGGATAGTATCCTTGTACAGTGTAGAGGTGCACTAAGAAAGGAATTTTGAAAAGTCGCTACCTAAAGGGTCTAAAATTAGGATCAAAGATTTTAACCAAAGAATTCGTATGCTGCTACCACGCGAGCAAAGCCGCGGGTGACAGCTAGTTTACAAAAAAAATTTTTTACCGGGAGAGCACTCTAAGAACTTCAAGCAGTTAAAGTAGGTATAGGAAGTATAATATTATATGAACAACTTTTACTATAAAACTCACAGTATGGGCGCATTTTTATCAAGGAGTTTCAAAGTACTAGATATTTTATCTATCGGGCACTTCACTACATATTACCTTTTTTTTTTTTTTTTTTTTTAACGTGAGGAAATCCATCATGGATACCTATTGCTTGTTAGAGCAGTAGGTTATGTCAGACTGTACTGACTAAAACCTCACGGTCCGTCGGGCACTTTTGCCGGGGGACGCGAGTGCGCGTTAGCATTCTTCCGCGATACTTCACTACATACCTACTATTCAGTCAAGTGCGATTCTTTTCAGAGTAGTGTAACCACGAGTAAAAGAAATTACTCGTAGTCACACTGGTGTAGCAAACCGGTGTGACCTAAGTATTGCATACAAATGAAAAACCTACATGACAAAATGTATGGAACAGCTGTTTTTTTTCGCGTCAAGCTTTTTTTATTAGATACGTTTATCAATATTTAATAATAAAAATAATAATGATGATGCGCACTTGGCTCAGGCCCGTGCTCATCATTTATAGTGCCGACTTTAAGTCGAGTAGATGAAAACCTAAACTCAAATAATAATATTAAATATATTTAACCAAAATAACCTTTATATTTAAATGAAAACGCTATACAATCGCATGCACATTACATTTTAAGCAGTAGACTTACATGGTGCGCATCCACTGCAGTTGCTATAAGACCAAAAGTCCTATGCAAATGTGTTTTGGCTAGCCTTCTAGCCCTTAATCTGGAACACGGTTACAAGCATTGTTAGTGCCAACAGCTTTTCCCGGCTGTACAGTCAGTTCCACCAAATAATTACCCTCTCATCATCATCATTTCACGCCCATAGATTTTCTGAGATCTTTTGCAGCCTGCACTCAATAGCTCCTCGCAACCTATTTTGTGAGTTGTACACAGTTTGTTTAATACCCATTTAAAAACAATCTCACCTTATTTTAAAATATGATGTGGTCAACGGTGTAGCACTATTGCCTAGAAAAAACCTATTCACTCTCCTATTCTTAGAAATCTTACCCAGAAAATAGTTAGTAGTTTTAAGAGCTTAAAAGTAACCTAAAATTACCCAGTATTCAGCAAGGTTTAATGTTACTAATGGGTTTTTTTGTTACAGCACAGGTGCCCTAATTTCCTTTTTTTAATTTTTGATAGGTCAAAAATAAGATTTTTTTTTTTATCTGTATGTACCTACTGAAATTCTTCTAGTTGAACGTGAAACTGAATGTAATATATAATATTACAAATAGCGTCCTGAATATTGGCGAAATATTTGTTAAAAATATTTCTCGGAATAAACGGGCTGTTTCCTGTGTCCGGTTTGTTCATGTACCCTTAGCATTGTTTTTGCCGTTATCGAATTCTATTTAGTGACCAAATTACATACTGTTAAACATTAAAATTCTTTAGCAACCCCAACGTACCACTCCACAAAGTCCTCTAGTTTACTGCCTAAGGCCCATTTGTTCGGCGGACAAATGAAAAACACATTTTAACATACTTACTTAATATTCTTTTCGAATCATTAAGTATGTAGGTATATGTGTGTAAGTACTACCAGTCTGTGTAAATATTTTTTGCAAATTCCTCATCTCAAAATAAGTCTCGACGGATAATCACATTCAAGGCCTATAAGATAGTAAGCCTTTTAGGTAGTAGCCGACTTACTGGAATCCTTGCTATGTACTTACGAGCACATTATTATACTTATGTATTCCGTAGAGTAGGTAATACCTACTCTGTATAACCGTGACGACGACTGTGAGTATCCAGACAAACCTTTTGTGGTATATAGGACACAACATATAAAATGTTTTATCTATATTTTTGTAGGTGTCGAAGGTGTCACTTTCTTCGATAAAATGGCGCAAAATGAATACTTTTACATTTCTATGACAACACTATTATATTATTTTGGCTCATTCCAGTTTTCCCCTGCGTGAGTCCCGTGCGTGGGGGATTTCTGGAACTTTTGTCTAATAATCCCCTCAGCGACCTCAGTGACTGCCGGCAGGGGAAAACTGGAATAAAATTCTAGAAATCCCTCTATGATTCCATTTACACCGTTTTCTTTAAAAGTTAAATTAAACAAAAACGAAGCTTAGCCAGCTCTGCTCGTAACTATTGACCTTGGTTCTCCTGTGGATAAGACCGACTAAGCTAAGAGGATGGTATAAGTACTAGGCAAGCATAATCTATTTAAATCATCAATCAATATAAGTATATAAAACTCTTTTGAAGCTGACAGAGAATCAACGCATAGCCTAAACTATAAGTCCTAGAGGTATGAAATTTGGAGGGTAGTATCCTTATATTATATAGTGTAGGGGTGCACTAAGAAAGACATTTTGAAACGTCACACTCTAAAGGGTAGAACGCGAGCAACGCCGCGGGCGACGGCTAGAGCCTAATAAAACTGGTGCTATGCACTATGGAAGCTATGTATTTCGTGCACCGTGTGCTGACATCGCGCAGCAGAAGCAGAATTAAATTCTAAAGCTCCTTGTAAGATAGGGTTACTGTCGTAATGTGTGTGAACGGGCAACTTAGAATTTCTCGTGTAGCTTTGGTTTTGAAATTAACGGCCGTGTTGTGGCGGTCAACGCTATTCTTTTTCTAACTAGTGTAGTGGAAGATACCGATAGTCAAAAACTAGAACAACTCTGTTTTATGCGTCACTTAGCCGTCGCCCGCGGCGTTGCTCGCGTTTTACCCTTTAGAGTGTGACGTTTCAAAATTCCTTTCTTAGTGCAACCCTACACTACATAAGGAAACTTCCCTCCAAATTTAATACCTCTAGGACTTATAGTTTAGGCTGTGCGTTGATTCTCAGTCAGCTTCAAAAGAGTTTTATTTTATTAAATATTGATTATAACGCTCAGCACTTTTTGGAAAAGGTTGCACACGTTAGGTTGGAATTTACGTTAAGTTACCCACACTTACTTACCGGAATGCTTCTTGTTCAAAATTTGGAGGTAATTCTTTGAATAAATGTATTAAAAATAATTAAGCCAATTTGTTCGGAAAAAGCTTCTGTTTTGTGTCTTTTAATGATACTCCAACAAAATCCCAATGATATTTTACTTTTTATGAAGAGAATTAACCTTCAGCTTTAACGACATAATTTTACAACACAATTATTCCAACCAATAAGCAATTTCCGTTTCCGCCTCCGACAAAAATCAGTTTTCTAAAACATTATCCTCATTAAATTTGTTTTTTCATGCGGAAACCTTAAAAAATCTCAAGAAAATTGCTTTGAGACAAAAACTTATCTACAGAAGAAGATACGATATTTTGATTTTAGTACCTAATCTCGAAACAATGGCTGTGTTTTATTGCTTAGCGCCATCTTAACTCCGAACGATACGACGTAATAGATGCTGGACATCTATAAAATGAAGTAATCCTTGCTGTTAAAACTTTGTGTCGCCAATGTTCCTCAGGGTCTCTCGGGCTGGGCAATCCTAATCTATCAAACATGGCTTTCCACTCATACTAATAATAATAAATAAATAAGTAAGCTAAGCTTGTACTATGGGGACTAACGTATAGGTAAATTGAAAACAAAATAAATTCTTAAAAGGGACAAAATACATTTTTACAAAGTACATTTTTTTTTTGTTAATATCGATCGATCGATAATGGCGATCGAACCCATGACCCACAGCACGGAAGGCAGACTACTACCAACTGAGCTGTGACGCCTATCTATTTCTAAAGACTGAGCTCACCAGAATCCCGAATTGTTTCTGAATTCGTGAATTTTGCTGTGCACAGTTTTACACCTCGTTGAATATGTTTCGTGAGATTAATGTAATGGTTCTAAGGATGGATTCACACATTAGTATATACTCTATGTTTTGTACTCTTTGTTTAGTACTTTAAGCTAAGTACTCTAAGCTTAGTACCTAATCTTTACCCACGATTTTACAAGAGCTTTCTAAATAGACAACGTACTTACGTGTGTATAAGCCATAAGCCAGTGGCGACATCTAGTGATAACTTTTTTTTTGTAAATACATACTTTTATTACATAGAAACACCCAGACATAGAACAAACATCTATGTTTACAACACACAAATGTTTGTTTTCGGTGGGGATCAAACCCACGACCCGGAAGGCAGAGCTACTACCGACTGAGCCATGACGCTTGTCAAAGTCGGCAAAAAATAGTAGGCTTTAAGTAAAGGTTTTGAAAAATACGATGTTTTTGTTGTTTTAAAATGTCCGTTCTCCTGCAGCAAAGCTTCAAGATAATCCAATCCAATCAAAAATAAACTATGCTTAGTACTCCTCGGTAAGACGCCCAAGCCTCTGGAAATACGAACAGCTGTAAAGTAGCTAGTATAGTATTATAAATGATCTGCGACTGTAGAGACAGCTTGAAGCGGCCTTCTAAAAAACATCTAAAAAAGTAAGCCTTTCAATTTATATTGTTTACATTGTAAAATGAGCTTTATAGCGCTTTTAGGTAGAGTGAATTCACAGTAATTTTTATACCATCCAACAAGGTTTGTATGGTAAAAAAAATTGAATTTTTGACACTTTGTCAGATGTCAAAAAGTCTATTTAATATACACTTTAATAATTATTTATTATAGTGTTTATTATTTATTATATAAAGTTTATTTGTTTATTAAAGTTTAAAAAGCTTTTACTTATCTATATAAATTAATCCTGCATACTATACGCAGTGTAACTCTACAGATTGTATATTCTAATTAACTCGCCACATTCGATGTGTAAATCAGCCATTACTTTGAATGATCATCCCAACGTGTGTATCTAGTGACTTATGTAAGAGTACGTAGGTGTACGTCAGCGTACATAGGTTACGTAGAAGTACGTATATTTGACAGGCTCAATTTTATAACGATAGATACCAGTAAACTTAGTTTTATATCTACTAAATTGTTTGTTCCACGATTTTTCCTTCATTATAAAAACACTAGAATACTTGCCGTAAAAAATAACTAAGCATCATCTTACGTGCGATAGATTTTTCCCTCGGTATTTGCTTGAAACAAGAGCTAACATATTTTTCAGGACGCTAACAAAATGTTCATAAAATATGTGTTTATGTTCAAGGCTTTGAACAGTTTTGTTATTTAAAACATTTTCTTGGCTGTAAAACTATTTTCTGTGTAAGCTCGTTGCGGCAATATTCTTTATGACCCTTGTATGTAGAGACAGTTTCTTAAAATTAATTTCAATAAACCAAGCAAAGTGTTACATATTACTATACAACATAAGAATCATTTTGGCGTTTGAAACGTGGTAAGGGGCTTAACACTGCTACCTGCACGACATCTAACGTGAAATCATCGAAAAGTTAAATGTCATACATTTAGTGCTAGATGCTTTCGGCGCCGAAAATAATATTCTATGTATTATAAGGGTATGTATTATGAGGGTGTTTCTATGTATTATAAGTATGTATTTACAAAAAAAAAAAAAATGTATGTGTGTATTCTATCAGCCATCTAGTTCCCATAGAACAAGCTTTGCTTAGTTTGGGACTAGAAGGCGTTGTGTTAAGTGTCCGTGAATATTTATTATTTATTATTATTATATTAGTTGGTCTCCAAAATGTCATACAAATCAAAATTTGTGCAAGATACAGGTCAATATTTTTCACCAATAAGTCTCACTGATTGTACGTACAGTATAATTGTTTTTTAAAAGGTTCTGTATGAGTTAATGTGGCTGACAGTACCCACATGATGTTAGAAGGTATGAAACAGTACCTGTACCGACAACAGAACATTGTTTCCAATAATTAACCCTAAATTGGCGCTCCTTACCTCAGAGACGTCATATCTCATGTCGCCTTAGGATTCAACCCCAAATGTCTGCAAGCAATCACAGTTAGTATTTCGATAGGATTAATATAACTACGTTAGGCGCAACGGGTGACATGTTTATCATAGCCTATCTGATATATAGGAAGTATTAGGAAGTACTATTATTTTGATTAAAGTGGGTATCTACTAATAAGTAGAGCTTTTATTAATGTAAATGGGCTTAAAAACTAATTTTATTTTTTAAATTCTTATGGTCTATCTTATAAAAAGTTAGAGCAGACATTATGTCTTGTTTATCATACGTAATCAGGACATAATGTCTACTCTAACTTTTTATAAAATAGGGGGTTAACCTATACTCAGAGTCTTTAAAATTTTGAGTCTTAGATCAAGATTTGAATATATTTTTCAATTTCAACTTCTCTCACCCTATCTTAGAAAAAGTTAGAGTAGACATTATGTCCTGATTACGTATGTTAAACAAGACATAATGTCTACTCTAACTTTTTATAAGATAGACCCTCTATTTATAGAAGTTAATTAACTTTGACAGTTACAAAAACAGACAAATGAATACTGGTAAGGGTTAAATTTTAGAAGCTGGGTTAAATGTCAGAACTCATTACTGTTCATCACTGGTAATCCTTGCAGAAGCGCAAACCATGCGAGTTCAAATTACTCAAAGGAATATGGTTCTTACGTGCATTACTATACAAGCTATGTAATTTGCTAGATTTGTAGACAAATACCGTGGGATATTTTGATGATAGTCAGGGAAGTATGGATCTTACGTGTGTTGTGATAGAGGCTATGTTTTGCGTTAGATTTGAATGCCCTGTGCTATTTTGTATCACAGTCAGAAGCAGCGGATTAAATTTCCTGTTGGTGTAAGTTATAAGCGGTAGCGGAAAATGATTTTTAATATTAGATTACAAAATGTGTAGTCAAAGTGAATTACATACGAATAAAAAAGGTGATAGTGATCAAAAAAATTTTTTTTAACTCTTAAAATATTATGAAGGATATTCTCTTTACTCAAACAGTACCTAAATCAAGAAGGAGATAAAATCTGCAGTGAAACCCGTTCTCCGGGTATTATGCACGTCTCTAGATTTTCGTGTTCAAGATAATAATAATAATTACTATCGTATCGTTGCTGATCTGAACAAAAGACTTGTAAATAATATCCCTATAGGCACATCAGGGTCTTGTGCATAGACGCATAGGTAAAAGGTCAGCCCAGGATGTAGATAGATAAAAAATACTTTATAACTTAAAAAAATATTTCTTATGCGTGATAAGGATACACGTAATTATAGAATAGTTTGGAATAAAATATAGGCCTAAATCATGTGTTTCAATGTATTTAGATAGCAAAAAGAGGTACAAACCTGTTGTGACGAGAACCGCTTGGATCCTATAATATAAGCCAATGCTGATGAGTTGGTAGCAAAGCTGAGCTGTTTCGCAGCCGTTCTGTGCAATATTTGACTTTACACCCGTTTTTCTGCCGTTAATCTCAGAATATTAAAGAATGCACCCGACTACGAAATATTCAACGAAGGATGAAGATATTTTATTCTAGAAATTACTTACTTTAAAAAAATATCATTGCTCGCTCGTGCTCTTTAGCGCCGAGAAGAAAAATGTTATAAATAAATACTCATGGACAGGACATGTTACGCAACGCCCTCTAGTCCCAAACTAAGCAAAGCTTGTACCATGGGAACTCGATTGCTGATAGAATACTTATAAAAATATATGTAAACTACAATGAATTTGCAACTATAGTGGGTTCCAAAAATTAAGTATATTTTGACTTATTACTGCATGTCGCTGCTATTTGACTACCTCAAAAAATAACATGAGTAAACCCAACTACTATGAAATCATAAGAAATATCTAATGTGCCTTTAGTTTTTGAAAGTTATTGATCTTGCAACCTCATTGAAACCAAAACACATACAGTTGTAAAAACCTCGAATTTCGGCGCACACACTGAATTCAGAAAAGCAGTTTCCTCCGAAAGCCCTAACAACACGACACATAAATCACACGACACAATCAGAACTCCTTTTACCAGCTTTTACCTCACAAATCACCTCCGAAGCACAAATACACTCTTTTATTACCTCTAAAGTAATAAAACACTTCCAAAATAATCCTATAAGAAAACAAAGCTAAATTCGGTGTGAGTGTGCAAAATAACAGTCAAGTGTGAGTTAAAATTTCCCACCACACCAGTTATGTACTTATAGTCTGCACTACATTTTCTATACAACAAAATCTAATCATCATCATCATCATCATTCAATATATATAAAACTCTTTTGAAGCTGACAGAGAATCAACGCACAGCCTAAACTATAAGTCCTAGAGGTATGAAATTTGGTGGGTAGTATCCTTATATAGTGTAGGGGTGCACTAAGAAAGGAATTTTGAAACGTCACACTGTAAAGGGTAGAACGCGAGCAACGCCGCGGGCGACGGCTATTAAATAATAAAACCGAACTAGGTATGTAAATTTTTTTTTAGTTTTAACAAAACTAAAAAAAAATTACAGTCTTAAGTATTTAGCCTGCAAATGCATTATGGCGGCAGCCGGCTCGGAAGCCAGAGTATTTTCTTTACTGATAATGTCGGCTGCTGTAATTACTTATAAATCGAGGTAATATTAAATTGCACTTGAATAATACCAAGTTTAATCAAAATTAAGTATGAACATGTGCATTTCACTTAGTGCATTTTTTAAGATTTAGCAAATGAATTTCACGAGCTAAAGTTTTTTCATGTAGGTATGGCGACTTTTTTGTACTTGGACTTTGTTTTTTATATTTGCCGCAGCCATGCACGTAGGCTGTTACTTTTAACTAATTTTCTGTTAGCTACGGAACCCTAAAGTGATATGAAAATGTAAATATCCTTATTTAGAATTCTCCTGCTACCTTGAAATAACGGCGCCTAATGTATATTTTCATATTCCGCTTTGACATTTTCATTCTGCAGGCTGAGAACAAAGTTTTTTTGTAATCTCCAATATTTTGGGACCAAATTTATATACATTTTTATTTAAGACTTAGATAGATAGATAGATAATATCTATCTATCTATCTAATATCTACTATCTGTGCAATAAAGAATATATTATATTCTTTATTGCACACCAAGAAAAGAAGAAAAACAATAAAAGAGAAATGAGTTATGTACCTACTTGTTGTTTGTTTGTTGATGACTTAGGTACTCTATGTCTACTAAAGTAAGTCCCAAAAAACATGTCAAAAATAAGAACTTAAATAATATCCAGATTAAAGCCACGCTCTTGAACACATTATTTTGTAATGTCCGTGCTACGTCAGTAATAGTTTTGACAATCATAATGTAAAAAGCAATAAGCCTAGTTAGATGTGGTGATGACGAAATGGTGGCTGAAACGTAGTCGAAGGAATCTGGGTCGTCCGAAAGCGCGATCGGTCGACGACATCGTAAAGTTCACAGGAAACACCTGGTTGCGCCCACGAGACAGAAGAGGCTGGCATACGTTTACTCAGTGGCAAATTCTTTAATAATGTTTAGTTTTTTCTTGTTTTTTTTATTTAGTATGTTTTTTTTTTTAATTTAAATTTCTCTTTAAAATTTTAATTTGGAATTTTTTGTAGTCTATTTATCTGTGGAAACTTTTAATTGGCCTTCAGTGTACTGTATTATGTCTATCTTCCTACTGTATAAATACCTAGCTGTTAGTTTTCCAAAAAATATTCAAATAAAAAATTAAAATAAATAACTTAAGGAGGCCCATATACTGTATATACCCAGCAGTGGGTACCAAGCTGAGATGATGATGATTATGAACGTGAAAAATGTTTTTTTACTATCGTCCAACTTTACACTGCTTGACGACGGTCATTCGGTAAGCAGCATAGGGGACAAGCCAGCATGGTGTCAATCAATACTAACCCGTCAATTCCACACCCTAGACTCTCGAATTCATACACGATGCTGAAGTTCCTCTAGAGGTAGATTCAAGCACAGGTGAATGCTGGTTGAGACGGTTTGGCAGTTTAACGTGTTTATAAATTCGGGGGAATTATTATTATTATTTATTTAGACATTATTATTGTAACACACTAAATTCACCACAAATCCTAGGCCAAATGTTTGCAATGTAGAAAAATAAATGTACTGTTAGTAATGCAAATAAAATAAAATGACGTCATTTGAAAGCACCATCAATGGCTTGATTAAGTTCAAACCCCAAATTAAAGTGACACACTTTTAGGAAGACGTGCTGGGAAGGAAGCAGTAAGTAGGCTACAGCGGCAATGAATGAAAAACCCCAAGGTTTATTCACACGATGCTAGTATTTTAGTCAAGTTTAAAGTTTCCATCAGTTATTTTTCACGTTTCGCTGTAAAACGATTTTGTAACAGCAGTTGTTAATGTAGTGATTACTTTTACTGGCTCTGAATCGTCTACCAAATAGATCTTGCATTAGAAATCTTCTAAATATCAACGGTTTGAGCTAGTTATTATGTCAAACTACATACCTCTGACCGAATATCTACGGTGGTCTATCCTAATATGAGATCTAGTTTCATTATTATGTATGACCCTATAAGCTAGAAATTACACCAGTGGTAAAGAAACGTTTAAAACCAGTTAAAAGAGTTAGTTATAACGATAGAAGACAGCTAGGTATACCTAAAGTAGTAGGTAGTACTTGTACTGATATTCTGTGGTAGTAGCAATAACAAAAATTACTCAAACCCTCATACCACTGAGCGTAGAAAACGTTTTTTTTTATTAACCTAACTCGTCCCACTGCTGGGCAAAGGTCTCCCCAAAAGACTTCCAATGTTCTTTGTCCCGAGCTTCCTCCCACTATCATCTTTCGAAGGCGTCTAGTTCGTCGCGCCAACGCTTACTACTTGACTAAAATACTAGGTGCTTTTCTTGCATAGTATAAACAAACCTTTACACCACTGATGTGTTCTCCAACTTTTACGATATATCAGAGTGATGCTTATTGTGTGAGCATCACAACTTTTGTGCTCCATGCTTTGAGGAGATTATGCTAATGTTATTATGGAATTATGAAAATGTTTATTTTTATGCTGGCTCAAGGATGTTTTGGTAGAAGTTCTTTGTGACGGAATCCTTTGTTCTTTGTGCAGGTGATAAATTGAATTATATTAAAAATAACTTTTTTATGAATATCTTTTGTATATAACTTCGCTCGCGTTTTACTTAAACAAAAAATACTTCAAGATATTTCATAGCAATATTTTCGACACTTATCAGCAACTAGTCATTTTACATACCAATGTCAGTAATACAAATAAAATGTCACTATTCACCAAGTTAGTGATATGACCTAGGGCTAAAAATTTAAATTCTTAAGTTGTGCTTAGTTTTCTGTTGATAGGTCATAATGAAAAGTTTTTTTTAGTAAAATTAGAAGGATAGAATCTTCTTATGAGGCAGATGGTTCTAGGTGCCAGTTATTAACGACCCGAGCATAGAATAACATTACAGCCAAGAAACTACAGCCTTGTTCCTAGCGTTTTTTTGTAAGAATCTATCTTAAAAAGAAATGTAAAAGTCGCATTTGGACACCAGCTTCTATCTATCTATCTATTCAGCCTGTATGCACCCACTGCTGGGTATAGGCCTCCTCTTTAGTACGCCAGTCTCTCCGGTCCTGCGCGAGTCTTCTCCACTGCTGCCCAACTACAGCGACAATATCATCGGACCATCGGGCGGGTGGTCTGCCTCGTGGTCTTTGAGCGTCCCTTGGCCACCATTCCGTAATCGCTGTCGTCCATCTTCCATCATTCCTTCTTGCCACGTGCCCTGCCCATCTCCACTTCAAGCTTGTGATCCGCATACCTACGTCTACAACTTTGGTCCGGCGTCGTATCTCCACGTTGGGTATGTGATCGAGTAGTGAGATACCGAGCATGGCGCGCTCCATTGCTCTTTGTGCTACTTTTATCTTATGCATGTATTCAAGTGTGAGCGGCCATGTTTCGGATCCGTATGTTAATATAGGCAGGACACATTGGTTGTATGCCTTGGTCTTCAGGCTCTGTGGAATTTTTGGACACCAGCTTAGGAGACAAAATACTTATTTGCAAATAAAGCCCAATTTTCCCCGTAAGCATTTAATCTGAATGACTTTCTTGACAAAAACTTTTTACCTGACCCTTTTGAAAATTCAATCCTTTTATCTTGTCCGGGCAAAGGAGATAACCAGATTTTCATTTCAAAATGGCCCAAGTATCTGTATCGATCCGATAATCTCAGAGTTTTTGGCGAAAACGCGAAATAATAATCTTAATCTGGGTCTTTATGTGTTTCACTTCAAAGTGAGCCCTGTGATTGTATTGAACTAAGTCTTTGACTTTTACTAAGGCCCGCAAAAATCGAAACCGAGACAAGCAAAAATAGTATTTAAATTGAAGATCGTTCGTGATAAATTCGAATGACGCAAGTGTATCAATTTTCTCCTTCTAGCCAATTTTACATTCTACAACTATTATTGCTAGAGAGTTGTAAACGTCAAAAATGGTCACGTGACATATAATAGTGTTTAGAAGTTCCATTCCATTTCCATTCCCACAGTTTTCATTTGTTTTCTATTCGCTAGCGACTGTAGAAGAACAACTTTGCTATAGGTACGCTATAGCTATAGCTTTTGTATAGGTACGGTTATAAGCTTATTAATTTTACCCTAAACTTATCTACTAACCTACTTTATTTTAACATTTTGTTCTAAAATATCCTAGCTTAATTTAACCATGTCTGAAAAAAGAAAACGTGTTTTACGCTTACAAAGGAATACATTTTGGACTAAAAGTCAAAGCAGTGTTTTGGTCAAAAGAAGTCAGTGCTCTGAGATAGCATTTTGCAGTGTTTTTAAACGTATAATGACCATGCAAAATCCCTAGGGAGTATGCTAATAGTAGACAGCGCCATCTTGTTGAACAGAATGGCTATTAGAAACGGATCTAGCTTTTTGTATGTTTGATCTAGAAGTACCTATACTTTGGTATGTTTTGTGATATCGTCGTGATGTCTAAAATTATCTTAAAATTATTTTATTACATTTTTACAATATTTCAAGTCCATTAAAACTAAAAAAGGAACAAAAAGATTTAATTAACTTATCAAATTAAATGCAAATGTTATAAAAATGGTAACGAATATTTTTACAACCATTAGATTTTACGGTATACCTAAGGCAAAAGGTTTTTAAAAACTTTTAATCCTGCGTAAACGAAGTCGCGAGCACCAGCTAGTAAATAATAATTCGGTACCTAAGTAACTAAGTTAATCTAATATGTTTCTCAACAAAACAGTATTACCTACTATCAAAGTCCACGAATCAGTAGCTAAGCCCGTACTCAAACAAAATAATAAGAGACTCCTCACAACACAAGAATATCTAAGAAGTCCTTATAACTTAGTAAATACTTGTTTCATCTCAAATTCTTTCTTTGACACATCCAGCATAACAACATCCAAGAATTAATTGAGATAATTATGAACCAAGAAAGTTCACTATACTTCATATAAAACTGTATAAAAGCCAAAAACTAAAATTAAAGATATGGATAAACGAAATTTTAATATGCAGATCTATTAAATAAACGATTCTGATTCCGAAAATAGAGTTTGTCGGTTTGTCTGTTTGTTTGTTGGCAGATCACGCCTTAACTACTGGACTAAATACAATGAATCTTATACCATTCAGAAGCCCTTTTTCCGGATTGAAACATAGGCTATATTTTATTGAAATCAAAGACTTTGATTCTTAGATACAGCTTGAACTTTCAAAACAAAAAGCAGCCATTGCCGACGAGGTTCATCGCATGCTGGGACAGATATTTTGGTGGAAAGTTTCGCACGCGTACGAAGTCGCGGGTATCAGCTAGTGTTTCATAATTATCTCAATTTTATCTTTGACACATCCGGCATACCAACATCCAAGAATCAAGAACAACGTATAACAAGAAAAATAATGTGTTAGATGAAAAATTGCGTTTGTTAGCGTTATGTTTCGACGCGAGAAACGGCTTTCGTGCGTTTTCAACTTACCCACAGCTGAGTTAAACAGCTGATACATCAAAAAAGTCTTAGGTTTCCTAGTATAAAAAAAAATGACATAATTTTTTTTTACTGTTTTAATAGTGATCAGTTGTACAATATTTATGTAAACTAGGATCGGAAGAAGAGTTAAGAAAACCTATAGACTGAGTTAAGAAAACTATCAAAGACTAATAAACAGCGAAACAAAGACGTTTCATGCAAAATGCTAAAATGTATGAAACAGTAATTTTTTTGCACTCACACAAATATTTTCATACAAACTTATTGTTGGACTTTAATCCTTCAAAGTTTTTGGTCACATTAACCCGTAGTGAGTTTATTTTGTTAATTTAAAAACATTGAGAATTTATAAATTCGCTGTTTTGTATAGAAAAATGTTATATGCAAATCTTCTGCTAGAGGCGCTTATCGGGTTTTCATACCAAACATTTTTCGATCGTCTTTCGATATTGTTTTGATTAAGAAAAAAAACTCAGACCACAGGGCTCTGGTATAAGTAAACCAGTTGTCTTTCCTTCACTGTGGATACCTGTTAAAGGCTGCCGTGTTTTTGCGATGAAACTTAGCGATATAAATCTAAAGGTATGAAGTTGGGATTGTGTTACAGTTGTGATGGATGACGACGGACGCAATACGCAAAGTACTTGATTTGTGACCTGAGACGAGATAATTCATAGCTGTTTGTTGTGTCCTGTCAAATGCACGTTGTTTTAAGCCAGCGTTGAGGGGTTAACTCGAGAACCAACAAAATATTTAGATGTAAATAACTAAATCTGGGTCTGGGTGTTACTATGTATTTTATGTACAAAGAACAAATTACTAAAATGAACAAAAATTATATTAGTAACTAGCCGTCGCCCGCGGCGTTGCTCGCGTTCTACCCTTTAGAGTGTGACGTTTCAAAATTCCTTTCTTAGTGCGCCCCTACACTATATAAGAAACCTACCCTCCAAATTTCATACCTCTAGGACTTATAGTTTAGGCTGTGCGTTGATTCTCTGTCAGCTTCAAAAGAGTTTTATATATATGTATGTATGTATTATATCAGCAATATAGTTCCCATAGTACAAGCTTTGCTTGGTTCGGGACTAGAGAGCGTTGTATTTAATGTCCAGGATATTTATTTATATTACTATAATTTCAATGGCAGCCATAAACTAGATGAGCGAGGACTGTTTGACAAATTGAATAGGCTATATCGTATTTGCGTGAAATTGGTGGATAGCGACGAATCTAAATCGTTTTTATTGAGAAACTGGGTAGGTCTATCAAATAACTAGCGTGAATTTATTCATGTTATGAGAATAATAATCATCAATATATATAAAACTCTTTTGAAGCTGACTGACAATCGACGCACAGCCTAAACCATAAGTCCTAGAGGTATGAAATTTGGAGGGTAGTATCCTTATATAGTGTGTGTAGAGGTGCACTAAGAAAGGAATTTTGAAACGTCACACTCTAAAGGATAGAACGCGAGCAACGCCGCGGGTGACGGCTAGTGATTTATAAAATCGCGATAAATTCAGCCAGGCTTTTACAGTAGTAGTTAACTTGTTAACCATTTTATAAGATTACCGAGCAGTATAAAAAATTACAGAATCACCAAAATGCTTGGACAAATTAAAACACCCAAAATGCCATTATTATTTATAGTTGTAACAAAAAAAATTACAAGACCACTCCTTATACACGAAACCTAGCCCAAATTTCGACAGTATATAATTATTATGATATTATCTTAATAGATACAGTTTTATCTATATTTTGCTGGGATAGTCTAATTACCTTGTTCTGGGCTTAATGTTGACTGAACGAGATTGCTTTTAGCAGTAAGAGCATTTATAATTTTGTTTGTATTTGTTCAGCCTAAACATTTCTAACTGACATTGTGTACTGTTAGTGACACATTTACATAGAAACTAGGTTTTATATAAACCCAATATGAAACCCAATGACTTCATAATATCTCTCTTGTGTCGTGGTCAGAAACAATACCAAACCACATCATAACAACAACTTCTACGAAGAACAACAGTCCCCGTGTCGTAAGCTGTGCACTACTTTCGCTGCCCAGTATAATGTCAAGCGATGTGACCACAGATATACAAAAAAAAGAAGCTGTTGACAGAAAAAACGCTGAAACGCGCTAATGTCACTATTTAATCACAGAATACCCATGATTTAGTATGAAAACAGTCCAGTAAACGTGCCAGGCTTAAACCTGGCAGGTTTTTATGAGATAACGATTGCCCTCCAGATGGCATTTTAGTCACTAGGGAACAGAAATCAAAAGAAAGTCAAAAATGTAGAGTCACGTGACTTATATCTAATCGAATCAGTTAAAATTAAGTAATCTAATGTCAAATCTCTGATTATATCTGAAACGCTTATCAACAGCAAAACATTTCACCTCTGGCAATCGAAACGAGTGAAAAAGCACTGAGATGATAGGCAGAAGCAATGAAATAAAAGAAGAACTACATGCCTGCTGACTGTGTAAATTGAGCCACCTAATAATTCAGTTTTGGACCACTCAGGGTCCGGAGTAAATATTGTTATAACTTGAAAACTACCCGAAACAATTTTAATAAACATTAATATCTTGATCGGATTTCTAATAAAGTTACTTAGTTTGGGAATGCTGCGTAAACAGAGCAGTGGCTTCAAATTCTTGGAAGTTTGTGATATTGGAATTTTCGGATAATATTACTAAGAATTTTGACAAGGTAATATTGTCTCGTTTTGACACCAAAATATTAATACCTACCTACGTTTTAACACTCATGATTTTTTCGGGGACTGATTCAGAACTTCCTGTGGGCCTGAGAAAACTGAAAAACTATGTTTTTGTATGATAAAAAATATTAAGGGGCAACACTAAAATAAGAATTTGAATGTTATCACTATCGCCAAGCGGTGATGCTCGCATTGCTGTGTTCCGGTTTGAAGGGTAGGGGCGCTGGTGTAATTACAGGCACATGAGACTTTAAGATCTTTACGTATCAGAGTGATGGACGCAGTGCATTGCCTTACAGGGCACGTCCTCATTGGACTTGCTCTGTGAGGTAATGCATTGTTATAGGCAGAAGTTACCACTTAACATCAGGTGAGCTATCAGTTTGTTCCATTACTTTTATCATAAAAAAAAAAACTTCTTGAATAATATGTCCCTATGCTGACTGTACCAGCTGATTACAAAATACGTTCTTAGAAGAGTGTTTAATACCGCTTCAAAGAATTTTATGAAAACTTCAAACAAAAACTAGAAGCTCTGAAACAAAATATCCCGGTTCAAACCAGGTTCACAAAAATTTCAAAGTAAAAATTTTATACTGAGAAGCGTGAAAGCATGTAAAAAGCTACTCAAACGTAGCAAGTACAGTATCCAGCTTTGAGGATATTCTGAGGGTGGTATTGAGGTGAAGAGTGCTGATACTTTTAAAAAATATAAGTGTTTATAGAGCGACAATCACTCTATGGATGGGAAAACTCACAAATAGTTTGTTATAGAATATAGGGGACTAATATTGTCGAGTAGTGAAATAAGCGCTGATATATATATTTTTTAATGATAATAGTGATGGAACAAGCTGATAGCTCACCTGATGTTAAGTGGTAACTTCTGCCTATAACAATGCATTACCTCACAGAGCAAGTCCAATGAGGACGTGCCTTGTAAGGCAATGCACTGCGTCCATCACTCTGAGACGCAAAGATCTTGAAGTCTCATGTGCCTGTAATTACACCGGCGCTCTTACCCTTCAAACTGGAACACAGCAATGCGAGCATCGCTGCTTGGCGGCAGAAATAGGTACGATGGTAGTACTTCCCCGGACGAGCTCTCACCAAGAGCTCTACTACTAGTAAATAATCAAAGAAGTGAGAAATATGTTTAATTTTTTTATACCCCCAAATGGAGGATAGAACTATTCAAAATGTATGGGAAAAAAACTGCAATTTTGATACATTTTCTATTCTCAAGCAGTTACACAATATTAACTAGAGTATTATTTACCTTTACCTTTGTTATGCCGCATCTGACAGGCGTCATGGCTCAGTCGGTAGTAGCTCTGCCTTCCGTGCTGTGGGTCGTGGGTTTGATCCCTACCGAGAACAAACATTTGTGTGTTGTAAACATAGATGTTTGTTCTGTCTGGGTGTTTCTATGTATTATAAGTATGTATTTACAAAAAAAAATATATGTATGTATTCTATCAGCCATCTAGTTTCCATAGTACAAGCTTTGCTTAGTTTGGGACTAGAAGGCGTTGTGTTAAGTGTCCGTGAATATTTATTATTTATTATTATTATTATCTTAACACGTTTGGTGTTACATAGTTCATACTACCGGTTCATACATTGTTTTAGTTTAATGTTTTTTACTCTGAGTGTGATCCGAGTCTTTACTAAGAGGATGTTTGAGAAAATCTTCAGGTGTGAAAAGTTTGACGTGCTGAAAATAGTGAGCAAAATGTGGAAAGATTTGAGAAGATATTTTAAAGAGATACCTATTACTGATTTAGATGTAGTTAAGTCTATAGGTACATACACAATACTTAGTTGAAAATTTATACGTATTTTTTTTACTTCTCATTATTTTTGGATTTGATTTATAATCGGTATCTATTAAATAAAATCAAATGCTACTTTAAGGTACCTATTGAAGATTCAGTTTTTTTTACAAAACTGTGTAAATATGTTGTAGCTCTTACGATTAAACATAGCCGCCACAAAATAATCTAAAACTGACATTACAATAAAAACAACAGAACGATCCGAAAGTTCAAAGAACAAAAGACGAACTCAATAACTTGGGATAAAAATTATGAGAATAATAGACAGTCACGGAAAAGGAAAGGAAAAATGGGAATTTTTACTCAATTATATCCGGAGAAACGAATTCTGAAGACGTGACAATGAATGTCTAACCTGTTTTTAAGATTTTATTGATTTTGCTAAAAAACCCAATTCTCACAAGTCTAAATAAATTCCGATCTTGTGTTATACGAGTAATTTTGCTAAATAAGTACTAAGCTTGTTTTCACATTGATGCCTAGGTGTAATTAGCCCTGATGAATTAAGTCGACGGCA
The DNA here is from genome assembly GCA_918843925.1 of Eulithis prunata. Lineage (NCBI taxonomy): Eukaryota > Metazoa > Arthropoda > Insecta > Lepidoptera > Geometridae > Eulithis > Eulithis prunata. The sequence goes on along the minus strand of OU974020.1, from coordinate 7,992,454 downwards.
CCAATAAATAAGTAAGTTCATAAATAAGTTAGTGGCCAACTTTGGTGACTAAGTTTGTAGACTGCCTTATGTGGCCTTACTTCCGTCGTGGCTTAACAACTGTTAGAGCCGGGAGCGACAGTTTAATGTATGCTGTTCGAAGCACGGTAGCGCTCAGATATAAAACTTTTTTGAAGCTGACTGATAATCAACGCACAGCCTAAACTATAAGTCCTAGAGGTATGAAATTTGAAGGGTAGGTATATAGTATCTTTATATAGTGTAGAGGTGCACTAAGAAATAAATTTTGAAAAGTCGCACCCTGAAGGGTCTAGAACGCAAGCAACGCCGCGAGCGACGACTAGTACTCGTATATGCCACTAACGGTCACCAATCCAAATTGTGACCGCGCAGAACTAGTTCAAGATCTGTGACTTAGATAATTGTTGAATTGTTATTGACTAAGCAAGAACGCTACAAGTATTTCCTACTGTATACTTGACTAACATATTTTACTATTATAAGCGCCGTTTGGATTGAAGTCCACAACTCTCTCTCTCTCTCCTAAGCACTTATTATTCCCATCTGATGGTGATTTTATAAATAACTGTTATAATTATGTCAAAAACCTTCAAGCCTTGTCGATTACAAAAATTCCCATCAAAAGCAAAGACTCCCAAAATTACGTTTCAACTTCTAACAAATTAAACTTCACAAAACAGACGTATTTTGACAGACAATTAGAGAGGTAAAAACGGGCATTATCAGAGCTCTAAATAGGCGCTTAATTGAGTAAAGTAGTCCACAAAGGCATCGCCAAGTCTCACTGCTTGGTTCGTTAGGTACAACTCAATACAGATACTACCTGTCTCTCAGCGCTGATTGCCGGAATTTGAAGTAGGCACTGAAATTCTGAGTTTCAGTTTGCGTGGTTATTTACGTCATTGTTTGGAACCGTATCTAAAGAAAAAAATGCTAGTATTTTTCGCTAAAAAAACCTTACTAGTGTGACTGGTGAGTAAACGGCTAAGGCGCTGGTTTAACTCTCGCAATGGGTCATATCTATAATTTTTTTTGGATGTAAGGTTGATAATATTGTATGGGTTATTCCAATCGAGTCCACCGGCTGTTCCACTGGTGGGGCTGTTGGGAAAAAATCCCAACGAGCCCACTATGCAAATGAGTGGGCTCGATGGGGTTTTTTTATTCAGGAACAAAAATATGAATTACGTTGATTCACTTTTATGTATTATTATACTACTTTGGAATGTAAAAACTCATTCGTTAACCAACTTTGTTGCTGACTGTACCGGTAAATTACTTTTTGTAATGAGTTTTTATAAATAAACAAATGACAGGGAAGAAATCGCTTTCTTAATGTGAGTCGATCATAAATGTAAATGCTATTCATGTTCTTAGAAATGTATTACATAATCTACATTGCGAGATGCTGGGAGTATTTTTTGTAGCTTTTTTTGTCTCGCGTCGCAGCGCACTGTTTATACGTGGCAAATAAATAAATAAGTTTTTAATATTGTATGTTTGTTAGTCTCTAAGATATATATTGATATGGGTCCAAGAATAAGCTTTTACATCTTGTACTTTTCTTAAGTTGCCTGAAATAAAGTTTTATTATTTACTTCGCAAATCACATTTTTTGAAAAAAAATATCCATTTACATTCATAATGAAAATAATAATATCTTTGATTTTTTTTTTAATATCATAATATTCTCAAAGGCTATAATTTTTATAACACCTCAACAAAATCTCAGTGATATTTTTAATAAGAAAACTATCCCTCTAGTTTACTTCTGAATGGTCGCAAAAAACATCAGACTTACGACTTCTAATTACCTTCTACATACCCTAGGGTTTAATCAAGAATAGTTTCTGAAAAGCGGCAAACTAGTGCCAACATTTTCTCTTTAGTTTTTAAATGAAAATATGTAGTTAAATAAAATTAGATAATAACAAATTAAGAAAAGAAAAACTAACGGAATTGACTACTTTAATTCTAACGAGTAAGAAACAATCGGTTCATTCACTGGACGATAAAACTGAAATGGTATTATTTTCTTTAAAAAAAACAGTAGAACAGAGTCTTTACGTTCAGACCCGTAACTTTATACATTTGAAACAGAAGTGACTGAACAAGTAGGTACATACTCATATAGGACAGAATCATTATTGAGATTGTGGTCAAAAGATAACAAAAAAACGTTGAATGTTGCATCTACCATTGCAAAAACATTGAAACAATATGACGGTGAGTATTTTGTAGAAAACTCTAGTTTTAGGTCCTGACTCTTGGTTAGTTTCTCTAATTGGCTTTGCAAATAAAATCTGAACGCGCCAAGATTTGTTTCTGAAGTTAATTAATTTCATTTAGCTCCTTGACAAGTTTTCTAGCTTTTGAAAATATCAAAATTGTCACATAAAAATACACTTGCAAATTTTTATTAATGTAAACGTACTTAATAAAATTGAATTCACATTTTTAATAATAAAGTGTTCGGGGCAGTGGGTAAGTCTCTTAATAGTTTGTTCAAAAAAGAAGTGGAAGTTTATGTACAACGTTTCATGAAACAATAAAAAAATATTTAGAAAGACAGTTAAAAAAAAACTTTTTTGGACATAATAATTTAACACAACTCTGCAACGCTGGCATACACGACAAACATGCTACTAACAAGAGTCTAAAAACATGACATTTCAAAAATGCCTGGTGTTTTTCATAACAAAATGATGGTTATTGTGTTCAATGGGTTACTGTTAATGGAACTGCACTAACCTAAGTCAGTTTTGTATAACTTTATTACACAGCACCGGTGCAGGTCCCATTTAGACTGTAATGGCTGCTTTCACACCGCCACCGATACGACACACGATATCGCCGGAAAGCTAATAGTCCGGTCAATCTAGACATTCGAAGTTGTATAAAATCACAACAAGCTGAAAATTAGTAAAATTGTTCAAAACATAATTATTAATAAAATTTGTAAGGTCCCTATCATTCCCGTGTATGAAAAAAATATTACTCGAGGTCAAAGGTCAAAAAAGGAGTTTTTCGCGATTTTCAGCAAAACCGTAAGTTTTATCATAAAAGTATTCCAGACAAAAATTGTAGATAATAAAATTATCTATAAAAAATGTATCAATACTTTTTTTCTTACGCGTCACCGTTTCTGAGATATTACGAAATACATACGATTCAAAAAGTTGTATAATGTTTATTAAAACTCAAAAACTATTTAAGCTAGAATACAAATAAAAACGGGTTTAGAATGTCTAAACAAAGCCCTAATATAATAAAAAAGTTGAAAAGCTGTTCACATTTACCTGGATCATGCTGTGAATTGGCTCTAAAGTCTTCTATATAGTATCAAGCCTAGTGCAAGCTTAACCGGTCTCGTATATTAATTGCATATATCCCTGCATATATTCTAAACCAACAATCCAATCGTAGGAACGTGGCAATGGTCAAGCCATTTAGTTTGTGGAACTAACTAGTGGGGCTAAAGGGTTAAAGGTTGTGGCAATCAAGTATGATATGAGTTTGATATCGAATCCAAAAAAAGTGTTAAAGTGGTTTTGTAAAACTTTGTACTATAAGTTTTTACTAAAAATAGGATATTTACTATAATCGGCAATATTTCCTGATTTTAACCCAGAAATTAAAAAAAAAAGTGAATAGATGAATATGACACCTTGGGCGGCAGCTAGACTCACTATCAGGTGTGTTGGCAGCCAAATGATTAGCTATACTTTAAAAAAAAATATCGCAGTTAAAAAATTGCATCACTATTTTCCGCTACCACATACTGTAAATATACACAGACTAGTCTATATTGACACTAAAGACCAAATATATGATTGGGCTATTCCCAACTAGCCCACCGACTGGCCCAATGGTGGGACAGATGGGAAAAAATCCCAACGAGCCCACTATGCAAATGTTTGGGTTGACAACTATTAAAAGCAGTAGTTACCTATGCGGTAAGGCTATCGAGTAACTTAGCCAGTATATTAATTGGGTATATTCAAGCACACGAGTAGATAAGCAACAGAGAGATAACTCTAGAGCGTTATTTGACCTATTTATTTTTTGGTCTTGGTCACACCACTTAATCATTTAAGATGGTACTCATTATGCACAGTTGTGACAGTTTGCTGTAAATTGGCTTGCTTATGGTCTTCTTCTTCTCTTCAATAATGGCCTGTGTCCGTCATTTCGACAGACAATTTTGCCAATGTCAAGTGTTAAAATTGTAATAAATAAGTCAAGTCAAGTCATTTGTCAAGTCGGCTGTCGTTTGTTTTGAAAAGAAAATGGTGGATTTTCTCTTCAAAACCTAACACGAATTTTCACATTCAGAAAAACACCACTTTACACACATTTATTCCAATGGCTCACACTTTATGTTACGACCTAAGTATTATTGGTTAAAATTCCACCAAAATTAAACAACAATATGTAACGCTCCCCCCCAACTTAACTTAAATAACTTAACTAACTAACTAATATTAAACCTATACCTAAACTTATAACTATTTACCCTACCTAACTAACTACCTATGTTTGTTGTTGTGTTGTTGTTGCATTACTTTGATCTATGACTTATAACTAACTTATCAACTAACTTATTCTAATGGCCTTGTGATCGTATAGTGGTTGTGATTAGGACGCCTACTATTATGAACCGATAGTAACTCAGATACTTTAAAGGAATTATGTTGAGACTTCTTATTTAACGTACGAAACTACCTAATACTAAATTAATGTTTTCCTATTGATCCTAATCCTATTATCTATCTGAACGTTGCTAATTGTAAATAACCGTAAGTAGATGTCAACCTAGTCGTGAAAGTTATACGAGCTATTGTAGCCTAGTAAGGAAAATATAATAGATTATAATTAAAAGTACAAATGTAGATCCTAAATCACTAGAAGTGATAGAAGATATCCTAAGTAAGTACGAATCGTTATTAACGTGATCCTTTTCATGATGGAAACCTTTCATGAATTTTATATAGAATTGAAGAACTGAACGTCATTTTGTTTTATCAAGTATAACTTAGTTAGAAGTATGTTGAAATATAATGTAAATAATAAGCTATATTTCCTACTGAAGAACCTACTTGTAAGAATTAATATCCAATATAATATAAATGACTCTAAAGTTTCATAGAATATAAATGTATAACTTTGTTACTAGGAAGATACCAGATTGTGTACTATGAAGCTAACGTGTTTCGTTAGGGAAGACGCACCACCGTCCGCGCCTGCCAGTGATTCTCGACACCAGACTTATGTATATATGTTATGCACATATAGCCATAATAAAACCTCCTCTTCATAGTACACTATTCTTTTCCGGATGTATGAATAAGAATAAAGAAACAAGTAATTTCTATTTACTGTTCCATTAATCTATATTCTACATCAGCACTACTATGGATTACAAAGGGTTATGGAACTATATTCACTTTGAACAACTTATGTTACACAAGGTCAAGACAGTCCATGGAATCACATACAAGTGTGATTTAATATGCTGCAATCAAGGAAGCAGCCGTTAGAAAACCACCTCTAACATAATATAGTGAATCTAATATTAAATAACCTTCTTAGTTCATGGTTCCTTCAAACTAGTCTTTCTGGATAGTCTAAATCAAAGTTACAAGGTCAATGAAGTAGGTAAGGTCATATCGTAGCTATATAAAGTTACCCTAGCTTGAATCAGCCTAGAATACTTTGACATCGGAAGTGTCTAGCTAGACCGAACATACGCCATGATCAATACTAGGTATCAGACTAGATAGAATAGATCTTTATAACTCTCTGATGGCAGTTATCATCCCTTTTCCATAAGTTCAGAATAACTACGAGACACGCGCTCTAGAGTAAGATCAACTATATCAAGTACGGACCTTAATAGAAGAACAAACTTATCTTTATAACTATTCCTTTAAGCACATAGGTTGAAGAAACCACTCAGACAGGTCAACAAAAGACAAAAGTTGAAGCTAAATGTCACTATTAAACAAATAGTCAATGCAAGACTTCAAAACTAGTAGGAATAATAATTGTTCCTTTAAATTTAATATTTACTTTACTGAATCTGAAAGATATAAGGGAGAGCTATTAAAGCTGTCTCAATATGTTACTATTAAGTGACTTCACTATAATTTAATTCTAGGTTGAACAATAAAAATCATTTGATAAAATTAATATGTTATGATAGCTAAGAGTATCTATTCTATAGTGTAGGTAACTGTTCAATCCAGGCTTAATCTCCAAAAGTAAAATAAAGTAATGGAAGATTAAGCTGTAAAAGCTTAAGTTTAACTTTAGAGTTCAAAGTCTAAAATTTAAGGTTCAAAATCTAAGTTCAAGTTCAATTTCAAGTTCAAGTTCAAGTTCAAGTTCAAGTTCAAGTTCAAGTTCAAGTTCAAGTTCAAGTTCAAGTTCAAGTTCAAGTTCAAGTTCAAGTTCAAGTTCAAGTTCAAGTTCAAGTTCAAGTTCAAGTTCAAGTTCAAGTTCAAGTACAAGTTCAAGTTCAAGTACAAGTACAAGTACAAGTACAAGTACAAGTACAAGTACAAGTACAAGTACAAGTACAAGTACAAGTTCAAGTACAAGTTCAAGTTCAAGTACAAGTACAAGTACAAGTACAAGTTCAAGTTCAAGTTCAAGTTCAAGTTCAAGTTCAAGTTCAAGTACAAGTTCAAATACAAGTTCAAGTACAAGTTCAAGTTCAAGTACAAGTACAAGTACAAGTACAAGTACAAGTACAAGTACAAGTACAAGTACAAGTTCAAAGTTAAAGTTAAAAGGTCCTAAAGTTCTTAAGTCCTAAAGTGTAAAAGACCTATAGTTCAAAGTTCAAAAGCCTAAGGTCTAAAAGACCTTACGCTCTAATTGTAAAACCTTTAAAGGGCAACTGTTTCTAAAGACTTGAAGCTGTAAGATATTTAAAGTAATAACCAATTAGCACATAAAGGGTAGGTAAGTAGTTGTACTATAAATGTATTAGGTATGTAAGATCAGGCGTAGAATATACTCATTTAACTCTAGTTCACTTTATAAGTAAGTATGTAGTACGAGAGTAAATAGAACTAAAGATAGCCATCACTAAATATTGATGCTATCTACTAGTGTAGGTATATAAAAGTAAGTAACGATAAACAACCAAGGCAGTAAATAACCTTCTAGGAAAGTAAGCAACAGTACTATCTAAGTTGTAGGTATGTAAGAACAAGTGTAGTACCTATGTAAATCAACAAACTACCTATCACTCTAAAACCGACGAAGACAAAGTATGAAACCTAAGTAAGAGCAAAGTATTCTTCACTAAGCATTGCCGTTCGCAATACAAATTGATCACACACACCATGAGAAATAAACAAGTAATAAGAATCACTAAAAGATGGCACACAATATCTCAAGTAAATCAGATAAAGAAACACACATGCTCACAGTAAAAAGACACAATGCAGAATGCAGGTAGTTGAAAATATAACTCTCTCGAGGGAAACCACGTTCAATCTTCATCTTACAGCGGTCCTAGAAAGGAATACCTAGTACCTAAAATCTAGCTCACTAAAAATAGTTGTGTAAATGAAAGTAGGTACCTAAATTATCTTAAGTGAAGGTTATCTATCGAATAACATAACACTTGAATCGAACAAGGTTAAAGTTATCCTAGAAACCTCTGATCTCGGAGAATCCCACGATGAATCTTCTTCTGGTTCGCTTATCTAGAAAATCTTAAACCTGAAAACCCCCCGGATTCCCTTCTTCATGTTGGTCGTCGTTGGACTTCAGATCATTAGCTGTCCTATACCTACTATCCTCGGCCTATGATGAACCTAGAAGGAATAGTACCTAAAATCTAGCTTCTATAAAATAGTTCTCAAAATGGAGGTACTTATGTAAATTATCTTAAGTAAAATGTTTCGAATGAACATAACACTTGGTTCGAACAAGGTTAACGTTATCCTAGAAATCTTGTGCCTATTTATTACTTGCGGCCTGTACTAGATATATACCTAGAACATGTACCGAGCTAGACTGTACACTAGACCTACCGTTTATCGAATAAACATAACACTTGGTTCGAACAAGGTTAAAGTTATTCTAGAAAACCTCTGCCTACTTATTACATACATACAGCCTGTACTAGATTTCTGTCTAGAACATGTACCGAGTTAGTCTGTACACTGGACCTACCGTTTATCGAATAAGGATAACACTTGGTTCGAACAAGGTTAAAGTTATTCGAGAAAACCTCTGCCTACTTATTACATACATACAGCCTGTACCAGGTATCTACCTAGAACATGTGCCGAGCTAGTCTACACTAGACCTACCGTTTATCGAATAAAGATAACACTTGGTTCGAACAAGGTTAAAGTTATTCTAGAAAACCTCTGCCTACTTATTACATACATACAGCCTGTACCAGGTATCTACTTAGAACATGTGCCGAGCTAGTCTGCACTAGACCTACTGTTTATCGAATAAAGATAACACTTGGTTCGAACAAGGTTAAAGTTATTCTAGAAAACCTCTGCCTACTTATTACATACATACAGCCTGTACCAGGTATCTACTTAGAACATGTGCCGAGCTAGTCTGCACTAGACCTACCGTGACAGGTAAAAGCAAAGCTATTAAGATTATAGTTTGAGAAGCTACCTAGCAGAGATTGTGAATCGACACACAGTTATAACATAAAGACTTACCCTGATCTCCCACATCTCATCTATGCCCCCTGGCTCCTTGTATGTAGCCCTACCTTTAATCCTCCGGTCTGACCTGATCCTTCCTAGGTTTACGTGATGCTCATCCTTGTCCTCGTTCTTGTTGCTCATCCTTGTCTTACACTTGACACTCCCTATCTCCTAAGTTCACTTCCACTATGGCATCTGCCTGACTCACTCATGAATGCAAAATATCAATCAGTCAGTCTCCGCACAATAATTAGCAACCCTCTTTGCTCAAGACATGTGCCATGGACCTAAGTCCAACCGAGACCGTCCGTCTGATACTTGCTCACTCCTTTAGCATCTGCTTGACTTCAATAAGTGAACTCCTACCACTTCAAAAATCTAATAATTAATCAATCGTTACAACTACGCGCTTCCAAATTCCGAATAATACCAGAGACTTGTTACGACTTCGCACGTTGAATTCCGGACTAGAAAAAGCGTCCTTCCTACTACCCGCGCTGCCTTTTATACCCGGGTACCAAATGGTCACCGCCGCCACATCCACTTAACAGTTAGTATCGTGGTCTCCATTTGGTTGCGTTCCAAATGGTATCAAAACAACCATCTGGTGACCTCCACATGGTAGGGTTCCAAATGGTATCCAAACAATCACGTAGTCATCACCATCTCGTCGGCTTCCATAATGTTAGCATATACCTCAAAGTATAGACACATAGTTAGTTCATAGGTATAGTTATTCTTGCGCTGATGTTGTAATTTCCTTGCATGTTACTTTAGATTCTAGGCTTTTCTCATGATGTTGAACGATGCCTAGGGATACTAATAGCCTGTATCTACTTTCCTTGATCATACCTTCATTCTAAGATGCGTTTCCAAATAGTATTTATCTTAAATACCCTACTACGTCTCAACGAAGAAGCCAATCTAGATGAAACTCAAAACATAGATAGTTTAAATCATCTACTACCATATTATTTAATTTCCAACTCTCAGGAGTATCTAGATTTACTAATCTAATAGAATATTTCTCGAGGGAAAACGCCTGATATTTTTATGAGAGCAAACACCAAATGCTATTGTAATTCAAGCCGTAAGGTGAATTACTGCTAAATAATGAACGTCAGTGAGTATAACTTACCTATTACAACTACTTACTTCTTAATGTAAAAGCTTTCTACTGACATAAGTTACCTACACTTGGTTCCTGAAACTGTATTTTCCTTTAACATTACCTAATCTTTGGACATCGATGTTTTCTATTTTAATGAACCTTTCCAGGTTAATTCGCCTAGTTATTATTATTCATACTAATTACTATGAAGTCATCGAATGCTTCAGATGCTGTTTGACTGAGATATTGGTTGCTGAAGATTAACCGAATCTGGCTAAATCAAGGTTAAATTAACTAAATAATTTGTGGGATAACCGAAGAACGTGTGCAGACCTTCTGGACCGTTACAGCCGACCCCAAAGTTATACGAGGTGATTAACTTATGAACCGGAGTAAAACTTTCCCAAATTAATTTCATTAATTAAAATAAACACAAATTATTTTTCTCTTAAACAACCATTATTGGTAAAAATTTTATTTGTTTATTTCTAGTTCCAGACAAATATTTTGCAATGACTTGCACAGATTAGATCTATGCTAGCTATCACATAAATTATCTAAATAATTTATGAGATAACCAAAGAACGTGGGCAGACCTTCTGAACCGTTACAGCCGACCCCAAAGTTATACGAGGTGATTAACTTATGAACCGGAGTAAAACTTTCCCAAATTAATTTCATTAATTAAAATAAATACAAATTATTTCTCTCTTGAACAACCATTATTGGTACAAATTTTATTTGTTGATTTCTAGTTCCAGACAAATATTTTGCAATAACTTGCATAGATTAGATCTATGCTAGCTATCACATAAATTATGAATTTTTTTGATGATGTGTAAGTTTTAAACCGAACTCTAAAATGCTGCGAGCTTGATGCCAATTTATAGCTATAAATGAATACAACCACGAGATGCTATTTTTGCAGCGAAAATAATTATTAACTGTGTAAAGGAAGTCTGTTGTGATCCAGACTCAATCATAGTGAAATAATGTATTTAGCTCTAGCCCGTCTATTGACTCTCGCAATTCGTAACCGAGTTTATCATACATCACCCTTCACAATCCAAATTAGATTCTAAGTGGCGTGCAACTATAACTTGCCATGATCGAAACATCCAACCATAAACTGGTCTCAAAATAACAGCAAGATTGCAATTCGGAGCATGTGTAGTGTTTTTAAACAGGTCCTAATTTGTAAAGTGTGAATTTGTATGAAATCAGCCGAAACTGATGAATTTGTCATCTGACTTAACCTAACACCAATAACTCCTTCATACAAATTGTTTGTGAAATGTAGGGTTTGTCCAGATTTAGAAACCAAAAAATTGTCTTTTTCCAAGATTCTGTTGAAATCTTGAGTCCCTCAAACAGTTAAAAATAAACATAATTCCCTTTCGTTCATCACACATAGTCACGCTCACAAATTTTACTAAGATTCATTCATTCTTTCAGAGCTTCAACATTCGTAGTCATACATTATACCCGCAAAGTCAACAGATCGTATAGAAGTAAGACTGTTAAGAAATTGGTACCATTCGTTTATATTCATTTAGTTATGTTATTGATTTATTATAATGTGAAATCCCCAAAATTCCCCAAACCAAAAGTAAAATATGAACAAGAGAGAGATAATTCGTAATAAAATTTAGAATTTTTTACATATTTACAATAACTAAAGCAACTTATTTCCCCAAAATGTGAAATCCGAAGTAAAGTTTCTAATGCTACCTCACTCAATAAAATAATAATAGCAAAATGGGAGGAAAACTTTTCGCATGGTTTAAAAGTTTTAACGGATGCTTTAGTTTTTTGTTTTACCATTTCGAAATTATTGTAATTTTTTTTATAAATATAAAACATTGATTGAAAGGGCAGAGTTTAGTAAGCCGATGGGCAAATATATTTCATTTCAAGCTAACATAATATATTTTATGTGAAGCAAGCTAATTTTAGGCAAGCATATTATTTTGAAAGTATGATTTCATTTTGTTTAATTTTGAATTATTTTGATTTTAAAACAAATTATAGCCTATATAACATTTAATTATTTCTTATTTATGATTTTGATCTAATTCCGTAGCCAAATCTATTATGTGAATATAACATGGTTGTTTATGTATAGCGTTACGTCATGTTCAATAAATTCAATTACCCTAAAACTTAAAACAACAATAACATAATACTCTCTTTTTATATATTATAGGCAACGTAATAAACAATAACATCTGTTTTCGTAACTGATGAACTATAACCGTTAGTGTAGATAAATGTAAACTATGTACAATCCGAAAACATAATAACCATCTCAATAATCCATTTCTATCCTAGCTAGAGTGAGTGAAACCTAGATCTTATTTTTACGTATTTTAGAATTGCAAAATTGTAGATATCTAATCTAATCATTTCCGATGCAGTTAGGCTTTCTTACCCTTAGTTATGTAAAGAGCTAAACGTAACTTTTCTCAACTATCCCTATATAACTATGTACACCTATAAAGATACCTATAACTCTATACTTATGACTATACCTATATCTTTACGACCCCAGTTAGTTAGACTCTATATCTACTTAAGTATATTAGACTGAGCTAACATAGAATTTAACTTAAAGTATGCTAGATTATATTAAAACATTCCTGTAGGTACATAGTTACTAAGATGGGAATCGAACCCACACATCTTAGTCTAAATTGATATCCGAATGTGATAATGTAATGATATCTAATGCGACTAATTAAATTAAATCCTTAAAGTTATCTAATTAAGTTTAAATCTGTGAGAAAACGTAATATTATTTAATCTTAATATTGGTTGGTAAAGTATGTAATGAAAATAAATAATACATGTTCCTATTTTCCATCAACTTAGAATAGTATATTTACAAGCATGAATAAGTTCTGTCAACCTATTAGATCAACAATCTTACAAACTTGTGTCAACACCTTATCTCGTGAATCTGGTTCAGTAGATTAAACTAAACTAACCTATAAGAACTAATCTAACCGTGAGTGTTTAGTGGTTTAACTTTTACTATAGTTTATTATTATTTATTGTGTAATAAACTATGTTGTATCTATGTAGACGTTTATATAAATCTGAATAGATTAAAATGTTAAAAATTAAAAATTACTTGTATTCCGCTAAAAATACGCTAAAGATTCAAAACATCCTGACTAGGTAATCTACCTATATTGTTTTGTGACAAAATCTCCGCACAGATATTTTTTATTGACACTGATATTATAATTGACACTGATATTATAATTGACACTGATATTATAATTGACTATTTTATTTTATTTTATTTTATTTTATTTTATTTTATTTTATTTTATTTTATTTTATTTTATTTTATTTTATTTTATTTTATTTTATTTTATTTTATTTTATTTTATTTTATTTTATTTTATTTTATTTTATTTTATTTTATTTTATTTTATTTTATTTTATTTTATTTTATTTTATTTTATTTTATTTTATTTTATTTTATTTTATTTTATTTTATTTTATTTTATTTTATTTTATTTTATTTTATTTTATTTTATTTTATTTTATTTTATTTTATTTTATTTTATTTTATTTTATTTTATTTTATTTTATTTTATTTTATTTTATTTTATTTTATTTTATTTTATTTTATTTTATTTTATTTTATTTTATTTTATTTTATTTTATTTTATTTTATTTTATTTTATTTTATTTTATTTTATTTTATTTTATTTTATTTTATTTTATTTTATTTTATTTTATTTTATTTTATTTTATTTTATTTTATTTTATTTTATTTTATTTTATTTTATTTTATTTTATTTTATTTTATTTTATTTTATTTTATTTTATTTTATTTTATTTTATTTTATTTTATTTTATTTTATTTTATTTTATTTTATTTTATTTTATTTTATTTTATTTTATTTTATTTTATTTTATTTTATTTTATTTTATTTTATTTTATTTTATTTTATTTTATTTTATTTTATTTTATTTTATTTTATTTTATTTTATTTTATTTTATTTTATTTTATTTTATTTTATTTTATTTTATTTTATTTTATTTTATTTTATTTTATTTTATTTTATTTTATTTTATTTTATTTTATTTTATTTTATTTTATTTTATTTTATTTTATTTTATTTTATTTTATTTTATTTTATTTTATTTTATTTTATTTTATTTTATTTTATTTTATTTTATTTTATTTTATTTTATTTTATTTTATTTTATTTTATTTTATTTTATTTTATTTTATTTTATTTTATTTTATTTTATTTTATTTTAATAGGACACCTCAACACGGGTTTACACATAATAAACAAAGAATTAGTCTAATGGTAACATAATATTGTGTTCTCATAATTATAGGGCGTCACAGCATGCGAGGAGAAATAAACAATAACTTACCACTTAATAAACAAAGAAATTACCAAAATAAAAGAGAAAAAGAACTATACTATTAGAGAAGAAAAATGCTATTGATTTACCGAATTTTTGTTATTTATTTCTGTATAGATTAATAGCTACTTTGTCCTGTTTACTTATTATATTTTTTTATTTGGTTTCGTATATACCTACCTACTTAACGTATATTATGAAATGCCTGTAATTTCAAGTTTATACCTAAAGTGTGTAAACATACAAACATCCAAACTCGTAATCTTACTACCAAAAGTACAAACCAAGTAGGAATAAATATTCCTGCTACCTTTATTTACTTTAATGAATATGAAAATATAAGATGAAGCTACTCGTACTGTTCAATGGTTCAATAAATATTACCATTAGAACTGTAATATGTTATTATTATATGACTTAACTATAACCTAATTCAAACTTGAATATTAAAAGTTCAAAAATAAGTATGAATAACTAAACATGGTAGTAAAATAATCTTCTCTATGTTGAAGCTATTAAGTCTAATGTAATTAGTTCCTTAAATCTAGGTCATAACCGTTTGGAATAAAAGTAAGTAGGTAACTGAACTAACTGAACTATCAATGTTGAACTATCTAGTTATCTACCTATAGCTCACTTCGTAAATAAGAATGTAGTAGAGAGTAAATAGAAATAAAAGTAACCGTAACTAAGTGTTGATCCGACCTACTAGAGTATGTAATAGTTAGAAAGAATAAAATAACTAAGGTAGTAAAATAAACTTCTAGAAAAGTTAGTAGCTATACTATAAATGTAGTAGATATGTAGAAACAGATGTAAGTATGCACTTATCTAACTATAGTCCACTTTATAAATAAGTATTATAGTGTGAGAGTAAAAGGAAATAAAAGTAGCCGTTACTAAGCATTGGTCCAATCTACTAATGTATTTTTTTTTTAGGAAAAGGTAAGAATAAATAACCAGGGTAATAAAATAAACTTCTTTAAAATCCGTAAAGTAAAGCACTCAATATCCTCAATGTAAAGAAGTGAAGAAGTACCTACCTACATATATTATACTCGCGGTAAAGGAAGTAGTTAGATAAATCTCCAAAGACCTAGGCATTCAATAAAATCTGTCAAATATAGTTCTCAGACAATAGGTATCTCAGAACTTTCCCTATTTTTCCTAGACTTATTCCTCTAAGTGAATCGAATACTTATAAACTAACGTACTATTAATTATATTACTAAAATTTTATCTTGTTACCTATTATTAATAATTTCTCAACTAGTATTTTAGTAAAATTAATTATTTAAATTAAATAGGGTTAAGCTCAATCAGTTGATGGCGACCCCATGCTAATATAATAAAAGAACCTATAAATAACTAATTTGTAACTAGAAGTTATTAACTTACGACCTTTCTCTAGCTCTTGAAAATTGCGAATCTATAAATAACTATTTTGAAATCCTAAGTCATTTATTTACGACCCCTGCTCGTAAAATTATGAAACTGTAAATAACTATTTTGAAATCCTAAGTCATTTATTTACGACCCCACGCATTTACAACTATGGATGTTACTTAATCTTACCTCACCAAAGCAATAATATGAAACGCAATTACTACCTATACGCTACCTATTTACTACTTATACGTATTGTTTTTGCCTAATTTGAACAAGTAAGATCTATAATAAAACTACTAAACAGAAAACTACTAAAATTTACCGATTTACCTAATAAACAGTTATAAACTACAGAAAATTAAGAAATCTCAACACAAAACCCCATCCTTTATTACGACAACAAATTGTGCGATAAAATCGCACTATGCAAAATTAAAGTAAGCAACAAACAAGATATGAATTTAATAGAAGAATAATAATTTAATAGAATTTAATGGAAATATTATATGAATTTAATAGAATTAAGATATGATTTGAATATAAACATGATTTAAACTACTGTAACTAACCTAAAATCGATATCGTGGTCACGGCAATTCCATATTGTAACGCTCCCCCCCAACTTAACTTAAATAACTTAACTAACTAACTAATATTAAACCTATACCTAAACTTATAACTATTTACCCTACCTAACTAACTACCTATGTTTGTTGTTGTGTTGTTGTTGCATTACTTTGATCTATGACTTATAACTAACTTATCAACTAACTTATTCTAATGGCCTTGTGATCGTATAGTGGTTGTGATTAGGACGCCTACTATTATGAACCGATAGTAACTCAGATACTTTAAAGGAATTATGTTGAGACTTCTTATTTAACGTACGAAACTACCTAATACTAAATTAATGTTTTCCTATTGATCCTAATCCTATTATCTATCTGAACGTTGCTAATTGTAAATAACCGTAAGTAGATGTCAACCTAGTCGTGAAAGTTATACGAGCTATTGTAGCCTAGTAAGGAAAATATAATAGATTATAATTAAAAGTACAAATGTAGATCCTAAATCACTAGAAGTGATAGAAGATATCCTAAGTAAGTACGAATCGTTATTAACGTGATCCTTTTCATGATGGAAACCTTTCATGAATTTTATATAGAATTGAAGAACTGAACGTCATTTTGTTTTATCAAGTATAACTTAGTTAGAAGTATGTTGAAATATAATGTAAATAATAAGCTATATTTCCTACTGAAGAAAGGAAGATACCAGATTGTGTACTATGAAGCTAACGTGTTTCGTTAGGGAAGACGCACCACCGTCCGCGCCTGCCAGTGATTCTCGACACCAGACTTATGTATATATGTTATGCACATATAGCCATAATAAAACCTCCTCTTCATAGTACACTATTCTTTTCCGGATGTATGAATAAGAATAAAGAAACAAGTAATTTCTATTTACTGTTCCATTAATCTATATTCTACATCAGCACTACTATGGATTACAAAGGGTTATGGAACTATATTCACTTTGAACAACTTATGTTACACAAGGTCAAGACAGTCCATGGAATCACATACAAGTGTGATTTAATATGCTGCAATCAAGGAAGCAGCCGTTAGAAAACCACCTCTAACATAATATAGTGAATCTAATATTAAATAACCTTCTTAGTTCATGGTTCCTTCAAACTAGTCTTTCTGGATAGTCTAAATCAAAGTTACAAGGTCAATGAAGTAGGTAAGGTCATATCGTAGCTATATAAAGTTACCCTAGCTTGAATCAGCCTAGAATACTTTGACATCGGAAGTGTCTAGCTAGACCGAACATACGCCATGATCAATACTAGGTATCAGACTAGATAGAATAGATCTTTATAACTCTCTGATGGCAGTTATCATCCCTTTTCCATAAGTTCAGAATAACTACGAGACACGCGCTCTAGAGTAAGATCAACTATATCAAGTACGGACCTTAATAGAAGAACAAACTTATCTTTATAACTATTCCTTTAAGCACATAGGTTGAAGAAACCACTCAGACAGGTCAACAAAAGACAAAAGTTGAAGCTAAATGTCACTATTAAACAAATAGTCAATGCAAGACTTCAAAACTAGTAGGAATAATAATTGTTCCTTTAAATTTAATATTTACTTTACTGAATCTGAAAGATATAAGGGAGAGCTATTAAAGCTGTCTCAATATGTTACTATTAAGTGACTTCACTATAATTTAATTCTAGGTTGAACAATAAAAATCATTTGATAAAATTAATATGTTATGATAGCTAAGAGTATCTATTCTATAGTGTAGGTAACTGTTCAATCCAGGCTTAATCTCCAAAAGTAAAATAAAGTAATGGAAGATTAAGCTGTAAAAGCTTAAGTTTAACTTTAGAGTTCAAAGTCTAAAATTTAAGGTTCAAAATCTAAGTTCAAGTTCAATTTCAAGTTCAAGTTCAAGTTCAAGTTCAAGTTCAAGTTCAAGTTCAAGTTCAAGTTCAAGTTCAAGTTCAAGTTCAAGTTCAAGTACAAGTTCAAATACAAGTTCAAGTACAAGTTCAAGTTCAAGTACAAGTACAAGTACAAGTACAAGTACAAGTACAAGTACAAGTACAAGTACAAGTACAAGTACAAGTACAAGTACAAGTACAAGTTCAAGTACAAGTTCAAGTTCAAGTACAAGTACAAGTACAAGTACAAGTTCAAGTTCAAGTTCAAGTTCAAGTTCAAGTTCAAGTTCAAGTACAAGTTCAAATACAAGTTCAAGTACAAGTTCAAGTTCAAGTACAAGTACAAGTACAAGTACAAGTACAAGTACAAGTACAAGTACAAGTTCAAAGTTAAAGTTAAAAGGTCCTAAAGTTCTTAAGTCCTAAAGTGTAAAAGACCTATAGTTCAAAGTTCAAAAGCCTAAGGTCTAAAAGACCTTACGCTCTAATTGTAAAACCTTTAAAGGGCAACTGTTTCTAAAGACTTGAAGCTGTAAGATATTTAAAGTAATAACCAATTAGCACATAAAGGGTAGGTAAGTAGTTGTACTATAAATGTATTAGGTATGTAAGATCAGGCGTAGAATATACTCATTTAACTCTAGTTCACTTTATAAGTAAGTATGTAGTACGAGAGTAAATAGAACTAAAGATAGCCATCACTAAATATTGATGCTATCTACTAGTGTAGGTATATAAAAGTAAGTAACGATAAACAACCAAGGCAGTAAATAACCTTCTAGGAAAGTAAGCAACAGTACTATCTAAGTTGTAGGTATGTAAGAACAAGTGTAGTACCTATGTAAATCAACAAACTACCTATCACTCTAAAACCGACGAAGACAAAGTATGAAACCTAAGTAAGAGCAAAGTATTCTTCACTAAGCATTGCCGTTCGCAATACAAATTGATCACACACACCATGAGAAATAAACAAGTAATAAGAATCACTAAAAGATGGCACACAATATCTCAAGTAAATCAGATAAAGAAGTACACACATGCTCACAGTAAAAAGACACAATGCAGAATGCAGGTAGTTGAAAATATAACTCTCTCGAGGGAAACCACGTTCAATCTTCATCTTACAGCGGTCCTAGAAAGGAATACCTAGTACCTAAAATCTAGCTCACTAAAAATAGTTGTGTAAATGAAAGTAGGTACCTAAATTATCTTAAGTGAAGGTTATCTATCGAATAACATAACACTTGAATCGAACAAGGTTAAAGTTATCCTAGAAACCTCTGATCTCGGAGAATCCCACGATGAATCTTCTTCTGGTTCGCTTATCTAGAAAATCTTAAACCTGAAAACCCCCCGGATTCCCTTCTTCATGTTGGTCGTCGTTGGACTTCAGATCATTAGCTGTCCTATACCTACTATCCTCGGCCTATGATGAACCTAGAAGGAATAGTACCTAAAATCTAGCTTCTATAAAATAGTTCTCAAAATGGAGGTACTTATGTAAATTATCTTAAGTAAAATGTTTCGAATGAACATAACACTTGGTTCGAACAAGGTTAACGTTATCATAGAAATCTTGTGCCTATTTATTACTTGCGGCCTGTACTAGATATATACCTAGAACATGTACCGAGCTAGACTGTACACTAGACCTACCGTTTATCGAATAAACATAACACTTGGTTCGAACAAGGTTAAAGTTATTCTAGAAAACCTCTGCCTACTTATTACATACATACAGCCTGTACTAGATTTCTGTCTAGAACATGTACCGAGTTAGTCTGTACACTGGACCTACCGTTTATCGAATAAGGATAACACTTGGTTCGAACAAGGTTAAAGTTATTCGAGAAAACCTCTGCCTACTTATTACATACATACAGCCTGTACCAGGTATCTACCTAGAACATGTGCCGAGCTAGTCTACACTAGACCTACCGTTTATCGAATAAAGATAACACTTGGTTCGAACAAGGTTAAAGTTATTCTAGAAAACCTCTGCCTACTTATTACATACATACAGCCTGTACCAGGTATCTACTTAGAACATGTGCCGAGCTAGTCTGCACTAGACCTACTGTTTATCGAATAAAGATAACACTTGGTTCGAACAAGGTTAAAGTTATTCTAGAAAACCTCTGCCTACTTATTACATACATACAGCCTGTACCAGGTATCTACTTAGAACATGTGCCGAGCTAGTCTGCACTAGACCTACCGTGACAGGTAAAAGCAAAGCTATTAAGATTATAGTTTGAGAAGCTACCTAGCAGAGATTGTGAATCGACACACAGTTATAACATAAAGACTTACCCTGATCTCCCACATCTCATCTATGCCCCCTGGCTCCTTGTATGTAGCCCTACCTTTAATCCTCCGGTCTGACCTGATCCTTCCTAGGTTTACGTGATGCTCATCCTTGTCCTCGTTCTTGTTGCTCATCCTTGTCTTACACTTGACACTCCCTATCTCCTAAGTTCACTTCCACTATGGCATCTGCCTGACTCACTCATGAATGCAAAATATCAATCAGTCAGTCTCCGCACAATAATTAGCAACCCTCTTTGCTCAAGACATGTGCCATGGACCTAAGTCCAACCGAGACCGTCCGTCTGATACTTGCTCACTCCTTTAGCATCTGCTTGACTTCAATAAGTGAACTCCTACCACTTCAAAAATCTAATAATTAATCAATCGTTACAACTACGCGCTTCCAAATTCCGAATAATACCAGAGACTTGTTACGACTTCGCACGTTGAATTCCGGACTAGAAAAAGCGTCCTTCCTACTACCCGCGCTGCCTTTTATACCCGGGTACCAAATGGTCACCGCCGCCACATCCACTTAACAGTTAGTATCGTGGTCTCCATTTGGTTGCGTTCCAAATGGTATCAAAACAACCATCTGGTGACCTCCACATGGTAGGGTTCCAAATGGTATCCAAACAATCACGTAGTCATCACCATCTCGTCGGCTTCCATAATGTTAGCATATACCTCAAAGTATAGACACATAGTTAGTTCATAGGTATAGTTATTCTTGCGCTGATGTTGTAATTTCCTTGCATGTTACTTTAGATTCTAGGCTTTTCTCATGATGTTGAACGATGCCTAGGGATACTAATAGCCTGTATCTACTTTCCTTGATCATACCTTCATTCTAAGATGCGTTTCCAAATAGTATTTATCTTAAATACCCTACTACGTCTCAACGAAGAAGCCAATCTAGATGAAACTCAAAACATAGATAGTTTAAATCATCTACTACCATATTATTTAATTTCCAACTCTCAGGAGTATCTAGATTTACTAATCTAATAGAATATTTCTCGAGGGAAAACGCCTGATATTTTTATGAGAGCAAACACCAAATGCTATTGTAATTCAAGCCGTAAGGTGAATTACTGCTAAATAATGAACGTCAGTGAGTATAACTTACCTATTACAACTACTTACTTCTTAATGTAAAAGCTTTCTACTGACATAAGTTACCTACACTTGGTTCCTGAAACTGTATTTTCCTTTAACATTACCTAATCTTTGGACATCGATGTTTTCTATTTTAATGAACCTTTCCAGGTTAATTCGCCTAGTTATTATTATTCATACTAATTACTATGAAGTCATCGAATGCTTCAGATGCTGTAACCGAATCTGGCTAAATCAAGGTTAAATTAACTAAATAATTTGTGGGATAACCGAAGAACGTGTGCAGACCTTCTGGACCGTTACAAATACTCACAATAACACAAGAAAAACTATTAAAATAAAAGTGCTATGTGTCGTTTCAAAAAATGTCAGAACTCGTGTCCATTGGCATAGTTATTGGCATAGCTCTAAGTTGGCTTATGGTTAAGTTGTACCACGTGATAACGTCCATTGCCACACAATGCCAATGTCAATTAATCTACTATAAGTTCTTGAGTGTGACAGTTTTCCACAAAAAAGAAGTTGATACTGAGGTTTTTTAAGAGGTATAGCTAAATATTTGCTTGCCAGCACACTTGATAGTAAGTGTAGCTGCAGTCTAAGGTTGTATGTTGTAAGTTGTGTAATAAAATTAATTCTGGCAAATTAATCAAAGGGTATTTAAAAACTTAAAGACGATTTTTAATATCTGACTTACACACACAAAAAATCACGAATATTGTCAATAAAACCTTTGTGTGTTTTGCAGAGTGACTCGTTTTTCTGTAAAGTATTTACTCGATGCTCAAGCCTCTATATTTACACAAGCAATCTCTGGCAAGTTTGGAGTTGTGAACTTGCAACTGACGTTGACAAACTGTTGAGCGAGCAATCACGGGACGGCGTTACACAGAATGTAGGTACTCCAGTTATTCATAGAGATTTTAATTAGACCATCTCGTGGATAGGTCAAACTACTGATAGCGGTATTTGTGCCTGTCAGTGTCAATTTGTTTCTAGATACTCGTAGTATAAATAGCTAATTTGGATCGTAACTTTTCTGCGTTTTGCTTTAGAGTGTGTATTGGTTTTAAATTGGCTGTCTTCTTGTATTTCTCTGGTTGTAAAAAAAATATTTTGTTTGTGATTAATTGAAACGTTTTGTTTTCAGATAAACAAAAATTTTAACCAAAAATCACTTCTTATGCCTCCTCCATAGTTAGGCGGTTTTTTTTTTTTGGAATTTTTCACCGATCAACTTCCCGCGAAATCAAAATGAAAGTAAACGTAAACTTAGTTTAAGATTACCATAATTTAGAGGCAATTATCCAATCTCTGTAACCACAAATCATAATGGATGGCGTTATGCGCTAGCGAGTCATTAATTGTACATATCGACTGCTTCAGTGATCTATGACGTTTGTTATTGAGTAAGATTGAAGACGCATTAATTGTTCTGTTTGAAAAACGTTGTCCCTCTGTTGTTGACGGGTTGAATGAGTGATGCGGTTGGTTTCTATTGTAAGCTCTGTGGTATTGAGTGTTATTGAGATATGGTTATGAGTTTACGGATATAGCCCCTCGATCGTAAGCTCTGTGGGCGTATCGTTGTCTCCTAAAAATCATCCAGGTTTAAGCCTGGCAGGTTCTCTTTGAAATAAGTGTTTTTTTTTTAAATACTCATTTTCAATTTTATTACGTAAACTAACAGTTCGTAGAATAATAACTTAAAAATTTGTTCTCACTTTTGTTACTATATTTTTTTTTATTGACTTCTAAGTACCTACAGAATATTAAAGTCAAGTTAGTGAAAAGGGGGGTTAGTGGAGGGGCGTGCAGTAGATGGATCATTTTCACTCGTCAATTCTTCTGCATTCCTAAACTGATCTCTAATGGGGGATGACGTGGTTCTATTGGTCCGAGCAAACGTGATGGATGGTCCGAGATGGCTATTCATAACGTTATTAGTGATTGAGGTATTTTTACGATGTTGCTGAGGCAGATATTATTATAATTTTGGTAATATCGATATTATGTTTTACTTGTGGAAACAAGTTGTGTGTATTTTTGACTAGATAACTTAGTTTGTTAAATAAATGACACCTTTTTTTTTATGATAAAAGTAATGGAACAAGCTGATAGCTCACCTGATGTTAAGTAGGAACTTCTGCCTATAACAATGCATTACCTCACAGAGCAAGTCCAATGAGGACGTGCCCTGTAAGGCAATGCACTGCGTCCATCACTCTGAGACGTAGAAATCTTGAAGTCTCATACTCCCAAAAAAAAACAAAATAATCTAGGCACAAAAGCAAATATTTATTTGGCAAAAAGATTTTTGTATGATTCTTCTCACAAGAAAACACACTCAAACTCTAAAGCTCCTGTGCTTAAGAAAACGTACAATTTCAACTTTACCTATAACTTTAAAATAAAACTCCCTATCACCTTAAGGTCTATCTCAATCTTTGCTAAATCAATTTCTACTTTAATAACCTAGTAATAAGCACTACGTTTGGAAACTCGATTATTACTTTCTACCTTCAAATTCAATTATAATTCCAAGATACGAGTATATCGAAAGACGATAATTTGAATTTCTCAAACTTACCTACTTATTTCTGTGACAGAAAGTTTTTGCAGGAAATAAGCCCCAGTTTCAATACAAGCGGCGACTGTGACGTCAATGACTGTAAAAAAAGTTGGTCAGAATTGTCTGGCTCTCAGAGCTTTTGGGTGACGTCATAGTATAGCGATAAGAGTATTTACTTGAAATAAATCGTTCTATTGGACTCTTTTTATAAAACGAAAAATAAAAAAAATATATATGAAAATTAAAAAATACATAAATAATTTTGGTACTTACATATCGAAAAGTTTGACTTTCAATATTTTTACGTTTCAAAGGCTTTTTTTTAATTTCTAATTTTTTACCTAGTTTCATTATTTTTCAGTGGCATGTTAGAGCAAATTTTAACACAAATATTTCGTACCTTTTAATCATATCATGACAGTTGTGTCATATGACGGCGAACTCTTCTTCTTCTTCCTGCCCTTATCCCACTAGGTGGGGTCGGCACAACATGTCCTTTTCTTCCATTCTCCCCTATCATCCGTCATCTCAGTGTTCACTCCTCTCCTATGCATATCATCTCTTACACAATCCATCCATCTTTTCATCCATTTTTAACTTTCTTTTTTTTTTTTTTTTGATATGATGGCGAACTTTTCCCTGAAATGCTCACTTATCTTTTTGTAACAATCGTTAGTCAGAGAATTGTCGAGTTCTAATGTACTTTAAATCTACTTAAGCGTAATTTTGACTGTCCATTAAGAAGTTTTCGACTGCTTTCACGATTTGCCATCTTCTTTATTACGCTGAATTACAGTTAAAGTGTTGTTTGTACTTGACGAACTTGATTTAAACTAAATTTTCGTATGATAGAGATCTTACGAGGCTTGCAACCTGAAAAAACCATTTCTGAAAAAAAAAAGTTAATTCTCATCAAACCCACCGACTGACCCACTGGTGGGGTCGTTAGGTTGAATTGTATCAACGTAGGAGTTCGGAATTTATTTTAATTATTAATTTACACAAAATACGCACATACACTCAAAGGGAATAATTACCTATGGGCGACTAATATGGCTGAAAAAGGGTTTCTAAATTAGTAAATAAAGTTGTAAATTCTGCTTTATAAAGCGAAATTAAAGTCTCTAAAGTGGGATTACGTTCAAAATGATTGCTTGTGTGCAAATAAAATGAACATTACGTTGGTATTAAATATGAATGAACACTAAAACAACCCATTACAAAGAATTAACCCTAGACCGCAGCTTTTTACAAGCGAACTAAGTTTTTGGATGCAAGAAAATGTATAAAAAAAACACGGATTATTCTCAAAAAGGCTGTGTTGGCCAAGTGGGATTGCACCTCGACTTTCGATCTTACGGTCTTGGGTTCGAATCCCATCAATGGGTCTTTCGTTTTGGAAAATTTATAGGTATGCGCATTAACACGAGATGCCGGCGTTGGTGGACCAACGGCGTCAGAGTACTATATGTTCTTAGTGGTGAATTTTCAAGGAACTGTAGGTATGGAGTACATTTTTTTTTATGATAAAAGTAATGGAACAAGCTGATAGCTCACCTGATGTTAAGTAGTAACTTCTGCCTATAACAATGCAATACCTCACAGAGCAAGTCCAATGAGGACGTGCCCTGACATACACTCCCCTATCAAATTGCCTATACAAAAGTGAAGTCTGGCATTACAGAGTGTAAGCGACCCAGTCAAGGTACTAAGAGCCTTCAAATAAAACAGACCCTACTCACTTATACTTTCTGCTATCTCACTTAAGCACAGCGCTGACATTTTTATGGATTCAGGAGTCTCCCTTGTCTTCAACCACCAAACGCAATTAGGGTCTCATAATAACATTAATAACCTCACTTTCGCCTATCTGAACGACATCGTTATGTACTTTGTGTACTCTTTGACTTGCTTGTGACCGTTTCAGACAGCTATTAGTAACTAAACTTTTCTTATACGTGTTCAGTTTAGACCAAATACTTTAATCGTATGCCCGTTGTAGATATTTTGAGAAGCTCTCATGGAAGATAAGCCTGTCCCAGCTGTAAGTAGGTATTCATAGAAGCTATCATAGTTGAAATGAGCTGTTTTTCGTAAAAAATATCGTATAACTGTATTTATCGGTATAGATATCTTAGTTATCTTTTTCTCTAATATCTTTAACCTAGGTGGAGTTTTTTATTATTATGAAAAACAGCGATAGATCACTTTGATAGTGGTGGCTAAACGTTGCTCATAAAATGACAATAAAATTCAAAAAAACTACTTCTTCCATAGTGTAAGTTATTTTTTTTTTAAATCGGTGGCTTGTGGTTCAAATGTGGCATGTCTAGCGCAGCCCTTAGGTATAACGAACTCTAATCATTCGACCGTTTACTTTCCTTTTATGCTAATAATGGAAAGGACTCAGTGGAACTGCAAAACTTTCTTAATATAATATTCGAAAGTCAAACAGTCAAATCTGCATTTTCAATTTTCTGTAACGATATCGGTATAAAACTTTATAAGCTCTTTTCATTGGATACTAGGAAGTAGGTAATTTTTTTAAGAAAAACAAGGTTTAAGCTATACTTACCTATTAATTATTCTCAGATTAAGGTGAGTTTGAGAATAAAGTAGTTTAGATGATGACGGTGATGATGATGAAGATAAACATATTAAGGCGTTTGTTCACTGGTCGATATCTTCATCTACAATAATGTCAATTGTTCAAACAAATCGGTGTCAGCACGTGTGTGAAAGCATCTTGTACTAAATGTAAGAGTTTAGCTCTCCGCCGATATCGTGTAGATATCGTGACGTAGCAGTGTGAAAACATATAATCTCTTATTTCGTAAACTTTACATATTCCGATGTGTACCATTTAATTTCACCTACTTTTTTTAGTGTTCTGGTCCTAGCAAAAACAGAACACTTATTATTTATACTGCGTCATTGCCCTAACAAGGTAACTAAGGAAAAAATGCACGAAAGAGTTCAAAGCGTTATCGTTTGATGCTCCAATTCTATTTCAACAATAATGATTCAATTTATATAATTAGACGCGTCACTGATTTTATCGTTAGATTGATTATCGAAAATGTTCCAATAAAGTGCGCTGGTCACTGGAGCGGTAAGAACACTTCACTGGACAAAAAATTGCTTGTTAAGTTATACGATTTTTGTGACGCGTACAAAGCTTGGACCCGGATAAACTAGTGACATTTTGAAGATTGCGGGTAGACGGTAGATAAAAAAAGTTTAAAATAGGTTTTTCTGGAATGCACTATACTGAAACTTCAGCATATAAGATAGATAGACAGATAGAATTATGATTATAACTAATAAATTACATTTTTTAAACGAATACTTAGTAATATTTTTAACGTGATTAAAAATACATCTGACACAAGACTCAACACCAAAGCCGTGCTCGAAACAAAAGAAGTAATTGGGTACGTGACGCTTCAGCAAGCACGGCCCTTTACAACAGCACTACATTATCAAAATATTAGTGCGCATTACATTGCAATGAGCAATTTGAACGCACTAATCCCTAACATTATTGCTTTGGTTCACAAATACCAATATTCAAAATTGAATACATAAGAACGAAAACAGAGCATAAACTAGACTTTACTACAATACCTGTAAACAAACAAATGACTATTGAATTGAATCATAATCATCATCATTTCCACTGTACAGTAGTTCGTCTACACACATGTGATGCCTCTGGTGCTGCAGGCGTCCATAGGCTACGGTAATCGCTTCCCATCAGGCGGGCCGTACGCTTGTTTGCCTACTTAGTTGTATAAAAAAAAAAAAAAACTCTTACAACACTTCAAGCCTCCTGTTGCTAATCTTGCAGGCGTCATGACTCAGTCGGTAGTAGCTCTGACTTCCGTGCTGTGGATCGTGGGTTCGATCGCGACTAAGGATAATCATTTGTGTGTTGCAAACATAGATTTTTGTTCTGTGTCTGGGTGTTACTATGTAGGTATATTTTATGTATGTATTTACAAAAGTATAAGTATTCTATCAGCAATCTAGTTCCCATAGTACAAGCTTTGCTTAGTTTGGGACTAGAGAGCGTTGACGTATGCGTCCAAGAATATAAAAAGTTATACGTCCAAGAATAATTAATAAAAAAATCTTGTTAAACCCACCGGCAAATACCTCTAACTAGTCTAAAATTCAGCAGTATTTTTATTTGACCTTTCGAAAAAACTAACCTTTATCACTTTGACCTTGACTTTGACCTCTGAGGCCTTTCATGATAAACCATGATAAAGTACAATAAACGCCGGTATTTGATAGAATTGCATTGTACGCAATTTCTTTAGTAATATTCATTTTGATTTGATTTATCTATCAAAGCCCGCAATCGTGAAACCGTTTTGTTGGTAAAAATATGATTTGACAAAACGGTTTTTTGATGAAATGGTTATTTGTTAAGAAAGAAGGTCGTCAGTCAAAGAGTTCGTAACAAACGGCTACCTTATTTTTATTTTAGAACTATTTACAGCTTTTTTTTTTATTTATGATAAAAGTAATGGAACCAGCTGATAGCTCACCTGATGTTAAGTAGTAACTTCTGCCTATAAAAATGCATTAACTCACAGAGCAAGTCCAATGAGGACGTGCCCTGTAAGGCAATGCACTGCGTCCATCACTCTGAGACGTAAAGATCTTGAAGTCTCATGTGCCTGTATTTACACCGGCGCCCTTACCCTTCAAACCGGAACACAGCAATGCGAGCATCGCTGCTTGGCGGCAGAAATAGGTACGGTGGTAGTACTTCCCCGGACGAGCTCTCACAAAAAGGTCTACTACTACTAAAGGTAATAGCATTTTATTATGTTTTTGGTCAAAAAAGGTTCTGATAGATAGATAGATGATATTTATTATTTATTGTCCTGTGCTCTGTTCCGTTTGCTTAAAGAATGCTAAAGAGCTTTTTATATTAACAAACTCTAACAAAATCTGGCTTTGGACGCCTGATTTTGTCAGGAGGGAATTTTTTTCACTTTTAGATTATGACCAAAAATGTATGGGACATGGGGCTTTATGCTCACTTTGCCAGATAATAATATTGTACTCTATATAATATATAGCAGTTTTCGGCCAAAATATGACGTCATATTATGACGTCATATTCTGGCCGAAAACTGGTTTACCCCAGTTTACCGAATGTTGAATTGAATATTTGACGTGATTTTGACGTCATACCTGATTCTGTCAAAAAAGTTGCCTAATGAAACATCTAGTCTACACAAGTCTAGTCATCAAGTATTGGTAAATTAGGATATTTTAATATAAAAAAAATTAGTGGTATCCGTGAGGTTTTAGTCAGTACAGTCTGACATAACCTACTGCTCTAACAAGCAATAGGTATCCATGATAGATATACTCACGTAAAAAAAAAAAACAAGGTTCTTTTCTTCTTTTCGGTATAAAAAAAAATTGCAAGATAGCGGTGTCAGTTTTAAACCAAAATTGAGGCTTGAACAGTAATACATCAAAGTGGAACAGAGAACGAATAAAATTTTATTAACGTCCCTTTTAAGCCACTTTCAATTTCTCCAACAACTTGTTTACTCCAGTGGCGATATTGGGATGAAATGAGGTGGGGTGTGACTTATAGCGATTTCGTATAAGCTGACGCGGTAGAATAATTATTCCTTTACAGAAAACTAGAGGAATAAGGGAGTTTTACCTGATCTAGCCTGGTTTACGTTATGAACTTAAAATTTTGAAAGGCAGTAGTTGTAGTTAGTTTTTACGCATCTATCTATAATTTGGTGTTTATTTAATTGTGTTTAAGTGTGTTTTTGCGTAAAATAAATGGTTTCTATTCTAGTTGAGCTCCGGCAAAATTGACATTACCATTGACAATAATAACTATCTTCTTCTGTCTTCTTGTTGTTTTGTACATACATAGATCACAAAATATTATTAAAAAAGGCGTCGCCTACAATGGTATTGAATCTGTTGTTGCTTTTTTCTAAATTAATCTTAATTTGACAGCACTGAAAATTTAGCCAAATTGCAAAATCGATTGCAATGACAGATTCTCTAATAAGAGTACTGCAAGTTTTATAATGATAATCAGAATGAATGTGCACGCAGCGCAATGCTCCACTAATTCAAATAGTTCATACTACAAGCATTTCTTAGTTTGGGACTAGAGGTCGCTGTGTGAAATTTCCAAGTATATTTACAATTTTCTCGCTTACAGTCGGAACCTAAAACTAATCTGTTAGGATTCTTGGTTGAGATCAATCAATCACGGCGACAAAGCGCTGGAAGTGCCGAGTTTAGCCGACATACCCCGAGCTTACCCGACAACATCCGATTTCAGACGATTAGCCTCTTAGCGTGATGAGCGATTACTGAAGAGTCCAGAAGGGTCCCTTGAAGGGTCCCTTACGTTGTGTGCTGATGAAAAGTCAAACTCAAATGCTCGAAACTCGTAGGGCCTTGAAGTCTAATAATAGTTTCTAATAATATAATATTTCTAATGATAATAGTTTAAAATGATAGTTTCTGCGCAAAAATTCTACGCTCGAGTCCGGCTGGACTAACTTTAATTATAATCAGCTCTGAAATATCCTATCCGTTTCTTAGGAAGATTACTTATTGTTGGTACTTCAACAGAGGCCATTTTTTTCAATATTTTGTATTTTACCTTTTTTTTTTTTTTTAAATCTATAAATCTATTATTACAACGCGCTCCCTTTTTTCATGACTGAATTTAGAAAGTTAACTCAATTATTACTATTACTTTCATTTGTTCAGTTTGTCAATAAGTATGACGTGAGAAAACTGTAGCTAGCTCCTGTTCTAAAGGACTTGACAATTTCGGATCTTTGAAAGGGTTATTGTTAATCTTGATAAATGTCGGGATAAAGTAGTCAGAGTATTCGTCAAGTTAAAGTGTTTTTCTACTCTTTTTTTATTAACGGCTTAGAAAATCATGGAATTTTTTTTCATTGCGTTGAGATAAAAAAAAAATGTTTTTACCTATATTTTTTTTTTAAATAGAGCCTGTATCCCGCGCCTTGACGAAGAAGAAAAATGAAGAATTTAATTTTAAAACACCTTTTTTGAAGTACCTCATCTTACAATAGGGAAACCTAAGCAGGAGGGTAGATCCACATCTAACCACTATTAATAAATAATAAATAAATAAATATTCACGGACACTTAACACAACGCCTTCTAGTCCCAAACTAAGCAAAGCTTGTACGATGGAAACTAGATGGCTGATAGAATACATACATACATTTTTTTTTGTAAATACATACTTATAATACATAGAAACACCCAGACACAGAACAAACATCTATATTTACAACACACAAATGTTTGTTCTCGGTGGGGATCGAACCCACGACTCACAGCACGGAAGGCAGAGCTACTACCGACTGAGCCATGACGCCTGACAGATATTGTGGTGCATTACGACCCTTTTAATACTTCTCACCTTTTTA
The DNA here is from genome assembly GCA_918843925.1 of Eulithis prunata. Lineage (NCBI taxonomy): Eukaryota > Metazoa > Arthropoda > Insecta > Lepidoptera > Geometridae > Eulithis > Eulithis prunata. The sequence continues at coordinate 7,960,901 of OU974020.1, read as the reverse complement.
CTTTTAAACAAAAACGCAGTACATAATCGCATGCTTTGAAGCCGCTGAACTCTTTCGTCCATCACTCTAAAGCTCTCAAAACAGCATACTAATCCGTAGAGTGCCTACAAAGCTGGGCAGCCATTTTTCAAACATTCGTTAAAAGCCCCAAACACTTGCTTGACGGATTGTCAGTCCCAAGATTAAGAGCGCTAGAGTGGCAGCTTAGATATGATGGAGCAGCTGGGTCATGATGGTTGGAATGGATGGAAGAAACTATTTGGTCAGCATCAGCACCCACAAACATCTGCCTGCCTAGTATAATATTGTTCATAATATATTTTTAGGTATTCTGTGCTTTTATCTATTTTCTATTTTGTATTTAAAATAGTAGGTAGATACGATCTTGTACAGTGGACAGGACGGGTGTTTATGCTACTGCCTAGCTGTTCTATAAATGTCTACATTGCTGGGTAGGTTAGGTAGGTGTACATCACATCTCTCATTGTAGGCTTAGGTACCTATGTACCTTCTTGGTGGCCTACCTATTGTCTCTTTTTTTTCTTATTGTGGAATTACTGTGTTGTGTTGCAAAATATTTATCTCCCTCTCTCTCTCTCTATTTATTTAGCCCGTATATGCCCACTGCTGGGCAAGTCTTTTTCACTATTAAAATTAAACAAATCTTTGTGCAATTGTGCAACAAAAGTTTTTTTATGACATTTTTCTATAAAAGAGGAAAATCTTCATGCATCTGTATGTGATAGATTTTTTTTATTAGTTTTATAGTAGACCTTGTAAAAGGACTCGCAAGGGAAAGTGCTAGCACCGTTACCTATTTCTGCCGTCAAGCAGTGATACTCGCATCGCTGTGTTCCGGTGGTTTTCGTTTGAAGGGTATGGGTGCCGTCGCAATTGCAGGTATAGGAGAACAGAATTGCAGGCACAGGAGACCAGAGCGATAGCCTCACAGGGCACTTTAGTGTACACGTGGTAAAGGTAATGCATTGATATAGACAGTTTACTTAACATCACGTGGGTAATTCTTTGTTCCATAAGTTGTATTTATTAAAAAATAACCAGCTGTTTCCCCATGAGATGTGTCACTCGCGAGGCAAATTTACAGAAACGAGCCTCTTGAAGAGAAGTAATTAACTAATGAAACTGCAAAATTGCCGAGTGACGAGCCACTCCTACATTTCATTTTAACTAATACGTAGCACCAGTTTTTGATCTATTCGAACCTTTGTCGAGAAACTGTGGTAGGTGACAAACTACTACTTCTACATAGATAGATAGTTCATTTGAATACGTGAATTTTAAGCTATTTGAAGCTTGTCAAGTCAGCTTTTAAGTTAGCTTTTCAATTATGGTATTTTTTGTTATTTTCCTTACTTGTGGTGTACAATAAAGAATATTCTATCTATCTATCTTTTTTTTTAGATAATGGTTTAGTGAAATATATTCAAATCATAGTTTTTTACTCCAACTCAGGTTTTTTTTTACATTTTCCTCTTTGTTTTCTTGGCCTGGTAATCTAGAAACTAATGATTTTGTCAGAGAATAGTGCTAATGGCACCGTCTTTTGTAGACGTCAGCGTTTGTCGAAGTTTCAGGTGAAGATTACTTAGGAAATATATCTGTGCTCTAAGAATATACATATTTTGTAATAATAAACTAATTAGTTAAGAAACCTACAATAACAAAGTATGTACCTACTTCATTACATAATATTTTTTATTATAGCATTTCTATAAGTAGTATCAAATTGGTCCTTGTCTTATTAGCTTTCTAAGTCTCGTAGCTTCAACTTCTTGGTTTATGGTAGCTATATTTATTTAAAAAAAAAAGATTTTGGTTACCACTGAAACAACTTTATCAATGTCAAAACAACAAGATTTTTGATAGCACCATTTTGACAGAAATGTCATCTTTTTTGTGCGCCACGTTCTTATCAAATCTCACGTTCCTGTGTATCCAAATGTTGTCTGGAAGAGATCGCTTATAGCGATAAGACCGCCCATTGTGCTTCAAATTTGTTTTCCATTATTTCCTTGCATCTTTTTTTTTTTGTTATTTTGGTGTGCAATATAGGGCCCACCAGTGGACCGACCGGTGGGCTCGATGGGAATATGCCGATCTATCTATCTGTAATTTCCCTTCATTCCTTCTTCTAAGTTTAAAACTCAAAGATCTTACTCAACAAGAGGCTACATTTAAATGACTACTTCATAAAGTAACAAAACATTTTGAACTTTAACTGAATCCTTGAGATTTTCACCTGAAGCAGCTGAGGGAAGTTCAGCTGGATCACTCTTTTTGTTACTAATACACAAACGGTAACAATGTTACGAAAATTGTGGTAACAATGTTGAAGAAGCAATTGGTAGGAGATAATTGAACACTGAAAAGGTTTGTATTGTCATTTCAATTGAATACAAAACAAAAACACAAAAGTTCTATTCATAAAACAATCCTACTGATTCGAAACCCACTAATTGGTGAAAGGCAATTTCATTGTTTGATTACCAGCTTTGATTGCACTAACACACAAATCTATACCATATTTATGATGTTTAACATGTTTTTTCTTGGGACAAAAGTAAATTTTTAAACGATCAAAAGAACCATAGCATTGAACCCACTTTTTTTTAGGAAATACTACGTGTACTTTTCTTCTTCTTCTTCTTCTTCCTGTCCTTATCACTAGGTGGGTTCGGCACAACATGTTCTTTTCTTCCATTCTCCCCTGTCATCCGTCATCTCAGTGTTCACTCCTCTCCTATACATAATTATCTTTTACACAATCCATCCATCTTTTCTTGGGCCTATCTCTTCCTCTATATCCATCCACATTCATACTACGTGTAATATTAAGATACCTAATACATTTTTGAAGTTTTTTTTATAAATCTAGTCAATCTAAAAATGGTTTGTCGATCTTACCTGTGCCACCATGTCAACTTCCACTCGTACGTGCCTCAATTTCGCTTAACTAAAGCACCAAGCACTAGCTTAAAGGCTTGTTTAAGCTGCACTAGTACTAACTCAAGTTACGAGAGCATTACTGTCTGTTGTCTGAAGAATTTTTTTGTTGTTGAATAAATAAATGAAATGAATGAATGAAAATACTTTATTGTAAGGTACACCTTACAAACTAATATGCGAGACAGATTATATTACATTACATTACGTACAATGGGCGGTCTTATCGCAAGGGAAATGTTATATTTAATTAGATTAGATTTAAATAGAAAATTCTTTATTTCACTTACGTATTAAAAAGCCGTCCAGAGGAGAGTTTAATGCTATTTAGCATTATCTATCAAGTAACCTGGGCCACAGATCATAAAATACTTTACTAGTACCTACCTAGGCGTAGTGTGGACATGATGATAGTTTCATGTCTACAAGACGGACTTACTTAGATAATAATAGTTCTGTAAGTACTAAGTGTACTTTTTTTACAAAAAATAATGTGAACTCAAAATTATATTTTTTGAGTTCCTAATTCCTACAAGAAGCCCTTATAGTTTCGCTCAGTCCTTATTTTCGTTACTAAAGAAGAAAGTACTCTGATTGAATAAAACACTTGTTACTTGACTAAAGTACTAGCGTAGTTCAACCCCGCCTTTAACGCCCTTTGGATAAGCTTAATTAAAATGTCTGTGAAAGCGTCCTTAGACGCCTTTCTGTGCTCTCACTTCTCACACTAGTATTTTTTAACTTAACTTAAGTTACTAAGTTTTATTTATATTACAAAATTATTCTCAAATTAGACAAAGAACACATAAAAAACTAAACGGTTTTTGTAGCTAGTTATTCTAGTATTTATCCAATGTATTGCTTAGTAATAATAATATAATAATTACATGTTACAATATTTTTGATTACAGTGCCTTCTGGTAAGATCGGGGTAATAGTAAGTCAGGATGCTAAGCAATTCGGCGATATTTTTAAACGATAATTGCTTAGTTACGTGATTTATCCGGACTTAATATTACGCCGATCTTACCAGTAGGCATCCTAATAAAAAAAAACTTAAACTTCGTAAAACTACCATAAGTCCAAACTAAGTTTAATATCAGTTTAATATCACTGTATTTATGTTCCAAATAAACATTTTTGATTTTGATTTGATTTTTGAATTGGCTTACGTTTTACCAATTTTATGTCTCAAGCATTGATAAAATAATTTAAAGTGCTTACTGATTATTATCAAGTTAAATAGTTACGGTAAATAAAGGTTAAAGTACAAAAGCCTCAATAAGTCGGCCCTCCATTTCATTTCATTATCTCAGATACATTTTCATTCAATAAATTTTACATTTACACCTAAAATATTTCCTACAGAGAACTCATTTGAAAAATATGAAATTACAAAAGTTCTACCCTCAGCGGGATAGCCCAATTTCCACAACTAGAAGTGGAATTTCCGGACAAGTTGGCAATTTGCAACATTCGTACAAACATACCCGGCGCAGTTTAGAGAGGCGAATGATAAGTTAATCGATATTTTTTTCAATAAAAAAGTCGGATCATACAGAGCTCAACCTTACAAAAGCAAAAAATACGTTTACTGAGAAAATTTCTTATTAACACTAGAAAACGCAGCGTAGGAACGTTTTTCACAAGATGGGACGACGATCTACTAAAGGCTACTGGCGGCTGTTTTTGGCTGCAGGCTCATTGGTTGCTCTCAAAATCTATAGAAAAAGGTTGTGTTTAAAATTCGTATGAGTTGGCCAACTATGGTGTTGGAATTTTTAGACCGCCTTAAGGTCTCCGTCGTGGCTTAACGACTGCCGAGACTAAAAGTTTAACGTGCCCTCCTAAGTTCTAAGATGTAAATATGCCACTCATGGTAAAAATTTATTTAGCAAGCTGAGCCACAAGCGCTTCAAAGTAGCTGATGCTGATGATTGCACGTCAATAAGTACTAGAAGTTGACTGTTGAGCTTAGTATATAAAAGACGGACCAATTATAAAAGCCGGATAAATTATAAAAGCCGGATTTTTGAAAACCAGTTGCAACTCTACCACGGTCATTTATCTGAGCTATTAGCTAACTAGCTTTAGTAGGTACTGTGAATTGCAAACTTGCTCGGTTTCTGATACCTACCTTAATTGAGTTATTTTCGAATTATCGGGTAGTTGAACAAAGTTGCTGGCTTGATTTATTATTATGGCGTTTTGTGGTTGCAACTTTAAATGATTGACTGCAAGGCGGGAAACAGTCCAGAAAAGGGGCGCGGGTTCGATTCCCAGAAAAATACTTTCTATTTTTGTGAACTGACAACATAATATTCTGAGTTTAATAGTTTTGCAACAAAACCATCTTATTTTCCAACATGCATAAAACTATTTTACTTCGTAGAAAAGGTTAAATATACTACACCTACTATACAATTAAATATAATTAAAAAATACCTCAAAAAAAAGTGGCACTGCGTCTCATCTATTTGTTGTTGCTTCGGCATTCATACCTTTAAACTGAAACTATAGAGTAAGTATTTCCCGTCGGAGAATTAAGTACGATACTAGTAATATTAGTATGCCTCTGGACAAACTTGCACAAAAAGTCTGCAATTGCATCATTCTTAACCCTGCGATTGCATCATTTTTAACCTGTGCGTACGTGTATGTGCTTTTAAACCCTGTTACTTTAATTTTACTATTTGTACTAGGTACAAAATTATTTCTAGTTAGTCATTCTAATTTTGAATTACACACTGTCATAATGTTTCTCCATTAGGCAGGTTCATGTTAGTTTTAGGCACAACAATTGTCCACAAAGGGCTGTCAACTTGCTTTCAAATGTAAAACACTGGTTCGGCGCGACTGTTCAGTGCGTAATAAATGGTGGGCTATTTGCATTTAGTTTCAATGATAAATGAGACGGACGTGCCACGGGTTAAGATAAATAATTTCAGTTTGCGTTTACGGTATTAGCAAGGGTGGTTTTTTTATGTACAGTTCATATTGAAAACTTATTGAATTTAAGTTTTTAGATGGTTTAATTTTTGAGATAAGAATAATAAATAATGTTTTGATTCAACATCATAAATTATTTACTTTTGAAGTTCACAAGAAACTTTTTGCATATTTTCATAAGTAGAGCCTCAGAAAAAAATATTAATAAGTAATTTATTAAATTTTTATCTAATTAATTATTTGTTACTAATCACAAACAATAATTTTACAGTGAGAGAAAAACGTTGAACGTTCTATTATAATTCTCGAATACTTGAAAAAAGTGCCAAAATTAAAATAAAAGTGAATTCGGTTCCTACGCTCAGACCTTTAGCTTGATTAAGATAAGTATTTCGTAAAACCCTGTTCATTTACCAAAACCTTTCTTTACAAAAAACAAGTTTTTTGACATTTACTCGTAACAGCCTCCATAAATAAATAAACTTGTATAAGTACAAACAGTAAAAAAACTGTTTATTTGTTCGTATTTGTTTTGCTAGCATTGTTTTCAGTGTGTGACTTTTATCACAGTATTTGTACAAATGGCTAGATCACATTCAATTGAGCATCTTTGTGGTCATTCTTTTGTTTTTTTGTAGCAAAGAGAACTTATATACAGTATCTGTAGCCTGCAAAAACTGCAAGGTGACACCGAGCTTGCCTTTCCAGAGTGGTTCTGGTTTCAGAAAAAAAAACACAAGGATATTTCCTGAGATAAAATAATATTTTTTGATAGAAAATATACTGGTTAGACTGGTACTAGCTTTTTTTAAATTGAAATCATACTGGTTTGGTTACTAAGTAATTTTTATGTTCTTGGTCTTTAGTACTTACATATAAAAATTGGTACGTTATAATATCTACCTGCGATTGGGACCTATATTAAGGAAAATAAAAAATATTTCTAGCGTTTGGGTTTACTTTGCATCAAATCACTCTTTTGACATTGTCATGTATATTTCTTCTCTTCATTAATGGCCTCTGTCCGTCATTTCGACAGACAATTTTGCCAATGTCAAGTAATTTAATTGTAATAATATAAGTCACATCAAGTCATTTGTCAAGTCGGCTGTCGTTTGTTTTGAAAAGAAAATGGTGGATTTTCTCTTCAAAACCAATTCAAAAAACCACATTACACACATTTATTCCAATGGCTCACACTTTATGTTACGACCTAAGTATTATTGGTTAAAATTCTACCAAAATTAAACAACAATACTCACAAAAAACTGTCCCAGCTATTGTCTCTACACGTCACGCCTCTCCCAAAATGTGTTTGTTTACGCAAATATTTTTACGGTTTACTGTAAATTGAGTTATTGGCCCGCCGTAATAAAGTCGAAAGTATTTTTCGGGCCACTGCCACCTATTCTGTCAACCGTAATAAAAACTTATACGTTCATAAGTGTTGCTATTTTTGCAGAATTGCTTTTTGTGTGAACTTTCGGTAGCAATAACTATTCGTAAACGGTACTTATAAGGTTTGTTCGTGGATATGAAAAACATGTTTTGGCTGGAGTTTATTTTGAATAGTAGCAGGTATATTTATGACACAAATAACTCTAGTTGAAAGCTGAAGGTTAGTACTTATACCTATTTACTTCAGGCGGCTAGAAAAACAGACAACAATCAATTTTTTTTTATGACTGTTTATGTCATCGATATGCAGGCGACATAATAGTGGGTGCATTTTTTATATAAATATTCTAGAAATCCCCATCAAGAAATCCCCATTAAGGGTTTGTTTCTAGAAAATTCCATTAGCTACGTCGTAGCATGCTACGGCTTAACCATGGGGATTGGGGATATTTTATTTTATTTTATTTGGAAAACAAATATGTAGTGTTTTATTCGACACAATATCAACCTAAAAAAACTAATCACCAATTAATTATGACAACTTTCAAATAATAGTAGGCACTTATTGATAACGCGCTTGCCTGGGACTTTAGTAAGAAACGAACTCGAATGTTTTTCAATTCCATAACTCCTTACAATCTAGGCCATAATTTTATATGTAAAGTATCATAATGAAGGGCATTCACTACCGAAACCCATTTGAGACCGGGTTGTAATCCTTACATACTGAAATTGCACTAAACTTTGGACCTTAGGGTATCGTAATAAGCTTTATTTTTAGTTTGTGCTTTCCCAGGAAGGCTGTGAGGGACGATTATGTAAATACCGCCGTAATGACGTCATCAAGGTTGTCATTTAGGGTTGATGCGTTGAGAAAACGATATAATAAAAGTTGAAATATATTTTCGCTGACAATTATTTTTATTATTATGGCAGGGCTATGGTAAAAACGATGGTATATTGTAAAAAAATACCAATGTGAAAGTGCTTCGACAAAAGTACCCAATTACGTTAATTACGTCGTAATCAGCATCAGTCAAGCGGAAGCTAGGTTTCAAACGGTCTGGGGCAAATTCGTATGGAGTACCAGGTCCCACCTTTTTTTTAAACTTGCAATGATGAAACTTTATTCGTGTTACAATGACTTTTTTTCCTTCCCGTACCACCTTCTCGAAATGGCACTAAAGTAGTTACTTTATTAAAAAGCATTGGCAATCATTAGTTATTCCATTTTGACAAATATAGTCTTGATTCCAATCCTGGGAGAACGGACCGAGTGCGTACGGGACCGGGTGAGAACGGGCCTGACCCGTGTTTCCGACGTTGATTATCGTGTTTACCTATGTGTTTTTGTCAATATAATTTTTCAGTTTGCGGTCATTTGTATTCTGTGCTTTTGTTCTATAGCGTTTCTCGTATCGGTTCCAAAACTAATAAAATGAACCCCAAAAGCAAGATTCTTCTCAGTCTCTGGCACCAGAGTTGAACTCTCAATTTATTTTTGTTGAAAAATTTTTTGCTATAAAAGTTCCATTAGCGCAGGAAAGTAATTTGGCAAGTTTTTAATAGTTGAGACTGCTGTTGATTGAATAAAGTATTTCGGGATAGAATAAAGCTGGTCTTTTATCCAGTTTTTCTTTATACAGGGTGTACGGGTTATACTGGGTGCAGGTAAGATAGATAGATTTTTTACTGTATACAAAAGTACACAAGGGTCTTACTGCTAGAGAATATTTTCTAATAGCTAACCTTTGCACTGTGGAATGATATTGATATTAAAATAAGTTCTGTACCTATTAAAATGAAATATTTAGATCTACCAATCAAAGTTTATTTTATTCACAAATTAAAGTCTATTTAACAAATTCGTTCAAACGAATACAGACTCTAAGTATAAGAAGTAAGATATAAAATAAATGTCTAAATATTTGTGGCGTGCTTAGTGTAAAATCTGTACTAAAAGCTTTTCAATTTTTGATTTTACAATCAATTTTAATTTCACAGTTTACACACCCAGTCTCTCATTCGCAACTCGGTTCACCAAAAATACCGCACAATAGAAACAATTCCCAAAATCCCTAGCACGATCCCCCTCCTTGATCTAGGCTCAGCTTTATTGACTACAAACTAAGAACAAGATGGCTTTAAAACTAGTTAAGCTAGGGTTTTCTATGATGCGGTAAACGTCAAAAAAAAGTGAATTTTTGGACTAAAACCCGAATGAAATGTCAACATTTTCTCAGAGTGATGAGAAAAAACACAGTGCTCTTTAAAAAAAAATTCTTTATAGCATTCCCACAAAAATAGAACAAGCTATTTGTATTCTATCCGTATTTTATATATTTTATTTAGCAGTTTTTTCTTTATACTGATCTAAAAACTCTTACAACCCTTATATTTCGGTCTAATTGACGGGCGTCTTCTAACGTCATTGTTTTTTAGAAAACAGGTATAGGATTAGTTTAGCGCTGGAACACACGTTAGTTCACTTTGAAAGCTTAGTGTTTCTACTATTGCGTTGGCTTTTTCAACCAAATTGAAAATGTTTTTAATTTGGATTATAGTTCATAAGCTAGCATCTTGCTAGCATCTACTTTCAATTCAATGAATTGAAAGTAGGTATAAATAGAAGTAATAATTGTAGAAAAATCACTGAAAAGTGACATTATTTTTTTTTTTTTATCATAACACAGCAATGCGAATAACGCTGCTTGGCGGCAGAAATAGGTACGGTGGTAGTACTTCCCCGGACGAGCTCTCACAAAGAAAGCAGCGTCATGTAAAGTAAACACGAATGAATTAGTTAGTTAATTACATTCACGGCTGCGTAAGTAATACGTAATACTCATCTCAAATTCATATATCAACTTAACTGAGAAAGTAACTTAAGGGAACAGTCATTTTGTTTCTAAGAGAACCCTTGAACGGGTTCTTGAAACTCAGAAATCAGTTTGTCACAAAGCAAGAGTACTTACTTCCTGCCACTTCATATTATTTAGAAAGGTCACACACGCGATTTCAACAAAGGGTACGAACAATAGAAAATAAACTTTCACCTAGTTGACTTACTGAATAAATTGCCTTCTTCTTCTTCTTCTTTTCTATCTATATGGCCTCTGTCTGTTATTTCGACAGATAAATTTTGCAAGTGTCAAGTGAAATATTTGAAATTTTATCAGTCAAGTCATGTCATTTGTCAAGTCAGCTGTCGTTTGTTTTGAAGGGAAAATGGTGAAATTTTCCCATGAAAACCAAATCTATCATTTAAACTAACCGCAACAGCTTGAGTACGTAATGATTTCTGTATTGGCATAGGTATAATTGGTGTTATTGTCATGACAGGTTTATGTCAAATTCACCTTAAGTGTGTGCTCACAACCACACGTTAATATTTCTTAACTATCCTACTCAGATCTTCGCCTTTTGTTCAAAAGATTAGTAAACAAGTAAACGCCAATAAACACTGACATTAGCAAATTCGTGGCAGCACTAGCTACCGAACAGCTACAAGAAAAGAAGAAGAAGAACCACACGTAAGCCAGAAATGAAAAATTCTGTCTCTAGAAATTGTGATCATAATAACTCAGCCACAAGAAAAAGAAAAAGAAGAACATCATAATAACTATCATTTAATTATTTAACTGTCATTATTTCAGGTGAGATTGTGATCAAACGTTTGCCAAAAAAAATATAAGTATGACCCAAAAAGCGTTACTGATTAAAAGGAATACGTTTTTTCCGTCCTTCGGGGAACAGATAAAACAAACTTTGCCAATACATCACGAATGAGCAAAACTAGTAGGTAGAAAAACAAAAGAACTCTATCAGATTAGCAATCACTGAATCAATCTGATGCGAACCATTTGACGGAGGTATTGACATTATCAGCGATACATTTTATGATCATAACATATTTAGGATCACTGTCGGTTGCACACTTTGCACAGCTCAATGAAGATAGCTAGATATTTTATATTAAGCACTGATATTATAAACGTCAACCACGTGAATATAGAGGAAGGGGAACGCCTAAGAAAAGATGAATGGATTGTGTAAAAAATGATAATATGCATAGAACAAGAAGAACACTGAGGTGACGAATGATAGATTGGATGGGATGGGGAGATTGGAAGAAAAGAACATGTTTTAACTAGTTATTACGAGATAAGAGCAGGAAAAAGAAGAACCAAGCGTAGGACTATGTTTAAGACCTAATCAGTAACTTTTACGAGCCATTGATAAACTTTTTTGAGTTCTAAAACTGCTGCAGAGTTCTAAAAGTTATGTAGATTTTATCTTAAAAAAACAGAGCTTATGCTTCTTCAAAATGGATGAGCAAATATCTATGACAAAGAAAAACGTTGCTGTAAAGCAAGAATAAGTTAAAACTGTGTATCTCTAGCTATATTTTCCTTCCACTATCAAAGAAAAATACCTGGAAACGCACGTGGAATTAAATGTATTTTTACCATGGACATGAAATATACCAAGTCTTTCTCCAGTCTTTTTCTTTAACCGATTCGAGTCTGGAAGATTCGACTTACCAAATCGATATAATCATTTAAAAAAAATAAACTCTTATCTTTCTAGTATTCTAGCAGCAATCTAAAATCCGTGTGGAAAAGGTGAAATGCTCAAAACAAACAAGAGATTCCGCTTGTGTCTGAGGTCGGAGTTATCTTGAGTTTGAATTATCAAGCGTATTATAAGTTTTTGGCACTTTTCTTAAAATAGCATAAATAAAGCATATAGGTAAGCATATATGGTCGAACAGCTATTTAACCCCAACGCGATATAGTCATATCGCGATTTAGTCTTAAAGCGATCTAGTCATATCTGCTGCCTAGTGAAATAGAGATGTACTCGAAAAGCTCCTAACCCAAATATACATCAAAAGTCTTTGCTTGAGTTTCGATTTAGACTAGATCATTGTTTCAGCTTACGAAGCCTACATCACCTACCTACACTGTGCGATATAGAAAAACCCAACCGTGCGGGGTGTGACAAATGTTTAATTTTAATCACCGTAGCATAAGTCAACGGAATCACGCGGTCTCGAATCAGAGGCAACAAGAAGTGGGTCGAAAGATGGCGGAAACGGATCTCGAGACACGTGGATAAGCTCGCAAAGGCCCTTTGTTGTAAAGAGTTGCATAATCATTCTGAGCTATAGCGCAAAGGAATTGTAGGAAATGTGTACGACTCTTTATTGTAAGCTGCTTAGTATGAGGTCGGGAAGTAGTTCTGAAGGCCTTAGAGAAGTCTTATTTCCCATGGGCCGATCGACGATGTCCTCGTAATAATGGCGTACCACTCTTACCGTGGAATTCATGAACTGGGACGTTCAAACAATTTTTATTTGAAAAATCATAATAACCGCGTGAGAGGGAGTGAGATTGCTATTGAAAGTATGTATTAAGTTTCATTTTATGTTATTAGGTATTTTATTATAAAGAAATAATTTTTTGAATTTCAAACATTTGCAAAGTTCCTTGCCAATAATTAAAAAAAAAATGAGGATATTTAAATATTTTTTTTTTTCAATTTTTTTTTTTTTTTTTTAATAGGTATTTGATATAATTGTAAATCAATTCACAAAGAAAATTACAACTAATACAGTATTTACAATATTCACAATATTTACAAAATACACATGAAACAGTTGAGCCATTTACAAACCGTTGCAAACGATTTATAGATAGCTCAAATATAAAAAAAAAAACAAAAAATAATAATATTATTTCGTAGCTCCAATTTTAGATAACTGATGCTTAAATTCATAATGATACATTCCAATGCGAGTACATATTGCAATATTGTTGCAACTTACTAAGAGACTAAATTCTTGTTTGCACCAAACAAAAGCTCAAACAAAGTCTGTAAGTAAGTAATTTCGCTGGAGATAACCCCCGACTTGTCATTTATTTCTTTTCATTGTTAACCCTTTGTGGGTTAGAATAAGTCCATTGTTACCTTTGTCTGTTTTATGATGTGCAACTTTTGTCGCCGGTTGTTACTGTTTCTGATGTGAAAGTGTTCCGCTGACGGATTCAGGGTAACATTTTAAGGGTTAATCGTGTGAAGGGTTTGAATGCTTTGATTATGAGTTTTTTGAAGTGAAAACTTCTTTAGCACCGTTGTGATTTTAAATTCGATGAAACGAAAATGGTAACAGATTACAGAATGAGCTACTAGTTACTATTACACTTTCATTTTGCGAAAACAAAAGAGCGCAAACAAAACGAGACAGCCGTAATTTCAACCATCGCAGCAGAGCTACTGTTGGCCGAACAGTGATACCGTTTGACAACGGGAGCAAGTTCAAATCCAATGCGACATTTTTACTTTTTGTTTTGAGGTGAAACTTAGTACTGCATATTGGTTAAGTATTCTTTGAAGGTTTCACTTCTACCACGTGTGAGTTTTAAACATTTTTTTTGTTTTATCATTGTTTTTTAACCCTTTTCAACGTCCGTGGTAAATAAGTAATCGCGGCTAAAGATTGATTATGAATTTTTCCTCTTCCGAGGGGTATTAGGTAATGCAAAAGTCAAAAACTTCTATGAATATTCAGAATCGGAGTTTTTTAATAATATTCAGGGTAAGGTTGCAATTTTGTTTACCCGAAAAAAAACCATGTTATTTAACAATTTTTTTTTCTTCTGCATTTAGAATAAAATAAAAATAAATAAATATTCACTGGCACTTAACACAACGCCTTCTAGTCCCAAACTAAGCAAAGCTTGTACGGTGGAAACTAGATGGCTGATAGAATACATACATACATTTTTTTTTGTAAATACATACTTATAATACATAGAAACACCCAGACACAGAACAAACATCTATGTTTTACAACACACAAATGTTTGTTCTCGGTGGGAATCGAACCCACGACCCACAGCACGTAAGGCAGAGCTACTACCGACTGAGCCATGACGCCTGTCATTGTAATTGATAGAACATTATCACTATCTGAAGTTCAGTTTTATTGTTACAGGAATACATAATTCGGACTAGTTTATCGACGAAACACAACAGCTGAACTCAACCAAAGTAAGTCTTATGAACGAATTTGTTCATTAAATTCTAGAGCCTAGCGTGGTCGTAGCCTGTCCGGTTTTAGAGGAACTTCCTCCCGCGACACTCAGGTTGTCGAATGATCTTCCTGATGAGGTTTTCCCTAATGTCTACAGTATGGGACATTACAAAAAGGATGTTTTGAAATTCTTCATGTGGCACTTCTGGTGTTGCAGGCGTCCATAGGCTACGGTAACCGCTTCCCATCAGGCGGCCTGCACACTTTTTTGTCTACATTGATTAGTGTCCAATATTTTTGTTGGGTCTTTGAGCAACAAAGATTTTGTAATTAGATTAGATAGAAGATAAATTAGACCTAATACTTTAGTGTACACAAAGAAAAATCACATAAGTACAGGAAATAACATATAACAGATAGTACAATGGGCGGCCTTATCGCTAAAAGCGATCTCTTCCAGACAACCTTTGGATGGACAGGAATTATGAAATTATAAGATTAGCTGTTAGTTGATTTGATCATCGTTTCAGTACTTATTTCTGCCGCCAAGCAGCGATGCTCTCATTGCTGTGTTCCGGTTTGAAGGGTAAGGGCGCCGGTGTAATTACAGGCACATGAGACTTCAACATCTTTACGTCTCAGAGTCATGGACGCAGTGCATTGCCTTACAGGGCACGTCCTCATTGGACTTGTTCTGTGAGGTAATGCATTGTTATAGACAGAAGTTACCACTTAACATCAGGTGAGCTATCAGCTTGTACCATTACTATTATCATAAAAAAAAAACTTCTTTATTCACCTAGGTGAATTAGCACGGTAAATTAAGTCGACGGCACTTAAACGCATAAAATCAGCTGGGTAGGCTTTTTTCATCAGTTTTCTCATAAATAAGGCTTTTACTGCTTTATTAGAAAAACAAGTACAAATTAACTCTAACACTCCGCAGATGTACACAACCGAAGTAATTGTTTTGTAAAATACGTTTACGAAGACAGTTGGGACGGTTAATTATCTTTACCAGTACTGTCGACGGCACAAGTGATTGATAACATCTGTAGGTACTGTCAGTGACATAAACCGGAATAACTTTATGACGCTTTGTCATTACTCATTGTTAGAGCAATTTTTTGTATCTACTATCACGTGCTAAAGTGTTTTGTAAAAAATCAATATAATTTTTGCTAGTTTGTGTAAGTCGGTTCACTTCCTGTTTTACAGTGAGTCATGTACGCGGAATGTATTCTGAAAGCCTATTACCCAGGTAGGAAGTGGGTTAAAACTTATTTGAACCGTACTAAACGTATAAACTACCGTAATTATACGTAAATTCTACCCTCAAATTTAGCTCTGAAAAAGTTACCCTTTCTTGCAATTTTTTTCGTTAAATCTTAGTTGAACCGCAACTAAACGTAAGAATTACCGTAAACGTAACGTAAGTTAAACGTAAAATACTATACTTAAACTTACGGCACCTTAGTGAAACTAAACCTAAAGTTGTAGGCCTATAGCCTGACTTCATTGAAGCATCTTAGCTATTGCAACCACACTCCATCATTCCTTAACACATCAACCAGACGTAGGTACCAAACCGAAGAAATTACAATACACTTCACAAGGCATCTGCGTCGTCTGATTAAAGCTGTACCATAGAATAACTGACAGTGTTATTATAAGAAGGGTCACTTCGTGAAGAAATTTAAATAAATAGCTAGGTAAGGTACCTTATTTTACTAAGATCACAAAATTAGTACAAGTATTAAGACGTGTAATTCGCACATTAATGTATGCTACATGTCTAAGCGCAAAGAAGTGCGTCCGCGAAGTTCGGAAAATGCATTCTCAGACGTCTTTCTGTCGCGTTACTCTAGAATCTAATCCAAATGATAGACTACAATCGTCAAAAATTAAAAAAAAATATAACTATCAATAATTGCAACTATATTTTAATTTTAACTTGGACTGTTGAGTTGGCACTCGAAAAATTTAACGATACTTGCAACTGTGCTCAGACGAAAACGTGAGGACAATATTTTGTTAAACAATAACGTCTTGATCCAATGACTTCTAATTTGTCATGTACGACAAGCATTATTACTATGAAGCATATTAAGCGTAAAAACCGTGAAGTTTGATACAAATAACGCCAACTTTTTTGGCATTTTTGCCAAAACATTGGCGTTCTTTGTATCATTTTTGGAAGTTTATAATTTTTACCATAAAGACTTGACTAGAGGGCTTATCTCACAGTACATGCAATGTCTGCGGCCTGCTTTGGCAAATCCATGTACGTACTTACAACAGAGTATATTATATCAGTATTACTTGTAGCTTCATACCTAAAGTACGGAGTGCGCCAGGCCGATCTGTACAAGGCGGTACAGTTGTCGACACAAGTGATTAATGAAACTGTGCGCTCGGGCAAGGACAGACGCGTTAATTAGATTAACACATCCAAGCGGTGACGGGATTTGTGTGGGTGACTGTATGGAGGTAATTAAGGCTTGGAAAAAATACTTGGCCCTTAGATTAAGTTTTTTTGTCATTTGTATACCTAAGTAATAGTTATTTGTTATACAAGAGTGCAAAGTTGCTTTTTAACCGCGTGTTCAATTTTGATGACCGAGCAATCGAAGGATTCTAAAATTGATTCAAAATTAGAATCCTGAACGTTAGCGAGGGAATCAAAAGAGCACGAGGTGAAAAATCTTTGCACTCGAGTGCAACACGTAACTTTTCATTCCACCTCAGCGAGGAAATGACTAAATGCAAAAAAAGCAAATTGAAAAAAGAACACCAAGAAGGTTCCGAGTCTGAGCTTTTAACAAATTAAAAAAAAGTTGTATGATACATTTGGCACCATAGAGGTAGCAGTAAATAGGTTTAATGTTTTTTTTAATTCACAACCTTAAGGCACACGATGTTCTAAATTCAATTTACTTTATCCTCTAGAGAATAAAAAAGGCTTTTCCACTCAGATATTGAAGATTAAAAATACTCTTTCCGAGATGGTGGGATGAAAAATATATTTTCTTTGGCACGGCTCATTTGATTTGTTTAAAAAAAATGTTTTGAATGTGTGTTTCATATTAACACAGAAAAGATAATATACTTTAGTGTAAGTGTATGCAAATAAATTTATTTTCTTATTCTTCTATATTTTAGGGATTCTGTGGTACTAAAACTAAATAAAAAAATACTACCTACCAATTTGCTAATAATTTAGCGCGATCAAAGTAGGTACGTGGAACAATTCGCGCGAATTTATTTTAAACATTGACCTAAGAATTTACCATATTTGCTATAAGAAGTGGCTTAAGTGAAAGCCTTTAGCAAACCTTTTTAACCACTCAAGTTTCACCTGATGAATTTAAAACCGAAATCAATTTAAGCTGATGAACCAATCACGATCCAGCAGAAAATAATTAGCTTTGGTACCGAAACATGATGAGAGGTAATGTTTCACAAAACTGATTAAGGACTTGTGTTTGTGAAGGTACTTAGCGATCGACTGAGCGATTCACCTATGTGACTTAGGCCTCAAACGCACTAGCGGTTAAACGCGGGGGCAGCTAACCGCGCGTTTCTAGTTTAATATGCAACCGCTGCGTACAATCACAAGCGGTTGACAAGCGGTTGCATATTAAACTGGAAACGTGCGCATCCTAGGCCCGCTGGTGAATTAGGTCTGCGGACACACCCGCTAATCGCTCGTCTTATCGCTCTGCTCATAAAACGTCTGCTAACCTTTTTAGTTGTAAAAACGTACTGGCCACGTAACGAAGATTAATTGTTTCACAACAAATCGATTTTGAATTAACCATTTAGCGCTGCGTAAATGGTCCAAAATGCCCCAAATTAGATTACCCGAACAAGGTTGCAAAGCCTTTAAGAATAAAACAATAGGACATTAGTGTGGGCTGTAATGGATCGTGAAAGTGATATTTCAGCGAATTTTCAGCTGTATTTTTGTTTGTTTTCAAGGTAAGCGACGACAGAAAAGGATTTCTCAAAAAAGTTTGACCTTGGTCTATTTGTTCGTAGATGTTTTTGTATAGTTTGACCGACAAACAAACATAATTTGTTTGTGGAAAACATAGATGTTTGTTTTTTGTCTGCGTGTTACTAATACACCACCATTTTGTATTTACCAAAAAAAATGTAATGACAGTTGCAGTGGCTACTAATGCTATTGGCCTTGTCAAGGTTTTGTAATAATTAACTTTCACCAAGTTTAGTAGTAGTAGAGCTCTTTGTGAGAGCTCGTCCGGGGAAGTACTACCACCGTACCTATTTCTGCCGCCAAGCAGCGATGCTCGCATTGCTGTGTTCCAGTTTGAAGGGTAAGGGCGCCGGTGTAATTACAGGCACATGAGACTTCTAGATCTTTACGTCTCAGAGTGATGGACGCAGTGCATTGCCTTACAGGGCACGTCCTCATTGGGCTTGCTCTGTGAGGTAATGCATTGTTATAGGCAGAAGTTATCACTTAACATCAGGTGAGTGATAAGCTTGTTCCATTACTTTTATCATAAAAAAAAAAACTTATGTCGAGGTTTGTTTTTAACCAAAACCCTGCACAATTTAGTTAGTATTACGCAACATGCGCAAGGGGCGCGTTCGGATTGAGACAACAAAATATGAATGGAACTTGGGTCAGCAGTAACAGACACTACGAAATAGTTTTTTCATCCCACCATCTCGGAAAGAGTATTTTTAATCTTCAATATCTGAGTGGAAAAGCCGTTTTTATTCTCTAGAGGATAAAGTAAATTGAATTTAGAACATCGTGTGCACTAAGTTTGTGAATTAAAAAAAACATTAAACCTATTTACTGCTACCTCTATGGTGCCGAATATATCATACAACTTTTTTTTAATTTGTTAAAAACTCAGACTCGGAACCTTCTTGGTGTTCTTTTTTCAATTTGCTTTTTTTGCATTTAGTCATTTCCTCGCTGAGGTGGAATGAAAAGTTACGTGTTGCACTCGAGTGCAAAGATTTTTCACCTCGTGCTCTTTTGATTCCCTCGCTAACGCTCAGGATTCTAATTTTGAATCACTCGCTGCGCTCGTGATTCAATTTTAGAATCCTTCGATTGCTCGGTCATCAAAATTGAACACGCGGTTAAAAAGCAACTTTGCACTCTTGTATAACAAATAACTATTTTTGGTAATTACAAAATAGTGGAGTATAAAAAAGAGTGTATGAAGTTAGCAATCCAATTCGCATAGTTCAAGCTGTGCTTATTTCTGGACTAGAGGGCGTGGTGTTTAAAGTTTATAAATATTTATTTCTACGTCTTAATGTCATCGACTGTCAATCAATACACCCGTATTTGTAGGCAGAAAGCCAATATCGCTTTCAATATCCCGACCGCAGATATTAGATCGAAATTAATATCTCACAGTTAACGTATTAATTCAATATCGGTTTACAAACAAATTAGAGCCCGGATATTGGATTTCAAAGAAATTAATGATTATGGTTGAATAGATACTTCCTGGTTACATAATATGGTATACAGATGCTTATGTACTTTCGGGTTTGTTATATAAAACGGTGCCATAGGATAAAAACAAAAAAATTGTGTATTTTATGTGACTACTTTGTTTTTTTGTTGTCTTTATTTATTTTTGCAATGCGTTACTATTTATCATTTATAAAGATTGATCACGAAGTTTTTTCGTAGCTTGTTCTACGGAGCTACGAATTTCGTAGAGGCTCTACGGTTAAACGTAGCACTATATGGATTTGTAAGAAATAATTTTGTCCAAAAATTTTGCTTTTGAAATTGAATTTTAACACGAGAGATAAAGATTCCTGCTATGAAATATATGCCAATGTTCTAGTTTATATAATGTGGGACGCTATAAAAATAGCATTTGGTTATTTGGTTTTTAGTTATTTCAAAATGTACGCAATGATATATTTATTTTGCTCGACAAATACAATTATTATCATGATTAAATATGCCGGCATTTGCAGAAAGAGATATTTATTATTCTATTAAAATATTGCTGTGATTACATTGACGATACGATATCGTCCGAGAGATAATAATGTCGGTTCTCTTGTTGCATTTTTCCAAACAAACCTTATTCTACCACATGTATAGAGAAAACTCTATTAACAAAGATATTTTTTTTTATGAGCTATAGCATTTGGTTGCCAGTACACCTGGTGGTAAGTGTAGCTGGAGCCTAAGGTGGAGCACGCTTAGCTATAATCCACCTATTCACTCTTTTCTTGAAAATTCCTAGTAAAACAAATAATAGTTATACGTACAAAGTACACATGAAACAGCTGAGCTATCTACAAACCGTTGCAAACAATTTAAAGATAGCTCAACTGGTCCAAATCAGTACTTATTTTGACAGTGCTAAAGTTATAGCCGTCGCTATCGTTTTAGTTTATGAGAAAGGGAGAGCATCATGTGATGATCTGCACCCATCTCAGATTGATAAGTAGTTCAATGCATCACAGGGCACGTCCTCTGTGGATGTGCTCAGTGAGCCAATGCATCTTTATAGGCAGTGGTTGTCACTTAACATCAGGTGGATCATCGGTTTGTTCCATCATTTAGTTGTATAAAAGAAACATTTTTTTTTGTTCTTAAATTACGCAGAACACTATACTATACTTTAGAGTACTATACTTTTTCATGCCGTATAGCCACTTACGATATTTTTGTTAAGGCTACTGATATATCAGTACAGTATCGTGTAGATGTCGGTGTCGTGCAGTGTGCAAATGCTTTATGTCTACATAACATTGCTTCCAACCACTCAATGCTGCTCGTAGCTTATGTTCTCTTTGGCATTTTATATTTGCCTATGTTTGAAATGATGTTATGTTTTTTTAATTTTTAATATCTTGCTAATGATGTTTACTTTTAAATAGAAATAAGACCAACTCGTTTCTTTTTGATGCAACTAAAATCGCGTATGTTAATAAATAAATAAATTCTTCATCGCTAACTAAAGAAAATAGTTAATTAATGCACTCGTATAAAAAAAGTTCTACAATAATATCAAATAGGGTGTCATATGATAGGGTTTTGTTTAGACATTCCAAAACCGTTTTTATTTTTAATTCTAGTTCTAGTAGTTTTTGAGTTGTTGTAAAAATTAACCTCCGACCATCACGAGATCTCAGTTCGGGGCGAACTACTAGTTTAGTAGTAATCAAAACATTTGCATGTCCATTTTGTTTGTCAGATTATAAACATCAAAAAAATTATCTTTGTCGCTCACGTAATATTCATCAAAGCATCTTCAATGTGCCACAGTCAGTGCCGGGGAGTACAATACAAGTGGCTTGACTAAACCACATACCATCTTACATCACACGGTGACAAATCGCCTGCATTGCAGCTTGGGGATCTTGAGGGTTTGTGAGAAACTATCACCGTATGAAAACGGACGTCATTTGAAAGGTTTTAAATGCTTCATGGCTCAGAGTATCAAGCCAGAAAGTGTTTTAGACAAATTGTGTTTGTTATATTGTGAAACGAGCTGATGGCCTACTTAATTTGAACACATAGACTTAGAAATAAATTAGGAACAAATTAGAAACTAAAAAAAATAGAAACGAATGTGAATGTAGTAGGTAGTCTCTATTTGACATCGAAACTAAGTAGTTAGGTATATGACTACGCAGTCACGGATATCAGGTATAGTACAGTCGGCATCATTAGTATGTATGAGACAAAGTTTCAAAAAAGTTTTATGACTGGACACTAGAAACTATCCATTTTCTTTTTCAGCTATGATTAAAAAAACTCTATCCTTAAAGTAGTATTTAGCTACTAAATATGATTAGAGATAATTTTGAAATTCTGAGAAAATTATCTATTTCTTAAGCTGACTTTACTTTGTGCACCTGCTTTCAACGTAAGCGTAAATCTTCTACTTGAGAGGTCTTAACCAAGTACAGTCAGTCTAATTGTATTAGAACAGGACAAATTTTGTACACATGTGAAACATGCTTTGCTATAGCTTTTAATATTCAGTCCGATTGACAGCGAGTAGCGATACTCAAGAGCTGTGCCTCGATAAAGAATAAACGGGATTCGAGTTTTAACATTTTTTGAAACTACATACATAAAATACTATAGCACTTTTATTTTAATAGTTTTTCTTGTGTTATTGTGAGTATTGTTGTTTAATTTTGGTGGAATTTAAACCAATAATACTTAGGTCGTAACATAAAGTGTGAGCCATTGGAATAAATGTGTGTAAAGTGGTTTCTCTGAACGTGAAAATCCGTTTTCAGGTTTTGAAACAAACGACTTGACGAATGATTTGACTTATATTATTTCAAATATATCACTTGATACTGGCAAAATTGTCTGTCGAAATGACAGACAGAGGCCGTATAGGTAGAAAAAACGAAGAGAAGAAGAATAAACGTGTTGTAAGTAGGTACCTACTTGAATCTGCACTGTGGACCTATATTTGTAGAAAAAATTCTATACATCTATATCAATATATCTTCTAAATATATAAAACTCTTTTGAAGCTGACAGAGAATCAACGCACAACCTTAACTATAACTCCTAGAGGTATGAAATTTGGAGGGTAGTATCCTTATATAGTGTAGAGGTGCACTGAGAAAGGAATTTTGAAACGTCACACTCATAAGGATAGAACGCGAGCAACGCCGCGGGCGACGGCTAGTAATTTTATAACCCCCTTCACATTTGAGTATGTTTCGAATCGAATTTACTTTCCAAACCGTCATGTCAATTTCCACTCTCATTTCTTACATAATCTTAAGCTTTAAAAGGCTGGAAAAACCTTTCAATATTCAATCTGACACCCCAGGGGTCCCGCTTGCAGTCGGGTCCCACATAATATGAACAAAATTGCGTCGAGTCTCGAGACTTGAAACGGAGCAAAATTGAGACAGATTTCAAGAAGTGAAATCATTTAAGGCTCCGCTGTCGAGAGCGGAAATCCGTCATACGGTGCGGAGGCACAAAAGTATAATTAGATTCTATGGCTCGCTACTTCTGCTGGGAATTCAAGGTTTTTATTTGACTTTTTAAAATGTTTATTGGGTTTTGAATCGTTGGGGAGGTTTTATTTGGCTGATAGGCGGATTCTTGTGGTTTGTTTTTGTCTGTCACGGATGTCTGTCTCGACAACTTTGTCGGTTGTGTTTATTATGCGTACGTTTCCACTGCAAAACATGCACAACTCTGTGAAGATATCGATTTCCATTTACACCGCCAAACTTAGTGCATATTTGACATCTTGAATCTTGTGCAGATGGCACTTAGGATTTTCTTGATTGTAAAAACAAATAATTTGTAAGGATTGTGTTGTGAAGGTTTTACTGTGAATGTTTTTAGTCCTAACACGCAGTAAGGTTTCACAATTATCCCAATATGCCCAATGCTAATATTTTTTTTTTGTATAAAATAAAAACCAATCATCATCATCACCCGACCCAAACCATCAAGCTACACGGCCATAAGACTGTCAGTTACTAATCGATAAAACATTTTAATGACTTTTGTCTTCGCAATAAAGCCTTTCTGATTCTAAACTTTAATAATATAACAACTAATAGTAGTGCGCTGCGCATGCAGTCTGAACTTAACATAACTCATTGTCAAGATTATCATAAACAATATCATTAGTAATTCTACTAAAATCATAATATGCATAAGTTTAAATGTTTGTTTGTTATTTGATCACGTCGCAACGAGACGTAAATCGATTTAGATGACACCAAGTAAATATAGTTCGTTGCTTAGATCAGCTTAATAGAAGTTGTAAAAAAACACTACCAAAAACTTCGGGGGATTCGAATATATTATGATTTTTTCCTATGAAAGTCGGCTGTTTCGTACATTTTAAAGTATTTTATGGAACAACTAAATGTATTTTTCTTCGCGTCTTTACGTCCGTAGCTTTTAATTAACAAAAAATCAAAACTATTTATATATTAGGTAGAAATAACGTATGAGCTCATGGTCAAGGACACAAAATACTAATGTAAACAGAATATACGCGGTCGAAGTCACGGCCAGAAGCTACTAAGTAATATCATCCGTATAATCCCATTCTAGAGCGAAATGTCAGATGCGTGTGAAGTGCGTACTCTTTCTTATTTATGATCCTTTCTCTTGTAATAATATATTATTTTTTGTTACAAGAGCCGTATAGCGTTGATACGGAGTATTAGGCAAAGGGTTTCTAGCTTGGATATTTTGGTAAGGTCTTTTTCGACTGTTACAAGTGTAAATGATTTATTTCTATTGTTATACTAATTTATATCATTAATTTTATTTTTATTTTTTATACAAAAACTAGCCGTCGCCCGCGGCGTTGCTCACGTTCTACCCTTTAGAGTGTGACATATCAAAATTCCTTTCTTAGTGCACCCCTACACTATAATAAGGACACTACCCTCCAAATTTCATACCTCTAGGACTTATAATTTAGGCTGTGCGTTGATTCTCTGTCAGCTTCAAAAGAGTTTTATATATATTGATGATGATGATGATGATGATGTGGCTATAATGTGCTGGATGGCATGACTAAGAGATACCTCTGTACTCACCAGTGAATGATGATGATGATGTTGATGTAAAAAAATTACTGCTTAAAGCTGGTTTACACTTTGTTGTATCAATTGCGAGTGACAAGTGCAAGTTTTAAGTGAAATGTAAAATCAGCTGTATACGCATACGCTGTCGAGTGATAAGTGCAGGTAACAAGTGCAAGTGATAAGTGATTAGGTAACGTGTTTTTTTGGTGTCAAGTGGTTACTTGAATTGCCAGTAATCTTTTAGGTATATTTATTACTCGCTGGTATTCCATTGTTTTCAAATATATTTGTAAATCCTACACTCGTCACCATTGTTTTGCATCGAAACCATGTTTTGTAAACAAGCTCGCGCCGAGATAAAAAACGCAACCAATACACCGCTTCGTTCCGAATAATTCAATTATTCTCTACCTATATTGTAGTGTACGCGTTCAGTCACCATTTCAACTTCACAAAGGCCGACCAATATTGGTCCCAGCGCAGGTCAAAGTCTACTGGTGCATTTTTACTTAGAAGCCCAATTCTTGTAAAAATTAAAACAGTTCCGATCGAAACTCTGTCTCATAAAAAGTACCGATAGTATTCTCAAGGTCTAAGGCACGTTTTGGGAAAGAACTACGTCAAGGATGTCATACATTGATGATAATGATTTTGCAGCTTTCGGTGCCGCTGCAACTACCTTCAGCATTTATTATTATACTTAGTGGAAGCCTCTTGAAGCAAACATAATTTTATTGGCGTCAAATTTTTATTTTATTTTAAACTACTCCATTACGCTTATGAGGTGGCGGGACGAGCTGGACGCCTATGAGAGGGACTGGCGAATTAGAGTGCAAGAACGTGGAGACTGGCGGAATTTGGGGGAGGCTTTGCCCAACAATGGGACAGTAGTAGTACCTAGTAGTAGTAAATTATAGTCCATTATCCCGATATACATAGTGGAAGCCTCTTGAAGCATCAACCATATTTTTATTGGCGTCAAATTTTTTTTTTATTTTAAACTACTCCATTACGCTTATGAGGTGGCGGGAACAGCTGGACGCCTATGAGAGGGACTGGCGAATTAGAGTACAAGAATGTGGAGACTGGCGGAAGTGGGGGGAGGCCTTTGCCCAACAATGGGACAGTAGTAGTACCTAGTAGTAGTAAATTATAGTCCATTATCCCGATCCGTAATGAGATCGATAGTTGAACGAAGTTATAACGTTATTTTGCTACGATTTTCGCTTACCAAAAAAATACATAGTAGGTACACTCCTTTTACAAACGTCAAAATAATTTGAGTTTGAATGTTGCTAGAATAAATATTTTTTTACAGTTCAGTTGCGATTCAGTCAACCTTCAAACAACGAATGAATGTGAATTCTCTTTCAGGTTTTGCAATCGACACTGGAATAGTGACACTTTTAATTTGAATATTCTTTTTTTAGGTCGGTCGTGAACTGGTATTTTGCTACAGTAGTTTTTGGTGCGGTTTCAGTATTTTTTCTGTTTCTATTCACAATTTTTATCTTCGTGTTTGTTTGTTTCATTGGGATTGTTGGACGAGGAAGGTCAATATGTACCTTATAAAAATCTTTCCATCGTTCGAATATTTTGTCAAATGAAAAAAGAAATGGATTTTTGTAGCAAAAAAGACATATTTTATACACACAAAGCCATACATTATTTTTTAATGATAAAGATAAAAATAAGTAGGTATTAAAGTACATAGAAGTTATACTTTTCTACTTGAATAAATCAAATCGGTACGATTTTAACTTTTTCAATAAAATATTATTACCATCGAACTCAAGACTCACATTTCTTTTCTAATAATATCATGAAAAAGTATAGTTTGTGGCCAAAGTTTTCTAGATAGCTTTGTTTGTGATCTGCTGTTACTAATATCAGTTTAATGCTGAAATATTTATTTACCTAATATCTATGTTTATTTTGGGTCAGAGTCCAGTATGCAAACGAGAATAATTCAGTTAAAATATAGTTCCGACGTGAAGTATATGGACGACGAAACCCCTATAAAATATACAACGTGTTGCATTTTGAATTAAAAAAAAAAGATTCTGTAACTATATAATGTAATTGTTTTGTTTTTTAATATTAATTGTAAAATGGCGGTTATTGCATTAATTTTAATGGCATTAATTTTAAAATATTGATTGTAAACATTGTATTAAGGCAAGTATAAAAATGAGATACTGAATGTTTTGTTTCCAACCGCCAGAGGGCTATTCCTAAGGCCATAATACCTTCTTACAAATAAGCAATAAGTACCCTCATAATACGCAAAGTCACAGCCAAAGAATCTATAGCTGGTTCACTCTTTGTCTAAGGCCCTGAGTCGTCACAATATAACGTGCGATGGTCTGTGCGAGCTCTTAAAAACTGGAATAGAATTAAAGCCTGCGTACTAGAGAGCTTTCACTTCCACGTGGATAACGCATCTCACTTTGTTAATTTATGTGGTTAATTCACAAAAAGTGAGTAGCAACTTTTGTACGAAGACATAATTTACGGAAACTAAAATCAACATAAATAAAACTGATACTGAGCGGATTCTTTGAGAACCTTGACATGCGAGTACGAGCTTGGTGTAGACCAAGTTTAAAAAAAAACCGCTTAGCGTCTCTATACAAATCAGTGGACACCGGTGTGCTGGGCGTCAGACGTTTTACACCAGATTTACACACCAAAACCCGTACTTGGGCCTCAGGCTTTCCTATGTGTTAAAGTCGATCAGCTGTTCTTTTAAAAGCTGTATAGCTGAAGTATCCAATACAATGTTGGGCTTTGAGGCCATCATTAATATTAATGAAAGTGAGCACACGTTTATCTTTTGTAGGTGGCCGTCTAAACACCGGTTATTATCAGATAATACCGGTTGAAGTATCGCCAATAGTTTATACGTAACATGTAGGTATTAGTAGTCCGGCTATCTCAGAGGGTAATGTAGTAATAGTACCTATTATGAATTTGAAGCAGAGGGACGTCTTAAAAATTTACTGTAAACTCTAGAATATGTTGGGTAGGATGCTAATGGAATGGTGGCCAGGGGACTCTCAAAGACCACGAGGCAGACACCCGCCAGATGGTCCGATGATATTGTGGCTATAGTTGGGCAGCAGTGGAGAAGACTCGCGTTGGACCGGAGAGACTGGCGTACTAAAAAAGAGGCCTATACCCAGCAGTGGGTGCATACAGGTTACATAGATAGATAGGTTGGATGCTAACCACTTGGAATTAAATTGAGTGCTTATACGATTAGATTCTTAAAGTTATTTATTATGAATACTTAAGTAGTTACGATGTCACTATTAATATTAGTGGGAGTAAAATTCTAATGAAAGCTCTTAAATGCGTATTCACATAAACTTCTGCAATAAATTAATTTTTCTATTAATTGACAATGAATATTTTTAACCCTACAATGCTGTCAATGGTCGCACAAAACCGTTCATTTACGTTGTTATTAAAAAAAAAACGTACAAACGCACGTATCGTATCAATCATTTGGTACAACCGTTGGGGCTGACGCGTCTAGCGATACAGGTAACAAATTGTTTAAGTGTAAAAAAAATGGACGAATGAGCACATTTTTTGGGAATACAAATAGGGGGATGTTTTATTTTGTTGTATAAATATGTACTTTAGCTTTGCCGTATGAAATCACTTTGATGACAAGTCATTTATCATCACGAAATATTACAAAACCGCATAATAAGTGCATTCCTTGCACTATATATTTGCTAGATTTCAATTCAATTCAATTCATTTATTTCGACCATATGATCTTATAGAGAACACTTAGGTGAATTTTTGTACAATTTAAAAATAATAATACCTAATAATATAAAAAAAATAAGATTGATTACCAAACTCAAACAGTATTCAAATTAAAAAAGGATTTTCACGTTGATAATTTGACTTACGAACCGTAAAGTCTTACTAACGTCTAAAATAAAAAATAAAAACTTTAGACGTTGTCTGTTTGCACGCTTTTTGCATTGTAATGGTGCTTGCATAATATTTGGATGACCACTTAAATATTTAGCTTAACCATTAGCCTGTTTTGACAAATCTATTTACAGTAGTAGATATAGCCTGTACAGACTAGAAATTAATAAATCCGTAACATACACGCACCACATCACCCATTCGCACCTTTCATGCATAAATTTCACAAATTTACACGGTGACTAAGCAAAAAAACTGCCGATGCAAATACACAAGAGTCCCATTATTTTCTATTCGAACAAAATAAACTTCATCCTGCATCAAAACGCAATAGCAACGCAAAAAACAAACGCCGAGTCATGAACGCGTTTGGTCTCTATCCGTAACTACGGATCGCGACCGTAAAATCCGTAAAATAGAGAGTACACGCGTACGCTAATTTTATTTTTCGGTTGGTCCCACAATACGAGATACGATAGTTGCAGTGAAAATTGTGAAAAAACGTTCAATTGAAACGCTAAATTGAACCCGTAGTTTTCGTGACTTTTGGAATTGAACTCTTGAGTTTTATTTGTTTTGCAGTTTTCGCACACTTTGAGCAGTTTGAGTTAGCTTAGTATCTACTTCAAATTGGTCATTTTCATCATCAGCTTGGACCTGAAAGTCCACTGCTGGAAATATGCCTTTTTCACAGTAATATAATTCTAGAAAAAGTCATCTTGAGACTTTTCTATCCATTGTCTAAATAAAAAAAACCAATAATAATTTATAATTATGTAGGTATAATATTATAAAAAAAATAAAAAATTAAAATTTGGTACTAGGTAGCTTTGGTTCGAAACATATATAGGTGTAACGTTGTTAAATCAATTTATCGATATCATCACTTAAACATGAAGAAGCCGATAAGATCAACGGTAACATAAAAACACCGTAACCGTAACAAGGTCAGCCAACAGTTAACCCTGCAAAAATATCCGGCGATAAAATACACATGTTAGTGCAAAAACAATGACTTATGTATTTTTCGAAGGAAGGGAAACATACAAAAAATGGATGTGCAAAATTAATGGGGTAATTCGCAGAATTCACACATGATACGTGGTAACCATGCGGTTACACTGTGATTTATTTAGAACATTATTTTATCTGCTGTCAGGTTTTCTCTTTTTTTGACCCTAAAGTAGGGTTTGGATCCCTATTTTATTGGGTGATAAAGAAAAACTAATCCTCACTTATTTTTATCTAAAACCCGCAAAGCTCGCTCTTAAATTCAAAGATATTTTCACAAGAAAAGTCAATGTACAAAAATTATTTTAAAAACATAGTCGTAGTAATCTCTCCATTTCTATCTCTCTCTGTCTCAGAAAATATTTTATTAATACTTCATTAAAAAAAACAGTTTTTAGTATAATTTCCCCTATAATCGGTACTCTTCTTACAAAATAAACGCAAGATCCGTCCAAAAAGTTTTATTCATAATAAAATATGTTCTATAAAGGGGTTGAGCTTACATATAAATATATTTTGTCGACGCCTTTTACGGAATAGCATTGACAAATGAAATTCATAGAATTGAGTTCGAACGATACCTGTATTGGTGAAAGAGGTATTCACAAACCAATTTTCTTGCAATATCTGAGAGGCGGTAAAATTTTTACTGCCCTCCCCGGGACTGGTAGGGCTGGCGCGTTCGTGCAAATAAATAATTTCGTGCGTAATATGGATAATTACACTTTTTTATGAGAAAAATACTAAAATAAAGATGACCGTTGGCAATGAACTTTTTGCCTGCAACATCACAGAGCATGTCCTTTGAAGACAAAGTCTGAAGCATTGCATTACGTTTAAAAATATTTTTGGGTATTTTGGATACCTCGTTTAATTTACGGAAGTGGCTATTATACACCTTCACCTTAATAGGTAAATCTCTCAGCAAATTATTATAGTTATGCATACTTAATTTTTTTTTACTGTTCTCAACAAAAGTAGTATTTACAGTGTTAATTTGGTTATTTGATGATAACTGGCAGCTCTAATCATAGTTTCAAGTTCAGCTTTAGACAACCAATATGAATATATTGTAAAACTTTTCTTAGACTCTAGAACCGCATCAAATGCTTGCTTCTTCCATCACTTTTTCTCATAAAAAGCTTTTCTAATTGTTTCATTATCTGTACACAGAAAAAATGCACTAACAGTATACGGGCCAGTGTCCGTGTGGATTGGTGCCAAGAATCTAACTGCATTCCGCAGTAGATGCTATTTATACCGTAACTAGATAGTATCCTGAAATGTTTGTCTGTAAATATGTTGTATGACCACTGTTAAGGCCTAATTAATTTTAGGTGAGAGAAAACATTGTTATGAAACTCGCAGCTTACTTCTACAGTGTCTAAAGCTTTGGTCTCGCGATCGCAACGCACAACGCGGTATGCGACATGCGGAAAACATAATCGTATGGAAAACGTCTAGTATGGTCTCTTGTTTCGTCGCAGTCTGCGTCAGCGGTGAAGGCTCTATACGCTGCGTTGAGCCGCATACCGCAG
Source organism: Eulithis prunata (assembly GCA_918843925.1). Taxonomy (NCBI): domain Eukaryota; kingdom Metazoa; phylum Arthropoda; class Insecta; order Lepidoptera; family Geometridae; genus Eulithis; species Eulithis prunata. The sequence goes on along the minus strand of OU974020.1, from coordinate 7,929,488 downwards.
CGTTGTGCGTTACGATCGCGAAACTAAAGCTTTAACCGTATTGAATACTTGAAGTCTGTTAGTTTAGTAATATTTGTGACATATTTTGATGCAACGCTGCAGGCGTACTTGATATTAGGAAAAATATATTATTAAAAGTACAAGGCCGACTTCGTTAAACGTTCAATCAATTTTGTCACTCGCTTTCAGACGTAATAAAGTACAATTAAACTTGCGTTTAGTAAAAAATTTAGGCCCGTCTCTACTTTATACTTGTCAAAAACAAGAACGGATATCAATTCTAATAAATTTTTAACATTTTCCTGCCTATATTTGAGCTTGATCTGAGTACAGCATCCCCCAATCCAGATGGACATTAATTTTAAGCTAAATAATGCGTTATTTAGAGTTAGTCAAACCCGATTTTCAGATAAAAAACTAACCAATAATACACTTTAATAAAAAGTTATTTTCAAACTATCATTCTGTCCAATAGATTTAGAAGATTATTTTCTCAAAATGTGTTCTAGTTTATTTCATTTACCAAGTGGACAAAGCAATAAGCTAAGTAGAAAAATGGAAGTAAAACAAACCGGCCCGGTCAATCTCTCTTTGTCTTACAAAAATGAGAAGACATTAATAAATGGACAGAGTGTTTCACCCGCCTTTGGCTATGTTTTTATGTTCGCGAATTGCTTTGGCTTATCTTCTAGCGTAAGAACTACAACGGGTAATGAATTTTCTTAAGGGTCTTTATACCTAGGTATAAGTAGGTATAGAATTATCAGTAAGGTCTACCGGGCTTTGCTTGTGGATTGTTATTTTCTAGGGAGTCTATTTCATATTTTCAATATGCGATTTCAGTTTTTGTGTTTTTTGAATTGACTACAAGGAATTCTTGACTGTAAAATATTTTTTGTTTTAAAAAAAAAATTAATAGTCTGTCGCCTGAATACAGAAACGTCACTTAAATGTAATGGGTAAGGTAAAACTGAGACGAGACAATTTTATGTAGGGTTTAATAGTGATGATTCAGTATTCGGGCATAAATAGCTCATATTATAGTGTACATAATACTCGTATCAGTCGTATAAATAAAGTATTACATGACCAGTAGCCAGTGACAGGTCTATTAACAAAACTATTTCTTTTTTGATAACTTTATCAATATGTGTTAAAAGCTAAATCTTATCTTTTACGACACATTATTTAACGGTGGACGCTCTTTGTATTTTTTGACACTTTTGGAATTATATTATTTCGTGTGGTTTCTACCAAGATCCTTAAAAATATCTTAAAAGTTAGTCAGGCTCATAAAGTACGTTCTTGTTCACCCCCATAACAAAAGCCTAAGCTGGTTTATACCATGCTTTATGGTCTCTACGACATAAACATGTCCAAAAGAATCTACATAACAATTCAGACGACATTATGTTCAGTAGTAACTTCACAACGATAGCAGGTAATTCTGTTTTATGTCTTAGGTCATTTGGTACATACGGCTACAGGTCAAGCTAGACTGGGCTTTGAGTACAGGGTATTCCAGAAAAAGGCAAAAACATGGATTAAGGAAGTTTTTTTTTACGTCTAAGGCTACTCGCTCGCTTGAAAGGCATCGAGTTAGAATATAACGAGTCACAATCAGACGAAACAGTAAACCAAGTTCGCCACCACACCCATAACCAGAACTTGCTATCTACTTTTTCCTTTGATCGACTTTTCGGCCTTGGACAATAGATTTTTTCGATCATTTCGAGAGCGGTCCCTTTCGCCGGAAGAAAAATAATAAAATTAAAGCAATCCGGCGAAAGGGACCGCGGTCCCTATACCTACCGGTCCCAATCGACGGAAGCCTCGAAGTGCACCTGCAATCTAAAGTTACTAGTAGTTCGCCCCGAACTGAGATCTCGTGACAACTTGGGCAAAAATGCTTTGTATGTTAGTATAGATCTCGTTCGCTTCGCTCACTCGATCAATTAAAAAATACTCGTACCTACTGTAAAAATTATTTCCTGTATGTTTTGTGTTGCGTCGATCATAAAACAGCCATTATCATTTTTAAGTCTCCGTTTGTTAAAGCAATGAAATAAATGCAATGAAAATGGCGGAGTGGCATTAAAACTGGAATAAAATTTGGTGAAAAACGCATCGAATAGCACAATGGGCGTAAAATGACTATTTATAGGTTAAGCTCTGGTTTCTAATAAAACTGCGACCGTCAGTAACGGTCGTAATATACTAGTGGAAGCTCTAAGCGATAATTGTTTTCATAAAATGTTTAACTTATGTTCCGCCTACCTAGCTATCTTTGTTATGTACTTGTACTAATAAATTCTATGGTTATGTAACACCATCCTTACTAGAATAGACTACGACATAAAGCTTCCTTTAGTATCACAAAAAAAACTGTTTGTCAAAAAAAATTACTCGCTAGTTTAAAAAAAATAATTGTTTTTTAAATATGACATAAATTCAAACCCTGTTTAGTGATTTTGAGAAATTGTTGAGGTTGTAGTAAAAATTTTAGGAAAAAGCTTAAGTTGACTTGCTCGTAAAATTCAATACAATCACAATTACAATATTCTTAGATGTGTCAAAATGTAAAAATAATTGGTTGATTTTATATGAATAAGGTAATTAAATTAAAATAAGCTAAAAAGTCTTTGGTGTGATAAAAGACCTAGTTAGTTGCAAAATAATCAGTAATAATTATATTCTTGGCGTTCTAGTCCCGAACTAATTAATGCAATTGTACTATGAAAACTAGATTGCTGATAGAATACTTTTTTTTGTAAATACGTGGTAACATCCAGACATATAACAAACATCTATATTTGCCACACACAGCTATAGCAAGCAAGCTCGTATAAGGTAGTGGCCCACTCTGTTGACGGAGGTTTCAGGCCGCCTTAAGGCCTCCGTCATGGCTAAACGACTGCTAGAGCCGAGACCGACAGTTTAACGTGCCCTCCGAAGCACGGATGCTTAGCTATGATACCTGTAAAGAACGTTAGCAGTTCTTTAGAACCCTGAACTTAAAGTTGTAATACTGCAGTAGGACGTCACTCTCACAATGGGCCACCAATTACACCGTTTGAACTGTGGTCTGGTCGCTTCTACTGTGGAGCGTTTGGAACGGCAAGTTGATATATTATTTTCTTTCTTTTAGTTTCAAAAGGTGCGTTGTTCTTTTGTTTTTGCTTAGTAGTGTCTCGGTCACAGAAACGTCGGTCGACCAGCAGGGAGATGGGCAGACGATGTTGCGAACATCGCGGGCAGGACGTGGATGAGATCGGCACAGGACCGTGAGGAGTGGCACAAACAAAGGGAGGCCTATATTCAGCAGTGGGTGAAGTCGGGCTGTGGATGATGATGATGATGATGATTGATGATGAGTGTCTCGGAGGAAGCTGATTCATTAAAGCAGTCGTAGTATCGATAGTATCATAGTAACTTAGTAACTCATATTTTACTAAGTAAACTGTTTATTTTCCTATAGCACTCTTAGTTGAGCCAAACTCGCTTATTTTCGTTTAACTTTGTTTAAACTGAAAGATAAGAGACAGAAAAGCGAAATCTCATTCATAATAATTTCAATTCCGGTTATATTTCTCTCTACTCTTAAATAGTAAAATAAAGTACACCTTTACCCCTACACATATTAAATTTGCCAAGTTCATCGCATCGAACTTCTATTTCTCAATTTTAAGCCCAAAGAACCCTATATACACCCAAAAATGTACACTACTACTCAAGTAAATAGCTGCTTGACCCAGCAACTGGGCCACACCAAACGGTCCACTCAGTGGTTCCAGTCGGTGAACGGATTGATACGTACTCTGCAATTTAACCACAATTTTGGAACTAACTCATCCATTGCGCGTCGCACTGCTAGTGATCTATTGGGATATTTTGGCAGTGAAATTGAATACCTAATTCTGAACTGATATGATTTGATTTTGACCGCAGTTATTTTGGTTACGGTGTTGATGATTGATACGTGATTTTCGTGACTGACATTTGGGTGATATTCCATTCTCACTTGTCAGAGCCCCGAGTATGTGAATTTGTGCTATCGTTCCAATAGAGTGTGGTACACGCAAACGCATTCGACAAATTTTGTATGAAAACCGGATAAGCGCCGCTAGTGAGAGATTTGGGAATTGTGCAACTCCCAACAAAATTTCTCGCTTTGCGAATGCGTTTGCGTGTGCTACACTCGATTCGAAAGTCAAAACAAATGCACAGACTCGGGGCTCCGAGCCCGAGTGTCGGGTTCGATATTATGTCGGATATTCGAGCGGTACAACGTATTGTAGGAAGCTGTTCACAAGACCCTGTTTTGAAAAGAAGCGGCGAGATCGGTAAGCCATTTTATTTATTTATTTAAAACTTTCACCCAAACAACCTATTGCTAGGAGGACTTAATGCTGAGAGAATTGTTTACCAGCCCTGAGCGTGCAAAAAAATGGTGTGGCGTGTTTCTAACAAAATGTTTAAATTAGTTAAAAGTTAAGTAGTTGTGCATAAAATGGTTATGATTTTGCTACATTAACTTGTTAGTATATTCATTTACAAAATTTGAGTAAAAAAATAATCAGGTACTAAAATAAAAATACTTAGAATGCCAGCAAAATATTAAACAATATTCCAGTAATTTCAATTTCAATTCTGAAAACGTTCTAGAAATTTAAGTTAAAATTGCCTAACAACATACGCCTCTCAGACGTCACTTATTTACATTTTCATGAGTAGTACTTCTTGTGGGTGAAGAATAAATAAATGTTGTTAGTTACTAAAGTTTCACTTAAATCTAACTAATAAATAAGTTTGTGTGTCATAAATAAATGTATATCCTTTCTTTCTTTCTTTTTTCTTTCTAAATCGACTAGTAAAAGATAAAGAAGATTTTTTTTCTTGCATATGGTAAAAAACTATAAAATATTATAATTTGTCCCATTGTAATCTTTATTATTATATCCCATAGAGTTGGTATTATTTATAGGCTCATACTTTTTTATACAAAAAAAGTTACAATTGGTTTTTTACACAATTAATAAAAACCCACTGTACTCAATTGAGTACAGTGTATTCAATTGAGTACAGTGTATTCAATTGAGTACAGTGTATTCAATTGAGTACAATGTACTTAATCGAGTACAGTGACAGCTGATAGGTTAAAAAATTTGTAGTGACTTAAAATTTGTGACATCTAAATAAAGTAATCATTATTAAAGGTTTATGTAATAAAGAAGTTACGACTCCTTTGATGTTCACATTGCCTGAAGCTAATTTGGTAATTGCTCTCAAGAATGTTTGATAAAATTATTTATTAAATGATAAGGGTAGATCAAAGTAGCAGTTACGATTAGAAATCTAAAATTAAACGTTTGTACATGTTTTAAGTGGGCAATGAGTTTCCGCTTGCTAATTTTGTGTAGTACAGTCAGTACCGATTGTAACGAACAACGCTGCGGTATGCAACGTGCGTCGCCGGACACGTCATAATCGTATGAAAACGTCTAGTATGGTCTCTTGTTCCGTCGCAGTATGCGTCAGCGGCGGAGATCAAACGCGGCACGTTGCGTTGAGCCGCATCCGCAGCGTTGTGCGGTACGATCGCGAGACCAAAGCTTTAGATGTATACAAACATAATTTTCAAAAATATGTCACATTTATAAAAACTATCCAGATGAATAGAGTGTTCCACAAATAATTTTTGTAAAAATTGACACAGCGAAAGATAGTTAGTTTCATGACAATTTTCATCTCAATAATTTTCATGGTTTTTTACCTTAATACCTATTTTGAAATTACCTAGTGGTATCTATAATTATATATCACGGCCGTTGACTGTACTTAAATTTTAGATTGCTTTTACAGTTATCTGGAGCGTGAATTGTAGATTTTAATTCCTAATAAGTTTCAAATTAGCTTTCGAATCGGTATAAGTTTGAATTTTAGTGTTCATGGTTACTAGGTTCGTCACATTTAGTAAAAAGAGTGCCTATCTACTATTTTGACTGGACTCATAGGCCCGTAATGCCCGTATGCCGATACAGAAATCATTACTCAAGCAAAGGTTTGAGTATTCTTGAGTCCGGATCAGTGCAAGAGTAGTAAATCAGTAGGTATATGGGTCAAAGGAACTCTTTTTCAGTTATATTTACAGCACATTTAATTTTAAGCTCTGCTTAGTTTGGGACTAGAGCGCGTTGCATGTTATGTCCAGGGTTATTATTATTAGGTATTATTTTAACAAAATGTTCAGTTAAATATTATTAATGAAATCCAGTAAAGCGTACCTTACGAAATCAAGAATTTTAACTAAAACACAAGAAAAATATAAACAAGGCTTGTAACGTGATCGAAAAACAAAATTACTATCATCAAGTTTCAGATTTGCATAAGAAAAACAAACAACTCCAAAGAAATCCTCTTCTGGCTCAGTTTGTTCTCTTGAAACTGTTGTTGGATGGGATGCAATATCCAAATTGATTTCTTGTTCCCGTGGGAGCGCTATCAAAGAGCTGTTTACCCTATCAAAAGGTTATCAGAGGCTTGAGCGTAGAATAAATCATTGTTTCTGAAATCTTCAAGGACGACAGCTCACCTCACAGCTCAGTTAGTTGATTGCCTTTTGTGCTGTTGGTATAGGTTTTGGGTTTAATTCACATTTTTTTTATACAATATAGGCAACCGTTTGACCACAATCTCACCTGATGTTAAGCAATGACGTGGTCGACGATGTAGCACGGTTACCTAGAAGATACCTATTCACTCTACTCTTGAAAACTTCCAAATTATAGTCATTCGGGAACACAGACGCCGGCAACGAGTTCCACTCATTGGCTGTCCGCATAATAAATGTAGACGCAAAGCGTTTAGTGCGGATAGGTGGCATATCCACCATGAACGGGTGTCTCGTCTCTGTACATACAATATCTGTACAAAAAAAATTCTCACATATTAGAATATAATAATATATTGATCGGGATATTGTCATTTACTAGATGGATTATTTTATTATTCTCATAGTAAAACTATTTCTTACTTTTTGACGTGAAGTTTCACAAAAGGTATTTATTTTCACCAAATTTTTGAGTCTAGATCGAATTAAAAGCTGAACTTAGTTCATGACTCAGCATTTTCAAATAAAATGTGGGTCAAATGACGTCACAGCGCGTTCTAAACTAGCAACTGTCTGGGATAAGTCTTCACGAACTAACACAAAAGAGAGTTCTTCAAAATACTATATTTTCAAGTCAACATTACTATAGATCTTAGATCACCAGTAATAAAGCACATTTTGCAATACAAGCTGATTAGTAGTGATCGGTAAGGCATTGATGGTTTTATGATTGGCCTTCAGTTGTGGTTACTTATGATTCTGCAGATGAGGCAACCCTTAATTCTATATTGATAGCGGTGAAATATATATTATCCAGGTAACAAAATTGTTTTAGCATCAGAAAATGGTGGTATATTTACAAGATATTTTTTCATTAGAACTAAATCTACTGAATTTATGTTTTTCATAACTAAAAATGTCATCAAGCAAGCAAGCAAGCTTGTATGAGTTAGTGTGGTCAACATTGTTCACGGAGTTTTTAGGCCGCCTTAAGGCCGCCATGGCTTAACGACTGCTAGAGCCGGGACCGATAGTTTACGTACCCTCCGAAGCACGGACGACTTCACAAAGACAATAATAACTTTTGTCAAACTAATGGGTATTTAGGTAGCGGGTGTCAACACCATAAAGCTTTGGTGTAACATTAGTTTAAAACAATATTTCCGTGCCTTCCGACTAGAGTCTTTATTTTGTGAACAAAAGCCGGTAAAAAAAGCCGGACATTCTAATAAGCGAAGTACTTAATGAATTCAAAATAGTATGTAGATACGATAAGGACATTTACTGCATATCTACTCTAGAGTAAGACAAAGCTGAGACTCTAAATTATTTTAATCTAAGTTCAACAAGCTAGCGCGGAATTGTTACAATGTATAATAAATCTAGATTTATTATAGATTCTAGATGATACATTAATTTTCGATACTCCAAAAACAGGATTCCTTCAAATATTATTTATGATTCTAATTATTTAAAATGTCCATTAAACTTAATCCTAAAAATCTCCTAAAACTTGCTAAATTTTAAACAAAACTCGGCCAAAAAGCCGGATATATCCGGACAAATTGGAACGAAATGGTGACTCTACTCAATCCCGACCAATTTTCAGTTCAGTGAAGTCGACGTACTATTTTGAATGTCACGGGAGGCTGTACGTGACGGCTTGGCATCGGGCCTTCCATGACGATTTGCGAATAAAATATGTACTGCTAATACCTAAAAGTTTTCGTATTTTTTTTTGGAAATATGATATGGATTATGTTTGATGATAGACCACCTATTATTTGTTTAATTTTCATTTGAGATGAACCAAATTGGGATTTATTTGAGGACATTCCAAGCAAATGTTAAAATTCATTTTAAATCTAGATTAATTGTAATAGATTCTAGTCTAAATGGTGATTGGTGATAAGTTAATTTTCAATACTAAGAAAACAGTTTTCATGTCCAAAAAACTGAATACTAAAAGATCTGCAAAAATTCCGAACAAAATTTGTATGTAGAAAGCTCAAAAGCCGGACATATCCGGGCATTTTTTTTGTTACCAAGTATTTTGCAAATCATAGTTATAAAAAATATTATGGCTATGATGGACTGTTTTTACTCTGCCAACGACACGACACCAGCACTTGGAGTCTACAAAATATATCATTCAACAAATATATCGATATTTGTTCGAGCAACCTGACATATCGGTATTAGGTATATCTCTGATGGTATTGGGCAGTGTAAGCGCCCTAAGCGTCAAAAGCTTATCTAGCTTGCCAATCTAGCTAGAAATACCACGAATTAATGTTTGAAGCTAGTACACAAGCGTGCAAGATCATTGAGCAACTGGGACACGCTCCAGATTCAAACGCTTCTAGGCAATACCACTTGCGTATCTGTTGTGAACTTCTTATTGTTCTTATTTATATACCTACTTAGGGACAAAAACTATGATAAAGAACATTGTTAATGCACAAGCTACCTACAGAAATTAGCTATCTGAAGAAATCACAAGTTCTAGTTCATAGTTACGTATGTGCGAAAATGGTGATAAAAAAGGTGCTTTTGAAGAAAAGATGAGTCAAGGACCAAAATGTAGATAATTTATACTTAGCTATTTCGTCCTTTGATGGAGTAGGAGGCTGAAATAAGTACTTCTTACTTAGAAAAATAGATATAGCATACGCTACGCACTGATTTTATCCGAATAGCACAACCAGCTATGGGCATGAGTTGAGATTGATGGGAATAAGCTAGAGTCTGATAACACTAAGTCTGCAATGGAATAAATGCGCAATCCCAAAAAAAATATAGGGTATTATCTACATAATTTTAACGGTGTTTCGATGCGTGGTTTTTTCAATGAAAGACTATAATTTAAGTATTAATCGCAGGCTGATTGTACACATTTTATTATTTATTTACTAGACTTTTGATAGAATAACGTTATGCAAAGCTTTGAAAAGAGGTTTCATTCTACTACGTAGTTGTACGTAGGCGTAGAATAAGTATAGCGTAACCTTCCTGTTGCCGCACTCTGGAACTTTGTGAGTTACAACGTTTTTAGTGCTATGTTTCTATTGTAAACGAGGGGAGAGACTTTGAGAGTTTGTCTCATTGTTTTGAAATACAAGCACAATAACAAAGATAATTTTCAGATCTTCTAAGGTAAATAAAAATATGCTTCAGTATAGTACAATTTTTGGTGCATTATGACCATTCCAAATAACTGGAAAATTTAGCTACTCTTCAGCTTATGAACAACTTTTTCTATGAAACCAACCAACCTTATGAAAAAAACACTGCTGTTTTATTATATTATTGTAAAATAATTATTGCATTTAAATAGAACAGCAGACTTTTGGTCAATCGTTGAGAAATACATTTTTTTTTAAAATAATTAAGTAGAAATTATATTTTTAGAACTCACGTCGTTGTCCATAAAGTTTTGATGATATATATTCTAAAGACACTGTCAATAACATGGATAACTTGGCTTAAAGAGCAGCTTTACCCACTTATTTTTTAAAATTTGACTCTTTTCATGTTTCAAAAGTAGGTCTCCTACTAAAAAAAAACTACCTAGAACCTATAAATTCTTGAAAACTTATTCCAATTTAAAATTAATATTGAATGTTGATTATTTTTGATGCTGTTCGAATTTGTTATTATTTATCTTATAAGAAAACCAAAGTTGTAACAGAATTTGTATTAATTAAATTTTCTACAGAGTATAAAAGTGAAACAGACGAACTGATGTTTCAGATCAAACAGAAAGAGACTTTTATGCAAAGTTGTTGAATTTGTAAAAGAAGGAATTAAAATTTATGTACCTACAGTGTAATAGGACTACTACTACAACTTCAAAAAAGTAATAACTTAGAAGTAAGGTACGGTAAGAATGCAAACAGTACAGTGGAATACGCGTCTTTTTTATTTCCCGGACCTCCGTAAGTTTAAGTAAGTGGCTTTTTTCACCCTGTATTTTATGTTTTCTTTTGTTCCTTGAAAATTGTTGTTATTTTATTCATCAAAACTCTCGAAGTAATCACAACTTAAATGAACAACTCCGTTAACAGATCGCGGATGAAATAATTCAGAATATCATTTAGTTTGTGTTCGTATTTAGATGAGAAAATTAAATATTAAGAAATGTAGTAAATTGAGTTTTCAATAAACACGAAAGGAAATATTAGCACAATTAGTAGAATGATAAATAGATTAAAAAAAAAATTAAGATAATTCTAAATCTTATTGCGTTTAGTTTTTGTCAAAAACATGACGTCTAAATATTAAAATAAATGTATTCAGTGACTACAATCAACAAACCATAAAGTAACCTTTTAGACTTTAATATCCTCTTTGGATTTTTATGTTAGAATCAAAAATATTATTGATACTAAGCTTTTTACCTTCAACAACTTACAATAGTCAGTACCAACACCATCCTAAAAGTGATAGCAGACCACTACAATTCGCCCATTACGAGACTTTTCGTTCGGATTTCGATCAAATAGTACATACTGGCTGTTCGATTGGGGCTCGAACGAAGGATTTCACATCAATAATCTTGTCATATTAATGTATCTGAAGTGAAATATGTATTACCTAGTTATAATAATCTCAATACTCTAACCCATTTGACATGAACCGCGAACTAACAAAATAAATGGATCTTGACATCTGAGAAATAAATGAATTTGAATTTGAATAATTTCATTGAACAGTAAGTATCCTACACTTTGTCTTCTAGTTCACAATTACAATACAAAAACCTATTCCCCGTGTGATTTATACCGCAACAACACTTTAAATAAACAGTTAAAAATCCCCATAAATCCTGACACAGTGAATTTTAGTGCAATAAATCTTTACTGCACTGAAACTCACTAAGTTTTACCTGACTAAGGAATTCGCATGTATTTCAAAGCATACAGCGCCATTAAGCGTTCGACAGGTAACAAACGCCCCGAATCGGGGTTAAATGCGACCGCACATATAAAACACGACTATTAACCCTGCGCGTGTCAACAGAAAACTTTACTGGAACTTCGAGGAGACGAGTCACAGACGAGGAACAGATAACCAGCTCACTTATGAAAATAGTGACGGAAAATGTAGATTACTCACCAGAGGGCCTAGTACGAGTTTTGGTGTGTAAATCTAGAGTAAAACGTATGACGCCCAGAACACCAATGTGCGCTGATTTTTATAGAGATACTGAGCTGATTATTTAAGAAGCTTGGTCTGACCCAGGCCCGTATTCTTCACAGAGCATGTCATCCTGTAAATGGCATTGTACTGCGTCCATCACATCACTCTGAAAAGGTCGTGCATCTATGACGTTTTAACACATTGTTCTGAATGTCTATTGAAATAGTCTCTTGCTTTTAGGGTTCCGTACATTGTCTAGTAAAAATACTTTGTACAAAAATACATGTCAAACGCCTCCTATAACTTTTTTTTAAATGTCAAAGCAATATTGCGGCATAAATAACCAAAAGTTCTATACTTTAGAGTGTGACGTTTCAAAATTCCTTTCTTAGTGCACCCCTACACTATATAAGGATACTACCCTCCAAATTTCATACCTCTAGGACTTATAGTTTAGGCTGTGCGTTGATTCTAAGTCAAGAGTTGTATATATATTGATGATGATTAACGCACACGGAAATGACAGCATTAGTCTGGTAGAGGGATCGGTGGCATATTTTTGTTATTGTAAAAAACTGAGACGTTTCAACTTACAAACAAAACTCAGTTTAAACTTCGAACAAACTATCAACCAACAGTTTCTAAAACTATTAGATAAAACTTTTAAACGCTTTTGAAACTGCAACAACTTAAGTCCAAACGTGTTTGCGGTTCACAAACTACGTATTATATTATGGCGTAATAATTACAGGAGCAAACTTCGTGTTCCGTGACGTCATAGGATTTACTGTGATGACGTCACAGGATATGCTGGGGTGACGTCACTGGAGTAAAGCTAAAGGGTAATTGCTGGGAATGCACCGAATGCCCAGTGAGTTTCTGACAGTAGTCGGTAGTCGGTAATATGTATGTATAGTCAGGTAAAGTACCTAGTGGTTTTTGGAGATAGTACGTGGGTAAATTTGGAAACGAAAAAAGAGCATAATATGACGTCATGACCGTCACTATTTTTTACGTCATGGTTAGAAGAAATATGTAAGAATATTAAATTTTATAAATTATATAAAATCAAAAAATATTTAGCTTATTTGCAAGAAAATTGAATAACAAAAAAAAAATTGTTTCTTCGGTTAATTATGTTTTTTCATGTTTATTTTTACATAAGAACACTTTAACTTTTATTCCTTCAAAAACTAAGCATTTCGTATGCTGTGATAAATTATAGACCAGTGTGGTGAAAGGATTTGTACGTTCCAAAGGTTTAACGCTCTATAACTACTGCAAATCGATGGTTCCATTCATAAACAAGACAGTATAGAATCTAGAACAAACCACTTTTGTTATGTACACTGCAGCGTAGGGGCTATTGTCTCTGAAATACTGAAACAGTCTACGTTGCATACTACTGATGGGTGCACACTACACGATAATACGTTTCGTCACTTTCGAGTTACATTGCGCGGAACGCGGTTTCTCCGTAAGATTTCGAGAACTACGGACAAAGCGGGTGCGCAGTGTAATTCAAATATTGCTTGTGCTCGTCATCGTTTTTCATAGTTGAAACTGTTAGTACCGTATTCATAGTTTTATTACAATTCAATTGCTTGAGCTGTGTTCGATTGACAGGTATATTGAGTGTTATACCATTGTGATATAATCCATAATACATTGGTTTTATTTTTATGACGCTGAAGAATAACAATTGTTTGCAGGTCTTTAGTTTTCTGTTAAAGATAGAGAAATGGTCTAAACTTAAAACTAAAAAGTACTAGCACGGAACACATTAGCAGTAAAATACCACATAGTACCTACGTAGCGACATACAATGTAACTATTTCAGCACACACACACAAACAGTGGCAAAAAAAAAACAAAATGTCATTCGGACTGCAGTCGAAAAGAGTTCGGTATAAAACAAATGACATTCGGACTGCAGTCGAAAAGAGTTCGGTATAAAACAAATGACATTCGGACTGCAGTCGAAAAGAGATCGGTATTAAACAAATGACATTCGGACTGCAGTCGAATAGAGTTCGGTATATAGCAGGTTATTGACTTTTTAGCACACGCACAGTAAAAAAAAACAAATGACAGCTGCAACCTACTGCAATATAGAGCTAGTTATTGTCTTAGGAAGACAGAGACAACTAGGCTACAAGCACAGCGGGATAGAAGTCTGCCACAGTGGGACACAGTGGGACACCGCATAGAGCAGATAAAACTATTAGAAATGCCAACTAAGAGAAATAAACTAGAACGTGATCACCCACCCGGGACGCTAAGCATTAGTTTTGCAAGTCCAACCGGTAAAGTTGAAAATATACTTAATTTTTCTTCTCCGAATGTTAGAAAATTTTGTTAAGGGTTCGTTTTTGTAGATACACAGTATTTTTGTCTTTTGCTAAGTTGTACTAGTATGCGTTCAAAGAGTAAAATTGCAGAAAATATAATATAAAGAATAATGTCCTATTTTATAACTATTGTCTACTAGGATGTCTTCACAAACTTTTTATGTGTGTCCCCATAGAAAAAAAATGGTACCTATGTTCTAAACTTGTAAATAGATGATATTAAATGACAAAGACATCTATTTACATTTACCATTCTAAAAAACTTTGTAGTAAAAAAAGCCTTTTATTTCTAGCTAGTAACTAGGAATACCAACCATTTCAAACTAATAAGTAACATGAAGTGAAACGTAGGTGGCTAGATAAAAATTTTCGCTGTATAAAAATAGATGTAACTTTGTAGACACGCTGTCTTAAAACATTGGTCACTCTCTTAAACTTACTGCATAACCACAATTCGTTATCTCTGGGACATGACAAAGGAACTTTTTTATGTTACGGTTAACTTTAACGGCGCTGTTTATGACGTAGTTGGAATGGGCTATTGTAACTTCCGTTTTCCACGCCATTTAAGTCCCTATCAAGTTGGATTGTGAGCTTATGGTGTAGTGGAAGACCAAGATTCTGTTTATGTTGAGTTGTTTCTTCACAATTGTACATTGTATTTTGTAAATATTGTAAATACTGTATTAGTTGTAATTTTTTTTGTGAATAAATTTTATTGTACATATTAATTCACAAAGAAAATTACAACTAATACAGTATTTACAATATTTACAAAATACACATGGAACAGTTGATCTATCTACAAACCGTTGCAAACGATTTATAGATAGCTCAACTGGTCCAAATCAGTACCAATCGGAAGCGTGCCCAAGACACTGGCTGCATTGCCGCGCTGAATAGCAATGCTGATACGCTGGCCTAGATAATCACCAGCCCTCGGGTCACGCGTCGCTTCGACTAGACGCCCTGAAAGAATTTTGAAAACCCGGAGGGCCTCGGTACCCCACGGACCTAGAGTCTCGACCCCAAGAGGCACAAATGTGTAGGCCCTATCGAGACCTGCATACTTGCGCCTCTTGTGGTACATTGTACATTCGCTGTTTAGTTTAGGGATCTTTTGTCCCCATGTTCAAAATCCAGACACGCAAGTAAAAAGAAACTTTGGGGAAAATATTTTTCTATTGTGTTTCTGGATTAAGAAAGACCTCGGGACTATAGTGAATTTTCTGTGTGTTTTTGTTTTTGGTGTGTTATTTGTATTAATTATTAATAAGCAATAATGTCGTTGTGGTTTTCATAGTACGCACCCTTAAAACGCGCCCTTAAGAAGTTTTGAACTTCCAATATTCAATATCAAAGACTTTCTAACTCCATCTCAGTGGCAAGAGGACTCTACGCCCCATTTCCTATTCTTGAACCTCTAAAGGTAAATCTTGCTTCAAATTAATCGGAATCCTTGTAAAACGTAGAAGCAACCCCTTAATTAATCTTGGAGTAAGCTATCACGGAAGTTTTAAATCAGCTTTATCTTAATAGATTCAGTAGTTTCAGAGATAGGTCGCTTGGGATGGTATTGGTCTAGCTTATTATAAGTAGCTAGGTTAATCTTCTAGTAAAGTTCTTCTTTTCTTAGTAAAGGGTAAAAAGCTGTTCTATACGTTCTCGCCAAAAAAGTTTTGCGTTTTTTTCCGCTTACACGGATGGTTGGATGGAATCAGATAGAATTATTCATGATAATAATATGGATACCTATTTTATTTTTTATGTGTAACTATTTTTACTGGGTACGTACAACCAAACAAATATAAAAAGTATCTAAAAAAACAAAATCGTTCCAAATTCAGAAAATAATTTTTCTAAGACCCTGTTGACAAAATCTTTGCTCGAAAAAAAGATTTATAAATATTGAAAGAAATGAGTTAGCCATGTTCCGTTCACACTAACCCGGGGTAATGTATTGGTGGAAACCGCCCAACGTAAGAGGTTAAACGGTTAAAGGCATACCGCCCAAGTCGTAATCAGCCCTTGAAGAGCTATGGGCGGATACTGAGAAAAATCGGCTTTTATCAGCTACTTTTTAGGGTTTTGTGGATTACGATGGTGTTTGCACGTAAGTGGAATGTACGATACGATGGGGCGATTGATAAGTTTTATCCTTTAAAACAATAGATTGTGATAAAATTTTAAGGCTTTTGTCGCAGTAACTATGACTTGTTGTTTAGAGAATGTGGAGGTTTGATTCCTTCGGGGTAATCATGAAAAATCTCACAGTCAACGCGTAAACCTAACGTATTCGTATCATACTGCGCGTCAACGCCAGCTTGACTGCCAAACATTGTAGCGTCACCGCGCAGTGTATCTCGGATACGCTTGTAGGAAATTGGCTATTGCTATTTCCCGGGATGCTAATTGATACCACTGAGTTAACTTCACTGATACTCGTTTATTGTAAACTCAAAGTAAAAAGCTAAAATGAGTGCGATTGGTGTGAATGATGCTTGTGCACTGGCTTACGTGGATCGCCCGGCCGCGCTCGCGACGCAATCGACCCACTTAGGCCAAACTGCTGATGGTGCTGATGTGTTCGATGTATCGAACATGCTCCCGAGGGAGGGATGCCGAATGAGATGAAATGAGGCGTTACAATTTAAGGGGTTAGTAAAACACAGATGAAACAATATTGTGCTTAGGCTAAATGAATGTGTTAGAACAATGTTTCGTAATGTAATTGATCGCTGATTGTGTGTTAACTAATCCCTATCTATAGTAAACACTGATTGTTTGCTGTGGGTTTTTCGTAAAGTGGAGTACCGCACGGCGTTAGCACTACACTCTGGCTCGGTTACGGACCGATTACGCGCACTAACACTCTCGCTGCTGGAGGACGGTTCCCTTGCTGTGACAGGCGCAGGCGGCGGCGCGGGCGAAGAATCGCGCTGCGGAGCGGCACTCGGGGCGGTTGGAGTAGAGCTGACTGCTGCTTGTCTGCATCGTCTCCACAGAAAGCACAGGAAAGCCACGATGCCTGCTGCTAATACGCTATATGATACAGCGTACTGATGTACATCATGCGTGGTAAGGGTCACCTCTTGCTCAGCCGCTACTTTCATAGTATTGATCTGGTCGCCGAGCTGCTGTAGCGACGTATTTAGATGATAGCTATCTTGTGGAAATTCAATTAACGGTAGCGTTGTATTGAACGTATGGTGTTGTATTGGAGCTATGTTTATTAGTACTAAGTCGGATTTGAGTGTGAGCGTATTTTGCTGTTGATATGAATGCAGAGTGACGTCACGTCCCTTGGCCGTACATTGTTTATAAAGTTGAATGAGCCCGGCCTTGCTGACTCGACGGACTCGTGTTTCATTATCGCATATGATCGTTAAAGAGTACGTATCACATGCAAAGTATAAATAGATCGACGGGTTATGTAACTGAACCCATTGATTCTTGCAGCTTTCTCTCTTGATCTTGCAGGTATCCATCTGTTCAATTTGACAAAACTTCTCTTCTGGACTCAAGTGCTTGATGGGGCCTTGCAGTTGACAGAAGTATGTTTCATCTTGATATTCACAGCCCTGAAGGTCGATGCTTGAGATTGGTAGATAAGAGTCCCTCATTAGGTTGGTTGCTATAAAATCGGTGACTAAGTTGATGCTGATCATGTCATTCTCGATTTGTAGAGGTACTGGTATTAAGTGATATAGCTGGAAGCTGTCTCTGCTGACTAAAGGTAAGCTGATTTCAAATATGACGTAATCCCTGCTCATTCTTGCTTTAACTTTCAATAGCTGGTAAATTTTATAAAAGTTAGATTGTATGTTGTCCACAGGTAGCGTAAGCTCTTTCGATATTTTGTATCTAGCCTATTTGGCCTAATTTCAGTTAATAGTTCAGTTAAAAAAGTCTAGGATCTGCCTGAAGGAGTTGGGGGAGATAATGAAAACAAAATGTTCACTTAACTTCACTATAATGTTACTGTTGCGGTTACATACACTTTAAATTGTCATTTATATTTTCTGATACACTTTACTTTAATTTTAGTTAATTAACATTTCTATATTTGTTCACGGCTTGTCCATGACAAGTGAAACGGGGGCGAAGATTGAGGTGTGACTGAGGTCCCAGTCCTCAAAACGCTGAATTGTTGAAACGCGTTTTGTACGCGTACTGTTTTGTAACCTGTGTCACCACATCAATCCTCCCCTTTTTGAAAAAAAATTTTACATAAAAATTTTCTAACGCAATAAAGTCAGGGTTAAAACTTAGTTATTAAAATAATCTATAAGTCGACACAGAACGTCGCGACTCACACCTTAGTGCTTACCAAGCTGTAACTTGATCGCCGGTTGTGAGTCATGACGCTGTCGCGCTACTCTACATTGCAACATTGTTACCTTCTATAAACTGAAAACACAATTATCTGTTCAAAAAGTTATAAGTACTGAAAAATAATTTTTAATAAAAAGATAAATTTTTAACAATTTGTTTGCATACCTACCTTACTAACCTTTATTTCTAATAACACTGTAACTATAACATAACACTGGTTAAAATAATGTCTTTCTTCAACTGATGAGCTTACTTTTACACGCTTACTATTTTGACTTTAGGGGTAGTAGACACTGAAGTCATTGACGACACTGGCACCGTCTGTACACTATCGAGTGGTGTTACAGAAACCACTTGACGACGTACCCAGTTCTTGGCACGTTTATAACATTTTCTATAAATGAAATACATGACGATTATAACCAGGGTAACCATAACCACTGTTATAATAATACTAAATTGGCTTAACTGTGCTTCGACACTTGAAGCATTTGCACCTGACTGTGCAATCACAATTTGTTCTTTAAAATCTTTACTTTGATTTTTCCCCATGGTTATTATCATAACCGAGTCTCGTTATGAAATGAAATGAATAAATGACACATAATTTACTTTTCACATTTTTGAATTTGCATTCATCAGCGATGTCAACTGAATGTTCAAAGTGCATTAACCTAAAGTGCATTAACCTAGTTACAAAAATATGTGTCTACCTAGTACCTACTCATTCTAACTATACTCTAAAGCGAACAGGCAACTTGCTTGTTCGACCGCTGCGTGTGGTCTTAGTCGCTGACTGTGACAAGATACTTGGCTTCGTAAGGTTTCGGGTTCGATTCTCGCTCATTTTAGTGTTATTACTAGTCATATCGCAGGTTCGACTACTGGCTTTATTTTCACTATTTTCTATAGAAACTTTAGTAGCAGCACTGTATGATAACGCTTGACTACCAAGTTCATCTTCTTTTAATAGATATGCTGGTTTTAAACGATCTATTGAAATATTAACCTGCCTGTCCTTGACCTGAATTTTATATATTTTGTCATTTCTACTAATAACGCGATAGGGACCGTCGTATGGTGGTTGTAAAGACCTACGCACCATATCATTCCTAACAAAAACAAACTGACATTCCTTCAAATCTTTATGTATGAATATTTTTCGTGAATCTTTGTTGACACGACTGACCGGTTTGTAACTATCTATGATTTGTCTTAACCTATGTACATATCCCTCTGTATCTGCGTATACGTTATGACTTCTATTATCATAAAAATCACCTGGCAACCTAATAGTTGAACCGTATATAAGTTCTGCTGCACTCACTCCTGTATCAGCCCGTGCTGCTGCACGTAAGCCTAGCATAACTGTTGCTAACTCATCTATCCATGATGTTTCAGTGAGTCGAGCCATTAAAGCTGATTTTAGCGTGCGATGCCAACGTTCTACTGTACCGTTACTCTGCGGGTGATAAGGGCTAGTTCTGATTCTATGAATACCTAATAATGACATTAATTGTTTGAATAAATCACTCTCAAATTGTCTACCTTGATCGCTTGTTATCTTTTCTGGACATCCAAAACGTACTATCCAGCCATCATAAAAAATCTTAGCTACAGTCTGTGCTGTTATATCTTTAGTTGGAAACGCTTCTGGCCATTTAGTATACCTATCAATCATTGTAACGCAATATCTATAACCATCCGAGGTAGTTGGTAACGGGCCTATTATATCAATATGAACGTGCTGGAACCGATCTACATTTTGAAACTGACCTAAGTCTGATACTGTATGTTTCAAAACTTTGGATCTTTGGCATCGTACACACGATTTAGTCCATGAATTTATATCTTTATTCATTCCTATCCAAAAGTATCTATTACCTACTAACTGTCTAGTAGCTCGAATGCCTGGGTGGCTTAAATTATGTATTGTATCAAATGCTACGCGTCTAAATTCCTTTGTCAAATACGGTCTCGCTCTCTCTGCTGACATTTCACAAACAATCGACTTCTCAGTATTGGGCAATGTTATGTGCTTTAATTGTAACTTGTTATTTGATTCTCTAAAAAGTTTTACAAGCTGGTCATCCGTTTCCTGTGCTATAGCTAGTTCTGAAAAATCTATGACTGTAGGGCATGAAATGGTCTCTATTCTAGATAAACAATCTGCCACAGTATTTTCATTGCCATTTATGAAACGTATTTGAGTCGTAAATTCACTAATGAACATTATCTGTCTAGTTCTACGCGGCGTTTCTTTATTAGATCCTATTTTACTAAACGCATGAGTCAATGGCTTATGATCAGTTAAAACTACTAATTCTCTACCTTCAATTAGATGTCGAAAGTGAACTATCGCTAAATAAATCGCTAAGAGTTCTCTATCGTACGTGCTATACTTCCTTTGGGCTTCAGTTAACCGCTTTGAGAAAAAACCTAAAGGTTTCCATGACTTTCCTTCCTGTTGTTGTAATGACGCGCCTACGCTGGTATTACTGGCATCTGTCATAAGAGTCATTGTACTATCTGCAGTCGGGTGCGATAATAAAATAGCTTTTTGCAAACTAACTTTAGACTGTTCAAATTCTTTTTCTGCTTTTACTGTCCATTCGATTTTTGTCTTGTCTTTACGCTTAGAGTTATGCAAATATTTGTTCATCTCCGCTTGCTGATCTGCAGCATGGGGTATGTGAGACCTATAGAAATTCAACATACCTAGGTATCTTCTTAATTCTTCCACAGTAGTGGGCCTCGGGAAATCCACGATGGCCTTGACCTTGTGATCCAACGGCCTAATGCCGCTCGTCGATACCTCAAAACCTAAAAACTCTAATTTTTCTTGTCCAAAACTGCATTTACTAATATTAATGGTTATACCAAATTCATTAAATCTTCTGAAAATTTCTTCTAAGTGACGACGATGGCTTATGATGTCATCGCTTGCCACTATTACGTCATCAATATAAGCAAATATATAGTCTAAGCCCTGTAAAACATTATTATCCATAAATCGTTGAAAGGTTTGGGCACTATTCCTTAATCCGAATGGCATTTTAGTAAATTCCCATAACCCAAAAGGGGTTATTACTGCAGTTTTCTCAATGTCTGCTTCTGCTACTGGTATACAATTAAAAGCTCTATTAACATCTAATCTGGAATATACCTTTTTACCTGCAAGTACATACGTAAAATTTTGTAAACGAGGCACTGGATACCTATCGGGTTTCGTTATGGCATTTAACATCCTATAATCGCCACACGGCCTAATATTTCCGTCTTTCTTCGGTACTATATGTAAAGGGCTTGCCCACGCGCCTTTACTAGGTCTACAAATTCCTAACTCTTGCATAATCTGAAATTCTTTCTTAGCTTTAGCATACCTGTCCGGTGGTAAAGGTCGGGCTCGCGCATGCACAGGTGGTCCTGTAGTCTCGATCGTATGAAACACGCTATGGTTTGCATTGTCCTTAAAAAAATAAGGCTTAGTTATATCTGGATATTTTTGCAACAAATCATAAAAAGGATGTGAATCATCAACTGTCTTTAAAGTAGGTTCAACGGCATTTGATATACTACCTATCACATTCAAATTAGTTATCTGATCTATTAATCTACGTCCGCTCAGATCTATTAACAATTTATATTTAACCAAAAAATCCGCTCCAATGATGGGCTGTCTAACATCAGCTACTATGAACATCCATCGAAAACAACGTCTTAATTTAAAGTCTAGATCTAAAATATGCACTCCATACGTTTTAATTTCAGTTCCATTGGCAGCAAATAGTTTGTACTGTTCACTTTCACTGAATTTACACTTATTTCGGATGAGCACGCGCGGAAAAACTGAAACGTTTGCTCCACTATCTATTAAAAAATTCAAACCTGATGTCCTATCTAAAACACTGAGGCGGTAATTGACACTGTTAGTGCAGGCTCCCGCCGTCCTCGTCTGCACCGCACCTAGTTTTCCGTCTCGTCAAACCTTCTAGGGCTGGAACTCTGCTGCTGGACATTACTCTGCTGAACATCGCTCCGCTTCCGCCAGTTGCATGGCTCCACACATTTATAAGCTCTGTGCTTATAGCGGAAATGGTAACTGCATAACCAATTTGGACTCTCTGGTGTCCGTCTGTTGACACTATTGCTACGGCCTCTCGACATCGAACGGTTTCTGTGTTGATTTGACTGGAATCTGGATCTTGATCTCCCACGGTCATTTTCCATCCTACTTATACGGGCATTTAGGCTGCGAATTTCTTCCACTAGCTCATTGATCTCTCCCGTGGTCGATGTGGTCTGCGGTGGTTTTTCAGCAGTAAGTAAAGCTCTCTGATCTACTTGGGACACAGCATTTAGAGGTTTTGTGGTCTCCATTACCTTGTCTGCTATGGTGGCTAAGGTATTTAAATCTTTCGTATCTGAGACTGCGAGAACACCTCGAACAGTAGTTGGCAAATGGTTACGCCATAATATTGTAAGAGTCTCGTCACTTACTTTGTCTCTCGCCAGATCTCGCATTCTTCTTAGAAGCTGAGATGGCTTCTGGTCTCCCAACTCCATTTCTCCGATAAGCTTTTGGATTTGACGGCCTTGTGTCTCTTCGTATATAGCCAATAACCTTGACTTAAGGGTTTCATATTTACCGGTAGCTGGAGGCGATACAAGAATATCGGTTACTTGTGTTATAACCTCCTTTCCGAGCTTTGCTATTACTAGATGGTATTTTGCATCCTCTGAAGTCCGTTGGGTTTGAAGGACTGCTTCTGCCTGTATGAACCAGAGCCTGGGTTGATCTTGCCAAAATTCTGGAATCCTGGCGGTCACGGCGATGGAACTAATTGTCTCTTCCGCTGCTGCGAAGCTATCTTTTCGGTCTGCCGCCGTCTCCTCCATGGCGATTAAAAAAATCGGGACACGACGACAGTTAAAAATCACTCCCCCCCGTTTCTTGAAATTGAGTCACCCTCACTATTTAACCACTTCCCCACAACACCTTTCAAACAGATCACGTCGGGGTCACCATTTTTGTATCTAGCCTATTTGGCCTAATTTCAGTTAATAGTTCAGTTAAAAAAGTCTAGGATCTGCCTGAAGGAGTTGGGGGAGATAATGAAAACAAAATGTTCACTTAACTTCACTATAATGTTACTGTTGCGGTTACATACACTTTAAATTGTCATTTATATTTTCTGATACACTTTACTTTAATTTTAGTTAATTAACATTTCTATATTTGTTCACGGCTTGTCCATGACAAGTGAAACGGGGGCGAAGATTGAGGTGTGACTGAGGTCCCAGTCCTCAAAACGCTGAATTGTTGAAACGCGTTTTGTACGCGTACTGTTTTGTAACCTGTGTCACCACAGATATGTGGCTGGAAACTATTTGAAGCTCGTCATTAAGCTGCTTTGGAGTTAACAGATGTAGGTTTATCTTGCCGTGATAAATATCTGTCAAAGTATCTATAAGTGTATCCTGTATCTGCTTCAAATTTCGGATCATGTTTGTGGTCGCCATTGCTGCTAGAGTAAACTCCTGTATAATAGACATGCTTTCATACTCCTTTTTAAGTTGATTAGTTGTTTGAGTAATGAGGTTTAAATGTCTGTTTATAAGTTTATGCTGGGATTGTATTGCTTGTTCCGTTCGTTTTAAAACGTTGTATTCCGCTTCAACGACAGATGTCTGGTTCTTCCAGAGTTGCATCAAGTGCTTTTCGTTGCTGTTAACAAGCTCGATGTCCTGCTGATATTTATCCGCGAAGCTTTGGTCAAGTACTCCAAACAATGAGTTTGCTATCGAGCCGACTCCATTGATAAGTCCGCGTCGGGACCTTGACCGCTCGCCGAAATGCTGATTTAGCAACAGCTGATTGTAGTGCTGTAGCTCGCTGCAGTCGTGTTTCACTTGTAATAATATCATATTACAATGGCTCGCTTCTTTAACCTTGTCACATGTCTGCTCTAGGTATTTGGTGAAGATATTAACCACCTTGTCTCCTTGCCAATAAGGTTGCATGTTATAATAAGATACTATCTTCCACTGATCGCGTATTAAATGCATTCTCCCTATTGGATCGTAGTACAATGACTGATTGCTGCTAAATTGTGTTATGTTGGCTGATTCGCTGGACCAAATGATGCTCATGAAAAATATTAATGATAATGCTATGTTGCTTAATTTATGTCGTTTGTTAGTAGCCATTCGGTCACCCTTTTTTGATGCTTTTGGGTCAGTTTGGTTGCTACTGTCCCTTTCGGCTTTTGTTGCCTTGCTTTGCTCGATAGGTAAAATGGATAATTTTATGATCGGACGCTTTATTATACCATTTTTCGTTTTGAGTGACACTACCCTTACAAAACCGTCCTTTCCGTTGTGTACTTCTGTCACTCTCCCAACCGGAAATTTCGCTGATGTGAAGTTATCATCGTGGATGGTTACCAAATCGCCTACTTCGATGTTTCTTTTGGTTTTTAACCACTTGCCGCGAACAGATAACTGGCTGAGATATTCTGACTTCCATCTCTTCCAGAGGTCTTGGAAAATCTTGTTGGTTAAGTGCCACCTAGTCCTGGCGTCATTCGCTGTTTCTATGACTGTCAGGCCTGTGTTGCTGGTTAAAAAATGTGCTGGCGTGAGGAAGTCAATATCATCTATGTCCTCAGATATCGGACACAGAGGCCTCGAGTTGAGGCTTGCTTCAATTCGTGCCAACATGGTGCTGTATTCTTCGAAGGTTAACGCTTGTTCACCTACGACTCTTTTAAGATGCTGCTTCAGGCTTCGGATGGATCTCTCCCAGATCCCTCCTGCGCTTGGCCAAGAAGGACAGTTCCAGTGCCATTCTATATTCATCTCTGCTATATCTCTATGGAATGACTCTTTGAAAACTTCCTCTAGTTGCTGATATTCTTCTTGAAGTATTTTGTTAGCTCCCACAAAGTTGGTCCCGTTGTCGGAGTACATATGCTTAGGTGCTCCTCGGCGTGCTGCCATTCGCCTCAACGCTGCTATAAATGAGGCACTGGTCAAATCAGACACCAACTCTATGTGTACTGCTTTAGTAACCATGCAGACAAACAACACTACGTAACCTTTCGTTGTTTTAATCCCTCGTCCTTTATTTGCTTTCACTGGAATAAATCCTGTGAGATCTACCCCTGTGTGATAAAATGCTGGAGCTGGGTTCGTTCTAAAATCCGGGAGATCACCCATGATCTGCTGTAATTTTATAGGTGTTTGTTTTCTACAGGTTACGCATTTTAGGAGCTGTTTTTTGACCGCTCGATTTCCCTTGACTATCCAATACCTTTGTCTCAAAAAGGACATGGTAAGTCGCGGTCCACCGTGGAACGTGAGCTCGTGCGCTTGCTCTATAAGAAGCTCAGTTAATCTGCCGCTATATGAAATGATGATCGGATATTTCATTTCTGTGCTGATATTGGCATTCCTGAGTCTTCCCTTAACTCTTAATGTCCCTTCCTCATCTAAAAATGGGTTTAAACATGCTATCTTGCTTTGTGAATTAACCTTCTTATTACGTAATAAGCATTCGATGTCTTCGTGAAATTCAATTCGCTGTACATGTTTAATTATAATTAATTTTGCTGCTCTAAGCTCAAGTAACCCGAGGAACCTGGGCTGTCTTTGTTTACAAACAACAGGGGTCAATACCCGTCGTATCCATGCTACAATCCGAGTGGCTTTGGTAAACGAGCTGTGACGATCAAGTAAATCTTCGATGATGCTGCTGCTGTCGGAGATGACCTTACTAACTGCGTTCACTTGCTTTCTAACTTCTTCGTCAGTAGAAAACGTCATGTTTTGCTCTTTCAGTTTGAAGTTAGGTACGGATAAAAAAGTAGGTCCTTGCCACCACAACATATGCTCTATCAGCTGTGTTGACGTCAGACCTCTGCTTGCTGCGTCAGCTGGATTCTCCTTGGTGTTTATATAATGCCAGGACTCCGGTGGCATAGTGCTGGTAATTTTCTTCACTCGGTTTGCTACAAACGGCTTCCAGCGCTCCGGAGAACCTTGAATCCAACTGAGTGTTACTTTTGAATCACTCCACCCGTAAGTCACGACGGTGAAGCTGGTGATGCTTTTGACTATTTTTGACATTAAATTTGTCAGTAATTCAGCCGCACATAACTCTAATCGAGGTAATGTTACAGCTTTGCTGCTAGGTACTAACCGAGTTTTTGCTGCGGTCAGCACTACTGACACTGATTCATTTGTGACGATCCTCGCATATACCACACATGCGAATGCTTTCGTTGATGCGTCACAGAACCCGTGTAGTTCGATGACGTCACCTTTTTTGCTTTTTAGCCACCGAGGAATTTTGACTTGATTTATGATGTTAATATCTTTTTTCAATTGAATCCACTCTTCTTTGATCTTTGGTGATACTTCATCACTCCACTGTGTCTCTGAGTTTTGCCAGACTTGTTGGAATAACAATTTCAATTTGGTTATCAACGGAGCTAACCACCCTAAGGGGTCGAAAATCTTGGAGATTTCAGATAAAAGTATTCTCTTGGTTAGTTTCGTTGTTTCCGTGCTTGCTAGATCACATTGAAAAGTGAATTTATCCTCGGTGGAGTGCCATTGTATACCTAAAGTTTTTGCTGTGCTTTCTGTTTTAAATGTAAACAATGGTGGTTTATTGCTGTTGCTTTGTTCGACTTTTTCTAATAGTTGCTTATCATTTGAGGACCATTTTCTCAACAAAAATCCTCCGCTTCTGAGGCATGCGTTCATTTCTTCTATCCTTTTCTTCCCTTCTTCCACGCTGTGAGCCCCCGAAACCCAATCGTCCATGTAGAGCTCCTCCTTGATGCTCTTCGCTGCGTTAGGGAAATTTTGCTGCTCGTCTTCTGCTAACCTACGGAGGGTCATCATTGTAAGGAACGGAGCGGATTTGGTTCCGTACGTTATGGTGCTTAATGTAAAAGCTCTTATAGCTTGGCTTTCATGCGCTCTCCATATAATCTGTTGTAGGTATTGGTCCTGCTCGTTGACCAAAATCATCCGGAAGCATTTCTCTATGTCAGCAGTGTATGCGAAACGATATTGTCGCCACTTAAGAATGATCTCTAGTAAGTCCTGCTGTAAATTCGGACCCTTATAC
The DNA here is from genome assembly GCA_918843925.1 of Eulithis prunata. Taxonomy (NCBI): domain Eukaryota; kingdom Metazoa; phylum Arthropoda; class Insecta; order Lepidoptera; family Geometridae; genus Eulithis; species Eulithis prunata. Next base: position 7,901,908 of record OU974020.1, on the reverse strand, counting down.
ATCAGATCGTTAAGACTGTGCCCCGATGAAGTTTTAGCCGATGCGTTGAAGACTACACGTAATTTCGTCGTGACCGAGTCTTCTTTTAGCACGGCATGATGCGGTAAGAAACATTCTATACCTGCTCTGTGCTGGCTGCTTGAAGTCGCTAACTTCATATGCTTAAGTTGCTCATATTCGCTGATGAAGAGCTTATATTGCTTTGATAGGCTTTCATTTTTAGCTAACTTACGCTCTAAATTTTTAAATTGGGCTATAGCTATTTCTTTAGATGATCCCAATTTCTCCTTCATTTCCGCTTTCATTGGTAATCTAACTTCGTAGCGCCCGTTGTCTAGACGTTTTGTAGTAGCTTTATAGTAATCCATGCATTCTTGATCCTCTACCGACATTTCATTTTGTTCCTGAATATCTTCAATCTTCCAAAACTGATGAATATCCTCGATGTTGTTTAGGATAACATTGCATTGGAAGGATGTTTTCACACTACCGCATAGCAGCCATCCTAGCTGAGTTTGCTGCGCTAAGGGCTCCGATTGAGTCTGCCCACGGATTATCCCCTCCATGATTATGTTGGAGTATACCTCAGCTCCCAGAAGAATGTCAACTGGGCGACTAATGTTAAAATCGGGGTCTGCTAAGCAAATGTGTGCAAGGTGTTTCCACGATTGTTTTGTAAATGTCCTGTTCGGTAGGTTTTTGATCACATTGTTCAAAATCAAAGCATTTGTAGTAAATTTAAAATCCGTATAAGTTGATTGACACGTAATCTTAAGCTTACCCTTGCAGTTGCTTTCCCGCTCTCCTACTCCGCATATAACCCCGCTGCAATTCTGACGCTTTAGTCCCAACTGTTGTGCTACTCTCTCGCTGATTACAGAGACCTGCGAGCCCTGGTCGACCAGTGCTCGCATCACGTGCTGGGTATTATCTGCTGCGGTAATCTTCACTAAAGCCGTTGCTAACAAAATTTCCGAAGGTTCGTCTTGTTGAGAAACATTGGTATTGTTGCTGCTATGATGCTCTTGTTCCTTAATTTGTTTCGAACCTTTGGACGGGCTATAATTAGATTTTGATTGAGTTGCAAAATAATCGTGCAAAATGGTATGATGTTTATCATTGCACATATGGCATCTTTTTGTTGAAAAGCATTTGCCTCCTACGTGATCGTAAATGCAATTCTTGCAATAATCTAATTTATTTAATAAAATTATTTTTTGCTCATTAGTTGATTCGAGGAATTTTTTGCAATTTATTAAATGATGATTAGAATCGCAATGAGGACACTTATTTGCTGACTCGGAAACGTGCATTGATTTTGTAACTTCGTGGATTTTATTATTTTTACTTTCGGTAAAAGGTTTTTTAAATTTACGGCTCGTAAAATTTGTCGTTTGCTGCTGAGATGATGCTGTTTTGGGCGTTCCATCTTGTCGTCGACGAGATGACTCTAGAGCTGTGAATTTATTCTCGAGGAAATCTAAAAACTCTTGAAGTACCGGTAGCTCCCGCGCATTCTTCAAGGACTCTATGTACTCGGAATAAGTTTCGTTATCTAGTTTTTGCGATAATATGTACACAAGTAGAGGGTCCCATGACGTCGTGTCGATGCCTAAGTTCTTTATGGCATGGAGACTCTCTAGTGTGACGTCATGAAGTCGTTTGATCGCTACGAACGACTGCTGCTGTATATTGGCAAGATTGTAAATGGTGTTTGCATACGAATTAAATATATTCCTCTTGTTATCGAATCTGTGACTCAATATTTCCCAACAGGTTGCGTAGTTATCCGTGCTGATGGGAAGATGCTGTATTAAACGCTCAGCTTCACCCTTAACCTTGCTCTTTAAAAACTGCATCCTTTGTGCGTTTGACAATGATGGATTCTTGTGAATAGCTTCATCGAAAAGATCTTTGAACGATACCCATTGCTGAAAGTTACCTGAGAATACCGGGATGTCCATTTGAGGTGTAGTTTTCTCGCGATACGATGTTGACCACATCCTCGAGCTGATAGCTTTTCTCAGGCCGTTGTAGGTACGCTCGTGCTTGTTGTAGTTGTACTCGTACGCTTCGTCTTCTTCCAACTCAAGCATTATCTCCCAATGACAGTTGTCCACCACCGTCCAGCGGCTCTGTATGACTCGCAGGGCGTCTTCGAATTCCCATTTTTCTCGGAAGGACTCTAGATCTATACCTTCTACACTCCTCTCGAATGCTTTAAAATTAATTCGCTGCTTACGTAACATCGCATCTACCTTACTTGAGATGCCTCCCTCCTCTGCCTGCCCCCCATGGTGGGTGGTGGCGCTGGGAGGCGCTGCTGGTGCCGGGGTCCGCGGTCGCTGCTGCTCTCTGCCGCGTGACGGTCCTGCTTCTGGCTGAGAAGCAGGTCTCCCTTCCTGGCCTAAGTCTTCATAATACCTAACAATTGTGGTTTTCACTGCTAGGTACGACTCTTTTGTTCGCTCAAACTCAGAATCGACAAAGTACTTATGGCCTCTATTTTCGAAAGGTAAGCATTTTTCATTATTATGCTCATACTCTCTCCAATACGACTCGAGAAGCTCTAATCTCTTTTTACCGTATTCTTTCGTTTTACGTTCGCTACTATCCTTCTTAAAGTTAACAAGGATTTTCCGAATGCTCTCCGCCAACTCGGTTTGTTGGAAGTATAGAGCTTCCATCTCGTCGGTATAGGTTTGACGAAATGAAAGGAAAAACGGAACGCTCTTACTTGGAAGCCGCTTATCCTACGACTGATGCTGGACTCTGTGTGGGTTGCTCCCCACCCCAGTGCTGGCTACCGCTGCTGAGGGCGCGAGCTGAGGCTCGCTGCTGCTGGTGAGTCGTGGGTAGCTCCCCACGACTATGCTGATACTGGGTCGCGAGCAATTTGCTCACTGCTGCTGCTGTCCTGAGCGGGTGGCTCCCCACGTCAGGATGATGGCGCTAGCTCTCCAATAAGCTCACTGGTAAGCTAACGATAATCCGCTGGATGCTGGCACACTCGAGCACTTTCGACGCGCGACGGTACGACTACGATCGCGTTATGAACACTCGAACGGTTCGAAGGACCATGTAGGAAATTGGCTATTGCTATTTCCCGGGATGCTAATTGATACCACTGAGTTAACTTCACTGATACTCGTTTATTGTAAACTCAAAGTAAAAAGCTAAAATGAGTGCGATTGGTGTGAATGATGCTTGTGCACTGGCTTACGTGGATCGCCCGGCCGCGCTCGCGACGCAATCGACCCACTTAGGCCAAACTGCTGATGGTGCTGATGTGTTCGATGTATCGAACAACGCTAGCGTTACGATACGTATACGATTGTCACATTTAATCATGATCGTTTTTTGTAAACTTTATTGCTTTAATATTATTGTGGTAGACATAAAAAATTATCTAATCAAAAACTTAAATTTTACCCCACTACTTTTTAACCCTACAATTTTATTTTCGTCTGTCAAAAAAGTCTAAATTTTGAGCCACCCTTGCCAAATCTGCGCTAAGCCTCACAAGGTTAATGCCCGTTACTCTCCATAATTTTGGCGTCAGCGTAATATTATAATAAACAGGGTCAGTGGAAGTATAAAAGACCGCTTCGTGTTAAATGAAGATATCTGTCAGAAGGTTACCCGAGCCCGGAAATCCACAGTAGCAATATAATTTACAAGCTGCCGCCCGCGACTTCGCGAGATAAAAAGTAGCCTATGTGTTAATCCAGGTCACGGACAACATATTATATTCCAAGTTTAATCCAAATCGGATCAGTAGTTTTTACGTGAAAGAGTAACAAACATCCATCCATCCATACAAACTTTCGCGTTTATATATTATTAGGATAAATGCAATATAATTTACAAGCTGCCGCCCGCGACTTCGCGAGATAAAAAGTAGCCTATGTGTTAATCCAGGTCACGGACAACATATTATATTCCAAGTTTAATCCAAATCGGATCAGTAGTTTTTACGTGAAAGAGTAACAAACATCCATCCATCCATACAAACTTTCGCGTTTATAATATTATTAGGATAAATGCAAATCTTTGTAATATTTCTGCTTGTGCTATTTTTACGTGACACTTTTTGGATTTAACCCGTGCCATAGTGGTTTACCTACTAGCAAAAGTAATAATTTATACGTAGTAAAGTTAAGTATAAAGTTTTTCTTATGTTTTTATGATATCATTGTTTTTTACAATAAATATAGGCACTACGAGTAACTGTCTGATTAAATTATTTTCCTAACACTGACGCGTTTATTTTCATTACTTATAGTAAGAAATCGACTCGACGCATCAGGGTAAATAAAATATAAAAATACTGATAAGTATTTGTTATAAAGCGTTTGGACATTTACGCCAGCTACTCAAAATGTCCAAATTGGCCTTAAGGGCCCGAAACTCAGAATGTCACAACTTCCTGTTATTTGTTAACAGAGCCTTTCATAAAATGAACCAAGTCACCTTCTAAAAAGCTCCTTTCTCATAAACAAGTTACTATATAACCCGAGGGCTCACATGAAAAAATACTGACATAAAATAAAATGTGACCCGAACGTGTAAGATGACGTTTGACATAAAATATCGTTTGACATAATCCGGGGCGTGACCTTTATGGGGTAAAGTGTCAGTTCAGGGTTGAAATATTTAAAAGTGGGTTACATTATGTCATCTATCTTCTTCAATATATATAAAACTCTTTTGAAGCTGACATAGAATCAACGCACAGCCTAAACTACAAGTCCTAGAGGTATGAAATTTGGAGAGGAGTATCCTTATATAGTGTAAGGGTGCACTAAGAAAGGAATTTTGAAAAGTCACACTCTAGAGAGTCTAGCACGCGAGCAACACCGCGGGCGACGGCTAGTATTCTTATATAAGTTATTTTTTAGACAAGACAATTTATAACTTGGACACAGCTGCTTCAACACAATAGAATACACAGAACTTTGTTTGTAAAAAGTTTTAGATTCATCTTGATAATTGTGACAATTTGTATAATTTGCAAGCAAAATAGAAGTAAAAAATTTGGTGTCTTTTTTAATATAAGGTTTATTCAGAATAACATGTGATCATCCATTCTTTACTACAAGCCGCCACTACTATGTTCACTCAGTTTACTGACGTCATTTAACGGAGATCGTTTTCTAGGAAACTAAAACTATTGTTTGATTTTCTGCTTTTTTAAACCACGCAATAAATTGTTCTGTCAAAAAGGTGACTTATTTATGTAGCTTTTTAGTGTATTTGTTTTCGAGTTCTTTGGCGACGCATGTTTTTACGGCACAGGCTCTGTAAAAGTACTAGAAATATATAAAGCTGTTTTATCTATGATTATTTTGGTTAGATACTAAAAAAACCTATGATTATTATCAGAATAGGTTTTTTGGAAATCCAATTGAAAAAATCAATTTGATCATCGATCGCAATGTTTTTTTAGGGATGCCGATAACCCCTTAGTAAGCAATGTGGACTCACTGATCATACAATAACTTACCAAGCTCCTGCTGGTTTTAAATCTCATTACTTATTTAGTTTAATGTTTTATGTTTGTTGTTGTTTACTCCTTTACATATTTAGCACTTTATTTTTCGACTGACACTTTTAGGCAGTTGAGCTGCAAAGATATTAGAGAGCAAAGGATTTAAAAATAGGCCATGAAATCTATAAAAATATTCAATTCTTGCAAAGTTTAATACAATGACGCTACAATTGAAAATCGTGCTCAAAAAGCTTTGACAATGTTGTCACTGTCAGTAAATTTCGGAACAAAAACCTTGAATTAAAAACGTTTCGAACCGAAATTTATGTACCTTTAATTCCGCATAAAGGCTGTTAAACCTAAAGCAATCCAGAAACTTTGCAGAAACGCGAGCGTAATTCCGAAAATAATTTACGTTTTCAAAGGTGGTCTATACGGCCCGGTTCGTACACAAGCGGATGAAAAAAATATTTCTACGAAACAATTTGGTGCGGAGTTGACATTCTCGCCCTTTTTCCAGTGAGCTTCAGCTGTGAACGGTTTTCAAAGTGCAGTGGCCGTTTTTATACTTACTTATACTAAACGGATATTATGCATAATGCAATAATATTATTTTTAATGTACTATTTTTGTACGCGGTTGTGGAAATGAATTGAATCTTCAATAATAGTTATTTTTAAATAAAGTTTAGTTTAGGACTCTAGTTAAACAGATTACAACAGAGTAATTAATTTTTACTAAACATTCTTTGATACTGTACGTACAAGTATAAGGTAAAAATAAAATGGTAAATAATAAACTCCTCTTCTCCAAACAACGCCTTCTAGCTCATAAAAATAACCACACAGTTATTGGTTCTTGGCGGGGATCGAACCTACTACCCACAGCACGGAGGCCAGAGCTATTGCCGGCTGAGAAAACGATTATGATTATTAATGATGATTACTACTGACTGAACCGTGGAAAGTTGCGGCGATGATTTTATATAGGTACTTCTTAAGGTGGGTCCACATCTGATCTTTTGTCCGTACCGTAGCTCCGTATCGTATCAGCGTCGCGATCAAAGAACGCTAGTTTGGACGCCCGTTCGGTTACGGTACGGTGGTACGGCGGCGTACAAACTAGCGTTATTTGATCGCGACGCTGATACGATTCGGAGCTACGGTACGGACAAACGATCAGATGTGGACCTACCTTTAGGGCCATGGCGTTTTGGTGATGTCATGCAACATGTCGTTCGCCGTTTATTAGAAAACACGAGCTTTGACATGCGTTTGCTTTATTTGTTCCGACTCTCGACGTCTCGTCAGATAGCTGGGTTTGATTAAAATAGATTTTGATGTATAAGATTTACTGAGATCACTCGCATATAAAATGGAATAAAAAATACATATTTAATTTTAAGAATCAATTCGGAACTGTCAGTATGTAGGTATACAAATATATTGGTATATAGACATAGACATTTTAGACATAGACAGGCATTTATTTGCTTATAAAGTAACACACAAAATACACAAGATGGTATAATATGGTATATATTCACCGAGTAGTTTTTTTTGCTTGAAACTCATCTAAAATAAATACGTTTGATTGAAATGTTTATGCTGCGCGTACAGAAGAGTGCATTGCATAGTACAGTACAGTAAAGTAAATATTCATGAAAAAAATTGGTATTGGTACAAGGAAATAGCCATGTCTATGTAGAGCCTTTATTTTTTTTACGAACTACAAATATTTAGAAACATTTTTCACTTTTTATTTTTCACGCGCGCTCACACGCGGCCAGACGGCGAACGATTTGCTGATGCAGCGAGCTCGAGCAACGGATGCTCTATTAGATAAGATTCATTCTGTTTTTAGCCACTGCTTGTATTAGACATAAAGTTATAATCATTAAATAATTCAAATTCAATTATTTTTAGTCTCTCTCAAAAAGCTTTTCCACGTGTTCCCAACAAGTCTACCCAGTACCTATTTGTAAACGAAAACCGGGATATTATTAACTTCTCATAAACTGGAGCAAATAAACAAACAGATTTAAATCTACATAAACATGCAAATCAATTTAAAACACGTCTTATAGAAGAGCACAATAGGGTCTAAATCCTATAAAATCACAAAGCCTATGGAAAGTCTATGATCGTGTTTCGACGAGTAATCGAATTTCCTTTTCACAGATAACGTACTCGTAGGTGTGAGTAAAGCGCCATTTTTATACGTTTCTCAATTCAGTCTTCTATATCAAAGCTCAGTAGGTATCCGTCTAGTCTCGGTAACTGACTTAAAAAAAGGTTACTGATTTAAAAAAAGGTTCTCAATTCGGTTGTATTTTTTTTAAGGTTTGTTACCTCAGAACTCCGTCATTTATAAACCGATTTGAAAAGTTCTTTTTTATCTGAAAGAGTATACTTCCAAATTTTTTTATCAAAATCGGTTCAGTAGTTTGGCAGTTAAATATGAATAACTAGAAGAAAAACTTTATTCATTCCGATTTACACATTCCGAATTTTGCTTTCCTGTGAATTTTCTGTAGCTTTTACGATCAATAGAACAATCCCAAAGACCTGTCATCGTCATCATTATTTGATGTTAAAGGCGTATCAAATTGAAGTCGGTTATTTTTTTAAACTTTCAAATTATATTTAAAAAGTCTTAATTTTTATCATAGCACCGTAGCTTGGAGCATGAATAAAATGCCCATCCATTCACAACTTCCAATAAACTTTGAAGCACACCTCAGCACGCTTCAGCACACCCTAGCACACCAAAAAGAGCCGTAATCACACGGCTTTGCGTCCAATTTGCGGTGCATTATTACCTGCACGCTCGCCTTCTCATTTTGCAGAATACCGTTCAAAAGGACGATATTTCATTGTCAGACGCGACCAAGCTTATGACGTCATTTGACTATCTTTCAATGAACTTACGTAGCTGTACTTACAGTATGTTGTTTTAGCTTTCATTGATTTATTATTACTTGAAAAAAAGTGCTCGACCTGATTCACGCAACAAGAAAAAAAAAAACTAAAATTTTTCCTTTTGTTCTAATTACGAATTGACATCCAACTGTGCAAAATCTAGCGGTATGTTTTTAGCAAAACGTCCCATTATCCAAAACGACAGACTAGCAAATCATCTAATGTGCATTTTCATAAACATTTTAATTTTCACTATTTTCGGATGGGTTTTTAACCAATATTTAGGGCTCAATTTAAATTACCTACTCAGCATGAATTTTAGCTACCGTTTAGCTGAGATAACTTGAAGCTGTGACGTCCTAGCAAAAGGCTCAAATGTCCATCAGCTGGAGACACTGAGCGGATTCTTTGAGAAACTTGGTCTACAAACGTACTCGCATGTCAAGCTTCTCAAAGAATCCGCTCAGTGTCTTTATACAAATCAGCGCTCACTAGTGCGCCGGGCGTCAGACGTTGTACACCAGGTTCTCACACTACTTGTACTAGGCCCTCTGTTACCCAGATGGTATTTTGATATAAAAATGCACCCATTTTTTACTGCAATAAAACAAGCGATTAAGCAGAATAGTACCGCTTTCCCGTGAATAAATCACACTTCATCACACAATACAGCGATTGACGACACGCGGCACGGTGTGAAAACTGCTGCGTGCACTGAATAATAATTTGTTAGTACTCAATCGGATTTTGATATGTGATATTGAGTTATTCCAACTATTTTCTACCTATTTTTAAGTAAACATTGTCAATGAATTCCTAGACAGCAGCAGGTTAAGTTTTCACAAAATCAATAATAGTAATCATTTGCACTTATATTAGGCTAATGTGCATTTGTCGGCAATATAAGCGGCCATCAATAGTATAGGGTATACAATTTACATTCTCTGTTTGATAATTAAATAACAGCGTCGTCGTAGCAAGAGCGTTGATTTTGATTATAACTTTTTTGTTTCTTCTGTTCGCTGTCACCAAGGATATTTATGTATTTGTTTTACTGCAGAGATTTCAGTAGGCCCCGATTTGTCGCCACGGCCAAGGCCACAAGTGCACCTGAAGCCTTATACGTTGTTCTGGCACATTTTTTAGTATGAATTTGGACTAAATCTGTGATAAAAAAAAGTTACTCAATTATTTTGCAAGTTTGCATTCAGCTTCAGCTATTATTTACAAAATTATCCATTACGTTTTTATGAAACGTGGAACGCAAAAATAATGCTGTAGAGTTTTTTACCCTATTACTACGTATTTAAGGCAGATTTTTCTGTAGAATTTAAGAGCCATGTTTACTGTATCGTATAAGTTTTACGATGTAGGTAAATACGGTTTTATTATTTCAGACAATACAGAATTGGAAGGCTCCATCAAAGGAACAAAACATAGTATAAAAAGACGATGTATAACATGAAAAATAAATACACTTACAACTAGTTTTACGCGAGGCAGAGGTTTCTTCTTATATTGTCCTGTCTTTATTTTTATACGAATAGAATGTCTTTTGCCTACAATCTTACCTGGATGGAAAGTGACGATAAAGCAGGACAGTCTAGAGTCTTAGACTCTAGACCAACACCTATTTACTCTTCCTTTGAAAAGACCCGGATTTTAGTTTTATTGCTAGTAATACAAAAGGACTAGGTTTCAATACTAATGATGAGCTATAGGAATTCTTTCTAGTCTATCCGTCCGTCTAGTGGTTTAGGTAAAATTAATACCGTTACTAAAGGTTATTTTTATAGCCTTTAGGTCATTAATCTAACTATACTATAATGACGCAAAAACAAAAGAAAAATGCAACCTCTTTCACAACCGTTATTGTACTGAAAAATGTACGTAACATAAATCTACTCACGGGCGAACTTAACCATGTATATTATTAAAGATACTAATTTCATTAGACACTGAAGATGATAGAGGTTCACCAAAATGTACCTTATTTTCTTAAATTCAGGGTCTTATTTTGAATGCAAAGCGTACTACTTAGCGTATGCTACATCTATAATTTAGGCTTGTCTGACACATGTGTAAGGAATATCGTTACAAAGGTGGTATTATTTATTCGAAACACATTTTATTTTACATGTTTTGGCATGTTGTACAAAATACTCGTATATTTTACTTTGTTATAAGGATGGGTTTTACTAAGAAATAACGCGATTTCTGATAAAAAAAACTCTTTTGATGCTGACAAAGAATCAACGCACAGCCTAAACCATAAGTCCTAAAGCTTGAAATTTGGAGGGTAATATCCTTATATAGTGTAGGGGTGCACTAAGAAAGTAGTTTTGAAACGTCACACTCTAAACGGTAGAACGCGAGCAACGCCGCGGGCGACGGCTAGTTTCTGATAAAATACTATGTCTCTACCGTTATTCTAAGTTGATAAAATACAGCCTAAGATTGTTTTAAATTCTAAAACGACTTACAACACGTAAAAGGGAGATTATTTACTTACCATTTAGGTAAAGTATGTTGTGAGTACAGAGGTACTCATTTATATGTATTAACCTGTATTTTTCATTTACATGACATTATTTTGTTAAATTAAACCAAAATATTTAAAAAAACTATTTTGAACTAAGGGCCATATTGGTTTTCTAAACCTGGGCTAACTAAAGTGATTGCTAAATCGGTTGTCATCTCTTGGCGTTGTCATGCAAGTGACAATGATAGAACATTTTAGAAAGCCGTGCTAAAATTACATAGTTCTGAGAATAAAATTAGGTAAATCTAAATATTTTTGGAATTTGGTTCTCCAAAATTCATCTCTACAAAATGTGTGTTCCCGAATGATTATAATTTGGAAGTGTTCCAGAGTAGAGTTAATAAGTACCTTTAAGGTAAGCGTGCTACATTTTCGACGACATCATCGCTTAACATCAGGTGAGATTTTGGTCAAACGGTTAGGTACTTATCCTACTAATATTATAAACGCGAATGTTTGTAAGTATGGATGGATGGATGGATATTTGTTACTCTTTCACGTAAAAACTACAGATCCGATTTAGATGAAACTTAAAATATATATTGTCCTTGACCTGGATTAACAAATAGGCTACTTTTTAACCCGAAAAATTAACGGAATCCAACGGGACGCGAATGAAGTCGCGGGCGGCACCTAGTATTGTATACCTATAAAATAAAATAAAATGTGGTATCCTTTACAATCTGAACCAAATCTCTCTGTCTCAGCATAATGAACATGTATGGTATCATGCAAAAAATAAACTACTTTCCAAATAGCATACACTCACACAAATGAGCCATTAACGGTCGACAAAAACATGCTATAACTTGTACTAAACTTAATGTATTTTATACTGTGAACATGTTTATCGTGGAAACACCACTAAATCGTCCATTACTTCGGATGACGAGGGTAGAGACGAGGACAGGGCTGGATTCAAAGCATTAAGGTACGTTGATATTTCAAAATTTCAAAATCTTTGTTTCAAAATGTAATTATAATTTTATGAATTGCAAAGATTTACAGATGTTATTAATTATCAACTAGAATCCAACCCTACGTACCCATGAATATAAGACTAAGTAATTAATGTAAAATAATTAAAAATGTTTTGATTGTGGTTGTGAGACGTTGAGATGGTAGCAAAAATAAAACATTTTGTAATATCACTCTCGCTGATTACTTTTACAACACTGAAACATCCAACTGGGCGTTTATAGTAACCGATACTCATACTTACACGATACGACATGTCAGTTGCTACGGTGCAAAAAACTCTGCAAGAGCCTTGAATCAAATTGTTGACGCCATTCCTATTAGAGTACCTATAGTATTATATGATCTGTGCCAAAGTGATCATAAGGCCAATACTGCGTGTCAACTGTCAAGTCAACTCAAGAGTTGGAAAAAAATAAGCCTATCTGGATTGAGGGATCCTATACTCAGATCAAGCTCAAAATTAGGCAGGAAAATGTTAAAAAAACTGTTAGAATTAATAGCACTTATCCAAAAATTTTAAAATTTCAATACGGGGGTTAAAGCCGAAAAACAAGATCCCTCAATCTAGCATTTCGAGAATACCCATCGAGTATAACATACAGAATAGAAAAATAAGGAAATTCACACAAAAAATACATCTCTGTTTGTGCATTCAGTTGTATAAAAGCTCACATACATCACTAGCACTAACTCGTTGAGACGTTACTCCACGTCACTTACGCTAATCGGAATATAAGAAATTTAACTGAATCAAGAGTGAAATAGACAACAAAGCGAACGATTTTCTTTCTATCTCGCTTTATTACACCCTGACAAATGACATAACATGTCAGTATCGCTAGTTATCGTAAAAAGAAAAAAAAAGAGTGTGCTTAAGACCGCACGGTAGAAGTAAAAACATCATGTATAAAATGTTTTTTCAATAATAATATTAACACGATAAACCGCTAACTACACACACTAACCTCACAATGTAAACCAAATAATTGTCAAAATATTTTTTATTACGTACTATTAATAACTATTAAATTAATAAGGACAATTATTACGTATGAATTGAATATACTAAACATAGCAACACAACAGCGAAGAGCAGCTGACTGTCAATGACGTCAACGTACAAAGGGAGGTACAACTAAAATTTTGACAATTTGATTAATCTAAAATTAGTGACATTGTTTTCATCTGGATATCAAAATGTATAGAGATATCATACCTAAACGAAAACCAAGTGACTAGTACTATACATTTGACGCTTTCTTTCTGTAGAATTCAGGCTGTAGAATAACTGACAAAGAGGATTGGAAGGTGAACAAATCTGACAGTCGCCGCATTATGTAAATCAAATGTATTCGAGTCATATTGCGCGTCAATGCCAGCTCAACTTCTGAGCTTTGTAGTGTCACCGCGCAATGTATGTTGGAAACGTTACGATACGTTTGCGATTATCTTTATTGTGATAAAAACTTTGCACCTTCCGTCTCAGCTAGTTAGACACCCACTACGTCACAAAATGTAAGCCATGACCAGGAAGCAACGAAGGCTGGTCTTTAGAAGCTTACATTAAAAGTGACTGTTCATTTTCCGGCTGTTGCACGTTCAGGTGTGACGTAGGTACAGTTAGCGACAAAGGTTGATCAAAATACTAGTTTTTTTTGTATTGAGTTGAGCAGTTATTGATAACTTTAGTTAGTAATATTAAGATTATTGTAGATTTTTTAAATTAAAACTGATAAAATTGTATAAACTTTAGTCCTTAATTAAGAACTCTCACTCATATTATAATAGCTAGAAAAGTATCTGTAAAAACCACCCTTTTTGGTATTTTATTAACAGTCAAAAACTATATTTTATTTCTAGTTTAATCAAAACCAGCCATTGTAACGTCACAGAATAAATAAAATACTGCAACATGTATGATGTTTTTACAAATATAACTGTCTAGGTTATTAGAAGTTTTTCAACATTTTGTATGAATTGAATTTTAGAAACAAGAAGTGTTTATGTACTTTTCTCGCTGACAGTACATCGTTGGCTGCAGTAAGGTGACAGCCGGAAATGAGCTTCGATAGTGTCAGGCTTTGGAAAATATTGGAAAATGACAAATTGAAGGCTTATCTATAGAATAGTTTATTTTTAAAGTTAAAAACATGTTACAAAAGCTTTAAAAAAAAAAAGATGCAGTAAAGAGGTGTATTAGTATTTAGCAGTAGTTTTAGTTAGTGATACCTTGCGTACTTAGGTGTGAAGTAAACAAAAGGTAGTGCGAGTTTTGATAGGAACGTAGTGTGCTGTGTAGTGTCTTCTTAGTCCATCTAAAATGATCCCAAATGTCTCATTATGCTTCAAACAATGTTCCTGTCACAGTAAGTATAAATTAGGAAAAGGTAGGAACTCAAATTTCAAATTAATTTACGTCAAAGAATCGCAAAAAAATACTTTGTTCCGTTATAAAAGAAAATTAAAAAGTAAACCAAATTAAAGCAATGTTGTGTCCCGTTTAACAATGACAAACAAACTCCTCAATTATTTTGTATATTAAAAAATCCAAGCCCAAAATATGAACAGATTTGGAGTTCCGTAAACGCTTTTGTAAAATTAAAAAGCATTGTATAAATATTTGTATGTTATTTTACAAGCAACTAAAATGCTTTAGGGTTTTGAATATCAAGTGTTAAATAGGTATGAATAGAGGTCTGATATTAATTATCACAGAATTATTATCACGCAAAATTCCTCACTACATTTAATTAGTTATATGTTTAATGTACAACAAGATTAATTTTGGTGTTACAAATTATTTTACATAAGTATTTATACATAACATTCTACATAATTATGTACTCAGTTAAATTACGAATAATTATTATTGAAATAGGCAAGTTATTTGGATAAATTTTCTGTATTTTACAGCATAGTATTTTATTATGTTCAAATAAATATTTTAGCTTAGTCTTAAAAATTTTTTGAAAAAAGAAGTGAAACTAGTACAATTTAAATAAGACTTGGTAATATGAAACATGTGACACAAGAGTAAATGAATTACTTAGCTTAATTGCGACGTGCTCTTGGATCTCAGGCGAAGTGCTCTGAAGTGGTTTGTACAAAAACAAAAATAAATAAGTGGGGCCCGACTGTCTACTTACTTTGCAACAATAGTTAATAATTATTTACAGTAAAATTATTATTTATATTTGATATTCATATCATAGCAGTGACTGATATAGGTAAATGATGATGATCATCATCATCAACCCAAAATAATCAATCATAAATGCCTTCAAAAATAAACTCGACAACTGGCTGCGAATAAATAAAACAATGCTTAAAAAAAGTGACTAAAAATAAAAGACACTTCAACACTGTGTGACGTAGACATAACAGCGAAAGCTGCTCGTATATAAACTAATAAATATCATTGGGGTTTGAATTTTCATCAAAAATGCCAATTAAAACTATCCCGCTATATTATAAAAAGTTAGAGTTGAATTTTTTCCCTGATAACGTAAGGCCTTTGGTTTTGATATTTCATAAAGTTGTTCAAGATTTTTGTATGATTAGAAAATCATACAAAAACTTAAACCTTAAACTTGAAGCAATTTTTTATTAAAGTTGGTCTCACGATCGTAACGCACAACGCTGCAGTATGCGACATGCGGCGCCAGACACATAATTGTATGGAAAACGTCTGATATGGTCTCTTGTTTCGTCACAGCACTGCGGTATGCGGCTCAAGGCAGTGAAACGCGTTTGCTCTTCGGCGCTGACGCTGACTTTGACGAAACAAGAGCCCATCAGACGTTTTCCCTACAATTATGTGTCTGGCGCCGCATGTCGCAGCGTTGTGCGTTACGATCACGAGATCAAAGCTTAAATTGTAGTACAACTCGGTTGTTGTAATGGATATAAATATATACTACAACTTAATCAAAAAAATACTTTGGTAAAAAAAACTTGGCGCTTACTTATGTTGTGTCACATTTTGGAACTTTTCTTTCACTTCCTGTGTGTATTCACTTCTCAATCCTCATTCCAGTGTGCTCCAAAAACCTACACCAACTCATTGCATCCAAACAAATGGTGCCTTTGCGTTGAATCTCGCAAATGAGACTCCTTTCATACTCGGTGCTTACTAAAAGCTTATTTGCTAAGTACACGCAGCATGCACGGGTTAAAGATGTGTTTTGAGGTTTAACAAACGTGACCGAAATGCAACTGGATGTGATGTGTAAGTGTGACAGATACTAGAGTGACCTCTCCGTCTGGATTGAGGGATTCTATACTCAGTTCAAGCTAAAAATTAGGCAAGAATATATTATCATTTTTTTTAAATTGACAGCACTATTTAAAAAATTTGTAAAAACTAAGATGCGGGAGTTATAGCTGAAAAACAGGATCCTCTAATCCAGCATTTCAAAAAAATCGCATTCTTAGTTCTCAGAAACCGCCTCTAGGAATGTCAAAAACGGATGGATTCTTGGACATTTCACACAATGCTCTCTAATCCCAAACTATAAGCATAGCTTGTACTATGGGAACTAGATTACCTAGTGATAGGATACTTAAACATTTTTTTTTATAAAATATCCTTAAACATATCACATACAATGCGGTAGCATGATAACTCAAAATAAAGCCACTATATAGGTACTTATTAAACATCTGCACAGAACTATAATCATTATTAATAAGCAAATTACACATCTTTTCCTTATTTCCCCACATACGCACACACGTAAGGATTTATGGCAATACTTGAACGCTTAAGATGCGTAATGTAGACCCCCCTTAACTAGGTCATGGCGTTAATATCACACTTACACCATAAACACAAGGGGAGTCTGATGTACGCAATTTTTTCCAACATGTTGCAGAAATGTACAACGTGCTAGCACGAGTTCTAACAGTCATGTCTTACAAGTCAATTATTATTACTCGGAAGATATTTTTAGCAAAACTTTTTGCTAAAAAATGTTTTTTTTTATTATCAAGTGATTTTTGTTTGAAATCATATGATTCACTTATCAGTACAATTCTTTATTAGTGAAAATGTCTATACTGAAGTCACCTTATACTTGTATACTTAAAAGGACAACCCATAGTCAAATTTAAATAAATATTCAAGAAAAAAAATGACAAAAATTTATGAAAATGATACTTCGAAACATGAACATTCGTCACACCGACAAACTGGATGAAAGACACATTTGGAAATTAACTACTGAACCATGTTAATGATGATGATGATTTTCATACGTTTTTAACGTTTGTTACTGTCTTCTGCTTCTTCTATTCAATGTCAAATTGGTTATGAGAACTGAGTAGTAAATAAATACTCTGTTTTTTAACTCTAATTTTACTCTGGTTTCAAGGAAAGCTAAAGACCAGTTTGTTTTATTTAAACTCCCTAGAATATATTTTAATATTTCATTTATTAGTGACATTTTATTATTTGCTTGTTTCCAAACTTATTTCATAAAAACCGGGATAACACCCAAACCAGTGCTAGTTAACCCCCAAAATGTACGACACATTTTGTTTCGTGCTTGTATCATTACCACCACTTTTTGTGCTTCCGGGAAATTGAAGAAAGCGATGAGTGTTGTTACATTAGAATAATAACAAGGGCTTGGTTTGGCAATAACAATAACCGGGCGTTTGTATCACCATCGGTATACAATGATAGTACGAAATATCACATTGAATACTAATGATAGTGAATTTGAAAGAGATTTGTTTTTGTTATATTTTTCTTTTTAACTCAATTATAATTATTTAATATTATGCATTTTTTTTATCAACTGTAATAAATATAAATCTGTATAGATTTAATGGCATTGATTTATTCTTATTTCTCGTAAATTTAGCGATTTTATAGGCTTTTTATTTTTTTGTTACTTTCGGGCTAACGGAAAAAAAATACTACAAAATCTTTAGTTAGTAAAACCTTCAGTTACGAAGTTTTTTATTAATATCGTCCATATCACAATCACATGTTATTACCATGACTCGAAAACTTCTAGAATGCTCCAGTTATTCTCACTCAGACTTGATTTAGAGCTTAGTTCAAAGCAAAACCACTTTGCCATCATACGCTAGTATCTAATTCGATCCTAGTAACTGTTTCGCATTATTGATCACGCCACTCAACTCGAATAATCGTATCAGATCGGTATCGATTACTAACTTCCGTCAGTAACTAGTAAGCTCAGTTGTAACTACAGAGTGTTGTAGAATCGCTATGTTCTGTCCAAAGCAGAAACATTTTTTTTCTTTTAAAAGATGTCGTTTTATCTACGGATTTGAACCCTACTTAGTATTTTCTTTTTTTTATGACCCACCTAGGGACCAGTTGTACGACTTTTTTAGCCAAAAAGTTCCTAAAATAATTACTTAATGTTTCTTCACGTTACCCCAATCTGTCTCTTTTGTACTAAATTTTTATTTTATCTCTGACGAAAAAAATAGCAAAAAGTTACAGAAATAAAAAATAGAAGCTTACATAATTAAAATTACCAATGGTGAAAAATTGTACGAGCATAGAATTTTTTTTAGTTGGTTAACCTGCAATAAGGTTAGTTGTCGAGCGATTGTGAGATTCCGTAGCACGCACTTTAGATCACACGCAAGGTTAAATATTCTTTTTGTAGCAAACTTTTGTTTATTGTATCTAACTAAGATATGAATGTTATTTTACATATTTTATGTCAACTCTTTAACTGACTTCAACACTTCTGTCAAAACAAAAAAAAATGCAGTGAAATAGTTTAGGTTATAATAAACACTTTTGTACTTTGTTTTCCTGTCTAATTTTGATCTCTATCTGAGTATAGGATCCCTCAATTCAGACGGAGATCTTGTCTTGACAGTCTTATTTTACGTAACTGACAAATAAAACCCTAGAAAACAAACTTAATGAAACAAGCATTCCGAATGTCAAAATACAGCGCACATAGAAAGCTCATTGCGTCTTTATACAAGAATCCGGGTCAGTGACGTCACGGAAATTGCGATCGAATAAATTTGCTCTTCGTCGACAATGCCCGATTGATGAGCTGCTGAATTTACCCATTGATTCCTGCTGTAATCACATTCCTTTGCGTGGCGTGTAAACATGCCTTTACATTATCTAGATAGCATCTCGTACATCTGACTGTTGTATAAACAGTGTTAGGTCACTTTATACCTACCTGTGTCTTTATTTACGGGTTAAAGTTCTACAGTTGATACAACTTGGGGTATGTATTTATTTATTTTTAATAATGGTTTCGACGCGGCAGACCTAAAAGAAGATGCCGGGACGAACTTGATAATTTTTTGACCGACTGGCAAAGCGTAGCCCAAGATCGGAGTATGTGGAAAGAATGAGGGCAGGCCTTTGCTCAGCAGTGGGACTCGAAGGGCTGAATATAATAATAATAATAAATGGTTTTTAGTAATGAAAATGGTTTTTACAGGGTAAAAGGTTACCACAATGTAGCAGATGACTTTAGATCAGGTAAGTCATCCAAGTAAATAAGTAAGGCGGGTTTATCTCCTCCTAAAAGGCCGGCAGCGCACTAGCATCACCTCTGGTGTTGCAGGTGTCCATGGGCGGCGGTGACTACTTTACATCAGGTGGCCCGCCTGCTCGTCTGCTAGTTATAACATAAAAAAAAAAAAAAAAAAAGTGTTCTATTACTTTTCTTACAAATTTTAAAAAACAAATTTTAACAAATTTTTACAAATTACTTTTCTTTTAAAAACATACAAAATCAAACAAACTAAGCTATTATGGAAGAGTAACCTCAAAATGTATTAGATTTTCCTAGACGTACTAGTGGAACAAGCATGGAGAGTATGGGAGTAACCCAACAAAGAATATGAGGCTTAGAAAGCGGCAGTAAATCCTTTTTGGAAGGTCAATACCGTACGCGTAGATCGTAAAACCCTGGATCAATTGTCAGTAGCAATCTCAGGTTTGGTTAACAACGTTAGGTGCAAAATCTGGTCTGAATTGAATAATTGAACCGACCTTTGGGAAGGAACAGACCCTCATGGGACATGGTTAGGTACATGCGGGGTATTTCAATCAAAACCCGGAGTCTGAGTTTAGTTTTAACCGGCTTAAAAAAGAGGAGGTTCTCAATTCAGTTGTTTTTTTATGTTTGTTACCTCATAACTCGAAAATTCTTTTTTTATCTGATTGTTTCCATAATTTTTTTATAAATGTTTCAAGTTTTTAAACTTATAAATTATCTTACAATAATAATTGGATGAGAATATCTCATTGGTTCAGTAGTTTTAGAACTTATTCAATGCAAACAAACAATCAAATCTTTCTTCTTTCTAATATTTAGTATAGATAAAATATGTACAGAGTAGAGAGTTTACTCTAAAATTATGTAGTTACTTTCAGTAAAGCTTGCATGCTGCACGTTGATACAGTAGTTGTTGGTTTGCGGCGACAGAGATGCAGTTGCCACGTGTGGCTAACGATTTGCGGTGTCGTTTGAACCGGGGCGGAGTGAGAACATAATGTGTCATGCCAAGGTATGCTACGAAATACTGGATAGTTTAGTTTTACTATTAGGTAGGTAGGCACTTAGTTAAAACTTTATTGATTTACAAACATATTTGTGAAAATATTTTTGTGTCGCCATGCCATGTCATTTGCCATGTCGCGACACAGAATAAAACATTTGCAGATCCCCACCAAGAACAAACATTTCTGTGTTGTAAACAGAGATGTTTGTTCTGTGTCTGGGTGTTTCTATCTATGTATTATAAGTATGTATTTACAAAAAAAAAGTATGTTTGTATTCTATCAGCCATCTAGTTTTGCTTAGTTTGGGACTAGAAGGCGTTGTGTTAAGTGTCCGTGAATATTTATTTATTTATTTATTTATTGTGCACATTGCCACCACGGGAATCGAACTTGCACCTTAGGTTTTTCCCATGATCACCACTCATTCAGCTTAGCAATACAGTTTATTTAAATTAAGCCGCAAACCCATTATTTGAGACACAGTCACAAAATAATGAGTTTCCTAATATAAAGGGAAATGAAAAGAACCCATTCTCAGAATTTTCGCTCCGAAACCAACATTAAACCGTACTTTTCGAATAAGCCGGATAATCTTTCGCATAAAACCTTTTCTATAGAAGCATACGGGTTCAAAAACTAGCCATTCAACTAAACACCAATGAAAGTCATTATTATTTAAAGCGTCGTTATTTCTTGATACTTCTTGCTACCTCTTTTACACAATTCTTTCTCTGTTACAGTCATGTAATCAGCATGAACCAGTTCTGATCATCATCATCAATATATATAAATCTCTTTAGAAGCTGACAGAGAATCAACGCACAGCCTACACCATAAGTCCTAGAGGTATGAAATTTGGAGGGTAGTATCCTTATATTGTAGAGGTGCACTAAGAAAGGAATTTTGAAAAGTCGCACCCTAAAGGGTGTAGAACGCGAGCAACGCCGCGGGCGACGGCTAGTAAAATACAAAATTCTAAGACTTTCATGGTATGGGTGTTGAAACGATACTTTGAAAGAGTAATTTTTTTTATCACTGTAATTAAATTAAATTTTATGTTGATTGAGATTTTTACCCCCGACCGGAAAGACGCCGTTGTGAACCTGCTATTTTTTTGTCTGTGGTGTCGTTTTACCTCAAATAATACGCTGTACGTTTTATTTTAGTGCGTTTTTTTTGTAAAAACCACTTAGTTAAAGCCGTATATTCCATGCAGCAAGATGAGGATATTCATCAGCTCAGAAACATCGTTTTGAGGAATCTCAACCAATTATTGTACTTATAATAATTTTAATGTATGCACTGTAATCTGTGAAGTCTGTTATAAATAAATAAATTTAAATTTAAAATTTAAACTGTAGTATAAATTTTTTTATCTGAAATCATTTACTTAAGTCTGTAGCTAAGAAGATTTCAAATGATAAAAATAACATTACGTAGTTGCGTAGGCTTTGTTTCATAATCATGAAGCTAGGTTTAATGATGATAATTGATGCTCCGTCGCATAATTCTATCAGTATGTCATAATAAGCCCAGTGATCACATTAACATACACATCTGGACACAATAAGCTGTATATCACGTTCGTGACTAACTTGGCCATTGTCCTTTACGTTGTTGTCGTATAATGTCAAATTGTTATTGTGATGCAAACATCTCTGTTCTGAGTATATTCTATCAGACAAAGCCTTAGTAAGGTGGATTTTCTATTAAATTTGTCAATTCAATTCAATTCTTGTCTGAATGGCTTTTAAACTAGTCAAACGTTATAAAGGAAAGTTGATACAATCACCACTTTTATAACAACCTGGATTCACAGACACTAAAATGATTTAGGATTTTCAATTTTCTGTATGGCAATAATAGTATTGAAATTAATTTCTTTTTAGAGCACTACAATGGAGTAAAAGTAGGGTACACATTATAAGTAAGTATATTTTAACAGTCTATTAATATAAGCTGTTTTTGTTTTGTTTGTACCAAATGAAGTCTTTGAATTGTAAATTCTAAAAAAAAAAAATTTTTTTCCTTTACGTAGTTAGATTTCAGTTATTAAACTGTATAATTTGTTAAAATTCTGATGTCAAATGACAAAAAAAAAATTAAAAGGTAATAAGTATTTTGAAATTTTCAGAAACAACCTACTTACTCATAGTTTTCTTCCTTATAATTTACTTTAAATAAGATATCTAAGTAGTTTTTAGATTTTACTAAAAATTGCATAATGTTATGCTACTACTTTGCTATCTTGTTTATGCTATCTACTTTCTTTTTAGAAAGTATTTTTTTAGCCACCGAAGTGCGGTCAAATAGTGAATAGGTCGCATGATAGAAACCTTAAAACTTTCGGCCCTTAGGTAATAAAGATCCGTACCTTTTACCCTTTCTCTTTTACGTCAATATGTTTCTAAAGAAAGTCTTTTTGCATTTTGGCGTGAATTCTCTAGAAATGTTCTGCTCGGAGAATTTTCTTAGCAAAATAATGTTTCACGGTCTTATATTATCTTAAATTTATAAATAATGCATTTTTTAAATGTAGCTATTAGTCGTAATTTTTTTTTTAAATATTTTTATTTTGTTTATTTTTATGGTTCATAATAATAATAATTATTTAATTTTGTAACAAAAAGTGACATCAGCTCAGTCGATAACAGCCTTCCGTAGTGGATTTGACCCCCCTGAGAACAAACATTTGTGTGTGGCAAACACAGATGTTTCTATGTACCTATTGACAAAAAATTTTCTTACCTACTACATAGATATTATCAGCAATGTAGTACCTATAGTACTATTAGTGTAACAACAAAAGCTGCAAACGCATTTAGCGGCCGAAATGTGTTTGCCGTCTTTGTTATCTTAAGTCAAACGTAGAAAATCAAACACACAAGTAAATCCAAGTTATTCCACGTCAAACAGCATGCACTTAGGTATTCAACAAAGTCACATCATACGAAAGAGTCTAAAGCAAATGCGTCTCCATTTCGAGATGAAATTTTAACCTCTCGTATTCATGAAACTGTTTCATAGACGTACTGCTTAGACTAAGCCTTAGAGGGAGAAAAGGGGGATCTTTGAGCTAGTTTATCTAGACGCGCGGGGAAAACTTTGCCAGACTTTTTGCAAAGTAACGATAAGCGAACAGTGCCCTAGTTTTGCGCTTTTCAAACGCGAGTCAAGATCAAACGAAGTTATCTTCAGCTGCTGTCAAGTTTGAGTAAAACAAACTTTACTTATTTTATCAGTATTTCACAGTTTAGGTACACTACACTGGCAAAATTGTGTGTCGAAATGACGGACAGAGGCCATTAATGAAGAGAAGAAGAAGATATACCCGTAGGTACATAGCAAGGACTCCAGCATGTAGGTACGACAAACAAAAGACATTTGACCAAACAGTATTTTCCCTCATCAGTTTCGATAGTACCCTTGACCGCTGTCAGGCACAAATTGGTCTGCCCTAGGGCAAATCCTAAGTATATCACTAGTCTACCATGGAACGAATAATAGTAACTGGTAAAAATTTCACTATTACCTACATGATTTTGCAAATAAGTATGATCTGAAAACAGAGAATAGTAATTCATTTTCGAAAAAAAAATTGATAGCATACGGCTATGAAAGCCACTTTTTTATATACAATATAGGTAACCGTTTGACCACAATCTCACCTGATGTTAAGCAATGATGTCGTCGACGATGTAGCACGGTTACCTAGAAGATATCTATTCACTCTACTCTTGAAAACTTCCAAATTATAGTCATTCGCGAACACACACACTTGTCATGTTCGCTAAAATAACATCTTGTCAAAATCTTGCTAAAGACCCATACCCCAGAATAAGCTCTGAGAAACCCTACTACTTAGTATGATACATAGCCAGATACGCCATGTTGGCTGAAAGAATGTAGGCCATATTTCTTCGTTCGGTGTCCACAGAAAAGCTTTCCCATATTTTGCGATTTCCGGAAATTTTGATATAGTATCGCCTACTTTGACAACTGCATTGTACATAAAAGGTTCAATTGAGTGAAGTGCTTATTCACTTTATATACATTTTACTTTTTATACTGTAAATGATTTCTTGATAGTTGTGCTCGTGAAGATAGTGACGTTGTTATACTAAGCGGAATCAACGTTCACAGAAGATCAATACCAAGTAGGGTACCAATTGGCTCCAATACTACTTTCTTGTAATATAAATTCTGTCAAGAATCTCAATATTAGTTTACCTAATGTTGGTACATACATTTACGGACTTTTTAATCCAAGTTAAATAAATAAATATTCATGGACATTGTTACACAACGCCTTCTAGGCCCAAACTAAGCAAAGCTTGTACTATGGGAACTAGATTACTGATAAAATACTAATATACATTTATTTTTTGTAAATACCCAGACATAAAACAAACATCTATGTTTGCCACACACAAATGTTTGTATTCGGTGGGGATCGAACCCACGACCCACAGCACGGAAGACAGAGCTACTACCGACTGAGCCATGACGCCTGTCAACTCCATGTCACAACTCTACCTTGTACTATTTATGTTACACGTCAGATAAAATACTCTGAGTGTTACAACTGTCTTTGGACAGTGTCGACATTTGTCTTGTTGTAGACCGCATAATCGTTTAGTGTATTTACGAGAGTTCGTGTCGAAAAACAAGCCATAAACCACTCTCATTTTCCTTATTTCGCCGTATGTCAAAAGTTTTTGCTCATGTTTTTGCTGAGAGCATCGGACCAGAAGATATATATTCCCTTTTTGTAAGTTCACCTGGAATGACCAGAAGTTTTCCAAAATTCCTTATTTAGTTGGGATTGAGTTAAGAAGTCAGTGGGTGATGAAAGTTGATGAAACTTTAGGGTACCACCGTTTATTACCAGGTACTTGAATGTTTTTCTGAAACTGTCACATGTTATGATATTAAGTTCTGAAGTTTCCGATTTGGGTCGCGCGAGGTCTACGCGGGCCTCGTATCCATTTAAAGTTATGGAGTTTTTTAAATTGGAAATCTTTTTATAATTTTCAAAATAGGATAGACACTTTTAAACTCAGTTATCTTTTTTAGAAATAACTTTTATATATTTTTCTTCTTACGGTAAACTTTATTGAGCCATTTAAGGTACTTGCATACAGGTAAATATGGATATTTTTTTTTCATTATTATAATCTCAATTATTTGCAATCTTTTAAGCTTCAAAGGGTAAGTTTATAAATTACAAAAAGCCGTAATAAAAAAAATTACAAAGAACTTGCTAATAAATACAAAATCACGACGGCAAGTATTATACATTAGTATAGTGACTAAGACTAAGTAAATTACGACCACAGCACGATCTATTTGAACGTTTGTAACAATTAGTTACTAATTCAGTGATTAGCTAAATTAACTAAATGGTGAGTAATTGTACCCAATCTACTGATAGACAAATTGTATTGTATTGAATACAGGACAAAAAAAACATGGTGGTATTTGCGAAAAGTTTAAAACGCCTGAGACTAAAATTAAGCCGTATTTGTTAATTAAGAACGAACTAATTTACTTAAAACTAAAACTCCGATTATGATTAAGATTTCATGATGAAAAAAAAAGAAAAAGTTCGCTGAGAGGTTTCTTGTTTTTACTTTGTGAAGATACTTTTTTATAATTATTAAATTATCGATAAACCTAACTCCTAATTAATAGAAAATTATTGAACATCGATGTCAATTCTGTTGTTGCATTTTTCTAAACTAATCTGATTACCCATGCCGCTGCCGGCATGAATGCCGCGATTAATTCCGGAATTATTGCCACAGCAACATCGCCTTTATTCTTATACCGCGTTCACACATGCCCATGCCGCTGCCGGAATTATTGCCGCGATTAATTCCGGAATTATTGCCACAGCAACATCGCCAAGTTCATGCCCTAGCTCCTTGGTGAGAATAAAGGCGATGTTGCTGTGGCAATAAGTCCGCGGCATGAATGCCGACAGCGACAATGGCATTGTGAACGCAGTTTAATATTGCTGCAGAAAGTACGCTAACCATTCATCAGAGAAAGTCAATCAGACTTTTGAAGGTACATCCTCCTTTTTTCGGTCGCCTGCTTTTAGAATTCCTGATATATGGGTGTTCTAATTCCTGGTTGGCTTCCGTCCAAACCGTTCCGCACCTACCTTTGCTTTATAGATCGTATCTAGGTAGTTATGTATTGAAAACGTAAGCACTTTGAAAACAGCGCGATAATAGGCCACGCTCTAGATAATATACAGGATATCCTGGAACCAGTATGTTAAGTCTGAACAAGATGCTCTGTTTTTTACGTACATACTTCCGTACGTAAGATATTACTACACCTTATACATGCAATTTGATGAGTGTAATAAGACTTTGTTGCATATTCTTCAATGAAAATCATTGACTTCATAAATCGTTTGTAATTCTTTAAAGTGTTAAGAATTACTCAAATTCAAATCGCTTATTGCACTTATGTTGTAAAAGGTAGTGTAGCAAACCGAATCCCTGTTAGGGCACAGCAATTTGTTGCGGTATAAATAGGCACCAGATGGCATATAATTTATGTAGCTAGTTTTAGATATTTTAGTTTTCATCTAAAAACTCGTGCGATGAATTTTTTTTTTATTATATACTTTTTTAACATACGTTAGATTTTTTTTTTGTAAATTCTAATTTTTGATGTCATTCAATTTTGGGATTCTATCATAGATTTTTACAGTGTTCAATACAAGATGTTGATTATGGAACTTCTAGGGAACTTTCACCGTACTTATTTCTGCCGCATGCCTTCGACTTGATTTTACTATAAGAAGATACCCTTTTAGTTAGTCTGCGGCAAGATTATGAATAGTGTCGAATATTTCATACTTTTGGCATTCTATACAAGGAAATAAGAAAACGAAATAACTACGATTTATCATAGACTTAACAATGGACAATACTTTGTCCTGTTTGATATACTGCTGGCACGATGTCGTTGTAGTCCGACCACGCTAAGTTTGCAGTACTTAAATACGCAGAGTTTGAAAACCTTTAATTGGAAGCATCGCCGCATCTGTACCTACTACAGAAAAAAATTTACAACCTGAATATTTTAATCAAAATCAAAAAATCTATTTTTTTTTGTCAAAATACAATCCATTTCTCTAGTAGTAGTATTACAGAGACGCTACTTGGATTTCATATATGCTTAAACTATTGCCATCTCTTACCAATGGGTAATGTAAAACACAGACAAGGCAATAATAAAGTTGGGTTTTGAGTGACGTTTCAGTGTTCGGGCGTATGCCACATCAAAATAGGATCCTATTTCGATGGTATCACGCAAATTACTGAGATAAAGTCTTAGTGGTATTGTTTATTATGTTATAATTTTTTGGGGTTACTCATTTATTCTATTGCAGACTTAGCTTGATAAGACTATATTTTACTTTTATAATCGAGTTTTTATTTGGGCCAATGATATGGGACAATGTGCGAGTATTGTGTTCTAAGTACCAAGTTGGGTTAACCTCTATTTGTGAAGTTATAACTTTAGACAAATTAAATTGCAGTGAACAAAGATTTTGAAATAAAACTGAAATTTTGTTTGATGTATGTTTTCTTGTTAGGAGATATTTATCAAAAGTACTTATTTTGAAAAATGTATTTGGTTAAAACTAGGTCAATTTCGATCTAATTGGCCCTGTATGGTCGTCAATTCGGAGCTGTTCCAACAGTTGAACCTATAGCTAAAGTAGTTAGATAGTACACCTACATTCTACATCCATATAAAACGCCAGGTGCACCAACTCCCACTTTTGTGCACGAAATTAATCTCCTAGCACGTGCAGGCAACTTGCTCTATTGTGAATAGGTAGAGCTTCTTAAGACCACGTCATAAAGAACGCTTAGCGATGAGCAGAGCGTGTAGCGGTAAAGTATGAGCTAGGTAAATTCTCTTTAGCCTTCGACGTAAAATTGGAATAGTTAGTTTGGTCTCTCTCGATTGAATTTGCATTTGCTTGAGAATGCAAAAGACAAAACACGGTTACATAAATAGATAGATAACTTTTGATTGATATATTTACTAAACATTGATTACTGATACAAACTTAAAAGTAATATAGATAAACTATATTATCTATTAGTTAAAAATATTCAGGATATTCTGTAAACAAAATATACTTACCTAGTTAACGTGAATTTTGTAAAACATTAGTCTATGGTAAAACTTACACACTAGGCATAGGTAGCTCAATCATAAAATGATGAAATAGGTACTAAGACTTATAGCCGAATACTCAAACGCCACTTAAATTAAGTTCACGCTTAAATTATTGCCATCTCTTACAAATAAGTAATGTCAAACAGAGGCAGATAAATTTAAGTGGTGTTCAAATTTGAGTGACGTTTCAGTATTCCGGCCTTATTCAAACTACTTGATAAGGATAAAGATATAGGTACTTACTTCTAAGAATGTTTTGTGCTTTCTTTCATCTCACGTGGAGATTAAGAGGGTTTGAATACAAAGCTGCCAAAACTAAAGCAACGTAGGGTGTCAGACGAGATAGTCAGCTTTTAATTAAGTTGTCGTGGATGTGTGAATGGCTGTTTTCACACCGATAACGATAAACTATGCTATTGAGTTGAACAAAAATATCGTACAGTGTGAAAACATCAAGTTCTTATAAAAAATCGTTACTGGTTACATAGCCGCTTCTTAACTGAACCACTCAAGTTGCTACATGACAACGTTCAACTTTTCTTCATTGTTTAGTTTTGACTCATCTCAACGTTGAGACGGGTTGTAGGTGAAAATTTTTCTTTTACGTCTCTCAACTTTTGAGAGATGTTTAACAGTGAATACTAGGTTTGACGGTACGTATGATATTAGCTCTCCGTTAATATCGTCACAGATCATAATAATACGATATCGTGTAGTTGTCGTTTGAAGTGTGAAAACCTATATGCATCGAAGTAAATATTACATAATACAAATAAGTAAATATGTATTACATAATACAGCATTTTTTCAAATATTAATGTAGGTATTATATTACAAAATGTTGTGAGAATCCAAAGAAGCCTATGACGTAGGTACTTATTAAAAAAAAAGTTATATTCTCACAAGTAATAACATTTTAGTCCAATGTTTCCAACGCAAAAACCACACAGTACTTGGCCAAATGACTGCACTGCACAAAAGTACTCCGAAACAGCGAGAGGCCCTTGAAGCTAACATGTCAGTGTCATCTCCACCACAAAGGATGACTTAGCGCATCTTGCGTCTCCCTCTAGCATCACACTTTAGCTGGGAGTGTGTGATGTAGAATAAATAATAGTTAGTAAAGATGAGTTTCACTTTTATGATGTTTAGGTTTTTGTAGACGAGAAAAAATATAACAAATATACAAACAAAGAACTGGGTCATCGCGGTTGTGGCGTTAATTAAGTTAAGCGATGATCTGCGCGGTCACTATTTGGATGGGTGATCGTTAGTGGCATTTACATCTGAGTCCCTCCGTGCTTCAGAGGGCACGTTAAACTATCGGTCCCGGCTCTAGCAGTCGTTAAACCATGACGGAGGCCAAGGCGATCTATGAACTCCGTCACGACAATGGGTCACTAATTCAAACGAACTCAAAACTATCAATAATCCTGGACTACCTATACCTTCAAGTCATGATTTGTCAGTCATTTTGACAACTAAACCTACTCAAAGCTCGTGCTTTCGATTTTGAGATCGAGTCAAATCAAGAATAATTTGAGGTGACGAGGCCTTTACCATTTACTATAAAGTGGCTAGATTTTCAGTTAGGAGGCCTAGTCAGTTTCATGTACGAACCATGTCTTTCCTGTGGATTAAGCCGTCTAGAGACAAGAATATCCAGTATACGTAAGTACTAAGTAAGCCTTATAAATCCTGTCGCAAGCACTACTACGCTTTTGTTAGTTACCTCCTTGACGCTGTATAAATCTACTTTTACAAATAAGCAATACTTAATAGCCCAAAAAGGGTGTAGAGTGAGTAATACCCAGCTATTCCTTTAGAAACTTGTTAGTGGGTGCTTAGGAAATGAACACACTGAAATTCCCGACGTCTAAGTGAGCCGGAGTTTTGTGAGAAGTCCAAAATTCCCATTTTGGGGTTTGAAATTTTTATAAGTGCGAAAACAGTGCGAGGTACTTCTAGTCGTCAGGATTAGTAGTATGTTCACTTCCTAAAAAAAGTATAGAGTTTCTGTAAGAAGCGCTTAAGGGACCTAACGCACTCTCACACATTTTTTATTGAAAAACTGTTATTTGGCTTCCTCAAGAACGTTAGTAATCAAAAAACGCACCTATAAATGTTTGGTACTTACCAACAACTTTTTTTTTCATGTGATAAAGATACTTAGTTTTGTAGAGATACGGTTGCGATTGGTGTAGCATTTTTGAAGTTTCAACAATGTTGGTTGCAACTCTCAATTTGAATCTAAAGCATATTTTATGAAGATAAAGTTCATTTTACATTGCAGGTGGATTGAAAGTGGCATGCCTGGTACTCTTTCCCTTTTATGCTAATGTATGAGGAATTCTGAGGGCATTTTTGCTTGGGAGTAGAGTGCATCTGGAAAAATATGATTTTGTTTTATGAAATGCTTCTGTGGGAGCGGAGATGGAGAAAAATGCTTTGAGATATTGCGACGGGATGCGTTCAAGAAAGAGTTTTTGGTTTTATCCCAATAACTAGTTTTTGCTCGTGACTTTTGTTTGAATAAAATAAGTCACTAACTATTAATTTTTATCCAAATGAATTCAGCATGTTGACACAAGTTGAGTAAAAAATTGTCTTCTAAAATGAAGCACAAAAGCCGTAAAAAAAAGACATTGAATCTAAAAATCAACAAAACCAAATCAAAAAACCAGATTGGAATTTTATTTCAATATTTTTTTTCAATTTTGAGAAACTTTATAGCTAAATGATAGTATAGGTTTTCTATTATTGATTACTTAATTAATCATACATTCCATACATTTCTGATATTAACTTTTTTATAACGATTGTAAACTTCCAACTCTGCTGAAAAAGCAGTTGGCTTGATCTGTTATTAGTTACAACAAGACAAAAAATACAAACCAACCAATAAGTTTAGATTTGTATTTTGCCTGACCCCATAATGGCCTGTCCCCGATGTAGATTACCAAATAGTTTGTATGCGCTAAATAAATGCTTTTGTTTACATTTTAAGCATGTGACAGGTTAGAAAATCTACCGGAAATAATCTTCTCAAAACGGCTCCGAGCGTGTCTAAGAAATCGAATAAATAAAATGGATTTTTCACAGAAACCTTACAAAACGTTTCAAGACCCAAAACGTTTTAACTGTAAACGAAATAGAAAACCTTTCTCGCAACATGGAGGCCCGGTGTGAAGATATTATAATATGCAGACATAAAAAAAGGCTACGTGCCGCGTGTTCTTAACACGTTGGAGGTTTATTTACATACGTGCGTACCGAGACCTGGTGGCAGGAAGTAGAC
Organism: Eulithis prunata; assembly: GCA_918843925.1. Classification (NCBI taxonomy): domain Eukaryota; kingdom Metazoa; phylum Arthropoda; class Insecta; order Lepidoptera; family Geometridae; genus Eulithis; species Eulithis prunata. The sequence continues at coordinate 7,869,931 of OU974020.1, read as the reverse complement.
TTGTATTTACATCGTGACATTTCAAAAAAGCATACAAAACGTTGCGTATCTATCTTCTAAATATAGAAAAGTATTTTGAAGCTGACTGAGAATCAACGCACAGCCTAAATTATAAATCCTAGAGGTATGATATTTGGAGGGTAGTATCCTTATAGTGCAGGGGTGCACTAAGAAAGGAATTTTGAAAAGTCACACTCTAAAGGGTCTAAAACGCGGCAACGCCGCGGGCGACGGCTAGTTGTAGATAAAACTGGTAAAATTCAGCACGACGTTATTTTTTTTTTTTTTTGATATTAAGTCTAGCGTTTATCGCCCAGTTCCAAAATTAGTAGATAAACTGGACTTATCTTTATTTGGTCTGAGTCTAAGAGTCACTCTCAAAAAATATTTTTACTCTCCTAATTTCATCCCAAAGTTATTCGAGCCTTGCATCTCACAAATAAAATACACCATCCCTGATACACCACGGACGCATGCAAATGCCCTCAAAGCCTGAGTCATTCTTAACATCACTCCGGAAGTCCGGAGTTATTAAGACTTTGACATTGTGCAAATCGTCCGTTCTGAAAATTCCGGACAACTGTAAACGCCCTCAAAGCCTCAGTCTTCCTACTCCGGAATTATTGAGCCTTTGACATTACCAGCGACAAATCGTCAGTTCCTGATACACTCCGGACGCGTGCAAACGCCCGTAAAAACTGAGTCTTCCTACTCCGTAATTATTGAACCTTTGAGATTAACAGCTCTTAGATAAATATTATCGTCCGTCCCTGACACACTCCGGACGCGTGTAAACGCCCTCAAAGCCTGAGTCGTCCCAATTTCATTCCGGAATCATCGGCGCGAGAATGATACGGAGCGGTTTATCATCCACGCGTCATGTTTAGACTTGTTTTGGCACCGGAATGAGAAAGAAATACATTTCTGGGTGGGAATTTTCAAATTGTTTGTGATTGTTGTGAATGTGCTCGGGATAGGATAATAATGTACAAAAATAAAAATACTTCTGAAGAACGTACTAGATAAAGCTTTTTTTATGTAAGTATAGACAAAAAGGCCCACCTAATGGTAAGCGGTCACCGTCGCCACCGAAACACTAGGATCAATGTCGGTGGCTTGCCTACCCTGAAGAACTTTAAGGACATTTTTTTGGTAGCTGTCATAAATTCGAACACACCAGGGCCTCTACTTTTAATAATATCTAATAAATTCGGTTGTGACGTTTGTGTTACACTGCGCGACCGCCTCGTGCGTTGACGCGGGCTCTTGCGAAGTGACCGCGTCACTGCGCAGTGAAACACAAACCACACTACCAAATCTTTGTTAGTTATTACAGAGGCCCTATTTATACGACGTGCAGCCGCTACCCACAACTTGGTGTGTAGTAAAAGCTGTGAAAGTTAGGCAATTACGCTTGTTTTGTTTACTTACTCAATAGTACTAACATAGATATAAGTAGATAATAATAGAAAATGTTCTATATTAATAGAAAACTTTTTTACACCTAAATTTAGATGATTTTAAGACTGAAACCATTTTATATTCTAGGTAGGTACAATCTAGTAGCACATATCTTTTTAGCGTACATCGCTGTCTGTTTGGTGCGAAGGTAACTAGGTTTTAGTAAACGTGAGTATTCTAGCTAGGTCAGCTAACAGCCACAGCACGTTCTACTGAGCGAGTTTCTGTGTCAGTACATTTTTAACGACCGACCGAAAAACGGAAGAGGAAAACTTAGTTATAAGTTTGACGGATTTGATGAAATGGTGTCTTTACTCCAAGGTTTGATGATGACTAACAATTACGTCTGATAATGATCAGCAATGATGAAGAGGATCCAACGAGATATAAGTGATCGAGGTTTTGAACTTTTTGTTTAATTAACTTGTTAGTGTGAATTTTTACTATTATGGTACAGAAAATCATCAAAAAATGTTAAACAGATTTAATTATTACTAAAAAGTACATAGCATTAGCCGTTGACTAAGGTTTTACAAGTTTTGATATAGAAAATCTATTAAAATTCATTTATTAGCACAAAAATATAACTTTTTTTGAAGCTATCTAAAAATATTTCCATAGAAGCCACTGACTGGTCTACCAGTTGGCCAAATAGAGACATAAATAAACCAATATTAGCTTAAAATGCTTGTTAAAAGCTATAACCAAATACAACTTTCGTATCTGCAAAACGATTGCAGGGCTGACCAACGATTTTCTACTCCACACCTCAGTCTAATCTAATTTGCCGTCCAATATTTCAACCAAAGACCGCACCTGTACGAAGTATCCGACGCCCATCTAAACCGCACATTTTTCTTATAAAACCCGGTTTTCCACAGAATAAAGAGCTTAAGGCGTAGGGTAAAGGCAGACAACCTTTTCGCTCGCACATTTCAAAATTTTTGACATTACTCATTTGTAAGAGGTGGCGTTTGAGTATTCGGCCGTTAGGCTCGTATGCTGATCGTTCAGGCACTGATCCGGGCTCGAGCATAGATTTTTGTTTGTAAATCTCTACTCAAATCTTGAGTAACGATCTTTTTAGTAAACGGGCCTCATACTATTAGTAGATACTAGACGCTTTTACATAGTGTCGGTGCCGACAAGGATACTTAGGCTTAGCGCAAAAGGGCCACCGACCACAGCCACTGGTGGTCTGCAACAGCCACTTTGATATATTTTGTAGAGACTAAAAACACGCCCCACACGTGTGTCCGGTCGCGGTCACTCACTATACCAAACAAAGTCCATTTTTTTCATGAACTCATGTTCATCATCATCATCATCCACAGCCCAAACTTACCCACTGCTAGGCATAGGCCTTCCCAAGTTTGTGCAATCCACCGCGGTCCTGTGCAAGTCTCTCCCATTTACGGCCTGCTGTTTTGACGATGTCGTCTGCCCATCTCGCTGCCGGACGTCTTACGTTTCTGTAGCCGCATCTTGGCCATGTTGAAAGTTAAATATTATACGTCATATTATTTGTGTTATGTTTTTCAACACCTCCGGTCCACTACCGAAGTTGTCCGAAGTTTTACAAAAGAAGTCTGGAAATATACGGAATGTCCGGAAAAACTACTCGATTAAACTTTTTTATTCCACTGTTATGTAGATGAAGATAATCTTGTTTGTGATTTGTTTTTACAGAAAGTAGCTTAACAACTTTATGTCGCAAAACAACCTGTCACTCATAACTTTACAACTTTATTATGAGAGAAAAGCCAAAAGAAGCTGATTCATCTGATGTTGCCGGTTACTTGTGACTAAATGCATTACCGACATAACGCACTGCGTTTATCGCTTTGAGATGTACAAGTTGTTTATGTGATTAGGACTACAGTAATTTTCGGATTTACTCATACTCAGAAATGGGTTATAAAAATCGTACAAAAATAATAATGTATTTACTATTTATCTTTATAGGTATAGCAATTTAGGGTAAGTAGTTTATTTAGGTATGTACCTATTTACATGATGCCTACATAAAACTGTCTGCGTACTTACTTTTGATAATCCTCAAGAGGACTCTCAGCGTTCAGGAGTAAGTACAATGTGAGAGGAACTTACTTTTATATCCAATTTAGTTGTGAAGATATAAATGAATACTTTCAGTTTCAGAGCACTCATCTAACATTCATTCTTTCGAGTTACAAAGCTGCTTTTGCTGACGAGTAGTTATAAAAAAGTTGTAAAAAAGGTATAATAAAAGTTTGCAGTGTTCATAAAAACACCAATCAATCAAAATTGGAAAAATAGACGAATCGGAAAATTGCACAGATTATTTCAAATAACTTTTTTGTTATGATAAATCTTTCATAGTAATTACAACTTGATTTTTTCGACACTATATGATATAAAATTGTAAGTTTGTAAACATCGATGGGAAGTAATTGACTCTAGATCCGATGAACCGAAGATATTTTTAGGTTTCCAGAAAACCAGTAGATAGAAAAAGTTCAGATTGTTATTTTTTTAAATTACACAAATATTAGAAACGTTAAAAATGACATTCCAAGTTTTACAATAGGTTGTAATACTTGGAATGTAATTTTTATTTTTACTTGATATTATAAATATCCATCACGGGTGAGGCACTGATGAAACTAATCCATCACGGGTGAGGCACTGATGAAATTATAGTCATAAGCATTTATTGTTTTTAATTATTAATTTACAGGTCACATAATAAATAATGGGGATTTCTGGAAAAAATCCAATAATCCCCGCTGGCTTCGTCTAAGCACAGATCATTACGAGTATAATATTACCATACGTCTAAGCATGCTACGATGTAGCATTAAAAATTTCTGTAGAAAATGAAATCCCCGCTAGTGGGTATTTCTGAAATTATAGTGTCTGAACTCCTGTTACATCAAATAGAACGTATATTATTTAGGTATATTATGGAATACTGAGAAACATCTTTGTTGTTTAATCACGCACTGGGATTTCTAAGTAATTTTAGTGAAAACATCTAGCACCTTCAAATGAGGCGTGAACATGATATTGTTGTAAGCTGTATTGAATATAAGCTTATATATTTTATATTTGCTTTATCCTTGAGATACAATATTCTGTAATATTTATTATTTTTAGTGCTCTAATGTAATGTGTGTGAATTAAGTAGTTACTTCTTTTAACTAAACAAATTTAATGCTATTACAATTTTACTTAGTATTTATATAATTATCTGTAAATAAAAAAAAACATTAATTCATAAAATAACGACTAATACCTTATAAAAGTACTGTAGTATTAGTCATAATTTTATGAATTAGTAAATAATTATTCCCAATATTAAAAAAAACTCCATTGATATTTTTACGAGAATAATTCCTCTGAACACAGCAATGCGAGCATTACTATTTGGCAGCAAAAAAAGGCAAGAGGTAGTATTTTCTCGGGCGAATTCTTTCAAAGCCCTTCTAGCGCTAGGATAAAGATCTTAAACATTCCTGAAATAATAATTTCATCTTTCGTTATACATGAAATATCTTGAGATCCACAAAACATTTTCATTTGAAATTGCTTAAGCTCTGAGCAAACACTCGACATGGGAATTCAATATGTGGTGTTTGTCGTGTCTGCGAGATCGGACTAATTTTAAGCAATTTCGGGGAACGGGCTATGTACAATTATTGTACGTTCGTACGTCGTAACAGACATACAAAGATTCGTCTGAAGATGCCAGTGCCTAAGCTGGAAACCTATACAGAAAAAACTGTGTTTATATGGCCCCCCTAATTTACAACTCCCTACCAAAAAATATTGTTGATCTTCCTTATAAATTTTTTTGTACTGAATTGGAAAAATGGTTGATATTGGAGAGCTTTTATTCAGTTTCTGACTTCTTGAAGAAGGGTTCGTGTCTACAACTATTAATAGTGGATTAGGTACCTAGAAACTTTTGCACGCCAATCTCTTTGGTAAAAATATGATCTATACTTTTACATATTTGTACATAAATAACGATACTTTTATGCAAATAAATGACTTGATTTGATTTGATTTGAAGAGTTTTTTACACAGCCGACCAGTCACCGACACGATATTAGCGGCGAGTTAAGTCCAATTTTACCGCTTGCTCAAATGATGAAACAAACTGATGGTCTATTTGATGTTAAATGGTAACCGCTACGTATAGCGATGTATTGCTTCACTGAACACGTCTAATAAAGACGTGCCCTGTGATGTACTGCTCCCATCACTGTGATACATAAAAGTGTTAAGTCTCATGTGCCTGTGATAGCACCGGCACCCTTACCCTTCAAACCGAAACACAGCCATGGGAGACTGTTTGGCGGCAGAAATAGGCACGGTGGTAGTACTTTCTTGGACGAACTCATTTATAAGAAGCTCTACTACTACTAACAATTTCTATCAAAACTCTTACTGTCAAAAGTTAGATCTATATAATTACGTTCAGCCCAAATGATGTTAAATGAGATGTTAGAATCTTATTAAGTTCAAGTTTATGTAAATGATTCACTGGATGAGAAGAGCCGAAGACCGGGGTTAGTGGCGCGTCTTGGGAGAGACCTACATCCAGCATTGGACCTATATAGGGTGATGATGATTATGAGGTAGATCATTTCTTTTCTTTCGAAATAAAATAAATACTTATTTGAATTTATGCCAGTCACAATCCAAAGTCGGTTAAATTTAAAACCTAAGAATAAGTAATTGACTTACTACTTAGGTACTTACACAATTGAATTAAAATATTTGACGTCTATCTTCATTAAAGAGCTACTCAGCAAATGGAAGGTATTACCTACCTATTTATTTAAGGTGATGTTGGAAGGGTTTGGACCCTTCGTAAGCAAGGGCTGTTTGACCAAAGATACAAGGAGATCGCACTTAGAGCTGATAAATTACTATTTAACTATCAGTGGAGTAAGGTGCTAACTCAAAATGCCAAGCCATTTTGAAACGTAAGTCTCTGGTGATTAGGGCTGTTTTGATACACGTACTTGTAATTGAAGGTAGGAATTTGAAATACCTATGAAATGCCAGACAATTTTAAAGCTTGGGTCCAGTTAATTAGAGTTGATTTATGTTCAATTATGAGATGGATATATAATTAATATAATACTTTGGTTACATTTAAATTATGAAGATTTCTCGTTGACTTTGTGAATTGGGAGACTGTAAAATAATGCTTTAATAATGTTAATTAGGTTTCTTTAAGGTTTTATAGAGGTTGTGCAAAACTGCTCTGGAAAAATGACGCTTAAGCTGGCTTGAAGAATCTATTTCTATGAACAACTATGTATCAAACCAATTTTATGAGCCACCCTGTGTAATATGAACACTATTTTGTTGGTGTGGACTATTGTAAATATATAAAAAAATATTCTGAAAGAAAATTACAGTGAATCGGAATTTACAATATTTATTAAACACACAATATTTCCAAATCAGTACCAACATTCTTGGACATAACACAACGCTCTTTAGTCCCAAACTAAACAAAGCTTTGACTGTGGGAACCTAGATTGCTGAGAGAATACTTATATTTTTTTTTTTTGTAAATTTATGCATGATACGTACTCTTAGTAGCACCCAAACAAAGAACAAACATGTTTTTTTGCCATACACAAACGTTTGTTCTCCGAGAGGATCGAACCCACAACCCACGCAGCATCTACCGACTGAGATGTCAAACACCTGTCAAATGTAAATGTTGGTGGTCGTAGTGGTCATACACCCCTAACTTTCAGTCTAGTAAACAATACCACAGATCATAATACTATACTAGACAATACCTAATACGCTAGCCTATATCAAACAATGATTATTCAATAGCAAACTGGAATTTAACTAATATTAGATTTGAGCAATTCAGTCAAGCCAACCGTATTGACTTCGTTATTGCTACGAGCCGCTACGAGTTGCTACGTGTTGCTACGAACTGCTACGAGTTGCTACGCATTGCTAATCACGTCTCAGAAATAATTGCTGTCTTTACCCTAGCCCTGGTATTTTAAGTCAAAATAAATACTTCTAAGGAAAATCATTTTCATGATATTATACAAAACAAAAACACGATGATAAACACTCAGTAAAACTAATATCTTGGTAGAAAAAAAAACTTATGTAGTTTTTAAAGATAAAGGTGTTCAATTATTAAACGTATAGTTAAAATAAAGTATAATTTACCATCTTATTCGTGATTCTAGATGAGGACGAGGATCTAAAATCTAAGTATATTATTTTTGTAACAAGGATCGTACAAAATAGCACTAGGAACAAGGCTGTAGTACTTTGCCCGTTTTTTTAAACTCTGGTCACAAGAAACCGGTACTTACAATCACTTCGTTCATAAGATGATCCTAATCGATCCTATTGTATTCTGAATAAAAGATTTTTAAACGTTGTTTTTGCTACAACAAAAAACATTGAAGTAGAATCTCGACTGAGGGACAGTGAGTGAGTTTTTTCAAATACGGGTGCAAGCCTAGACTAACATTATTGTATGATGCTAAGGTTCAGTGATCAGCTGCATCGATTGTTCAGCGCCTGGAACTGCCTAACAGGCGTGAAGAGAATACGCTCATAATATTATCGTAGGCTTGTTTACCACTACACTCCTCTGCGATACTCAACGGCTCTGTAGTTTTTATTTTAATTTAAAGTTGTAAAAATCTCCCATTAGTGATTTTTTGTATTTATACACAATTTTTTTAGTTTAGAGTACTTGTTCTGGGCCGTTCTGATTATGTAAATAAATAAATTATAAGTAAGTATGTGAAATTTTTTTTGTACTTATCGGCATTCATCTTGTACACCTCGCATTGTTAACAAAACGTACTAGTCGCACTAAGCTTTGTTAACTGTGGAAAAGTTAAATAAACATTTATTTTGTAATTCCTGTAAAGGTGGTGTACAATAAAGAGTTTTCTATCTATCTATCTATCTATTTTTAAATGTTGTGGTGTTTTAGTTTCAAAATAAAATGTAAAAAAGTTTTTTTATGTAGTTGAAATAGTTTTTTTTATTCGGTGTCCTCGAAACCTTTTGTATTTAATCCCTCGTTTGATTTTTTTAGTCCTCAATAACCGGTGTAGCGCTGTTTCGCACCACAGGTTCGTACCACAAATTATTTTTCGCCGTTTCATACCAACAATGTCAGCGTTTCAACCCACATCAAAAAAACCACGAAACAGAGAAATTGAGTCATATATACACGAATCACTTTTTCCAACACAAAAAAACTGAAGACATTTCTAGAAGTCTATAAGTTACTATGCCAAGTGTTTCCAGTTAGCACTTGTATACCTACTTCATCAGCAGGGGCCTCAATTGCTCAAGAAAATATAATATCATATTATATTATACCCACCAAGTTGAATTACCCGGTCTAAGTGCACAAGCAGTGAAATCGAAGCAAGATTGTAAAATATCGTCTTTATTATTGAGCCTTAAGTGGTCGGACAAAGAGTGCTAATCAATTAAAGTGGCTTGAAATAGGTTTGTTGACTCTTGAACTGAGGAATTGTATTGTAGTGATTTTATTTAATAGAACTTTACTGATTAGCTTTGTTGGAAAAAACGATGTGCTTTAGACAATTTTCTTACATTTTCACTACAAATGAACCAATAAACTTTGATCTAGCTAGATCAACTAGGTAGATAAATAGATAGATGGATATAAAAATATTTATTGTACACCACATTTACGAAAATTATAAAATAAACACAGATTTCATTATTCTTATGTGAAGTACAATGGGCGGCTTTATTGCTGTGAGCGATCTCTTTTAGGCAACTTTTGGATGGACTGGATACCGACCTATAAGACTTACCTATATGTTTTGTGCTATGCTTAGATTTAGCTTATAATACATTGATATACATTGATTGATTATCTGAGTATCTAATTATCTGATACGTAGATACCTTTTTGATAATCAGATAATCATATTTGATTATCAGAAAGGTACCTAGGTGCTACAATAATAATATATTTATAATCTTGCCCTATAAATTTTGCGAGTAAAAGAAAATCCACTACCGACAAACCTTCACACTGTTCTGATACACTGCACTAGTGTGAAAGCTAAGAAGAAATCTCTTCTGCGTTACACTACCTAGTGTTAAAGATGTGTTTCGAATCCTTATCGTTATTGACTCATGTCCATAAAAAAAGTTGTATTCTTCTAAAAAGTAATCTATTTACATTTTGTATTGCACTTTTTACAAGCTCATTAGTCACTTCCTGCCAACTTTACATCCAAAAAAGTGCTTTTTCATAACCCCAGCCTATTCCCAAGGGTATTTTTAGACTCCCCATAGCAAAGGGTAGGTTACGCCATAGAGCTTGGATAAAAAAATCATAAGCACTTTTTGTAATGGTTTTTGAGGGCTGTGAGGTGAAAAGAAAAAGCTTGATACAAATTTAAAAATTTATAGTTCTTTTATGGACACCCTACACACACTTTGGTAAGTAGGTAGTGTACATTTTGTTAGTATAAAAAAATTAGAAACAAATTATCTATTGGCTATTTAAGTGACCAAACATAATGGTAAATGGTCACTCCACTAGCCAAAAAAAAAATCGTCAACTTCAACTTTTTTAATGTTTTATGTTGTACCTTATTAATATGGCTATAAGTTATCACAATGTCTGTTTACTCTAGTATCATAAATTGCTAACATATTTCGTTGACAAAAAAGTGATAGGCTTCACGAGATAGAATTTTATTTAGAAGTCAAATTAAATTAATTTTGTTGATGACTGTACTGACTGCAATAATTCTTATGTTTAGCGGAAGGTATAAAGTTGAAAGTTGAAATAGCGCAGTGAGGGACACTGGCGTAGAAAATGTTTTAGTACCCTTGAGCTTTACGTCCATTACGTGTTATATTACTGTTTGAAGTTGCAATTGAGACTTTACTGCAAGTTGTACTGTTGAACTATGTAGCTGATTATTAACGCTTAGTACCTACTCCTAAAAAAGTGAATGGATGCAAAAATTTACAATATTTTGTGATACTTTTGCAATATTATCGTTACCCTAATTAAATGGATACAAAAATTTTAATTTTTTGTGGCATTTTGCAATTTTATCTTTTTGTGTCATTTTTGCAATTTTATCGTAACTCAAACCTTTTTAGTTCAAAAGGTGTTATACTGAAAACCTTTCAATAATACTACTAGCTTTTCATAGTTCGGGAATAGAAAGCGTTGGGTGATAACAATATGTCCAAGAGTATTCATTTATTTCAGATTTTGCTATAGCGTACTGTGACCAAAATTTTGTATATCAAATTAAATCAAATAAAATTATTTGGATTAGTATCTTTTAAGTTTTTTCTCTTATCTGTTATATCTATTACCATTGAGTCTGGCGTTTTTTCGTTACTTAATTGTTTTTTTTTCTTTTCAGATAAAGCTTGAATTGAACTACAGCTGTTGCCACATTTTATTTAAAAGGTAAGCAGTTCAACGCATTATACTTCATTACTCTTGCCGAATGAATTATTAGATCAGATGATGAAGCGTAAGTACGCGTTAAGCATTTTGTAAGACCAATGTTATTGAAAAAGGATCAAAATCATATTTTCAGAATATCTATAAAATATGAGGCTTTATGGTACGCTTTATTAAATTGTGTGTGAGTGTACATATCATAATTTTTTAGGCCAGTGACTGTATTTTTTCTTTTTCTTTTATTTATGGCCTCTGTCCGTCATTTCGACAGACAACTTTGTGTCAAGTGATATAAGTCAAGTCAAGTCATTCATCGGATTCGAGTTTTCATATTTTTTGAAACCACACATAGCATTTTTACTTTTATAGTTTTCCTTGTGTTATTGTGAGTATTATTGTTTAATTTTGGTGGAATTTTAACCAATAATACTTAGGTCGTAACATTAAGTGTGAGCCATTGAAATAAATGTGAGTAAAGTGTTTTCTCTGAAGAGAAAATCCACCATTTTCTTTTCAAAACAAACGACAGCCGACTTGACAAATGACTTGACTTGACTTATATTATTTGAAATTTATCACTTGACACTGGCAAAATTGTCTGTCGAAATGACGGACACAGGCCATATAGGTTTTAAAAGAAGAAGAAGATTGTAGTACCAACCTAATACCCACGAACTACCTACACTTTGAACATTTGGTTTACATTTTCGGTAGCTTTTCGAAACGTCAGCACGTCAGGTAACCAGCCTACTTCCTTTAGTTTCCTCAGATTTGCTCAAGGTATTTTCCTTATTTTGCTCTATTTACGAAATCGCTTCGCGAAAACGTCATAAAACCGAACACATAAATGTCAAAACAAACCGAAAACGTCAACAGATCTATTCTGGCTCATAGGCTGCGGTCGGTAAACCCTAATAAATAAACATGAGGGTGACCGCGTCTTACGTACCTACTCGTATATCACTAAATCGATAATCTGCCATGAATAGAATTGAATTTTGGTTCAAGAGATCAATGATCTTGAACCAGCTGTTGTTATACTAAAAAGATGAATAAAACAAGTATTCGCAAGAAATAAATCAGTGCCTAGATCACGAACAAATTATGTGACAGTCGCAAACGTATCGTAACCGTAACGTAACGTAAGTGACGTACACAACGCAGTGATGCTACAGCGTTTGGCAATCGAGCTGTACTGATGTTCTTCTTCTTTTGTTGCTATGGCTGTTTGGTGGCTAGGGCTGCCACGAATTTGCCAATGTCAGTGTTTATTGGCGTTTACTGGTTTACTAATCTTTTAACAAAAGGCGGAGATCTGAGTAGGTAGGTTTGTGATCAGGTAACTGGGACCGCGGTCCTAGTTATGTATGGGCCCAGTCGCCTGTATCCTCAGAAAAATGACCGGTGAAGAAGGGAGACTCTAAAAAGTTGATTTGTCAAAATAGATACGTACGGCATATAAATAATTAGGTAGGTAATAATAGTGTTAGGTTTACGTAACGCGGCTACTGTCAGAGTGGCACAAGAGGGCTGAGTTATAAGTACATACAATAAAACAAATTCTGCACTATTTTCTTGCACCGTTTAGTGTAAACAATGTTTTCAAAAATAAAACTTAGCTAAAAAACTGAGTTAACAAACTGTTTCCCTCAAAACTAAACTAAAATGAAACAACAAAATACTGCACTGAAAATGTTTGTGCTTCATGTTTGCAAAATAACTAAACTTACTTTATTTTTAAAGGAAAAGCAAAAAATATGACGTGTAATTAACCGGTGAGAAAAAAACACTGCTTTGGCGAGCTTCGTGGTGCTTTGGAATAAGCTTCATAAACTTTTTTGCTCATTTTCTTTAGCTTTGAACATTGACTAGTCTTGTTTATGAGACGTCGCTAAGGGGATGGGATACGAGATTATAATTATCTTATGTTCTATAGTAAGTCAGTTAGTGTTTAAAGAAATCTTTTTAAATATATCAATATATATAAAACTCTTTTGAAGCTGACAGAGAATCAACGCACAGCCTAAACTATAAGTCCTAGAGGTATGAAATTTGGAGGGTAGTATCCTTATATAGTGTAGGGGCGCACTAAGAAAGGAATTTTTAAATGTCACACTCTAAAGGGTCTATTTAGAACGCGAGCAACGCCGCGGGCGACGGCTAGTATTATATAGACCTACTAGTATTATATATACCCTAGCCTGCCCAATTTCATAAAGTCACGAAGAACGACTTTGGGTTGATGGCAGCAATGTTCCAGCATTCCCAATAGAGTTGTGGAGAAGAATAAGACCCAATCAGCTCTTGCAGTCTCATTTTGGACCTGGATTTGTTAGTGGCAGTACAAATTAACAGAACTCTCTCTATTTCTTTTTTTGCTCTACCGTTTCTCATAATAAAAAGTGATACTTGCTAAGCCTGTTGCAAGTTGCAACAGGAAAAGTGTTGCGTAAAATAGTATCGAAAATGCTGAATGTAAACTGTATCGCTTAGCTGACTAGCCAACTGAATTTAAATGCCACCCGTCTGATCCCAATTTCATGATCCCGTTTTCTTATTCATAGCACCCCGATGAGAAGGCTGCTAGTGTTGACCAAGAGTTTTCGGCCATTTTCGGTTATTGAAACCGATCAAAAATAAATTTAGGTGTAACCAGATGAAGCCATTTTTATGAAAGTCAGTGATGGAACAAGCAAAGGTCCATAAGGTCCATTATATGTTAAGCGGTCATCCTCATTTCCCTGCCTTTATCCCACGCTAGGTGGGGTCGGCACAACATGTTTTCTTCTTACACTCACTCCTATCATTCGTCAATTCTGAATCTACTCCTCTCACATTCATATCATCTTTCACACAATCCAACCACTTCTTCTTCGGCCTTCCTCTACTTGCACACCCAGCCACACTCATATTCATAACATATTCATAAGCGGTATCCTTTGTTTAAAACAACGCAGTACCTCACTAAGCATGTCCACTGATGACGTCACTCTGCGTCAGTCACTTTGAGAATTAGAGGTATTAAGTCTCATGTGCCTGTAATTGCACTAGTTCTTCAAACTAGAGCAGAGTAATATATGCGAGCACTACTGCTTGGCGGCAGAAATAGGTACCTACAGTTCTGTAACATAATTGTAAGTCTGAAATATGCTTTTACATTTAAACTAGCTAAAGAGTTAGTTTGAGCTATAGTTTAGCAAGTTTAAGCCAAATGGAATACTCTTAGTATTCCATCAATTAGTGTATAATGGAAGCCTAATAGGTACCCAGAAGTGGATTCAGCTAGGTTGTGGATAAAGATGATGATAAGCCATGTTCTGGAAGTTCGGTCAAATTATTTTGCCGAACTTTAAGCGCAGCACTATATTCCGGAATTGAAAACTAATATCGACATAAAAGTTCACAATGTTACGCCAAAGTGGAGATATCTAATGGTACCTACTTGTTTTTGATATTGGGCTGAAAATCATCGTAAACATTTTTCTTGTAAAAAAATCAGTATAATAGGCTAGTAAGGCCAATAGGCTAAGAAGGATTTTCTCAGATGTTTTAGTTCCTACAAAAAAATCAGAAAAATCCTGAAGGATGTTTTGCTATTCACATCAGAAGCACGATAAAATTTTGATAAACCAGTTTTTATTGGACAAAAATTAAGTGGTTCTAATGAAAATGATCGAGAGCCTACGCAGTGATGGGAAAATGATGAAGTGGTATTGAAGAGGGATTAAACACGACAGTTTGCAAGCTCATTGCCGCTTTTTTTCAGTGTTTGTAACTCAAACACGTAACAAGCAGACCAATCAAATGGATGTAGGTATAGTTTGTGATCTAGATTATCAAATGTATCATGGTTTCACAAATGGTCTACCAGATTCAAACCCTAAGTAGCTGGTTCAAACCAACCTTAATTCCCCCCCTCGCCCGAATCAAAATCCTGGACCCAGCACTGGTAGTTGTACAATAAACCAAGCCCCACAAAACCACGCTCTGATTTCGGCTCGGATGTTAATCAGTGTTTACAAGCTAAGTTTTGGTTTAAAAGGTCAACGGATTCAGCCTCACTTTGAACTTCCTGTAACTAAGCTACTTTGAACCTACATAGTGGAGAATCTAGACTTTGGACGTACCTCTGGCTACCCTATAAACATTTTTTAAAACTCCATCCCATCCTACAAATATTATAATTTCAAAGTTTAGGTATTTGGATGTTTAGATGTTTGTGTTTCAATCGCACTGCGACTGCTGGTTTTATTGGGAAGAAGCTTTGAGTGTACTCGTATGTATAGTTCGTAATCTGGACATTGGATTCTTTTTATCCTGAAAAATCAACAGGGTCAAATGGTACGCGAACGAAGTCGTAGGCAGAAGCTAGTAAAATATCTTAGTAAAATTACGTAAAGGTTAGTTCTTCATGAAAAAAGTTAAGGGACTACTCATGTGTAAATCACCAATATATATAAATCTCTTTTGAAGCTAACTTAGAATCAACGCACAGCCTAAACTATAAGTCCCAGAGGTATGAAATTTGGAGGGTAGTATCCTTATGTAGTTTAAGGTGCACTAGGAAAGGAATTTTGAAACGTCACACTCTAAAGGGTGGAACGCGAGCAACGCCGCGGGCGACGGCTTGTAAATAATATAATCACTTTATAAAAAGAGACACAATTTCACATTTAGGTCAAGTCAAATAAATGTTTGCTTTCTAAAGCCTCACGAAACCACCAGATTGTTTGTTTAAGAAAATCGTCCAGTTTCAGGAAGTTCAATAAAAATAAGTGTCACGGAACAAAAAGGCCAACAAGTACCTTTAGCACAAGTTTTTGACCTTTGTGGCATAGTGGTAGCCTAACACGCAAGAGTGCGGTTACATTAAATTATAATTAATTTGTGTGGGTACTTACTTAATTGATTTTTGCCGGTCAAATCAATTCAATAAATACAAATTGAAATATTACTTTTGGGGCTACTAGAAGATGTTATTGTAGAAAGTGACCACGACATACCAAAGTGTGCCTAATAGGTCAGACATCGGTGACTGTTGGTTGAGTGTAAGTTCGAAAATAGTAAAAAATTGGATTAAAAAAAAAATGTCCCCTTTAACAACCAACTATTTCGTAGGAGAGATCGCCCACACATTTCGGCTTCTTTTTTTATTCTCTCCAGAGACGAACACAAGGGTTGGAAGGATTAAAGGAAACCTGCGAAGACGAAACCTTCTAAATATTTCTGACAGCTGTCAGATGATCCTCTGCTAAATAACTGTCAGAAACTCGTGCTTAAAGAGTAGTTCCAAGTTGGACGGCTTCCAAAACAGCGATGCCCGCTCAGCCGAAATCAATTTTATATCACGAAGTATTACCCTAAAATATAATATTAACACATAGAAATGAAACTACCTTGAATTCCGCCTTAAATATCTGTCACCAGGATTGGCCACTAATTAACACAAACTTACTTTTTTCCTTTGAATTGGTATCAAAACCAAATCAAATAATAGTTCTTAAAACCCTATTAAAATTTTTGAAAATTGTGCCAGTTTTTCGGTCTCTTATCTCCAGCGCAAAAACTGCATTCGCGCAGTGGAAGGGTTATAACTCATAACTTTGCTGCGAGAAAATGACTTGACTCTACGGTAACACTGCTTTCAAACGGTGAAGGATAGTGTTACATTTTTTGAATACACCTTGGGTCAAGGCACACTGTTGTCGTTTTGGATATGTACAATATTGCTGTGTCCAGTTTTGGACACAGCAATATTATTTGGCTCTGACGTTTGCGTGTTATAACTCGATAGTACTTCAGAGAGGAGTTTCAGTTCTATGCCTTCGTGTAATATTTTTATGGTGTTACCTTAAATAATTTTGCGAACGTGGTTGGTAGGCGCTGTTTACCGGGAGAAAGGCGGTAAGATGACAACTGGCAAGTTGCCAGAATATACGATTTATTGCTAATAATTGGCCTATAATTTAGAGTCAAGCTACTGTGCAAAAAGAAAGCTTCTGCCAAAGTTGAGACGTGCCTATGACTAACCTTAGAACGTACGGTATTGTAAGAAATATTAAGTACTGGCGACGCGCCCTGGCTTCGCACGGGTGCAATGCTGATACTACATAATACAGAATAGAAACCTCTAAAATTATCAGTGTTTCACTAATAAATTATGAATGTATTATGCATAATAATAAACCTTCCTATTAAATCACTCTATCTAGAAATCCGTTGCGTAGCTTTAAATATCTAAGCATACATGGAACAGACAGACATCGGGAAGCGACTTTGTTTTATACTATGTAGGTAGTGAAGTACTGAAAGTTTTTTTTTTATGATAATAGTAATGGAACAAGCTGATTGCTCACCTGATGTTAAGTAGTAACTTCTGCCTATAACAATGCATTACCTCACAGAGCAAGTCCAATGAGGACGTGCCCTGTAAGTCAATGCACTGCGTCCATCACTCTGAGACATAAAGATCTTGAAGTCTCATGTGCCTGTAATTACACCGGCGCCCTTACCCTTCAAACCGGAACACAGCAACAGTTTTTTTCCGTGCTGTAACTTTTTTTTATATAATTAAGTTATGGAACAAACCAATGGCCCGTATATGGTGTTAAATTGTTAGTTCATAGTGTTACAAAATTGAAGTTTAGTTATTCAGGCTTCAAAAAAAGTCGATTTTGCGACTCTAATAACCAGCTTAGAGAATTTTATATATTTAGTGTAACAACAATCGTATTTCTAAATAAACAAAATGTTGCATGAAAGCCTCCCGTTAGGGTTGTTCTGTGCATGCCAGCATGCCAGTTATCGATAAACAGTCTACCTTATCGATAAAATTTGACACGTTACAGCCCTATCAAATAGCCTGTAGCTGCTTGATTGTAAATTTTAAAATGAGTTAGGTTATCTTAATTATAATTTGTGTGCCGGAAAACCGTTTAGATTTTATTGCTTTGTGGCAGGGAAAATAAAAATGTGAGTATATTTCTTTTATTTCATTACGTTTTGGATATTTTTTCTGTTTTGTGTTAAAAATAAACTTATTAAACCAGGGAATAGGAATTAAGGGAATTAATTTTTTCGTAATCTTTTTGAAAAATAATTTGGGAAGCCTATGCCCGCTTAATAATAAACTTCTACTGGCTGATGTGATGATGATGATACTTGCCATTAGTACAAGTTATGGTTACTCAGTTTGCCTAAATTTTCAAAAAAGCTAATAATAATAGCACTTTCTTTGGTGGACGTGCTTAGTGAGTCAATGCATTATAATAGGCAGAGGTTACCACTTAACATCAGATGGGCCACCTACTTTTTCTACTACTTATTCTAAAAAAACAGTTAGGTGCTTAGCGAAATCTACTAAAATAAAAATAATTCAATTGAAAATAACAAAGCCCAACTTAAAAACCCGCCAAATTTGAAAGCAACTAATAAGCAATCCTGAAACTTAAAGTACTTTTAAACTTAATTATCGTTGCAGGTACAAGTTTTAAGTGAAGTTTGGTCTTTCAGTTTTAAGTTTAGTATTGTCTTATAATGACGCTAACGATCTCATAGAGTTGTTTGGTTTGAGACCATGACATGATTTATGCATATTTTAGTACGAATAAATAATAAGAATGTTTTTTCCTTACCACTCTACTGGAACAAATCAAACAAAAAACTAATTAAATACTTACATTAACTAAACAAGAAACACTATTCACTACATAATACGCTGAATATTATTATAAAGGGAGGCTTGTGTGTGCAGTAAAACTACTACATAGTATCTATCAATATAGATTTTTTTCCATTGAAATTAAAAAAACTGAACTGTTATATACATACAACATTCAATAAATTACCTATTGAGCTGAGAAGGTTGGAAAGATAAGTATGGCAAAATAAGATGGATTCTTCTTCTTCCTGCCCTTATCCCACTAGGTGGGGTCGGCACAACATATATTCTTTTCTTCCATTCTCCCCTATCATTCGTTATCTCAGTGTTCACTCCTCTCCTATGCATATCATCTCTTACACAATCCATCAATCTTTTCTTAGGCCTACCTCTCCTTCTATATCCTTCCACATTCATATTTAGCACTCTCCTCGTTACATGACTCTCTTCCCTCCGCATGACATGCCCATACCACGCTATCCTGTTGCTCTTCATTTTCTCCGTCACTGGTGCTACTTTCAGACTTCCTCTAATGTATTCATTCCTAATTTTATCCATCCTTGTCACTCCGCACATCCATCTCAACATTCTCATCTCTGTCGCATGCACTCTTTTTTCATCCGTCACCTTGGTAGCCCAGCACTCAGATCCATACAATACGACAGGTCTTATGCAAAATAAGATGGATTAATGAGTACAATATTTTGAGAACAAATCTACTTTATTTTGCAACACACTGTGCTTGAAAAGTAAAATAGTTTTAAGTATTTTAAATTCTGTACAAAAAATATGTTAAAACTGAAAAATATACGCTGCAGAGTCAAAAAAAGCCTGTATTTACACGAATTAATCTGAAAACAATCACGGAAGCGCTCATTCGCGGATTCTACGGTTTCATATAAGATAATCCGTATAAAGTTAACCGCCCATCTCGAATGTTTCAATGGTTTTACCGTAACACAACGTACCGACTATAAATCGTGTTGCGAGTTCATTGCTGTTCATATACAGCTGGGTTTGTGATATGAAATATTGATCAGTACGCGAACAGCATGTTTTCATGTTTTTTGTTAAGAATGAATTATCTCCTTGAGGAATGAGTTTTTCTGTGTGTATCATGATTATAGAAGACAGAATAAGAATTTAGAATGTCACAGTGAATTGTATCATTATTAACTATACAAAAAATATTACGGTACTGAAATACTTGTGTTTTCATGCATTGCTTTATTGTTAAGCATAGTGAAAAAATTGCACTAGTCAAGTTAATGATTATACATTAGATGTACCTACTTAGCGTAAACAATTACTAATAGTCAAATGAAAATAAAACAGTAGGTACCTTACGCTCTTTTACGCAAAACTAATAACAATACAGACCATGTCTACTGAGGACCCAAATGGTCTATTGAGGATTTAAATAGTAGTGACCTATAGCTAACAATGCATTACTTCACAAATGTAGTCTACTAAGGACCCAACTAGGTGTGACTTAGCCACCAATTCATCACCTCACAGACTTAGTCTTCTGAGGACCAAAATTATCAGCCACCTAGCTAACAATGCATTCCTTCATAGACTGAGTCTACTGAGAACTCGAAGTGCTCGTAGTACCCCAGCTGTATGTTTTTTAGTCTGTGACCTGGTTTCGTAAACTGACTGCGACGTGAATAACTGGAAATTGGATGCTGGTGGAATTATGGTATGTCAGATTTAATTCACCGTTAATAATTCCTGTGATTGGTTTTCGGCTTTCGTGGGCCATTTGTGTTTTGTAAATTGACGGCTCTTGGCTTAGATTGTGACTCACCGGGTAGAGATGTACAAGGTGGTTAGAATCCAGCGTTACGACAAATCTTTTTTTTTTATTATGGTAATCGTCCGGAGTTTGACATTTCTGCCAGCATCACGTCATTTTACTATTCCATACATAGAGGCGGGGCAAGATCAAAGGCGCCGACCAGTATAGCTGAGATTACGACAAATCTTGCAGGAATATAAAATCAATTATTTTTATGCTTTGTAATCTAAAACTTATATAAAAAAAATTAATAGCTATGAGCAAGCCGGACACAGAATGCCTCTATTAAAAAGCATCTATTTATGGCTGATTGCTTCATGAGTATGGCTGATTGAAATCAATTCTAAATTTGAATTCAGTTGGTAAAATCATAAGTAGGTAATTCTTAAAACGTGCTACTCTTGAGTTAATCTACCACAGCAGTACTACAAGGTGGAAATACAAATATTATACGCTGTATGAAAATACATAGTACAAACTTTGCTTAGTTTGGGAGTAGAGTTGAGAGCGTTGTGTGATATGTCCAAGAATGTTTGCTTCTTCTTCTTCTCTTCAATAATGGCCTGTGTCCGGTTGGTTCTTTTCTATAAAGCTTCCGTCATTTCGACATACAATTTTGCCGAGTCATTTGTCAAGTCGGCTGTCGTTTGTTTTGAAGGCAAAATGGTGTGTTTTCCCTTCAAAACTTGGAAATGAATTCCATTACTGTAAGGAAACCTAGATGCCAATCCAAGAAGTAACCGTCACAACTTTGAATTTTACGTTCCACACGAAAATGTTCGTTATACACGATGTTTTACATCGTTCAGATGTATCACTGCTACTATTAGGCGAAGCCCGGGTAGCTTAAGTGATAAAATAACCAAGACGAAAAATTTTAGTACGCAGCCAAATAAATAAAATGTCACTGTCTTCAAGACAAAGAAAACTATACAACTTTATTTCGTCTAAAAATCTACAATAAACTTTAGCGAACTCTCCACTTTGCTATAAACCGGTATGCTAATCCACGTCACGTCAAAAACCACAAAGTTACCCGGAAAGGCCTCCCGAGGGCGCACTCACGCGACTTTACGACGTAGCTTTAAGTAAGAGGGAAATAGTCTGACTCCACTATCGCTTAGCTCCCGAGTGAGTTGGACTGTGTTTTTGTTTGACAGAGGTACGTATAAAACGGTGTCACTATTTCTTTTGAAAATGAGAAATCTAACTTATCATTTTAAACACATTTCTGGAAAACGAGACATCGATAACTTTTTGACAGGCGTCACAGCTCAGTTGGTAATAGCTCTGCCTTCCGTGCTGTGGGTGGAGATCAAACCCACAAGGTTTGATCTCCACCAAGAACAACATTTGTGTGTGACAAAAACATAGATGTTTGGTCTATGTCTAGGTGACACTAATGTCATTATACATGTATTATAAGAATGTATTTACAATATCAAAATGTATATCAGTATTCTATCAGAAATCCAGTTCTCATAGATAGATAAATAGAAAATACTTTATTGCACACCTTAAGCTAGGGATTACAACAAAATGAAAACAAAACATAAATTAATAGTACAGTACATAATGCCATAGTACAAGCTATGCTTAGTTTGGCACTAGAGGGCGTTGCGTGAAATGTCCAATTTTATTTATTTATTTTACGTACGGTTTTAGGCTTTGATAGTGATTTCTTTAGCAGGAATATTTAAATGAGGATCATACAAATGCTGGAGTAGTTTTATCTTCATTTCCTTATATTCAAAAGCCATTGAACTATTTGGCACGAAATTTCGTGTGAGATAACCTATTCCTACGCGCCTTTATACATGCACTCAGTGTCGCCATCATTTAAAATATTCATCATTTCAACGGTGGATAGATCATTGATCTATATTAATCTATACCTACCATAAGATTCCATGATAACTTATTTATAACATCACAAAACGGCTCCTTCAATTTACTGAGCACGTCCACGCGAAGATGTGCCCTATGAAGCATTGCACTGCGTCCATCAGTCTGAGACGTAAACACGTTAAGGCTCACGTGCCGGCACCTATACCCTTCTGAGCCCGTAGTTTGAGTTATGTTAACTCGCAGTTTTTGTATGAAGAAAAATAGTTAGCAAATCTCAATTTTCATACAAAATATCTCGCAAGTCTCTTCTCGATATGCGTTTCGATCATCAAAACAAAACTCAGACTACCGGGCTCTGGAACTCAATAATGCGAGCATCACTACTTGGCGGCAGAAATAGGTGCGGTGGTACTTGGTTCCCCTATGGCAAACTCTTTCTGATACCGCATTCACACTATGCCATTGCCGCTGCCGGAATTCATGCCGCGGACTTATTGCCACAGCAACGTCGCCTTTATTCTCACCAAGGAGCTAGGTCATGAACTTGGCGATGTTGCTGTGGCAATAATTCCGGAATTAATCGCGGCAATAATTCCGGCAGCGGCATGGGTATATGTGAACGCGATATAAGACTAGAGGCGATGTTGCTGTGGCAATAATTCCGGAATTAACCGCAGCAATAATTCCGGCAGCGGCATGGGCAAAGTGTGCACGCGCTATAAAGATAAATAATAAATAAATAAATATTCACGGACACTTAACACAACGCCTTCTAGTCCCAAACTAAGCTAAGCTTGTACGATGGAAACTAGATGGCTGATAGAATGCATACATACATTTTTTTTTGTAAATACATACTTATAATACATAGAAACACCCAGACACAGAACAAACATCTAAAGAAGTTGTAAAGTCGGTGCAAATGGACGTGTGCATGTAATAATGTCTACCCAGTGTCTCTACCTACCTGTCGAGTCTCCTGGGCTAAGTACGTAACACAATACCGGTGTATGGCGTATGAATAATAAGCGAGGTAGCATTAGATTTGGGAACGGCTTTCGCTATATATAGATCTACTATCTCAAGTAGGTGTACTAAGAGACAGTGGCCCCGAGCACCTTTTGGCCTAGAAACTTTTAGGTTTTTTTTTTTATACCGCGTTTACACTATGCCATTGCCGCTGCCGGTATGAATGCCGCGATTAATTCCGGAATTATTGCCACAGCAACATCGCCTTTATTCCTACACCGCGTTCACACATGCCCATGCCGCTGCCCGAATTATTGCCGCGATTAATTCCGGAATTATTGCCACAGCAACATCGCCAAATTCATGCCCTAGCTCCTTGGTGAGAATACAGGCGATGTTGCTGTGGCAATAATTCCGGAATTAATCGCGGCAATAATTCGGGCAGCGGCATGGGCATAGTGTGCACGCGCTATAATGGATGTCGACTCGTTACAAGCGTTGTGGAGACAAGTTGTATTTGTGTAAAAAAACTTGTTAGACCATACTTCAAATAATTTCAAATAATAAATGAAAGAGTAAGGCTAAAAATATGTATACTAAATTAGTAGGTGTCCACAATAAAAGCCACGTGAGTAAAATAAATAACATAACTTATTCTCTTTGGTAATAATAATGCCAACCACTTGCTAATAATATGTAATGCTCTTTTCTAATTAATCTACTAATACCCAATCCATTAGTGACGCTACGCTATTCGATATAAGTATCGATAATCGTAAAAACATCGAACTGATCTCGTCTGATTGAATTCCTGCTACGTATGATTTAGTAGATATCAATAGGGATCGTGCGGACACGGCGTGTTTCTTTACAAGTGTGGGGTAAAAATTATTGCTAGGGTTGGGAAAACCGATGTCAATATAGTATCGATAAATTGTGCCATGGGTAGATTTATGTCATGAGTTTTAACAATGTATTAGTGTTCTGTAAACGTTTGTTATGCTTTGCAACCTTCTTTTTATATGTATTTCAAGAGTAATGACTCGATTTTTTACAAACTTTTGAGATCAATAACTAATTGTCAATTTACAAACGTATGTTCAATGCAATCTGTATAAAAAGCCTGTTACTCATTTTACTTCTGATTTTATTTCAGATCTTCAGAGCAATATTAGACTTTAAGTCAATTATTAACTTAAAAAGCAAAATTAACGATGATGATGATGATGATGGAAATTAATATAAGTTATCAATGAAAACCTAAACAAAAAGCTGTATTTTTTATTAAATTTTGTCACGTTATCGTGTTCAAACTGAAATAACATTATTATCGCTCGTCCACAACCTGTTGGTATTTAATTCGATTACACTTTGCTTATTATGACATCCAATATTGATCTGATCAATGATAAACAATGATGATCGTGAAGTGTTGGTTCAACACAATGCTGGCCCAGTGTCAACATGTTTCAATAAACACACTTGAATTTGTAAGTACTTGATGTAATTAATTGTCTGAATAAGGCGCGTAAGTGTGAGGTTGAATACTTTTGTAGGTCATGATTTTGACATATTTTGTTTTTAGGATGTGTGTAGTGTCGCCTGAAAATACTGTTGACCTAGTGAGTAGTCAAAACGACATTGTATTTTAAAGAGAAGTCATCGTTTTTGTGACAGTTTAGTTTAAAAATTCAAAAACTAGTTTTTGAATTTGAAAAATAAAACTGTCAATATTTCAAGGCTTAATTTGGTCATTTATAAAAATAATCATTCAAAAAAAAAGTTTTGACTGATTTGTTCGCACTAATCTTTGCTTCTTTTAAAATCCTTATGAGTAAGAAGTAGTTAGTATATACATTTTTTATACGATATTTTGTCGATGTAAAGTAACATCACTAAAACGAATGCCTGTGATGAATGTGCCCGAGGAATTTGTTTGTGCCGGATTTTCTTTGTTCTATATTGAATTCTCCTCGGCTATCGCATTGAGGGGGTTATGATATTACGATATGTAAGTCTTGCATTTACGAGGGGGTAAAGTTTTTTTTGAGTGTAAGGCTTCGACCCTATTTGTAAGCAAACCTTGATAGGTAGGTCACAAAAGTGGTTGTTTTGTTCTTGGAGCTAGTTTAAGTTATGAAGCAGGAAGTTATGGCATGAAACAGTACCTAAATTTTTTAAATGTTTTTAATAAAAATTCTTATTATAATAACGGAAATATTTTTCAGAATTGACAGCCATTATTGAGAAGTAAAGTTTTTAAAATGGCGACCGTGGCATATCGAAACGTTAGATAACTCCAGATTTGATGGCCTGGCGATATTTTTGAAGTAACGCAAAGTTTTCAAACTTATCCCTGCTTTTTTCCGGAAAATTTTCAGATAGATTTTATGAAATTGAATGATAAGATATGTAACCATAAAAATAAAATCCATACTTACCTACATAATAATATGGTTGGAGTCCGGTTCACACTTGGTAATAACTCAGGGTAAAACGCTTGCAAAGGAAGAAGAATAGCACACGAATAATATTGGCGTATGCGGTAGAAAAATATTTTTTTGGTTAGAATATTAAATTGAAAGTACAAGCAGAATTCTTTTTATCCTAGATCATTCCAGTCACTGACCTTGTAGCAAAATCTCGGTAATACTTTTATGAATAGAATGAAAGAAATATGTTTTGTACAAACTACCTACCTACTTGTTGGAACTATAACTTCAAAAATAATAAGTAGGTAGCCTGACAATGGTAAATTGGCCTTGTCTTTGACTACCCATTTTTTAATCAAGGTCAAAGTCAATAATAATTTATAAATATAAATTAATAATAATAATAATAATAATTATAATTTATATCTATAAATCGTTTGCAACGGTTTGTAGATAGCTCAACTGTTTCATGTGTATTTTGTAAATATTGTAAATATTGTAAATAATTTATTAGCTAGCATCATTAGAATTTTGAATCGAAAGTCGAAAACTAAAGAAATATATTAAAATGCAAAAATGCACCCTCTTGTCTCTGTATGTAAAGTTTATAATTACTTTACCAAAGGCTATTCGTTCAAAAAGAGGACTCTATGTTTTTTTCTCGGATATCGATTCTTGTAAGTTCCTTAGATCCAGTGCTTTAATTAAACTGAACCTTTAGCACTAGTTTGGATGTTTTGAAATCATTATCAATGAAATAGGAATCTTTGGTAGACCTTTTGGTACTTCTTGAAGAAGTTTTAATTGACCTTTGACAAGCGTCATAGCTCAGTCGGTAATAGGTCTGCCTCTGAGCCCCGAATTTGTGCGTATGTTTTGACTTTCGGCTCTGTGCGGGTCATGAGTTTGATCCCCACTTAGGACAAACATTTAATGTTGTGTGTGGCAAACATAATTGTTTGTTGTATGTCTGGGTGTTATTATGTATTACAAGTAAGTATTTACATAAAAAAAATGTATAGATTTGCTCAGAAGCTTTGCTTAGTTGGACTAGAGGGCGTTGTGTGAAATGACCATGAATATTGATTTACGTTTTTCGGGATCCCGGAAAGCGAAATGTAAAATGGCTCCATGTACCGACGACATTGATATCGTGAGAAAGTCATTGGATAGAATAGGCCCAAAATCTTTCTTTCAAAAATTATGAGACC
This sequence comes from Eulithis prunata, assembly GCA_918843925.1. Taxonomy (NCBI): domain Eukaryota; kingdom Metazoa; phylum Arthropoda; class Insecta; order Lepidoptera; family Geometridae; genus Eulithis; species Eulithis prunata. The sequence continues at coordinate 7,843,071 of OU974020.1, read as the reverse complement.
CAGCAGTGTACTTTTACAGACTGAAATGATGATGATAAGTTTTGACTCACGCACCAAGCGAATGATTTAGTATAGGTATTTCGTTTTCTAAGAAATATTATTAAATCCCTACGTGATAGGTTAGCAGCATATTGCTGTTGTTAAAATGCTCACTGATTTTCTAATATTAATTTTTATGAATATGTTAAAATCAAAGTCAACTTTGACATTTTGACTTACGAATATTATTTTTGTTACTTCACGAAAGCACAGATCATTATACATGTAAGTTGTTTTTGGCTACTTTTGATTAGGAGATTTACGTTTCAGGTTTAAACTAGTGCTCACCCCTGGTTTTATCTGCTATTGGATAAAATCAATTGACATTCTTTCGTTCTCAACGGTTTCTTACAAGCTTGCAAAAATAAAAAATAAAGAGCAGTTTCCGGTTCATACTGTGGCACTTTGTAAACTGGAGAAGTAGCAATTCTACAATTAATCGGCGAATCAATCTTTTCCATATCTTTTCCCCTGTGTTTTATTGTGCTTTTAAATAGCACAATAAATTTCAGTACGTATGTAAGCAGAAAAAAACACTCGCTGAATTTCTAAAAAAAAGATAATTCCTAAAAAATATGTAAAAGCTGCTGGTTCTCCAAAAAATACGCATATAAGTAAATGAAAAAAATTGATAAGGATGCTATTTCCAACGTCTCGAATTATGGTTCATTTTCCTCACCTTTTGCGCCACGGTTACATCCACTAACTGTTGAATGTATAACTACTTGACGGGTACTATCACGATGTTCTTGTTGGCTCGCCCCCGTGGGAGAATGCCAAAAACTTCAGAACTTCATAGAATTTGAATGATATATTCACTTACAATGTGAATTTATAATGTCTTTTTGAATAAATTTTCAAGTTTTGAGACTCTAGAAGAAAAATTTACACACAGAGATAATTCACGAATGTCATAAAACTTTATATTAAACTGGATTTAAATAACTAAAAATTTAAAACTATACAAAAAAGGTAGGTACTAAAAAGATTTATCTATTGTCGTGGACTTTGAAAGATAAACCAACAAGATAATCTTGCAACCCTCCAAATATTTAAATAAATTATCTTCTCCATCCCTTTTCTTATTCTTCAGGAAACTCATCACTACGGTCAATTCTACGCATCCAAGCCTAAAATTTAGCTCGACCTAGTATAATTATACTTTACTGCTTTGACCTGTATTTTTAGTGGCATACAATGTTAAATGTACAACACCAGGTCTTAGTAAATTAAACATAATGATTATCAAAAAGTAAACGATAAAAAAAAAGTTAAGTAAATCTAAAGGTCCCTGGTTTTGGCACCAATTTTAGTTGCAAACTAGAATAAAATGATTGTATTCTAGTTTTTTGTTTTTTATTATTTTTGTAGTGAGACTGGCTTACAATACATTTGTTGACAAGATAGCGACCGGTGTTGCCCGCACACTTATACTGAAAATCTTCTAAAATTACACAATAATTATGTGGTCTGTAACACGTCCCTATATAATTTTTTGAGACAGTTTGAAACTGTTACTGCTTATTTGTACCTGCCTAAAACACTACAAGTATGTGAACAAAACCCAATGCTACAACATTTTAAAAACATTTTTGACAGAAATCGATACATCAATAAATTCATCTAGGTACTTATATTTATACCTGTGTTTACAAATGAATATAATGGATACGATTTCATATAATATGCATATATTGCAAATTAACAAGAATGACATAATATGCCTGCAGTGCAGATGTTGTTGATGATGATGGGTTGTCTTCAATGAAAATCTTCTTTGATAAATTAAAACTTTACTACTGTTGCTACAGGAATTCATTAAATAATTATGTTAATTTTTAGTTAATTATGTTAAATTTAATGTTCTCTCCAGAGACACAGATTATATATACACACTGAAAATTGTCCGGTGATTGATTCAAAGCGCCATGCCAGGCATGGCGTAAGTATATGATATAAAAGTATTTGTTTGTCTAAAAAGATGTAATAGATATATGTATGGTAATTGGTGGCTGTTGTATTGCTATTGTCAAAACTTTTTGAAAAAAAGTTCTAAATTCAAAAGTTCGCGTCTACAGAATGTAAATTTTTCAATTCAAGGCACTTGGCACCCGCCACCCGTTGCCAGAGCATCAATCAATGTATGTTTCGCAAAATATAGGCGTTTTACTATTTAGAACCAGTTATGTTCTGACGGGCTTGTGGTTTGGAAACATGGGATTGGCAACGCGAGTGAGGCCACGTGCCAAACTTGTATAGGCTGGATGGGTTGATTTGGTTTGCCAGTTAAAAAATTCTAGGCATGGAGTTTTAAGCTTCATCATATCAAACGATGTCTCTTTTCATTGCAGTGGTTTTATACGGTTAGCTTATGAGGGTGGTTCATGGTATTTTTCAACTGTGACGTAGCAGACTACAACGTAGCCAGTGGGGAAAACATTTTCTATCGTCATCATATTCGTCATCTTGCTGAGCCGCCGCCGCCGCGCCTCCGTAAATCATTTTGTTTTAGCTGAGTGTACAATGCAGGTATTTTTAATGGTGTCCGCATCGACAGTAACAAAAATATTAAAATCAAAAGTGTCAATTGGGACACTGTGTCCCAATATATTTTGTCCGAATCGACAGCCAGTCGGATTTTTTGGTGAAAAAACGGGAAATCCCCTCTGGTATCTATTTGGAGAATATCTCTATCTATAAAATGATTTTTTTTCACTGCTTTATAGAAAACTCAATTGTTTATTTTTTTATTTAAAAACTTATGAATAACGAGGCAGCCAAAAAACAACCGCACGTCCATTTGCCTGTCCGAATCGTGGAAGCCTCTGATTGTGTGATCAACTGTTCCAAAAACTTATTTGGCCTCGATCCAAGATGTAGCTTTGCGATGACAGCTGGTTCTCTTTACTGCAGAGTACTATGTAGTAAGCAGTATTGGCAGCACTAGAGTACCAATTACAAACAAATCTGACAGTCGCTTGAAGGTTTAGGCCGTGCTGACTTTGGACACGAATTTGTTCGTACGTAAACGGACGAGTACTTCGTACGAATTGAGTGCTCACACTGAATACGTTTTTCTCCGTCAAATATATAGGCAGTGCACCGGTGATATCGCGTAACTAAACGTACGACTGCGTGATAAATCCCAACAAGTTCGGATTGTATTCGAACGTCGTTAGTAAACGTACGTATACGTCCGACTGATCGCATGCAGTGCGAGCGCTCCCATAGTCCTTAAAAGCGTTTACGCGCGAATCAAATTCGGATGAAATCGTATCCAAAGTGAGCACGGCCTCACGTAACGCGACGTAAACCTTACGTATTCGAATCATATTGCACGTCAAAGTAAGCTCGACTGCCAAACATTGTAGCGTCACCGCGCAGTGTATATCGGATTCGTTTGCGATTGAAACGTGCACTACTGTGCAACTGGATCAAAACAGCCTAAAACAGATGAAAAGCATACGATTGAGTTGCGTTTCAGCTGAAAAGTTTCACGTAACGCGAGAGCAGAGACCCAAATCTGTGCATTTGTTTTGACTTTGAAATTGTAAGGTGTAGTAGAATAGCCACCTGATACATTCCACTGTGGCAAAGTACTAGTGCCAATATGGCCAGGGTCACCTTGTTATCTTACTACATTAATTCCAGCTAATGGTCTGATGTTTTGCATTGCTCTCGGACGAAGCTTCTAGATCTAGATACTGTAAAATTTTTCACAAAGAAATAGACTAATACAGTATTTACAATATTTACAAACACACACATGAAATAGTTGAGCTATCTACACACCGTTGCAAATGGTTTAACTGCTAAATCAACTCTGTTCTTCCCGCAAACTTTTTAATAAAATATTACTAATACCAAATAATATAGGTATTGCCTCTTTTGTCAGTTGTTTTACCATGGAATCGATCCTACATCATAAGTCAAGTTTTATTCCATTGAGTTAGATTTCTCGCCTATAAGTACTGCAATTTAATGATACTCCTACGAGCTTCCTAATTCAAGACTACGATCAATCATTACTTGCTGACGTTAAACGTCAATTTTATCATGAAGCCTCTGAGGACATAACATAAGCTAATTAATCAGAAGCGCATAGAAGCGAAACTCAATCGACGTTGTTACTAACCGACAAAGCAAAAAAGCAAACTCTCTAATCTTTGCCATGTCACTCGCCAGAAATAGCTTCAAGGCTATTTCAAAGTTGTTTGTTTTATTTTAATTTGTTCCAAACGAAACAAAAACAAATAATCGAATGGATATTTACATCACTGATAGGTAGGTAAAAGCAAGCCAATTTTTGTTTTGCCTATTTATTTTAGTCATTTTGTATATTCATTTTCGTTTTGTGAATGTAGTGTATGCATACAATAGTTAATTGGAATTTATTATAAAATAGTTATAAAGCTATTTTTTCACATAAAACCCGTAAAAACAACTTCTAGCACATAAAAGATTTAATTTCATTTCACATCTATACCTCATTTACTTTATGGCCTTGTCCAGATTGATGAGACCCAATAAAAGTAAGGGTCACCGTACAGCTTGGTAGAGATTTTAATGAAAGTAACATTAAATCGAACCTACATAAAAAGTTAATGGTAATCTTCTTAGTGTCCTGGTCCAGTTTTGAAAAACAAAAGAATATTTTATATTTTGCAAATACATAGTTGTTTCTCTTTATATTCTATTTTCTTTGTGTACAATAAAGAGTTTATCTATCTATCTATCTACTTTAGTACATAGTTACTAGGGTGGATCGATTTTTCGATTTTTCGAATTTCGACTTGGGGTAGTGTGTGGTTGATGTTCCTATTTAATGCGATTATAACTGTATATTTACTTTAATTTAATTCGATTTACAAGTACTGCCCCAAAGGCCCTTAAATTTTGAAAAAGTTAAAAAATGGTGTCCAATGAACATGGTTGACTTTTTGATTCTAATTTTTATGTTGTTTTGTTATTATGATTTATTTATATTACCAGTAACCTTAGCTTAGATATTTGATGCTAAGACAATGCCAAAACTAAAGTATTTTTTTTTTAATTGCTTTTGAAAAACCCAAAAATGTACCAATTTTGAAGAAATCTTAACCTAGCTTCAGAAGTAAAATTAAATGAAATATTATGGTGTAGCCATTGTTTTTTCGAGTTATATTATTACTAGATACCTAGTTATTGGTTTTAAAGCCAAATCTTTTGGAAGTAAAGGTCTTTGAACGTCAGGTTGAACTCAACTAGTTCCAGCATAGATTTTGTAAGAAAAAACCAATAATTTTTATTTTTTGACCACTATTTGAGGTAAAAACCTTGTAAAACATTAATTTATCACCATTATTACTTAAATACAGTTAATACAGCTCATATTTTATCAAAGACTATGGTATTGATAGGATTTCCAGTTACAAAATATAATATTTTTACGGATATGGTGAATATTTCTTGGTTGAAACTTTTAGACCATCCTAACATCACTTTAAGAGTGATTATTTTAATTTTGGCTATGATTGTTACATATTACAATATCATAAAGTCTAGTGTTATTAATTTTTTAAGTCCATATTGCAGGAACTTCATGTGGGTTAGCTTCGATCTCAATTTATTAGATTTAGTCTGAGTTTGTACTTTTCAGAAGCCGAATTTCACCTTGTAGACTGTTTTTGTCAAAATCGTGTATTTTAAATACAAAATTACTAGTGTTAGTAAATATAACAATCCATTTAAATTATATTAACAGCATTTTATCTGCTTTCAACAACTCAAAATCCACAAATCATGGTTTTGCCATGTTTTCTACGGCGAGAGCCATTTTTGATTTGCGATTTAGCTTTAAGCTTAGTTTTTTTAATGAAATGCACTGAAATCTATCTTAAGTTATAGAAAAGGTATAGTTCTTACTTATCCTAACAGCTTTTGAAACATGAAGCTTTATATTTTTCACTGAAGCCAAGTTTACAATCATATTCTCAAAAAAACTTAGAAAATCGATAGGTAAGGATTTCAAAAGGCGAAAAAAAAATTGCAGCCGTTTTTCTTTACTTAAGTCATTTTAAATACAGACAATAGCCTATTATCTTTAACATAACTGAATAAATATTACCATTTAGTTACAGTTTTGTACCTATAGACCAAAATAAACGTGATCATTTTTTTTAAGAAAGTAATTTGAGGGATCTATTCGTTCATGCTTTTCTATAATATTTTCTGATTGAATGACTAAGGATCCTCCAATTTAATGTTTCACTTATACTATTATAAATAATTAATGCCTTTGGTGTTACTTTATTAGTCACAATTTTCCATATCCACCAGTTACACCATCGCACTATTTGTGAAAAATGTATGAGAATTTCACTAAAATAAGGCAGTGGTTTGCAATATATTTGAGTGGATTAGAATGTATATTTTTAATTCAAACTGGTATTGTTTATAAAGATGCTTTCAAAAGTAATAAATTTAGTGAAAAAAATATCCTAATTGTATTATTTTTCAACTTGTAAGATGCAGCTGGAAATTATCAATTTTTCAGTTTTTTTGGAAACTTGATCCGTCTTGGGGCAGTACTTCCAGTTATTATTTTTGAAAGATATTTGGCATGGTTAACCTATGGCTATAGGAACATCTACTGCGCAGTACCCCGAAACGATAACTAAAAAAAATTTTTTTTCCATACAAGAGCGATCCACCCTAATAGTTACCCAAGACATAGAGCAAACTTTGGCGCACACGCAAATGTTTATTCTTGGTGGCGATCGAACCAACGATCCACAGCACGATGATGGCTCGAAAAAAATTTCATGCTGCATGCATCACTGAGCAAGTCTTTAGTGGACGTGTTCAGTGAGAAAATGCATCCTTATAGGTACTAGTTACCTCTTATGATCCTGGTGGGCTATCGGCTTTCATCAGTTGTACAAATCATCTTCAAAATTCATCTATAAGTACAAAAAATTTGGTTAGGCTGCAGAGAGTAATTACGCGGACGTCTTCGGGTTTAAGTTTGACAAGGTGGCTTCTGAAGCGTCAGGTCCTGAAGGCGTGATTGACATGGGACCCTTGCGAATTAGAAATGCTATTACGTTGTTTTTTGGAAGTTTACCTTGGTGACAGATTTTTGGACAGGAAAAACCAGGTCAATAGGTACGAGCGGAGCTGGCTAAGCGTTCTTTATTTAATTTAACTTTTAAAATAGAATGGTGTAAATGGACCCCTAAGGGGATTTCTGGAATTTTATTCCAGTTTTTCCCTGCTGGCAGTCGTTGGGGTCACTAAGGGGATTATTGGATAAAAGTTTCAGAAATCCCCCACGCAGGGGAGTCACGCAGGGGAAAAGTAGAATGAGCCCGATACCTATTATAAATAGTTCGTATGAGTTTGTGGCTAACTCTGGTGACACAGTTTTTAGGCCGCCTTAAGGCTTCTTAAAAGATAATAATTATATAAATGAAATGTAATAATATAATCTGTCTTCCAAAAAGCGTCTTCCGAGGGTGTGCCCAAGATGATATTGTACGTACCTACTCAATACTCTAAGACATTATGAACATTTTATTCTTAACAACTCTGAACCTTCCAGTAGCTATTTTGGTACGGAATCTATTCTGCAAAAAATGTCGTTTGAAACATACCTCCATTCAAACAATAAACTGAATAACTTTTCATGAGCAATTGACCGGAAAAAAAGGTTCTACGAACAAGGTAACTCTAAGGCCCAGTTTACACGTGCATAAGTACAATGGAAACATAGTAACACTCTTCTCACTTGAATAACTATAATTTGGAAGTTTTCAAGAGTGAATATATAGGTATCTTCTAGGCTTTTTACTATGGGAACTAGATTGCTGATCGAATATTTATATACTTTTTTGGTAATAAATACTTACTTATGAACTTGGGCCGGGAGACGGGACACGAACATGCCTCTGTCCCGGCTCCCGGCCCAAGTTCATGCCCTAGCTTCTTAGTGAGAATAAAGGCAACGTTGCTGTGGCAATAAATCCGCGGCATTAATGCCGGCAGCGGCATGGGCATAGTGTGCACGCGGTATAAAGGCCCTTCAAACCGTCACATACATTGCGAGCATCACTACTTGGTATAAATAGGTACGGTAGTACTTCCCCGAACGAATCTTTATTACTACTCTTAACCCTTGCAAGTCCTTGGGCTACTAAGCTATTATCCCTAAGTTCCCAAAGCTGATATAAAACTAAAGGTTTTATTATGCCTTTTGTAATATTTCTTGCATTACTGTGTAGTAGACGATAATTACAGCCCCCGTATCGCAAGCTCTGAACTGCTTTTGCTGCATTGCCCAGCATAATGTCTAATAACGTGGCTACAGCCAAACAAAACCAAGAAACTTTTGACGGCAAAAAACGCGCTGAAATGCGCTAATGTCACTGTTTAGTCACAGAATACCTATGATTTTGTATGAAAACAGTTCAGAAAACCTGACAGGCTTAAACCTGGCAGGTTTTTATTAGATAGCGATTAATGTGTGCATGAAATAAGGAGGATACAAGTTGTCATAATATATTGAAATATCTTAGTCAGTGACAGAACTTTTTGTAAAAGAGCTCTTAGTACCGTACTTATGCCGCCAAGAAGTGATTATCTCATTGCTGTGTTCCAATTTGAATAAGGTTGCCCGTGTAATTTCATGCTCATGAAACGTAACACCTTATGTCTCATTGCAAAGTGATGAGAACTGCAATGCATAACAGGGTTAATTTTTTTTTATGACACCTAAATTGCTTTGCAAACCAGCAAAATATTGAACTCAAAATGCTATCTGAAAATAAGTTCCAAATCTAAAACTTGACTGAAAATCACGCTCTAAAAAGTTTGAGACAAGAAATTATTCTCATCTGAAATTGTTATGTACCTACATGTTTAGATAGTGGTTATTCCCATCGAGCCCACCGGCTGGACCACTGGTGGGGCCGATGGGGAAAAAAATTCCAACGACGCCACTATGCAAATGAGTGGGCTCGATGTCAGCCATGGATAATGTGGACATACATACGTCCAAAATCATAATACCCTTCTATTTGCGTGCCGTAGTCGAGTAATACCCATTGAACCATTCTTGAACGAAATATTTTAAACGAATTACACGATTCTACAACGAAATTCTATCGCGGTCCGTGTAAAGGGGCTAGGACATTGGCACCATTGAATTACTTCTTAGAATTTATATCGGACGCGCGCTTTGAATGTAAATGTACTGAGAGGGTTATCTTCGAGCTAGTATACGAGGTTGCAAGCGTTGCGGTATGCAGTTGATACTGCTTGCTCAATAAAGTTATTATCTCGCTTGTGTAAATTCGGGTCCAGCTAAATCACTAAGAATATCTATTCTGACTAAAATAGAAACAATTTTCCGACGAGCGTTTATAAAGATTCTAGAAGCTTGAATTATTCAATTACATTACTTGAGTTACATTTATTATTATTTTTATTTTAGTTAGTCAAGTATAAACTCGGACATTGGGTAACTTTATCTCACGTTTTGTAAGTTAGTGGTACAAAAAGTTTGTTATTTTATTATGAGTTTCTTTCATCGAACCAAACTTTGTGATATACAATGAAGAACTTAACAAAGACACGTAATAAAACTACACTAAGTAATCATATTTTTGAATCCATTTATCTAATATTTATGTACCTACCCTTATTGATTTATCTAGTCTATAAGTACATGACTTGAACATAATTCAATTAAAAGTTGCCAAATGATACGAGTACGTTGGAGCTATGCGGCGAGCTGCAGCTTCTTGAGCGTCGTGTGTCAGAATCTCAGAGCAGAAAAACAAAAGTAAGCATTTTCCGATAAAGACTTGCTTGTAATTCGGAGGTATTACGAATTACTGTCACGTTTTAGATACGATGCCTGGTTATCATTTTTATTTAATTTGTCTTTGTATGAGGCTTAATATGCCAAGATTATATTTACTGGGTCGCATCGTGCCAAAACTTATGAAAATATATTTATTTTTGGTAAAGAAACGATCTAGAAAATATTTGATTTTGTTTCTATGCGATACGAATAAAATATAGCCCGGAGTATTTTCTTTTTAAAAAGTATTCCATTGAATATGTATACGACCCATCTGACGTCACGTGGTTAATTCTTCCCAAGAAAATATTTAAAAAATGGCTACCTATACATTTCCCCGTCACACACAAAATCGAAATGCTATAAATCATAATTACTTAAATTACATTCCTTATTCATACAAAAATTGCAACTTCATAGACACCTTAACTTGTGCAAAAGGTGTATGTTTGATTTCAACCGAATGTTTCACACGCAAAAAGTCTGAATTTTCTGATTTTCATGAATGGAAATCAAGCATGTAACTTTTGCACAAGTTAATCGGAGCATGATTAAAAAGTGACCTCTGACACTGTATAAATTGTCTAAATAAGATCACTAAGTACAAAGGGTTTTTCTAGCATGGAGTTAGAACTAAGCGAATGCTAGGTGTTTTATAAATATTCTAGCTTTTGCCAGCTGAAGCCTTTTCACAATGTCTGAAGCACTGACGTGTACCTATGTAAAAGAATATAAATAAGTCAGTAGGCTTTTTCTAACAAAATGGCAGACGTTTTATGACGGGAGTTGAATATAGAGTAGGTTTTCTTTGTTCGTGAAATACCCATAGTGAAAATTATATTTTTCATCGGCATTTCTTTCCGCGCCCTTGACATTGTTAGTATTATTGTAACTAAATCATCCTACTTGGTAGCTATCTGTGTATCCTAGGTAACTGTCAATAAAAAACAATTGCACTGTGTCAAGGACAACTCTGGGACACGAGTTTTGACATTTTTTTTAACGACACATAGCACTTTTATTTTCATAGTTTTTCTTGTGTTATTGTGAGTATTGTTGTTTAATTTTGGTGGAATTTTAACCAATAATACTTAGGTCGTAACATAAAGTGTGAGGCATTGAAATAAATGTGTGTATAGTGGTTTTTCTGAATGTGAAAATTGGTGTTAGGTTTTGAAGAGAAAATCCACCATTTTCTTTTCAAAACAAACGACAGCCGACTTGACAAATGACTTGATTTATATTATTACAATTATATCACTTGACACTGGCAAAATTGTCTGTCGAAATGACGGACAAAGGCCATTAACGAAGAGAAGAAGAAGGACAACTCTGTGTTTTATTAGACATGGGGTTTTTAAAATTAGGAAACACCGTGAAGCCCGTTTGTTGATATAGAAATCGTCACTCAAGCATACATTTAAGTAGAGATTTTCATACAATAATCTATCAACACTTGAGTCTGGATCAATCAGTGCTTGAGCAGTAAGCAGTAAATAAGCATCGGAACTTAGGGCTCTAATAATACTGGTTATTAGCGGGTTTCGCTTTGAACTTGGCCGCAAATTGCCAGTATGATTGAGTACTTACATTCTAAGGTAAGCTAAAACTGACAGGCTTTCAAATATTACTACTAAAACCTAGATTTTATTTGAAAAGATCACTTTTATACTTAGCGATGATAGACGCACTTATTTTACTGTCAATATTTTTAATGTGGTATATTCTTGCGTTTCTTTATTTACATTGATAACATATATACTTTGGTAACAGCTAGCAAACTACCGGTATATGACGGTAACAATTTTTTAAAAGCTAAATGCGTTTGTAAATTTGAATTTCAAAGAGCTCGTCACAAGTTGAGAAACGAAACTAGAAGTCAACTCTTTTGATGTTGTTGTTATACTAAAATGTAACAAGACTTGTAACAATGCATTGTTCTAGTCTATGAATATTTATTAAAATAAAAAATATTCTGAAAATTATAAATATTGTCGATTAATTTGGGCATAACCTCGATTCCACACATTTAATTACTTTTTTGTACAATATTGATCAAATGAGTGTGAAACCATGAGTACCTAGAGTAGGTATTTTTTTAATTGCCAATCCAAAATAGTACTTTGCTAAATTAGCCTTTGCCAATGCATTGTCTCCCTGAGCACGTCGAATGAGGACGTGTTTTGTAAGACATTGCACTACGTCCATCACTTTGAGACGTAGAGTTGGTTGTTTTGCCTGTAAAAACTGAGCGGCCCCTAATCATTTACCCCTTTGAGTTTTTTTTTAAACTTTCAAAAGCTCTTAAATACTGCAGCACAAAAAATGTAGGTAATTCCATCAGTATTAACAAAATTAGCCCGTCACAGTTTTTCAACAAAACAAACACTTCTGACTGACGGAGTAAAAGGTTCCAGAATAAACCAAAATGAAATTAACAATAATGAGTTTTCTGTCAACAACTTTATAGTGAGCTGAATGCGGGAAATGAATTGGTACTTTAGCTTTGGAATATTCTGAATTGGCTACTTTATTCATAACTAGCTTTCGCTTGCGACTTTTGTTGATTTTCCGGGATAAAAAGTTGCCTATGTGTTAATCCAGATTACGAACTGAATATTCCAAGTCTCTAAATCAAACTATTAGTTGTTGTAATTGAAAAACAAACATTAAAACATCTAAATATTTGAACTTTGACATATTCTCTAATCGAATAGAATATAAATTATTTACTTTATGCAAAAAGTCATAAAAAACATGTTAAAACCAAATCTTCTGTCTTTCATTATACTTAACTTGAATGACAATGAAAAGATATTATGGCAAGCGAGTTCGGTTACTTTCGCTAAAGCAACCCTAAACGACTTAAGTTTACATTATTCCTTTGACAAATTCAACTAACAACCCTTAATTTTTTTTTTTCTTCATGATATCTAAGCAATACACTAATGTAAAATTAAAATGTTATCGTTACTAGAGAATATTCTTAGCCTCAAGTTTTTTACTTAGAAAATTAGGCAAGTTAAAAAGATGGCACCGACGAAATTCCGACTCTATCAATCGGTAATAAGGTTTACAATCTCGTTACACCGCAGTATAAATCCTCTGTCTTAAATCTTAACGCTCAAGGATCTGGTTCTCTTGGGACTTGAAGTAATAAATCTCTCCTGTATCATGAGAGACCGTTGTTTTTTATCAAGATGGCTTCAAACCACAGTTTCACCAGAAAGGAATCTTAGGAGTTTTGTGCAAAGTTTAAGTTTCTGAATAGAAAGTTGGGTAATAGCGTTCATGGATTCTGATGTCCAAGTTTCTGAGGACAGAGCGTGATTGATGTTATTTCATTGTGCTGCTTTAATATAGACTTTTGCAAAAGGTTTGTTGGTAATATTACATTTGGTTCCAGTCCTAATAACTGCTCTAGTTTTTAGAGATTTTTAGGTTACCTAAAATGGGATTTTTAGATATTTTAACAGTCTGTTTCATAATATTTATTTTTAAACAGTACTTTTTACTGTGACTAGTCTATAGTTAGTAAATACGTAAAAAAATATATTGAATTAATAATTTGAATTAAAATATTAATATTGGTTACATAATCTGATAAAAAAAAACTTATTGAACATAATCCTCCGTGGGGAACAATAAAAAACCAAAATTCAGTTTAGTTTTTTTTTCAAACTGAAACTTCACATCATAATAAATATTAATGTAATCGTCAAACTAATTTATAACCTACGAATAATGTTGCGTGTGTAAGCCTTTTCCTAAGCCATTAAACAAGGACTTAATAGGTACCGTTTGTTCTTGTTCCCTTTTTCGGGTCAGTTCACTCAATGCTGAAAGGTTCAAGTTTTTCTATTACATACTTATTTATACTAACCATTATTCGTAGATGAAGTCAAGATTCAATTGTAAAAAAACAAAAGATTTTTGTATATCGATAGTGCACCCCACTGGTAGGGATTTCTTAGTGGGGATTTCTGGAATATATCCATGGGAGTGCATGGGTCACTGCATTGCATCCCACTCTGAGACATATAAATAAATATAAATATAAATATTCACGGACATTTAACACAACGCCTTTTCTAGTCCCAAACTAAGCAAAGCTTGTACGATGGAAACTAGATGGCTGATAGAATACATACATTTTTTTTTTTTTGTAATTACATACTTATAATACATAGAAACACCCAGACACAGAACAAACATCTATGTTTTACAACACACAAATGTTTGTTCTCGGTGGAGACCACACATGTGGGTTTGACCCACAGCACGGAAGGCAGAGCTACTACCGACTGAGCCATGACGCCTGTCATACATAGGTACTTCACACGTGCTTGTTATTTCACTGTCACCTATACCACAGATCATAATTACTCCATACCTTTCAAACCGAAACAGCAATGCGAGCACCACTGCTTGGCGGCAGCAAGATGCGCTAGCAGTACTTCCCTGAACAAACTCTGTCACAAAAAGCTCTACTATTATTTTACTCTATGACTCAAGTCTCGCTACTTGAGTTACTCTTCTGCAAACACTGTAGCCAAGTTTTTTGTCTCACCGTCCCTATGGGGTATTTAGAGACAACAGTACTATTGGCCATAGCCTGGCGTTTATGTAGATTGATAAGGATGGAGTCGCTTTGTGAATTTTTATTGCATGTTTGATGGAGTACATTTGAGATGACATGGTTTGAGGCCACCGGTGGTCTACGGTAGCAAGCCCGTCTTAAAGTTCTAAGGTTGTAGGTTCAAACCGGCCGTGCACCTAAAGTTTTATTTTCAGATTTCACAGTTCACTAAACAGTGAAGAAAAACATCGTGAGGAAGGAGTCAGCTTTGCACGTGTTTTATCTTGTGTTTTCTTTGGATTAGGCAAATGTTTTTGTTTTCTCACCACATTACGCATAGTAACTAAAACAAAATGACGTAAATTGAAAAAAAAACCACTCAATAAATTGACCAAATCGGTATTATTTATGTTAAAAGCCAATAAACGTCAAAAACGTAAAAGAAAAGAAAATACTTACTTGAATAGTCTACCAAAGTTAAGTTACCACTTAACATCAGGTGGTGACTGTTCCATGACTTATTCTCGTAAAAAAAACTTACCTGCTACGGTTAGTATCCATTATTTTTATTAAGTAAGTAGGTACAAGTACTTAATGGTTCAAAAGGTTTTATGGTCTGTTAAGGGCTCTTAGCTCTTAGTATTTAGCACTTGCGAAAATTACATTGCCTACCCAACTGTGAAAAGAGAGGTTCAATGTGTTTTTCAACTATGTTATTACTATAGTTTCTGCTAAGGCCAAGACTCACTAGGCAATACACACGATGTTTGTTACGTAACATAATGGCGTAGTTACACAGTGCAGTGCATGCGAGCTGACTTAGTCAATTACTGAAGTGATACAAGATACAAGATGTTTATTTGCATAAATAAGTGTTACAATTTGGTCTTATATGTAGGAGGCACTTTAAAGTCTTATTCACCTTTTCCAGGTATCGCAAATGTTTTGGGCGCTTAAACTTAGGTAGGTAATTATTAACAATAATTTTGGGTACATACCTTTGGGCATGCACTAAATTTTTAAACATTTTTTATTTTTTTTTGTTTTACTACTTAAATCTTACTTAGGGTACTTACTAATTATGTTAATACTTAAATTTGTTATGAGTACTTGCACCGTGAGACTACACCGTGCGAGTTACTAATATACATACACAAGATCCTTCCTACTAATACAATAAACGCGAAATTTTGTGAGGATGTATGGATCAGTATGTATGATCATTTTTGGAGTCAGTTAATAAATACTTTGGTACACCCTTTTTATGACACACTCGATATTTATAGATATAAACCGACCTTAAATCCGGAAAAACGATAACGTTTTCGCATTCGAATAAACCGATTCGCATTAATATTTGAAACCCATTTGGATTACATTGCCGCGTCTGCATTAAACACATTAAATTACATTCGGCTGTTCCCGCAATGTGTTGTAATCCCCTGTAAGGATTAACGTGCGGCGCCATCCGTGGCGTCTGTGAACATATAGCGGACTGGAAAAAAATCCGCTGCGGTAAGCCGATAAAGCGTTGTGTGAAATATGTAGTTTATTTTGAAGTGAATTATATATAGCTTTTAGCATTTATTGGTTGGTAAAATTCAGATAAAAACATTTACAAGTATTGCAACTTTTTTGGCTTTATGCGGGTTTAATTGTAGAGTTTTTGCCGATGTCAGTAAGATGGTTTGATGGGTCTCTATTGATTTTATGAGCAAAAAACAAATAACAGCCTATATGTATATGTTTTAAGTTTAAGTTTTAAGTTAAGTTTCTCTGTGTACAATAAAGAATAAAGAACAAAACGTTTAGAAAACTCCCAGATCGAACAGCTCAAAACAAAACAAAAACACATCGTAGTTTGAATCTGGCGGTATCTCTATTCCGCTAAAGTCCTCTACATGTGCACAGAACCAAAGCTTTTTAATTATGAATTCTCTTCAGTCCTTTATTCGAGCGGATTTCGGTTACGGAATCAAATTGACTTCTACATGTTGTGTAATGAGTTTTGTTTTAGTCTATTTCGAGACTAACCAGAGAACAAATTATACTGTCTCTTTGTGGCGCTAACATTCAACCAGTTTGATCTTATTACCTGTGGTTAGATTTGCAACCCTATATGCTTTGAGCTATTTTTACAAAATTTTCAAGCGTAAGAATTGTACGTTTGGTGCTGACACGGTGACCTACAACGGCTTTACAAAATGCTGACATTGTTGGTCACTAGAACGGTACCTCGGGAACCATTGCATACCTAAGGTTGAGCTTATAAAGTGTTTTAAAGGATTTTGATACTTAAACGTTTGAAAAAAAGACATAAACTACAACACATTTTAAAAAAACACTTTTTTAAACCCAAAATTTTGCGATGAGTTTTCTATCACAGGTGCTTCAGGTATACCAGTCACTTCGAGCGGGAATAAAATAATACTTATTTTTTGCATTCCCATTCGTCCCAACAGTGGGATGAAACCCAGTGAGACGAACGGGAATGAACGTTATTAACAACTTAACGTTTGCAAAATCTTAAACTGAATTATCAGCTGCTTAATAACTAAACATAATCCTACAAGATCGCTATTATATATTTGCTTTTATATCAAATTCCATAAGCTATAATAACATGACTTGATTAATAAACCGCTGAATTAACGTACATAGTAGATAAACTAACCACAGTTTGGATAATTACAAATACCTACGGCATGAGTTTGAATCGATAGAAAGCTTTCTTGAAGTTTAGTATAGTTAAAGTTATTGTAAGATTATAGTCTGTTTCGGCTTAGTACTATGCGCTGATTCATTGCGTTTGACTTATTCCCGGCTCTGGCAGTCGTTAAGCCATAGCAGAGGCCTTAAGGCGGCCTAAAAATTCCGTCACCAGAGTTGGCCACATCGAGCTTGCTTACTTGCCATTAGGTGCCATTTGCCCAGCTGTCCAAAAATCTAATACATTGCCGGGTACGTTATTTCAAATGTTGATACATTAGAAAGAAAACGTACGTTTCCATACATTAAGATGCTATGATATATTATATAAATCGTCTGTGATAATTTTTCTTTGACTAGGTTATACCAAAATTGTTTTATTGACATTTTACTTTACGAACAAAACGTAGCAAATTTTTCTTAGTAGGTACAAAATAAACTAAACTATAAAACCAACTTTCTAGTGTCTTCAAATGTACAGACAAAGAATTAAGTTTCTTTGTCCTTATCAGAACTTAAGTTTTAAGCAATTCATACTGTTCGCGTTCAAGCCAAAGTACGCTCAATTTTCAATCACATTTTATTTTACTCTAAATGAAAAGTTAGATCAAATTCAGATAAAATTTCCGCCAATTTGCGCACATACGAGTAACATGAAACGTACACAATTAAACTAAAATTGCCATTTCTCTTGTTACAGATCGCTAAAATGGAGCGCAGAATAGCAGGAATAATCTACATCATCTTCACATTAGTTCTCGTCAACGAAATGACGATCAACGTCCAAGCGAGAGATAGTAACAAAAGACGGACGAAAGAAAAAATCGGTGGCTTCCAGAAAAATATATGCGATATCACCGATCGCGATTCCAAAGTTCATTGCTACTGCGAGAACACAAGAGAGCCAAGGAATGCAACCAAGGCGGAATGCTGGGTGTTCAGCGGCGGCATACCACGAGACGACCCCATCTGGCAAAGTTTTGCCTCTCAACCATCTTTGCAAACTTTGTCTTTCAACGTCCGAGTCGACAGTGCCCTGAACTACGTACCTACTAAAGCGTTCTACTATCTACAACGACTGAAATCTATCAACATCAAGTACGGGAACATCGTCGACGTCACACAGTTCTCGTTCGCGAACCTCACGGATCTTAAAGAAGCTGGACTCTCGCAAAATCAAATAGAAAATTTACAGCAGTACGCATTCGCTCATCTACCTAACATAACTTCCATCAATCTTGAAGATAACATGATAATTGATATTGATGCCGAGGCGTTTTTCGATCTGCCGAAATTGCAAAAGTTGGTGCTTACCAAAAATAATATATCGATGATCCGAAATGGGACATTCCAACACACGTTCAATCTACTAGAATTGGACTTGAATAAAAATAACATCTACCATCTTAACCGTCGGACTTTTGATGGATTGGCGAACTTGAGGAAATTGGATCTGAGGAAGAATCGAATACACAATTTGACGGAGTTCACTTTCGCAGAGTTATGGAACTTACAAGAGTTGCTGCTCGGAAAGAATGACTTAAGATTTATATCCGAAAGAGCTTTTGATGGGTTATCGCAGCTTAAAAAACTGTCCCTCGACGAGAATAAGCTGGCTTCGCTCCCCTCCGGCCTGTTTGAGGGCGTGAGGGGTCTCACCTCGCTCGATCTGCGATCCAACGAACTGCATGCATTAACTTTCGACAACATCAAACCCATATTGGAAAACCTGCGGCCCCAAAACAGCAATCTGCTTCTTGAAGGTAATAATAAATTATTTAACTTCCTCACTCCGCTTTGATAAACTTACAACACACGTTGAATATATAATGAGTGGAAACGGAGGCGTTATTATTAACTTTAACTTAGAAAGTTTGTTCTTTTATGATCCCTCTGGGTGTTCTTAGTTGGGCGAGAGATAGGAGTGGAAAGTGTTGTATAATTCCTTTTATTTGGTTGATAGTTGTTGTTTTGCTCCAGAAAACGTGTCGCTTCAGACATTAAAAGTTGAGTAACATTTTTAATGTGTTTTTCAGAGAATAACTTCGTATGCGACTGCAGATTGAAGTGGATGCACGTGCTGCGGAACGAGACAAAAAGCCAGGATACAATGAACTCTTTGGACGGCGTAACATGCAAAATGGACCCACCGATCGTGAGCTCGGCTTACAACAAAATGCCTGAACCTGATGAAAAGGTAGATTACAACCAAGACATTCTACACGCCGGTATAACAATAGAGACGCTCAACGAAAAAATGAACGTGACTGACAAAAAAACGATCCCGGACCAGGAGCTGGCTGATGTGAATACAAACGACATCGCGACAAAGAAACTGAAGAGAAACATTCTGAAAATCGCTCCAGAAACGTTACCTTGCCCGCGAGAGAGTAAGAAAACTACAGAGATGCCACCAATGCCTCTTGGTGACCCAATAATCCCTGTACAAAATGAGATGAAGACCTTCGGGTTTCATGGCCTGAGTTCTGGACAAGATGTGAAAAGGTTCAGTGTGGTAGTGCTATGGAATGTGTGTTTTACATTTTTCTTTACATAGACAACCTAGTTTCGATTCTAGTCATTAGGATAAGAGATACAGACTCATTTGTGGGTGTTGATTGCTGTTCATTATGACGTCATACACCAAGCTGGTCATATAAAAAAAATTGCTACTATTTCAATCGTATAAAGAGTTTGTGTACCAAGGTATTGTTAGTAACTTTTCATAAAAAGCACTTAAACATTTTCTAAAAGAGCACCAAGTACATAAACATTTTGAAAAATGTTGCTAGGTAGTTGTTTCATAATTAAGTCTACAACAAAGAGTTAGTTTAAAAAATGTACAGCAACCAGCATTCATTTGTATTTATAGCGATTGCAATTCACTGTGAACTAATCTTATTGAGCACTTTAATGTTTCTGCAAACAGTTAAGGTGCCGTCAAATAGCGGCGTTATTATAATGCACATTACGCCTAGACACCTTAAACTTTTCAACAAAAAAAAAAACATTTATGTTAAAAAAATAACACACACCTTTTTAAATATTTTTTTTAAAAAAAAACAGTTTTTTTATTACATATAAGGTATATTTTGTTATACTCTTAATAAATAATATTATTTTTTATCGTTATTTATTATTGGTATATTATTTGAAATTATGTAAACGCCCCGTTTGAATGCACCTTTACACTAATAAGCTATCCATTGCGGATGATGTAATATACCGTAATAATAAAAATGTAGTTTTAAAACCACTTATAGTGTAACTGATATTATCAAGATCATCATCATCATTAACCATCATCAGTATGTAATCCACTCAACCCAGCAATCACTGCATTATAATGAATGTTTTAAATATTAGTATAACGAGCAATTTGTTTGCACAGGATTTTGTTACTTGGACAAAAAATTATTTAAAAAAATCCATTTAATTAGTTTTGTGTTTTTTTCTGTTTACTATGTATACTCTTTTCAAAATTATCACAGAACAACATCAGATTACAGGAAATGAAAGAAAAAAATAACAAAAAATGTGAATAAGATATCAATAAAAGAATCTTTAGACGAGGATTTAAAGCAAAATCCAAATTGGTTTATCTTATAACAATATAATATATTCCCCTAGTGATTACGTTTTAGTGCAGGCTTAAGCTAAGACGCGCTATTCTTATCTGATTGAATTGCGAGGGGACTGTGATGATATAGTTACAATCATTTGAATGCTTTATAAAGGGTGTTGTCAAGGCAAATAAAAAACAAATCAACTTTTTTTTTCTTCATTTTTTTTGCACGTATTGTTCGTAAGATATTTTTTATGAATTCTAATAATTAACTTTTTTATGACATTTAGTTGACATTTATGGTTCAATTTTGTGAAATAAAATGCTAAGCTATATGAAAAATAGTTATAATCCATAGAAAAAAAATCACTAGATTCTAAAATAATTGTATGCATGAATGTCTGTTCAATAATCTAATGTATAACGTTGTATAAAGTATTTTGACAAGGCGTTTTTTGTATGAATAAAAAAATAATGGTGTACATTTTTTATAAAAAAAAAAATATCTGTGGTTTTATTTATTGGTCCCACATAAAAACGCAACAATAAATTTACTGACTGGAAAAATTGGCTATCTGTCCTTTTCTCTTCTAATCAGTAATTTTTATTACGGTTTTGTTGCTTTTTACCCCAATCAAAGGTAAGGTAGTAAAAATAACAAAATAGGTACCTATAAAATCCGAAAGAAACTAGGAAAAATAAGATAAAATTCACAAAAGATCGAAAATATTAAGTAGCGTATTAGTAATACTGAGCAGTGGACGTAAACGGATTTTAATCCGATAGTGATGATGATAATAATTTCAAGATAAGTCCATCGACAGCGAAAACTAAAAAAAGATGAAAAAATCTCGACACTAAAATAATCGGAATACTGATATTAGACCAAAAAGTGCTGTTGAGGCTATTCCTATAAGCAAAGTAACACAGTGTCCCGTTAAGTGTAGGCATAGGTTGCCTCCTGACGCTGTATAAATCATCTTCAATAGATGTAAAGGCCTATTACCTATTATAAACAAAGATACTTGGGAGACAAAGATACTTCTTTTTAACTGAACGTCAATAATAATTACCGCGCTTGAACTCGAATGGCGTATTGCAGTGGCTTTCTTCACGTGTAAGTACAATTAAAGTATCTATATTAACCTTAATGATGAGTAAGTACTAAATATTACAAGATTCTGAATTATAATAAGTTAATCTACTTCATGAAATCCGTTCATCAAATTTCAATATATTGAGGTGCACGGATGTAAACTAAATCAAAATAAGTCAACTCAGTCATAATCAATGCTAATTCTGACAAAAGTAGACCCCAATCCTCAAATCCAACGACTGACTACCCCTCACAGTTCATTAACCCCAAACAACACTATCTTGAATACCCAGGGTTCATTCATCCCTTTAAAATTTCAACTCTAATAAAATTTATGTTCAACCTCACTGAGGATTTATTTTGTGAAGGTCTATGACGTAATTATAGGCCCATGATCAAGATCTTTACGTCTCAGAGTGATGGACGCAGTGCATTGCCTTACAGGGCACGTCTTCATTGGACTTGCTCTGTCATTGTTATAGGCAGAAGTTACCACTTAACATCAGGTGAGCTATCAGCTTGTTCCTTTACTATTATCATAAAATAAAGGTGACAAACACACTTCCGAGCTATGGTAATTAGTAGATGATAGGTTAAAAAAAAGTTATGTACACAATGTTTTACACAATAACTTGTACAAATGAAAATATATGACTGTGATATTCCTATTGAGCAGTTATTTTTTTATCTCAGGTTTAGGTAATTCTGCGGTGCAATTGCTGTCTCATAAAAACTTGCCAGGTTTAAGCCTAGAGGACTTTCTGAACTGTTTCATACTAAATCATAGGTATAATGACGTATAGCGCGTTTCAGCGCGTTTTTATTCGTCAAAAGCTTCTTGTTTTCATATATCTATGAACACATCGCTTGACTGCTGGGCAGCGAAAGCATTTCAGAGCTTAGGATCTGTTCTGTTCCCAAAGCGCCAAAACCAGTTAAAATTCATCACTATTTCTATCGCTATTTGTCTAAACGGTCAAGGCAGGGTTGATAATCCTGTTGATTTATACCATCCATCTATCCCTTACAGATGTTTGTCAGTTGACAGGTCCGAGAGGGAATAAAGCACGATTTACACGGCGCCATTATTGCCTCGCATGCTAGCTTCGTTTTTGAGTTACCTCTATAGAGCAATAATATTCTACACTGTTTACACGACGCACATATTTTTTTGTATTTACGTCATGGTCTACAATTATCATCACCATTATCGCTGCTGGACATAGGTCTTTTACATCCTGGAACGATTCTGGGTTTTCTCTGCCATCGACTTCCTATCGATTACAAAATGTCATTCGTTCATCGGTTGAAAGCTTTTTCTAAGCTTAGCCATCCGGTTTGTGGTCGCTATACAAAGTGTACATTTTTTATTATATATGTGTGTGTTTTTATGCAGTGGTCAGCGGAGATGTTGTCAGAATTGTTTTTACTGTTCTTATCCGCCAATGCTTACTGGGGCAGTAATGGTTTCTTCTTCTTTTCTACCTATATGGCCTCCGTCCGTCATTTCGACAGACAATTTTTCCAGTGTCGAGTGATCTATTTGAAATAATATATAAGTCAAGTCAAGTCATTCGTCAAGTCGGCTGTCATTTGTTTTGAAGAGAAAATGGCGGTTATTCTCTTCAAAACCTTATATCTATTCATATAAAAAAACTTGTTCCATGACTGTAAATGTCGCTTTGCAGATGTTTGTCAGCTGACATGTCCAAACGAATAAATCCTTCACCGCGTCATGTTTTACGACTACGACTCTATTTTGTCAGTTTAGTACTGAGTTTTATCAGTCGCTTTGAATCAGTTTGCAATGTGAAATGGACTTTATGGAGTTGGTTTACAGGTTAAAATTGTTGCCAGTCTGATTATGAATTATCGTATAATTTTAATCCTTAGATGCAGTATTCCATAGAAATATTACTTTGTATTATCTGACATTGTAACACCGATGACCATAAATACACCGCTAACCAGAGAAAAATTAAGGTAATAACATAGTTAAAATATTCTTGGACATGTTACACAACGCTAACCAAAATAAGTCCCAAACTAAGCAAAACTTGTACATTTCAGACTTATTTACATTAATGCTCGCAAGAAGTTTACAATTTACAAAACGCAAGAAACTGACAAACGTCAAAATATTTGGAAATGGTCACGTGACTCATTAATTTTGTATTTTTCTAGTCTATAGTGATATTAAAATAATAACTTGGTGTTTGTTACTAGAGGGGTGGTTTGAAAATAAGTAATTAGCATAAAAGAGGTTTTTGTTTGTATGATAGTTTTTAAATTCAAATAACAAGGATTTTAAAATGTTATTGAGTCATAAAGACATTTTATTTCATGTAGGCAATAAACATGGGATAATCTTAGAAAGACTCGTAAAACTCAATCAGATGCTATCTCAGAAATAACAGTTTTATTGTTTATATATCCTTTGTCCATGGTGTTTACATGGGTTTGGAAATAACAGAAGCTCATCTAGCATGTTATTTACTAACAGACCGATGTAGATAAATCATCATCAATATATATAAAACTCTTTTGAAGCTGACATAGAATCAACGCACAGCCTAAACTATAAGTCATAGAGGTATGAAATTTGGAGGGTAGTATCCTTATATAGTGTAGAGGTGCACTATGAAAGGAATTTTGAAACGTTACACTCTAAAGGGTAGAACGCGAGCAAGTATATATATATAGATATACATACAGGTCGTTTTTCATCTCTTTATGTGAAACTAGTTTTTGCTTTTTTTTACAGAACTGTTAAACACGAATAGACTTGGAAAAGATAAACCGTGTGAAGAAGACAAAACACGATGTAAAAACACGATGTAACTAGTCCCAAGTTTCATCAGTTTACTAAATAGCAGGGTAGTTCTTTTCCTAAGTTTTTTTTTAAATTTTTAATATATACTTACTTCTTAATATATACATACATAATATAATATAATAATATAATATATAACATAATATATACATACAGACTTCTTAATAAATACATACAGCGACTTTCTTTTGTTTCCCACTCTGGTTTTGGTTTTCCTTTCTTTTCTATATTTCTTTTTAATACCAAATGATATTTATCACTGTTTTATTTACAAATAACTAGAAAATACGTTGGTAAATGATTATTAGCCGACTGAAATACACAACAAATAAATTACCGACTCAACGAACTCATATCGTGTAACATTTTGGGTTAATTTCTATGCTTTAGAGGACTTCTCGGTTTCTAGCCGTCATAGCTGAAAGACGTACAAGAACTTTTTAAATCTTTTTATTTAGAACTATTTTATACAATAGCTCTGACGAACTTACTTAATCGAGCTTGTTTTTTTATACAGTGTGTTCTATAAAAACATCCATCTGTGTTATGTCCATTTGTTTACGCAGTCAATGTTTGAACAACAGGAAGCTAACGAACTAACGAATTGGGTTAGTCACAGTGAAACAGGTTTAATTTTAACGTTAGGTAGTTTGAACTTGTACACAGTTTAATAAATTAGAAATTGTGAAATAAATAAAAAGTTTTTAGAATTAATCTACCACAAATAAAAATAAAATACTTTAAAATCGGAAAATTACAGTCAAAAAGTGACTAAAACTTTGACATTTTGATTTTTATTCTTAACCATTCCTTCAGAATTAAATATACCAACGCCCGAATACTGAAACGTTACTCATTTAGACACCATTATTGCCCGTCCCCGTTTTATGGTAGTATGTACAATAATTTTAATCTCTTTTTCCACGCTAATATAAAAGAAAAGAAAGCTGAACTCCACCAACGATTAATCAAGTAAAATAAGAGGATAAGCTGAATAGTTCGCGACAAAACGCTGCAGTTTCTGAACTATTTAGCGTTCCGCGGTCACCGCTAATGATTTTACTTCATGTTTCACTTTTGTAGACATCTTTTCTGAAATAGCGTTTCTTCCACTTAAATATTGTGGTCAAGGCTAGATTAATGCCTAAATTATTGCTATTTTTTAATCATCATATAGGCCTTTACATTTATTGAAGATGATTTATACAGCGTCAAGACACAACCTATGCCTACACTTGAACTGTAGTGGCTGGGACAGTTTTTAGATGGATTAGGCTTGCCCAGCACCTAAACCTCAGCCCACTTATTCCAGCGCATAGTGGGCTCGTTGGATTTTTTTCCCATGGGTCAGCTGGTGGGCTCGATGGGAATAACCCCGTAAGTCACTTATTCTCTCAGCCTAGTCAACTCGTATTAATAATAATAATAAATAAAATAAATTTCGTTAATTGCAGGCACGGTAGGTAACAAAACATTGTACACAGACCCATATCACATAAAATTAAGTAAGTAAATAAAAATAAAAGAAACTGACTTTGTCTTTCCTGGATCAACACACGGACCTAAATAAAAGCATATAATATTTAAATGTAATCGTTTCACACTCGCAGATATATACCTAGTCTACGTCTGATAAATGTCAGAGAAAACCACTGAAGCAGTTCTGTTACCAGTAGCTCAGTGTGAGATCGTTAGCAAAACAATCGTGCGGTGGAGTTTCCGGAATGTCTGAAGACGTGTTTACTACACCGCAGATGCATCTGCTGGATTTTAAGACACCACAGGATTCAGGGTTATGCATATGCATGCATACAGGTTATTACAGTTTATGTAGATGAAATGAAGAATAACTTTTAAAAACAGATGAACATGAGTTTTTAGAAAATCAGTGATGGTACAGACAGATGAGCCACGGTGTGTTAAGTGGTATTATCTGCCCTTACCGCATTGCCTTACTGAGGACGTTCATTGAGGTAGTGCTCTGTTCAAACAACAATAAATCAGAGCTCTTCCCCAATACATACAGAAAAACTTTTCTAAAGTCAAAATTCTATTGACATTATTGTTAAACCAATACAAGTAAATCGGAGCCAGTGGCTCTAGCGGAGCCAATACTTTAGACCAATAAAAAGGCCAGTTAATACCACTACGACAATGCCTGGTCCGACGGAGCGGAGAAGGCAGAATCTATTAAAATTCACTCTTCAATTACCGAGACCGAACGGTATTGTCTGTGTAGCAGAGGCATAATTTCCTACTAAGAATTTTCAAATAAGACTCAGGACTGACCTTTTTAATATCTGAAATTAATAATAAAACTAAAATAAAAAATGGTCTGAACAAACCAGAAAATGACTAGAAAAAGACCCAACTGTTATTAATTCAAACTGACAGAAGCGCAAAATGACCAGTCAAACAAAACGACATAAAGCCGAGTTTTTAGGGTTATTCCCATCGAGCCCACCGGCCAGACAATTCATGGACCAGATGAAAAAAAAATCCCATCAAGCACACTTATTTGCATAGTGGGCTCGTTGGGATTTTTTTCCTATCTGGCCAATCTGAGGGCAAGCAGGTGGGCTCGATGGGAATAACCCACTTTATCAATCAATATATATAAAACTCTTTTGAAGCTGACAGAGAATCAACGCACAGCCTAAACTATAAGTCCTAGAGGTATGAAATTTGGAGGGTAGTATCCTTATATAGTGTAGGGGTGCACTAAGAAAGGAATTTTGAAAAGTCACACTCTAACGCGAGCAACGCCGCGGGAGACGGCTAGTATAGTAATAAAATTGTTCTGTTCATATGCTGACGTATGAACATGAGTCTGAACAGTATATTATCTGAGTAATCTTCCTCTCAGGTCAGTGCACTCGAGCAAACCTAAACGATTGCGCAAAGACGTCTGTAATGACGTTATTAAATCTGTGTGATTTTTTTTTGCTAGCTATTTACAATTACTCACTGAAAGAAAACTTCATAAGCTGGAAGAAATCCGCTATAACATGCTGTGATGTGCTACGGCGTGCTACGATGTGCTACGACATGCTACGACGTCACACATTATAGATTGGGTTACAACGTGCTGACATGCTATGACGTCACACGGTATAGCTAGATTGGGTTACAACGTGCTACGTTGTACTACGACATGCATTATAATTATAACGACATTAGTTTTTGAAATAAACCATTGCAATTGCTTTGATAATTTAAATTAATATCACAAATATCACAAAGATAAAGGCACCACTATTATAACGCCTTTGGAAGAGGTAGGCTTACATTGCCTACGTTCTATTACGACTTTCTATTACTACTATAAATATAAATATATAAATATTCACGGACACTTAACTAAATATTAAAATTAAATATTAAAATAAAAATATATGGCTAATGTTTTATTCATACTCATAAAATACTTCCAAGTACACTTTTACATTGCTCAGTTATGTAGATACATTTTCTGTTCTAATAAGGTATTTGCAAATAAAGTAGGCTACTCGTACTTACAAATTCATTGTGAAAACAAGCAAGTACAAAGTAATTAGACAAAACACGGCAGAAATGCAAACGTTCACTTTATCCGGACCCTTGACTGATTAACTAAATTCACTACTCCCTTTAAACAATAGCTGCCGAATTTTGTTTCAATTACAATACATTTACTCCCACTATCAGTATTAACTAAACAGTAATGAGACTATTTGTAAGCCTGGAGCGACCCCCCAAATAAAATTTATGAGATTGACTTTAATGGGATTAAGGACTCAGGTTCCGGCAGTCCCTTGATGAGAGGGTTTGCAGAAGGTACGAAATTGTGTTTTGATAGACTGGCAACCCTAATAGGGTCTCAAACTTGTATGCCCAAAAAATATATATTTTATAGTTTTATTTACATTGACCTTGTAAAGCTAAGCTAGCTAAAATGGTTCTTCTTCTTCTCTTCATTAATGGCCTCTGTCCGTCATTTTGACAGACAATTTTGCCAATGTCAAGTGATATAGGTAATTATAATAATATAAGTCAAGTCAAGTCATTTGTCAAGTCGGCTGTCGTTTGTTTTGAAAAGAAAATGGTGGATTTTCTCTTCAAAACCTAACACGAATTTTCACATTCAGAAAAACCACTTTACACACATTTATTCCAATGGCTCACACTTTATGTTACGACCTAAGTATTATTGGTTAAAATTCCACCAAAATTAAACAACAATACTCACAATAACACAAGAAAAACTATTAAAATAAAAGTGCTATGTGTCGTTTCAAAAAATGTCAAAACTCGTGTCCTTCTTCTTCTCTTCAATAATGGCCTCTGTCCGTCATTTCGACAGACAATTTTGCCAATGTCAAGTGATATAATTGTAATAATGTAAGTCAAGTCAAGTCATTTGTCCAGTCTGCTGTCGTTTGTTACTTAAATGGTGGATTTTCTGTTCAAAACCTAACACGAATGCTAATTCTGTTGCCATCCATGTGACAGTGACAGAGAATCAACCTGTCAAATCTTCTTCTTGAAAGAGTTCCGCACTGACGAGGGCACTTTTTTCCAAACTAGGGCACTAAAACTCAGAAATGACTAGGTATTTTGTTAGCAGAATGACAGTTAAACGCTAAATACTCAAACGCCACTTACATTAAGTTCACGCTTAAATTATTGCCATCTCTTACAAATGAGTAATGTCAAACAGAGGCAGAGCAATTTTAAGTGGTGCTTAAATGTGAGTGACGTTTCAGTATTCCGGCCTAGTCAGACGCATACATCTTTACAAACTTTCGCGTTGTAATATTAGTAGGATAGGTATAAAAATATAAAAAAGTGCTTATAATTACATCAAAACCACCAACAACCACTTTTTCTTGTAATTCTTTATTGTACACTAAAATAACACATAAACAGAAGACATAAATAGATAACATGTACAAAGGCGAGCTTAACCCTAAAAAGAGTTTCTTACAGCAAACCTTTGAGGCTAGAGAGAGGTGACTATAGAGGTAGGTCCGTGTACATACATAAAGTTAAAATCGAATAAAATACTAACTGAACTATGTTAAAATATATATACTTTTTTGAAATCGAAACAAACTTCTCCAGAGAGTCCTAACTGCTACCACACAATTTATGTATTTTCATTGTTGTAAAGCTGTTCCTCTGCTTGTTATTCACTCGTGTGATTCAGGTCGCCCAGTCCCCAAGTTAGAAAAGTCCAACGAGATTGGCTAAAATACTTGTGCTCGTAAATTAGAGGTAAAACGGTGGTACGGAGTGGTGAAGTAATACTTTATGGGTTACGGCTGCATAGTAAGTATTGTTGAATCTGTGCTTAGGTGCTACGTGGTAATTATTCTCCCTCGCTTTGCTCGCTTTAGAAACTACTAAGTGCCGCCCGTGACTTCGTTCGTGTCCCGATAGATCCCGTTGATTTTTCGGGATAAAAAGTAGACTATGTGTTAATGCAGGTCACGGAATATATATATTATAAGTTTCATCCAAATCGAATGAGTAGTTTTTACGTGAAAGAGTAAGAAACATCCATCCATCTCGTACAAACCTTCGCGTTTATAATATTAAGTATAGGATAGTAAACTATAGTTGAATCTGTGCTAGGGTAAAATGAAATACGATTCGGGAGTACTTGGTTTTTACTGCTTATGAGAAACTTGACTAAATTCCAAGTAGTCATCATCATCATCGTAAGAATGAAATAAAAGTGTTACTGACTGGGTTTACCTTGTGTTATTGGTACTCAAGATAAACCTAATATTTTTTATTTAGTTAATTTAAGTACCTAGCAAACTTTTGACGAGGTACGGTCTTGGACGAATTAACACACGGCACGGTTTATATTGCTTTATATCTGACACATTTTACATTTTTGTAGAATTTATAGTCAGTTTCATGATCAAACTCGAAAAATATGCAAAACATCATACAAATCAAATCAAATCAAAGAGTTTTTTTGCAACTAGGTAATTAACATGATATTATAATTATCATTAAGAAGCGACGCGTGACCCAAGGGCTGGTGATTATCTAGGCCAGCGTATCAGCATTGCTATTCAGCGCGGCAATGCAGCCAGTGTTTTGGGCACGCTTCCGATTGGTACTGATTTGGACCAGTTGAGCTATCTATAAATCGTTTGCAATGGTTTGTAGATGGCTCAACTGTTCCATGTGTATTTTGTAAATATTGTAAATAATGTATTAGTTGTAATTTTCTTTGTGAATAAACAATTAAATATACCTACGTAGGTACTTCAAAAAAAGTTGTGTATAGAGATAATGATGTTCATTGTTAGAATCAGAAATAGTCAAGGAGTAGGTATTATTACTTTTTACTTACCTCCTCATTGGCCTCAACGGAAGACCAGCGCAAGTTATTACAACCTGCATAATATGCTGAGTTGAAACCAGTTAGCCACTATGTATTTATTTACTTTGTCAATATATACTTACTCTAAATGATAATTTAAATGTAGGCAATTCTTGGCCCTATCTTTATTTTGAAGCTATTTTCCTACAGTTTCGAGATCTGTGAGCGAGGAAACATTGTGCCCAATTCTTAGTAAAATGTCGCCTTCGTAATCGTAATTTGCCGAAACAAATTTACTCCCTCGCTTACTTCGTAGTTCCTCCGCCACCGAATAGATGGCGCCAGTAGTACGTAAATTCTAACTTTCGCTTTTTGGGGTGATTGATTCAGTTAGGGCGCGTTTAGATGATGCGAAATTTGTAATTAAAACTATCACACAAATGGATTAAAGTAAAATTTTGTTATTTTTTTAATAGTAGTACTTAAGTGGTAATAATTGAAGCAAAACTACTCCGGACATAGAAAAATATTTTTTAACTGAAAACTAGAAACTTTTTCTTATCAAATCATGAAAACAAATGTAAGTATCTTAAAAGTAGTAAGTACTGGAAAATTCAAAAAGAGCCAATATTTTATTCTGAAAACGTTATTGACTTCTGATGCGACTGTACCCTACAACTTCTCAAAATCATTGTTTTTGAAAACAAAAGAGGTATATTTCCGTTGTTTTTAGTGATCTTGAGAAGTTCAAATTACAATTAGCACTTAAAAACAACTAACTGTTTAATTAATGTTTATTTAAAAACATTTCAACTTGTTTTATTGATCCACCCTATTTCGTACAATTTTGAAATTACACCAAACCCTTTTTGGAAATCAAGCTTTACTTCAATAAACATTTATATAAAAAATCTCCTTGATTCAACCCTTCCGTTCTTGTAAGGAAAACATCAATCGTTATGGAATGCCTTGTACAATACCAACTATCCTATGAATAAATGCCTAAAGCTGTGACCGTATATGCACGCAAAATGTATGCATGTATGCAAAAAAAAAACAGTGCGAGATTATTATAACTCTTATCAAATCTTTCAAATTTAATTTGATAAAAGTTATAATATCTCGCACCTTTTTTTTTTCACATGGATATATAATGCATTAGTTTCTAGCGTGGAATGAGTAACTGTTCACTGACCAGTTCTTAGATGAAACTATAAGCTTAGTTAATAAGTTAATAGTTTCTGACAGAGACATAATAATGTTCATCTTTGCGTTGAGATGAGAGTTATGCAAACGCAGTACCGAATGCATCAAGAAAGTTTAATCGTGACAAATAAAACTCAGTCGGTTTTATTCCAGAACGGAGACTAAAGAAAGTCACGGTTTAAGCGTCAAGGTTTATACAACCCGGCCGAATTAAGCGGTGTACCGGGGGAGTATCGAGTTCCGAGCCAGGTGTCATGTTAATTCGTCCGGGTTGTATAAACCTTGACGTTTAAACCGTGACTTTCTTTAGTCCCCGTTCTGGAATAACACCGAGTGGGTTCACGATGGGAGTGCCGTCGGTTAAGTGTGAATGGTTACTCTATAGTGAGGGCTGATTCTAACGTGGTTTTCGTTAGTCACTTCATACATATTCATAAGTCTGAAAGTGCTTGCAACTGAGATTGATCTGACAGTTCCGACAGTCAAACTGGAACATCGAAATTAGTGGCTCAATGGTGGTGGTCAGAGCCCCGAGTCTGTGCATTTGTTTTGACTTTCGACTCGAGTATAGCACACGCAAACGCCTCTAGCGGGAGATTTGGGAATTGTGCAATTCCCAACAAAATTTCTCGCTTTGCGGATGCGTTTGCGTGTGCTATACTCGAGTCGAAAGTCAAAACAAATGCACAGACTACGGGCTCAGGTAACTTTCGGTACTCTTGATTCACTGTTTACCAGACAACGTTAAAAATTATGAATATTCAATGGTCCATTTTAAAGATCAGAAATGTACCTACTGATTAATCTATTTTTGACAAAAAGAAAAATCTAGATTTTTGTAGATAGATAGATATAAATGATTTATTTGGTAAACACACAACACAACACGAAATCAGCAGGTAACAAATCTGATTAAATTAACAAAAAAGAAAACCATAGTTCTTAAATAATATTTATAGCTACATACATTTTTAGGCGGACTTTCAGAGTAAAATATTTTAAAAATAAAGTCAAAACAAAACTGTAGGCCCCCAAAAAAATCTCAGCAATCGTTGAACTAGATTTTCTTAAAATAATTATGTCTAAGCTGATAAAAAATAAATCTTTATAATTTAATTTTATTATCCATCTATATAGAGTAAATTAAATCAGAACGGTACGCAAATGTGTAGAGAAGTGTTTGAGCGCACAATCAAGATATGCCCAGCAGTCGAGCGCTCTGCTAATAGTGCCGTGTCAAGTGTTTGCATCGATTGAATGCTGTTTCGAATATCGATAAAGTAGACTATTTTATCGAAACAATTTAACAGTAATAAACATAATTTGAACAATACATTTTATGAGATAATAGTTTATAAGCAGGCTCGATGTTTATGTTTTTTTTATTATGTGCTATTGCTTTAAGAGTGTTAAAGACCGAATCAATTTCAGAATTGTAGGCCCGCACGCCGATACAGATATCGTTTCTCAAGCATAGATTTGAGCAGAGATTTAAGTCTTTCCTTGAGTCCGGATTAGTGCTTAAGCAGTAAATCAACATACGGGCCTAAGGATTTTTGAATAAAAACTACTTTAACACAATAATACGTAACGTTATTTGCTTATAATCAGTAAGTATCATTGATTTTAAGTGGTGTTATCTTGTTTGTTTTTCATTACGAAGAAATCCGAAATCTTCAAACATTATTTTGGTTAGTTATTTGTGCAACTTCTAAATCTCTTCCTGCAGATAAAAAACATTCGTATCACTCCAAACCCAATTAGGTACCTACCGACAATGTTGAGCGATAATGATAAACGCATTACAACTGACTGAATACGTCTACGCAAATATTACATGTATCTGCTTACATATAACTGCAAATAGATAAATACAAACACATTTGAATATCACACATAACACCTCAATGAGCAAAGCGTTTGTCAACCTCCTTGAATATCGATAAATAGCGCATCACTAGTCAGAGATTCAACACCAAACGCCTCTAAGTTCCCATCTTTACACGTGCAGTTAACAAGAACCTTACTAGCTCAGTAATAAATGTAAGTTTTGCTTGAAGCTTGGTGTGTTCCTTTGTAAAATCAGATAGGAGACAAGGGAAGTAGATTTTGGCTAGCGTTTGGTGACTTCTGGTATGCATGAATTGTAATATGCTGTCTGAGACTCTGTGTGGTGTGCAAAACAAAACGAAGATGTAGAAATATCTTGACGGGTTTTGACAATAGGTGCGGGTTCTATTCTCAGCTGAGAAAGAGATGGCAACATTTTTAGTGCTGTCAAATCAGGTTAGTTTAGAAAAATGCAGCAAGGGAAGAGAAAATATTATTATAGACAAAATTACACTTGGACATATCACACAACGCTCTCTAGTCCCAAACTAAGCAAGGCTTGTACAATGGGAACTAGATTGCTGATAGAATACTTACTATATAATTTTTTTTTCGTAAATAATCTATGTTAGAACAAACATCTATGTTTTTGCAAATGTTTGTCTTCGGTGGGGATCGAACCCACGACCTCCATGACGTCTGTCAAATTTAGAGTTTTATTAAATTAATTATATTATTAAATTTACTTTTGATGTTAACTGTACATACCTGTAAGGTGATGATGATGACTAATAATGAAACAAGTGCAAAAGCCGCAGTTTCCAACAGATTAGTGACGTACTAAGAAAGTTATCTCGTTAGCAAACTGCGCGCTGACCGTCAACTACTCAGAGGTTTATATACGAGTATAGAGGTTATTGGAACTGCGCATTTTATGACTGGCTCTGGCACAGTAGAAGAGTATTAGCTGGTGAAGCTATTACGATGTTATTTTGTCCAAAGGGGATTTTGAGACTGAAGAGTCAAAATCCTCAAAATCTTCAGGGGATTATGAGACTTACCCGTACAGTCCGCCGCAAAAGCTACCGTTGATTGCAAAATAAAAATAATATAAGTAAACTTAATTAAGTAAAATATAGCAACATCTTAACATTTTTTTTATATTATGGACGCAATATAATAGAAAGTTTAGGTATGTTTTAAAAAGTAGGTAAAGTTAGAAAGTATGTATTAAGTAAGAAATAAGTATTAAGTATATTAAGATTTATTCAATTTACTAGGTACTTGTAATTCTTAGGTCTATTTACTTTAAAAGTTTAATTTATACGATACGGCCATGCTACTCTACAAAATGCAAATACCCGGAATGACCCAGCCGTTCTGTTAAGACTGTGCCACTACCTACGGAAGTTTTTCGCTTACGTAGGGTAAGAGAAAGTAATTTACTTTGCTTTGTGGATTCCTTAATACTCGTATATTGATGGGATTAGTTTTATCTGTTTTCTGACCGTTTTCCTCAAAAAAACTTGAGCCAGGCTGAAGGTTGAGTTTCTCAAAATAACTAAGAATAAATAAATAAATATTCACGGACACTTAACACAACGCCTTCTAGTCCCAAACTAAGCAAAGCTTGTACGATGGAAACTAGATGGCTGATAGAATACATACATACATTTTTTTTTGTAAATACATACTTATAATACATAGAAACACCCAGACACAGAACAAACATCTATGTTTTTTACAACACACAAATGTTTGTTCTCGGTGGTGATCGAACCCACGACCCACAGGACGGAACAACAACGGACTAACATTTCAAGCTTTCTTGTCTGAGTTTATTTGTTGATCAAAACGCATATCGAGAAGCGACTTGCTAAATATTTTGCATAAAAATCTAATAAGCGCCTCTAGCGGGAGATTGGCAAACTATTTTTCTTCATACAAATTCTGCGAGTTTCTCGATTCTCGCTTGTTGCAAATCATATAACAAAACTCAAATTACGGGCTCTGGTCTGGAACTATTACGTCTGTTGGCAAGAACGTGCCCAGTGTGGCATTGGGCCCATCAGGGGCGCAAAGTTCTCGTTATTGCACTGGCAGTCAAATATCACATTCTTTAAATGAAAACACAATACACAGTATTACTTGGCGGCAGAAATAAGAACTTTTTCAGACAAAATCTTTCGCAAAAAAGCTCTTGTACGATTCTTTACGATTGTAAGTTCAAATATATGTCATATTTCATTGTGTTTACGTCCATAATTGTCTACACGGTTATGCCATAACCGTTTTATAACGGTCATCGTTATTTAGAAACATGAGCACTTGAAAGAAAAGCTGAAATTAATATTACGGTTATACGTAAGCTTTTTTCTAGTCACACAGAAGATTTTACTATTGTGATAAATGGCTTTCGTAAACGAAAGCGCCATACAATTATACATACTCAAACCATAGACTGAAAAAGTCCTTTTGCGCGAAATTTTGTGTTTTATAGCTTAGTTATAAATCAATTCCTATCTAAATAAATACTCGTAGTGTGCCACGGTTTATAGATAACTCAACTGTTTTATGTCTCATTTGTAAATACTGTATATACTATATTAGTCGTAATTTTCTTTGTGTATAAAGTAAAATACCTATGAGTTATAAAAATATCCTAAAATTCGATATTTTTATGAAAAAGAAATCTAATTCAAAATATTTGAATCAAAACGCACCAATCCATCAGTAATTTTATTGATAAATTAACCTAACTTAAAAAATTAAACCGTTCCTTAATTCAAAAGTGCCTAGCAAAAATCTAAGCAAAAAATAATAATAATTCGTCTCTTAAGCGTTGTCCGTCAACTTTACGTATTTTAACTTCGCAAAAGCTTTCGATATACATTTGTCTAGATATGTCTTCTAATCCCTTGGAAGAAGATAAGATACTTTTAAGACGTGAGGTCACTTCCATAAAATACGAATTGAGGTAAGCGTGGGTTTTACTAGCATAACTTCAGATTAACAGCTCGTATATATTTCTAAAATACCTGGCTAAGCCCTAGGTGTACATAAAAATGGAGAAGTTATACCACGTAGAGTTTTCAAGTAGATTTATTAAATTTTTTTTTTTTTTATGTCATAACAGGCTGACGAGCATGCGGGCCACCTGATGGAAAGTAGTCACCGCCGCCCATGGACACCTGCAACACCAGAGGTGATGCTAGTGCGCTGCCGGTTTTTTAAGAGGAGATAAGGAGAGGATTTGGTTTGTATTTGCGAAATTATAAAAA
Source organism: Eulithis prunata (assembly GCA_918843925.1). Taxonomy (NCBI): domain Eukaryota; kingdom Metazoa; phylum Arthropoda; class Insecta; order Lepidoptera; family Geometridae; genus Eulithis; species Eulithis prunata. Next base: position 7,805,767 of record OU974020.1, on the reverse strand, counting down.
ATATCACATAATTATTAGTAGGCAAGCGATCTCACATAAGAACTTAGGTCCAGTTGGTAATTGACAATATGGCAACTTGTCCCACGCGGACAGAGTTGATTTGGGGCAAGTTGATGACCAAATCAATTTTTTTAGCAACTAAATTATGACCGATGGCCCACTTGATGTTAAGTGGAAACCATTGCCTATATCGATGCACTGAGCACATCTACTGAGAACGTGCCCTGTGAGACATTGAACTGCGTCCATCACTCTGTAGATATAAAAGTTTATTATTGTACATGTTTTGGTCTTTTAACTAAATATAAACTTTTAACTAAAGAAAATATACGACAAAATCTGAAACATTTATAATTATACCCTTTATTCATATTCAGCTGTAATTTTAGCCCCGACTTTAAAAAATGCTCTATCATTGTCACTTACATGACAACGAAAAGAGATGACAACAGTTGCAGCAATAAAGTTAGCTTAACTTAATAGCACTTTTATTTTAATAGTTTTTCTTGTGTTATTGTGAGTATTGTTGTTTAATTTTAACCAATAAAATGGTCAATAATGGTCGTAACATAAAGTGTGAGCCATTGGAATAAATGTGTGTAAAGTGGTTTTTCTGAATGTGAAAATTCGTGTTAGGTTTTGAAGAGAAAATCCACCATTTTCTTTTCAAAACAAACGACAGCCGACTTGACAAATGACTCGACTTGACTTTTAGTATTACAATTATATCACTTGACATTGGCAAAATTGTCTGTCGAAATGACGGACAGAGGCCATTAATGAAGAGAAGAAGAAGAAAAGATCAATATGAATATACCCATAGTTTCTTTCGTGACACAAGCCGAGCCTAAGTTATATGTAATAAGCTATTCTTCTCTTCTTTTACAGTTATATTCCGGTCGCTTATTTTCAAAAGCTCCTTCCACAGAAGGTGTTTCCGAAAGCCCAGTTCATATTAAAAACATAATTTAGAATACAATTGCAATAAACATGGTGCAGTCCGCAGAGTGCGGTAATCTGTGCTTTGATAGCGCCCTCTGTTGGAACTATTATACAATGTTACTGCAGCTGTGTCTTGAGACTTTTACACTATGCTGTATTACTACACTTTTTCGACTAATCTAAATACAGCATGTATCTACAATGGCGACAAAAAATTAACACACGGGTAGAGCTACTTATTAGTATTCATAAAAAAATAATTAAAGCACAGTCAGCTTCACTAGAATGTGTACAATTCGTGATTTTCAATGTAGGGCCGCAGCATTGTTATGGACTTTGACGGTCCCAATACTAAATAAATAAGTAAAATTATCAACTGTGTTCGTAATTTTTTAGTTTTTATCCTGTAAATGTCTATCGCAATACGGTGACACTAGTTTGAAAGTTACGAATCGTACACATTTTAGTGCAGCTGACTGTACTTTCATTATTTTTTTATGAATACTAATAAGTAGTTCTACCCGTGTGTAAATTTTTTGTCGCCATTGTAGATACATGCTGTATACAAAACTCTTTTGAAGCTGACTGACAATCAACGCACAGCCTAAACTATAAGTCCTAGAGGTATGAAATTTGGAGGGTAGTATCCATATATCGTGTAGCGGTGCACCAAGAAAGGAATTATGAAAAATCGCACCCTAAAGGGTGCGATTTTTCATCCTAAATCTTAGTATAAAAAAAAAAAAAAAAAATAAAAAAAAAAATAAGATTTTAACCAAATAATGCGTATGCTGCTACCACGCGAGCAACGCCGCAGGCGACAGCTAGTAAATAAATATTTCTGGACATATCATACAACGCCCTCTAGTTTCAAACTAAGTAAAGCTTGTGTAGTATAGGAACTAGTTTGCTGATAGAATACTTATATCTGTTTTGCAAACATGTTTGCACGGAAGGTAGAGCTAATATCGACTGAGCTGTGAAAAGCTTTTAATATTCAGCTGTATGTACCAACCAAGCAGGATGCATTTTGTATGGAGCTGTTTTTGTTGAATTCACACTGTTAGGTATTGTTAAAGTTGTTACAAAAAGTTATTCTATTGATGCGTATTTTAAGTTTGTGGACGTTCTGTAAGTACCTATATTTAAAAAAAGTCACGTTTTGGATAGTCCATAAGTAATAAGTACCTACAGTGAGTGGCTTTAGATAACTTTTTTACACAATTTTTTTTTAATAAGAATACAAATTATACCTATTTTTTATTAAAATAGATGCAAAAATCACTTTAATCTACCTCTATAGTAAATCTCTTGGTTACAGCGCTCGAAGTAGTTCGAACTAGCGAAATAGACGTATCGTAAAGTACAATTTCCTTTGTATTTGCAATGCAACAGTAGTTTAAGCAGAATAATAGGAAGATAGTACTTATAATGTAGTTCTTGATTACAATAGTACATTCTTGTCAGTTCACCTAAGTTAATTTAATGACCTTGATTCTGAAACCATAGAGTTGCCTGTTGCTATAAGAATTTTAAATCAATAAAGTATCAATGTATGTGTATTATATGTGTATTTTGTAAATAATATTGTAATAATATTTTTAGGAACCAGAAGCGGTTCCAAATAAAAAAAATACATAAGAAGTAGTATACGACTTAAAAACACATAACTTTTACATTTAACCAACTAAACAGCGTTGACTAGTTAAACAATCTAACTAACAACGTAACTGATCATCGTTACCGACCAATCAGTTAACCTCGCACAATAATTAACAACCCTAGAGCGTTATAAAGACGTGTGCATCGGACAAAGGTCCGACCAAGACTGCCCGGTCGCTCCGCGCGCCTCGCCTTATAAAGGAGTGGGTAAACAAGTGACGTCACATAATCCAGGCTTCTTCGAGGGGCTTCCAACAATAATATATATTCACGGACATTTAACACAACGCCTTCTAGTCCCAAACTAAGCAAAGCTTGTACAATGGGAACTAGATGGCTGATAGAATACCTACATAATATTTTTTTTTTGTAAATTCGTACTTATAGTACATAGTAACACCCAGACAGAACAAACATCTATGTTTGCCACACACAAGTTTGTACAACTTATAATAAATATTGTAAATACTGTATTAGTTGTAATTTTCTTTGTGAGTAAAGATGGATAGATAGATAGATAGATATATTCTTTATTGCACACCAAGAAAAGAAGAAAAACAATAAAAGAGAAATAAGTTTAAAGAGTATTTAACAAGGAAAAAAAAACTATCCATGGATACTCCACACAACGCCTTCTAGTCCCATACTAAGCAGAGCTTGTTCAAGTCAAAGTATCGTTTTTTATAGAAATATACCTATCCCCTTCGCAGGGGAAAACTAGTCTAAACTCGCTCGCAAATCGCTAATGCATTTTGGTTTCGCAGTAAGGCGCCAGGTTGTTGAGCGAAAAAAAAAAGAGTTGTCGACGACTTTTTGCGAACATGCTAATAGCGTGCTCAATTTAGTGGTAGGTTTTTGTGTAATGTTTGTTTGAAAACTGTTCAGTAAACAAGTTAAAGTGGCTATAACAAAAGTTTTCAAATAAGTCTATACTTAGATTAAAATTATAAGTTGGAAGATTGATAAGTAGGTATTGATTTGCAAGGAGCCAAAACCTAGGGTTTCTAAAGACTCTGACAAATAAAGATATTGATCGTATAAGATACGAAACAAAAGTTTTCACAGTGAAGGGATCATCATCATCATCATCATCCACAGCCTGACTTCACCCACTGCTGGATATAGGCCTCTCTTTTGATGTACCACTCCTTACGACCCTGTGCCAGTCTCATCCAATTTTTGGCCGCTATGACAGCGATATCGTCTGCCCATCTTGCTGCAGGACGACCGACATTTAGTGAAAGGATACTTATATTAAATAAATAAAATAAAAATAAAAATCGTTATTACTAAAATACATTGCATAAAAGTAAAAAAGGTGAATCAAAAATAAGGTTTAGCAACGTTTAGTTTAAAGTCATACGTGTTTGTTCAAATATGGATCCCTCCTTGGGTGAAGGCTAAAAATACCTACATCAATCATCATCAATATATATAAAACTCTTTTGAAGCTGACAGAGAATCAACGCACAGCCTAAACTATAAGTCCTAGAGGTATGAAATTTGGAGGGTAGTATCCGTATATAGTGTAGGGGTGCACTAAGAAAGGAATTTTGAAACGTCACACTCTAAAGGGTAGAACGCGAGCAACGCCACGGGAGACGGCTCGTTAAGTTATAATATACGTCATAATAAAAAAAAGAACATGTTTTTTAACATTGTAAACTTTCTCTTTATTACTCTTTTTAACAAGTCGCAGGTAACCACAAGTAGGTAAGTTAAAGTAACATAAAGTATTTCATGAATAATATTTCTTGTTCGCGAGATTGTTAAAAGTTCTGTACGAATATAATGCAGGCATGATTCTGGTGCTTGCTCGCATGTGATTGTAGATACGAACAGGATATGAATGGAGCTTCCTGACACGGTTTTACTTCATTTTTAACTAGCTTCTGAGCGCTTCCGTGTTTCGGAGGGCACGTTAAGCTGTCGGTCACGGCTCTAGCAGTCGGAGGCCTAAAGGCAGCCTAAAAACTCCTTCAACAGAGTTAGCCACCAACTCACACAAGCTTGTTTTGCTTGCTTACTTAATTTTGAAACTGAGTTCAGATTCCATACAAATATTTTTAATTTTTTCATCAATTTGAGCACAAAAATGGATCATTGTTTTCTTTAGTTAAATATACTTATTAGTAAATCTAAAACGAACTTTTTCATAATAAAAGCCTACTCCCAGTTCAACTTCAACTTCTTGGTTTGTGCCTTTTGTGCCTAGCTGTATCATCAGTTTACAGTTTAAAAAAAATCCCCTCCATACATTTCCCTGTCCACGTTTATTTCTCGCGACCCGTATCCGACATTTTCCTTACCTGCGCTTTCCCATTTTTCCTTCGCGAAACTTATACGTCCCGGTATCCGTTATAGGTGAAAATACGTGAGTGATGCATGTGTTTACTTTTATTTTACGTTTGCTCTTGGTTGCTGGTTTTTTGCGATTGGTTTTTGTTTTGTATCAACTACCGATTCTGACTGTAGTAGGTACTAAAAACTTCATTTTGATCAAAATCCTAAAATGGTCAATCTTATCGGTGTAATTACAGGCACATGAGACTTCAAGATCGTTACGTCTCAGAGTGATGGACGCAGTGCATTGTCTTACAGGGCACGTCCTCATTGGACTTGCTCTGTGAGGTAATGCATTGTTATAGGCAGAAGTTACTACTTAACATCAGGTAAGCTATCAGCTTGTTCCATTACTTTTATCATTAAAAAAAAACTTATTAAAAGTTAGAGTAGACATTGCCTTGATTAGGTACCATACGAAAACAGTACATAATAATATCTACTCTAACTTTTATAATATAGGGGGGTAATTGTGTTTACTGCCTTACCCAAATAAAACTATTTTTTTTTTTAATTTTGTCTATTATTACCGACTTCAGCAAACCTCAGTGGTTGCTATGGCATGGTTGAGCCCTTTAAGTAACCTGGACCGTAGCCACAGTTGACCACAAGCTCACATTACCAGTACCAGAACAGCAGGCTATTTCACAACCCCAAACAATTACGCCGTATGAAACAATGCAGTGTACTGTAACATAAATTGTACAAAGCACCGTCAGAGCATCGTCAAAATTGAGTTGGTACGTCTACATAAAGTTTTGCTGCTTGATTCGCGTTCGCAGCTCATTGTAGCTACTAGTAGGTAAAAGTTTGGAGATGCAATTCAAAACTGAAATAAGCTCGATATGCTTCCTAATTGTAGTGAGTGTGAGAAATAGTTTTAAGATCTTGGCAATGTTCAAAGTTACAGGTAAGTACAAGAGTTTCAATACAGGCAAAAGGCTTTAATGGAAAAATTGTGATGACTCGCTTCTAGTACCAACGTTAAGAAAATGGCACTTCGGACCCACCATACCCCTGGGGGTAGGGTGGACGAAACAAAATAGATCTCATAAATGCAACATTTTTATAAAACTAAAAGTGATTTAATTTTAACCTTAATTGTAAAGTTGTTCAAACCAGTGACACGCAAGAAAAAGAAGTTATCACTATTTTAAATACTAAATTAAAACCCTTTGCGAAAGGACATTAAATTCTATCTCAAATAAAATAATATTTATTCGCGTCACGTCTTCACTTTACCAACATAGAGTAGAACATACTTTTCACGCAATTTTCTTTTTTCAGTCATAAGACCAGGTAAATTACCAACACAAGATGAAAAAGGCATAATTCTCACGATACCTTCACCAAGGCGCACCAGGGCTTTACTTATTGGCCCCCAAGTGCGTTATAAGTGTAGCACCATCCAACCACCCGTGTCCGGCAAATGGGGCAGCTAATTTATTTATTTATAACATCTAAGGCTTACTGCCTCAGCGTGGGGTAGTTTTATTGTTCTGAGCAGCGGGACATCTTTATGAATTGTTTTTAAAATGGCTTTCAAGTGGCTACTTGGTATTGTCTATTTTATTACTTGACCAACAATGATTATGACAAAATGTTCATGATTGTAAAATATGAGAAGGATAATATCACTAAATGCTGCAATGGACGGTGTGTAGTCGAATCAGATTGAACTGTATAAAAATGAAAAATAATTGAAAAAACATATAAAAATGTAATAATGACATGACTAAGTTTTTAATAAGACACTCAGACACAATCAAACATCTAAATAACTTTTCTGCTAAATAATGTAATTCTACTTTAAAATGTAGAAGCATAATCATAAAGAACAATAAAATTTCAAACATTCAAAGCATTAAAGCAAAACTTTTTACTAAAACTTGGCAAAGTATTTCTCAATACTGGCCATCAATAATTCGTTAATTTAAAACCTAAAAGCTTTCCAAATTCAAAATTGTAGACGGCGTTCCGCCAGACCACTGGGCAATTGTTTTTGTGCTTTGGCACCACTAGGTGGCACTGAGAGTGGCCCCTGATTTATCTGTTGGCTTTCCAATTAGCTAGGAGGTTTTATTTATCACTCTTGCCATTTTCCGCACTTTTGGCTTTGCTGGAAAGAAAACTTTTTTATTCTACGATACGATATTACACCACATTCAAGATACGAGTACGAACGATGGCAGCAGAAAATTACTTACTAAGTAATTGTTTTTACGAATATGCCTTACCGAACAGCTATTATTTTGCCGCTATACGTAAAGTAGATGATAAAACCACCAAACTAACTTACACTATGCGTTTTTAAAACATTTTTTTCGTTACTTTTACTAAAAAATAAAACAGCAAGATACAAAAAATTACTAGAAATCGTATGATGTAAATGTCTCTGATCCCCAATCCAAAGTGTGGTCGCACGTTTCACTCAGTTAGTAACGTATGTGAGTTTTGATTCGAAGTGAAAATGCATTTCGGTGTTCCAGCGGGTAAACAACCCTTTTATCTCACTGGTGAATTTTTATACCAACCGCTCTTCTAGCTAGACTGTACAATTGAAAAAAAATTAAGAGATCATCTTATTCCTCTCACTAGAAAACCCCAATTCTTTTTTGTTTTAATCGCTACTAAAAATTCGTCGAAGGATTTTTTATTTGTCTTTTATGGTAAAAGTAATGGAACAAGCTGATAGCTCACCTGATGTTAAGTAGTAACTTCTGCCTATAGCAATGCATTACCTCACAGAGCAAGTCCAATGAGGACGTGCCCTGTAAGGCAATGCACTGCGTCCATCACTCTGAGACGTAAAGATCTAGAAGATCTAGATCTATTTGGAACGAAATACAAACTGTTCTCCAAGATCGCGGTAACAACGTTAAATGCAATGCTACTTTGTTCAAAACAAAACCAGTCCATTTAATATTAAGCCTTGTTTAATAAAACAAATGACAGTACAATGTAAATATTAATTTTAATTGTATTAATCCAAAATAATGGATCGTTATTGGAACGTAAATAGCCATTTATGGCAGTTTTTTGTATCATTCGTTTCCATGAGTTTTTTGGGTTCCGTATCATAAATGTTCATTTTGAAGCCTTCAATATTTGCACAGGACTCTACCTTTTCAATCACAAGGTACAGTTTATATTTCTCAACAAGTAGTAATAGTTTAGGTTCATAATCTGAAAAACATCAATGGATTAAACGCCTTGCTGACGAAGAATCACAAAACTCATTGTAAGAGTAACGAAAATGCGTGTTTTCTTGTTCAATGGTAAAAAAACTGTATTTTCTTAAGCAATTGGTGCAGTTTTGACTATATACAGAACCCTAGTCTATTTCACTACCCTAGCTTGTCCAATTTTCTTCATAAAAATATCGTGGATTAGCAGCTAAATTAATTAAAGGGTAAACAATGAACCGAATCGCCCAAAGCCCGGATAAGACCGTATATTAAACCGTACAATAGAATGGGAGCGTCCAGTGAGATGAAATAATGCCAGTTCGCATTCCACACACCTTTTGTTCAAAGTTTATTTTATTTTTAAAGAGAGCATTGAGGAGCAATTTGTGGGGAAATATTTTTCAGAATTGAATTTACTTAATTTGAGAGGGATTATTAAATTTTGTTTCTGACTGTATTCATTGAATAACTGATCATCGCACAATAAGAGTTTATTTATAGCATTATGGATTTATCATTAAGTATATATTTTTTTGTTTTGAACAGTTTTTTTAATAAATCTTATTATGGTTTCGTCCCACCCTCCCCCATGGGTATGCCCAGGGGTATGGTGGGTCCGATGTGTTTCTGTCTTAGGTAATTCAGTGTAACAAACAGCATCAAAAAAGGTTAGTTTACCTACCTTTATTAGCAGAATAAGCGTTACATACAAGTGTTGACAAAAGTTTGGGGTAAAAAAAGAATTAAATCGAGATAAGTCTTTATTTTATCATTTTATGTGACGTATTTGGTTACAAACGAAGCCATATAAGTATCTAAATGGTCTGAAAGTAACGTTTTATCTGAAAACTACTTCATTGTAAACCATTCACACAAGAAAATAACAATCAAAAAACAATTCTATACTACTAATAGACTCGAATAGCTCGGAATAGTTACACGTAGTTATGTCTCTTTCGACCGAATTTTGAATGTGCTTTTCAATGCAAATGACAAAGCACGGTGCAACTATTCCAACCTTTAATCGAGTTTATTAACCTTTGGTATGTCAGAACGCAAAACGCGAGATAAATAGATTTTATATTTGATCCGGAATTCAAGCAAACTGAAGGTTAACAAGGTAAGTAGTTATGAGCTATCGTTAAAATCTACAAACCAATTAGATTTAAAGATGAGGCAGAGAGACGTGTCGCTGTCACGAATTGCGAAAATCAAAAGGTCACTTTGATGAGGGTCAACTTAACTGACATAACTTTGTAGGTACCTGTTAGTGGTTCAGTTTTGTTATTGCGGCAAATATTACTTATCATGACGTGAAGGGTTCAGAGTATTTTGTTACTATGACGTAAGGTTTATCCGCAGTAAGCGATAATTATTATTGGCATTATTTTTCTTCGTAAGTTGCCCCAAAAAATATTAATTGACTATTTTTTTATACGTGTATCATCAGAAGCTGATAAATTGCAATCAAAAAAGATGGCGGTGTAAATCTTTTTTTATAATTTTAGTGGCAAATGTTCCTGGTTCAATAAACGTGTTATTTATTATTAAGAAGTTGAACCCAACAACTTAAGATTCAAAATAAATTACAAACTTTTTGATGAACCATAAAAACAAGTATCCTAAAGATTGTTTCGAAGTTTCTTAAATTAAACATTTTTCTTAGCCCCATAAAATAAAAAAAAACAACTAAGTACCAAAGTAAAAAACGTTATCTACATTTAGCTATATAAGACAACGCCCATACATTATCCAACTTTCGGTGTTCAAATTATGAAAACTTTGAAGCGACCTAGTTCCAGAAGTAGAGCTAGATGGCGCTGTTCGATGTTGTTGTACACAGAGTACAGATGTCGCACTAATGTAAAATTTGCAATGGAAAGTGCCTTGTTGAGTTATGCCTTTGTGAATTTCAAGTGGATTTACAATGTTTGGGCAAAACTGCATAATATGAATACAAAAATGTTTGACAAAGCTTAAAAATGAATAGGTGTGTAATTTCTATTTAATTTTTTTACCAGAATTTTATAAGTACCTATTGAAAGTTTCTTATTATTTTCAAGAAATATTCAGCGAGTTTATAATTTGTATTAATAACCGTCAGGTGAGTCTTAAACCTTTTAAATAGAGTACTAGCCACTAGTCCACTACACTATAAGTTTATCCACTTTTTTTATACTATTTTAATGATGAATCAAACCGATGGGCCACCATGGTTCAGTGGTAACTAAGCACGTCCACTGCAAATATGATGCATTCCACTGCGCTGATCTCTCTGATACAGAGCTACCTAGACTACCTACTTTGTATAACCCCATAAAAATAGATCAGAGAAAGAATAATGTTAATCGTTTGATATTCTGCGCCATTTTAATAAACTTATCGCCCACACGGTATCCTGTATCACCCCTATAAAGTTACTTATTAAGAAGCACAGACCTTAAACTAACCGCCACGACACAGTATCGATACGCAGTACATCAACTACTAACTCAACAAATTAATGTTGGTTTAAAAAAAAAAGATAAATTAATAATGTTTGTTTGCTAGAATAATATAATGTTGCAGATTTGATCTTAAATGTAAACTTTTTATTTTATGATAAAA